>OX402601.1:2500000-3750000 GCA_948098905.1 Tiliacea aurago
CGCCCAAGCCGGGCAGACCTCCACCGTATGCTCCACCGTAACTTTGCATATCTGCCGTTTTGTTTTTGTCGCTGCTTAGCTGTGATGAATTCCGGTTTACTTCCAACCTGCTACAAGAAAATATGTGTTATAAATGTAAACACCGTCTATAGGGACCTACTGCACTATTAAAATAATTCAGGTCCTACAGGACACTGGCATGTTCTTTTAAAAATTATTAGCAAGAATGCTGGCCCATGGGACATGACATATTCCATAGACAATAAAAATATAATATGAGGCCTATTCTTTTCCGTATGTTACTATACTTTGGAACAGGAAACTAGCTTTAATTGTTAGATTAAATGACTGACTCTTTGATATTTTAAAAGTACCTGTAAGTAATTGAACATTATAATTGAAACCTTAATTAAAATATACATGTTAACACTAAAATATATAAAGTATGTACAAGTTTAAAATAAAACAAAATAAACCCTTTATTATTTTATTATGTTTTATTTTAAACTTGTAAGTAATTAGTTTCTATTTAACTATGACTATCAGGGCTGCTTCAATTTATGTATGACACAATGTCTTAGTTGAAATACGGTTGTTTTTTATTATTTTTTTATCGTTGTCCCACTGCCCTCCGCAAAGGCATGTAAATAAAATTTCTTCTCAGAGTAGTTAGATAGCAAACACCAACCTCATCTATTTGTACAACATCATTTATTTCAGACTTGTAACCCTGTGTTTTTCAAAATTTTTTCTTTATTTCAATATTATTATTATTTCTTGCAAGAAATAAATATTATTTATCATTACACTAGTTTACCTATTTGAAATTAAATATTTACCGCCATATTACAAAACAAGATTTATATTTTGACATGGCTTAAACCATGGAGCCAGTTTTTGTAATAAGAATGTAACAGCGATTGAAATACCGTTCTTTATACAAAACTGAAAACTTAGTTCGGTACTAAGTTGTCAGTTTTGTGTTTAGGAACTTTACCATAGTCGGAATAAAGTTCGAAATTCAATAATGGCTCCATGTTTTAAACCTGGGTCTGAAGATAAACCTTGTTTTGGAATAAGGGGGTTAGAGTTTGAACAAGTTTGAGAGCACTAAGTCTGTGCTCTTTGGTTTTCTCCAAAACCACTCTCTGTATGGAATAGGTGTTCAGTCCTTCTATGAAACCACAGCGGGAATGCGGCTCCATACATGCACCCACTGTGTGCAGCTTCACACTCGTGACACTGAATAAGTACTTCTTCGAATTCTTCTTCAATTTAATTCAATGTCAATTTAACGTTGGCATAGACTAGGCTGCGGCAACCCCTCCCTTCAGTGTGCATTAGTCTGTGGTGTACACAAGCGAGCGCTGCGGCACAGGCTGTAGTGGAATTGAATCATCGCCATAACATTCTCTTGAGATCTGATGACAAAAACAAATATTATGTTGTTATCAATGATATTATATTAAACAGATATGTTGTGAGCGCACAATCGTGAAGACTCGAAAACGTCCTAACTGGGACGTATTTGTTAGTCTGTGATGCCAAAATTCGGTGATTGGTGGCCAGAATAATGTTTGTTTACATTCGCGCGCAATTGACAACACTAGGTCTCTTTTTCTTGTTGTTTTGTATCAAGCCATTTTTTTTTAATCATTATTACTTGTAACGAAATGTAAAATTAATGAAAAGTGGGTATGTGTGCTGCCGCTGCTGCGTGGAACACTTTTTTTGGTTGTTTTGTGAATGTTTATCATATCTGTTTAATATAATATCACTGGTTGTACTTGTTATTGTTCTGTGAGGACGACTGACCAATTTATGTGTGACTTTTATTACAAATGATGACATTAAGCGTTTAAAATGAGAAATACACTCACTCAGAAGTTTTATAATTCCTATCGGGTTTGGGCATGGCTCAGAACAATTTATTTGGTCTGATGGGCATGGTGACTAAATAGTCAGCCACCGCATCCGCAACCATCAGCATCATAAGACAGGCCATTCTGGGCAAGTTCACGCTATCACCCGACTCAAAATCTTTTTCCATTTTGGGCTCCGATATCAGAGCTACCATATTTTTTTAAAGTCCAAAAAGCAGTAGTATTTTACAAAAACAAGACCACAAAATCGAACCTCAATCATCACAATCACAGAAAGAATTGCAGAAAGACATTAAACAAGTTACAACAACAAACAAAACGAAACGACACAAAACAAAACTTTTGCAGTTTGACATTAAAAATTTTAAAAGTCATTATTATCGTCTGGCTGGCCCAGTGCTGCCAGATGTGGCGCGCTCCAAGTTGCCAAAATGTTTTTCCCAAGTAACCTTATTTTGCCTACTTTTTTTAACCGACTTCCAAAAAGGAGGAGGTTCTCAATTCGTCTGTATGTTTTTTTTTATTTTGTATGCTTGTTACGCGATTACTCCGTCAATTATGAACCGATTTTGAAAATTATTTTTTTGTTTGAAAGGGTATACTCCCGAGGTGGTCCCATTGCCACCAAATCAGAATCTAATGAGGGAATCCCATGAAAATCGAGGGAAACCCTCAAATTTTATATGCAAACTTATAGCGATTTGGGAACTTTTTATAGTAACTCGTGCATTTGCTCTCGGAAAGCACCATTTGGTGAAGTGGAACTGATGAAGGAGACCACAGATGGCCACCGGAACAATAAAATAATGAGTACCTATTTAACGGGTTGCGATTAAGCAATTTATGCTAGTCACAATGCGTATGGTGAGTGGCAGTTCTCCTGGTTCTTAGCAGGAGAACTCCTCAACAATCAAGATCCCAGCATCGGGAAAGCAATATTTTAATGGTGATGAGCAGTTAACATTAGGCTATTGTAATTTAGATAAAATCAAAACTGAGCCACTAAAAAGTGAAAAATAAAAACTTTGTACAAAAAAATAGTAACCGACTACCAAAAATAACACTACAAAATGAAAAATAACTTTCCAAAGACACCGACTTCCGAAATTAAAGTTATTTTTCATTTTGTAGTGTTTTGGTAGTCGGTTACTATTTTTTTGTAAAAAGTTTTTTTTCTGTAAAGTATGCGGTATATCGGCGAAATTAGGCAATTTTACCTAAATATTAGTCTGATGCCACACTTTTTGTATTAAATAATAAGAATTTCATATTACAGTTGTTAATTAATGGAAAAAATGCCTGAAAATATAAATTAACCATGTAGGTACCTACTTATTGTAAGAAAGTGGTTATTTTTTCCCATTCATCCCTGTATTATTTGATGTATATTCCACGTTTTCCCATTTTGATATCACTACAACCTGACCACCATACACTCAAATCACAAGAAAATCCTCTCATTGCCGAAACTTTTATTTTAATAGATTTGTAGCGTATACAATATCTATAATTTCTGTGTATTTGGATTCAATTGATAATTATTAAACGTAAACCAAAATCCGCCGAAATCCATGAAGGGCCTGACATCATTCAACACTGTACAAACCAATCTCAACTTTATTTTGCATTCAATTTTTTAAAAAATACATAAATGTTATGTATTTTTTTCTCTCTCCGATTGGCGTTAAAAATGTTGATATTTCGTTAGTTAAGCATTTTTAGTACTGGACATTTTCATTGTTCCGCGGATAATCTGCAGCCTAAAATCGCCAATTCTTTTTTCTGAGGTAGCCTAAATGGCGACAAGTCGCCTAATCTGGCACCACTGGCTGGCCGGCTGGCTGGCTGGACTGTCATTTATAGAGTTGCCAGAAAAGATTTGAATCTTTGGTTGCCAGCAGATGAATAAAAAAAATGTCTGAAAGCTGTGTTTTACCGCTATGGAATTACAATACCTAGGTACCTACTAATTGCTAATGAACCTATTGTTCACGGCATCCTATCGGTGCCGGCGCGGCGGCGGGGCTTTACCTTTAGTCATAATTTACAAGCACAACAACAAACACACAACAATAACAACAACAACACTAATATTTTCTCAAGACGGATTTTTGTACAGTGATGTGGTTTACACAATTTATTTGAAGATTTCAGCTAGGTACATACGTATTCATATTAGGACTAATGCAATAATAAAATTGCACTCATATTGCACTCTTGCGTTATCGGGTCACTCGAAAGTTGTAGAATATTCTAGAATTTACGCAACGGACTGTTTCTTTGTGTTTCACCCTCGTGTATTTTTTGTGGCAACAAGGGTGAGCAGATGCCCAAGTTATAATACAAGTATATGTATATCGGCCAAAACTTACCACATTACAAAACTGTTTTTTCCAGAAACGTTGTATTCATAATTTGAAAGAGTTCTCAACCGTTTTTCAATTTTGCTGCGCTTTTGTTTTGTTAATGTTTTGTTTAAATATTACAATTGTACCATAATATATTTATTTCCCGAACATGTTTGTATCCTGCAGTACTTTGCAGTCTTCAGTAGCAATTTTCCATTGCTACTGAACACTGCAGAGAATGAGAAGCTGCTTACTTGCTTAGTGAATTAATGAACGCCTGCGATCCTGCATATAATACTACTAATCTCAGAACATTGATAGGTGTGTACCTATCAATGTTCTGAGATTAGTAGTTGTTTTCTTGCAGATTATTCCTGATGAACGGCTATCACTAAAACAATATAACAGTAGATTGTAAGCATACGGGATTTCTCTTAACAGTTACCTAACATTTATATAAACTGGCCGCTACAATGAGGACCGGCCGAAATTAAAGGCTTCTACAGACCGGCGCGACACGCGACGCGACTCAAAGGCCCCGCGTGTCACGCGACGAGCGGTGCCTTTGTGTTGCGTTGCAAGTCGCGCCTGTCTGTAGAAGCCTTGAAACGAATACGCATTATAATTTTATTTGCTTTAAGAACAGATTTTAGATAGTATGTTCCTTGTGATTTCTGACATTCTGAGAAAAAAACCCGGCCAAATTCGTGTCGGAACACGCACAATCACAGAATAAGTAATCTGTACTACGTACAGAAGGTTCACTCTCTGGAGTCGATTAAATAGATAAAAACTCTAGCCGCGTACACATAAAGCACAGTCTAGCTCGCTCCTGTTATATTTACCTACAGCGATAATAGCCTACAGCCCATTTCCCGCAAAGCATTCATGCAAAAATAAACCGTGTTACTACGCAAGAGCGCTTTTTTTAGTTTAACCGTTTCAATCATGGCCGTTGTCGACGTCACCGCGTACAGTAGTACCCAATTGATATGGCTTACCGATGTACCTGCGCAGAAGGTGAATTTTAAAAGTGCGGGAAATGCTATTGACCAATCGGCACGCTCCACGCACCGCGGTTCTTTTTCCTGTACCGCTATTGGTCGGCAGCTGCCGTCATGTTAGCGCGCCGCGTGGCATGTTTGTCAGCCGCCATACTTCTGATCGAGTGCTCGCTAGCAGCTCCAGTGTATTATGAACCTTATAATAGTGATCTAAGGTTGATTGTAAGTTTTAAGCATTCTTTCGTTAATCTTCGGGGCCATACTTTCTTTTCTGTGCGAACGAAGATTCACGACGCGCCTTATCAATTGGGTACCACTGTACTTATTAGGGTTGCGACTTACGAATTATATTTTTTGTACTGTAACGGCTACAACGAACTGAGTGAAGCGAATCAATGACAAGCCGACCACAAAACGTATTATTGAAATAGGTAAATTAATAATAGGTGTGTTGAATGAAATAAGAACACATTTATATAAATGAATAGAGACTATGTATTATATTTACTTATTACATTATTCTTACAAACAACAAATATTGATTATTATTTTCGCAAGTTATTCCTAAAAAGAACTCAAATTACGATATTAGAAATAGAAATGTTGTTATTGGGTAATCGACTACGAATCTTTATCATTTCGTCATATCGTATGACTGACGCCTGACTACCTACGTAATCCTATCGTAATCGTAAAGATCCTATAAGGGTTCCGTTTTTTCCTTTTGAGGTACGGAACCCTAAAAAGTAAGTTCCGTCTCATTTCCCACGAAATGTATGGGAAAAGTTTTATTGCGGTTTCTGAATCTTCTAGTACTTATTTTAACCTGTTGGTCTTATAGAGTTTTTTGATTCTCATACTGGCAGCAAAATATTTATGATATGAAAGGCGGGCTAAATCTATAGGCGCACGTAAAACCAATTACTGGCGGGGCGACGCATGTCGCGTGGCGATCGGCTACTATACTCTTATATAGTCTATATGTAGTTGTGTGTAAATGTGTGTGTAGTGCGATGTTTCACATCTGCCAGTCGTCCCGTGACGGCTCAATTTTTATTTGTGAAAATTTGTCTTTTTCTTGCTAACTATAATTTTTTATCAAAATGTGTGTATGCAAATCAAATGTCTCAAAAAGTTAAGGACAGTCTCCTAAGACTGATTTCGTGTAGCTACAACGGTTAAGGACCCCTTACCGCCCCATCGCAAAAATATACCCTGTCATGATGATTGGCTGCTTAGCCCCCTAAAGATGCGTGATGATAATCCTAAGGTAAAATCTGTAACTGCAATGTTTTAACCGTTTGGTTCGTATTTTTTCAATATCCTGTAAACTATTATACAACATTAGTTTTTGTCTATACTAAACCCGAAAAGGGGTCATTGTACTCATCATTTCTAACATTTTTTTCTTTGGGACCTAACCTTGAATTGAAATCGCGAAATAAATATCAGCTGTTCCATACATTTTGTCGATTTCAAGGTTGGTGCCACAGATTTTTTTTTTTAAATGATGAGTACAATGACCCCTTTTCGGGTTTATTATAAAAAAATATGTATTTAATTGTTAAGCCTAATAGTTAGTATGAGTCTATTGTTACTTGATAATGAATAAATAATAATAAAAATAAAAAAAAACTAATGTTGTATAGATAGAGGAATACAAACAATTCAATATTGCTCATCCCCCATAGCAAATAGCGTGATAATAATATTCCCTAATAATATATAGCTATACAGAGTGTTAAAGTAACTGCGTGCCATAGCTTAAGGGTAGGTTCAGTATCGATAAAGGAACCCAGGAAAAAAAAAATGCAAGATCAACCTAATTTACCTAGTACCTACTAACTTAAAATAGCAATCGTTTAAAATTAAAATTATTACCTCTAAGCTATGGCACGCAGTTACTTTAACACCCTGAATAAGTATATAGTATACATAAAGCTTACAGACTGCAGACTTGTAGGGAATATATCTATGCATTGTACAGAATCTATCTGGGGGCCTAAAATGGACGCTTTGGCTGAATCGCTGAATCATATTATGATCTGCGTACAATTCATACATCCCACAATTCATCTGTTTGACAGCTGCTATTTGACATTAGACTTCACATATAGCAATTCATAATTTGTGGTCCATTTTACGAAACTCCATACAAAACTGTTAAACAGATGAATTGCGGGATAATTATGAATTGTACGCAAATCATATTATGATTCTGCCAAAGCGTCCATTTTAGGCCCCCTGGTAGAATTTGCGTAATGACCTCGTAAAGCTGTTGATGTACAGTTTTGGCTTCGCTACGATTTTATTAGATCAATATAGAATACATATATTTATTTTAAGTACACGGGCACCTTCAAATTAAAAGAGGTTTGCTTTTTATGAAATCTGTCAATATTTGAATATGGCTTCATTACCATTTACAGCTAATTAAAAAGATTTTGAATCATTTTTTTTCTATAAATCTTACGAAGCGGTCGTATGATTTATAGAAAAAAAATGCCCATCAATCATAATTATAAAATAAATATTTCCATGCATAAATTAATATAACAGTACTAATAAAACTATATGGAAAGATAGATTTGACTATTGTAAGTCGAATGACCAATTTTACAAACCAATGCAGACCATATTCATTTAATTTCATAATCTCCCCAGTTTTAGGGTAAATTTCTACAGTGATAACCCTATTGAGACAGCAAATGGTCTGTTATCTCTTTCCCGCAAGCGCTCCGATTGGTCGAATAGCGCTGACCTTCTAGATATTTCCTTCGATTCTGTTCTCTGGTTGGCCGCATCTAGTGACGTCGAGTGAGGACTAGAAATCTCTCGAAACTCATTTGTTCACTATATAAGAGGCGCCCGTTCGGCGCGAACTCAGAATTATTTGAAACGCGATACATAGCAGACCAAGTGCTCGGTGCAAACCGTAGAAGTTTAACTCGCAAGTTATATTCAACGTTATACGTTACTAGTCTACAACAAGTTTATTGTGAAAAGTTTTGCAAGAAGAAGACAAAATGCCAGCTGTAGGAATAGATCTTGGTACGACATACTCGTGCGTCGGCGTGTGGCAGCACGGGAACGTGGACATCATCGCTAACGACCAGGGCAACCGCACAACACCTTCCTATGTGGCCTTCACGGACACGGAGCGCCTCATCGGAGACGCAGCCAAGAACCAGGTTGCCCTCAACCCCAGCAACACAGTGTTCGACGCCAAGCGACTCATCGGAAGGAAGTTCGACGACCCCAAGATTCAGCAAGACATGAAACACTGGCCCTTCAAGGTGGTCAGCGACTGCGGCAAACCAAAGATCCAAGTAGAATTCAAGGGCGAAGCGAAACGTTTTGCGCCTGAGGAGGTCAGCAGCATGGTGTTGACGAAGATGAAGGAGACGGCGGAAGCATACCTCGGAACAACAGTACGCGACGCGGTCATCACAGTGCCGGCCTACTTTAACGACTCTCAGCGCCAGGCCACCAAGGACGCGGGAGCCATCGCCGGTCTCAACGTGCTCAGGATCATCAACGAGCCCACAGCCGCTGCGCTCGCGTACGGCCTCGACAAGAACCTCAAGGGTGAGAGGAACGTCCTCATCTTCGACCTCGGCGGCGGAACGTTCGACGTGTCTATCCTAACCATAGACGAGGGCTCATTGTTCGAAGTGAGGTCGACGGCGGGCGACACTCATCTCGGAGGCGAGGACTTTGACAACCGATTAGTTAACCACCTCGCGGACGAGTTCCAGCGCAAGTACAAGAAGGACTTGCGCATGAATCCTCGCGCACTGCGCCGCCTCCGCACAGCTGCTGAGCGCGCTAAGCGCACGCTGTCGTCCAGCACTGAAGCCACCATCGAGATCGACGCGCTCTACGAGGGAAGCGATTTCTACACTCGCGTGTCACGCGCGCGCTTCGAAGAGCTGAACGCAGATCTGTTCAGAGGCACCCTCGAGCCCGTGGAGAAAGCGCTCAAAGATGCCAAGATGGACAAGAGCCAGATCCACGACGTCGTCCTCGTCGGAGGCTCCACCAGGATCCCGAAGGTGCAGAGTCTGCTTCAGAACTTCTTCTGCGGCAAGAAGCTTAACCTGTCCATCAACCCAGATGAAGCAGTGGCGTACGGCGCGGCCGTCCAGGCAGCTATCCTGAGCGGCGAGCAACACGCGAAGATCCAGGATGTGTTGCTAGTGGACGTGGCCCCTCTGTCCCTCGGCATCGAGACCGCGGGCGGCGTGATGACGAAGATCATCGAGCGCAACTCTAAGATCCCGTGCAAGCAGTCGCAAACGTTCACCACGTACTCGGACAACCAGCCGGCGGTCACCATCCAAGTGTACGAGGGCGAACGAGCGATGACGAAGGACAACAACTTGTTGGGCACGTTCGACTTGACCGGCATCCCGCCCGCTCCCCGCGGCATCCCTAAAATTGATGTAACCTTTGACCTGGACGCGAACGGCATCCTCAACGTGTCGGCCAAAGAGAACAGCACTGGCCGAAGCAAGAACATCGTCATCAAGAACGACAAGGGACGTCTGTCGCAGGCTGAGATCGAGAGAATGCTCGCCGAGGCGGAGAGATACAAAGACGAGGATGAGAAGCAGAGGCAGCGCGTAGCGTCGAGGAACCAACTCGAAGCGTACGTGTTCAGCGTGAAGCAGGCAGTGGACGACGCCGGAGACAAGCTCACGGAGCAGGATAAGAGTACCGCGAGGGACGCGTGCGACGACGCGCTCAAGTGGCTCGATAACAACAGTTTGGCGGAGCAGGAAGAGTACGAGCACAAGCTGAAGGACGTGCAGCGCGTGTGCTCGCCTGTAATGAGCAAGATGCACGGCGCGGCCGGCGGCAACCCCGGGGGAATGCCTGGTGGTATGCCCGGGGGAATGCCTGGTGGAATGCCAGGCGGCTACGGAGGATACCAGCAAAACAGCGGCCCAACCGTGGAGGAAGTAGATTAAAGCCAAAGAAGTTTCAATCACCTGAATCCTGATCGTGGTATTAATTTGCAAGACTGATTAACTATTTTGCCAGCACATGAACCTCTGTTGAATTTTAGTAATTTAATTTGAGTATGTGATCTAGATATTAAGTTTGTAAATAAAATTTTTATAATAAGATTTTAATGTTTTATTTCATCCTATACTTACCAATGTTTTGAAGTAGATAATTGACTTTTTCCAATCGTTTAAAGATTAAAAACAAAGTCAATTGTCTACTTCAAAACATCTCATCTTACGAATACCTACATTTATTAAATACACTACGAATATTTCGTATTAATAAAAATAGATACACAAAGACAAAAATAAGAAGGTCACATAATTATACACGAATGTCAAATGCACACAGCTAAATAAACACTGCCAGGACCTAAAATAATCTGGAATCGTCATTCAAGACGAATACGCAAAACATACCTACATAAACATATAAATTCCCTTTCAATAAAATTTGCACTGACACTCCTCATTATAATATTATGGAGCTGGCTAGTCTGTTACTGATAATAGACGCTGAATCATCATCAATTTTCAATGCGAACATCAAATCATGACATAATTTTCTTCGTTAGTTGGCTGTCTTCAAGAAATTAGTAGACTTCTAATAATATAAACCTGGTAGTGCCCTTCGCCTCAGCTTCAAAAAACAAAACCCGTCCATCTGCGTGAAAGACCACGCACAATGAAGTGTTCCGTAGTTGAGAAAATCCTAACTACGGAAAGAAATCGGGATGAAATCCCAAGAACAAACTTAACATTGTAGTTGAAAAACATATTCCACCATACATTCCAACTGCAAATGTAAGTTTGTACGCACAATATTAGGTGATTTACCTATTCTTTTAAAGAACAATTCTGTGTTTTTTCCAAAATTTAAGGCTCAGCTGTTTCGGAGATAGGGTAGGAATGGTCAATTTTCATATTTTTGAGGGTTCCGTACCTCAAAAGGAAAAAACGGAACCACTATAGGATCAACTTCGTTGTCCGTCTGTCTGTCTTTCAGTCTGCCAAGACCCTTTTTCTCAGGAACACGTGTAGGTATCAAGTTGAAATTAATATCTAATACGTAGGTTTTCGGTCCCTTCTTGGAGCGCTAAAATAATCAAGCTTCTAAGTGTAACTCTAAGTCAACGCAATAAAAAAATACGGCAATTTATGCGACATATTTTGATATTCGCAAATAAATCAAAACCTGGTAGGTACATACTTCCCGTTGAATAAGAATCATGAAATTTGGTAAGAATCAAGGTCTCAGAGTAAGCAAGCTGAAGTGGCAGTGGGCTGGCCATGTTTGTCGAAGGACCGATGGCCGGTGGAGCAGACGAGTCCTGGAGTGGAGACCGCGTATCGGCAAGCGTAGTGTGGGACGCCCCCCAGCTAGATGGACCGACGACCTTAAAAAGGTGGCTGGGACAGACTGGATGCGGACGGCGGAGGACAGGGTGTTGTGGTGCAGCCTGGGAGAGGCCTATGTCCAGCAGTGGACTGCTATAGGCTGAGTTGATTGAAGGTCTCACAGCACAAGTACCTAAAGGAAAAAGTCCGAAAATTGACTATTTGTAGTTTTAACACTTTTTTTTGTTTTGGAATTACAAACTTCATTTCCAGTTGGAAAATTGGCCGTGGCGTGTATCGATATATGGGAGAACGTGTTTATCAACTACAAGTCAAGCTTGTTTTGAGATAAACTCATCCCAACTACTGGGGACCTAAAATTGACGCTTTGGCAGAATCAAATTATGATCTGGGGGCCTAAAATGGACGCTTTCGCAGAATCATAATATGATCTGCGTACAATTCATATCCCGCAATTCATCTGTTTGACAGTTGTGTATGGAGTTTCGTAAAATGGTCCACAAATTAAGAATTATTATAGTGAAGTCTAATGTTAAATAGCAGCTGTCAAACATATGAATTGCGGGCTGTATGAATTGCACGCATGATTCTGCCAAAGCGTCCATTTTTGCTCCCTGCATACAATTCATAACCCGCAATTCATCTGTTTGACAGTTTTGTATGGAGTTTCGTAAAATGATCCACAAATTATGAATTGCTTTAATTAAGTCTAATGTCAAATAGCAGCTGTCAAACAGATGAATTTGTGGGATGTATGAATTGTACGCAGAATACGCAGTTCATATTATGATTCAGCCAAAGCGTCCATTTTAGGCCCTCACTGTGCGTGGTCCGACACGCACTTGGCCGGTTTTTCTTTAATAACTTTCAAACGAACTTATCGAAGTATGTCTGTCTGCGGCTTAGATCAGAGACTCATAATAGTAGAAAGTGTTATAATTTGATTATTTTTAGAGATATCTAGATAATTCAATAAAACGTGCTCGACTGCGAAGTCGGAAGGGAAGTATATTTGCTTTTCACAGATATTAAATAGTCGAAACAATCTCATACAGCCTACTCCTGCACATTATAGGTGGCACTAGTAATTACTATTTTGAGCTAATTACAACAGAAAGCTGTAGACAGACAGACGGACATGGCGAAACAATAAGGGTTCCTTGTTGACTATGGAACCCTATTAAGTTATTAAAGTTACACCATAATTTCCAGTTATTGGTTTTTTTGGTTTTTCAATCATTTGTTTTTTGTCGTTGGACACTCATTGAATCATAATTTACGAGTATTACAAAGCGTATCGGGTTATAGCACAGATTAAGTAGTACTGGTTATAGGAAGCGCGACCGCGAACGGATAAGGGTGCGGCCCGGCGCGGTGCGGTGTCGAGCGAACAATATTAATTATTCACAATGAACGAACTGGGGGCCTAAAATGGACGCTTTAGCAGAATCATATTATGATCTGCGTACAATTTATACATCCCGCAATTCATCTGTTTGACAGCTGATATTTGACATTAGTCTTCAGTATAGCACTTAATAATTTGTGGACCATTTTACAAAACTCCATACAAACTGTCTAACAGCAAAATTGCGGGATATGAATTGCACGCAGTTTCATATTATGATTCTGCCAAAGCGTCCATTTTAGGCCCCCTGGTACATCATCATTTCAGCGGAAAGGCTTTTGATATTCCGTGTGGTGCCGGACGTAAAGAATAGCACCACCCTATTTCTTCCCGGGGGTGTCGTAAAAGGCGACTAACGGACTTATTAAAGAATGGGCAGCAACGTTCTCTATGCATTTTAACACCATACTGCGCTCGCCAACCCGCCTGCCAAGCGTGGCGATTATTGCAACCCCGTCCAGCAGTAGACATCTTTCGACTGGTGCATCACATAATTATAATAACAGCACATAGTCGTATTATGCGTGTCGTTCGTGTTTGCCATCATACAAAGTATTTTTATCAATGAGATTAGAAAAACTATCAGTGGTCGACCTAGACCCAGCCCTGGGGGGCGGGGTCATAACCCCAAGACCACCCCCTGAATCTGCGCTTGAATTCAATATGAACCCAATCGAATAAAATAAAAGTAAGTAGGTAGAATGCAATAGGCACGCTAACGCCTGATTAAATCCTGTGAAATAAAACGCTATTAAACGTAAATTGCTCTCTAGTTTATTTGTATTGTGAGGCTAAACTTAAAAAAAAAAAAATTGAATCCATGCGATATTGCTTTGACGACCGACCGTTATGTCTGTATCCAACAAAAGAGTTAGAACGTTCGTAATTGTTTATATTAATCAAAATATTGAAGGTGGTATTTGCCGAAAGCAAAAGCACAATAATAAATTAGTAACTAGCTCACGAAGAAGGCTGCTACTTCACACATCCTTCAACGTAATGTCTTATTTAGGAGCCTTTTAATTATCTATTTGTCCTCACATACAAATTGGGACAGTATCCGGCCTTTGGTAACCTACACAAACAATAGTATGACAGTAATATGAGGGAGAGGAGGGACGCTCTTTTCCTAAAACTCGGGCCATAGATTCTTAGTATCATGCCTGTTTTCATTAATACTCGGTGACACCTAAATGTCTCAATGAAAGTGCAATATTCGAAACGCTCGGTTCAGCGCGGAGAGTTGTAAATCCAATAGTGCAATAATATTTAGGTGTTCATTTAGGAGTTTCTCAGTGTTAGTTAAAACGGGCATTTGTCGCTGTCGCGTGCGATAGCCCAGCAACCCTTCGTAGCCGTATTGTCTATGAGCAGCCTGCTGTGCTACGAAACTACGAAGTATTGAAAAGCTTGGTGGAAACAGGCTACGCTGAGCTACTTTCTTTTTCAGTATACTAGATGGCGCTGTTCACAACTCTGGTCTACGAAATAAATTACGTGTAACAGATACAAGATTTCCATGAAAAATACACAATTATTGGTAAAATCTGACATCATATTCTCAGCATTAAACACATGGCTAGCCAACAGCCAAAAGGAACAAATGGTGGGTAGGAAGGTAGGTACACGTAGCTATGTGGCAAAAGGTATGTTCTACGATGAGACAGGTATTTTCGTGAACTTAGTTCTAGTAACTGAATATTATTACTAGCTGGATAACTCTATGGTTATGGAGAATACTGCCGGCTGGCTAAGAGGTAGGGGATCACACCTCTAACTTCAATTACAGGTACAAAATTAAAAATTACACTAGGCCATGTGTTGGCGCTGTAAATTATCAAATTAAAGTTTAAAAATCTCCTTATTTCAGTTGTGATTTACTACATAAACTAGTAACAGTCTGATGATAGACTTTAGCCTCTCCAACCGATATTGAAACCGATGACGTCTCACGATTATCTACATTTGATTATCCCTTTATCACGGCCAGCCTTAAAAACAAACCAATAACTAGTCGTGTAGTCATACTATTTTACTGCACTACCTATAATAAATTAATAGTTGATTATTAATATTATCGTAGTTAGCAACAGATTTTGTTTCGCTATCTCGATGATGTAGGGTAGACAATAATATATTATTGTAACCATTTTTAGGCTTCCGTAGTAAACAAGGAACCCTTATAGTTTCGCCATGTCCGTCTGTCTGTCTGTCTGTCCGTCCGTCCGTCCGTCTGTCCCCGGCTTAGCTCATAGACACTAAGTCCTAGAAAGCTCTAATTTGGCATGGGTGTACATATTAATCACGTCGAGAAAGTCGTAAAATAAAACCATGAAAATCTTTTTTTTTTAGGGTACCTCCCTTGCATGTAAAACGGGGATGATATTTTTTTTTCTCGGCTATTACATAGTGTGGGGTATCGTTGGATAGGCTGTTCAAATATATTGTGGGTCTGTGAAAAACATTTTTAATTTCTGAGATCCGTTTGCGTAATAAGCTTTAAAGTGCTATTTTTGTTAGAGTCAAAGTCAAGTGTCCCCCCCCCCCTGCCAGCTAAATGGTTGGTTTTGGATATGTGAAAAAATTCATGGCAGTAGTATATTATATAACGAAATTAAAAGGAAAACTATCACAGCTAAGTAGGGTTGACAAGATAACGAGTAATAGTCGACCAACTTAAATTTGCAGTTGAATAATTGACTGTAACTTATATCGATGTATGGGAGAGCATGTTTTTCAACTACAATGTTAAGTTTGTTTTTGGGATAAATTCATCCCAACTACGGAACCCTTCATTCTGCGTGGTCCGAGCACTTGGCCGGTATTTTTTATTTAAAAGAGTGTGCGCGGAGTTTCTTGCCCGTCCTTCTCCATAGGTCCGTACTACACTTTGGAATGGGCAACTAGCTTCATATTTTTGACTGACCGACTCCTTGATAATTCAAAAGTTTCTTTAATTGAAAGGAAAAAATATATGATTGTTGTGTGTGTGCCAGGAGGCAACACAGTGTCGGATGACCGAATGTCATGATTTGCAAATATAAAAATATTTGTACTGATTTTTTTTTACAAAAGTAGTAAAAAAAATAGGCCCGTTTGACATTTAACTTGAATCGATCTATCGTGACTATCGAGTACCGAGCTTTGAGTAAAGGTACCGAGTGGTATGGTTACTTCACTAGTTACGGCGCGATGGTCAAGCGCGGACGTAACTAGTGAAGTAAATCGAACCAAGTTAAATGTCAAAACGGGCGTATTATTTTTTGACAACTATAAGTTTAATATTGAAAGTTTGTGATTTGCCTCAAATTATTTTTGTATCAGGGTGTAGCAATGAAATTTAAAAGTATATCATTTGACAGTTACGTTAAAAGTACTTGTTCTTTAACAGAATGGAATGAAAAACATGATATTTGGGGCGTCACGTAGTTGATAACTTGATAAGTCAGTCAAGTTCTCTTCGAGCCTCTGAAACTAAAGGTTGTCTTCAAACTCAAAACATTTATTTCAATTAAACCTATTACAGGCACTTTTGAATTGTCAAAGATTCGGTCAGTTAGTCAGAAAGTTGAAGCTATTTGCCCATTCCAAAACTTAGATCTCTATGAAGAAGGACAGGTAAAGAAAAAAAAAATCAAGATGTCTAAAGCCTATACTGATATTATATTGAGTACGTAATTAAATCGTTCTTTAAATATTGCTAAGTATATACTATGTTGTATGTGTGCAAGAAGATAAATACACAAATATTTGTACGGAAAAGGTGTTTCTTTAAAAAGCAGATTCTTTTTTCGATTTTTCGACAAAATCATTCAGATTGTGATTAGATTACATGAGTGTGTTACGAAATTAGGGTGCTGATGAGCATTCTTCGTCGGTAGGTAATTTTGAGCGTTTATCGGATGTGACATGACAGATGTCACCTCGGCAGTTTTTGATGAAAGTCTAGATAATGGTTCATTTTTTCATATGTTGTGATTATTTTGGGTGAAGGCTTCTTGTAGAGTTCTACATAAAATAAAATAAAGTGCGTCTAAAATAATTAAAAGAACTGAAAATATTATGAAAATGAAATTTGTGACTTTTGTTGACGTTGGTGTTGCCAGTTATATTATTATTATCCTTTATTTCATTACATAAACATATAAATTATATTTTTAAATATTAGAATATAAAAGAATGTAAAAACATTTCAAAATATAAAAAATTGTAGCCCACCGGTATCGGGAACAAGGTCCAAGCTACGCGGTCAGGGCTCCAGAGAGAGGAACCTCCTGACAATGCGAGCCGTGTCCAGAAGTACCGCTCTCTGAATCAGGACCTTAATCCAGCTGCCCAACGAGAGCCTCCTTAGGTGTTGGTCGAGGCTCTTGGCAATTAAGCCATTGGCTGATACAACTATCGGCACAATGATTGCTGAGTCCACATCCCACATGTCGACAACCTCGCGAGCCAAGTCAAGATACTTGATTTGTTTATCTTTCTCGGCTTTCACGAGGTTCCCGTCATGAGGGACCGTTATGTCAATAATCATTGTGCGCCGCTCTATTCGATCCACCACCACTTTATCAGGCTTATTGGCAACAATAGTCCTGTCAGTGATAATGGATCGGTCCCAGTACAATGTGATATTTCCATTCTCGAGAACTGGGTCGAGCACATACCTGTAGTACGGCACCTTCGATTCCACATGGCCGTATTTCAGAGCAAGTTGCTGATGGATAATCCTGGCTACAAGGTTGTGTCTATGCAAGTACTCGTACACCCGGAGATAATGTGTCGGATTGATTCTCCCGGACGGTGGCATGCCCGACACACGTCAACCGTGCCGCCGTCCTTCACAATAAATCTCCGGTAATTCTTCGTCCATAATTGCACAGACAAAACCTTCGGTTTCCCCAAAGAGGTCACCGAAACGCAGCCAGGCTACGGACGCTAAAAAGTCTACATCGCGTTCATGTAGGGCCCGGAAAAAGCGTCCGTGAAGCTCCTTACTTTGCCATACCTCCCTGCGATCATTAGTGTCAAGTACTACTAGGTACTACTATTTTTATTATTAGTCATTTAATTTAGTACCTACGGTAAATAGTTAGTTGTCTTTTAAATATTGTAGCTATATACTTAAGCATTTTAATGTAGGTATATGAAATAATAGAGTTATATATAATTTAACTAAGTACCTACGTTGTGCTTTGACAACTTTTGAAACCAACATTAAAACTTTACGATTATATAACCTTCTTAACGGTAGGACAAAGCGGTAGGCATATAGGTTCTAATTAAACTACTTACTAATTCCATGGTCTAAACTTCTTAAAATTCATAGGCAATATTAAGGACCAAAACTTCTTAATGCTGAAAAATAAAAAAATAATAAAATGATATTGTAAACAAACGTTTGAGGTTACGACATTGTGAAATGATAATAAAATGAATGAAAACTCGTCTCCAATAAACATACAGGTACCTCATATCACTGATTTGCTATCTTTTATCATGTTTTGAGCGTAGGTATTATAGGTATTTATAAATCAATTTATGCTATTTATTTCATGTAAATTGTTACAGACTCATTTGATCTCATAGATTTTATATTCTTTTGTATGTCATAGCTCAGTTAACGTCATGTTTGATTTATCTGATTTTCTACAACTTGTCAGAATTGTAATATAAATTAGATTCATGCTTTAAACAAATAAGCTTTATTTCATTGGCGACGAGGCAAATTGTATTGTTCAGTAGATAAACAACATGAACGCTGAAGAATTCGCTGCCTTCCTTACCGCACAACAGGAACAACAGAAGGTATTAACATTCCACCGCCAACAAATACGAAAGAACTCAGGGCGTTCTTAGGGCTAATTAATTTCTACGAACGATTTATTCCACACCTACATAGTGAATGCGCCGATTTACATGAGCTAACAGGTGATCGCCGAAAATGGCAATGGACTGATTATGAAAACGAAGTATTTATTAAAACTAAGAAATTAATAGTAAGATCTAAATCGATTGTGGCATTTGACGAAAATCGACCCCTTTTCCTCTCCTGTGACGCCTCAGAGAAAGGAGTAGGCGCAGTCTTATACCACAAGGATAAAGATATCGAACAGCCTATTGCATTTGGCTCAAGAAAACTGAAACCAGCTGAAAGCAAATATTCTGGTATAGATCGCGAGGCATTTTAGCAATATTCTATGGCATTCAAAAATTCGACCAGTATCTCAGAGGCACAAAATTCACACTTGTAACTGACCACAAACCACTTATTCACATATTGGGCCCACAACGAAATCTCCCAAAAATTGCCAATAATAGACTTGTGAGGTGGGCACTCGTTATTGGAAAATATGATTATGATATCATTTATAGAAAAGGGGAACATAACATTATTGCTGATTACCTATCCAGAATGCCAAATAGCGCTGAACAGCCGAATGACCCAGAGGTATCGATATGCAAAATCACTGAATTGTTACAGCATAATAAAATGATTGACTTGGCCTTAAGTGAAGAGAATATCAGAGAAGAAACGAAACACGATGCCACGCTGAAGCAAGTCCTGCAATTAATTAAAACCGACTTGTTTGACTGTTCACAGACCGATCTGAAACCGTTTATCAGAAAACGCAATGAACTATCTATAGAGAACAAGATCATCATATGGCAATGTAGGGTTGTTATACCG
The DNA here is from genome assembly GCA_948098905.1 of Tiliacea aurago. Classification (NCBI taxonomy): domain Eukaryota; kingdom Metazoa; phylum Arthropoda; class Insecta; order Lepidoptera; family Noctuidae; genus Tiliacea; species Tiliacea aurago. The sequence goes on from OX402601.1 coordinate 2,519,703, forward strand.
AATAAATTAAGAAATAAAGTACTGCGTTATTTGCACATTGGCCATCCTGGAACTTCTGCAATGAGAGCTCTTGCGCGCTTCTATGTATGGTGGCCAACACTCGAAGAAGACATTGACAATTTTGTAAAAAAATGTCAAAAATGCCAGGAAAATAGACCCAACAACCCAGAATTACCAGTATATTCTTGGTCGATTCCAGAAGAGGTATGGGAAAGAGTTCACGTCGACTTTGCTGGGGCCTTTGAGGGCAAGTATTGGCTGGTACTCGCAGACGCCTTATCAAAATGGATAGAAATTAAACCTATGGCAAAGATAACCACCAGAACATTATGCGAGAAACTAGATGGTATTTTTACTACATTTGGATTGCCTCAAATTATTGTCTCCGATAATGGACCTCAATTTACTTCCAAAGACTTTCGAGCGTATTGTAAGTCGAAGGGTATAGTGCACATGACGTCTTCACCCTACCATCCAAGAACCAATGGATTGGCCGAATGACTCGTGCGAACTTTTAAAACAAGAATGGCTTCAAGTGAAGCAGACAGAGTCAACCAAAAACGGAGGCTTCAAAACTTTCTCTTTTCTTATCGTAACACACCGCATACTACCGCAGGAAAATCACCAGCCCAAATGATGTTCGGCAGACAGCTAAACTGCTTACTCGATAATGTGAGGCCAAATATGAGAAGGACGTTACGCTATAAAAACATTCAAGCTAATATTCAATCTGAACAAAGGACTCTGAATTTCCAGAATGGGGAAGCAGTGTACATCCGTACCAAACTGGAAAATAAGTGGAAACCGGCTATTATTGAGGAAAGGAAGCACAGGCATTCTTATGTGGTTAGAAACCAAATACGCCGCAACGCGAGTGAATCTCAGTCACCAACCAACGAGCGAGACATTGCGATGGAACCATCGTCACCGGCGGACGCATCGACTCTTTCCACATCGCTTGTAGTACTACCTCGTGCCAGTTCAACTCCAATCAGTCAACCTCCGATTGAAGCCGTTTCGTACTCGCCGCGAACACTCGAGCAGACGCCGGTGTTGAGGCGTAGCAAGAGGACGATACGCCCGCCGCATCGTCTCATAGAGCAAATGGACTAAGGCCGGGAGGAATGTTACAGACTCATTTGATCTCATAGATTTTATATTCTTTTGTATGTCATAGCTCAGTTAACGTCATGTTTGATTTATCTGGTTTTCTACAACTTGTCAGAATTGTAATATAAATTAGATTCATGCTTTAAACAAATAAGCTTTATTTCATAAATGAACTCCATAAGATTAATTTAAGTACCTACTAATTAAATAGTGAATAAATAATTCTTATTCTTTTCCAATCAGAATGCAGGCAAAATGCACCTGAGTCACAAGACAATAAACTTCAAGATCACGTTCGTACAATAAAAGCTTTTCATAAATAAATCTATATTCAACAACAGAGGAATAAAAAATATTGGATAAACCATCATAAACATATCGTGCTATCAATGACGAATCATATTTTGTTTGTCATTCGTTGTAAATATATCCCAGACAGTAAACATAGCATTTAGTAAGAACTTACCAACCAGCTGTTTTTTTTTTAAATCTTACTTTTTAAGACTTAAGTGAGCTTGAAATGAGGTGAAGTGAACTTGAAGTGAGGTGAAGTGAGATTGAAGTGTGGTGGAGTGAGATAAAGTGAGCTTGAAGTGAGGTGGAGTGAGCTTGAAGTGAAGTGAGGTGAAGTGAGGTGTTGTGAAGTGGAGTGAGCTTGAAGTGAAGTGAGGTGTAGTGAGGTGAAGTGAGGTGGAGTGAGTTTGAAGTGAGGTGAAGTGAGCTTGAAGTGAGGTGAAGTGAGGAGGAGTGAGTTTGAAATGAGGTGAAGTGAGCTTGAAGTGAGGTGGAGTGAGCTTGAAGTGAGGTGTAGTGAGGTGAAGTGAGGTGGAGCGAGTTTGAATTGAGGTGAAGTGAGGTGGAGCGAGCTTGAAGTGAGGTGGAGTGAGCTTGAAGTGAGGTGTAGTGAGGTGAAGTGAGGTGGAGTGAGTTTGAAGTGAGGTGAAGTGAGCTTGAAGTGAGGTGAAGTGAGGTGTAGTGAGGTGAAGTGAGGTAGAGTCAGTTTGAAGTGAGGTGAAGTGATCTTGAAGTGAGGTGGAGTGCGCGGTGGCATGACAACTCACTTCACCTAAGTTTTCACGGTGGGGTTTACAGAATGGACCGCGTGTGCTGGTCTAGAACTTCTTTAATCAATCGCTATAGCACCATGAGATTCATCTAACCTCCACAGTAATATCCATAGATTTAGTAAGTATATACTAAATCTATGGTAATAAACTTTTTCTGATGTGTGGTGGAGTGAACTTATGCACAATGAAATTTATACTTACAAACAAATAAAATTGAAGTGCCTGTTTGTAATGTCAAAATAACAGCTTTTTACTAAATACAAATGAAAATAATTTATACGGTACATATTATAGCAATTTTTTTTTGTTTTCTGTCTGTTTTTTCCGGCTAATCATCGAAACGGCTCGACCCATTTTGACGCAACTTGGCAGATAGCTGATGTTATAGGGACTAACTTGGGCTATTTTTATTTGAGAAAACGCTACGCGGGCGAAGCCGCAGGCAGCAGCTAGTACAGAATATTTTAATAATTTTGCGAAGTAGGAGAATTTTTAATTAGAAAATAATTAATATGGGTGAATTACAGACACGTGAACCAACAGGAAATCCGAAGAAATGGTCTTCGTTTTGGAAACAGGTATCTAAGTGTAGTTTTATTAATGAATTAAGTACGGATTAAATTCTTATCTAAAAAACTATTACTTGAGTGAGGACAATAAACCTCTCATACTACTAACTCATCGACATTTATGATAAGATATAATAAATTATACACTCAGCTTACGATACTAAAAACTTTAATTAATATTTAATTTTAAATCAATAAGGCAACATTGATTTAAAATTTCCGTGTGGTGCCACGTGTTATCAACACTAATTGAATAACTTGAATAATATCTATCAAAAATACGGCGGTTGTTTAGCAAAAATTTTACTTTTGAATGCCTCAAAAAACCACTATATGCCTTTACTACAGCAACCACACCTCTGACTAACCCTTCGGGTATTACTCGTAGAGGTTTAATGCTTTGATTATTAAAATGTCTATTTAAAGTGTCTCGCAGTCGCGCTGCAAAAAAATAAAACAAACTGGCCAACTTTGATAGGCTGTGATGTACGTTACTGCTACGTTTTACACTCGCACCACGTCATTGTGTTGTGTGTGGTGTCATTGTTATAATCTAGTGTGCGTGCATTTTGTGTCCAACGGTTGGATGCAATTTTTTTTGACGAGTTCAGAGATTTGACGGTGTATCCAGAAATATTTATGACGCAGAGATATGCCAGTGACCTTGAGTGGTTAGCTTGCGTGTTCTGTACTGAGCTCACGCAATGCGTCGTACGTTCAGCCAGTAATAGGACTCGCCCATCAAGGAGCGCTGTCCCCAATTTGACGCATTATTAATTTATGATTCACAAAACAAAAGGTATTTTAATAAAACGCGTATACTAAAAGATCAATAATTAAATTATCTTTAAATTGGTGAAGGTTTCAGTAAAATACTCTTGGTAGATTTTGCGCCATTCTCAGTTTTTTATCCGCGTTAGACATATTTTACAAATTAATTTCACTATGTAATATAAACATAATCTAAACATTCACATATTAAATTAATGAGGAAATGCTCTAATTTAACATATATTTTTGTCAAATCATTAACACTACTCGTTTAGACGTGATCTTCAGTATAAAATCATTAAAAGTCGGTTATTGTCGCCTTAAAGAACCTTAAATCTAAATATGGGCACTATGGGCAGCCAGCTCCTTCTGCTATCCTACTAAACTGCATGCACAAATCTGTTTGCCAAGCGTAGAGGATCAGATTTATTATATTATATATATATATCATCTTCATATATCCATCACAATTCTCTTGCCTAGTAGGTAGTTATAGTCTATAATCATCATCATCATCTGCCTCTAGGCCTTTCCCATGTTGTGGTCGGTTCCTAGTCTAATTGGATGCAACTGAATACCAGTATTTTAGAGGAAGCGACTGCCAATCTGACCTTCACAACCCAGTTACTGGGTAACATGATACCCTTTGGTAAGACTAGTTGTCAGATTATCGGGCTTCTGACTACACTTAATGACTGTCAAAGATCGTCGAACGACAGCCGGGACCAACGGTTTAACGTGCTTTCCGAGGCAATCACAATTAATTATTACAATTGGTATCTAAGTATCAACGTATAGTTCCGTATAATAAAGCACGTTGCTATATCCTTTTAGGACTACAAATTAAACTGTTACTAAGTTACATTTCCGACTCATTATCTGTTGATTTGGCTAATCTCTCTAATTAGTGTTATAACAGTGCTATTTCATGATCGTCATTATGACTTTGAATGGCTTACTTATGCCTATTACTTGTCTTATCTCCATTTGATGTATCTGTCGCAGGCAGATCGTATGATTCGTCATTATAACAGTAATAACTAGTATAATCTTGTGTTTGATTATGGTCTTTAATTCTCCATTTGACATCACTGACAGGGTTAGTATTGGTTGTAGTTTTTGGTAAAATAATATTCATATTACATGGATAGTGATCAGACCAGTCTGTATCATACAGTACACCCACTCCCTCACCACCACAGGTCGAGAGTTGGTCACAGCCGTTTGCTCCTTCGGGAGCGGTTCCGCTGGCGGCCTCGACGGCCTGAGTCCTCAGCACCTTAAGGACCTTATCAGTTCAGGCGCCGGGGCAGCTGGTGAGTTGCTCTTGAAGGAACTTACGGCTCTGATTAACCTTATGCTCAATGGTAAGGTGAACGAGGCCGTCATCGACGTTCTGTACGGGGTCAATCTATGCGCCCAGCGTAAGAAGGATGGCGGCATTCGTCCCATTGCTGTGGGAAATACATACTGTCGTATGGCAGCCAAGATTTGATGCAAATTTTATGGTGAGGTAATTTCGGAAAGAAATCAGCCCCTGCACTAGGTTACGGCTCCAAAGGGGGCTGTGAGGCTGCCGTCGACCTACCTTAATTCTGGAAAAGGAGAGGTTATCCTGAAAGGTTGACATAAAGAATGTCTTCAATTTTGTTAATAGGGACACAAACACAAACTATGAAGAAATTCCCCAAATCTATAGTTTCGATTGGCAATGTTACATACACCCTTCTAAATTAATGTATCGGGAGGGTCAATCTTCTGGAATCTGCTGCTGGCTATCAACAAGGTGACCCTCTCGGGCCAGTGATTTTTAGTTTAGCAGTTCACCCAATTATTCGACAGCTCAATTCCAAATTTAACATTTGGTATCTTGAGGATGGAACTTTGGGAGATGATGTAGAAACTGTTATAGTAGACCTTCAATTCTTAAAAAATGTAGGTACTTCATTCCATTGGCCTTGATCTCAAACTTTCTAAATGTGAGCTATACTTAGCGGATAGTACTGACAGACATCAAAAGCTCTCTTCGTCTCCTTGGGTCTCCAATCTTTGAGAACTTATTTCCCGTTTTATTGAGGAAAAAATACAAAATTTCAATGACTTTTCGGAAAGATTGCTCCAAATTAACATGCATTCGGAAATATCTTTAAGAGGGCTATCACAATTTTTCTTGAATTTGAGCGTTTTACTCGAGTTTTGATGTGTGATTATGGTTTAGATATAGCCAAAAAATAAAAAATAAAATATGCCCGAGCAAGTTTGATTATTTATCTTGGGAGCGTTTTAAATAAATATTTCAATTTGTTTACATAAATCAGTAAAAACCTTGTCTCTGCAAAGGATGTTTCATAAAATTTTACTTTTGGGTATCTTTTGATGCTTTGTTACACCGAAGGTAACATAATTTAAAAAATTATTTAAATATCCATGGTACTACTGTATCTTATACTTGGGAGCCCTTTAACCAATTTATTATATTTCATACAGTAATACACCATAAATAATTCTGTAAAACAGAGAGTTACTGATCATTTTTCTTCCAAAATTTATTTTTTTATCTACGAATATTATAATCCAAATTCAAACAAAAACTATTTAATAACTAAGGTGACTATGTTACCTTGCTCGAAAAAATAATAATTGTGTATTTAAAAGTAAAATAACGGCGTAAATCAACGGTGAAATAAGCTATATTTTCGAGGGCACAAAACTGATGAAACTATTAACGGGTGCTGAGACTGACACGAATGGTTTATCACCACGAAAACTGTACTTTTATAGTTACACAGACTTATTGTTTCGATTATTTCACGCTTTCTCACAATTAGATAAGAAATTGACGAAAAACGTTTTTTTAGGGTTCCGTAGTAAACAAGGAACCCTTATAGTTTCGCCATGTCCGTCTGTCTGTCTGTCTGTCTGTCTATCTGTCTGTCTGTCTGTCCGTCCGTCCGTCTGTCCCCAGCTTAGCTCAGAGACGCTTAGTCCTAGAAAGCTGTAATTTGGCATGGGTATACATATTGATCATGCCGAAAAAATGGTAAAATAAAATTATGAAAAACATTTTTTTTTAGGGTACCTCCCTTACACGTGAAATGGGGATGATATTTTTTTTTCTCGTCTATTCCATGGTGTGGGGTATCGTTAGATAGGCCGTTCAAAAATATTGTGGGTTTGGCAAAACCATTTTTCAATTAAGGGATCTGTTTGCGTAATATTAAGCTTTAAAGTGCTATTTTTTGTTAGAGTCAAGTGTCCCCCCCCTGCCAGCTAAATGGTTGGTTTTGGATATGTGAAAAAATTCATGGCAATAGTATATATAACGAAATTAAAAGGAAAACTATCACAGCTAAGTAGGCTTCACAAGTTAACGAGTAATAGTCGACCAACTTAAATTTGCAGTTGGAGAATTGACCGTAACGTATATCGATGTATGGGAGAGCATGTTTTTCAACTACAATGTTAAGTTTGTTTTTGGGATAAATTCATCCCAACTACGGAACCCTTCATTGTGCGTGGTCCGACATGCACTTGGCCGGTTTTTTTGTGATAGCACCCTTAATCCGTTACTGCTGTTTCGGCCCTAAATTAACATACTCGTATTTGCTTCACCCTTCCCATTTATGGAAGCACACTCATCTTTTAGACAAACTGAACCAAATTATGATGGCTTACTTTAACTATGGACGACCGAGCTTGGGCATAAGCTACTCTTCCCATTAATATGGGAGGACTCGGCGTCCACAAAATGTCTAGTATTAGTTTACCGGCTTTCATATCCTCGGTCCACGGCACTGAGAAATTAATCAGGAAGATCCAGGCCTCCACACTGATTAATTTTGATGTGGCGTGCATCACCGAGGCTATAGATGCCTGGAGACTCGCTTGCCTGAATTCAGATCCACCCGATGGTACATTTTCCCAGTGACGGTGGGATGAGCCGCTCTGCAGAGTAGTACAGAATACAATAATTAAATGACAAAAAAGGCAAAAAATAGGATGTTTTTTATTTCTATTGTAAGTTAAAAATAATAGTCTGTGTTTCACAATCACAGCGATTTGCTATGCTTAAATCAGTACATTTAATAACTTTGAGGAATGGCCGCCCACGTTCTTTCTAACCCTTAGAGCATTAGGTAAATGCTCTAAGTTCTAACCAGTCAAAAACCTGTTGTGGAATATGCACGGCATCCATACTCGGCAAAGCTCTTCTTTGGAGCATATCCCATGCATGCTCAATTGGGTTGAGGTCTGGCGATTGAGCAGGCCACGGCGCAACGTTGATGTGAGCATCGTTAAGAGTGCGTGTTACGACTCTAGCCGTGTGTGAAAGTGCTTTGTCGTACATTAGTCAAAACTAACCACTAGATCAGCTTCCCAAAAGGATGATCACGTCTGATGCAATCCTCTCCGCACAAATCTGAGTATTGAGGTAGCCCCTGATCCAAATGGGATCGGTTCTTCCACCCATCCAAATACCGACCCAAACCATTATTGTTCCTCCTCCATATGAACGAACTTCCGGACTAAATTTTAAACGTTCTTGACGGCCAGAGGTCCCCCAAACTCGAGTATTTCTTGTATCCGGCCTCATACGTGATATATTGATAATGTGGTTAGGCATATGCATGGTAAAAATAAGTTCTGTGTTTTTTTTGTACGCTTTAACTGGAAAAACATGTAGCTCCTCTTTATTTATTTTAATTCCACCAACAATGCACATATATTGTACTTACTCATGTTTTACAAAAATAAAAATATCTTTACCTTATCTTACCAAAACGAGATTCATCGGAAAAGCAAACACAACGCCAGTCTTTTCCCTCCCAATTTCTGTGTCTCAATTTCGCGAGTCCATTGTAAACGGGCCCTACGATTGCGGGGTGCTATAGGTGGGAACTCTCAGCGGCCTTCGGGAGGAACTCTCGTAGACCCACTTCACGTAAGCGATTTCGGATGGTTTGGTCGCTTATCAGCTAGCCTGAAGAGCTGAAGAGCTTCGTAGCCAACATCATGGCGGTCATGGTACGATTCCGTCGAGCAATATTTTGGATGTACCCGTGCGGTTCTGGCTGCGAGTGGTGACGCGAGATCGTCCTCCATGTCGATATGATAGCGTGTCCAGAGGCGGCTTATGGCGCTCGGTGTAGTGCCACAGTACATTGCCTGGAACCAACTTGCAACATTCCGACGGCTCTCATCATCTCTTCTCGTGTCAAATGACGTCGTCGCCATAACGATGCAATTTTTTTCAGTTCCGATACAGAAATTGTAATGGTTTTGTAAAAACGCTATTACACACTTTTATAGGAATCCTGATTGACATTTGATTATCTATTTTTATTTTTAATCAAAATTCAAAGTCAATAACGACAAAAATAGTTAAAATTCTAATCCTCAATTGCGGCGATACCCTAAAACGTATTGATCCCTAGACACTTTTAACGTGTGTTTATTAGGAGCATTCTTCTCCAAACGAAGCTTCCTTTTGAAAGGGGCAACTAGAATACATTCTGTTTTTAACCGACTTTCAAAAAGACGGAGGTTATATGATCGGCTGTTTCTTTTTTACGACGATTGCTCCGTCAGTTATGGACCGATTATGAAAATTATTTTTTGTTTGAAAGTGTATGCTCTCGAGGTGGTCCCATTGTCACCAAGTCAGGTTCTGATGAGGGGATCCCATGGAAATCGAGGCATTTGCATATAGCGATTTGGGTATTTTTTATAGTCACTCATGCATTTGCACTCGGAAAGCACCATTTGGTGAAGCGGAACTGATGATGAAGACCACAGATGGCCACCGGAACAACTTAATAATAAGCATTTCACGGTTGCGATTCGATTAGGCACTTTAATATGGTTGCTGAGCAAGATAAGCTCGTCACAATTCCTATGGTGAAGTCACCTGATTCAGTATTCCTAGTTCTTACCAGGAGAACTCCAACGCCAATGCATCGGGAAAGGCAATATTTTGTATAGGGTGATGAGCATTTGACATTAGGCTGTTGTAACTTAGATAAATTACAAAGTGACCCACTAAAAAGTGAAAAATATCAAAAAAAAAAAAAAAACCACCGACTTCCAAAAAAAAACACTAATAAAATAAAAAAACATACAGATCCAAAGACACCGACTTCCAAAATTAAAGTTATTTTCCAGTTTGTAGTCTTTTTTATTGAAGTCGGTAATTTTTTTTTGTTTTTTTTTTTTTTAATGAGATTTGACGTTCAAAAGTGCCTTTATTGTGCCTAATTGTAATAAACGATTTAAATTTGACAGCCTGGATTTGTGCCTCGCCTCCATCACATGGGACTTTAAAATCATAACTGTTGAAATGTAGATGTAGAAAGAATACAGATCTGCCATACCCTTTGGGTAATACAGGTGTGATTATTCTTATGCGGTTAGTCTTGGAAACAATATTACAGAACAATATTGTTTCCAAGACTAACCGTCACCGTCCTAATTAGGTATGTAAAGTATTTTTCAGGTAAGTTTTTTATATTTTTATTTGAAACACATAATTTCATCTTTTTGATTTTACAAGCTGTAGTTATTTTTATATATTTTTTTAAAGTATTGTTCGTACTGACGTCACTAGTAGAACTGAATAGCTTAGGATCTTTACCACGTTTAACACTTATTTAAAACCAAAATTCAGTAAAGTCAAACTGTCAAATTTGACAATTAATTTGTTTACATTTCATACTTTAGCGATTTCCGTACTTTAGTTTAAAGATATGGATTAATAAAATGAATGGATTCAAAGACTACTTCTGCTAAGTGCTTCATACCGTCAAGTATAAGAAACACCACAACAAATAGCCGACACAAATTGATTGTTAGTAAAAGAAACCTTAAAAAGGAAATGGTGCGAGGAAGTAAATGTTGAGTACAAGTCTGGGCGGCGTCTGTTTTATTGTGAAGATCATTTGAACGTAAGTTAAGTTTGCCTGAGGGGATACATCGATGTGATTCAACTTGTACTGTCCGCCGCTGGTGAAAAACTACACTATTTACGTATATATGTATATATCTGAATAGAATAGTATTAAGTGCGTCATGTAAATTTTACATTGACATGACACTTGACACATAAAGAACAACTTAATTGGACAAGACACAGACAAGAGGCACTGAAAGTTTCCAATTCAGGCTGCTTTGCATCGGCATTTAGAGGTCAAATAAAAGTCAAGTGATTTTAAATATTTTTGTGAAAATAAATACGATCTTATAATTTTAAGACCTATTAATAGAAAAATAAGTCTTAGAAGCTTAAAATCTCGAAATGGTTTTGGAATCGGCATAGGTTAATTTTTACTTTACATAGGTACCCAATTAACTCTTAATGACAACCGTGAAGTGTATTTTTTTTTTTTTTGTAAGTATGTTGGTGTGTGCTAGCTAACATAAGGCAAATAATTTATTTTTTTGTTTTGTGTTTATTTTACATTTTATTGTATAGATTAAGTTTTATATGAACAGACAGCTGTGCTGCTGGGGAGTTTGTTGCGCCACTTCTTCCCAGCTAAAGCATTAAGAAGTGGTGAAGGGTGGAAGTTTTTGGGGGACTGTCTCGTGTAATTTTTGACGTTCGAAAAGTGCTGATTCTCAGCCTAGTTTGAATAAATGACTTTTGATTTTGATTTTTGTTAAAGAACGATGTGAAAACGGTTTCCTACGTATCCAAATGGTAAGGTAATGGTAAAATGGTAGCTCAACGTCTGAAACATTACTCTTTCAACATTGATTCAGTGTAGTCTTCAGTTCAATAAATAACACACAGCTTAATATTCCAGGCGTTCGTGACAGTGAGTGTGTCGACGAACATCACCGCTCACGGCTGCGTCATCGGCTTCCCAGCGATCCTCATCCCCAGTCTACGTCTGCCAGAGTCTCAAATACGCGCCACACCCAGCGAAGAATCATGGATAGGTAAGGATGAACCTTGATTTGCTTGGAAAGGAATTATGTACTTTATAGTGCACTACATTCGAAACTAATGCAGAGGAGGAGATAACACAAATCGATTTTTTGACCTCACTTTCACCTACAGGACTTATCTCGAAAGAAGGACACTGCCGATACGCAAACATGAAAGTTTATATAAAGTAACTGATTTGACGTGTGAATGAGTCCTTGAGGTGCTGATAGACTTGAGCAATCACTTGTAACAGAACATCGAACATTCGCCGTTTTTATATTTGTCGAACTGAACAACGAGCCGAGCCAAGCATAGAGCCAAACATTGCTATGAACATTTTCATGAGAATTCTAGTGAACGCTCTAGTCGATGCTCGTCAAAAAATATTCTTCACGATGATGTCAGACTTGACGGTCACGTCTGCTGCATTTATACTCATTGGTTATGTAAAAAAAAAGAAAAAGAAAAATAGAAGATGGTGGCAAACTACTCTGTTTCGTCTCAAGCAACAACAACAACGTAGCACGAAGCAATGCTCGCTAGAATGCTCGCCAGAACGCTCGATAGAGTGCTCGCTAAAATGTTCTCGTATTTTTCTGTGATGTAACATTCGCACAAATGCTCATTACAAGTGAATGCTCAAGTTTATCAGCACCTTTACCTTCATAAAAAATAAAGACTTCGTGATTAATTTATAATAATTTATTAAGTATGTTGTTTGTATTTTATTTTTAAACTAATGGAGATTTGTGAACTTTTTTTCCACAAATCCCCATTATGAAGCTCTGAGATATAAATGGGGATTTGTGGACGAAAAGTTCACAAATCCTCATTGATGGGGATTAGTGGAATAACCTCAATGCCCACCTGCTGGCATAATGGCTAGTTTATAATTAAATCACTATTATTATAGTATCTATCTTCAAATAACTTAGGGAGTGTCGCTGTCACTCTTGATAGTTTTCAGCATAAATAAAAAAAAAGTTTCATTTTGAATTCGGATTATTCCACCCGAGTAAATTTTTTAGGGTTCCGTAGTAAACAAGGAACCCTTATAGTTTCGCCATGTCCGTCTGTCTGTCTGTCTGTCTGTCTGTCCGTCCGTCCGTCTGTCGCCAGCTTAGCTCAGAGACGCTTAGTCCTCGAAAGCTGTAATTTGGCATGGGTATACATATTAATCATGCCAAAAAAATGGTAAAATAAAATTATGAAAAACATTTTTTTTTAGGGTACCTCCCTTACACGTGAAATGGGGATCATATTTTTTTTGCTCGTCTATTCCATGGTGTGGGGTATCGTTGGATAGGCCGTTCAAAAATATTGTGGGTTTGGCAAAACCATTTTTCAATTAAGGGATCCGTTTGCGTAATATTAAGCTTTAAACTGCTAGTTTTTGTTAGAGTCAAATGTCCCCCCCCCTGCCAGCTAAATGGTTGGTTTTGGATATGTGAAAAAATTCATGGCAATAGTATATATAACGAAATTAAAAGGAAAACTATGACAGCTAAGTAGGCTTCACAAGTTAACGAGTAATAGTCGACCAACTTAAATTTGCAGTTGGAGAATTGACCGTAACGTATATCAATGTATGGGAGAGCATGTTTTTCAACTACAATGTTAAGTTTGTTTTTGGGATAAATTCATCCCAACTACGGAACCCTTCATTGTGCGTGGTCCGACATGCCCTTGGCCGGTTTTTTTTTTTAAACGTTGCCCCACACTAGGAATTTCTCCTGTATTGTGGGTGCGCTTACAAACATTTAAACTCACAAACACAAACAGCCAGACCCGGAACTACTTGTAGGTCATGCAAATATTTGTTCTGTGCAGGAATCGAACCCGCGACACGCAGCGCAGCAGCCAATCGCTTAACCACTGCGCCAACCGTGCCTTCAGATTAGTTGAATGTTCAATTAGTTATTTTCTAATTCCAGCCTCAATCATCGGCTTCGGGCTAATTGCGGGCAACATCATCATCATACCTCTTATGGACCTCCTCGGAAGGAAGCGCTCACACCTGCTGACCATCATACCTGTCCTGCTGGGCTGGCTTCTCCTCCTCTTGGCGAAAAGCGTCGACGGTCTCATTGCAGCCAGGTTCATACAAGGCGTTGCCATGGGCATGTTGGGGCCATTGGGGTCCATCATCATAGGCGAGATGACTGACCCAGTCAATAGAGGAGCATTTCTTACATGCGTGTCTTTGTCATTGACAATAGGAGTGCTGTTCTGCCACTCCTTAGGCAGCTTCTTCAGTTGGGAGCAAAGCGCTTTAATCTGCTCCTTCGTCACAATTACAAGTTTATTCTTAATAATCTACAACCCTGAGTCACCACCGTGGCTGATCTCAAAAGGAAGGATTGCCGAAGCGAGGAAAGTGTTCCTGTGGCTCCGAGGAGACGGTGATCAACAACTGGATGAATTAGGAAAAATGATAGCTGCACAAAGCATGATAAGAAGATCTAGTGTAATAGACCAGAAACTGTCAGTCTGTGCAAAGATAAAACGGTATATGAGATATTTTAGGAAGACTATAAAGAAGCCAGATTTTTACAAGCCTATAACTATAATGGTGTTCCTGTATGTGATGTTCCAGTTCGCTGGTATCAATGTAATCAGTTCCTATGCTACTGATATTATTAGCCAGGTGGTAGGCCCTGAAGCAAACGCTGAAGTCATTATGGTGGGTTTGGACATTGAGAGGCTTATCTGCAACATTCTTGCGGTCTACCTGATGAAGACTATGAAGAGAAGGACCTTGCTGTTCAGCACTGGGTCGCTATGCATCCTCTCCTACGTTGCGAAAGGACTCTACGTTTACGCCAAGCAACATGAGAATATGCCCTATGGAGGCCACTGGCTGCCTATCGGTTTAATAGGAATTTACATGTTTTCACTAACTGTGGGTATCTCTTCGATACCGTTCGCGGTTTCTGGGGAGATATTCCCGTTAGAATACCGTGGTTTGGGCAGCGGTCTCAGTATCCTTGGTTTGTCATTGAATTTCTTTTTTTAATTTTAAGTTAATTCAGGCGTAATGAATAATGCCATATTTCATTATTTAGCCGGCCATTCGATTGACCACAAATAGCCGGGTAGCTTAGCTGTTGAAATTACAGCTAGTTACCCATCTCTAATCACATCTGTTTTGCTTTACTATTCCACGGTTTCAAAAGCCTTCTGAGGGGACGGCGCGTACGCAGTACCCACTACCAAAAAACACCCGTCCGAATTATCCACATTAGAGATAATCGCAGAGGTCAACCTATCCGCAGTGCAATGGAGAGGCCGAGCCCTGGGGGAACCGCCTATTAGATCACGGTATCCCCTACGCCAGGTAAGTATGATGGTTCTACAAAAACGCGCGAGGGTCGTTCGTCGGCGGAGAATATTAACACCGCGATCCAGAAACGTGGCGTAAATGTAAAACGCTATCTAGTTATGAGATGGGAAACTTGGGACTGGGCAAAAATCGTCTGGATTGAGGAAAAACCGGCGGACTGGCAAAGCACTGTATGTAGAATTCAATGTAGTGTTTTTCAATTCAACTTCAAACCTATTGTAGTCTGAATACAAAGTAATGAATAGGTAATTAGTTGAGTATACAGTAGTCATTTATCTCTCTTTGAAGTGGCACGTGTAACACGTGTTGATTTTTTGTCTGCATTACATCTTAAGGGGACGATAACGGACTTTTAATGATTTTATACTGAAGATCACGTCTAATCGAGCAGTGTTAATGATTTGAAAAAAATATATGTTAAATTAAAGCATTTTCTCAATAACTTAATATGTTAATATTTTAGATTATGTTCATAGTGAAATTAATTTGTAAAGTTATGTCTAACGCGGAAAAAAACTGAAAATGGCGCAAAATCTACCAAGCGTATTTTTCTAAAAACTTCATCAATTTAAAGATAATTTAATTATTGATCTTTTAGTAAATACCTTTTGTTTTGTGTATAATAAATTAATAATGCGTCAAATTGGGGACAGCGCTCCTTGATGGGCTAGTCCTATTACTGGCTCAACGTACGACGCGTTGCGCGAGCTCAGTACAGAACACGCAAGCTAACAACTCAAGGTCACTGGCATATATAATATCTGCATCTTAATATCTAGATTGTATTAGATAAGTAGTTCCTAATATTATGATATCATCATAATTGATCATAATGAGCTGGAAAAGAGCACTATTTTAGCACGAGTACAGATAGTACCTAATTCCACCTTTTTTGTAAATTTTACTTACATAACTATACCGACGTACGAGTAGGTAACCTACCTACTCGTACGTCAGTATAATTTGCATGCCCTAGCATTGGTGGCTCAGTGGTAACGGCCTCGACTTACGACGAGTTATAGGTCGTAGGTTCGAAGTCTTGAACCAAGACAGGCGCTTTACTGTGTAAATTATTTCATCACCACTGCTCTCAAAATGGTGAAGGAAAACATCGTGAGGCAACGTAGGTATGTGACATCTACCAATCAGCACTGGGTCCGCGATGTAGATAACGGCCCACTCCCTCTTACCGGGAGGAGGCCTGTGTCCCAGCAGTGGGAACATTATAGGCTGATTATGTATGTGTACACGTGTATGCGGGCTAAACAGGCATAATATGGACTATGCGTGTGCGTAAACCACATTTTTTTGTTATCTGGTAAAACCATTGATTTAATTTAATACATCAATGGGTAAAACCTGTATGTTCAGCAAATCAATTATTTTTATTCTTTTCTAATCAGAAGGCAGGCAAAATACACCCAAGTCATAAGATAATAGATATAACAACAATACCACGATTTTACAACAAAAGCCTTTCTTACAAATCCATATTCAACAACAGAGGATTACAAAAGGGCTGATAAATCATCATAAACATATCACTGTCAATGACGAATCGTTGTCATTCGTTGTTTATGTACATAAACAACGAATGACAATGATTCGTCATTGACAAGATAGAGTAAACAATGTATTTAGTAAGAACTTAGCCCACGGTTGTTTTTTGATTAATATGATTCGCGGCTGTAAAAAAAAATTGCTTTACAGTACATTAGAATCAGCATTACAACTCTCTAAGTTCATAGAATCCTATTGAATGACTAGGTATTTTAGAAATAGTAATTCAATAGGATTCTACGAAAAGAGTTAGTTGTATTGCTGATTCTATTGATTATAATTCTGTAAAGCAACATTTTTTTACAGCCGCGAATCATATTTTAATCAACCAACAACTGTTACTGACCTGCAAATTGCAAAAAACGTAAGAAAATTTGAATTTCGCTGGCTACCTTAGTACATCACTCTTAAAGACCTATATTCTTAAGGATTTTTAAGGCAGGAGGAAACTGAGCTATCAGTAGTGTCAAATTACAACTCACTTCAAGATCACTTCACTTACGAGGTGAGCTTTTTACAGAATAGACCGGCAGTCTAGTGTCTAGAACGCGACAGAAACGTTATAAAATTAATCATTGCTATAACATAATGAGATTTATCTAATCTGCATAGTAATATCACTTCGATTAGTTGATAACGAATGAACGAACACCGTCGTCCATCGACTGTGTAGTGGAGTGAACGTGTGCACAATGAAATCCAGAATATTTTAATAAGTTTGCGAAGGAGGAGAAATTTTAATTAGAAATTAACTAAGAAATTAGAAAACAATATTAATTAAGAAATTAGAATTTAAATATGGGTGAATTACAGAAAAGTGGGACAGCAGGAAATGAGAAGAAGGGGTCCCCGTTTTGGAAGCAGGTTAGTTTAATTTTATTCTTAGTTTTAAATAAAAGAATAACGATTAAATCCATACCTAGAATTTAATCCTTATTCTTTTATTTATTTCCTTTATGTGCATAATATTTTGAAATATTAGAATACCTACTTATAAAAAGATTTATAAAAACATTTAAAATATAAAATCTACCAGCCCACCGGTATCGGGAACTGGGTCCAAGTTACCGGGCTCCAGAGAGAGGAACCTCCTTTTTTTTTTTTTGGGTGGGAAATTATATAATAACCTCTCCCGCTCTGAGCGGAGCGGGAGGGCGTGTCAGACTTTTACTGACTAAAACCCACCCGTGTACCTTCAGATGCCTGTGTGCCAGGGCCACTATATCCCTTTCGGACAAACTCGCAACCCTGGCAGGCATTGGCCCTAGCGGACCCCGTCAGTTCGTGCTGACATCTATTTGAGGCGCGCGTGGAACACGACGCGCCGTCGACTCGGGCCTGGTCCTTATCGGACGGCGAGCTACCCATCGCTCACCGCCTGCAAGCCTGCGCCTACGGTGGCCGGGAATCGGCCTGCGACTCCCGACGCCTGGGGCGTCTCCCGCAGCGACTAGGGTCGTGAGGGCGCGAATTTTGCCTCGCCCTCACGCGTTCCGTCTCCTCATTCGCGAGCATTACTGCTTCGCAGAAGGAGGTGACGGCCTCCCATGAACTCTCGCTCCGAACCATGGCTTGAACCAGGGCCGGACGCGTGCGATCACCGCCGCCGATCGCCTCCGTGAGGAAACGGCGGTGGTCCGCCCAAGCCGGGTAAACTTCCACCATATGCTCCACCGTGTCCTCCGGGCGATCCACACAGTGGTAACACCCGGGCGTTTCCTCCCGCTTTATCCTGAACAGGAACTTCCCGAAACAACCGTGTCCGATGAGGCGAAAGGTGAGGACGCTGTGGCGCTTCTCTAGCCATTCCTCAAAGACTTGGCACTTGTCGCCACAACTGTGGCGTGCCCAGAGAGGTACCTTCTAACAACGCAAGCCGTGGTCAGAAGTATCGCTTTCTGAATCAGGCCCTTAATCCAGCTGCCCAACGAGAGCCTCCTTAGGTGTTGGTCGAGGCTTTTGGCTTTATTTTATTATTCTATTCATCCTATTTTACCTTTAGGGAAGAATTACTCGCGGAAGATAAAAAAAGTCAGATTATTTTTCATCGACATTTAAAATTAATCACATGCTCAGAGTATTATGAACTAACATTTATTTTTAAGTTTTCATTGAGCAGTGGTGTCGACCCAGGTGGTAACGGCTGCTACATACGAGGTGTAGCAGCCGTCACCTCCTTCTGCGAAGCAGTTAAGCTCGCGATGGAGGAGGCGGAACGCGTGAGGGAGAGGCAAAATTCGTGCCCTCACACCCCTAGTCACCGTAGGAGACGCCCCGGGCGTCGGGAGTCGCAGGCCGATTCCCGGCCACCGTAGGCGCGGGCCTGCGGATGGTGAGCGATGGGTAGCTCGCCGTCCGATAAGGACCAGGGTCGACGGCGGGTTGTGTTCCACGCGTGCCTCATAGAGATGTCAATACAAACTGACAGGGTCTGTTAGGGCCAATGCCTGCCAGGGTTGCGGGTTTGTCCGAAAGAGATATCGTGGCCCTAGCACACAGGCAACGGAAGGAACATGGGTGGGTTTTAGTCAGTAAAAGTATGACACGCCTTTCCGCCTAGAGCGGGAAAATTATATGATAATTTCCCACCAAAAAAAAAGCGTAATAATAAGCGTAGAGATCCTGATCAATATTCTCCATCTTTTCATACCGAGACTCCCCCGTGCCTCGGAAAGCACGTTAGGCCGTTAGTCCCGGCTGTCATTCGTGGATTTTTGACAGTCGTTAGGGGTCGTCAGAAGCCCGAAAGTCTGACAACCAGTCTTACCAAGGGGTATCGTATTACTCAGTTACTGGGTTGCGGAGGTCAGATAGGCAGTGGCTCCATGCAAAATACTGTTATACAGATGCATCCGGCTAAACTGGAAGCTGACCCCAAGTTAGATGGGAAAAGGCGGGCAGAGCACGTAGCTATATATTTTTAGAGCTACATATTAAACTGTTATTACCTAATGTCACATTTCAGACTCAATATACCTGTTGTCTTTGCTAATCTCTCTGATTAGTCTTATCACAGTGCTATTTCATGATCGTCATTATGACTTTGACTGGCATACCTGTAGCTATTACCGGTCTTGTCTCCACTTGATGTATCTACCGCAATAGGTACCTATTTCTTTTTATGTATCACGGAAGGTTAGCCAGAGTTAACACTGAATTCGGTATGTAAAGTAAAAATTAACCTATGCCGATTCCAAAACCATTTCGAGATTTTAAGCTTCTAAGACTTATTTTTCTATTAATCGGTCTTAAAATTATAAGATCGCATTTATTTTCACAAAACATGCTTAAAATCGCAAGTGTTACGATGGCAAAGATCCTAAGCTGTTCAGGCTACTTTAGACGTCAGCACGAATAATATTTAAAAAAAAAATATAAAAATAAATTATATAAAAATAATTTTATATACAAAAAAGATGGAATTTTTATGTGTTTCAAACTTTCAAATACTCTTATCTTTAAAATAAAAATATAAAAAACATACCTGAAAAATACTTTACATACCGAATTTAATAGAAAGAATCTTACTTCAGTTACAATAAATCATATTTTTTTTTTTTTGAAAATTTAACAGTTCACGCTACATAATTACAGGAGCCTAAAATGGACGCTTTGGCAGAATCATGCGTGCAATTCATACAGCCCGCAATTCATCTGGTTGACAGCTGCTATTTAACATTAGACTTCACTATATTAATTCTTAATTTGTGGACCATTTTACGAAACTCCCTAAACAACTGTCAAACAGATGAATTGCGGGTTAAGAATTGTACGCAGATCATAATTTGATTCTGCGAAAGCGTCCATTTTAGGCCCCCAGAAACAGTTTGACGATAAATGTACGGAAAAAAATCTTAAGAAAATTCATAGTTTTTTGTTAATATCTTTTGAACGTCAATAGGGCTCATCCGAAGTATGAAAGAAAACTTATAAATGAGGATTTAGATTAATCCATTGTGTGTGAAATAACACACTTCCCAACGGAAACCACTACACGTAATTTATTAATTAGGTTTTTGATATATCAAATATCAAGGTATATCTACACTGACCGTCAAAACTAAGTACCCAGAGCGACATTTTCATACAAACGACGTCATTTCGAAGCCTCGGTTCTCCGTCAGGTAACGATTCAGATGAGATCTGGGGGCCTAAAATGGACGCTTTGGCAGAATCATAATATGATCTGCGTACAATTCATATCCCGGAATTCATGTTTGACAGTGATAAAGGGAATTTCGTAAAACATGAATTGCTTTACTGAAGTCTAATGGATTCTCCACTGTTGAAGCAGTGGATGAATGCTCATGCGATGGGCTAGCTACGTAAGATTTAAAATGTTGGAAACAAATGAAAATATATAAAGATACAATTCTTGTGATTGATATCTTATATTTATTACTGAGTAGCTATTCTAGATATTATTCAGTAAAATAAATAAGTCTTATAGAAGCAAAAAAATTTATGAATATTTCTTGTAACTTACAATATAATCATCAGCTGTCAGTTGAGACTGGTCAACTCTTAGCTCCCACATCTTATTTTTAATTATTTTAGTTTTGAATTGTCTTTTTTTGTTTTTAATCTTTTTATCACGGACGCTTCGGACGTTTTGCACGTTCTCACATGTATAATTTCAATATGAATGATGTAACCAATACTTTGTATCAATTTTTTTAATTTAAAAGAGTGTCCGTGGAGTTTCTTGCCCGTTCTTCTCCATAGGAACCTACTATTTGGAATGGGCAACTAGCTTCATATATGTAACTGTCCGACTTCTTGACAATTCAAAAGTGCCTGTAAATGGTTTAATGGAAATAAATGCTTTGAGTTTGAGTTTGAAATCTTTGTTGTATAATTATATTATATGAATTTTGCAACCGGCGCGACGTGCGTGCGTGTATGACTAGATGTATGAACGTAGGCGAAGGAAGAGGATTATGTAAAGAACTTAGCAGGTGGCGTTCTATAGTTTCTGCCTACCCCCATGGGAAGAAGGCGTGAGTTCATGTATCATTTGTGTATTACATGAATTTACCGTTTTTTACACACTTGGAATTTAGATTTTCGATGAATTGCCGTCAAAATTCAAAGCTTCGCTCATGTGGATGATTTTGTGTGAGTATCAAATGTAGAGAAAAACATAGGCAGTCATCAGAAGTGAAGACTTATTGCTCAACGCGCCTAAAGAGGTTATCACTCCAATGAAATAATGCTACTACAGCATGTCGGTGCGAGCATGTCGGTGACGCGAACTCATAAGTTTTTCCACTACCAAAACTCGCTCACCGCGCTTAATGAAGAATTTTCACTTCAAAAATATCCTTTCTCTAAGTAGTTATAAATCTATAATGCCTACATATTATAAATTAAAGTCGCTTTTCGTGTCTCTCAGTGTGACCGCGTTTTTCTTCTAAATTAAGCTACGTATTTTGATGCGGTTTTCACGATCATTTAGAGAATTTATTCTAGAAGGTTTATTTGGATATTATATTAATATCATTGGTTTATACCAATATTATATATACCAATGATATTATATTAATATCATAGTATAAACCAGGGATGGAGAAACTTTTTCCTTCGCGTGCCAATATTTCAATCAACTCAGCCTATAGCAATCCACTGCTGGACATAGGCCCCTCCCAGGCTGCGCCACAACACCCTGTCCTCCGCTTTCCGCATCCAGTCTGTCCCAGCCACCTTTTTAAGGTCGTCGGTCCATCTAGCTGGGGGGCATCCCACACTACGCTTGCCCATACGCGGTCTCCACTCCAGGACTCGTCTGCTCCACCGGCCATCGCTCCTTCGACAAACATGGCCAGCCTACGGCCACTTCAGCTTGATTACTCTGCAGGCTATGTTGGTAACTCCGGTTCTCTTCCGGATAACTTCAAACCCAATTTTCTGCCATTATTTACTAATGAAATGTATGGCGGGCCAAGTTGTTGCATTGTTGGCTATTATTATTTACTGAATTAAAAATATTGATTTGTATTTTCTGAAACACTAATTTATTGTGCAATATTACAAAATAACTATTGAATTACGAAAGAAATTGCAAATTGCAATTAAATTAAACTTTTAAGTTAGCTGCGAAGTAGACGGTTGAGGAGCGCTGGTATTTGTGGGGACATGTGGAACTGTTTTATGCGAGCCACGCACTGCCAATGAGAATTAAATTTCTAGCAATACGAGAACTTCACTTGATTTTTGTTTGATGGCCGCGGGCAGTATTTCAACGCTTCACGGGCCAAAGATGGCCCGCAGGCCGTAGTATCCAAACCATAAATATTAAGCTTATATGTCATAATAAATAAATCTCCACGTTCCACGGGTCGCCAGTGATCCATAAGTAGTGACGATGTTGAAGTACCCTATTGTTTTCCGTTAATTGTCCAAGAAGATAATCTTACAACAGCAAAACTAATGAAGATTGATCGCTCAATAGTTCTTGTGCTAGTGTCAATATTTGTGAAATGCCCATTGTGTTCTGTACATATGCTTGTAAAGGGGAAAATTCTGTCTTCAATAACAATTATTTATGATGGCAGAATATACAGAAACGATGTAAACATAAGGATCTTTATAAGGTGGTGTTTATTTGCGAGACATTAGCACAATTTTGTCAGTGTCGAGTTGTTTAGAGGTTGTCGGTTGGTCTAGCTTCGTTTATGGTGATTTCCTATTTGGTGTGTGAATCATGTTTCTATGTAGATATATGGGGCTTTTGACTGTAATAATTATTTGTCTGTCACTAGGTAGGTACAGTATAACTGCGAGCATTTCAACTAGAATATGTTTTTTTTTTATTAGGTGTTATTTTCTATTGTCTCCTTGTCCATCCAAAGGTTGTTTGGTAGACAACCACACCACCGTTGTACCCTGAATATGAATGGTTTTGTAAATGAGCTTAACTAGCTAAGTAGCCAAAAAACAACAACTTGAAAAGGCAAAAATTAATTTGAAGTTTAAATGGCATCGTTTTTGGTAGCCAATTAATTTATAGATAATTCTATGTAGTTAGTTAGCTAGCTAAATGTATATATAGAATTATCTATAAATGAAATTCAGATCCTATCATTGCTGAATGGATTGAAACATGACGTAGTAACATTATCATGCACAAAAATCGTATGTTTCATTAACCAGTATCGTGAATCAAAATTAATAGATTTTGAAATAAGATGGTACTTATCGTCGTGAAACAGCTGTTATCAGTGTTATCCCAAGGTACCATATCGTAAATGCGTAATTTCCTAGAGTTATCAATAACGATCGAATGATTGTATTTTGCACGTAAATACATCGTATCTTTGATACCTGATTCGGTTGTCAAGCGGAATTTAATATTTTGGTGGTAGGTAGGTAGTGTAGGTACAGTCACGAGCACAAATATATTACAGCTCGGCAATAATATCTGATTTCATGATTCATTCATTATTATATGACGGCAAATATATGTGATAATTTGTGCAAGGCATATACAAGTGGGATCACAAATATCTGACATCGAAGGAACACCATAACTATTTGACGAGACAAGCGACGCCAAAACATAGGATGCTGCGTCGGCTTCAAAAATATGTATCAATGCAATATTGACGGGAATATTGCGTCATAAATATCTGCCTACTCAGTTAAATTCAGAAGAATGTGAAACTTCGATGTGATCAATATAGATCGCAGTTGTCATTTTGGTCTAGCAAAATCAGAGTTTACCTACTTTGTCGGCGGCATGCAGAATCAAAATCAAACCAAATCAACAGATTTTTTTGATGATAATTTTATATCATATAATTTTTAAATTGCCATAAGCATTTTGCAAAAAGCATTTTGCGCCGACCCCAAGTAACTTGGAACTAGGGCAGAAAGATAATGATGTGGAAAAAGAGGCACTACCACTTACAAAGTAATCATCATCATTTCAGCCGAAAAACGTCCACTGCTGGACATAGGCCTCCTCAAAAAGGGGGGGGGGATTTGCCATAATCGCCACGCTTGGCAGGCGGGTTGGCGATCGCAGTATGGTTTTAAAAATCCATAGAGAACGCTGCTGGCCCATTCTCTAGTAAATCCCATAGTCTGACTTACAAAGTATTGCGTAGAAAATGTGGAAGTGCAGTGCACTTGAAAATAATTCATTATTTTCACGAAACTAGATAAAGTAATCAGTTTCCACTACCACGTGTCGACCTAGCTCTTGAATAATACGCATTTTAAATTAAACACTGCGTATAATTCGATTACAAATATCTAATCAAGAGATCGTAATGAAAAATTAAAACAGCGTTTGTAATAAATATTTCACTAAGCATAATCTAACAATATATTTAAAAATGTAATAGTTAATCTTTTAAATCCGCCATATCTTATCGAATGCACTTGTAATGAAACAGCACTTCACCTTTGTAAAGTCGGTTAAGGTTAATTAATCAGCCGTAAAAATAGATACCTATCTGTAAAAATTTCACCGTGAAAAATATAAGTTCAGTAGTGTCGCAGTTCAGAAGTTCAGTAGTGCAGGAGCTCACTTGACTTCTGGGGGCCAAAAATGGACGCTTTGGCAGAATCATAATATGATCTGCGTACAATTCTTATCCCGCAATTATTTTTGACAGTGTTAGAGGGAGTTTCGAAAAATGGTCCACAAATTATGAATTGCTGTATTGAAGTCTAATGACAAATAGCGCGCCCCTAAAATGGACGCTTTGGCAGAATCATTAATATGGTATACGTAGGTACAATTCATATCCCGCAATTCATCTGTTTGACAGTTTGTATGGAGTTTCGTAAAATGGTCCACAAATTATGAATTGCTTTACTGAAGTCTAATGTCAAATAGCAGCTGTCAAACAGATGAATTTCGGGATGTATGAATTGTACGCAGATCATATTATGATTCTGCCAAAGCGTCCATTTTAGGCCCCCTGTAGTAGCAGTACCTAAGTGAAGTTAAATTGACCACGTGAAAAGTTTAATTTGTGTATACTCGTACTGTGCATTGTTTAAATTGTGTTTTAGATAATCATTATTTTATTGAAGTGAAAACAGGCGCGTTGAGCGATTTTAACTTCTGTCGGTAGTCAACATGACTACCTGTTTTTTTTGCAACTACAAGTAGTTACGATATCATATAACAGATGGCGTGAGCGAACTACGTATGTAGTTATCTTGAAAAGTAGTTACAGTGTCGTATAACAGAAAAGTGCTTGTAAAACACTCCAGTAAATGCCAATCACTTGTAGTTCATTTACATTGTCAATCTATGCTTGTAATAGGGAACAATGGAACATGTGTTAGTCCTTAGAAATTTCTGAAGGTCGGGTTTCATCGACTAACACAAAAATAGCTTGTAACACGAAGGTAAATAAAATGGGTCACCCATTTTACAATCGCAATTCCAATGCTTACTAGCAGAGCATTTACGGGTATAAGTATGCGTTCTCAGTGCTAGCCTCAAAAATCTCATGTAGGTACTTAATAAAATTAGACTTTAAACAATCCCTACAGGCTAAAAATTGGGTGTAGATACTACACATATCTGCTAAACCCTTTCCCCCTTATTACAAAACAAGGTTTATCTTCAGACCCAGGTTTAAAACATGGAGCCATTATTAAATTTCGAACTTTATTCCGTCTATGGTAGAGTTCCTAAACACAAAACTGACAACTTAGTACCGAACTAAGTTTTCAGTTTTGTATAAAGAACGGTATTTCAATCAATGTTACGTTCTTATTACAAAAACTGGCTCCATGGTTTAAGCCATGTCATATAAATCTTGTTTTGTAATAAGGCGGTTTGGGTTATACAGGTGTGATTCTCTCTCCGCTCTAAATGACAACCGTGCAATATAAAGAATGATGTAAAAATAGTTTTCTATTCGACTCAAAACATACGTCTGAAACATTACTGTTCTACATCAGTTTTTTCCGTTTTCAATTCAATAGATAACACCAATACCTTAATTTTTCAGGCATTCGTGACAGCGAGTGTGTCGACGAACATCATCGCTCACGGCTGCGTCATCGGCTTCTCAGCGATCCTGATCCCCAGTCTACGTCTCCCCGAGTCTCAAATACGCGCCACACCCAGCGAAGAGTCATGGATAGGTAAGAATAGACAGAAATTCTTAGGCATGCATAGGACTGTAAGTTGGCAATTATATGTGTCAAATGCAGCTAGTACTTCGTTCTCTACTTTAAAAACGAATAGGTTCTCAATTTCCCATAACTATAGATAATGCTATGCCGCAATGCCCCATTGAATAAAAGGTTGTCCATCAATATTTTATCACTGTTAGCGCGGGGAGCAATAAAAGAGTGGACTGTATTTTTAAAGGCAATGGTTTATTGCTGTGCTTATTAACAAATTATAAACATTCCGGGACAAACAATGAATGATTTGAATGGAGGAGAATCGTCCGTCGCGGTGGAGTCCGTGGAAGCGAGTCGTCGTCGGGCCGAGCCGTGTCGCCGCCGCGCCGCACCTCAGCGTACCGATGCAGCGATCACGACGCCGCCTGCGCGTGCAGGACGCGCGCATGACTTTGTGTTGGGTTCGATTCCCAACAATCACTGTTTCAAACAATATTGCCAATCACCACACAGATTAGTTAGACGTTTGACGATTGGTATAATTTTGTACATGATCCGACCAAGATTGTGTCTGGACTTTAAAACAGACTCTAGGCACCTCTGAGATTGTTTCGGCCTCTCTTCTCAGAGCAGTCAGATAGGAAACGCCGACCTCATCTAGTTTTAAAAATATGGTTGACGTGTAAAAGTGTTTGTACAAATCTACTTACAGAAATAAAATCATTTTTATAGGTACCCATTGTTGCTGCTGCACAGAAAATCATAATTCTAGTGTCTGGTCACCTTCTTCGTTGAATGGCTAGTTTTTTTTTCTTTTTTTTTTTCTATATTTATTTAAAGGGGCTTTTACGCATAGCGTATGTCAGTTCCATCGTATCCTAAACAATAGTAGGTACTTCACAACACGTGGGCCATGAATTTGAACAAACCCTTCGCATCGTCGCCATTTGGTTGGGATAGAATTGTATGGAACATGCCTACATCAGTTTGGCTAGTTTTTAATAATGAATACTTAAATTATCGTTATTTAGTATCCTTATCATTAAACACATTTGTCGAAGTGTCGATAGTGATAATGCTCTGTTTGATCAAATAAAAGTCTCATATTAATATTTTTCTAATTCCAGCCTCAATCATCGGCTTCGCGCTAATCACGGGCAACATTATCATAACACCTCTCATGGACCTCCTCGGAAGGAAGCGGTCACACCTGCTGACCATCATACCTGTCCTGTTGGGCTGGTTCCTCCTCCTAATAGTGAAGAGCGTCGCCGGTCTCATCGCAGCCAGGTTCATCCAAGGCATTGCTATGGGCATGCTGGGACCTCTTGGATCCATCATCATAGGTGAAATGACGGATCCAATCAATAGAGGAGCTTTTCTTACATGCGTGTCTTTATCATTGACAATTGGAGTTCTATTCTGCCACTCTTTAGGCACGTTCTTCAGTTGGGAGCAAAGCGCTTTAATCTGCTCCTTCATCACTTTCACAAGTCTACTCCTAATAATCTACAACCCCGAGTCACCATCGTGGTTGATCTCAAAAGGAAGGATCGATGAAGCGAGAAAAGTCTTCCTGTGGCTCCGCGGGGACGGTGATCAACAACTGGATGAATTAGAAAAAATGATAGCTGCACAAAGAATGGCAAGAAAATCTAGTGTTATAGACCAGAATCTGTCAGCCTGTGCAAAAATAAAACGGTACTTAAGATATTTGAGAAAGACTATGAAGAAGCCGGAGTTTTACAAGCCTATAACTATAATGGTGTTCCTATATGTGATGTTCCAGTTCGCTGGTATCAATGTAATCAGTTCTTATGCTACTGATATTATTAGCCAGGTGGTAGGCCCTGAAGCGAACGCTAAGGTTATTATGGTGGCTTTGGACATCGAGAGGCTTATCTGCAACATTCTTGCGGTCTACCTGATGAAGACTATGAAGAGAAGGACCTTGCTGTTCAGCACTGGGTCGATATGTATCCTCTCCTATATTGCAAAAGGACTCTACGTTTACGCCAAGCAAAATGACAAGTTACCGTTTGAAGGCCAGTGGCTGCCTATCGGTTTAATAGGAATTTACATGTTTTCACTAACTGTGGGTATCTCTTCGATACCGTTTGCGGTTTCCGGGGAGATATTCCCGCTAGAATACCGAGGTTTGGGCAGTGGTATCAGTATCCTTGGTTTGTCATTGAATTTCTTTGTTGCCCTGAAATGTTTTCCGATGTTGACGTATTCTATCGGATTACCATGTACGTATTACTTGTATGCTAGTGTGGTTGCATTGTGTATGTCGGTAGTATGGCTGATGTTGCCAGAGACGAAGGACAGGACTCTTCAGGAGATAGAAGACAGTTTCCGAGGGGTGACTCCCGCAGACGCAAAGAGTAGTGAGCCTCTAAATAAGGCAAACGGAGACTTAATGATGCGCAGAGTCAGTTCTGTTATTATGTATTAAGTGTGCAGTAGTTCTGTCCTGTTCTGTCAGTATTGAAAGTCCTGGAACGATTTTAGAAAAAAATTGCAGTACACTGTAGGTACTGTTACTCAATAAGATGATGTAGTGGAACCGGCTCTAATCTTAATTATTAAGTTAATTTTACGTAATTTATGAATTGTGAAATTCAATCTCAAATAAGTGAATAAAACTATTTTTACTTCAGATTAGTTTATTTCTCTCATAACTATTCATGTTTTAACACTTTCAGTGCACTAGGAAGGCTCAATATTATTGGTTTACATTTTGGTTAAACCATTACAGGTTTTAATTTTGTTACGTTTTCTAGGTATATTTACTATACGTCGGCATCACCACAGATTTACAACGAATAAAGTTACACATGATCAGATCTACCTTCTGATGGCCTCATCGCTTTAGCACCGCTACTTGAAGAAATAATTCTGTTTCTAACTAGCTCCAGGCTGATATGACACAAGTTAGTCTGTTCAGATTGGCCTTATCATGTATGGTAGGCCACTCCCATCTGTGGTGAACTAAGCCAGATAATACCACCGTTTTTAAAAACAGCGCCGGAGCACTGAACGTGTTAAATAAAGCCACTCCCCCCAACTGCGCCAAAGCAGCAAAGCACATCCTGTGGAGTTCCCTCCCTTTTCATCCACATTCCACTTTCTTCAGCTCCAACATCTTATCCCCTTCATGCAGCTCAACCTGTCCGATATCACCTTTAATTCCTTTAAAATGACACTCTATCTCATATAGCGTCTTACCCTTAGTTTCTGGTAACAAGTAGTATAAGAAAACCCCACAGACAGAGATGAATACTCCGTAGACACAGAAGGTGCCACTAACGCCGATCTGTTCGAAAGAGAATGGCGCCGTTTTGACCACAACGAAGAACATGATCGAAAGGAACATGCCAGAAATTCCACTTCCTAAGCTCCTGTATTCCAGAGGAAAGATCTCTCCAGCGATAGCCCAGGGTATTGGTAGGATACCCAAAGTCTTTCCGAAGATATAGACTAGGGTGGGTATTACAGGGGTCCATTTATATTCATCAGATATGCAGCCAAAATCTCTTAGGTACAGGAGAATTGCCGCAAGGAATAGTGATACAACGCTGATGTTAATTCCAAGGAAGAGAACAGTTCTTCTGTTGAGTTTGTTGACCACGAAGCAGGACAAGACCGCTGTGACGAACCTGACCACATCCACCATCAACATGCTGACGTTGGAGTCAATGGTTCCAGCACTGACTTCCTCCATCATTGGGACAGTGTAGGATGGCACTACCGTCATCCCAGATATTTGGAACAGCACAAACATGAACATCATGATGATAGTCGGCTTATAGAACTCCGGTTTCCTGACTATCTGTCTGTATCCTTGCCACCTGGACCCTCGTCTTGTTCCTGTGTTTTTCTTCTGACTGTTGAGGAGTATCTCCAACTCTTTTTCAGAGCTAGGGTCGTAGCCTCTAAACCAATGAAAAGACTTCCTGCATTGTTCCGTTAATCCTTTTGAGGCAAGGTATGGTGGAGTTTCTGGGGATAATGTAATCAGGATGAAAGATAGGACGTAGACGCTTCCGCAGGCGAGGCCAGCTGATCTCCAGTACAGTAAGGTTCCAAAGAGGTGGGCGATCAGCATTCCGGTGGCGAATGAGAAGGCGATGGTGGCGAGGAAAGCTCCTCGATGCTTGGGAGCCGAGTACTCAGCTATGGAGACTGGTGCAGCCGCTGCCTGGATGCCCATTCCGAAACCCTGGAATGTTAAAATACCGTATTAGTAATAGAAATAATAAGGTTCCGTTGAATCTTTATCTTTAAATCGTATAAAACAAAGTCGCTAATCGTGCCTCTCTGTGTGACCGCTTCTGATCTTCTAAACTACACTGTATTTTGATGCGGTTTTGACCATCATTTAGAGCGTTTATTCCGGAAGGTTTACATTAATATTTAACTTCGATAAAGCACAGACATTTCGATGTTTTGACGTGTCGCCATTGCACCTGTGCGGAGCAGGGGTGGGTCACTTGTCCATAGTAATATAGATAACTAGCGACCCGCCCCGGCTTCACACGGATGCAATGTTGATTTGTAGTGTTTCTCTACTATATTATGCATGTATTATACATACAAAGCTTCCTCTTGAATCACTATCTATTAAAAAAAAACCGCATCAAAATCCGTTGCGTAGTTTTAAAGATCTAAGCATACATATGGACAGACAGACAGCGGGAAGCGACTTTGTTTTAACTATGTAGTGATAGTGATTCTTCTGTACGTGTTTTTGTCACCTAACTCCTCCTAAACGGCTGGAATGATTTGGTTGAAATTTTGTATTTATATTTTAACGGGTTCCTGGGTGGTTTTAAAACACAATTGGACCCGGTAGGTGGCGCTGCTGTCGGTATAAGGCGCTATGAAGTTCGCCAGCTCAGCTAGTATATATGTATGTATAACACGGTGGGGAACCCAGTGCCGTCTCTGACCACTCTTCGGTGTAATTCTCCACACACAACACATAACTCAAACTCAAAGCATTTATGAATTATCATTTATGCAGGAGACGAATAGACCATGACCTGGGGGCCTAAAATGGACGCTTTGGCAGAATCATAATATGATCTGCGTACAATTCATACATCCCGCAATTCATCTGTTTGACAGCTTCTATTTGACATTAGACTTCAGTAAAGCAATTCATAATTTGTGGACCATTTTATGAAACTCCACAAAAAAAATTCAAACAGATGAATTGCGGGATATGAATTGTACGTATATCATATTATGATTCTGCCAAAGCGTCCATTTTAGGAGCCCTGATGAATTGCGGGTTACGAATTGTACGCAGATCATATTATGAATTTGTTGTCAGTTTGTGACCATTTTACAAATTTTAAAATGATTCATAATTTTATTATCATATTATGATTCTGCCAAAGCGTCCATTTTAGGCCCCCTGGGTTAACACAGGATACGGAAACGTACTGCTGAGAATACCAGCAGTATGTTTCCGTGGGATAATATCCGAACTCCAAGCGGGCTAACCTGTGATAAAAAAATTTAATTTCATTTCAATCTTTAACATTAAATTCACTCAACTAGATAGGTACCTAAACTTAATAAATATTGACGTGCATGCCGTTCATCGTTATCAAGAACCGATCACAATTACACCACTTATCACGAAAAACATGTGATTGCAATGAAGTGATACCCTTTAGATGGTGTTTATAAATCTGGGTCAATTTGTTGCTCATCAAAATGAACTTAAATGTATTGGTAGCAATTGGTTTAATTTGTACGCTAAACAAAGACAATGTATCGCGAAATGTATCTACTTGGAAACATTTATTTAGGAAGGACAAATAAGGATGGCAAAATGGGTAAATAGCTTTGTCGGAAAGACTTCGGATAAAAACCGATACGAATTTCGCCACGAGCAAATAACTATAATAAAAAAAAACGGTTTGCTTTAATGTGTTTAATTTTCTTGTAATTATGTTAGATCTCTGTTACACAATGTAACAGAGATCTGTTCCATTTTTGCCTGAACCGCTATTGCAAAAAAACTTTGATTAGTATCTTGCGCTAGCACAATATATATTATTTTTGGATAGCGTATTAAAAATTTAAATATTTAATTAGGGAATTTAATGCTAAAAACCGCTGTTAATATTTTTCCTTGAAATACAATTTCAAAAATTTCGTAATATTATTTTTATCGAAATTTCCGTCAACGAAAATGCTTAATTTTGTTAAAACTCGTATGTACCAATTTTTTACATAATGGGTGTAACAATTTTTTTCCTGTTAACAATTTTGCCTCAATTTTTATTCACAAAAACGCGTTTTCGTTTTTTTTAGCTTGATGCGGTCCTGAAAAATGTTTAATTTTTTATTATTTTTTGAAGAGCTAAAGTTCAAAAACACGATTCATGAATAAAATCGCTGTTTTGATCGCATTTAGTGCAGGGTTCAAACCTAATTTCCCCGGCTTAAGGCTTCTACATACCGGAGCGACTTGCCGCGCGACGCGCCGCGACACAAAGGCACCGCTCGTCCCGCGACACGCGGGGCCTTTGTGCTGTGTCGCGTCGCGCGACAAATCGCGCTGGTATGTAGAAGCCTTTAAGGGGAGAATGGTTTAAAAGCGGAAGATTATGCAGTAAGTCTTGTAGGTTGACAAAAACTCCAAATGATTATGATTGAAAAAGGATGTTTCCATAGATGTTTCGTAATCAATTTATAAAAGTTGACTATCGCAAGACCACAGCCGCTTGTTATTAGTTTAAAAAAAATCTGGATAAACATCCCAACTAAATAATTATTACATACAGTCGTACGGAAGTTGCCGAGAGCTTGGTGAAGGTCGTAGGAATCCGTTAAATATGACATAAGCGCATGACCTGTCGTTGTTGTGATACTTAGGGTGAGGTCTACGTCCAGCAGTGGACGTCTGTTGGCTCAGATGATGATGAAGATACAGACGTATTGTGTTAATTACCTGTAAGGATCTGCTGATCAGCAAGGCAGCCGGTCCTCTCGCTGTAGCCAACAGTGCCCATCCTCCTAGAGTCGGCAATGTGCTCAGCTGGTTGGTCAGCTTCCTGCCGAGCTTCTGAAGACAGAAGGGGGCCACAATAATGCCGGAGATCAGCGCCAGACCCAGGATTGAGGCTGAAATAGAGGAAACACATTGTTAGTAAAATTATTATGTAAAATCTAAAATATTATGATGTTTTTAAGGCATACAGCTAAATTTAAAAGCGAATTTTTTTTTGACCGGTTATCGAGTGGGTTGTCGTTATGAATATAAAATAAGTAAGTATATTGGAAAACAAAGGAATGAAAAGCCACCAAATACAGTTTTTTTTTTACAAAATATTGTTTCGAAAAAAATGACCTATGAACTTAAAATTGGTAATATGTCTAATTATACGTATATTTTACTAACAAATACCAGTATATTGATAATTCAGATTTTTTCTTTGAAATTCCCTTGTTTTTCCTCATTTCAGCCGAAAGACGTCCACTGCTGGCCTCCCCCAAAGGAGGGTTTGTCATAATGGCCACGCTTGGCAGGCGGGTTGGCGATCGCAATATGGTGTTAAAATGCATACAGAATGCTGCTGCCCATTCTCTAGTAGGTCCCTTAGTCGCCTTTTACGACACCCACGGGAAGAAATGGGATGGTGCTATTGTTTACGTCCGGCACCACACGGGACTTGTTTTTATTTATACATATATATATATACAACATTAGTTTTTGTTTATACTAAACCCGAAAAGGGGTCATTGTACTCATCATTTTGATTTTTTTTTTCTATGGGACCAACCTTGAAATCGCGAAAAAAAAATCAGCTGTTCCCTACATTTGTGTTCACTTAAATCGACAAAATGTATGGAACAGCTGATTTTTATTTCGCGATTTCAAGGTTGGTCCCATAGAAAAAAACCGGCCAAGTGCATGTCGGACCACGCACAATGAAGGGTTCCGTAGTTGGGATGAATTTAATAAAAAACAAACTTAACATTGTAGTTGAAAAACATGCTCTCCCATACATCGATATACGTTACGGTCTATTCTCCAACTGCAAATTTAAGTTGGTCGACTATTACTCGTTAACTTGTGAAGCCTACTTAGCTGTGATAGTTTTCCTTTTAATTTCGTTATATATACTATTGCCATGATTTTTTTCACATATCCAAAACCAACCATTTAGCTGGCAGGGGGGGGGGACACTTGACTCTATCAAAAAATAGCACTTTAAAGCTTAATATTACGCAAACGGATCCCTTAATTGAAAAATGGTTTTGCCAAACCCACAATATTTTTGAACGGCCTATCCAACGATACCCCACACCATGGAATAGACGAGAAAAAAAAATATCATCCCCATTTCACGAGTAAGGGAGGTACCCTAAAAAAAAATGTTTTTCATAATTTTATTTTACCATTTTTTCAGCATGATTAATATGTATACCCATGCCAAATTACAGTTTTCTAGGACTAAGCGTCTCTGAGCTAAGCTGGGGACAGACGGACGGACGGACAGACAGACAGACAGACAGACAGACAGACAGACAGACGGACATGGCGAAACTATAAGGGTTCCTTGTTTACTACGGAACCCTAAAAATGATCGATGATGGTGGTCGATAAAGTAATTTTACTGTATATTGGTAACCTAAAGACATTTATACAGGGTCAAATAAAATGTGTTAGGTAAACTTCGCAAAGAGGGTAAATAAACGCATCTCATACTGATAGCACGTACCATCTATTCACATTTTTCATATTGATTCGGTAAAATATTATACTTACATCCATCATATCGTGGCGCCATCTTGAACTTTGATTTTGACCTCATTATGTAATTTATTTTTTGGTTTATGTTTAGATATCCCATCACGTCTGTGGAGTTTTGCTAGGTAATTTAATTTGAACCTATATAGTAACTATAGCTTTTACCCGCGGCTTCGCCCGCGGGGAGGTCGGAAATCATCGTACGGGAACGTAGGTACTACCGGGATTTAAACTATTCTATATCCTAACCCAACTCATGGTATTATACTCAGTTTAGCCGTTTTAGCTTCAAAGCGTAACAAAAAAACAAACTCACTTTCGCATTTATATTAGGATTCCCAGCTAAGAACCATCCAATGATTGTGATCCATTAATGTCATGATCACAATAAATGCCTGCTACAGCGTGACTGCCCCATAAGTGCCATATTGGATTGTAATCCTTGAACAGTCGTGACTTCGTGGTAGAACTGTACCTAATATTACCTAATATAATGCCTCAATCCTTTGGTTAATTTGCTCTGATCGAACAGTTGCGTAGTTTGCAAAACTTGCAACTTGAGCACTATAGCGACGGTAAGACCCGTTGTGAGGGAGTGGCTGGAGAGACGGCATTGCGCCCTTACTTTCCGTGGACATGGGTGCTTTGGAAAGTAGTAGTAGTACCATTGCAGCTGCCTGAAAGACACGGCGCAGCACACCCTTGAGAAATGCCCTGCTTGGGCAGTGCAGCGCCGTGACCTCGTCGTGGTGGTTAATGCTGCGGGATACTCTCTCGCTTCCTGACATGGTCCAATCCATGATCGGAAGTGAGAGCACGTGGGTCGCCGTCGCCTCTTTCTGCGAGGAGGTGATGGTCATGAAGGAGGCGGCGGAAAGGGAGAATGAGGATACTACCTCCCTTCCAATTCGTAGCAGAGTCACCGGGTGCCGGATGGCGCGGAGCGATCTCCGGCCGCCTTTGGGTGAGGCCTGCAGGCAACAGACTTGGGTAGTTTGTTGCTTGAACAGTGAAAGGCCCGAGACAGCGGTGGCGGCGCCGTTATCCGCGCGCGCCTCTCTCTAGGGGAATTGCGGCCGTATGCGGCCGCTGAGGGTGACGGGGTTTGCATGAATTCATGCGGGCCAACACCTAGCCGGGGCAGCGTGACGAAATGCGCAAGCACTCCTGCACCCCGGAGAAAGCACAGCAGCATACTGGCTAAAGGTAGCAGCAGAACACCGTGTGGTTTTAGTATGAAAGAGTCTGACAGACCCCTTCACCCACCCCAGGGTGGAGGACATCCATGAGGATATCCAAAAAAAAGGTTGCATCTTGAGCAGTATTGCAACATGCAGAGAGAGAACAGTCCACCATTTGGATCCAGTTCGGGTTGGTGTATCTCACAACCTAGAGGAGGCCGGAGTCCCAGCTGTGGGAATATACGCTGATTATGATGTGAATTAACATCGTAAACCAAGAGAAAAAATCAATCTGCCCGCCTTTTCCCAACTATGTTGTGGTCGGCTTCCAGTCTAACCGGACGCAGCTGAATACCAGTATTTTACATGGAGCGTCTGCCTATCTGACCTCCACAACCCAGTTACCGTGTGACACGCTACCCCTTGGTAAGACATGACTTGACATGACATGATTGTACATTAAACATTTATATCTGTAACTTTTATGGTGTACATAATAAAGAGTATTCTATTCTATTGTATTACCTATCTCTTATCTTTTTCGACTACCTACCCACTAATACTATCTGACTTATAGACTGTTTGTAATTAATTTATTGTATTGTATTGTGTTTTTATAAGTTTTTATAAGATTTTACTAAATTTATGTTATGTACCTACTACTAATTAATGTAACTCAACAGCAAACCAACATCTTGTTTTGCAGTGCCCTGACAGGGTTCATGTACTAAAGCCGACAGTAATTTAATGTAAAATGTGTGATGTGCTTGAGAGCAAATAAATAAGGTTGTCATACTTTTAGCTTTTAACTACCCGTAAAGAATGTCAAAGTTCTAAGAATGTCAACCGGGACAAATGGCTTAACGTGCTTTCCGAGGCACGGAGGGGTCTCGATATGTAATGCATGGTTAGTGGTTACCCATCCATGAACCGACCGCGGCAATCGTAGCTTATCCTTCTATCTCAACCCCTGCGGCTGTTATATGTTATCCACGAGCACCAAAAACAAAAGAGCAAATCAAAATTTATAATTTATCTTAACACATGGGTCAGCAAGATAATCTTTAACTTTTCAAGTCACTAACCTATTTCAATGTTCTTTGTGCTCAATAAGAATTATAGTGATTTTATTTGATTAGATCATTATGTTTGTTTTAGCCTATTCTTTTATTCTATTTTTTCATTCGCACATGTGTCTTTTTCAATTCATGTGCACTTTCTTTTAGCTCCCTTCAAAATGGTTGTGCTGAATTCGTCATGTTCGTGAACGGGCGCCGTCAGTAGGGACTGGTCATCTCTTAGCGGCCGTGGCTTATTTTAATTTTTTAATATTTCAATATTTTTATTACAGACGCTGTTGACGTTTTGTATTCTCTCATGTATAATTTCAACATGAATGAAGTAACCAATATTTTGTAAACTTAATTTAAAAGAGTGTCCGTGGAGTTTCATACCCGTTTTTCTCCATAGGAACCTACTACGCTTTGAAAATTGAAATGGGCAACTAGCTTCATCTCTCTGACTGACCGACCCCTTGACAATTCCAAAATGTCTGTGATTGGTTAGTTTGAAATAAATGGTTTGAGTTTGAGTTTCTGAGTTTAACTTGGACATTACTGGCATCGGTGAAGGAAAAACTTCGTGAGGAACCTGGAAATTGACAAACCGTCTTGAGCAAGCACTGCTCAAGCTTTCTCTGTATAAGAAGAGGTCTTTGCCCTTCAGTGGGATATTAATATGCTGGTATTATTACATGTTCTTGAATGAACAATGTTGTAAAATTGATCACGTCTGCTCTACTTTGCAAAATGAGGTCTATCCTTTAATATGGCTTAGAAGTGGCTTAGAAAGAGTAATTAGTTCATAAGAATATTATGAATACCAGGAAATGTGTGGTGTGGGGACAAATTATAAGTTTAGGTCCTACGCCTAATCGTCTAATAAGAAATAATGATAATCATAATGAGTATCCAGATGGAAAACTAGCCGTGAGAAAAAACTTGCAATATTGAATTAGAATAAATATAGGCTTAAATAAATATACTATGCTAATTTAAATGTATATAAGTCTATTGTTATTATACCTTGACATTTAAAGAGTAAGGTCATTATTGAGAAACAATTTGAAGTGATAAACATTACATATAGCCATCGAAATAATTATAATAGGTACACCGTGAGAAATAATTGAAACGATATAATCGAAATAAGAAAGATACTTAACTTATTCCCGATGTTATTTATTTATTTTAACTTTATTTAACACGGTTAAACCAATTACATTAATTAAAGGCAGAGACACATACACATAGAAAAGAAAATTTAAAAATTCTAGTAAAAACATAAAAACAAAAGAAAAAAAATACAATAAAAATCTTCGTTCATTCATCCGCAAACACATCGTTTGTTGGTTTAGAATCCAAGAGATCATTAAGTGCAACCAGAGTGCGAGGTACTGGGGACTTAGCACGTGAAACGGTGCGACATGGAGGCACAGCAAACAACTTGTGGTTTCTGCCGCGGCAGTAATTGTCTGGGACAAAGAAACAAGCCAGTACAGCATGCAGGTCAGGTGCGTCAATAGTGCCACGTAGCGTCTTGCAGGCTATCGTGAGCTGATCTCGTGCGCGCGTGTTGTGTATATATATTGTTTCTATTTACCTCCATAATAATGTATGTCACCATAGGATTGTGAGAACCGCTATAGTTTATAAACTGTCGAAAAATTGTGAACTTCGTGAAATGGGTTAGGTTAGATTAGAGCTGTGGTCAACCACGCGTGAGCCGAGCGAGCGGCGTAGCGAGCGGTGCCGCGGCAGCGGCCGACGAGCACTACTCACTAGTTGCTCGCAGCTAGGCAGGCTATTTTAGTATTAGCGCAAGGTGCGGTACGTCGCAAGCATGTTTGATACCAGTTCATAATTTATCAGTTTTCCATGGATAGATCATAAACTATCGAAAATAATGCGTTAATTGTTAATTGGTTTATTGCAGTTCACAATTTTTCGATAGTTTATAATCTAACGGAAATAATACCGATAGATTAACTAACGAAGTTCATAAATATACAGTGACCTTACGAGTATACAAGACGTGTACAACACTTACATGCATATTATTACATACATTATCAA
Source organism: Tiliacea aurago (assembly GCA_948098905.1). Lineage (NCBI taxonomy): Eukaryota > Metazoa > Arthropoda > Insecta > Lepidoptera > Noctuidae > Tiliacea > Tiliacea aurago. The sequence continues at coordinate 2,559,239 of OX402601.1, forward strand.
TAACAGTAGCAGTAATTAGAAGTCATTGTCCTCTATTTTGTTTGCTTTATATACTTCGTTACGGTTCAATTTGGATTATCACACATTTTTAACCGATTTCCAAAAAGAAGGGGGTAATAAATTATGTTCGTCTGTATGTTTTTTGATGTGAAACATCTTTAGCCGCATGTGAAACCGATTGCTGGCGGGCGACGCATGCCGCGTGGCGATTCGATCGAATTTCGATGTTTCACATCTGCCAGGGTCCCGTGACGGCTCAATTTTTTTATTATTATTATGTTTGTTCACCGATTTCCCCGTCAATTGTGGACTGATTTTGAAGATTCTCTTTGATGTGAAACATCTATAGGCGCACGTAAAACCTATTGCTGGCGGGGCGACGCATGCCGCGTGGTGATTCACCACTCACCTCGCGCGTGGTCCCTCCACTACGCGACCCCGACCTTTTTTTCGATGTTTGATGGTTTGATTTCGATGTTTCACATCTTCCAGGCGTCCCGTGACGACTCGAAATTCATTTTCACCAATTCAGAATCTGATGCGGGGATCCCATGGAAATCGAGGGCAATCCTCAAATTTTATGGGCACACCTAAAGCGATTTGGGTATTTTTTATAGTAACTCGTGCATTTAATCTCGGAAAGCACCATTTGGAGAAGTGCAACTGATGATGAAGACCACAGATGGCCACCGGAACTACTTAATAATAAGTATTTAAAGGGTTGCGATTCGATTAGGTACGTTAATATGGTTGCTGAGCAATTTATGCTCGTCACAATGTATATGGTGAGTGGCAGTTCTCCTGGTTCTTACCAGGAGAACTCCTCAATAATTAACGTCCCTGCATCGGGAAAAGAAATATTTTGTAAAAGGTAATGAGCAGTATACATTAGGCTATTGTAGGTAACTTAGATAAATTACACTAAAAAGTGAAAAATAAAAAACCAACAGGGTTGGATGCAATTTTTTTCGATGAGTTCACAGCTTTGACTGTCTATCTTGACCAGGGATGGGGAATTTACGGCCCGCGGGCCATCTCCGGCCCGCGAAGCGTTGAAATCTGGCCCGCGACCATCAAACAAAAATCCTGTGAAGTTTTCGTATTGCTAGAAATTTGAAAAAAAAAATATTCTCATTGGCAAGGCGTGGCTCGCATCTGTTTTTTATATTTCTATGCATAAAACAGTTCCACATGTCACATGTCCCCATAACCAGCGCTCCTCAAGCTTGTACTTCGCAGCTAACTTAAAAGTTTAATTTAATTGCAATTTCTTCCATATTTCAATAGTTATTTTGTAATAATATTGCACAATAAATTAGTGTTTCAGAAAATACATATCAATATTTTTATTTGATTAAATAATATAGCCTAAAATGCAACAACTTGGCCCGCCATAAATTTCGTTAGTAAATATTGGCACGCGATGGGAAAAGTTTCCCCATCCCTGATCTAGACATATTTATATATTTGCTTCATTCATTGATTCACAAGATGGCGTCATTAAAAACTCAACAAGGAAATTGTATGACGCATTTCACGTTCACACAAGAGGATAATCTGCCTCACATAATAACAGTAATTTTACCAGTAACCACAGACATGATGTTCATAGTCACGTGTTATATTGATAGTATAATATATACGGTTGGTAATGTAGGTATTTTTAAGCACACTAGCGACCCAGTCCTGCTTAGCACGGGTGCATTGCGACATGGCAAAACAGCTATTTCTAAGTTCAATATTAATGTAACACATTTACCAAAATAAACCTTCCGGGAATAAATGCTCTAAATTATGGTGAAAATCGCATCAATATCCATTGTGCAGTTTAGACACGGACACGAAGAGCAGCGTTGTTTTATGCTATGTATAGAATATGTAGATTTTAAACACGTAAATTGAATTATGCATGAGTGATATGGTGAATTCGTGATGCGTTGCCATGCCACCCCAGTGATGCCGTACAGCAAGTATTTGATCACGTTTTGTTAATGTAAATAATGTTGAAATTTAAACGCAAGATGATTTAATTACTTAGGTCTTTTTTTTCGCACAATTTCCTAGGTAAACTTGCTCAAGAGCAAATTATGTCAAAAAGAATCGTATCAAACTAAAGTTCTTTTTTTAATCACAGATAGTAATTTGCCATTTCAAATCCTTGTTGTTTGATTTTCAATTTGGAGTTTGACATTTGTCAAATTACTATCTGGGATTAAAAAACGAACATTCTTATTACAATAATTAAAGCAAATATATATATTATATATTAAATTCTCATTAATCTATCAGTGCCAAAAAAAATATAGCCATCCCCCTTTTTTAAAATTATATACTTGTATAAACTGTATATATTTTAGTGTTACCTTGTATATTTTAATTAAGGTTTATAACTGAGTAAATAAAATACGAAAAAAAAAAATCTTCTGCTCAACCACAACAATTAAAGTTCTAAGAGGCCCCAAAACGCAGATTTATAAGGTAAGCTGTGTTCAACCGTCAGTCGAACTCTCAAAATGATAATGATAAATATTTCGTTAAGTTAAAGAAGGCGTTAAAACCACTCAGGTGTGTCGCGTCATTAGGTGCGTAGTAATTGACCGTAATGACTAGAGTGCACTAAACTATTTACTTAATAATCTTGGCAAATAATAATGGCTAATTGATTATTCCAAAACACTGCTAAAACCTGAATCTCGATTTTACCTAGCACGCGTAGCATGACCACTTCTAGCTGTATTCTCCGTAGAATAGACACTTTCTATTCAAAGTAACAATTCTTCAATTTTGACATCACGCCTTGGAATTTTCTACAATCTGTACTTTTGTCTTTCGTTTCTTCTATTTCTATGTTTCTACGGTGGAAATGCTTCCACTTCTAAAATTTTGAGATTCATATTTGAGCATCGTTCGGGCCAAAGACTATTAGAACCAATTCTTCAACATACCTATCCAAGACTCATGGTCCGGAGTCAACCGGAGCGCAGACCCTGGCTCTCTCAGCTGCTGCAGCAGAACTCCTGGGAAGGCGATGTTAGCGCCTGTCCCTATCATGTACATTACCACACCGCTTACTGCCAGCAGCTGGAAGATAAACGCAGGTTTAGTTGGGGTTGGTCTCCTACTTTGCTGTGCCCGACTGGGTCCACGATGATCATGTCTTTGTAAACCTGCCAGCTAAGGTCACATTGTGAAATGCAATAAAAATAGAAAGACAAATAAAGCAAAAAGAAAGGAAAGAAATAAAAGGAAAGAAAATTAATTTATGTTGTTTTTATGTTGGTTAGTTCCTTCTGGTTTCGTGGAAGACTGTTCTAGCGAAAGGATGGGACGATAATGAAAGATACATTATTGGAGAAATTAGATCATTTAGAAGAAGTCAGAAGTCCCAAATGTGCTTGCTACAGGCAAGTAAAAGATTACGTCAAGATGATCGTAGCAGCCGTCCTCCTATCTGATATAAAAAAAATTGCGAACACCACCAAGCCCTATGATTACGGTATTTTCTCTCCCCTCACCAACCTTTGCGTACGTCGTAAATGGACGTCGGAAGTAAGGGAGTAATTACGTCAAAACGATGGGCAGTGGGCATTCTCTTGTCTGCAACATCTCCAATAATTTCCAGCTTTAGCCGTTCATTGAAGCGGTTATCTGAACTCTTAATCTCATAAAACCAACTTATTGCCATCTAAATTAACGCACAACTTCGCGAAAGAAAATCTGCTGTTCCCTACATTTTGACGAGTTATAAGAACATAAATGTAGGGAATATCTGATTTTTTTTCGCGTTTTCTGGTTTGGTCCCATAATAAAAATTGTTGTTCATAATGATGAGTACATTGACCCCTTAAGAGGTTGTGCTTTAATTCTGGGACATGTTGTATACGTTTAACTCATTTTAGGTATTGAGTTCTTCCCATTTTATTATCTTATTTTTTTTTGTTATTTGATTAATGTTATCAATTATTTTGCATACCTACTAATTTTAGCAAATTATTTTAGAAACTGTCAAAAAACCCGACCATCTGTAGTACAACAATTCTTGCAAATACTTAAATTTCATTTCAATTTCAATTCTTTTCCAAGAATGGGCAATCGAGACTTGAGTGGTCATCGGCCATTGACCCACAAGGCCCACAACTCATCCAACTTCATGTGATGTTGTTTTTTTTTGCAAGAGCGGTTATGTCATTCGTTTTCACAAAACTTGTTTTATTTGCACATTTGTAAAAACTTTCGACGATGACATGTAATCGGTGACTAGATGTTTTTTCTTGTGTGTTCAAAATGGTGTACCGTGTACCCTCCTGAAATAGGAGATAATAAGTTTAGGTAGTCACTGCACCGGAGTCAAACGGGTTGCAGACCGGAGAGCCAAACCAGTTATTTTGCAGAGTTGACCCTGCTCAGAGAAAGCAGATGTTTGAATAAAAAGAATAATGTTTTGATTGAGTCAAAACTGAAAATAATAATAATGAAAAGATTGAATTAACAATGTTGGAAGAGCCTTTACTTTGATTTGATTGCTAAGCCGCGTTTGCACAATCAAAGTTGTACAAAGTAGATTTGACAAAGCAGGCTATGAAAATTTGAACGTGGTCAAAGGGGGGGAAAGATTATCAGGGGTTACTATTAATGCTACGGCGCACTCAGCCACGGCGTGGGCGGCTGGCGATTCGACGTGCAAGGGACGGGGGGGACATTTTAGTCGGGAAGTTCGCGTGGTAACTCGGCGGCGAGGACGGAATGACGGTTTGTGCAATTTGTGCACTGTACTGGTGGCCCTATTGCTTTCCTGGAGGAGAGTAATGGGGTCATCTGGGTCTGAGAGGGTACACCTTGGTCGGCGAGTCTGACTAATACTTAGAGTGTGGCCTCCACTTGTTATATCTATGCCTTCATGGTCCTAGTCCACTTCGATTGGACGTCGTCATTGTGCCGTCATCCAAGTGCGCTTTGATCAGTGTTGCCACGATAAAAAACCGGCCAAGTGCGTGTCAGACCACGCACAATGAAGGGTTCCGTAGTTGGGATCAATTTATTCCAAAAACAAACTTAACGTTGTAGTTGAAAAACATGTTCTCCCATATGTACATCGTTAAACGCCACGGTCAAGTTTGTAATCGCAAAAATATATATAAGATGTAGAAGATAAAACTACAAATTAACGACTTTCGTACTTTTTTCTTTACTTTGCTTTTTTTTGCTGTGAAACCTTGCTTCTTGCCAAATTTCATGATTCTAGGTCAACGGGAAGTACCCGTTGAACTAGAATCATAGTATAGGTTTTGATTTATTTGCGAGTATCAAAATATGGCGCATTAATCATCGCCGTATTTATTTATTGAATTGACTTAGAAGCTTGATTTTTTTAGAGAGATTTTTCCAAGGGACCGTAGGCCTACGTATTTGATATTAATTTAGGATTTTTTTGTAGGTATAAACGCCTAGGGGAAGAGATGGAACTAAAACTTAATTTCAACTTGATACCTACACGCGTTCCTGACATAAAGGGTCTTGACAGACAGATGGACAACGAAGTGATCCTATAAGGAGTGGTCGGAAAGAGGGTCCGTGGAGTTTTATGCCCGTTCTTCTCCATAGGAACCTACTACGCTTTGGAATGGGCAACTAGCTTCATCTCTCTGACTGACCCCTTGACAATTCAAAAGTGCCTGTAATAGGTTTATTTGAAATAAATGGTTTGAGTTTGAAGGGTTCCGTTTTTTCCTTTTTAGGTACGGAACCCTAAAAACGTCCAAGGAGTCGTCAAATCTACTTTGTCCAAGCGTACTTTGATTGTGTCAACGCGGCTTTAGACAGTTAACATTAAAACACTTTTATGTGGTTGGTTTGTTTAATCAGCACCAAAAAAGTTGAACCACGAAGTGACGCACTACTCCTTCGGATTTTTAGAAGTTGATTAAAAACCGATGCAGCCAACTGCAGCTAGAATAAATTTGGAAAATTCAAAAGTGAAAAAATCTAAGAAAATTCTATGACTTTTGTTAATCATTTTTTTACGGTTATGAGTTTGATAACGAAAATCAATAGCACTCATGAAAGAAAACTTATAGAAGAAGATTTAGATTAATCCATTGTGGGTGACGAGGACGACGTGAATCGTGACGACAAACAGACACACTTCCCAACGGAAAGCACTACACGTAACTTTTTAATGTTTTTTTTTTATTTTAAGTATTTATCAAGGTATATACTCGTATCTATCTAAAATTTATATTAATCTTATAATGTCAAGTCTATAGTTTTTTAAACTTTCCTGCCAATATGAATTCCATGTATTTGAGAGTGTCGAAACGATGTTTTGTTGGAAAAATTTAACAAGCAAACTGAAGCGTGTGAAAGTGCTTTACTGCGTTGAAGCTAAGGCGTGCAATATTCTGACTTTTACTGAAAGACACAAACCTGTCTCAAGAACGGAGACACCTTCTCGTAGGCTTCTTCTGTCATGTTGCTGAAGTTGGGACACTCTTCTTTAGGAAAGCCCAAGGTTTACTTCAGTCTACTTTTTGTTATGGACATCTGTGGACAAAAGAAAGACGGTATTAGAAGGATAACTTAGGGCTATAGGAAGAAGAGAAGACCAAAGATGTGATGGATATTATGTATTGAGTTGGAAGATGGTACGTTTAGAAAGGGAACACTGTGATATAACTGATAAATAGGGCTATGTGGAAGAAGAACAAGAGGATATGCTATACAGGATGTTATAGAAACAGCGTGCCATAGCTTAGGGGTAGGTTCAGTCTCGAATGTCTCGATAAAGGAACCCAGGAAAAAAAAATATTGCAAGATCAACCTAATTTAGTAACTACTAACGATTGCTATTTAAGTTAGTAGGTACTAAATAAGGTTGATCATGCAATATTTTTTTTACGTTTTTATTTTGTTTTATTTTTTATAAATAAAATAATTTTAATTCTAAACGATTGCTATTTCAAGTTAGTAGGTACTAAATAAGGTTAACCGGGCTTTTTTTTTTCTTCCTGGGTTCTTTTACCGATACTGAACCTACCCCTAAGCTATGGCACGCAGTTTCTTTAACACCCTGTATATGGCATTAATTGGAACGGAGGATGATGCTATTGCCCAATTAACAAATCCTAAAACACAACCATCATGATCAGTGTTGGTCAGCATTGTTTCAAAGAGCAATTTCAGAGACTTATAAAAAGGTCCAAGACCGCTACACAAGTCACTTTAACCCAAGATAAGGTAGCAAAGTTGATAAACAATTCGCAGTTATTTAAAAAATATATAACCGTATTGAATAGGGTCATCACTGATCACGACATAGTATTATAGCCCCAACAGCCGCTAACACGTTGGAATCTCTATCCGTCTTATTACAAAACAAGATTCATATTTTGACATGGCTTAAACCATTCAGCCAGTTTTTGTAATAAGAACGTAACAATGATTGAAATACCGTTCTTTATAAAAAACTGAAAACTTAGTTCAGTTCTAAGTTGTCAGTTTTGTGTTTAGGAACTTTACCATAGTGGGAATAAAGTTCTAAATTCAATAATGGCTCCATGTTTTAAACCTGGGTCTGAAGATAAACCTTGTTTTGTAATAAGGGGGTATGGGTTTATATAAAACAGTTATTATTATCACACAACGTCCCCTGTCATTCCCGCTGTACCTATGGTTCTACCACACTGAGCTTCGAGGGCGGGCGCAGGCAATTTAGCTGTGTTTGTGTCCTTACTAACAATACTACTATAGACTATAAGTACTTTCTGTTACTAACTCATCACCAAACAACATAGGGACTGTTCATGTATATGTGTTCATGTCTAAAATAAAGTTTTTTTGTTTTATTTATTATTATTTTATTTTTTTATTAATTTATTTCGTTAATTAAATAGTTTAAAAAATATATGGAGCAGACTTAACTTTAAATAACGTTTCTAAATATACACTCTTTATTGTATACAACACATACAAGTCAGGTATTGGATCGTTACACGTTATGAGTTTCAGCAAGTTCAATATGAGTTATGTTGAAGAAAACCATCGTGAGGAAACACGCTACGACGCAGCATTCAGTATGGAAGCAGACCTTTAAGAGAACCGAGAAGGGAGAACTGCTCAGGATCAAGATAAATAACGTAACATGCGCTTTGAACAGACAGCTGAGCTGCTGGGAAGTTTGTTGCGCCACTTCTTCCTAGCTAAAGCACTAGGAAGTGGTGAAGGGCGGGCGGTTTGGGGGACATGTCCTATGTAATTTTGACGTTCGAAAAGTGCCTAGTTTTAATAAATGACTTTTGATATAATTGGTTTTTGATTTAAAGGGCTATGTCCAGTAGTGGACTGCTATTAGGCTTATGATGAAGGGGCAGAAAAATACTCATATTTAGAGAGGAACACCCAAACAATCGCTAGTCTAAAGAGAAAGATCTCTCAGGACCTTATTTAAGAGGCTGTAAGAATAAACGGGGCAGTCACTGGACAGTTTCCGTGCAAACCCGTTAATACTATTAAATATTATATATTGCTGAATATCTGCAAGAAAGATAGATTTCAATAAAAAAGAAAAAAAATATTTAGAGAGCTGTTTTTAGGGTTCCGTACCCAAAGGGTAAAACGGGAACCCTATTACTAAGGCTCCGCTGTCCGTCTGTCACCAGGATGTGTCTCATGAACCGTGATAATTAGACAGATGAAATTTTCACAGATGATGTATTTCTGTTGCCGCTATAACAAAAAATACAAAAAATCAATAAAATAAATATTTAAGGGGGCTCCCATACAACAAACGTGATTTTTTGCTCGATATTGATAACGGCAACGCTTGAAATATTAACAAAATATTTAGTTATAATTATTCACTTTACAAATAAATAATTAAATTAAAATAAAACAAATTTTTAGGGGGGGCTCCCATACAACAAACGTGATTTTTGTGCCATTTTTATAGATAATGGTACGGAATCCTTCGTGCGCGGGTCCGATTCTCATTTGGCCGGTTCTTTAATATGTACAGGAATACTGTCACAATAATTAAAGTCATGCTTTGTATTGCGTAAATCACTAGAATCACGTTCGGTGGAAATAACTACTTGTCCATGCCACAATTGCCTCGTTTTACTATAAGTCCAGGGGGCCTAAAATGGACGCTTTGGCAGAATCATAATATAATCTGCGTACAATTCATATCCCGCAATTCATCTGTTCGACAGTTTTGTATGGAGTTTCGTAAAATGGTCCACAAATTATGAATTGCTATAATGAAGTCTAATGTGAAATAGCAGCTGTCAAACAGATGAATTGCGGGATGTATGAATTGTACGCAAATCATATTATGATTCTGCCAAAGCGTCCATTTTAGGCCCCCTGACAGCGTGACAGCCTGCGGCTAGGACTAGGTAAGTGTTATGACATGATCTACGTTACATCAAACTTGGCAAGTGAAAGTTATAAATATCTAATTTAGCAGTTAGCTCATAAGGCTATGAAGACAGACATGGCTTGTATGACTGAATGTTTCCTTTTAAACCACACATAAGATCTTCAGAGCCAAATCTCAAAAAGAGTAGTCAAAATACTTACAAGGAGAAGAAGTACTCGTACTTAGTCTAAAATTCATATAGTAGGTATATTACAATATTGCACCCAAATATATAATTATGACTAGATATAATATGTCTCTATCTAGTCATAATTAAAAGTCAAATCAAAGCTGTAAACTAGTCGAAAAAATTTGCGTCCAACTGTTGCCCGCAAAATGCACGCACAATAGAATAACACATCGAATAGGAACCTACTACTCTTTGGAATTGGCAACTGGCTTCATATTTCTAACTAACCGATTGCTTGACAATTCAAAAGTGCATGTAAATGGATTTTTTTTTCCCTCTTTGGCAGCTGAGCTGATGTCGACTATTCTGCCAGCGTCGTGGTTTAATTGAAATAAATGCTTTCCGTGTTATTACAAAACAAGATTTATATTTTGACATGGCTTTAACCATGGAGCCAGTTTTTGTAATAAGAACGTAACAGTGATTGAAATACCGTTCTTTATACAAAACTGAAAACTTAGTTCGGTACTAAGTTGTCAGTTTTATGTTAGGAACTTTACTATAGTCGGAATAAAGTTCGAAGTTCAATAATGGCTCCATGGTTTCAACCTGGGTCTGAAGATAAACCCTGTTTTGTAATAAGGCGGTTTGAGTTTGACAATGACAGCCCAATGTCTTGGCGAGTGTAAGACGTAGCTGTTACACACACCAGCGTGACAAAGTTGGCCTGTTTGTTTTAGTTATTTTGCAGTGCGACACTCTTTCTAGACATATAAATAGCCAAAGATTGTACCATATTTAACGCTTTTCTGGACACTCCCAGACGTATTAACAATAAAACTTCTATTGTTTTGTGTCTCGTTCCTTCAACCGAATAATTATGATTTCACTATTCACACATCATTATCATCATCATCATTTCATTTTTTGTCACATTTCTTTAAGTAGGTATGTTTTTCTTTTTTTTGCCTATTGTTTTTTTTTGTTCTTTTAAGTTGTTATCTATTATTTTTTTGTGCTATTGTGTGATGTGCTGTCTTTTGTGTGCACTAAATATTTTTTTTATCTATCTATCTATTTTTCTCCAAATAGGAATAACTATCTCAAGTGAGTGCACTTTTCAGTTTCACTCGAGTACAGTTTGTCCTGTCAGATTTAAGTATGTGTAATCAGCCTATAATGTTCCCACTGCTGGGACACAGGCCTCCTCTCTTCGAGAGGGACTGGGCTGTAAATCTACCACGCGGACCCAGTGCGGGATGGTACATGTCTTTGAATTTTTGGTTCTAAGACATGCCAGTTCCCTCACAATGTTTTCCTTCACAGTTTTGAATTTCATATAAGTTAGCACCGGATGCCCCATAAACTTAATAATTGTGCCACAAGCACTATACTATAAAATTAATAACTAAGTAGGGAAAAACAAAAGAAACAAGTTCAAAGTAACGTGAGATAATAACCCTCTTATTCCAAAACAAGGTTTATCTTCAGACCCAGGTTTAAGCCATGGAGCCATTATTGAATTTCGAACTTTATTCCGACTATGGTAAAGTTCCTAAACACAAAACGGACAACTTAGTACCGAACTAAGTTTTCAGTTTTGTATAAAGAACGCTATTTCAATCACTGTTACGTTCTTATTACAAAAACTGGCTCCATGGTTTAAGCCATGTCAAAATATAAATCTTGTTTTGTAATAACGCGGTATGAGTTTAAAAATAACATCAAAAAACTAAAATATAAAATTGGCCTTAAACAAAAAACATAGAGACGTTATATTATGTTGTAAATGTAGCTGTTGCCCAGAAATTAATTAGGTTTTAAGTTTATTCCTAGTGTTTACTTTACGATAGTCTTTCTAGCCCTAAGTGATACAGAGAAAGTTAAGTGCTTGCCAAGTGGCAGAAAGAGACAAAATACGACACTGCTTGAAAATTACAGAGACAGAAATACACAGGGTTATTTATTTAGTACACAACCACGTACCTACGGCGAAAACGGTTAGCGAACTTTCCTAGTTATTTGAGTTGGTAACAAGTAAATTAATCAGGTGTTTTTATATGTATTGATTAATCAGGTGTTTGTAGATGTATTGATTAATCAGATGTTTCTAGATGTATTGATTAGGTTATCTTAACTAATAATAGTAATCTCTGGCAGTACTGTACTGATTATAAAAATTATATCAGAGATAGAAAGCTACAGTATTTCTGAGTGCCACAGGATTTGATAGGATATGTTTTGGGTATAGATGACTTCCACGCAGACGGACGTCGCGGGCAGAAACCAGTAGGCTAATTGCGTAACACACTATCAGTAGGAATCGGTTTCAATTTGACAGTTCAACAACATTCATTGCGTTAGTTACGTCGTTGAGCAGACAAAGTTTTTTAACATATGAAGCAATGGATTAGCAATATACTTCAAAATCATTCCGATTCCGATTCAAACTGTGTTACGCAATTAGGGTTTTGTTATCACTACATAGTATAAAACAAAGTCGCTTTCCGCTTCCTGTCTGTCCTTATGTGTGCTTAGATCTTTAAAACTACGCAACGGATTTTGATGCGGTTTTTTTTTTTAAATAGATAGAGTGATTCAAGAGGAAGGTTTATACATTTTAGAAAAAGCCACGCGGGCGAAGCCGCAGGCAGCTGCTAGTAATTCTATAAGGTACCTACATAATAATTATGTAAGTACTCCGTGTATTCCGTGTGGTGCCGGACGTAAAGAATAGCACCATCCTATTTCTTTCCGTGGATGTCATAAAAAGCGACTAAGGGACTTACTAGAGAATAGGCAGCAGCGTTTTCTATGTATATTAACACCATACGGCGATCGCCTACCCGCCTGCCAAGCGTGGCGATTATGGCAAACCCCCCTTTGAGGTAGGCATATGTCCAACAATAGACGTCTTTCGGCTGAATGATGAATATGTAAATGATAAGTCAGTACAGATTTTTATGAATATTTTGCACAATAATTAAAAAAACCGGCCAAGTGCGAGTCGGAGTCGCGCACGAACGATTTCGTACCACCCCGACGACACCGACCGCGACCCCGGCTTCCGATTATTTGTTTGTTTGTGATATTACTTAGATCTGTTTTGTGTAACCTTCGAGTTTATTACATAATATGTTTTCGTACGCACGTTTTTTCTGTGACAAATAAAAATATTTTTCTTTCTTTCTTTCTTTTACCATTATCTGTAAAAATGGCAAAAAAATCACGTTTGTTGTATGGGAGCCCCCATATATTTATTTTATTCTGTTTTTTAGTATTTTTTGTTATAGCGGCAACAGAAATACATAATCTGTGAAAATGTCAACTGTCTAACTATCATAGTTCATGAGATACAGCCTGGGGGCTTAAAATGGACGCTTTGGCAGAATCATAATAATTATTGCGTACAATTCATACATCCCGCAATTCATCTGTTTGACAGCTGCTATGCAGTCCGCCAAAGCGTCCATTTTAGGCTCCCAGGTGACAGACGGACAGACAGACAGATGGACGGACAGCGGAGCCTTAGTAGTAAGGTTCCCGTTTTACCCTTTGGGCACGGAACCCTAAAAACTGACGTGTTAATCGAATTTTGTTGCTTCTCTATAAGGTAGTCGTCATCTCGGTAGTCACCCCCTTTCAATTCAATTCAATTCATTTATTTGCATACCATAATGTGTTTATAAGATGTTATATAAGGCTTAAAGCTAAAGTACAGTTATGGACCCTGTTAGGGCACAGCAACATAGTAATAACTTACAATTAAAATTAACGAAAAAAAAAATACAAATTATAACATTTTGAAATAACAATTATTATAAATGTATGTGAACTTATAAATTATTATTAATAGTTATGGTTATTTAGATAATGTCCATGTTAGTGTTAATCATACTATTAAATTTAAATTAACTAAACTTAAATAGAAAAGATTAGTCTTTCTAGCCCTATCACCCCTTTCTAGCCCTATCACCCCCTTCCTAGCCCTATCACCCCTTCCTAGCCCTATCACCCCCTTCCTAGCCCTATCACCCCTTCCTAGCCCTATCACCCCCTTCCTAGCCCTATCACCCCCTTCCTAGCCCTATCACCCCTTCCTAGCCCTATCACCCCCTTCCTAGCCCTATCACCCCTTCCTAGCCCTATCACCCCCTTCCTAGCCCTATCACCCCTTTCTAGCCCTATCACCCCCTTTATAGCCCTATCACCCCCTTTCTAGCCCTATCATCTTACACACAGTCCATCCATCGTTTCTTTGAAATTAAATTGAAATAGTTTATTCTGTAAAAAGGATCTCGGAATCCCTTTTACACGTTATATTATGAATAAAAAAAACCGGTCAAGAGCGAGTCGGACTCGCACACCCAGGGTTCCGTACGTATATATGATGTTGATGATTCCCGAAAAACTGTGCTATTTAGAGACGTCGTTTTATTTTTCCGGTAATCTTTACATACACTTCTATCACATAGAATAATTTCAGGTTTTTATCTATGCAAACTTCGGAGATAAGCCTATATATAGCCATACGGAGACAAGCGGGAACGGTATTTTTTTTTACATTTTTCATCATAAGTCTGAAACTGTGCTGCCTAAAAAAAATTAAATGTTTGAGAATGTGCAAACTGCGTTCTTTCATATGATACCCCACATTCTATTATTCTATTCATGCTCTGACCAAGATTGTGTCTTGACTTTAAAAGAGTCTTTGACCCCTGAGTTTGTTTCGCCGTTTCTTCTCAGGGGTAGTCAGATAGGAATTGTCGACTCCATCTAGCTTCTTTTTTAGGGTTCCGTACCAAAATGGTAAAAAGGAACCCTTATGGTGAGACTAAGTCTGTCTGTCTGTCTGTCTGTCACACCTGGATATCTCAAGAACTACTAATGCTATCAACTTGAAATTTAGAATAGTTTTAGATGACGTCTGCCCAACTATTTTGCAAACAAGAAACAAATTTAAAAAAAAAATACCTTTTTTGCAAAATGGACTAAAAGGGTGTCTTAAAATTTTGAAGTGGAGCTAATAGGGTGGGTATGCACATTTTCAAACATATTTTTTTTTTAGGCAGCATAGTTTCCGACTTGTGATGAAAAATGAAAAAAAAAATACCGTCCCCCCCCCCCTTATCTCCGAAGTTTGTATAGATAAAAATCTGAGATTATTCTATGTCATAGAAATGTATGTAAAGTTTACAGGAAAAATAAAACGATGTCTCTAAATAGCACAGTTTTTCAGAAATCATCAACATCATGTACAGAACCCTCGGTGCGCGAGTCCGACTCGCACTTGACCAATTTTTTTTTTTTTTTTGTATAGAGGCGTGTGTTAGCTGACATAATATGGCAAATAATTTAATTAAACGCTTTGAGTTGCGTAACATAAATGATTTTACATACTATTGTATAGAATCAAGTTTTTCTAACTGAACAGACAGCTGTGCTGCTGGGGAGTTTGTCACGCCACTTCTTCTTCCCAGCTGAAGCACTAGGAAGTGGTGATGGGCGGGCGTTTTGGGGGACTGTCTTAAGAGATTTGACGTTCTGAAAGTGCTGATTCTGGGCCAAGTTTTAATAAAGACTTTTAATTTTGTTGAATATTACTTTCACGTTATAAAACCACAGGCCCTATTTTTTTATGTGACAGTTAGTCAACCTTAGTGAAGTTTCAATTATACTGGGAATTGTTGCCAAAAGTGATGAAGCAGTTAACGAGGTTGATGACACGTTTTTTCGGTTTAGTCCCATCTCTTCCCCTAGGCATTTATACCAACAAAAATTTCCTTTTCAAGGTATAAACGTATAGGGGAAGAGATGGGAAGGGGAAGAGATGGGACTAAGCCGTTTTTTCAGGCAGTGGAGTGGAGGCACCTGCTAGAATCACTCATAACGTGACGCCTACCAGTTATGTTTAGGACTTTAAAGGCCTAAAGGTATCATAGGGGGCAGGTCACCATCAGGGCACAAAGCCAGACACGGAGTTCCTACAAAAAAAAAAACATCTGACATCTAACCTTGGTAATAAGCAACTGAGCAGTGACAAATTCACCTCAAAATTATAAAGTAATGTCTAATAGGTAGAAGAACTATTTTCCCTTGAAGCTAAAAAATCAAGCTACTAAATCAACGCAATAAAAAAATACGGTGATTAAATTATACTCTCAAATAAATCAAAACTTATAGGGTACTTCCCGTTGACCTAGAATCATGAAATTTGGCAAGAAGCAAGGTCTCACAACACAAGTCAAAATAGGACAGTTTAAACAGAGTTCATTTTTGTTGGTGGTGGTGGTGTTTAATTGGTTTTTTTGGTGACGGCTCTGAGTGTGGAGATTATGACTACATTGTTGCATTGGGTTCCTATCTGTAAAAACAAAGGTAATAGTATAATAAATAAATAAATAAGTAAAGGAAAAAGTCCTAAAACCGTTCGTATTTTATCACATAAAAAAAATACGATTACAAACTTACATTTGCAGTTGGAAAATTGACCGTGGCGTGTATCGATATTATGTATGGGAGAACATGTTTTTTTAACTACAATATTAAGTTTGGTTTTGGGATTAATTCATCCCAACTACGGAACCCTTATTGTGCGTGGTCCGACACGCTAAACAGAAACTAGAACAAACATATACAGCGTGTTACGGAAAGGGTATATACATATCAAAGGCACGGATTCTTTTGATGATAATAAACTATATGGCAATTTTTTTTTTATAATACCTACATAATTATAGAGTTAAGAAACATTTTAACTAATAATAATCAAATGTTTCCAATTTAATTCTACACATCACTAGACCAAGTCGCGTGATCGGTACACGTTTTAATCCATTCGTTTGATCCCGCCGCCAATCATGCCGCCCGCGCCACCGCGTGTCGGTGCGGAACCGTGTCGCAGTAGATGTGGCAGAGGCGCACAGACACAGATAATGGATAATGACCCTCGTAGTGCGGTGACACGTTTATTATTATACACGTTTATTATTATTTAAATTTAATAAACTATAGAAATAAAAAAAATATTAAATATTTTCAAAGTATTTCTTTTTGAACTGAAATCTTGTACAGAGATTCTGAACCAGATGCACTCTTCACCCTGTTTGTATGGATATACCCTTTCCGTAACACGCTGTATTAGTCTAAGCATTTGTCATGCCAATCTTCACACCTTAAAAAATATTATCGTACTTGCGTTTTGTTTTGCAATACTTTCGTTGTAAAGATTTCTCTCACTTTCTCTGTCACATGCTCTTGACTTTACATAATGCCATGTATTGTGAAAGGTTCTTGACCTTGCTCTTTTGGCTATGTACCTAAACGTTTACGGCTTCTTTTTATTGTGATTTAATGAGGTTATTTCGTGATACAGAATAGTAACAGTGAGTTCATGTTGACGAACGTGCGTTGTCGAATGTCATACGAGTACCTACATAATTTGACGACCTACAGTCACAAAGGCTACTTAAACATTCCTCTTAATTCTTAGTAGGTTAGGTACTTATATTTACCTAAATGACAAAGCCTCCCCCCATGAACCCATGAAAATCAGGCTTAGTCCCATCTCTTCCCCTATACGTTTATACCTTGAAAAGCAAATTTTTGTTGCTATAAACGCCTAGGGGTAGAGAGGTTACCCTTCCCGTAAGAGATGGGACTAAACCGAAAATCATGCCAGCCCCATGCCAGGTGTTGTATAAAAAAAAAAAGTACTTAATTATAATTTTCTTTTTAATTTTACTTATTTACATTTTAATGACCTAAGAGTGACTTCAAAAGCTTTGTGTTCGACTATTCGACCGTAAGTTTTTACGGGACCCAAAGACACCCTAGGTCCAAACGGAGCCCTTCAGCTGTCACTCACGTGTCCGTCTGTCTTTCGTCTGTCACACAGGTTTTACAGCCAAACGGTTCGAGATACAGACTTCAAATTTTCACAGTATAAACATCTTGTTCACCCAAAGCCATACAAATGTCAAAACATATTTTTAAATATTTTGAATCCAATACAAATAAAAGGGGGGCGTGAAAAAAAATAAAAATATCATCTATAAAAATAGATCAAATATCCATCGATTGCGGTATCATTTTTAGGGTTCCGTACCCAAAGGGTAAAACGGGACCCTATTACTAAGACTCCGCTGTCCGTCCGTCTGTCCGTCTGTCACCAGGCTGTATCTCATGAACAGTTGAAATTTTCACAGATGATGTATTTCTGTTGCCGCTATAACAACAAATACAAAAAAAAACAGAATAAAATAAATATTTAGGGGGGCTCCCATACAACAGACATGATTTTGCCGATTTTATAGATAATGGTACGGAACTCTTCGTGCGCGAGTCCGACTCGCACTTCGGCGGTTTTTTTAGACCTTGTTGAGTAAATAAATACTGTATTTTTCATTTTACAAAATATTGGAAAACAAAGGAATGAGAAGCCACCAATCAGCTTTTTTTACAAAATTTTGTTGCGAAGAATTTTTAACTTCCCACTGATCATATATATATTTACGTACTAGCTGACCCGTGCCCACTCCGTTGGGCGGTAAACATTTTTACTCTATGACACTCACAAATAACGTGGCTTTCTATGGGTAAAAGAATACCTACCCTACCTGCCTACCCTACCTACCTACCTTCCCTACCTACCTACCTACCTACCTTACCTACCTACCCTACCAACCTACCCTACCTACCTACCCTACCTATCTAAAAAAAAAAAAAAAAAACTTCACATAAACCATCTACTAAATAGTCCGAACAAAGCCTAAACCTTTTTTTTTATAGGCGAGCCCGTTATTGAGTTATAAAATTACAACGAAAAGTGGCATTGATTTTTATAGATATAGATATTTTAATTACTAACAAATACCAATATATTGATAAATCAGATTTTTTTCTTTGAAATTCCCTCATTTTGCCTATTACAAGTTACAACCAACATGATTTTGCGGTCAAATGCGTAGCACAGAAGGGGTGCGGGTGGAGGCACGCCACTGGTACTGCTACGCTACGGGTCAGGTCACTCACCTACCGCTTATGAATAGTTCTGCTATTCGAACGGCTTATATTCTACATTTCGTACTGGACTCTAAATATGCGAAGTCCGACACGCACTTGGCCGGTTTAATATATAGCTTTTTTATTTATCTACTACATTTTGCAACTAACATTATTATGTAACTTAAGGCGACGATAACCGACTTTTAATGATTGTATACTGAAGATCACGTCTAAACGAGTAGTGTTAATGAATTGAAAAAAAAAAATGTTAAATAAGAGCATTTTCTCAATAATTTAATATGTGGTTATTTTAGATTATGTTTATATAATAGTAGTGAAACTAATTTGTAAAGTTATGTCTAACGCAGATAAAAAACTGAGAATGGCGCAAAATCTACCAAGCGTATTTTTCTGAAACCTTCACCAATTTAAAGATAATTTAGTTATTGATCTTTTAGTATACGCGTTTTATTAAAATACATGTGTTACATGAGCTCAGTACATAACACGAAAGCTAACTACTCAAGGTCACTGGCATATATCTGTGTCTAATGCAACTCCCATAGACGCACTTCACCTTGAATGTTTTAGTTATTTACACAACCACACGAGCTTACAACAGGCAAATTATAATAAAATTTAGAAATAACATTTGATTGAACAGACAAGGTTACATGCACAAAAATACAAACCAATTCAATATACCTACTATTATCATAACACTACTTCAATCAGAAATTCAATCATAGTATTTGCAATGTGAAAGGCCTTTATCTAGCTAGTGTCGCGCTTAAAAAGAACAAAAAAATAAATAAAAAAAACCCCCAACGCAAAAAAGAAATGCGAACATTTAAAAAGTCAAAAATAGTACCTATCCCTGAGCCATCAAATTCGATTGGGTAATACCTATATACAGGGTTATTTTTTAAACGTCAATAACCTCTTAAGGGGTCATTGTACTCATCATAATGAACAACTTTTACTATGGGACCAGAACTGAAATCGCGAAAAAAAAACCAGCTGTTCCCTACATTTATATTCGAATAATTCGTTAAAATGTAGGGAAAAGCTGATTTTTTTTTCGCGATTTCAGGTTTTATTTTTCAGGGTTATTGACGTTTTAAAAATAACCCTGTATATTTAATTATAGAAATTGATGGATGGCACGATACGGTTTGCTCATTGAAATGGCACTATAATGTCGCGGCCTGAATAGTTAGATATTACCTACTTATGGAGTTTCAAGACACTACAATTTGCAGGTCAGTGTCATGTCTTATATTGGTCAAAATATAATTCGCGACTTTCTGTTAAATTAATGATTCTAATGATTACAATTCTTTAAATACATATCTGTTAGGTATAGTCGCGAATCATATTTTGATCAAGATACAACCTAGGCTGACAAAGACCTGCAAATTGCAAAAAACGTAAGAAAAGGACGATCGGCAATCTACTATGGACCTCGCCCCATATTTTTTTTTTGTTCCAACAGACTTAATTTTGTCTCATATTTTTCGTTACGGCCTACAAAATAACAAACTGTTTGTTTCAAGTCTGAAATATATGGGGTTTCCAGAAAAAATCATCTATAAGTTTCATTTATCTAACGAAAATATAGATGTTTGTTTTCTATTTTTCATCACAATACTAGAGATAAAGCATAATAATTGCCGACTTATATAATATGGAACATAAAACAATAAAACATCATGCCTATAATTGACGAAGGAGTAGGCAGAAGAGAAGAAGAAGTCCACATTTCGCAATTTACTTATATTAAATGTCGCGATGTAATCTATTCTATTAATTTTACTGAAAACCTCGTGCTTTTGACGATCGTCACCATAGTAAAGAATGATCAGTAAGCCAAGACCTTTTAAATGCGATATGTCTCAAGTCTGTTGACTAAGTTTCAATTTTGGGGACGCCAGTTCCCATCGTCCTTTGAATTGCGCGGGCTACAGATTCATCTTATAGGGGAAATATGCTCAAATAAATTCGTTATTCTGTAGTTATTTTGTAAAATAGCCAACCACAAAACAGCCCTCTTAGCGTATCATGGTTACGTGGCTTCCAATATTAGATATGGCATTGTGCTATGGGGGAATTCTGTTCCTATAAATAGGGTATTTATAGCCCAAAAACAGTGTATCCGTGCTATGTGATGTGCCACCATTGACTTCATGTAAACCTCTTTTTAAAGATCTCAATATTTGAACTGTTCCCTGTATGTACAGACGCCAGCAGGTCAAGCTACCCCAAATTCCCAATCAACCATGTACCTTAATCTGTAGCGATAAAGTTGAAAATCTATTAAAGAAATTTGACACATTGTAGTAGCTTGATGTGCTGGCGTCTGTACATATTTGAATGCTGTAAGTTAAAATGCATTTCGAATTATTTCAACGTCTTGGAGACACGGTTACGTTTAACACAAGATATCCTGATAGGCTAATTATTCCTCCAATGAACAAAAAAAATATATATTTTTATTATATTCCATTGTACATAAACACTAAACACTATGCAGCGTAACAACTAAAATAAAGAGTGTTTTCGATGAACTCTGGCACCCAGAGTAAGATTTAACTTGTGTTTAGGGTGCCAGCGTCCTCGCCTATAATTTGAACATATAGCAGTAGTTGTATGACGAGCCACTTATATCACAGAAGTTGCTTTCCAATGGTTTTATGGATATACAGGGTGATTGGAAGATGGGTGCAAAGCTTTAAGGCGAAGATAGTACAAACAATTTAGAACCATTTAAGCCATGGTTGTCTTAGACGAAGTCTTACCAAATATTTTTAACCAAATTTTTAAGTTTTTTTTCGGAAATTCTCAAAATTTAATGTATACTGCATAATTATGGCCAAATTGAATGATAAATGAATTCATTTTTTATTTATTTAATTAAAGTAATGTGTAAGCAATCAAGCAAAACATGTTTTAGGCTTCTGTGTTATTAGAATTTTTTTTTACAGACATTTAAAGCTCAGAAAAAATAAAAAATTTGTACAATACGTCTTTTAAACCTTATTAAAAAAAAAACGGAGGGTGCTTTTTTTGTTCAAACCTTTTTGAAGACAAGCTTGATAATCGCTCTTTCTTTTGAGGTATCATTTATGAGGATATCTTACAAATTATTGAAATTAGGGCCTACAAACCAATTTGAGGTAGAAATTTTTTATTTTAGGCAGACTAATTAAAACAACATTTGAATTAAAATTATTTATTTTTCATGTTCAAAATGACGGCCGGGATTCCTAATACAAGCACGGCCCCGTCTTCTAACTTCTGTAGTCGTTATTTTCAACATCATCTCCTGCTTCATTGTCTCAAACGCTGAATTTATTATTTGTATCAATTCTTCTCTAGTGTTTATTTCTATGTTGTTATACACCAGTTCCTTGGCCCGGCCCCACACGAAAAAGTCCAACGGGGTCAGATCTGGGGAGCGAGCGGGCCAAGGGATGGGTCCATCCCTGCCGATCCAGCTATCAGGAAAGCAATTGTTGAGGTGTTCCCTTACATTTAAAGTCCAATGCGCTGGACAGCCGTCTTGCTGAAAGATGACTGTTCGGTCTCTTTCGAAGATCGGGACACCTGATTCCTCTACCAGCAGTGGTAAATCAATTTGCAGAAATTGCAAATAATTTTCGCCATTCAATGGATCAGGCAAAAAGTGGGGCCCAATCAATGTTCTGCCAATTATTCCAGCCCATACATTCACAGAGAATTTCATCTGAAATGACACCTGCTTCTTAAAATGTGGATTGTTGTCTGCGTCAGCCCATTCATGGATGTTGTGAAAGTTTGTAATACCTTCCCTTGAAAATTTACTTTCATCCGTCCACAAGATTGATTTCAGAAACCACGCATCTTCGATGTCTCTGTTGAGGAGGAAACGGCAGAACTGAATTCTTCTTTGAGGATCTTGCTCTACTAGACCTTGCACACTCCTGCCATGGAACGGATACTTATCATTTTGGTGCATTGTATGCCACACCTTCCATTGAGAAATGTTTAAATTTCGAGCTACTGCTCTAGTACTGGTAGTAGGATCCGCTTGAAATGCTGCTAAAATGTCTTCGTCGACGGCAGTTTCGTGTCTGCCCGGGTTGACTCCAGGTTCCACGCGGTGAAACCCATCTTGGGCAAGACGACGAAACGTGTTGTAAAACACTCGGACATTTGGTATCCTGCGATTCGGATAGCGCTCTTGATACATCCGTCGCGCCAAAGATCCATTGCCGTCTGCTCTACCGTACATAAATACGATATCCGCATATTCTTGATTGGAAAAAGTAGCCATAGTCACTTAACAATTAAGAAAAACGGCGTAGGAGCGCACTAAATGTCAACTCAACACAATTAAGTCAAAAATCAACACGTGCAGGAGCGCGAGGCTACGACTGGACACGGTGAAACAAAAAAGTTCAAAACTAACGCAAACAACACGTGCAGGAACGCAAAGGGCTACAACTGAACACGGTAAATTGTGAATCAACACGACAACGTCCACTCACAAGGGCAGTAGTTTGACTAATAAGTAAAAGATGTAACGGCTTCATCACAGACCGACTGACCCTGACTAAAGAAAAACGACTTTGTTGCCTCAGTAACTAAGACCATTTTGCTGTAAAAACCAACTCTTATCGCTTTTTGCTATTCATTGGGCGTTCTACCTGGAAATGCCGTCGCACCGCGCTCGGTGGCCATTATTTAGAGAATCCCCTCAATGGGTTCCCCTCAATTGGTTCCTGCATGTGCCAAAAATTCTTAAAATTGAACAATGTTATCATTTCGAGCACATAAAGTATTCTTTTAAGCAAAAATTTTGTGCTTTGTTAGACTGCCTAAAATTTAAAATTTCTCCCTCGAATTGGTTTGTAGGTCCTAATTTCAATAATTTGTAAGATATCCGCATAAATGATACCTCAAAAGAAAGAGCGATTATCAAGCATGTCTTCAAAAAGGTTTGAACAAAAAAAGCACCCTCCGTTTTTTTTTTTAAATAAGGTTTAAAAGACGTATTGTACAAATTTTTTATTTTTTCTGAGCTTTAAATATCTGTAAAAAAAATGTCTAATGACACAGAAGCCTAAAACATGTTTTGCTTGGTTGCTTACACATTACTTTAATTAAATAAATAAAAAATTAATTCATTTATCCTCAGATTATAGAAAAGAAGCAGATGGACCGCGCGGAACACCGAGAGTGCGGCCAACAAAGCAAATACAAATTCAAAAGCGAATACACTTTCGATTCAGTACAGCACGAAGCGTCGCATCGTTAGTACGTCACGGGCTCTAACAGATAATTTCAGAATGATGCCGTCTTGTATTTTTAAACATTGTAAAAACTGTTCCCAAAAACAAAAGAAATAAGATGGAGTATCTTTCATAAGTAAAATATTGATTATTTGTCTATTTGGATTTATTTTACGTGTTTATTGTTAGTGACATCTTGAAACACAAAACCTTAACAAAAATCATTCGGTGTTGCTAGTTTATATTTAAACATTTACCCCTAAGTTAGGAAATAAGTATAGTATACAGGAGTATCGATTTACAAAAATATTTATGTCGATAATAGTGTTATAATTATCGCTTTTTCTGGTTAGTATGTTTATAAATAAATAAGTATGTATGTGTCTTCGTAAGTGTAACTAGTTAATGGATTTTATAATACTTATTACATCAGTCGATTTGCAATATCATGGGTTATATGACGTCACCATAAAGTTAGTATTGCTACCAAAAACAATAAAATGTTGGTGTCTCAAAATAAAAATATATCGCAAATGTATCGTTTATATGGGTATTGTTAATTTGACGTATACTGTTAATAAAAACAACTGATTTAAGAAAATCAAACTTTTTTTTTTCATGTAATGAAATATTGTGGCTAATTTTTTCATTCTCCTGGCAACCGTATACACACATAGAGGCACCTGTTCTTATAGTGCTGTCACGTGGCTGTAACGCACACATGTCTACAAACGGGCCTCACTTTATTGTTCCGCGCGGTCTATCTGCTTCTTTTCTATAATCTGAGCATTTATCATTCAATTTGGCCATAATTATGCAGTTTACATTAAATTTTGAGAATTTCCGAAAAAAAACTTAAAAATTTGGCTAAACAAATTTGGTAAGACTTCGTCTAAGACACCATGGCTTAAATGGTTCTAAATTGTCTATACTATCTTCACCTTAAAGCTTTGCACCCATCTTCCAATCACCCTGTATAATAAATAACTAAAATCATGTAGGGAATTGACATAGATATAAGAAAGAAGGAATTACCAATCAATCAGTTTAAAACAGTGCTATTCAAATGGCTTATAAATCATTCATCATTCTTCTTTATTCTGTGAATGATTACCTCAACTTTAAATATTTACACTGACATTTAACTATTATAATTTGACAAATGTTTGACATTTCTATTGTTAATTTATTATCTAGGATTTATGTTAAAATTTTATTATCATTGATTTAATTATATTTGTTTCAATTATTTTGCATGCTAGTTTTAGCGAATTTTTTTGACCATCTGTAATGTTTATGTCTAATGTACTACAATTGCAAATAAATTTCATTTCATTTCAGTTCTGATTCAAATAATTAAAAACTCCACATGGTTTATCATTTACCATAAAATCTTACTATACAAAGGTATGGCACGTTTCCTTGTGCACGTGGCTCCTTATCGGTTTGTATTGTTTTGTTATTTGTAGAAACTGTTCGTGCTTATCCGACGTGCATGGGGTTTTCTGTGATTTGGATTGAAAATATTAGGTACTTTAAAAGTTAAAACATAGTTCGTAAAGACAAGGCCGAGAAAAGATGCACATCCTGTACGTCCTTTAAGATCCTGTACCTACTACAGTCAGGGAAATTAATTAAGTTAAGCAAATTATTGAAACACTACGTCAATTTGCCGTGTTATAGCCGTCACCGTATAATTATGAACTTCATTTTCATTGAATAATGATTGTTTGATTTTAATGTTAACCCTCAAATTTGCGATGCCTGGAAAAGGCCGCTAAGTTGTAAGCACCTACAATATAAAATAACACCAAAATGTACACTTAGTTTTGCAAATAAATCTTTGACTTTGACATTAGTTTATAATCTATTGGTATCATTTCCATTAGAATATAAACTGTCGAAACTCTCTTCAATCAATCTTACGAAAATAATACCGGTACATTACTAACGGTTCTCACAATCTTACGGTGACATAATAGTCTGATATTATGTTATTAGATAAGATATTATTTGACTATTTTTTTTCTCTAGCCTACGCCGTCCCACTGCTGGGCAAAGGCCTCCCTCCACTCCTTCCATCCTTCGCGAGCCCGCGCGTCCTCCTTCCAGTTTTGCCGGAACCTATCCAATTCGTCCCGTCATCTCCTACGTGGTCTGTCTAATTTGACTATTAAAATTCATAAAAAACTAAATCAACAGTTTGATAAGGATACCTACTGATAACCAATAAGTAACCAACTATGACCAATGTTTGCTTAAAAATCAAGGTTATCGATATACATTAACATTATAGCCCATTAATAGTTAGTGATAAGGTTATTATTAAGTAAGCTGTCATTTCTGAGATATCAAAGCTCCATCAATCTAAAAGCTTTGATAAATAAAATAACGTCAACTAATTCTGCAATGTTTTAGTTCAGAATTAGTATTGTTATACATAGTTCAATATCTGTTATATTTGAATGAGTATCTGTGACTGAGGTTACATTATTTAGAATAGCATTCTTTCAGATTATTAACCGACTTCCAAAAAGGAGGAGGTTCTCAATTCGGCTGTTTTTTTTTGTATGTTTGTTACGCGATTACTCCGTCAATAATAAACCGATTTTGAAAATTATTTTTTTGTTTGAAAGGGTATACTCCCGAGGTGGCCCCATAGGCACCAAATCAGAATCTTATGAGGGAATCCCATGGAAATCGAGGGAAACCCTCAAATTTTATGTGCAAACTTATAGCGATTTGGGTATTTTTTATAGAAACTCGTGCATTTACTCTCCGAAAGCACCATTTGGTGAAGTGGAACTAATGATGGAGACCACAGATGGCCACCGGAACAATATAATAATGAGTACCTATTTAACGGGTTACGATTAAGCAATTTATGCTCGTCACTATGCATAATGGTGAGTAGCAGTTCTCCTGGTTCTTACCAGGAGAACTCCTCAACAATCAACGTCCCAGCATCGGGAAAAGCAATATTTTATAAAAGATGATGACCAGTTAACATTTTGTAACTTAGATAAATTCAAAACTGACCCACTAAAAAGTAAAAAATAAAAAACTTTTTACAAAAAAAAATAGTAACCGACTACCAAAAATAACACTACAAAGTGAAAAATAACTTTAATTTCGGAAGTCGGTGGCAAAAAACTCAAATACAGATCCAAAGACACCGACTTTCGAAGTTAAAGTTATTTTTCACGTTGTAGTGTTATTTTTGGTAGTCGGTTACAATTTTTTTGTAAAAAGTTTTTTTAATAAGAATCTCTTATAATCTCATCTCGACCTGCTATGCTGGGGTTGGCTTCCAGTCTAACCGGATGCTGAATACCAGTATTCTACCTGGAGCAACTGCCTATCTGACCACCAGAACCTAGTTACTTGGTTGCACGATACCGCTTGGTAAGACTGGTTGTCAGACTTTCGGGCTTGTGACGACCCGAAGATCTACGAATGACGGCTGGGAGCTACGGCTTAACGTTCTTTCCGAGTCACCCATCCACGGACCGACTTCGGCAAAAATAGCTTTACCTTCGGTCGACCCATTTTTTTTTCTGGATGTGAATTTATCAAATAATTTCTCCCGCTCTGGGTGGAGCGGGAGGGCGTGTCAGACTTTTACTGACTAAAACCCACCCGTATTCCTTCATTTGCCTGTGTGCCAGGGCCATGATATCCCTTTCAGACAAAGTCGCAACCCTGGCAGGCATTGGCCCTAACGGACCCCGGCAGTTGGTGCTGACAACTCAAGGCGCGCGTGTAATATAACGCGCCGTCGACCCGGGCCTGGGGGTCTACTCCGAACATAAATTTGAAGTATCGGCCGAATGTTCGGCCGTTGCTTGACTACGGCTAACTATGGCAGACTAAGGCGAAAAAATAATAAAAACGACAGTCAAAGAGATAATCCAAAGTCAAAAATTTTACTTTAAGTCGGGTAAGGATTCAAAGTCAAAAAATGACACTATGAAAGTTATAAAACGGCCGAACATTCGGCCGATACTTCGGATTAACGCTTCGGAGTAGCCACCCAGGTCCTTATCGGACGGCGAGGTACCCATCGCTCACCGTCCGCAGGCCCGCACCTACGGTGGCCGGAAATCGGCTTGCGACTCCCGACGCCCGGGGTGTCTCCTGCGGCGACTAGGGGCGCGAGGGCGCGAACTGCGGCTGTTATCATTTAGCCCCTCAAAAATAAGAGTCCATTATCCGTAAATTAATTATTTTGCGAAGTGTTAAAGTAAGTTACGTTCCTCTTCATTGAAATAAATTGCACTCATTTATTAGGTGTATCTTCGAATCCTGTGTCGAAGTTTAATTTGAACTGTTTCGCTGGACCAGACTCTTCTCTACACTTAATGCTTATATATTTTTAGTTAACAGTTCGATTAAATACTAGGAAATATAGTAACGCGTATTATAAATTTAAATATATCTACTTCCTATTAGAAACTAGTAATTAATCAGTAACACCAGGATATAAGTAACTTTTGATCTATCTAAAGACATTGTAGCCATATCGAACTAGTTATTTCCTACCTGAACTGTAAACGAGGTCTTCCGCTGTATAATTCAGTCTAACTACAATCCAAATGTATCGAGCCGCATCTCTGCCCGACCTCTAAATGCAAGGCTTGCTAGTAATACATCAGGTTAATTGGTAATAAATTAGTAATTCACTACTCTACAATTACAATAGTTGTATGCCTTACAACTGCTTAAGGAAATAGCATTTCCTTGTTTAAATTCTGTAGGCATTTGCAGTATTGTCTCTCCTTCTCCCTTTGATCCATCCAAAGGTTGTCTGCAATGGCGATAGACCACCCTATGTAAAATTTCATTTATTCATTTATCGTATCGTATATAGTGTAGGTACACGTACATATTAAAGAGTATTCTATTCTATTCTACGAGTATTTCCATCTGATTCTTAGGTCAAGCAAAGAGTAAGTACCTGGATAAGAGGTTCTGTATACCTGAGTCAACCCCAAGTCATCTGTCCTACATTGCTATGCCCGACAGGGTCCACAATGATCATGTCATTGTAATCTGCGTCCTTTAGATTTCCACATTGTGGAATGCAATAAATATTGAGTACTAGCTGTTGTCCGCGAATACGTCTGCGATCCAGGATGAAAGGTAGCCTATGTGCTTACCCAGCTCATGGTCTATCTGTCTGCCAAATTTCATCCGAATTCGTTCAGCCGTTTTACCGTGAGAGCGTAACAAACAAATTAACTCACCTTCGAATTTATAATATTAGTTAGGATTTCGAACCACCAATTTTGGTTTCAGGAATCTTGTCAACAATGATTGTAGTCATGTTCGTGAACGGCGCGCCTTCAGTTGAGACTGGTCATCTCATAACTGACAGGGCATATTTGTAATCTTTTAATCTTAATGTTATATTTTGAATTGTTTTTAAATAATTTACTTTTTTTATATTGTTCTCACATAAAGAAGCGACAAGAATAATGTACCCAGGATTTTGTAATATCTTGATTTAAAAGAGTGTCTGTCCTTGGAGTTTCTTGCCGTTTTGGAATGGGCAAAGAGCTTCAACTTTCTGACTAACTGACCGGCTCTTTCACAATTCAAAAGATTGAAATAAATGCATAGTTTTTTTTTAAGTAAAACTTCTTTACGCACGCTTGACTTGGAATGGTCGCTTGAAATGGTCCACATGAAGGACTAAGGCCCGTATTACAGAACGTCACTCAATACTCAAGCATTACTTAAAACTAGATTCAAGCCATTTGATTGGTTGAAACTAGTTTTGAGTGATGCTTGAGTATTGAGTGACGTTCTGTAATACGGGCCTAAGTGCGGAAACCAAACCCTATAACATAGAAGCTGGTGAATGCGTTTACGAGAGCGTTACGGAAACTGATCGGGCGAGGCGAACGGAAGTTGTTTAAATTTTAAACATGGACACACCGCGTCACCGCCGCGGACCGTCCCGCTTATGGGTGCCCACGAGCGATTTTTTCGGCGATTTTTGTGTAAATGTATTTCTTTTTGACAAGCTTTATGTAATAGGTACTTTTTTTAAATGTGAATTTACGACGCTTTTCGCTTTCTTTTCGGACGCTGATAAGCAATACAATGTCAACCCACACGGCCTTTTGAGAAAATGGCGTCAAAATGGTGTCGTAAAAAAAGGATGTCATACTAACTACTATATAATACGTGCTACTTTGAATGTCCACCGTGTTACGGAGCTTGATGGTGTATTGACAAATGTTGTCAATAATTATTATATATTATATGTGATTTCGTATTTGATTTATGATTTAGATGATTGTTTCCGTACTTATTTGATTTAAGTCACTTAAAACTCTCTGATCATCATACGTTTATACACGTCTGTTATACTTCATTCGTGTGGTCTAAAGCACACTCGTTTTTTTTTATTTTGAGTATGAGTACGAGTTTTTTGTTTAAAATCCCCATCATACTTGCCTTTAGGTATCTCTTTGCATGTTTTATGTTTGGCAAAGACCATTACTGTCCATGCAACAAGGTGGTTTCCGAAATAGTGGGTACTATATATACAGGGTCAAGCTAAATGAGCTAGCGAAACTCCGCAGAGGTGATGGTATCGATATCTAAACATGATAAAACAAAAAACCGGCCAAGTGCGTGTCGTACCACGCACAATAAAGGGCTCCGTAGTTGGGATGAATTTATCCCAAGAAAAAACTTAACATTGTAGTTGAAAAACATGACCCTCATACATTCCAACTACAAATGTAAGTTTGTACGCGCATTATTGAGCGATTTACCATGTTAGTTTAAGATCGCAGACTTCTTACAGGTTTTCATGTAATCTACAAGTAAAGAATTGTTATCTGTATTTTTTTTTAAATTTTTGTCTTTGTAGTTTCGGAGATAAGGGTCAAAAGTAAATTTTCTGCTATACTTAAATAAATTTATAAGTATTTATTATAAAATTATAAAATATATATGAAATCCTTACAATACTCGTAAGCCCTTTCATTTGATATGTCACACGGTACAGTTAGCCAAACTTTTTTTTGTTGTTTTGTATTTTGCCCCCCAGTGACCCCCATATTTAAAATTCATTTATTTACGTAAGACGTCCGTGTTTGGGTCACAGAAGTTTATAGTGTACCAAATTTCAACTTAATCGGTTCAGTAGATTCGGAGTAAATCGGCTGTGACAGACAGACAAACGAGTGATCCTAATAAGTGTCCCGGGGTTTTTTTGTCCTTTTGAGGTACAGAACCCTAAAAAAGAAATTAAAATGATGATTTTGTCAGTGGAGGTTTAGCAATTAGTTTATTCACTTGAAATATCATTTTAAACAAATAGTGTTGTGAAAACTTCACAGACGTGATAGGTATAGATACTTAAGCACGATAAAACAAAAGAAATCAGATTTTCTCAACTCATACCTCAAGTGACAACACTACCCCAGCCTAAGCCTATTATAATATTTCCGACTTTCTAACAAAGTATTGATTTAGTTTAATTTTTTTGCTTTAATTTACATTTTATTTTAACATTAAAGAGTTGTCGCCGTCCTGGAACCAGAGGAGTTTCGACTAGCAGCAGAGCTATCACATACAGTCCACTCGCTGCACAATATTATTTTTTTTTTTCATTGTTGGTGTTATGTATATTCGTAATACTCAATTAAATCAATCTGACTCGAGTGAAGTATTATTTAGATTTTATATTACTAATTACTTTGACTTTTTGACTGGCTAATTTTAATTTTATTAACATTTATATATAAGATGAGTTTAAGACACTATTCTGTATTATATTTATTATAATTTGATTGATTAAGTTTTAATTTGATATGTAAGTTTTCTTTGAATAATGGACAAATTTATAACTATTTGATGTTTATATCGTAATAAAAATAACCAACCTGTTTATATTTGTACGCCGTTAAGGCAAAAATTACTGTGCTATAATTTTTATGTATGTATGTACAGACGCCAGCAGGTCAAGCTACCCGAAACTGTCAAATTTGCCCAATCAACCTTGAACCTTATGCTGTACGGATAAAGTAGAAAATCTATTAAAGAAATGTGACAGATTGTAGTAGCTTGATGTGCTGGCGTCTGTACTTAACATCTTGCAAGCCATTTGTGTGTATAGTTATGTTTTGGCCACATAAATGATCTATTCTATTCTATTCTACCAGGAGTCGTTGACCCCCACAAAATAAGAATTGCTATAATGAAGTCTAATAACAAATAGCAGCTGGACTTCTTGGCGGGAAAGTGAAGCGTCATGTTCAGCAGTTTGTTTAATTTTCCAAAATTTGTGTTTAGCCGAATATTAATGTGTAATAATGGTGGATTATTAACCATTAAGTGTTTGTGAACGTGCATTAGTGTAGGCAAATGAAACAAAACAGTGCAACTTCGCTTCAAGTTCTCTCAAGAAGTCCGCGTGAGGACTCAGTAAAGTGCCACATCTTTACTGAAACTCAAGGGGAGTGGGCGGGGATATCATCATCATGCATTTATAATTCATTTCATCAATATTTAAAACAAGAACTAAAACTTGACATTGGCTAAATGCACAAACCGTGCGAAGCTAGAATGAAAAAAAAAAAAAAAAATTGCAGCTGTCAAACATAATGAATTGCGGGATGTAGGAATTGTACGCAGGATTCTGCCAAAGCGTTCATTTTAGCCCCCCTGTTCATGATCATGCATGATGAAAAGCCACTCATCAGGTCGACACGTTGTATTGTTTTTTAAATATTGGCCTTGAATTTTAAATTAGGTACATAATACCCTTGTATTTTTTGCTAGTCTTTTGTTCTACAGTGTGCAGTGTGTCCGGAAATGACACAAACTAATTACCTAATTACTTACTTGATTTTTTATTTGAACATATGGGTCTGGCTTGGTCTAATCATCGAATAGAGGCAGAGGCAACATATTGTATGTAAATAGGTATATTCGCTGGCTTTACTTTTCTGCTATGGACTCAATAGTACGTAATATTTTAATCAAAGTCAAATTGTTTATTTCAAATAGGCATTTAAAAGGCACTTTAGTACGTCAATATTTACAAAAAAATTGAATTGATTCTAGTCGCCCCTTCCAAAAGGTAGCTTCGTATGGAGAAGAATGGGCAAGAAACTCCACCGTTACTCTTTTAAAATGTTTTACAATATTTTGTCTAGGTACATCAATTATATAATTATATGTGAAGACGATGCACCTAGAATAAAATTATTATACCACAGTAGGTAAAAAGAGTTAAGAATGAAGCAATGACAGATAAATTAAATAAGGATACATGGTGCTTTTATTTACAAACATTGTCAACATGTCATAAAAATAATAAATTATACAATGAAAATAGCAACCTGTTTGATTTTGTCTAGACTCTCTAGATTGTCCTATGGAGCAGGACCAGCATGTTTCCAAGCATTCTTATCTTGGATATAATCCTCTAATTTGTAATATGCTTGTTTACAAAGTGTACGTTTAATATGAGTTTAAAATTGACTTTCATTTAGTTGTAATGACAAGGTATTTTGTTGTAACATTTAATGTTATGCTAATGTTTTTTTTTATTCTTTGTTAATAAGTACCACTTTCTTAATAATTTAATTACAATCTAGCCTTTAAGATTAATAAGCAATCTTAATCGAACTTAATTTTTGACATGATAATTATTGGCCTTTGGAGAGGCCTATGTCCAGCAGTGGACGTCTTTTGGTTGAAATGATGATGATGAATTATTTTAAAACTAAGAACACAAATACGTTCCACTTTTTAAGAGTTCGATGTAATAATAAAAACACTTTTTTCATGTCATTTGTTACAATGATATTATCAGTAAAAGGACGTAGATAGGTATTAACCAAGTATTAACCTACTCAACATTTGATCTTCAAAAACGCCACAATGTCACAATGATGACACGTGGAAGTAGGACGGCATGTCGTATTTATCGGAAGCGAAAAAGAGACAAGACGAAGAAAATGTGGCTAATTAGCCAAGTTTTGACGTGCCACATGCGGAGCCTCCAGTGTGTAACCTATCTACCTCTTTTAATGTGAAACATATAGATGTACGGCTATAGCACGTGAAACCGATTGCTGGCCGGAGACGCCTGCCACGTGGCGACGCGTCGCTACTATACAGTCTATATGTATGTAGTAGTGTGTAAATAATTTCGATGTTTTACTTCTGCCAGGCGTCCCGTGACCGCACAGTTTTTTTACTTATAATATTATTGATGTGTGTCATTGTCACTGTGTGGACATAGGCCATAGTTTTAAATAGGACCAAATATTAAGTAGAAGGAGGTGGAACTACCTTACCTAAACTATAACGCTAAACTCTCATATAGATCAATAAATCAAATGGTCTACAAACTCCATTAAGTATATGAGCTACCATTTACCGGGTAATTATGTCTTTCATTGACTTAAATGTGCCCTAGCGGCTGAGAGTGTGTCATGCTCACTCAGATGTGTCGCTGATGGTGGCGTGTGTGTTGGATCATTTAGCTCCCTTCAAAATGGTTGAGCTGAATGGTGCTGATCTATGCGTCATGTTCGTGAACGGGCGCTGTCAGTTGGGACTGGTCATCTCTTAGCTGCCACGGCTTATTTTTAATTATTTTAGTTTTGAATTGTTATCTTTTTATCACGGACGCGTTGGACGTATTGCATCGTTCTCACATGTTTAACTTCAATATGAATGATGTAACCAATATTTTGTATCAATATTTTAATTTAAAAGAGTGTCCGCGGAGTTTATTGTCCGGTCTTCTCCATAGGAACCTACTATTTGGAATGGGCAACTAGCTTCATATTTGTAACTGACCGACTTCTTGACAATTCAAAATTGCCTGTCAATGGTTTAATTGAAATAAATGCTTTGAGTTTGAGCGACATTATACATATTGGAGTTTGGGGATCAAGACTATACAGGGGGCCTAAAATGGACGCTTTGGCAGAATTATAATAAATGATCTGCGTACAATTCATACATCCCGCAATTCATCTGTTTGACAGCTGCTATTTGACATTAGATTTCAATAGAGCAATTCATAATTTGTGGACCATTTTACGAAACTCCATACAAAACTGTTAAACGGATGAATCGCGGGATATGAATTGTACGCAGATCATATTATGATTTATTTATTTATTTAAACTTCTCGTACACAATAAGGTACAAAGGCGGACTTAATGCCTTAGGCATTCTCTACCAGTCAACCAAGGGTGGTGAAGAGATAAGATGGCGGGTGCTCTGATGGAGAGAAAATAATAATATTAAAATATAATAAATTCTAACCTATTTAAATAATTATTAATAAAATAGGTGCTCAAGTACATAAATAGATCCAGAGAGAGATTCTGCCAAAGCGTCCATTTTAGGCCCCCTGGCCTAAACCTCCTTTATGTAGTCAGTAGATTGGTAAATTTTGCCGCAAAATGTACCGAAAAACAATGCAAATTTTTGTCAGATTTGCGAATGCGTCCTAAACACCAATGAACGCCTGAGAGTACGGCGGTAAATTAAACCATTGTAAATATCTTCTACATACGTTTTATTCCATAACCGGTCTGTATCTTTTAATTTTTATCAGTTCTACGCAATAAGTGACAGCATTATTGATAATCATGTTTTTATTAATGATATACTTAAAGTTTAGAGTAGTTTCGAGTTCTTTCAAGGTGACATTAATATTAATTGCGGCCTTAGATTGCCTAATGTCGAACTTGAAATTAATAACTTTATAAGTTAGATTGTGTTACTTTAGCTACACATGGCAATGAAAATTAACAAGTAAATTAGTAAGAAATAAATAAATCAGCTTGAGTTGTCCCACTGCTGGGGAAAGGCCTACCTATCCTTCCATTATTGCTCATATTATAGACGAGCGACTCGCTGCCAAGTTCTGCAGAGGCAACGGCTGCCGTCGACGCGTTGGCGGCTGCCGTTGACGCGTCGACGGCTGCAGTTGACGCGTTTACGGCTGACGCCAACTAGTGTCGATTTGCCTCTGCTGTTGGCAATGTGGTGCCCGGTTATTTGAGCACGTACTCAAAAACACGAGTGACACGTTATAACAATCCTAAGTTTTGGGGGATCTCTGCTAATAGCAAAATAAAATGAATAAAAACTCGAAAAAATTTACAAGTAGGTAAATTATAAAATGAATTGTGTTTAGTTTCGTTTTATTTGACGTCTAATGTTTAATTCATGTATAGCAGGATAACAGTTATCATTGATAACACGGGCACGACTCATGACCCATTGAATAAGCAACCGTCATAAAATTTTATTCGCAAAATCTTTTATTGATTTATGCGACTGTAATAATGTTAATGGTATTTTCGGTCATCTGGTAGTATTTGAAGTGATTTGAATTCTCAATTCTTGATAAAAGAGCCAGCATAGTTGACAGTAAAGTAGGTAAAATGCTCTAAACTGGTAACATCGGATTTTATACTAAGTATGTTTATACCGTGAAAGAGTGCCATGTTTTTAAATCAAACTAGGTACCATTGAATGGGGAGTAAAATGATAGAGCTCCTCGTAACAATAACATTATTCTTCTCTTTTAAAATAACAGTTTGTACCCCATTAAAAAAAAACATTTAATTAATTCAGAGATATAAAGTCCATTTGGTTAGTAGGTATGTGTATGCCTACAAGGCTTACAAAAAAAATACCAAGAATACCATAAAATGTAGGTATCTAGAGTCTAGACAAAATCAAACTGGGTGCTATTTTAATTCTATAATTTATTATTTTTATGACATTGATTTTACATCTTAACTCACACACTTACTTTTTTTTTTAGGAAATCATATATTTTTACGATATTTGTTAATAAGTGAGCACGATGTATCTATCTCATAATTAAATTATCTGTCATTGCTTCATTTTAATTATTTTAACCTATTGCGGTATAGTATTTTTTTTCTAGGTGCATTGTCTTCACATAAATATAATTATAATAATTAATGTACATAAACAAAATATTGTAAAACATTTTTAATTAAAAAGAGTGGAGTTTCTTGCCCATTCTTCTTCATTCGAAAATACCTTTTGGGAGAGGCAACTAAAATCAATTAAATTTTTTTGTACATTTTGACGTTCAAAAATGCCTCTGAAAAAAAATGTTGACTTTGACTTTGAGGTTATAAAACCAAGTTGAACCATTGTCAAAACTACAAACCGGTAACCTAAGCAAATCAGCTGATGCGATACAACATCTTTCACAAAACACAAAAGTTAACAACGTTTCAATAAAAACGCTCAAATAATTTCAAAACAACACTTACATTTTTCAATTTACACTCTAACCACAAAGTTTTGTGTAATAATTTTCACTTGCACATTTATTTTGTCGTGTAGAACGTCACAAGTCGGTACAACACGTGTGGTACTCGCGGTGGCGTAGGGTATACTGCCATAGTGCCATCTATGATACTGCCTACTGGCGCAAGTTGGATAAGTTGTAAGTTGTATAGGATATGTGGCCATCGTGCGCTTCAGTGCCATATGTGCCATGCTTGGTAGGTATGTTATGTATTGTGGCGTGCCCTGAGACCGGTCTTTGGGGCAGGCTGTGTAACTCTTCCCGGCAGTTGTGCTGTTCCGCATGTTTCGGATATTTTGAGTTGGGCCTATTTTGCTATAGTAATTCAAGTACTCTGAAGATAAGTATAATCTTTAATTCTTCTCTCTTCACAAAGTTTCACATAGATAAAGACATAAAAAAAAATGTTTATTGCATCAACTTAAATTGGGGTATATTATATATATACATTTCTTCTCGACAAGCGTTAAATAGTCTACATCACATTTGACCTAGACAAGAATCTATATTGATTTAGAATACTCGATTCAATATTTTCACCGTCCAAATTTCTTCTCACTGAAAAATCTGGTCAGTGCGCAGTGGGTCGTCTTAGGGGCGGAGTTGTAGGAGTTGAAGTATATGCTTAGGGGCACTATGAGCATACAAGTAAACAAAAAAAACAAAATTGGTAAAATAGTGGGAAAGAAATTGTTGTTCTAGTCGAAAACCATCCTTATGATGATGTAAAGAAAAAATATGAAAAGACCAGCGAAAAATTTAAAAAAATATATTAATTTTGCCTTTTTTTTAACTTAAATTCATGTTGGATTTTTTTTTTAACTTAAATTCATGTTGGCATTCTGCTTGCACGGGGGGTTTCACACTGGGGGAGGGAGGGGGGGGGGGGGGTAACTGGATTTTTTTGCCTAGGACTCACCGTTTTCGAGATATTTGAATTTCGCTGGTTTTTATTAATGAAAAACTTTTTTTTCGAAAACGAAACATAAATAATTTTTCGATGTATCAAAATTTCTGTGTAGAAAGTGAAATAAAACTAAAAACATACTATGTATACATTTGGTTTATTATTGGAGTCATGGATGGCAACGGCTCGCAAGAATGATTAGGGTCGTTGGAAAAGTACATGTTCTCCATGGTGTTGGGACGGGTGCTGGTGACGGGCGTGCCGTCGTGGTGCACCATCCGACCGTTGGCGAAGGCTTGAACGCGGAGCATGATGGCAGTCGGTCGGTGCACTAGCACGTGGTTGTCGTCGGTGGCATAGCTCAGCCCCGCCGTGAATAGCGCGTAGCGGTCTGCGTAGTCGCGCAGGAATTGGTCCAAGTCAGCCTCCAAGCCGTACCACATGGATTTGCGGCCTCGATTCATGCGCTATGATTGGGGGAAGATGTTGAAGGTTTCCATGGGACCACCCAGTTGCGAACCCAGAATGTGACCGCGTTCGTCGTAGTTGACATGCTGCAGGTTTCTATCCATCCCGTTGTAGTTGGCGTCCACTCTGTTGGTGAACGCGTCCCGTTGGCGTCTGGGACGCAGAGTGTTGTTGGTTGGTGGAAGCGCAGTCACCACCAGAGGCAAATCAATCGGAGTGGTGTCAGCGGTAAAATAGCTGATGGTCGGCAGTACGGTGTACGACAATATAGGATTACTGTCCGCACAGATCATATTGTTAGGGTTGGCGTGGCGTATCACCACTGTTCGATTGTTGCCACGGTGCCTCGTGGCAACTCCAAACTCAAAATCCACGTCGACATCACGGTCAAAATACAGCTCGTTTTCTGTTTCGTCGTCGGCGGCGCGCGCATGTCGATTGCGCCGACACCGACAATAACCACCGATTCCACTCTGTTCGTACTCACCGAAAGGGTAGTGTCGTCGTAAGTCGGAGTCTATTTCGGTCAGCACATCATCGTATGAAGGGTTGAGCAAACATTTATTCCACGTACCGGTCGACGTGTAGCAATATGGCAGGCCTCCAGACAATTTGCATCGGGTTGCCCCCTTCGGTAGGATAGTTGAACGTGTGTGTGATGTCGTCTTGATTGCAGTTCTCCAATCTGTCTCCGATTACGCCGCACCGAGCCGATGCGTTTCCCCTTTTCATGCACTCATCCCCGCACGTTATGTATATGTTGTTGGTGGCATGGGTGCGGTTGGCTTGCAGCTTGCAGCGCGATGTTTCTAGAGCACTTGCCCCGGGTTGAGTGGGATGTGGCACTCCATTGGTACTTGTAACCGAAGCTGTCACAGTCGCTGATACACTCTTTGTTAGTTTTTGTTCTGTAACGTCATGTGGCGACCGTCGTAGCCCTGCAGGTAGCTTCGCTACGACTCCATGTCGCGGTGCACTTAAATTGACCCGATTTTTTTACACAATTCCCTATATAGCGATTCGTCGCTAGTGACGAATCACCGTTGGTCACGAACGCCTCATGACTGGAGAAGAACGACCATGCGTTTGAAAGAGGTGTGCACAGCAAAATAATCAATAACAACATACTTGAAGCATTACTGAACAAATACTGATGGGAATAGATATGACCGGTGTATGTAACCTACCAGCTCAATTATTGTCTCGAATGTTATTGTCACGTCTGACATCAGTAATTCGATAGTTGAGCTCGAATAGTCCGGCTTGGTTGATTAATTTCGACGTTAGAATAGAATAGAATAGAATACTCTTTATTATGTACATCATAAAAGTCACAGATATAAATCTTTAAATTTTACATAGGGTGACATAATGCGCGGTCTTATCGCTAAAAGCGATATTTTACAGACAACCTTTGGATGGATTAAAGGGAGCAGGAGTGACAATACTGCAGGTAGTCAGTGGTGTACCATTAACATATACAATAAATACATACATACACAAAGCACACACTTATCGTTACTACGACGTTTTTTTTAATTTTGCGGGCTACTTTATCGCATCCCCCTTAAGTCCCGTAATATATAATAGGGGGCGAGCCTATTGCCATCAACCGGGCCCGAATTTAGACTCCTGGCTGTTCCTGAGAAATTCCATAAGGAAAAACTCAATAACACTTTACCCGACCCGGGAATCGAACCCAGGACCTCATGCTCACCAGTAGTGCTTGCGACCGCTACACACAAGGTCCTTATAATTATTTAGCAATAATTAATTCAAGGTCAGTCGTAAGGTATGTCTATAAGTCATCCGATCCTTAGGGCCAGTACACATGCTTGTAATTGTCGCCAATTGATCGACAACTTGTCAACCATTAGAGCGTCATTGCTCATGACTACTAGCGATTAATTAATCATCCACGTACGAGTATATCCGATATTAATAGTCACCAGGAATTAGAAGGAATAGCCATGAAGGGGTCTCGTGGCAACTGTTAAAATCGATAAAACGGCTTACGATAAGAATGATGGGGATGTATTTGACCGTCCAACCATCCAACAACGCGACCGTTTCTTTCGCAGTTTCTCCAATTTCCGTTCATTGAAAAAAAATATTGTAACATAAATACCATAATTATGGTTTTGGGTATGAATAGGGTAGGGAAAGCCCAAAGAAACGATGTATTGAACTGTGTGAAAGATGATACGGCTTGAAAGGGGGTGACTGACTACTGAGATGAAGGCTGACAGTATTGACGAAGGCATGATGCGCCTTTTTTATTTTTCTTGTTTCCGGGGTGGAAAGTCCTCATGGATGTCTTCCGCCCTGGGTCTGTCAGACCCTTACTGACTAAAAACCACCCCAGTGTTCCCTTCCCTCACTTGCACCGGGGATCTTGGGAGCTAGTATTACTTTCGTGATCCCCGGCTAGCACCCGTGACTTCTAACAGGGGCGTGCGTGGAACACTTCGCGCCACCACCTTGGGTCCAGTGTGATAGGGGGCGGCAGAAGGGGGGCCGGAAGAGAGCATTGTCTGCCCACTGCCAACGCCCAGTGCGCCTGCTGCGGGCCGGGTAAGCCGAAGGGATCTCCCACTCCCTTTCCGCAGCCTCCTTCTGCGACACGACTCTTTCGCAAAAGGATACCACCGCGTCCCAGGGCTCCTCGCTGGCGACCATCGACTCGACCACGGCCGGCAGCGACAGGTCACTGCCTACTGCTGAGATGAGGGCACGGCGTGGCTCCTCCCATGCGGCTTCGCCGTGTCCTCCCAGCAGAAGACATGTTGCCCCTACCTCAAGTCAATTGGGTTAGAGGAAAGAGAATGATGATCATTTTGACCGATGAGCATTTTTCAATTTGTAAATGTGATTACCGTGGAGCCGTTTATTATGATAATATGTATGTTGACTTAAAAAAGCGTGGCATTTGAGAGTATGTTATGCTCACTTAAATGGCTCGCTGATGGTGGCGCATGTGTTGGATCATTCGGTTCCCTCAAAATGGTTGAGTTGGATGGTGCTGATCCACGCGTCATGTTCGTGAACGGGCGCCGTCAGTTGAGACGGGTCTTCTCCTAACTGCCAGGGCTTATTTGTAATCTTTTAATCTTATATTTTGTATTGTTTTTTTTAAATAAGTAATTATTTTTTTTACATTATTCTCACATATAGAAACAACAAGAATAATGTACCCAGGATTTTGTAATATCTTGATTTAAAAGAGTTGTCCTTGGAGTTTCTTGCCTGTTCTTCTCCACAGAGATCTAAGTTTTGGAATGGGCAAATAGCTTCAACTTTCTGACTAACTGACCGAATCTTTGACAATTCAAAAGTGCCTGTAACAGGTTTAATACTTTAAGGCTTCTACATACCGGGGCGACTTGGCGCGCGACGCGACGCGACACAAAGGCACCGCTCGTCCCGGGACACGCAGGGCCATTGTGCCGTGTCGCGTCGCGCGACAAGTCGCGCTGGTATGTAGAAGAAGCCTTTAACAATTCCTTTAATTTTATTAAGTTAGAATTAAAATATTATTTACATAAATAACAACTTATAACTAATTAATTTATAAAATCCGCAAAATTTCAAGTATTATCCTCGGTCCACGGCACTGAGAAATTAATCAGGAAAATCCTAGCCTCCACACTGATTGATTTTGATGTGCCGTGGTTCTCCGAGGCTATGGATGCCTGGAGAGTCGCTTGCCCGAACTCAGATCCACCCGACAATCCATCTTCCCAGAGACGGTGGGATGAGCAGCTCTGCAGAGTAGTACAGAATAATTTACTTGACACGTCTGCTACTACTGCGGAGCGTGCGCGCTTGCTGGCTGTGGGTAAATGGGAGTCGGGTCTGTGGCTTCATGCACTACCATCGTCGAACATAGGTACTTTGTTCGACGACACTACTTTCCGCCTCGCTGCTTCCCTCCGACTAGGAGCTCCTTGTTGTTCTCCTCATCGCTGTCACTGTGGTGAAGTTGTCAACAGCCTCGGACACCACGGCCTGCCTTGCAGCCGTAGTGCAGGTCGCTTAGCGCGGCACGCGAATATTGATGACATTATACGACGAGCTCTTGTCACCGTCGGCGTTCCAGCTGTATTAGAACCTAATGGCTTGGCACGTGACGATGGCAAGAGACCGGACGGCATGACTTTATTTCCATGGAAGGTGGGTAGGCCTTTAGTGTGGGACGCAACGTGTGTCGACACTCTTGCGCCATCCCATCTTCCTGACTCCGCGTGCTGTGCTGGCGCTGCTGCTGCGTCTGCGGATAATCTCAAGCGGCGAAAGTATAATAATCTTATCGGTAATTATATTTTCGAGCCGTTTGGGGTTGAAACCCTCGGGCCGTGGGGTCCGAGTGCTCATGATTTGTTCAAAGATATCTCCAAACGGCTGGTTGACACTTCCCGTGACCCAAGGGCTGGCTTTTACCTTGGCCAGAGGTTAAGCATTGCCATACAACGTGGCAATGCCGCCAGTCTCTTGGGTACATTACCAGTCGACAGCGATGCGGAGGATCGTTATTTTTATAAATTAATTAGTTACAGGTTTAATTGAAATAAATCTTTTGAGTTTGAGTTTGACATCGCCTGGGTAAATTAACATCTATTAAAATTATTATTATTTTAAACGTTAACTCTTACTCTACCAGAGATCGTTCGTGAGTTGTTATTGCTAAACAGCCTAGTGGCTGAGTTAGTTGAAAGTTTCACAACGTTGCGTTGCTTGGCGTTGCATACAACAGCAAGCCACGCGTGGTCTCGTGACTTGATGTATTGTACTTATGCTTTGGCTTAGATAGATGTTGATATACATGTACAAGGTGGGGCAAAAGTAATGTCATAATGTGAACTGCGTGTGTCATAATATTTTGTGTTGCGTACGTAAATTATTTTGCATACTATTGTATTTAATAGAATCAAGTTTTTGATGTGAAACATCTATAAACCGATAGCCGGCGGGGCGACGCATGCCGCGTGGCGATCGGCCATTATACGTAGTAATGTGTAAATGTGTGTGTAGTGCGATGTTTCACATCTGCCAGTCGTCCCGTAAAGGCTCAATTTTTTTTAATTGAACAGACAGCTGTTCTGCTGGAGAGATTGTTGCGCCACTTCTTCTTCCCAGCTAAAGCACTAGGAAATGGTGAAGGGCGGGCGTTCTGGGGGACTGTCTCATGTAATTTTGACGTTCGCAAAGTGCTGATACTCATCCTAGTTTGAATAAATGACTTTTGATTTTTGATTTGATGACAATAAGTCGAAAAGATGATAACGGTCAAATGGATACCTCTTGAATTGATGCACATTTGTACTCGTTTTACAACATTTTAACTATTGTTACTCGCAAAACATCGGGCTCCAAATTGGTGATTTATGCTTTTAATACACAACATACACAACTTAAAACAGTTAGGTTTTTTAACTTTTTTCTGGGGTCTGTTACCAGGTTGCTAGGTATAAAC
This sequence comes from Tiliacea aurago, assembly GCA_948098905.1. NCBI lineage: Eukaryota > Metazoa > Arthropoda > Insecta > Lepidoptera > Noctuidae > Tiliacea > Tiliacea aurago. Next base: position 2,603,259 of record OX402601.1, read on the forward strand.
AGGTGAGTTAAGTTAGGACCTGAAAAGGTAGGCAACCAGTCTAGGGGCCTAAAATGGACGCTTTGGCAGAATCATAATATGATCTGCGTACAATTCATACATCCCGCAATTCATCTGTTTGACAGCTGCTATTTGACATTAGACTTCATTATAGCAATTCATAATTTGTGGACCATTTTACAAAACTGCTGCTGCTGCTGTATATTTAAACTTAAATCAGCTTAAACATAAGGAAGTTAGAGAAGGGCCGTCTTTCACCTTAAAAACGGCAGATTCTCATAAATGTAGGTACGTATTATTCGATCCTATCATTCTCTTAAAGTAGGTACGGAATGATAATTATCTCCTTGCGGTGAGTGGTTGTCGAGATAACCTCCTTCTTCAGACAGACTTACCTTAGGGACTTTACTTATTATCTTTCACGTTTCTAATTATCTATGATACTATCAATTGAAAGTTTTTTTATGACAAGAATTAATTAATATATCTATATAATTAATGATTGTCTTCAAAACCCCTTCAGTTTGAGATCAGGGGGCCTAAAATGGACGCAGAATCATAATATGATCTGCGTACAATTCATATCCCACAATTCATCTGTTTGACAGTTTTGTATGGAGTTTCGTAAAATGGTCCACAAATTATGAATTGCTGTATTGAAGTCTAATGTCAAATAGCAGCTGTCCAACAGATGAATTGCGGGATATATGAATTGTACGCAATAATTATTATGATTCTGCCAAAGCGTCAATTTTAGGCCACCTGGACAACAGTGATGGTAAGCTGGCAAAAGTGAATCAATCAACTCAGCCTATAGCAGTCCACTGCTGGACATAGGCCTCTCCCAGGCTGCGCCACAATACCCTGTCCTCCGCCTTCCGCATCCAGTCTGTCCCAGCCACCTTTTTAAGGTCGTCGGTCCATCTAGCTGGGGGGCGTCCCACACTACGCTTGCCGATACGCGGTCTCCACTCCAGGACTCGTCTGCTCCACCGGCCATCGCAAAAGTGAATAGGCAGTAGTTATGCTCGTAATATAGTAAAATATAATGAAATGAAATGAAATTTATTTATTTGCGAGAACCTTACATAATAACGTGGTAAAATCGACTCTCGTTCACTGGTAAGTAGGATGTGCACGGATAGGTTACGCAAGGTTCATTAATTGTTTGCCAGCACTTGTTTTGTGTCTAGCGTTGCCGTGTGTCGCAGTGGACGACCCCGCCTACATTTTCATATTATTATGCAAAAAGTACACGTGCAGGCCACTGGGGAGGTGCCTTAAGGGGACGATAACCGACTTTTAATGATTTTATACTGAAGATCACGTCTAAACGAGTAGTGTTAATAATTTGAAAAAAATATATGATAAATTAGAGCATTTTCTCAATAACATAATATGTCAATATTTTAGATTATGTTTATATTGCATAGTGAAATTAATTTGTAAAGTTATGTCTAACGCGGTTAAAAAATTGAGAATGGCGCAAAATCTACCAAGCGTATTTTTCTAAAACCTTCACAAATTTAAAGATAATTTAATTATTGATCTTTTGGTATAAGCGTTTTATTAAAATACCTTTTGTTTTGTGTTTAACAAATTGGGGAGAGCGCTTCTTGATGGACGATTCCTATTACTGGCTGAACGTACGACGCGTTGCGTGAGCTCAGTACAGAACACGCAAGCTAACCACTCAAGGTCACTGGCATATATCTGCGTCTTAAAGGTCGGGTAATCACCGGTGACCTTGACCATACAAATGCGAGTTACGCTTTCGCCGCGCCGCCCCGCGCCTTTCGGTTTCATAGGGAATATTTATTTTAGTAATGGAAATATGAATATTGGAAAAAAATATTCATATAATTCTATTACTATATTTTATTATATAAATATTTATAATCTAGATAGTAAAATCTGTTCATACAAAAAAAATCATGAAAATATCTCAAGAATTTTGAAAGTAATATCGTTTTTTATGCTTTGGGTAGACATTATTTCCTGAATTTATTTCATAAAGTATTTTACTAAAATACTTAAATATTCACATAGGTACAGAACTGATGTGTATGCGTTCTAGTTTCACATATATTTTTTGTCTATCTTACTTGCATTATAATGTATGTATTATTCAAATTCAAATTCAAATATCTTTATTGTGGGCATATGTTTGTTACAAGATCTTAACAATAAATTAAAGTTCCAATATGTCCTGCCTAATAGGCATACAATAATTATGTATTGACATTAAATTTAAAATTATTTTAATGTCAAAAGTTATTATAAATGTCAAAATATCAAAAAACAGTGAAATTAAAACATGGTCAACAAATCAATCAATAATTCAAGAAATCTTGGATTGTGTAGTATGCTTTAACAATTAAAAAGTTTCGTAATTTATTTTTAAATACTGGAAGTTCAGAATGTCAATAGGTATTTTGTTATAAATTTTTGATGCAATGCCAAAGAAGCTTTTGTTAAATAGAGCCGTTTTATGTGGTACATTAGATATTTTTAACATATATTTTTTCGATTTAAGTTGCAATCGAGATTTTGTCCCTCTAGTTGAAAGAACAAAAGCTCTTATGTAAGGGTGTGTTAGTATCTGTACACAAGGAAACTACGACATGTATCAAACAATGAATATATTTATGCAAATATAGGTAGGCTAACTTAAAATTAAGTAGGTGACAATAAAACCTAAGTTATGCCAGCCAGCTTAGATTCTCATAAATAAGATCGAGATCGTGGGGGGTTGGTGATAAACCGAGTACTGTTCCGTGTAGTAGTTTAATTAGATTGAATATTAAAGAATAAATCTGATTTATAAAGTATAACCTTCCAGTTAATTTAAGTGTTACAACTAATATGTGCCCATAGTTAAGAACAAGACCGGCGATCTGTCTCAGACAAAGATAATTATAGGCCAATATCGTTGGCCACTGTAACAGCAAAGGTTCTTGACGGTGTACAGATTGCACAGTTCGGTTTTAGAGCGGGGCTGTCCACGGAAACTGCTATTCTGGCGCTCATGCACACGGTCAGGTACTATACTGATAGAAACACACCTGTTTATGCTGCTTTCTTGGACCTCTCTAAAGCATTTGACCTGGTTGATTATAATATCTTATGGTCGAAACTGCGTGAGCAAGGTCTTCCTAATGAGCTCATTAAGCTCTTAGATTACTGGTACGGCCACCAAATCAACCAGGTCAGATGGTCAGATTTATTATTACTATTATTTTTGTTTTATGGAGAAATGTTACTAACATAGTTTTATAAGTGTTACTAACAACAATATGAATCATGTGTTCGAATTAAATAAATAATAAATGGGCGCCAGGGACTTTGGGGGTCCCGAATCCCGGAGCCGACGAAGAGGTCCAATATCCTTTCTGATGAACGTAGGTGGCGGACCCGGAGTCCTTAATTTAAATTTTGTGTAAGACCGGTTTCCGATTTTGAAACCAGCCAGGTATTAAACCGGTTGTTTAAATATTAACCGTAGGTAAAAAAAAAAGTATTAAACCGTCCCGCCATCGCCAGCGCAATCGCTAGGCGGACTCTGCCAGCCGCACAGTCGTCTCCGCAGGAGGTTTCGAGCTGCTCGAGGAACGGGTCTCGCGTCCAGGCTTCGGACGCTTCGCCAAATCCTGGCGGCGAGACGAATCTCTCGAGGTGCCTCTCCTGGAATTGACAATACGGAGACCTAATAATATAATGGGAAACTAATTTATTTTCCTTGCGGTAAACAGAGAAGACCGAGCTTGGAAATATAAAACAATAGCCGTTTAACATGGCCTATTGCAAATAAAATGGAATGAACTACGTCCTATGTTTGGATACTCCTGAGTGGTGGGACAATAGGAAGGAGGATTACCCACGTGGCGTCTACCAACTCCTTACCCAGTGCGCACTGCATTCCCCTGAATTATAAGTTAATATCGTGGTCAACACTGAGGAATTTTCCATGGCATATCTATGATAAACAGTCAGTGGATCAAATACTCACGGTTGATTATGCGTGATGGTACTTGACTGCCGGATCTTCGACTGGCTGGAGAACTATCGGCAATGCGCTGCTGCGAATCCTGTAATAAATATCCTGTAATATATTTCTAGGAAATTCTTCATATTGAAAAAAATATTTTACTTCCGCTTTAGACTAAATAGTTTTAAATGTTTATTAAGATTTTTTACCAAAAGCTGAAAATTATTAAGGATTGGTCCATACGATATTATTTCGATGGTTTCCAATCCATAGTAAAGCAAAGTCGATAAAATTAACTAATATCGATTAAAACTACAAACTGTGACTCGGTTGCCATCAGGTGTCGCAACCGTCGCTTCCGGCTGTCAAATGTGACGTTCACTATATGACAATTGAAATGTAAACACTGGAAACTTAATTAGAAGATTTTTATCTACTTTATTGTTCAACAATTACATTAATTAACATAGAATTATAACAGTTATAATAAAATAAGCATTCAAATAACATTAATTAAAACAAAAACACAAAACTTAAATTCAAAATCAAAGATATACAATTCGTGGATAAAATGATTTATAATTATTTGAATAAATGGTTAAATGGATTAAATACATCTTATCTAACAAGTAACAGTGGACACCCTCGCATATTGTCTCTCACAAAACACCAGACAAGCACGCATTATTTTCTTCCATTCATCAGCAAACACATCACATTCAGGGTCGGCAGTCAGGAGGGCGTTTAGCATTCTTAGGGTTCGACATACTGGGGATTCGGCCCTAGCAACAGATCTAGATAGCGGTGGTGCGAACAGGTTATGACGGCGGCATTGACGGTGCCCAATGTATTTGTCGGGCACAAATAGGCGGCAGAAAAGTCCGTGGAGCTCAGGGCAGTCAATACGACCGCTTAGGATTTTACAGACAATCGTGAGCTGATCAAAGCCCTTTCTTACCTCCAACGAATTGAAGCCCAAGACCCCTAGAAGGTAATTCGTTGGGTACATGAATGGAAAGTAATGGCCTTTGATACAAAAATCTCAGGAAGGTTTTCTGAACTTTCTCAAGCATCAGTGTCTGAGACGCAGTATGTGGATGCCAGATACATGCGCTGGACTCGAGTTTACTCCGAACCAAAGTGATGTACAGAAGTTTAATAATACTGGGATTGCGAAAGTCACGAGCGTTCCTCAAGACAAAACCCAGACGCCTGAAGGATTCTTTTGCAAGGGCAGACACGTGGTCTCTAAATGTCAGACTGCGGTCGAAAGTTACTCCTAAGTCCTTCACGCTGCTGACACGAGTGATCACTATACCCCCAAAATTATAATCGTATTTTATTGGTCTCAACCCTCGACCATAAGTCATAACGCTACATTTACTAACATTAAACAACAACCCGTTCGCAATGATCCACTCATAGACGGTATCGATATCTTTTTGTAGGAGTTCGCAATCCACCTCTGTTCTGTTTTGCGCAGATAGTTTTAGATCGTCGGCATATAGTAGACATTTTGCGAATCGAATCTTACAAATTAGGTCATTGATCATAATCAGAAACAGAGGCGGCCCCAATACGGATCCCTGACTCACGCCCGAGCGAGTGTAATAAGACTTCGACTTTTGAGTCGAAGTCTTATTACACTCGCTCGGGCGTGAGTACGGGATCGCAAACAGTTCGTCCGGCATGACTGCTTTGGCAGCCATGCCGGACGAACTGTTTGCGATCCCGTAAGTAGTCGGCGAAGAAGTTAAGAAGGCCGGATGAGAAGCCCGTAGCCCCTAACTTTGCCAAAACCACATCGTTGTGCACTTTGTCGAACGCCTTCCGGAAATCAAAACACAGAGTGTCGACCTGCCTAACGGATTCCAGGCTACTGGTTATGAACTCAACATGAGTCAGCAGATTTGAGTTCATGGAGCGACCAGGTCGAAAACCAGGTTGAGCATTAGATAGATGCATATTGGTTTGTTTACAGATAACAGTGTGAAGTATATGTTCAAAGACCTTTGCAATGGTTGATAAAATAGCGATGGGTCTGTGTTCTTCGACAGATGTCTTGTCACTGGTTTTAGGGATAGGAGTAACACGTGAAGTCTTCCACAGCTCCGGATACACGCCCGACTGAAGAGCTAGATTAAAAACATGACATAAAGGGGCTGCTAATATACTGCTACATCCTTTAACGATATATGCAGGGATGTTATCTGGGCCAACCGAACTGCAGGGTTTGAGTTTGGAAATACCCCTAACCACGTCCGGAGGGACTAAAACGGGTAGAGGAAAATTAACTCCCTCACTATTCACCGTGTTTGATTTCGGGTCCAATTCTGGTCTGTCCGTCAGAAATACGCTGGCAAAATACTCAGCAAATGCCTCCGCAGCTTTGACACCTGAATAGACCCTGCCATCAAGCACAATGTCTGGCTCAAACTCACCCTTAGATCGCAAGCTTGAAATGTGCTGCCAGAACAGTTTTGGACCAAACCATTACATTACATTACCAAACTTTAAAGGCTTAAACCATTTTAACATTATAAATTGTGTACCTAATATGAAACCACTATAAAGCTTCATATTTTATTAGGTTGAAAATTTAAAAAAACTTGCAGCAATTAACGATCCTTGAAATGACGCTCAAATTGACTATTGTTTTGCTAGTCTTTACATAGTTTTTGTGACATAAGTCGAGTAGACAATAGCTCACATTGTAATCAATTCAACGGGTTCAGTTCCGCTGTCTGTGAAGTGTATAATGGGTGTAATTAATTGATATTTCAGGGTGAAACTGACAACAAAAACACTTAGTAAGTTGGTTAGGTTTCCCTCATTTTATAGGAAGTGTTTTCGGACCTGGAAAGGAAGACAATGGGATTATGTATTATTCATATTCATATTCATATATTTATTTTGCATTCCATAATGTATAGGTAAAGGTGTTACAATGGCTTAAAGCTAAGGTACAATTACGTACCCTGTAGGGCACAGCAAAAGGTATAATAAAACTAATTATTAAAATAAAATAAAAATAAAATTAGGAAACAATAAGCAATCAACAATTTTATAGATTATTTACATTCATTAAATATAATTAGAAAGTTTATTTTATTGAGATCATTCATATGTTCTGCAATCATCATCATCATTCCAGCCGAAAAACGTCCACTGCTGTGGACTGCAATGTTGGCTGCTTGGTTGTACAATAATTATTTCAAAGGGTCAATTTTAAACATTTAATATAATATTTATTTATTTATTTAACACTTTAAGCACACAAAATGTACAGAGGCGGACTTAATGCCATAGGCATTTTCTACCAGTCAACCTTTGGGTGATGCAGAGACAAGCAGTGGTAGGTGCAATAACGAAAATTGTGGAATAAATATTTATTTAAATTTATGGATATACATACATAAACCTATTAAAAACTTTAAATATAATATATACCTAATTATAAATAAATATAAGACCTTATAAATACACATAAATACACGAATAACCAACAAACCAAACAATCAATGGGAAAACATTACCGTTGTGATGATACTGCCAGCTTCTTACGAATGTGCTCGCGAACTTAATAACATAAAAAAATAATACATAGATAATATTTATTTATGTATTTATTATATGTAGGCACTAGCTGACCCGTGCCCACTTCGTTGGGCGGTAAACACTTTACCGTCTTTTCATTTTTCGGATTAAATTATGGCCTTATGTTATGACACTCACAAAATAATAACTTGCCTTTCAATGGGTAAAAGATTTTTCAAAATCGGTTCAGTAGATCCAGAGATTACCCCTGCAACCTCACAAACTATAAAATATTAATATAAGTAGATGGAGCAACGGTTTAGCAATATCCTTAAAAAAAATGACTCGCATTCCGTTTGCTCACTATAGGCAAGCGACTTCTCGACAAAATCAATAGCAGTGAATTGGGACTGGGATTGTGAATTCAACTGCACATTTACCGCTGAGTCGGTGACGGTCGGTGATTCTTCAATTTTGCCGGCGTGAGGGGTCAAAAGATATTTTTAGAGTTCCGTACCCAAAGGGTAAAACGGGAACCCTATTACTAAGGCTCCGCCGTTTGTCCGTCTGTCACCAGGCTGTATCTCATGAACCGTGATAGTTAGACAGTTGAAATTTTCACAGATGATGTATTTCTGTTGCCGGTATAACAACTAATACTAAAAAACAGAATACAGTAAATATTTAAGGGGGCTCCCTATACAAAAAACGTGATATTTTTGCTCGTTTTTGCTAGATATTGATAACAGCAACAGGTAGACGCTTGAAATATTCACAGAATATTAAGTTATATATTATTCACTTTAAAAATAAATAATTAAATTAAAATAAACCAAATATTTAAGGGTTATACAACATACGTGATTTTTTGCCATTTTTATAGATAATGGTACGGAACCCTTCGTGGGCGAGTCCGACTCGCACTTGGCCGGTATTTTATTATTTAAATTAGCCAACGGAATTAAAACATCAAAATGACCTTCATTAAAGTTTCCTGAGAATCGGATTATTTTGACTCCCTGCCGTGCTTCCCCAAAACCAGCAATAAAAATACCATCCTGAAACACCTGGAACTCAAATGAGAATAGTTCTGCCACTGCCATTTTTTTTTTTTGGGGGTAAATTATCAAATAACTTCTCCCGCTCTGGCCGGAGCGGGGAGGGCGTGTCAGACTGTTACTGACTAAAACCCACCCGTGTTCCTTTAAATGCCTGTGTGCCAGGGCCACGATATCCCTTTCGGACAGGCTCGTAACCCTGGCAGGTATTAGCCCTTTCGGACCCCGTCAATTGGTGCTGACATCTCTTTGAGGCACGCGTGGAACACAACGCGCCGTCGACCCGGGCCTGGTCCTTATCGGACGGCGAGCTACCCATCGCTCAACGTCCGCAAGCCCGCGCCCACGGTGGCCGGGAATCGGCCTGCGATTCCCGACGCCCGGGGCGTCTCCTGCGGTGACTAAGGGCGTGAGGGCGCGAACCCTGCCTCACCCTCACGCGTTCCGCCTCCTCCTTCGCATGCATTACTGCTTTGCAGAAGGAGGTGACGGCCTCCCGTGCACTATCGCTCCGAACCATGGCCTGGACCAGGGCCAGATGCGAGAGATCGCCGCCGCCGATCGCCTCCGTGAGGACATGGTGGTGCTCCGCCCAAGCAGGGCAGACCTCAACCGTATGCTCCACCGTGTCCTCCAGGCGATCCACACAGTGGTGACACCCGGGCGTTTCCTCCCGCTTTATTCTGAATAGGAACCTCCCGAAACCACCGTGTCCGGTGAGAACGTGCGTCAGGCGGAAGGTGAGGAAGCCGTGGCGCCTCTCTAGCTAATCCTCATGGAGGGGACTTATCGCCACAATTGTGGCATGCAAATTCTTTGGCAAATAGTAAATATCCCTGGCGATGGCGCATGCTTATTTTCATCTCTCTCCTATTTGGTGAACAGTAACGTGGCCATGTCATTGTCTTCTCAAATTCGAGACAGCATTGTGCGCCACGTGTCTAAAAACTGGGAAATATTCCAACCTTTCACCCAGGATCGGTCAGGAGGAGCTGTTTATGGTTCAAAGCGTGAATACGTTGCTGAAATGTCTTGTAATGGCACCTACGGAACCACCTGTGAACTCGGGAGAACTATTCTCATTTGAGTTCCAGGTGTTTCAAGATGGTATTTTTATTGCTGGTTTTGGGGACGCACAACAGGGAGTAAAAATAATCTGATTCTCAGGAAATTTCAATGAAGGTCAGTTTGATGCGTGTCAGCATTGACATAGATAGTAAGGACCAGGCTAACCGCGCGACGAGATGGCACCAGCGCGCTGGCCCTAAAATTACAGTTTAGGGCCAATGCGACTCAGTCGAACGCGGTCCACGCGCGGAGGAGTTAATCAGTACAGTTCTGTCATTAAAATGCCTAATTGCGTAGTAAAAGGCCGCAAAAATTATCATACAAAAGTTAAAAAGGAACATGGGATATCATAACATCGATAAATAACCTAAAATTGGCTTTGTTCCAATAAAATTATTCAATAAACACATTTGAATCCACATACGAAATCCACAATGGCGGCCTTGTCACGCCCTGCCGGCAGCGCCCGCGACGGTAACGAAGTAACCTTGTACGGACGTCATTTTTTATTTGTGTTTTATTTAATAACTATTAAATTAATAATAATTATTATTAAGCTGTTTTCAATTTCAAATAAAGCTGATCGAGATTAATTTGTTTTATTACGTTTTCTGTCAAAGTATGGACGCCTCAGTGGTTAACTTATTTCCGATAAAATGTGATTAAAATAACACTTACGCACGTACATGTCGTACATACAAGGTTACGTCGTCGACCTATGCAACGCGACACTCACGTAGTTCATATGAGTTGTCACAGATGGCGCTACTTTTTGCTTGTATGAAAAAGGTGTAAGTAAAATGTTCTGATGGGCGTATCCTTCCTTTTGAAATCATTGCGTGTCAGACTATTACTGACTAAAACCCACCCGTGTTCCTTCAAATGCCTGTGTGTGCCAGGGCCACGATATCCCTTTCGGACAGGCTCATAACCCTGGCAGGCATTGGCCCTTTCGGACCCCGTCAGTTGGTGCTGACATCCATTTAAAATGGGAATAGTTCTCCCGCCTTTTTCCAACCCTTACAACACCAGCCTAAACCAAAGATACTAAGCAATAAAATTAAAATACGAACGTAGGTACTCAAGGACACTTTTTCTAGTAAAAACGACTAATACTAAAAACTATTATAGTAATACCACAGTGTGAAATACCTACACAATAAGTAATTCGCAAAGAAATAGAAATAACAAAATTCCAACCCGGCAATAGGTAAAAACACATTTATTATCCTCCAATTTAAAATTAGGAAGCGAAACAAACCAAAACGAAAACCAAACAACGACGATGAAAAATATTTCAAAGCAAATTAGTAGTAAGTAATACCAAAATATCGCAGAACAGAAATTTCGGTAACTATAGCTTGAACGTGTATCGCTTAGGTTTGTATTCTGTGATTGATACATGACTTCGTTTTTTTAATACGATCGGCGGTTAAACATTGTGAAGTTTTCCCCTTGGCATTCTCGACTTTAATGCTATAAATGCAACGTTCAAATTACCTGAATACCAATTAGAACCTCATTTCATTATCTTTTAGCAGATGCCTGCATACTGAAAAATACTGGCCACCTAGAACTGGCATAAAAACTTTAGAACGTTATCACGCCTGCACTGAAACATACTGGCCACCTAGAAAAATAAATAAATATAAACCTCAAGAAACTTCCAAAAAAAATTATTTCAATGTAAAATATGCATTAACGCGTTGTCGTAAAATTCAATTTAGATCTTTATCGGCCTCCGAATTCTAATTTCAATGTAAAGTATGCAATAACTCGTTGCCGTAAGATTCAATTTGGATCTTAACTGCATTTGGTAAATTTTTCATACAAACATTAAAAACCCTTATTTTCACCCTTAAGCGCCGAATTTCGTAAAATCCTTTCTTAGTGAGCACCGAGAAGTCGAAAGGAACAATCAGGCCAATATTCATGTCTCTAACTTTAAAAACATAGGAGTTTCATACAAACTTTGACACCCCTTTTCAACCGCTTAAGGTGCGAATTTATAAAAATCCTTTCTTAGTGCGCGCCTGCACCCCATAGAGAGTGCTTGTGCCAAATTTTAGACCTCACGGCCCAGTAGCTTCCGAGATTTCGTGATGAGTGGTCAGTGAGTGGACTTCTCTTTTATATATATAGATAGATGTATCTGAAGACTAACTGTTTGTGTTGTCAGTTTGTATTATAACAATGTTTTTGTCATTTAAGTATTCGTTTATTAATAATACCAGCCTCTTATTGTCCCCCTGCAGGATAACGGGCTCTTCTCATACACAGAAGGCAGGAGCATTGATCACCACATTCACCATGCTTGCAAGTCGGGTTGGCGATTTCAGACTTAGGTACCTATAGGTATTACTTAATTATATGAGCCATACCTCACCGGGACGCCATGGCGACGTCGTCACCAAGTCGCGCTGCCAACTAAATGTATACAGGGTCAAATTATATTAGCTAGCGAAACTACGCAGACGTGATGGGTATCGATATCTAAACAAGACAAAATAAAAAATAACGTTTTTTTTGGGTCAAAGACCGCTGGTTGTGTTGTTACTTGAAGTATGAGTTGAGAAAATTCATTTTTTCTTTGTTTTGTCGGGTTTAGGTATCGATCATACGATGGGTAGATCTCGTCTGTGAAGATTATACAAAAAGAAAACAGATTTTTCAAGTGCATACACTTATTACACTCTTATTTCGTTTGTAGACCGCAAACAAACACATCTTTTTTTTTTTTTAATCATAATAAGATATCGATACCCATCACCTCTGCGGAGTTTCGCTAGCTAATTTAATTTGACCCTGTATAGCTAATTAGCTATACCTATAGTGTTTGGCTCCGTGTGGTGCCGGGCGTAAAGAATAGAACAATCCTATTTCTTCCCGTGGGTGTCATAAAAGGCGACTGACACTCAGTTGCAGAAAGCTCACCATTAACACTTCATTACATAAAGCAACATTATCGCTAATGAATTCATTACTATAATGAAGTTGCACAAACAAATTTTAGATAGCATTAGACATTTTTAATGCCACTTTAGTTAAAGAAGACTTTAAACAATATTGCCAGGAACAAATTACCATATTGAACGAAAAGAGTGAACATTTGCGTTCTGTTATTATCCGTACGTACAAGTACACCACAATTTTAGCATAAAATAAAGTAAATGCAGTTGATTTATGTGTATTCAGTGTACTCTGTGGTTTAATGTAGTTTAAATAATCTGGTTTAAGGGGGATGCGCTAAGGTAGCCCGCGAAATTCAAATTTACCAACGTTTTTTGCAATTTTTATACTTCTGATTCATATTCTAATGATTATAATTCTGTAAAGCCATATTGGTTATGGCCGCGAATCATAATTAGATCAACATACGTGTTACTGACCTGCAAATTGCAAAAAACGTAATAAAATTTGAATTTTGCGGGCTACCTTAGCGTATCCCCCTTAAGCTAATAATTTTAACATGTGTGCAGTCTAGAGCTCCTGCCACACGTGGAAATCCATCAATTTCATAAAAACCTTCTGCAACTCTACGTAGTTCCGTCCGGTCTGGCATTTTAATATAGAGGTGGCTTAATTTTGCTAGCTCACGGGATACTTTTTGTATAAACAAACTGACAAACAACCCGACCCAACCTGTTTCCGACAAATTGTTGATTTATTTATGTTTATTAAATCACCCAATACCTACTTGCTGAAAAGATCCAGTGGCGAAAAATCTCAAACATATTAAAAGCTGTGTCAGGCCATTAATGGATTTATTTCTTTGCGTCACTGGTTCTAAATCTTAATCAAATAGGTTACAAATTTGAAGAACTGCCTCCTTGGAAATTCTATACCTACTTTACACGAAACTCTTTTCCATCATGTTTTCAAAATGAAATCACTCGGTCTGGGATTCGACGGCGAGGTAAATCTACTAAATAAGAATCAGATAATGACGAAAGACTGGTTAAAGACATCTTTCAATTACAGAAATGCATTCAAGTACCGTAGAAAAACTAATGTTGCTCTTAATGGATGCTTTTCGGCCCATTAAAATTAAAAAATCTGAAATGTCAAACTTAAAGTTCACCACCTGCTAATGGGCGCTAATGAAGTTACGTGCAACGTAAAAGTGTTTAAAATGGCCGGTTTCATTAGGTTTGACATTTCATTAGTTAAATTTAATGGAGCATTAAAATAAAATATAAAATGGTTTTGTGCAATGATTTAATGCTACATTAGTGTTTAATGTAGTCTTTAAAATTTAAAGATCGTTTCTGCAACTGAGTGTAAGGGACTTACTAGAGAATGGGCAGCAGCGTTCTCTATGCATTTTAATACCATACTGCGATCGCCAACCCGCCTGCCAAGCGTGACGAATATGACACCCCCCCGCCCCCAAATTTTGGGGATGGCCTATGTCCAGCAATGGACGTCTTTCGGCTCAAATGATAATGATGGATGATGAGTGTGTGGCTTACCTGGCGTCCGGTTTGTCACGCAGCCAACCATACATTTTGTTGGTGAGGTGACCTGGCTGCGCCGCCTTGGCGTCCCGGTGAGGTATGGCACTATGTCCAGGTTTCCTCACGATGTTTTTCTTCATAGAAGTCAATTATGTCTATGATAAACTCATTTATATTCACTCACTCATTTATATAAACTCATTTTTACTCATAAATAATGTTGCAAAGACTTAACACCATGCTGGCTATCCCATCAAAGCTAGGTATTTCCCATCATCGTCTTGACAAAACATTAGCATAATTACAGATATCCCAAGAAAAGTATCAAAACAAAAAAACGGTGAAGGAAAACATCGAGAGGAAACCACAACTAAATATTCGAAGATATGTGACATCTACCAACCCGCACTGGTCCCACGTGGTGGGTTACGGCCCACTCCCTCTCTCCGAGAGGAGGCTTGTGTCTCAGCAGTGGGAAAATTATAGGCTGACAGGTGGGACAGCCCCATACTGGGACATTGGATACGCCTACATGCCACTGTGGCGTAGTAATTAATAGTTTGTGTTGGTAAGTTCTGGTAGATTTAAGTACTAACACTAGTTTCTAAGTCGTGTGTATACTAATCAAATGGACTATTTCAGGGTCTGAAATAAAAAGTTTTAATTTTTTTTATTGCAATCCTTATGAAGTAAGCTTTCACCGATTATGATATTTTTTTATATTTGCAATAGATTTTCTAACGGTTTCTGACTTTGCCGTAGCTATTGTATTTGCTCGGCTCTTAATTTTTTTAGGCTCGTTGCATTTCATTAAAGTAAGCTTGCTTCGACTTAATATCGAAGCAGGTGCTTCGAAATTAAAAAAAATCCCACGGCTGATATGAGATGACCTCTGAAATTATTTTGCTATTGTCAACTTCATAATTATTAATTTAAAACTCTATTTTGGCCAATATTTCTGTTCTTTCTTTTTAAGTCCTGGTAGTGCTTTGTCAACTCTTGACAACGAAACCAGAATCACTGTTCTAGCTAGACACGTTTTTGCGCTAATCGAATTGGAATTTCAACACATAGTGAAAAATAGAGGATCGCGTGCATGCGGGTGCACCCGTAGTATGACTTCATAGGGAAATTGTCCTCCTTCAATACGTATACATTTTTTTTTTTTTTTTCATTTGTCCTAGGGTTCATCAATAGAATGAACCCTAATCTTATTACAATCTAGCCTTTTAAATAGACTAATAAGTAATTAAATTATAACCTAAACTACTAAATTGTCTTTACTAAGAATGTGTCCAATAGCACTTTTCTTATTGTCTCTATTAAGGCGAATACACTTCATTCTTGTGTTTGTTTGGCATTTTTGTACTTTACACTATTCACTAACACTAAACATTAACTCGAACGGTTTTGTTCTTTTTAGTCTTCTTACTATATTTGTGTGATCGAGAAGC
This sequence comes from Tiliacea aurago, assembly GCA_948098905.1. Lineage (NCBI taxonomy): Eukaryota > Metazoa > Arthropoda > Insecta > Lepidoptera > Noctuidae > Tiliacea > Tiliacea aurago. The sequence goes on from OX402601.1 coordinate 2,618,821, forward strand.
TGCAGGCTTAGCACGAGAACCCTCTCTAAGCGTTTTGTCGACGGAAGAATAGACAAAAATGACGTTTCAGTGTAGACAACAGAAAGTTTTCTACTGTCTGTAGCACGGCGATTACAAAATCAAATGTGAAGAGACTTGTCTTCTCTACCCTAGAGTCCCTAGACAACTGTCTACAACGTCGAGCACGACGTACAATCTTTCTCCGATGTTGACAGCTTGGGATAGAAACCTTTCTTCCGAAATAGTCTACATATAAAATGACCTAGACAACGATTCGTTAGTTGTTTTTTCGTTAATTCGAGTAATTTTAGGCGGTGCTTTTTTACTTTTATCATATATTAAGCTGAAATTAACATGTTGGGTTCAAATTGCGCTTTTTATTTAAGTTTTTTTATAGAAAAACTTCAGCGAAGATGGGAAAGAAATACTATTAGAGAGCTTGCTTTGCTTGTTTGGGAGCCTTTGATCTCACGGGAAGTGAGTTCTGTAGAATTATAGAAATAAGCAAGGAGATAATTAAGTGCAATCAATGTTTATGCGAAGAACTCGGCTAGGACCTGTCGCCCAAAATAAATAATAGATTTTTGGAATTAACAATAAAATAAGAACAACAATATAAGTATCCTACAGTTTTTACACTATGTTGTCCCTTAACTTTGATTTATTAGATACCTACATTCACAGGGAATATAAAACATCTGATTATGAGCCAAAATCTCCTCATTGAACACAAAATTATTTATTTATTAAGTACTAGCTGCCGCCCGCGGCCTTGCCCGCGGCCTCGCCGGCGTTGCATTAAGGCTTCTGCATACTGGCGCGTCGCGAGTCGCGCTGGTCTGTAGAAGCCTTTACTATGTAGTGATTATTATTTTCATTGACTAAATCTTACACACTCAGTTTTAAATGGAGCATTTACCTACCTACTAATAAATAAAATATCGATAAACAACAATACAATAACAATGTAAGTACCTACCTAGTAAAAACAAGGGCTCCCGCAGACAGGCGCGACGTGATAGCGATGATAGCAAATTGTATTAAGTTTTTTGCAATTTGCAGGTCAGTAACACGTTGTATGTTGATATAAATATGATTCGCGGCCGTAGAAAATATTGCTTTACAGAATTATAATCATTAGAATCGGCAATACAACTAACTCTCTTCGAAAAAAACTTAGCATTCAAAAAACGTTCCAAAATTTGAATTTCGCGGGCTACTCAGCGCATCCCCCTTGAACATTTGCGTTTTGTAATTGAAGAAATATTCGTTAAAAACACTTTGCTTCATAGATTTGTTTGAGAACGAAACGCAAAAGTACGGTAAAATTCGGTAGTAATACACACCACAAGCGAATACCCCGTTGCTATGGACAAGTCACTGTCTACGAAGAAACCCGAGTCTAGGTGTGTCCTCGTGCTCGCGAAGAAGAGATTACGAGAAGTGTAGACAAGCGATGTCTATTCTACAGTAGAGTAGAGCCATGCTAAGCCTGCTGGATTGCTTCGACGTTCACATGCTGATGAAGCCTCTTTTCGTGAGCTTCTGCTTTCTGGATCACTTTATCGATGAACTCAACTTTTAGATCCCGATGGAGGTCATCATTTCGTATGTACCAAGGTGCATTTACAATTTCCCTTAGCACTTTGTTCTGGAATCGTTGTATAGTTAATATATTGGTCTGTTTGGTGCAGCCCCACAGCTGGATACCATAAGTCCAAACTGGCATCAGGACTTGTCTGTATATAAATATGACCTATCTTTTGAATGCTCAACCATTACTATAGCATTAATAATCTCGTAGTTATTAGCGGTTGAAATCTTGCATGTGTTTGTTGGTCAGAAATATTGAACTTACCACCACAGGTATACCTACTCCAAGCGAAAAGATGTTTTCACGTCAAAATGCATGAGTGTTTGAGTGAACTTGATGTATCTGACTGAAAGTGAAGTGGTTTTTGAATGGCACTAGCAGTTGGTATTGTGTTTGGAGGAGCTTATTGCTGATTAGCTCTTGTCAGCGCGTTATCAGCGTGATAAGCGTACGATGCGACCCCTCGCCTTTCACTCAGCGCAGGACGGCCGTGGCGACGACATGGAGCGCCTCTACAATACCTACACCGAGAAGCAATGGAAGGCCGTGATCCGCCAGATGTCAGCGCAACTGGGGCACGGCGAGCGTGGTGGCTCGGGCGGCGACTATGAAGACGCCACCTCCACGGGCTCCGAGCATCTGTACGAGCAGGACATCGCCGTTCTCAACCATTGCTTCGATGACATTGAGAAGTTCATCACGCGGCTGCAGGAAGCGGCGGCGGCGCTGCGCGTATTGGAGCGGCACCGGCAGTCTCACGGCGGCTGGAAGGGCACGGGTAGTAGCGTTGTGAACGCGGGCGAGGACATGCTGGCACTGCGCACGCGGCCGCCGCCCGAACGCGACTTCGTGGAAGTGCTACAGAAGTTCAAGCTGTCGTTCAACCTGCTGGCGCGGCTACAAGCGCACATCCACGACCCCAGCGCGCCCGAGCTCATGCACTTCCTGTTCACGCCGCTGGCCCTGATCGTGGACGCGGCGCAGGATGTGGCGGATGGTAGCCAGCCCACGCGCGTCGTGCAGCCGCTGCTCACGCGCGATGCGATCAACCTATTGGCCAGCTGCGTCACCAGTAAGGAAAACGAGCTGTGGCACTCGCTAGGCGACGCATGGCTCATACCAAGGGAACAATGGAAGGCGATCATCCCACCGTACCAGCCCGTGTTCATGGATGGCTGGAGCCCCGATTTCCAGGTTGATGACCAGCCTCTGCGCAGCTTATCTCCGTGGCGCAACTCGGTAAGGTGCACCGAGCTGGCGGCCACCAAACCCGCTACCTACGAGCACTACGACCGCGACGAGTCAGACCTTTACGCCGAGCAGTATGCGCCTTTTCCCAAGAACATGCCCGGGATGGGGCGCGAGGACAATATGGAACGCCTCTACAACACCTACACTGAGAAGCAATGGAAGGCCGTACTCCGACAGATGTCAGCGCACCTGGGGCGAGGCAAGCGTAGTGGCTCAGGTGGTGACCGCGACGACGCCACTTCCACGGGCTCCGAGCACCTGTACGAGCAGGACATCGCCATCCTCAACCGCTGCTTCGACGACATTGAGAAGTTCATCGCCCGGTTGCAGCACGTGGCGGCGGCGTTGCGCGAGCTGGAGCGGCGTCAGCAGTCACGCGGCGGCCGGAGGGGCATGGATAGTGGCGCAGCGAACGCGGGCGAGAGCATGCTGGTTCTGCGCACGCGACCGCCGCCCGAACGCGACTTCGTGGACGTGCTGCAGAAGTTCAAACTGTCGTTCAACTTGCTGGCGCGACTACAGGCGCACATCCACGACCCCAACTCGCCCGAGCTCGTGCACTTCCTCTTCACGCCACTGGCTCTGATCGTGGACGCGGCGCAGGACGCGGCGGACGGTAACCAGCCCACGCGCGTCGTCCAGCCGCTGCTCACGCGCGATGCGGTCAACCTACTGGCCCACTGCCTCACCAGCAAGGAGACCGAGCTGTGGCACTCACTGGGCGACGCCTGGCTCATACCAAGGGAACAATGGAAGACGACCATCGCATCGTACCAGCCCGTATTCATTGATGGCTGGAGCCCTGATATCCGGGTTGATGACCAGCCTCTGGGCAGGTCGTCCCCACGGTGCAACTTGGTAAGGGGCGCCGAGCTGTCGGCCGCCACATACAAGCATTACGAACGCGACGAGCCAGACCTTTACGCCAAGCAGTACGTGCCCTACCCCAGGAATATGCGCGGGATGGGGCGCGAGGACTCGTCCTCGCGCCCCATCCCTCATCTTGCCGGACGCAGTGCTAGCCGAGGGCAGCGCTGCGTCCTCGCCTAATCGCGAGGTATCACGCCGACAGAGATGACGATAACCTGGGCACGGCTCGGGTGCGCGGCGAGTCCGGTGGCTGCAACCACACGTGCCCGGCGAGTAGGGGCGCTGGGAGCCACGATGTTCACGGACGCCATGGGGGACAGTGGCCCGTGGAGGGCGAAGGGCAGGGAGGCACGGGGTCGAAGGGGGCGGGCAAGGTTGACTGGGTGTGCCGTGTGTGACTCGGCAAAAAAGGCGAGTTATACTTCTAGTGCGTGGAACATGCACACACAATTTACACCGGACACCTGCCACCCGGCGCACGCACTCCGGTGCAACGTCAGCCCACACGGACTCGACACATATGCGATGAATCCAGTGTGAGCAGACGGTGCGCTTGTGTGCGTGTGGCGGGCGGCGCGGTGGAAGCAGTGCGCTGCGTGTGTAGTGTGTGTTATGGTGCTAGGTGCCCCGCTGGCTGCGCGCGTGTGTGTGTGTGTGTGCGCATGAATCGTGTTCGTATGTTTACCAGACGCCCCGGACCACCTCACGCTCTGCTGTCCATGTAGCGTGAGGGATGACGTAGTGTTGATCACACAGAGATGAGTGATGGGGACCGGAGGCTGTACCGCCATCGCGCCAGTGTAGCGTACTAAGTAATTGCCCGCGTCGGTGGCGTGTGTTCGTGACGTGAGTGTGACGTGGCGTGCGTGTGGCGTGGTCTTTGTACAGAGCGTGCGACGTGCTAGCATCGATTGAAAATTAAATATCTTTTACTTATTAGGTTGTGAGTAATCGTAAAATATAGACCAATAAAATAATATAATATATAAAGCTAGTTATCGATGTAAATGCAACAAATAATATCGCCACATGCGAACAACGCGTCACACTGACGTCACGTAAAATCCTGCATCGCGCAAGCAGAGTTTACCGTGGAACTAGCACATATACAACATCCCGAGATCAACCGTCGGGCAGTTGCCCACCAGACAAACACCCGTCTGGTCGGAGGATCCTCCCTTTTCTATGGAGGATGAGTGGACTATTATAATTATTTTTTATATTATTTTATTTGTCTATATTTTACACCCTGTTCCTCATGCCTCTAAATTAGTACCTGTAAATTGTCAAAGGAGCGCGCCGGCATGTGCGTGCAGGGCACGGGTGTGGCGCCCCCTCAGTCGCCTCTAGATTAAGCTCCGTATGATGTACTTACTTTACTATTAAAATTCATTATTTTTTAACGTACTTTATTGATCTTCATGTACAACACCCGTACACATCAAATAAATACAACTTTCCATAAAAATAAGTTATTTTAAATTATCTTAACATAATTATTTATTTTTCTCGACTGTACCTAGTCAATTTTGTTTCATTTTTGAATTACATTTATTTTAATTATTCCAAGATCTTATTTTAATTACAAAAGTCTAATTAAATAGCTTTTCATTTTGTATAAAATTTATTAAGTATCTAAAATCTACTATTTTTAAAACGTCAATAACCTCTTAAGGGGTCATTGTACTCATCATTATGAACAACTTTTACTATGGGACCAAACCTGAAATCACGAAAAAAAATCAGCTGTTCCCTACATTTACAACGACCCCTTAAGAGGTTATTGACGTTTTAAAAATAACCCTGTATACAAGGTTTAACTAGCAGATATCCATTTTGCAAATAAAAAAAACACTAACTTCTTCGGCACCGATATGCCAGCGTTTGTCGGCGCTGACAAGTGCAGTGTCAGAACCGGCCGACTAATTCAGCTACGAACTTGTCGACGTTTCGAATTGATTTGTCAAAAAATATGAAAACTGCCTGTGTTGTGTGTAGCACTTGTCAGGGGGCCTAAAATAGACGCTTTAGCAGAATCATAATATGATCTGCGTACAATTCATACATCCCGCACTTCATCTGTTTGACAGCTGCTATTTGACATTAGACTTCATTAGAGCAATTAATAATTTGTGGACCATTTTACGAAACTCCATACAAACTGTCAAACAGATGAATTGCGGGATATGAATTGCACGCAGTTTCATATTATGATTCTGCCAAAGCGTCCATTTTAGGCCCCAGGACAAACACTGGCATACAAGCGCCAGACGCCAGTTACCAGCTTTCTACGTGAATACACCCTTAGACTTATTTTTTTTTTTTCACACACACCTACAACAGATCTTTGGTTAGATATTTTACATAACAAGACTATATTTGAGTAGGTACCTACACTTCTATTTAAAAAATATTAATTAATATCTTAAGTATGACTAGGACTCGACTACATCTATTTTTTCATTAAGTATTGATATTAAAAACTATGTTTAACGTAAAACTAAAAACTAGTAATTAATAGTCATAATTCAAGATGGATAATATTAAAATGCTTATTTTAAAATAGATGTAAATTACTCATAAATACTTTTCGACGTTTCTGATGTTGAATAAATTAATAGGCACATAGAATGGAAAGTAATTGTGCTTATAATTTCATGTTTCACTTAAACGTATTTAAATAATACATTATTTAGGTACTTTATCTAACAAATCCCACAAAGACGACATTTAAAAACAAATCGCTTAACATAGCTAGAGACAACTGAAATAAAAAAATGTCACGTACCTAACCGTAAAATATCTTAAAGTAGTTTTAGTCTTAAAATTATTTAACAAAAAACAGAATAAATCATTTTAAAAATCTGTGTATTGCGTCGAAGCGCCAACGCCATCTAGTACGACTGGCCGGTAGTAATCCTTCATCTCGCCCCAACCGCGCGGCGCTACGTTGAAATTGGGTCCAGAAACTAATGGCAATCGTGGGCTTTTTGGTGAAGCATAGACATCATTCAGCTTTGTAGGTGCCATAGAGACTGGTACATCAATGTTTTGTACAATAATCGTCGGAGGGGTGACGGGGAAGGGCTCCATTTTGGGCCAGTTGCTGGAGTGCTTGAGCGCTGACTTCGGATATGTTTTCTGGTTGCGCAAACTAGATGGCGGGCGGTACGGCGTGTCGTGGTTCGCTACGGGCGTCGGCGTGGAACACGCGTTCGATGTGTTTCGACCTGGAAATAAAAGGAAATAAATTAAGAATTATTATTTTTAATTAGACTGCATTCCTCTGGAAAATTTCTGATTTTAACAGCGACTAATAAGACATAAAACAAGTTACAAAATTACAGCAAGTACATATCTTGCAGTCACATCACAATATGTCATGATCACATCTTCCCAAGTGCCTGGTTTAATTGAACTAACGCACCAGTGTAAGCCAGTTGAGGTTATGCACGTTAGTAAGTGCTGAAGATAAGATAAGATTGATTTATTTGTATAAATATGGTAGGTATATACATACAAGAGCATGCAAGATGATAAGTAATTAATTAAATTATAGTCCAATCATGTTTAACCTACTAATATAATAGCTGCTATGTCCAACTTACAAATATATATAACAAAATTAATGTCAGACAAGTTTTTTCGACAAAAAATTCAGACACTATAGTATGCTTTTTGCGACAAAAACACTATCAACTGACGTTTGAGTGCTATACTTAGCTCCTTCCAACGTTTAGGTAGCTTGTTAAACATAGTTGGAGCCATGCAGATGATTCGCCAATTATGCTCTTCTATTACATGGGATACCGTCCTCTAAGCGTGGAAATAACTTGGGATTCGCTTTAACAAACATTACAGTTTCGAGGATATACGGACAAGGTAAAGTTAATATCTTGTATCTTATAAAATACGGTTTACAAGTATCAACATTCTTTAGCTTAAACATTACCCTAATGCATCTCTTTTAGGCCTTGAGTGCGAGGTTGAAATTGGTAGAATTTCCCCAAAAGATGATGCCGTATCTTAAGTGAGACGCAGCTAAGCTGTGGTAGGCCGTAATTAAGGTATCTACATTCACAACTGCAGCTAGGGAATGTAAGGCAAAATCAGAACTACCTACTTACTATTTTTTTACAGAGATTCTCTGTATGTGATTTCCACTCGTCTTATTTCAATGATTAGTCTGACGAATTTAGTCGTATTAACGCTTGCAATGGTTTTATTATCAATATTTATGTCCAAATGATTTCTAGTCAAACGCTGGCTAAAATGCTTGATCTTAGTTTTATTTAAATTGATCTTTAAATGATTACAGTCTAACCATTGTATTATAGATGTCAAAGGGCTGTGAATGTCAAGTTTATATTGGGTTATGTCATTTTATTATTAGTAATTGTCACTGTACTATCATCTGCAAATAGAGTTATGGAATGTGAAGTTGATTTTGGCAAGTCATTAATGAATAAAGTAAAGAGAGGAGGTCCCAATACACTACCTTGTGGAACACCAAAGGTAACGTGACGTTCATCTGAAACATATATCTCTTCTTTTTCAGTAGCTATATTGATTCTAGTTATTTCTGTCTTTTGCTTTCTATTGTCTAAATAAGGTTTTATTAAATCAAGTACATTACCTCTTAGCGTCCAGTTTTTTTATTATAATGTCATGATTTACGTAGTCAAACGCTTGCGTCATGTAGCATTAGATAGTACATACAGGTGTTATTTTGTCCATCTGTGTCAATACCGTGTACAGACAGTCGTATATTGCCATACTTATTGTTTTATTTTCACGAAATCCTTTTTGCCCGTTACATAATATATTATTTTTGTCTATGTAGCCGTTTAATTCCTATTGCATGATTTTTTCAAAAACTTTAGAAATTATCGGAATCAGTGAAATAGGCCTATAATATTCCATGAGCTCTATATCCTCTTTCATAAATATTGGTCTAACGATCGCCATTTTTTTTAGTGCGTCAGGGAAAGTGCCGATGATAATATGACACAAATGGCTGCATATTTCGTACGCTACTGCTTTTAGTAGTTTGGTAGATATGGCATATATGCCATCGTACCCAGCGTCGGGTACGATGGCATATCTACCAAACTGTGTGTTGTTTAAGGCCATTATAATTTTTAGTATCTGTTGTGGTGTGCAAGGAGCCATGAACATCGTGTTCTTATTACATAGGGAGGGCAATTTAGTTTTGTTACTAGAATAAGCTGTAGGTTGTATTTTATTAATAAAGTAATGATTAAATTCATTAGCAATTTGGTTCGCGTCCGTAATTGTGTCATTATCTGATTTAAATTTGAATACCTATTATAATTTTAGGTAAAATAAATTTTCCTAGATTTATTATTTGCCAGGCTGTTTTGCATTTGCTGTGTAAAGATTTGTCATTTACCTTGGCCAAGGTGTGGAAGAACTAATTTATTTCATATATCTTTTTCAACATTTACAAAAGACCAAATTGAATCAAATCAAAAGTCATTTATTCAAACTAGACTGAGAATCAGCCCTTGTCGAACGTCAAAAATTAAATAAGACAGTCCCCCAAAAACGCCCGCCCTTCACGCCTTCCTAGTGCTTTAGCTGGGAAGAAGACGTGGCGCAGAAAACTCCCAAGCAGCCCAGCTGACCACATCTGGATAAGGCCCTCTTAAACTGTGCGCTCATGACAGCTTTTATTAATACGCTCCCCGAACCTGTAAACCCGATAAATCTTACATCGCTAGACTTTCAAAACATCACAACAGCTCTAGGCACAGTATAATAATTAACATTCTCTAGCCTATAAATAATGCTGAAACCCCGGAGGCCGCCGGTCTGGCTGCCGACCAATGTGTCAATATCAGCTGCTGCCGCTTTATATCTGACGAGCGACATATTATAATAATTCGATATTTTATTAGAACACGGGTGATAACATGATAGACTAATGGTTACATTGAGATTATCTATGAGCTTATTAATAATATAAGGAACTTAAATGCGGATTGGTCCGTGTGGTGCCGGACGTAAAGAAAATCACCATCCTCTTTCTTCCCGTGGGTGTCGTAAAAGGCGACTAAGGGATTTACTACAGAATGGGCAGCAGCGTTCTCTATGCATTTTAACACCATACTGCGATTGCCAACCCGCCTGCCAAGCGTGGCATTTATGGTAACCCCCCCTTTTTGGAGTAGGCCAATCTCCAGCAGTGGACGTCTTTCGGCTGGAATGATGATGATGAAATGCGGATTCGATCTCCGGGTAAGGCAATGTGGTAATTATTGGGGTTTTCAATGGCATGTATTTAACGCAGCGACAAATTAATCTGAATTTGGGATTATAAAATAATGAAAGCCGGTAGCAAAATTAGTAGGTTGGCAGCTACAGCGAAGGATAATAATTGTAAGTACAAAGTAGCAGCTTAATAATCAGTTGTTAGCTTATTTTTAATTTAAACTGGCATCGAGTTTTTGTTTTGGTAACTGAATCTCGTCAGATGATTGTGTAAAACATAACTGGAGAGATGTAGAGGGTACTATACAGACACACCTCTCCCTTTAGCACATACGTACCGGCAAGAAAATTACATGCTGCGCCAATCCCAAATAAATTGGGCCATGGGCAGCATTATGAGTTAGGTAGTGAATTATATTCAGTGGTCTTTAAAAGTATAATGCAGCAAGTTAATCTGTCCCGATAGCTTGGGAAATTACGATGTTACTGTGAAAAGTGACTAGCTTTGTAATTGATTGGCCACCGATAGGCTTGCTACACTATAAGAGGAGGACAGCAACTTTATTAAAAATAGACACTCCACAAGTCCCAGGATACATACCTCGTCCTTCATGCACCCACTTGACGGACCTCTTCTTCCTGTTGACGTACATGCTCTGGCCTCTGCTCATGTGGTTGCTGGAGTCGCTCAAAGACTTGGATATGGACCTGGCCAGGTCCATTTGCTCCTTCACTGTCGGATGGACCCCTGGCACGTAGAATGCTGATGAGGCGAATGTTTTTTCTGGAAATACATAGTTGGGATTAGCGCCATCTGTTGGGTGACATGATGTGAAATAGATTAGGAAAAAAGCCATCCCGATGATAAATATCCGTGAATATGTTAGGGAGCTAAAATTATGGATAGTACCTAAGTACCTAGTGTCAATCTAGGATCATCTAGTTTTTGGTGAATAAGAAGAAAGAGCTGTTGATAGCAGAAATTTCATGACGGGCTTACCTACCTATATTCTGCACCGAATCTATGAAATTGGCTTAATCTGACAGATAGTTTTATGGCATTGTTATTTGAATATGATTTCGGGATATGATGTGGCCGCCATCATTACTGATGCGTACATGGCTAATTTCGAAGTCAAAGTATCACACATTCTTCCCAGTAATTCGGCAATAATGCGTCCAATGATCCAAGTGTTAATGATCCAAGTTATCGAAGTGCTCAATTGTTTCCGATTTATCAGCGAAGACATGCGATTTTACATATCCCTAGAGAAAATAATGTAATGGCTTGAAATCGCACAAACGAGGTAAGTAACCAGATTTCGTGAAATTATTCAAATTAGTCGTTCATCAAATGTTTCTTTATTTATGTACACACAGTAAATAAAATACATAGAGATGCGACATAATTATTATTTTAGTACCTACAAAGGTACTGCTTATTTCTTAAGAAATTTCTTTCATCAGACCTGCGAAAGGAGAAATGAAAAAGAAATGTACAAAATCATGGGTGAGAACAAGAAGAGAAAAATATGAATATGCGAAGTTCTTTCAGTAAATTTAGCCAATAAAATAGTTAAGCTCTCAATAATTGAGGTCTTCGCGTCAGCCGCGGTGGTCACGTGCCCGAAATCATATTCAAACATTAACGCCATATAAAATTATTTGTCAAATTCACCGACATTAAAAAAAAATTGGTTTAGGTTAAGTAGGGACCCAATCCTAAGCTTTGAAGCGCGGTGAGAGGATGAACGGCTGGAGGGAGTCCAGTCGCGAGCGTTTCACCTGCAGATACCTGCCGCCCTCTGCAGTATGTAGGCTTACCGGGCATCTAGGTTCTGCCCGGTGGACATGCAGAATGGAAGAATTTATAACAAAAACAAAAAAAAAACAGCCGTCACGGGACGCCTGGCAGATAAGAAACATCGAAACTATTTACACACTACTACATATAAACTGTATAGTAGCGACGCGTCGCCACGCGGCATGCGTCGCCCCGCCAGCAATCGGTTTTACGTGCGGCTATATATGTTTCACATCAAAAAAATACTGTTTTATTCAATGACAGATATGTTATACACTCACAAAACAACCGAAAAAAGTGTTCCGCGCAGCAGCGGCAGCACACATACCCACTTTTCATTCATTTTACATATCACTACAAGTAAAAATGATAGAAAAGAGATGGCTTGATAAACACAACAAGAAAAAAAGAGACCGCTAGTGTTGTCAATTTGCGCATGAACGTAAGCAAACGCTATTCTGGCCATCAATCATCGAATGTTGCCATAACAGACTAACACATTGTGAATGGAGTGCATGCGTCCTTGTCGTCCTCACGACAAAAAAATGTATTTCCATTTCTTTCTTTTTCCTAACCTCCAAATATGAGAAAATTAGGAAAATAATTGAAATATATTAATAAATCGAAGTATATTGCGTACTTAGATGTGGTATGAGATCCCTTGTGTTTTATTAACTCTGGTATCATAATTGGTACACTTTAAATACACACGATGGCATTTTTTTTATTTTTTAGCTGCTTCAACTAAGCGTATTACTCGTCTCCATGCGTGTCGCAGACTAAAGTCAATACGTCCCAATTAGGACGTTTTCGAGTCTTTACGATTGCGCGCTCACAACATATCTGTTTAATATAATATTGATTTTATTTCAATTCAAAGTTCTCCGCCTCTAAATTAAACACTGGATAGATTTTCTGTTTGTCTTTACTGACACAAGATGGCGCAAGAAACATCGTCTACTCAGTATTGTCTAGTATTTATTGTGTGTGGTGTAGGTGGCGGGTATCTATGAATACGCACAAGAATAGGTCATACTACTATCTGTCTAAGAATAAGTTCTGTCAGTGTCGGTGAGTGGGTAGCATTCATCTAAACGAATGTACGGTGATAACAAACGTGAAACTATCTAGTGTCTGCCTGTGAATTTCGAAAGAGAGATTCGAAATCTCGAATGAAATAGGATTAATATTCAGTAATCAACCGGCAGAACATACTACCTACAAATAATAGAAATCTATAATTATAGTTGTAGGTACTCTCAGCATCGAAAGTGACCACTATACCACCCAAAGTACTCCTCCAGCTGTGATTCTGTAGCATTGGTATAGGAACCAGGGTTGTCGGGGTCCATTAGGGCCAATGCCTGCCAGGGTTGCGAGTTTGTCCAAAAGGGATATCGTGGCCCTGGCACACAGGCAACGGAAGGAACACGGGTGGGTTTTAGTCAGTAAAAGTCTAACACGCCCTCCCGCTCAGCCCAGAGCGGGAGAAGTTATTTGAAAATTTCCCACCCAAAAAAAAAAAAGGGTTGTTGCGAACGTCAGCATCAGCATCCGCGGAACTTCAGCATCATTTTCAACATCAGCATCAGCATCCGCATTGATCGATCTGAAGTTCTTTCGAGTCGTGACATTACCGCAAAGGGGGCGGGGCTTATAGCACGTTGTTTTGTTTGCGAGTTTTGGCCAATAATGCAATGGACTTGCTCTTTGGAAATTTTCCATTCATTTAATGAAAGATAGTTATCAGGCATATTAGTCTAGGTACTTAATTACTAATCTAGCACTAATTATTACTAAACTAGGTACTTAGTTTGATTCTATTTTATATTAAAGTCTCAAAAGTATTGTAACAATATTTTATTTCAATACCAAGGAAAACTGTGCAACTTTTAGGTATAAATTCATAATGGTCACTACTTTTCCCCTGCTTTTTTAAGAAAATAATTAAAATCAGCATCAGCATCCGCTGATGTGAAAAAAATATGCATCAGCAACCACCCTGATAGGAACGATGACAAAAAATAATACCTTATTCAAATGATACATTTGATGAGCAATCAGCTCAAGGAAAGATTTACTTTTAAAAACTCCTAAATGTAATTTTACCTAATCATAAATTACTAACCCAATCATAATTATAATCACACCATGACATATCTCTAGCCAAAATCTACGACCTAATGACTAAAACCACATGTATCAGAAAAGGTCTGACTCAGCATCCCACTGACGCAAATCGAGCATTATTACCAAAAGCAGTTGGCACTCAGGCGTCATGGTGGCCTGGCGAACAATAGCACATAATAACTACATCGTGGAAACTGCGTCTAAATCCCGGAATAGCTTACTGATTATAGCTAGGGGTGCCCCTCATAGAAGGTACTACATAATGCCGAAGTAACGTGATATGCAGTAAAAGAAGTAAAATGAAGAGGTCATCTATTGCGTACATATATTCTCTAAATATATGTAAATATACAACATTATTTTTAGTATATGCGAAACCTGAATATAGTTTGTTCAGAACAAGGAACTGAATCGATTTCAATACACCATGTTTTTTTTCCCAAAAATATTTAAGTGTGACGGAAAATGTTATCATGATTTAATTACTTACAATACAATCGCCGTACGATTAGGTACCTACTGCCAAATTATTATCAATGAGCACAAGACGACCTTGGAGGCGGGGGCGCCGCCGTTAGCATGTTTTTGTACGGACAACCCGGTAACATAACGACCATAACTTTGTGATTTTTCATGATACAGTTTTGAAGACTTTAAACATGGGTTTCGCATATATAAGTACCTACTAAAAATAATGTTGTATATTTTCACAAAATCTTGGATAATGAAAATATTTATCACAGCAATGGCCAATGGAATAATAAGTGTTAATTCATTCATTCATTCATATCCGATTCCTGATACATAGCAAATTATTAAAGTAAGTAAGTATTTTTGGCGTTGTGAGTAATCTACCCAGTAAAATGAGAACGCAGCAACCCTATTTCTAGCTCTAATACCATTATAAAACTATTATGGCGCTGACACTGAACAGCTGCCGAGTTTCGGTCTCTTCGGGAAAAAACCTCAGTGTTTATAATGCCCGGGTTATTTCACTCCGAAGCTTGGAAAGTCCCAAACTCTTTCCGGTGAATAATAAGGTTATTGGGGTTGATATCTGATTCATGGATATTAGCCAGGATATATTCTGAGAGCCTTCTGGTTAAATCGCTTATGAACAATCAAGCAACAGTAGTTTCATTAGAAGGGGTATGTTGGCTAAAGCATAACCCTTGGGCCTAGCGGGCCTACAACCTGCAGAAGTGGAACACAGAGAAGGTACCTATCGGTTCTTTCGGCCCAACTTGAAATAGGCTTACCAATAGACACCAGCACGACAATTTAAACAATATAGAAGAGTTAATTAATTCAATGATGACAGCTGCGTTTAAGATGACGGAAGTAAACTACGGTGGTTAACCGACACGACAGTAATTACAATAAATAAGTAGTGATGACCTTTTATTTAATTAATTAGAACTGCAATGTGTCATCCTAGCCTAACCTTTAGTTATGTTGGTCGGTTAGTTAAAAGCTGCGGTTGAATCCTTCTTACTAATTCATTGGAGTGCAGATGTGTCTCTTATTTGATGATATATATGACTTCTTAGGAGAGGCTGTTAGCCTGTCTCGTGATCTTTGTTATAAGACTGAAATACATTGTTAGTTTTCTTTGTAAGTACGTATGTGGCATCCATAATTACTTCTAAGAAACCTTGATCTTTGTCGAGGACTGATTTTTAAAGGTTTATATTTTGAGTCCACCAAAATTAGTATTCGCGTGTAAGATTTATAGCACTAATTTTATACATTCAACGTCCAAGTTCTGTTACTACGGTACGTTCAGAGTTATCTTGGACATAACTGAGATCGGTGAAGGGAAACATCAAGGCCGTCTTAGAGTAGTCTGGGGCCCTTGGGCACACAACGATTTGGGGCCCCTTTGGAAAGTAAAAAAAAAAGAAGTGACTGACGACACGGTTGGCGCAGTGGTTAAGCGATTGACTGCTGCGGTGCGTGTCACGGGTTCGAACCCGGAACGGAACAATTAAATATTTGTATGACCTACAAGTAGTTGTTCCGGGTCTGGCTGTTTATGTATGTGAGTTTAAATGTTTGTAAACGCACCCACAATACAGGAGAAGTCCTAGAGTGGGACCACGTTTAAAAAAAAAAGTCGGTCTGTACATTATTTAATAAAATGCTGCAGGTTTGAATTAACCTAAAAATAAAAGAAAAAGATGCGCTATTGTTGTGTTGTGTTGTGATCTCCTGTGTGTCCCAATAATTAATTTTCCTTTTTTTACTTTGTATTGAGTGCGAGCGTTGAATCGGCCTTCCGGGGCCCCCGTGAGGACTGGGGCCCTGGGCACGGGCCCCGTGTGCCTTAATGGTAAAGACGGTACTGGAAACATCATAAGGATCCCTGGACTTATAGTTAATGTAAGTCTGAAATCCCCAAACCGTCCTCAGCAAGCGTGGTTGTCAATGCTCATGCCTTCTCTGTATGAGAATAGGCCTTTTCCCTGCAGTGGGACAGTAATAGGTTGATATTATTAACGTCCAATCCTTTTTTTTTTTTTTGCGTGGGAAATTATCTAATAACTTCTCCCGCTGTGGGCTGACCGGGAGGGCGTGTCAGACTTTTACTGACTAAAACCCACCCGTGTTCCTTCCGTTGCCTGTGTGCCAGGGCCACGATATCCCTTTCGGACAAACTCGCAACCCTGGCAGGCATTGGCCCCAACGGACCCCGTCAGTTGGTGCTGACATCTCGTTTGGCCTCCTCGCGCCACTCCCAGATAAGCGCGAGGAACATCCAATCCTAACGCCACGATTCGAGCAGTGTAGTTAGCCACGATAAGGGGTTAGAACATTTTATGCCTGAATCTAAACGGGACACTTTTCATTTGCCTGAGCTACGAAGAATGTAATAAAAATAATTATAGTTATACGTACCAAACTTGCGATCCTTCTTGATGATGTGCTCTTCCGCATCAGGCGCTGGCGTGAAGATCTTGTTCAGGTCGACCTCCTTCTCTCCGACTAGGATTGGTTTGTTTTCCATTTCCTCCTGAAATAGCAGGTTTGATTATGTTACTTTTGTGGTGATAAAGACAAATTTTTGGTGATATTATCATGTATTTGGTGATATTATCATGTTTCTGGTTATATTATCATATCGTTGGTGATTTATCATGTTCCTGGTGATATTATCATGTATTTGGTGATATTATCATCGTTCGGGTGATATTATAACAATTATTTACTGTGGTGATAGAAACCAACAAATCATAATAAATATGTGGCTTACATGAGACATTGATATCGTAAAATTATTATAATGTCCTAAGCATGTTTCTTTAGTATTTACAAAGAAAAAATGTGTACAATTTCGGGTGTGTTCGGAAAGTATCAGGTATGTATAGAGTCTAGTAGGTGCACTATTTACATAATTACGAGCTCAAGAGGAAATGTAACTATGAGAGGATTTATATGAAGCTCATAGAGCCACTGACTGGAATCTCTGAAAATTCTTTAACCTGCTTTATCTAGGTCTCGTATAAATGATTTCGGTCTAGTTCTCAATATATAACTAGGAAATTAAAAATAGAACAAGAGAAAGAATTCGATGACGTAAAGAAGTAGCTAGTGAAAAGAAAAAAGTGTGTGTCTTATGTTTTCTGCGTTCTGGAGACTAGCAGATTTATACATAGCTTCTAACAAATTCGATAGGCATCAGAATGTCAGGCGAAATAGTCAACTATCATTTTCTTGAAAGAATTTAGAGGAAAACCTTCAAGGAATTCTTTAAGAAGGAATCATTTTTCGGCAGTTTTTTCATGAATCAAACACAAGTTAAACTAAAGACGTCTTACGAGTATATCTTTTTTTTTTTTTTTTATGAATGGCATCTCGTAGCAGACCTAGAGAGGTCGTTGCTACTTAACCGGATATTCCTGTGGCTGCCCTAAGGTTTTTAATCTTAAAGCCTCCAGCCAGGGCGCAAATTATATATATTAAAACTAAACGACAGCGCACTAAGGGCACCCCCTGTGGGGTACACGGACCTCGGCTTAGGGCGTCGTTGGGGGATCACAAAATTAGTAACAATTTGGGGACGGGCTGGATCAACATTTTGATCATGATTATTATCAGGGGATGTTATATTTATTGCTACGGCGCTCTCAGCCTCTAACCGGGCGGCTGGCGCATCGACATTCAAGGGACGGGGGGGAGGACTTTTATTACCATTTACTCGGGAAGTTCGCGTGGTACCTCGGCGGCGAGGACGGAAGGTCGGTTTGTGTAATTTGTGCACTGTACTCGTGGCCCTATTCAAACTCAAACTCAAACTCAAAGCATTTATTTCAAATAAACCTATTATAGGCACTTTTGAATTGTCAAGGGGTCAGTCAGTCAGATGAAGCTAGTTGCCCATTCCAAAGCGTAGTAGGTTCCTATGGAGAAGAACGGGCAAGAAACTCCACGGACACTCTTTTAAATCAAAATATTGTTACATAGTATTGGTTACATAATTTATGTTGAAATTATACATGTGAGAACAATGTAGAAAGACGTGCACGTTAAAAGCGTCCGTAATAAAAATATAAAAAACAACTAAAATACTAAGTTAAAATAAGCCGTGGCAGCTAAGAAATGACCAGTCCCTACTGACGGCGCCCGTTCACGAACATGACGCATGGATCAGCACCATTTAGCTCAACCATTTTGAAGGGAACTCAATGATCCAACACATACGCCACCATCAGCTAGACATTTTAGTGAGCATGACACTCTCAGCCGCCATGGCACATTCAAGTCAATAAAAGACGTACTCAGAAAATGGTAGGTACATAGTGCTCACACATGTGCTATGCAATTATACAATACTAATAGATTGAATTTATACAATATAAAGATAGTATTTACAATCTTCAGCCGCTCCAACAATAGATTTGAATGCTATTCAATTAGTTTATGCGCCCTTGTGGAGCAGGACCAGCGTTAAGCCAAGCATTTTTGTCAGCAATGTAATCCCCCAACTTATAATATTGCTTTCCTGAAGGAGAGTGACGGGGTCATCCGGATCTAAGAGAGTATGCCTCGGTCGGCGAGTCTGACTAATGGCAGAAGGCCTGTAACTAGCGGCCTGCACAACCAAGGGGTTGCGATGACGTTCCGCGGATTCGAAAAAGCGCTTTGCAAGGCGCTTCATAAACTGTTTGATGGTAGGCATCTTAAGGTCTACGTGAAGTTGTTCGTTCCGAACGAACCAAGGAGCCTTCGTAATTCTACGGAGAAATCGGTTTTGAAGCGTCTGCATCTTATGGATGTGATACGACTTTGCGTGAGCGAAGACTACGCAGGCGTAAGTCATGATCGGTCGAATGCACGCGGTGTAAATACGCAATTTGCACTTAAGGGACAACTTGCTGCGCGGGTTGAGTACGGAGTGTAGTCGGCCGAGAGCAAAACTGGCGCGCGAGCGCACCTGTTTTATGTGCTCGCCGAACGTCATGTGATGGTCTAAGACCACACCGAGATATTTGGCTCGCTTCTCCCAAGGGATAGGCTTGCCGAACATGGTGATCGGTTGGGGGAGGGCGGGTGATCGCCGGGGCCTACAGAATAGGACCCCCTGGCTCTTATCAGGGTTGACTTCGATCCTCCACTTCCTGAACCAGGCCGCGAGTCTGTTGACTTCGGCCTGAAGGATGCGGGCGATATTGTCTTGCCTGAGGCCGGAGTAGTAGATGGCCGTGTCGTCTGCGAACAGAGCTAACTGCGCCTTTCTACATTTGGGGATATCACTAGTGAATATAGTGAATATCAGCGGTGCCAGCACAGCGCCCTGAGGGACGCCTGCGCGGAGCGGATGGGGAGTATATCTTATACAAAACAAGCTTTATATTTTGACATGGCACGGGTTACGTTCTCATTACAAACACT
Source organism: Tiliacea aurago (assembly GCA_948098905.1). Taxonomy (NCBI): domain Eukaryota; kingdom Metazoa; phylum Arthropoda; class Insecta; order Lepidoptera; family Noctuidae; genus Tiliacea; species Tiliacea aurago. The sequence goes on from OX402601.1 coordinate 2,638,596, forward strand.
AGCTCCATGGTTTAACCATGGAGCTAGTGTTTGTAATGAGAACGTAACTCTGATTTAAATACCGTTCTTTATACAAAACTGAATACTTAGTTCGGTACTAAGTTGTCAGTTTTGAATTAGGAACTATACCAAAGACGGAATAAAGATCGAAATTCAATAATGGCTCCATGGTTTAAACTTGGGTCTGAAGATAAACCTTGATTTGTAATAAGGCCCATAATGTCACTGCGGGATATGACGGGCCATTTAGAATCTCCCTATGAGGCTATAATCATCCAATGTTGCCAGTTTAAAACTACAAAAACTCCGCGCATAAACGAAAACGTGATATGTATTTCCGGACTAAGGTCACTCTTGTTTGATAGTTTCCCAGAACAGAGATAAAAATATGAAAATATATAACTCATCATCGTCCTTGGGGGCAGTAGTCGTAGACTGAATGTTAGTCATTACTCAACAAGATTCAGTTTTAAATGACTTGGCTCCTGCCTCTATGTTGCGTTTGCGACTCGACGCGATGCCGAAATTTTCAGACTGAAAGTATCAAGTGTAAGTGTCTTTGTTGCATTGATGACAGGATAATTTCAGGGCCCTTTTTAATAAAACAGACAGGTGACAATACGACAATATTACAAGTATTGTTCAAAAAAAAAGGAGATAAGTCTGCCAAAAAACTGCTGTGCAGTTTGGCAGAAGTAAATAATTATTATGTATTTATATTAATAATCTGAATAAACACTTTTTTTTTTTTTTTAGTTTTCACGTAACAAAACATCACACCTTTTTCCCCGAAGAGTTAGGCAGAGGTGTAGCTTTTTTTTTACCTCTAGTAAGTATACATACTTATCACATTTCGTCAGTAGTCACCCATAGCTTTAGTGCTTTATTAAACAGCACTTTGTCGTGAAAATGTGTCAATATTGGACAAATATGTCGCATTTTCAATTATATAAAATATGCCCCTAGTGTTTTGACCATTGATTATATATTAAGTAGGTAAGTATATCTACTAAATATAAAATCAATGGTCTTAAAGAAAACATTTTCTAACAAAAAATGGTAAGTAATTTGTGGTGCGTTTTGGTTTGCATTCGAGCTACCGGCTATGCAATAACATCTACGATAAATGTTTTAAAAACAGAGAAACTACAACCGCAAATGTAACAAAAATAATTTAAAGTTTATTGACATTTAAAAAGCTGTTTCTTGAATCTGATAATTGACTATTTCGCCTAGACAGTGAAATTATAATAATCGTAATAAAAAATAAGTTAATATAATATTAGTATCGAAAACAGAAATTTTTATTAATTATAAAAACAGACAGATATAGCGAAAGCAAAATATACATTATTAATTATAAATAAACAAAAGTCATGAGTTAGGTATAGTGAGTAAATAAATAAATTAAAATGTTTCCTTATCATGAAAAAATGGCCTCAAAACCAGCCTAGATTTTTTTTTGATGTTTTTAAGTGAGAATGGTATTTATTTACACTGGTAACGTTTATGAAACTAATGTGTCTGTATTTCGGGATCGTCTTACACTGAGACAGTCCAGTGGCTCCAATATCTCGGGGTCTCGGGAATAATCTCCATCGTTCTGTGTGATTAGCATATTTTGTTTCTATTAATTTACAGCAATTTCTACATTTTTACACAACATTTTATGATTATTATTATCAGCCGTATGTACACTCCCACTGTATGGCAACGGCTTAGGGGATAATGTTATAATTATTATTTTAATTCCGCAATTTTTTTTTTTACTTTTTTGCATGTAAAATCTTTTTAATTACCTATAGATTTTTTAAATCACATTCGTCGATCTTTAAATACGAGAACGGGGAACTTAAAATTATATTAAGTTATGTACATTATTTTTATAGGCAACATGCTCGTAGGCTCATGTTCTTCTTACAGTTAAAATAAAATATTTCTAGATTTTTTTTAATGTATGTTAGTACTTATGTAACTAAAGAACGCAACGGTCATGCCAAATCTCTATCGAATGTACTCAATAATTTCAACTATGACAGACAGACAGACAGACAGAACGTATTACCTACTGTAATGCTTGACTAGGTGTTTTAATTTTTCATTAATTAAAACACAATAAAATACATAACTTATTAAACTATCTTTATAAAAAAGAATACACTTTTGTAGTGAATTAATTTGTATAAACTGGTCTTTTGGCCCCCAAATTAATTAAGATTATGCATGAGAGAACTTTCAATGTCTCCGCGAAAGATGTTTTTTTTATATGCTTCAAGCAATAGTTAAGTGCGTTCTTCCCAACTTTTGATATACCTACCTACTTCTAAAACACCTAATTTAGTTTTGTTTTCAATTTAAACGAAACATTTTGACCAGTAAGTATTGTCTCTAAAGATTATAAATAATAAAAAAACAGACTTCCGTGTTTTCAAAATCGAACTTTTTAATATTTTCCACATCAAATTTAAATATTTTCACACTTATTAACAATAGCAGTAAAGTGTAAAATCGATTGGTTATACATTTTGACGTTTAGTAGTTTACGTGGCAGTAATCAGGGTTGGCACTTTTCCAAATGGCGCTGGCAACTAAAACTGTTTTGAAAATTTATAATAGACTGATTTTTATAAAGAATCGAGGCCAATGTGTTTATAAAGAGTTAGAATATTAGTTTATTGATTGGTTTAAAGTTTTGTGGGTACTATTACTGTAAGAAGGTTCTGGACTAAATATTTTGGGAATGGGTTTTTAATTTTGCTTGTGATACTTATAAAAAACTGCTATAAGTAATATACTATCTATAGGTACAGAAGCCATTCATTATTATTCAACTTATTTTTCAGCCATTTCAGTAAATTAAGGTTTGAAACGCCATAAGATAATCTTAATTTATTTACTAAAGAAGTTCCAAACATTAAAATTTAAAAGTTTTCATTGTCTTTAATTGTTACTCACACTTGTAATTCGGTCACCACTTCCTACAACTATGACAGATTACAACTTTCTACGTCAAAGATGATCTCACGAACAAACGAAAGGATTTGTAATGTAAAATAATAAAATAATGTCTTCCTGTCATAAATTGTCACTTCAAAACATTAAAAGAACCAATTTGACATAGCGACATTAAACATACATAATTAAAACTCACATAGTATTAAAATTGATCCGATATAAAATGCACTCAGCACATCCCCTTTCCATATAATATAGATTATATCTAATTATTTTTATCACTCACACAAGCTAAGACCAGATACTTGGACAGTGTTCACGAAAATACGTCTGTGGTCTAATCACAGTTGAACAGGCTTCACTCATAAATAATGCCACGACAATGTCATGTCAAACGTATTATAAGTATTTCTGTATGATAATCATTATCATATTTTTGGCAACCCTTACTGTTAAGGCACGGACACACAGTTGACTAATTTATTCTGTTTGAAGTGTAAAAACATTAAGGGAGTGGAGTTTATGCTGGGGTATGTAATTTTGGCCTCTTTTGACGTAGTTATCTAACCATGTAATACTTGATTAGGTATGAGAGACACGCTGGGTTAGGCGTCCGATTTGCCTATATTTTTCATTATGGTCTAGTCTGATTGTTCAGTTTTAGAATTGATACTTAAAAGGAAAGTTGTGTACTATACTTTGAAAGTTGTCTTTTCATGCTAGCCCCCAATTTTCACTCCTATGTATTTTTAAAAGAAAACCCAGTAAGCAAAATTATGCAAAAACGTTTAACATTAAAGGCAAAGCTACCTTCAAATTAGGCAGCTTATTTGAAGACAACAAAAGCAAATATTTTCAATATAGTAAAAATCTTGTGTAGTTAGGAATGTCCTACAGTAGTAACAAATCAAGCCCCACCCATTATAGCAAACACGCATGTTTACCTTTAAAACCCTTTGAAGTCACGACAACCAACATTTATGCATCTTTAACAGTTTTAACTGAAGTCACGCGCACACAGTCTTTTAAAGGGGATACGCTAAGATAACCTGCATAATTTGCCCTCTTAACCTTTTTTTTTTTTTGCAATTTGCAGGTCTGTGTCAGGTTATATGTTAGTCAAATATGATTCGCGACAGTAACAAATTTGTAGTTACAGAAATATAAATAATCATAAGAATGAACTCGGTTAAAATTGGCCTCAAATGTGATAATTTCATGTAAACATTTTTTTTACAATTAACAGGCCCGCGGCGATGGATGCGTTGTTCATACAAACGTAATACTAAAATAATTTGTAAATCAAACATATTCTTATGGTAGTGTGTCTTTATTCCGATTTGAATACAGAATATCTAGGTTCCCAAATATACAGGGTGTTTGGTGCATCGTGTGCCAAATTGAAATGGTCGACTGAAGGAGTCATCCGCTAGCCTCTTAGACCCTTCAACACCCCTCATGCTCTGTGGATTTTTTTTTATCGACTTTTTATTGTTTTCCAAAAAAAAGACCCAAATTTCGGGGTTCGAAAGGCTAGCGGATGACCCCTTCAGTCGACCATTTTAATTTGGCACACGATGCACCAAACACCCTGTATATTTTGAATGGACACTGATTTAAACAAGAGTTATGAGACCAATAAGTTTTCTATAGAAATTTTTAATTCCTCATATCTCGTCTTTAGAGCATTGTCCTTTCAAAATATATATTTGGGAACATAGATATTCTGTACTCGTCGAACGTATTTTTCTGAAACCTTCACCAATTTAATGATAATTTAATTATTGATCTTATAGTATACGCGTTTTATTAAAATAAGTTTTGTTTTTTGTATAATAAATTATGTGTCAAATTGGGGACAGCGCTCCTTGATGGGCGAAGTCCTATTACTGGCTGAACGTACGACACGGTGCGTGAGCTCAGTACAGAACACGCAAGCTAACCACTCAAGGTCACTGGCATATATCTGCGTCTTAAGAATATGTTTGATTTACAACTTATTTTGGTATTACGTTTTTATGAACTACGCATGCTACGCCGGCCCCTTAAACTGTTGCATTGGTGATAAAAATTATTATATTTCTTCTACTTCTATTCTTGTTACGGTCGCGAATAATATTTTGATCAACATATAACTTGATACTGACCTATAAATAAATTTAAAAAATACCTATGAAAATTTGAATTTCGCGGGCTACCCAGGCGCTTTCGCCTTAACTGCAGTGGTGTGTAAATGGGCCTTAAATAAACCGGAGGCCAAGACCAGAGGTGCGGAGTGACACGGGTTCGATGCCCGCCTGAAACAAATTAAAACCACAGCTATGTCTGTTGGCTTTTTAATTTCAGTTAATAACATCAACATAATATCACGCCTGTATTTCTCAAAGGGTTGGGCAGAGGTATAGGTACCTATAGTACACCCCAAAGAAATATAAAAAAATCTTCTTTCTTATAACTATGGTACACCCACATTTCGCTAGTTATGTTAGGTTCCATGTAATAGGGGGGCGAGTCTATAGTAATCAACCGGGCACAAACCCAGAATCGGGGCTGCTACTCAGAAATTCCAGATGGAAGAACCTAATAACCCTTTGCCCGACCATAGAGTAAACGAACAGAGGGTAAGCTTCATACAACCGCGCTATGATAGGCACACTACTACAAGCAAGAGGCGCGTGTGTGTGGGCAACTGGCGGTGCCTGAGCGAGGCAACTGGGTGAGCCGATATAAACCGGTTTTTCTTCGTACGCAACGAAGCCGCCAGTTGCCCGACACACGCGCCTCATGCTAGCTTACCCTCTATCCGTTTACTCTGTGGCCCGACCCTGGAACCCAGTACCTCATGCTTAGCTACGCGCTTGCGACCACTAGACCCTCGAGGCAACTTGGACTTCATAATCTCAAGTCACTAATTTTTAATTTTAATCAATCGTTCATGGTTTGAAATGAGACAGTTACTGAAATGAGACAGTTACTGGCTGATATTATGTTGATGGTACAATTATTGTTAAACTCAAACTCAAAGCATTTATTTCAATTAAACCAATTACAGGCACTTTTGAATTGTCAAAGAGTCGGTCAGTTAGTCAGAAAGTTGAAGCTATTTGCCCATTCCAAAACGTAGATCTCTATGGAGAAGAATAGGCAAGAAACTCCAAGGACACTCTTTTAAATCAAGATATTACAAAATCCTGGGTAGGTACATTATTCTTGTCGCTACATGTGAGAACAATGTAAAAAATAAATTATTTAAAAAAAATATAAAAGATTACAAATACGCCCTGGCAGATAGGAGATGACCAGTCACAACTGACGGCGCCCGTTCACGAACATGACGCGTGGATCAGCACCATCCAGCTCAAACATTTTGTAGGGCACTTTGTAGGTTATTATTGTTAACTCTCTGAATACCATAAAAGGTGAAGTAGCTCGTACAAGTTTAATATACAACAGTAAGTGGCTGAGAGTATGTCATGCTCACTCAGATGTCTCGCTGATGGTGCCGCGTGTGTTGGATCATTTAGCTCCCTTCAAAATGGTTGAGCTGAATGGTGCAGATGATATAAGCGTCATGTTCGTGAACGGGCGCTGTCAGTTGTGACTGGGTCATCTCTTAGTTATCACGGCTTATTTTAATTATTATAATTTTGAATATTTTTATTTTTGTTGTTGCTATTTGCTGTGTTAAGGGCGCGATTTTTTATCACATCGACCTCAAAAAAAAAAAAAATAGAAAAAACAAAAAAATATAAATATATCGTTATAAATTCAACACTAAAGATGAAACAATATTTTTGAAACATTATAATTTAAAAGAGTATCGATGGAGTTTGTTGCCCGTTATTCTCCATAATGTAGGTACGTACTACGCTTTGGAATGGGCAACTAGCTTCATATTTCTAACTGACCGACTCCTTGACAATTCAAAAGTGCCTGTAAATGGTTTAATTGAATGAATGAATGAATTCTTTATTTGCCAGAATAAAGAATTCAGCAATTCACTAATTCACTCTCAGCTTCAGTTTTCAGTAATTGAATCTAAAAGTAGGAATGTAAGGTCGTTGTTCGAGTGTGTTCGGGTCAAGTGAATATAGTTTTAATTTCAATACAATTTGGCCTTTTAGAAGGCAAGTGTATCGTATGTATCGCAAGGAATGTTGGCATTCATTGACGTTGTATTTTTATGAGCATTATTTTTAGATGGTACAGATCAAAGGAACGATAGTGCTTCTGTAATTTTATTTCAATATTGACGTATAAGAGTGGTCATAAAATTTGACGTTTAAATACAATTCCGTGTTAGGATTATTGGGTAAAACGTTATGGATAGAAAAATATGTCGTACTTTGAGATAGTTCCTGTAATACTCCATTAATATATATACTCACGGCGCATGAATTTGTTATTTTTTAACTGAAAACTTCTGAGCGATTTGTGGTAGGGGAAAATGTATGGGTTCGCATCACCGAAATGCCCGCGCCGACATGCTGTAGTAGCAGTAAGTGAAGTTAAATTGACCACGTGAAAAGTTTAATTTGTGTTTATTGTGCATTGTTTAAATTGTGTTTTAGATATTCATTATTTTATTGAAATGAAAACTTTATAAGCGCGTTGAGCGATACATTTTTACTTCTGTCGGTAGTTGCCATGGCTACCTATGTTTTTATTTTCTTTTAACTCAAATAGTCCTTTCAGATAGTCCGTTTGTTTGAGAAGAAATGGCTTATTAAAAGTATAAATTCATGTTTTGTGTATCTGCATTCTGCAAATAACAATTCTGTAAAATTAGGCGATGAAAACTATAATATGTGAAAATAAATGTTTCCAATGAGGGTTTCATGAAAATTTACGCCACCAGATGGCGCCACTTGGACAAGAGGTCTTCCATTTCGACAATGAGTATAAAATATATGATGTCGTTCATCATTCGTTTCATTTATTCGTTCATCATTCAGTCGACGACTAAAGAAAATAAAGGCGTTTTGACACTTGACAAGTCCTGACCTGACGTCTCAGTGCTACCAGAACCCATCGACTTTTCAACCTATGGACAAAATTAGCGTGACTACCTACAAAAATCGAGCACTTAAAATGGCCGCCTTTCGTACGGTTGTTACTGCGAGTGCGTAAGAGAAAGCAAGCAAACGTTTGACAGCACGTTGCCGAGTTTTGCACCACAAAACTTGGCACTAAACATGGCTACCGGTCACGGATAGACATGATTTTGACGTCACACAAAAGTGTTGCCAAATTTAGTCATTGACAAACATTTTGATGTCTCACTTTTCATATGCAGCTCTTGATTAGTTAGAAAGAAACAAAACGCTTTATGACATGTCTGTGTCGATATGATATTATGTATATTTGTATAACTATTCTTCATAGAATATGGCATCTCCATAGTATTCCTACCTCAATGCAGAAAACCCTCATTGCTGATGTCATCACGTGTTTTACCCGTTTAAGATAGAAATGCAGTGGGCACTTGAATACGTGTTGTGTTAAACGGACAATAATATCTACTCATTGTGTTTATTTATAAAAAAATAGTTTCGAAGTGACATAATGTGCTTTCAACGTGTTTTCCAGCACAAAAGGGTCTCTAAATTCAGTAGGTATAATATGTATTATTATTATTATACATCGTGTTAAAGTAACTGCGTGCCATAGTTTAAGGGTAGGTTCAGTATCGATAAAGGCCCCAAAAAAAAAAAATTGCAAGTTCAATCTAATTTAGTCCTAAGCCCGTTAAAGTACAAAGAGACTTATTTTAATTTTTTTTTTGTTTTTTTTTTTTCCTGAGTTCCTTTATCGATACTGAACCTACCCCTAAGCTTTGGCACGCAGTTACTTTAACACCCTGTATATATGTATTCATACATATATCTTGAAAAACCTCATATACATTTTCCTTATATTTCAAGTAATTAAAAGAGTAGAAACTCTAGTCTGTCTATGGCCACTGTTGCCAGCTGCCATTATATTTAGCAACAACATGAGGAAACTAATATAGGTTAATCTGTGCGTCTGTCCGTCTTCAAATAGTCTCCTCTAGCGCTTTCAACATCAACAGTTTCGTAACGATTTTGTGATGATTTTTTCGTTTGTAATTAATTAATCAGTGTCTAAAAAAGTTGTCCGACGCTTTCAGTTTTTAATCATCAGCCGAAAGAATAGTCTCTTTATAAAGGGGGAAATTAAATTAGCTAGTGAAACTCCGCAGACGTGATGGGTATCATTATCAATTTATCTCAAGAAACATTATTGCAGCGGCCTGCAAAAGGGGCATTGATGGACGAACGTGAAAATGTGGGCCGAAGCGAAGCCGAGGCACTCATACGTCGTGTGAGTTCATCAATGCCTAAGTGATGCTGTTCTTAAATAATGCGCGGAAATTCAAACTAAGTAAATTATTTATAAATTCCAGATTCAATGATGAACAACGATAATTTTTCACGCGCCAATATGTTCATTTGTTTCATTTTTACTTTAAACAGCTCTATTTGCAAGCCAGTTCGAAATTTAAATAGAATCTTTGATACGCTACCTCTTTGGTTGCCATGTGACGACGTAAATAGTTCGTTCCATTTTTAAATTACACGACAAATAAGTATGAGTTTTTATTCGGCCGCTAAACACGACAGATATGGATTTTCACAATAACAGACCAGCATTTTCGGTTTATCTTGAAGAAGGTTGTCAAAATAATGCGCATCCAAGCATGTTTGAGAAAAAAAAAATATTTTTAGAGAAAAACAATATTTTTTTCCGTGCGATTTCGGGAGAGTTTCCCTTTCTTGTCGATACTTCTATCTAGTCATTAAATCCAGTTTTTCGTTAGTTTTACAAATATTTTTATTTATTTCATAAAATACATCGGCCTTTGATTCGCATCTTTGTTTCGAATTACAGCTTCATGGTTGTTTTTTTATAAAAAAATCTTTTTCCCGACGCACAAATTATTTTTGTACTGAAAAACAGCAAAAGAGGAAAGTACAGTCAGCTACGTTAATATGTCACGCATAGGTAACTGAACCTCATTAGTAGCACTAACCCTGTCTCGGGTCATTGCCTCTTTTCTTTGGCAAAAGAAAACTGTTGTCTGTCTTTTAAAAAAGCATTTAAACTTTTTGGAACGAAGTTCCTTAACGCGGGATGCGGTAAGAGTTGACCGGTAAAAATCGTCACGTAAGGAAAAAGTCTTAAGCGACTTTCTCTCTCTCTGTCTGTCTCTTTCTATTATATACGAGTGTGTGTGTTCCTGACGGGGGTCTCCGACCGCACAGGTCTTTTTTTAAATTGCAATTTGAAATTAACATAGGTAAGTATTGAAATTGTTTTAACTTTATTTTTAATGTGTTTTTTTCTTGTGTACGCACAGATTGCAAAATGATAATTTTTGACTGGCTAGGTCAAAAATTATCATTTTGCAATCTGTGTTGTAAACAATGATGATGAAGATTTATATTTTTTTCAATTAAATTTTGGTTTTTGTTTTAACGTTGTTGAAAAGTTAGTGACGTCAGTAAACTATCTACTGAAAAAATAAATATCAATAATAACATAAATAAATAATAGAAATAACAAGGTCTGGGAAACAAAATTGTGTAAAAAAGTTGTCTAAAAATGCAGTCAAGTTTATAATAAATAGGTAATAAACTTCTTAATAAATAACTTTTTTTCAGACGCTTGATTTTCTGAAGGAAAATTCATGAAAACCAACCGATAAAAGCATTATAAAAGTACCCATTTTAAAAGCAGAAAATGATTCAAAACTAACCAGTACATTAGAACATTGAAAATATTCTGTAAGATCTACTGGGGGCCTAAAATGGAATCATAATATGATCTGCGTACAATTCATATCCCGGAATTAATCTGTTTGACACTTTTGTATGGGGTTTCGTAAAATGGTCCACAAATTAGAATTATTTTAGTGAAGTCTAATGTCAAATAGCAGGGGGCCTAAAATGGACGCTTTCGCAGAATCATATTATGATCTGCGTACAATTCATATCCCGCAATTCATCTGTTTGACAGTTGTGTATGGAGTTTCGTAAAATGGTCCACAAATTAAGAATTATTATAGTGAAGTATAATGTTAAATAGCAGCTGTCAAACAGATGAATTGCGGGCTGTATGAATTGCACGCATGATTCTGCCAAAGCGTCCATTTTAGGCTCCCAACTGTCAAACAGATGAATTGCGGGATATGAATTGTACGCAGATCATATTATGATTCTGCCAAAGCGTCCATTTTAAGCCCCCTGATATTAAAGATAAGAATGTATATGTATGGGAAGCTATCAAATATTTACATCTGTGATCATAAATATTGATTAAGTTCAATAAATATGTTAACATTAGCTTTTGTGCAAAAATTTCAGCAGATCAACCTTGGAAGTGTTAAGAGCATTTTTAGGATTCCGTACCCAAAGGGTAAAACGGGAACCCTATTAGTAAGGCTCCGCCGTCTGTCTTTCTCTCCGTCTGTCACCAGGCTGTATCTCATGAACCGTGATAGTTAGACAGTTGAAATTTGCTATAAGAACAAATACTAAAAAACAGAATAAAACAAATATTTAAGGGGGCTCCCATACAACAAACGTGATTTTTTTGGCATTTTTATAGATAATGGTACGGAACCCTTCGTGCGCGAGTCCGACTCGCACTTGGCCGGTTTTTATTCATTATATCTATCCAAAGTTTACCTAATAATATTATAAAGAAGTAAAATTAGTGAGTTTCTATGTAGGGGGTAATCTCCGGAACTACTGATACGATTCAACAAATTCTTTCAATAATGGGAAGCTACATTATCCCTGAGTGTCATAGGCTTTATAAAAAAAAATCCACGCGGATGAAGTCGCGGACAGAAGCTAGTGTTCTATAAAACTAATACAATAAAGGTAAAATAATTGTTTGTTGTTTGTAAGAGGGAACCTCAGGAAACACTGATCCGTGATAGCCGTATCACCAGTTTTTCCATTTTGTTTAATTCTATGGCAGTCGGCTATTACCGAGCGCGATTGTGTTTCCTGGCATAGTTGACTTCTAGAGAATCTAGTGTTCTATATTATCCATTGAGATATTGAATGGTATAGGTAGTAATAGTTTATGTAATATAAATCCATTATGTTCTTGCATATTTCTAAGAAATGGTTGACTCAGTCCTGAACTCCTGACTCAGAAAATTTATCATCACTAATTACAATGGCATACTTGTCTCTGGCGACTTTTGTATGTGATCATTAACGTTGATATAGATTACTGATGCCCGGCGCGACTTTATTCGCGTGGTGTCCTACCCCTTTACCCTATCCCTACCTTACTTTACTTACGGCCGAACCCAATAACTTATTTTCAGTTAAAGACGATCGCTATTGATGGTAGACAGTATAATTATATCTATGCTCGGATGTCGTCTCACAATCATTGGTAAAGGCTATCTAGCTAACGGAAACAATAAGTAGGTTTCTCTACTTCGCCCTCCCGTGCGTTCCATTACAACCAACATCACTTTAAAAAACAACATGTGTATAAAGGGTTATATTAAAACTTCTTTGTTTGTTACTTCTAAATAAGTTACTGGATTAAGATATAATTCTGTAGAGCCATATTTGTTATGGCCGCGAATCAAAATACAACCTGTTACTGACCTGCAAATTGCAAAAAACGTAATAAAATTTGAATTTCGCGGGCTACCTTACCGCATTAATGTTATTTTTTTTTTACATATATTCATGTTGGAATGGTGCTTGCACGGGGGGTGTTAGTAAGGGGGGGGTTAAATTTCTGTAATTTTTTGCCTAGGGCGCACCGTTTTGGAGATATTTGAATTTTTTTTTTTTTTATTACTTTAAATAAAAAAAAACATCTATGATCATTATTGCAAGTACAGAAGAGTTCATTTTAGCTTGGCTACTTTACGTTTATCCCTGCAATTCGGGGAATAGCCAAATCTGCCATCTGTAGTACTGTCCTGTCAAACAAATTGTATATTGGGACGCATACTTTGGCATTTTCATACAAATATATATCTGTTGTAGGCGATACACCCTCCCATCAGTAGATAGCGTGGGCCGGTAGACTTAAGAGATTATTGGGACGTTAAAACCATCGATAGATATATTTTTATATCTCCAGTAGGCCGAAACTGGTGATATATAGGTTATTGGGTTCGGCCGTTAGAAAAACTCACCAAAGTTTTATCAAAATCCGTCCAGCCCTGAGCCCATAGAGGATAAACAAACAAACATTGATTTTTATTTATCCTATAAAAGATACTCTAGTAAGATAATTTCACAATGCTCTTATAGATTTTCAATTTTTACAATCTGGCTTGGTAAATCATCTTCAAAAGAAAAATATAGTCAATTTAATTTACACAATTTTGTTTTCATCAATACTTAAGTACAGTTAACGTCATTAATGTTTGAACTTAATTTTAAATAGGTAAACAATGTTTTTATTACTTGAAATATAATTTGGTTCCAGTCTCAAATATTGATAACGCTAACCCACATAAAAATAAATAAATTATTTAAAAACTATTACTCAATATACGTGTCCACCTCACTACGCGTGTGTTAGAAGCACCAACGACTAATCGGATTAGAAATAACTTACCCAACTTACAGGGAACAACTTATAACTGAGGTTCGTGAGAAACTCCTTCTTCTGAGGGTCATACATGTCCGAGGGTTTGAAGCCTCTCTTCGTGATGAGGGTGCTGTTCACACTCGAAGAGCTCTTGGTGTCATCAAAGCTGTCCTTATGGATGATCCTGTCGTTAATCTTGTGGATACTCGACATTTTGTTCGAAGAGAACTGACTTTCGCTTATCGTCATCATTTTGTCAAAAGTTATTCGTTTCACTTCACAGTCACTAGTTTTTTTTGGCTGCTCAGCACGTGGTTCTAGAAAGATTTAAATGATATTTATGACGTTGAGTGTACTTCCTTTTTCGAATATTTAGATGAGGTAAGAGGAGCCGGTAAAAGCGTGTTTTTATTTAAATAATACGGTGACGCGACGTGTGTATCAATGGACTGCGAGTGACTGAATGAGGAGTGACCTGCGCGAGAGTTGAAATATGTAAAACTCGTAGGTATTGGCTACGTGAGCTAAGCTACGTCGGTGCTACGAGACTTTTGTGGTATTTTACTAATATTTGTAATTGTTGTAAACAATGTGTAATATTGGAGTTGCGTGTTTATGATGCGTTTTAAGGCTTCTACATACCGGGGCGACTGGTCGCGCGACGCGACGCGACACAAAGGCACCGCTCGTCCCACGACACGCGGGGCCTTTGTGCCGTGTCGCGTCGCGCGACAAGTCGCTTGAGAGAAATGAAGCACTCGATTGAGAGAAGTGCTCTAGATTGAGAGAAGTGCTCTAGTTTGATTTACTTCGGCTATGACCCGGAAAATCACTCTCTATTTTAAAATGAATGCGATTTTTCAACTTAGCACGTGACTTGTCTGACTATAGAGTGCACTCCGAATATGTGAAACTGAGTTATGACTAAAGATTGATTGATCTTAGCTTTATATTTAAAGATTTTAAGTGTATGAACTTCTTACATGCGGATTCTGGAAAGAAAATGGATAATGTCTCAAATTTAAACTCATGCCGCCTTATTACAAAACAAGATTTATATTTTGACATGGCGTAAACCATGGAGCTAGTTTTTGTAACAAGAACGTAACAGTGATTGAAATACCGTTCTTTATACAAAACTGAAAACTTAGTTCGGTACTAAGTTGTCAGTTTTGTGTTTAGGAACTTTACCTTAGTCGGAATAAAGTTCGAAATTCAATAATGGCTCCATGTTTGAAACCTGGGTCTGAAGATAAACCTTGTTTTGTAATAAGGGGGATGTTGTTTGGTTTCCCGCACTTTGTGCGTGATTATTTAAACTCATGTAAAGTGATCCGATTGGCTGTTGATAATTCAGTCAACCATCAACTGGAGTGGCGACCACGTACCGGAAGACGTAAGTAAGTAAGTAGTAAATAAATCATTTATTTGCGTAAAACATGGTACACATTGGTGTTAATATCATTAGAGTAGATCAACATGTTTCGCTAAGATAAAACATAGCATGCAAAAATTTCTGTTTTGACAAAATGAGCAAGGACTACAAAATCTTTTAAACTGTAAAAATTACATTCATTAAGCCACTTGTGTTATTCAATCTTTAATTTCCTCGAGATTAATACCTTATAGCGACTTGGCATTTTGTTATAAATGCATACGCACATTGCTAGGCAGTTTTTGTTGTATTTGGCAAGTCTTGGCAGATCACTTAATACCAGTTTTTAAGGATCTCATCTCTTTCTAGTATCAAAACCAGCGTTGGAAGGTCTCCTACAAGGTCATCGGTCCACCTTGTCCTTCCGCTGGATGCGGGAAGCACAGAACCGGTCAAAGTGGCGGAGCTTGGGGGAGGCTTATGTCCAGCAGTGGACGTTTTTCGACTGAAATGATGATGATGATGAATTCAGTCAACTATTCACAGCAGTTGACTTCAGTTTGACATTTTGGTACCGAATTTTTGTGTTGATTTTCCAGAAACTGGCCATTACACGGGCAGGTCAGCAGGCGTTAGTCTTGCTTACATTAATCAACCTATAATGTTCTTGCTGGGACACAGGCCTACTCTCTTAAAGAGGGAGTGGGCTATAATCTACCACGCGGGCCCAGTGCGGATTGGTAGCTGTCACATGTCTTCGTATTTTTGGTTCTAGGACACGCCGGTTTCCTCACGATATTTTCCTTCACCGTTTTGACAACAGTGGTGATGAAATTATTTACACAAAGTAAAGCGCCTGCTTGGGTTCGAACCTAGGTACTAAAACTCGTAAGTTGGGGCCGTTGCCACTGGCCCTCCACTGCTCACAGTCTTGCTCATATCGAGTGCTGGAGTACATAGTACATACATACAAATTTGGTGGCATGAGGAACAGGGTGTAAAGTTCACTCATCCACCATAGAAGAGGGAGGATCCTCCGACCAGACGGGTGTCGTGTCTGGTGGGCAACTGCCCGACTGTTGATGTTGGGACGTTGTATATATGCAAGTTGCGTGGTAAAATCTGCTTGCGCGATGCAGGATTTGCGTGACGTCAGTGTGACGCGTAGTTTGCATGTGGCGATGTTGATGCCGCTACACAAACATAAACTCACGCCTTCTTCCCATGGGGGTTGGCAGAAACTATAGAACGCCACTTGCTACGCTCCTTACATACTCCTTTTGCTTCGCATACGTTCATACATCAGGGATTCAGGGCCTCAAGTCTGCTATTACAATAGTGTCAGAATGGTCGATCATTGATTTCATAATTGTTGATTTTGACGAGTTTGGTAATCTACTATTATATTGGCGTCATTATGACTTTCCAATGGTCGGCCACTGACACTACATTGAAAGAAATTACATTTATTGGTAATCTCTTAAATAATAACAAATGAATGACATTTCTACAAATGGGTTTTATAATAATGGCAATACGACAATGCCATTATAATAATACAATTCTATTACGAGAACATTGACCGACCAATGATCGACCATTATGGATTTTGCAGATTACGAACTTTTAGCAAAATGACAATGGCATGACAATGGGGTCGTGTTGGAATGACTGAATTTATAAACATAGCAGACTTGGGCCCCTGGTCATACACGCACGCCGGTTGCGAGTACTACGCGCCTGACTTTTCTGAAGAACATCATCAATTTGGTCACTATATGTCCTTCTAGAGCGTCCCCTCGCAACGTTTCCACTCACCTCTGCTGTATAAATACCTTTTGTTAGTCGCCTTCCACTCATCCTCTCCACATGACCAAACCATCTAAGCATACTCTTTTCAATGTTTGTCACTACATCTTCTTTTAAACTGCACCGTTGTCTTATCACCTAATTTTTCAGCCTATCATTCATAGTCACGCCAGACATGCTTCGCAAGGAACGCATTTCCACAGCGTTTATTCTACTTTCATGCTTCTTTTGCCACACCCAGCATTCACTTCCATACTTAGGCGTAGGCACCAGCACACTGGGCACGCCACAATTGTGGCGATAAGTCCGCTCTTTGAGGAGTGGCTAGAGAGGCGCCACGGCGTCCTCACCTTCTGCCTGACGCAGGTCCTCACCTGACACGGTTGTTTCGGGAGGTTCCTGTTCAGGATAAAGCGGGAGGAAACGCCCGAGTGTCACCACTGTGTGGATCGCCCGGAGGACACGGTGGAGCAGGTCTGCCTGGCTTGGGCGGAGCACCGCCGTGTCCTCATGGAGGCGATCGGTGGCAGCGATCTCTCGCGTCCGGCCCTGGTTCAGGCCATGGTTCGGAGCGAGAGTGCATGGGAGGCCGTCACCTCTCTCTGCGAAGCAGTAATGCTCGCGAAGGAGGAGGCGGAACGCGTGAGGGTGAGGCAGGGTTCGCGCCCTCACGCCCTTAGCCGCCGCAGGAGACGCCCCGGGCGTCGGGAGTCGCAAGCTGATTTCCGGCCACCGTAGGCGCGGGCCTGCGGACGGTGAGCGATGGGTAGCTCGCCGTGGGTTTTTGTCAGTAAAAGTCTGACACGCCCTCCCGCTCAGCCCAGAGCGGGAGAAGTTATTTAATAATTTCCCACCCAGGGGAGGCACCAGCACACCATTGCGAACAGCCAAATATTATACATTGTTTCTAGTATTTTCTCAGTAGCAAAATGTTCTAGATTCTAGCCAAAAGAAAACTAGTATCAAGGTTTAAAACATAAAAATACATACGATTCATCATTCCATCAATGCAACGTAACTACCTCGGAACGAAGCGAGATCTAAACACACAACCCACCTTTTATTCATGCCAAACTCAACTAAAACACTCTCAAGCTCTTATTATAATTGAATAAGACTCAATTTCGCCTGTACAATAATGTTGACGTGGGTAAAATGTAAAGAGTACGATGTACAGAAATACTTTTGTGAAAAAATCTGTTGCTGACCGGTTTGACGATGTTTTTCAGTACGTACTGTTTACGAGTAGAGCTGTATATTTGTAATTGTTTTTGAATTCTTTGTTTCTGGGAATTTTTAGAGGAAACTTTTAAGATTTGGAAAAATGCAAGTGAGATCCGAGTCTATGAAGACCAATTTCATTTCAGCACGAATCAATTGACTGTGTCTAAAACGAAGGTTAACTAAACACAAACACCACTTTGGGTAAATTTAGGCATTTTTCTTTCATAATTGAGCGCTTTCAGGATATTATAGATTTCTTCAAACATTAGTAAAATTATCTGAAAGTACAAAGCTCTTTTACTAAAACCGCAAATCGGCGGGTGGCGGGGCAGAGTATTTTAAATCTACCAACGTAAATTCGCTCGTACCTAATGGTAACAAGATATAGATTCCTAAGCTCAGAGACCGGCCACGGAGCCATCAAAGGTGATTTCTCTCTGGGGTATTGAAGAGCGCGCTGGAGGATACCGCGGCGGAACGCGAAGGCATGCAACAGTATGTATGCATCTGAGTCCGCTAGCCTACGATCGCGGGGGAGAGGCAGTGCAAGCGGGTGCACTCCGCATTTCACCCGTGGCATACCGCGGTATGCTTCTCGGAAAATCCTCCTCGATGCCATCCCCCACCGTGCTTTGGCCTTAATTGACTTCTCTGACGGCTGTCGCTGAAAACCAGCGCTGGGGCTCTGTCTCGCATAAGGTCGCAGCATTATGCTGAGCGATGGCAGTTTTGCGTGAACGTGACGCATTTTTCCCCCAACTTATTCTTTTTTGTAAATATTTGTGTTCTTTCTTTGCGTCATGTTTTCCGCAAAAAAATGTATTTTCTTTCTTTCTCTTTAACGTTCTTATTGTATTCCTTTGAAAGTAAAATTAATATTATTAATATTTCTAGTACTTTTAATCTAAAATGTTAGAGACGACAAGTAAACTGTACCACTACGCAGTAGGTACATTACATGCATGCGCCAGAGACTATAAATGAATAAGAGCAATAAACGTCACAAAATGTACTACGAAAATGAACTCAAAATAAAATAATTAATTTCCAATCATAAAACCGACCAAGATCTCTTCGAATCCGTTCAAATCTAGGTCAGTTTCAGTTAACAAAATACGTTACAACTAAGTAATATTTATTAGAACAATTTTGTCTAAACAAATGAGTCAGTTTGAATCATCGCGAACTGGGGTTTTAAAACTTGTATGAATAAACAGTTAAACACTGTAACAGTTGTTTATACTGATGAAATAGTTTAAACATGGATATAGGTCATATGGAGGAAGCGATAGTTTTAATTAGTCATTTTCTTTCAGAAGATATAATGCATCTGTTTTATCTTTGTTTGATCACAAGAACAGCTAATGCAGCAGTCCATGTTGTGTGGATAACTGGATAAGCACAGATATATTTGAATTGTTTGTTAATTAGAAGAAACAACCTCTCACTTGGGATTTCCCAGCTCAGCCATTGAAAAGTCGACAAGTAAAACTATCAACATATTAACCGCATCTTGCAAGTTTAAATCCCACATATCGCATCAATAAAAAATTCATGCCTCTGTTGATTGGGGGGCCCGTATCATTGATACGGCTGATATAGTGGTAGCCAGACTGCTCTTCAGGTAGGTGGAGAGGGTCACAGAATAAATACATGAATGACAGCTCTAGTGTTTCAATATCCAGATGTGCATACCATAGTAGGTGCGTTCTATCACTGTGCAATGCAAGTGCCATGCAGTACCCGTACAATCAATCTTAACAACGTTAATTAAAACTGAAACTTCGTTAGAATACATTTGGCAAGAAAACAAATGATTCATTTGCTTCTAGAATGTATTCTACTTCTCGTAAGTCATTACACTGAAAAGTATTTTGCAGGTGGCAATGAAATTAGAAGTCAGTTTGAAGTCAGTCAGACAGAAGATAAAAGTTTTGAGTAGGAATGTGGATGGCTATAAGATTAGGGAAGACCCAGAAACGATGGATGGAGATGATACGGCAAGAAAGGGGGTGACTGCCGAGATAACGACTATCAGAGAAGTATGGAAGAATGGGAGAATGCGCAGACCACAAATAAATTTGGATAAAAGCAAGAGAATGATGAATGAAAGATGACGACAGAAGTTTACTCTGCCAGAGATGGAAATACGGTACGAAGACATGACACATATTGTCTATGAATGAGTAATGAAAGAAACGCCTGAAGTGCATGATCAAATCAAATCAAATCCATTTATTTGTCAGAATGTAAGTGGGTTTACCTTCACTGTATGATATTAAAACTATAATGGCCCGTTTAAATTCTATAATTTTATATGGTGTGCAAATATTTAATTTTATCCTACACAATGATGATATGATAATATTTTAATTAAATAAAAAGACAGCAATATCAAATGAGCTCATGCATTAGGATTTTATGGAACAAATTCATTAATTGATGTCAAAGTTATACCATCTGGGGGCCTAAAATGGACGCTTTAGCAGAATCACAATTCATACATCCCGCAATTCATCTGCTGACAACTGATATTTGACATTAGACTTCATTAAAGCAATTCATAATTTGTGGACCATTTTACGAAACTCCATACAAATTGTCAAACAGATGAATTTCGGGATATGAATTGCACGCAGTTTCATATTATGATTCTGCCAAAGCGTCCATTTTAGGCCCCCTGAGGTTATATACATAATATATTATGTCAGTTCAAGAGATAAAGTATAATATAATAATTATGATGCATTGATTGTGATATTTGTGATGGGAGTATTTAACAATCCTACAATTTGGATATGATTATGTACCATCGCGGACACTACCGCCTGACCACTTTTCACCCTTATGCTCCTAGTAATAAGGTCGAAAGTGGTAAGGGGCCAGTGTCCGCGATAGTACATACGTACGTATGTATATTATGAATAGAAAGATATAAAGTTTAATCAAAGCTTTTATGAATTCATCTAGTGTTAGAAGCAACAAGTCAATGGCAGATCCAGAAAAAAATTGGTCATAGTCAACTGTGAACTGTTAACAACTAACGGCCGAACCCAATAACCTATATATCACCAGTTTCGGCCTACTGGAGATATAAAAATATATCTATCGATGGTTTTAACGTCCCAATAATCTCTTAAGTCTACCGGCCCACGCTATCTACTGATGGGAGGGTGTATCGCCTACAACAGATATATATTTGTATGAAAATGCCAAAGTATGCATCCCAATATACGATAGGTTTGACAGGACAGTACTACAGATGGCAGATTTGGCTATTCCCCGAATTGCAGGGATAAACGTAAAGTAGCCAAGCTAAAATGAACTCTTTAGTACTTGCAATAGTGATCATAGATGTTTTTTTATATTCAAAGTAATTTTTAAAGTAAAAATTAAATTCAAATATCTCGAAAACGGTGCGCCCTAGGCAAAAAACAGAAATTTAACCCCCCCTTACTAACACCCCCCGTGCAAGCAAGCACCATTCCAACATGAATTGTTAAAAAAATGTAAAAAAAAAACCAACATTAATGCGATAGGGTAGCCCGCGAAATTCAAATTTTATTACGTTTTTTGCAATTTGCAGGTCAGTAACAGGTTGTATTTTGATTCGCGGCCATAACAAATATGGCTCTACAGAATTATATCTTAATCCAGTAACTTATTTAGAAGTAAGAAACAAAGAAGTTTTAATATAACCCTAATTACACATGTTGTTTTTTAAAGTGATGTTGGTTAAAATGGAATGCACGGGAGGGCGAAGTAGAGAAACCTACTTATTGTTTTAGTTAGATAGATAGCCTTATTAATGATTGTGTGACGCCATCCGAGCATAGATATAATTATACTGTCTATCATCAATAGCGATCTGTCTTTAACTGAAAATAAGTTATTGGGTTCGGCCGTAATACAGCTGCTATAGGGTGTCCGCCGGCAGATTTAGACCTTGAAACATGTTTTTTTTATCAGGCGTTTCTGTGCCAAGGGATTTCAGTGATTCCATAAATCAATTGGCAAATTTTAGTTATTGAAATCTACTTTGTTTTGTCTACGAAGAAATACGTTTTAGGGATTAGCAGACACACAATAAAACCGCAAATTAAATAATAACTAGAACATTTCTGATAAATTAATTGTTCAGTTTAAATAATTGGTACCTACTTACGTCAATTAGTTTCGAGGTAGGTAAGTTTGGTATTTCCTGCAAAAACATTTAGGTAGTATTTGTGGTTAGCATAAAGGTTCGTACAGACTGGTGCGATATCGCGGGCGCGACAGGAACCGACAAATAAATTGTGCTACTAGTGTCACGTCGCGCCAGTCTGTACGAGCCTTAATTAGCCTATAATGTTCCCACTGTTGGGACACAGGCCTCCAGTTTTGTGAAAAGGAGTGGGCCGTAATCCACCACGCGGACCCAGTGCGGGTTGGTGGATGTCACATCATCACATGTCTTCGAATTGTTGGTTCTAGGACATGCCAGTTTCCTCACGATGTTTTCCTTCACCGTTTTGATAGCAGTGGTGATGGAATAATTTACACGAAGTAAAGTGCTTGCTTGGGATCAAACCCACGACCTATAACGTGTAAGTCGCGGCCGTTACCACTGGGCCACCAGTGCCAACACTGCTCTCCTTTGTGGTTTATAATTATAAATAAATGATAAGTGGATGGATAGTCTGTGCGTTTGTAAGTTTACGTCACATTAATTTGTTTTATTGTGGTCTCGAGGGAAAGGCCGGGTCAATACAAATACACGTACGCAGTTGACGTCTGTATTATAGTACCTACGATATAATTACGTATGGATGTAAAAATTAGCCATGTTATTAATTTAATGTTCAATATGTTTCTGGAATTTGTGTTTATATTTTAAGAAGTAACTTTTTGTCATTCAGTTTTGAATTACCGACGGTAAAATTATTAGGAATGCTTGCTAAGACAATCAATGTTAATTCCATTACATTTTTATTTCATTTTCCGGATGCAAAATGTACGCTTGGATGTGGAGTTGCCGACACCAGCCGCATAAACTATTCTACTATAGTATATTTTCAATGAAAATATTTAGGGCTATCTTCCGTATTTCTTTTTAAATTCTTTAGCGATACGCCACTAATAAAATGGCTGTCACTAAAATGTGTCACCCCGGAACAATACTACCCAGCCTACCCACTCAACAAAACAATAAAAAAAAACAACATGGCCGCCTGTCAGCACCTACGCGGGAAAATTTATAAAAGAATGCACTTCAAATACCAAAATGCACTTGATTAACACCGCTTATTTAACGCACGCTATTTCAAATCTTATTTTAGTTAGATAAAGACCGTATTTGTACGTATTTGTGGCGCGGTGTGTTCCTCGCGCGGAGATTTCTCACAAACTAAAATAAGTACTGAAACATCATTGCATAATACGCAGAAAAGCTCCAGAGTGCAGTGACCATGGCGCGGAGATTTTCACGGAGATTTCATATATTCAAAAGAAAGTACGCCGAACTTTTTATAAAAATAAAATAGTGTATTATTTTTCTACATTGTTTTTTTTTACGAAATGTTCCCGTTCGCAATATACACTCGTGATAGAATACTAATGCGCTAGTAGGTTTGTACCTGTAGGTACATTATAATACGGAGTATCCCTGTATCTCAGATTATAGAAAGAAAGCCTGTAGGTATCAACTAGGTCTTCAAATAAAACTGAATGAGATGTGACTACATAGTGTTAGCTACGTTAAGTAAGTAGGTCGGTAGGTACATTTACTTATGAACACAGATGTGGGTTTATTATGATGAAAAATTAAAAGCGCAACATTTTGAACTTTAAGCCGATGAGTCTACCGCGCGCTGAGTTATTAGATTTATGTTGACGTGACTTAATACTTGTAAGGAAAGGAACGCTCGTTGTTATTTAATACCTATACTTATCGTACGAATACCTATCACTCGTGCGTGAGCCTGCAAAGAATGTAGGTATCTCATGCAATTCTGCAGCTGCAATAGTACCTAAGAAGATTATAGATGCATAGAAATTATGTAACAATAACAAATATGAGATGAGTATAGGTATGTTTACTATTGTTCATCCTGCTTTCATCACTCAACCTTGATTAATCGCGTATTCGCGCGCTGGGGGCCTAAAAATGGACGCTTTGGCAGAATCATAATATCTCAGATTATAGAAAAGAAGCAGATAGACCGCGCGGACACCGAGAGTGCGGCCAACAAAGCAAATACAAATTCAAAAGCGAATACACTCTCGATTCAGTACAGCACGAAGCGTCGCATCGTTAGTACGTCACGGGCTCTAACAGATAATTTCAGAATAATGCCGTCTTGTATTTTTAAACATTGTAAAAACTGTTCCCAAAAACAAAATAAATAAGTTAGAGTATCTTTCATAAGTAAAATATTGATTATTTGTCTATTTGGATTTATATTACGTGTTTATTGTTAGTGACATCTTGAAACACAAAACCTTAACAAAAATCATTCGGTGTTGCTAGTTTATATTGAAACATTTACCCCTAAGTTAGGAAATAAGTATAGGATACAGGAGTATCGATTTACAAAAATATGTATGTCGATAATAGTGTTTTATTTATCGCCTTTTCTGGTTGGTATATTTATAGATAAATAAGTATGTATGTGTCTTCGTAAGTGTAACTAGTTAATGGATTTTATAATACTTATTACATCAGTCGATTTGGTATAACATGGGTTTTATGACGTCACCATAAAGTAAATATAGCTACCAAAAACAATAAAATGTTGGTGTCTCAAAATAAAAATATATCGCAAATGTATCGTTTTATGGGTATTGTTAATTTGACGTACTTATACTGTTGATAAAAACAACTCATTTAAGAAAAATTTAATAATTATTTTTTTTCATGTAATGAAATATTATGGCTAATTTTTTCATTCTCCTGGCAACCGTACACACACATACAGGCACCTGTTCTTATAGTGCTGTCACGTGGCTCTAACGCACACATGTCTACAAACGGGCCTCACTTTGTTGTTCCGCGCGGTCTGTCTGCTTCTTTCTATAATCTGAGCATAATATCATCTGCGTACAATTCGTATCCCGCAATTCATCCGTTTGACAATTTTGTATGGAGTTTCGTAAAATGGTCCACAAATTATGAATTGCTTTCATAATCATCATTCAAACTCAAACTCAAACTCAAAGCATTTATTTCAATTAAACCAATTACAGGCACTTTTGAATTGTCAAAGAGTCGGTCAGTTAGTCAGAAAGTTGAAGCTATTTGCCCATTCCAAAACGTAGATCTCTATGGAGAAGAACAGGCAAGAAACTCCAAGGACACTCTTTTAAATCAAGATATTACAAAATCCTGGGTACATTATTCTTGTCGCTTCTATATGTGAGAACAATGTAAAAATATAAATTATTTAAAAAAACAATATAAAAATATTACAAATAAGCCCTGGCAGCCGAAAGATGTCCACTGCTGGACATAGGCCTCCCCTAAAAAGGGGGGGGGGGGTTGCCATAATCACCACGCTTAGCAGGCGGGCTGGCGATCGCAGTAAAGTGTTAAAATGCATAGAGAACGCTGCTGCCCATTCTCTAGTAAGTCCCTTAGTCGCCTTTTACGACACCCACGGGAAGAAATGGGATAATGTTATTCTTTACGTCCGGCACCACGCGGAGCCACACGGAGGATGAATTGCTTTATTGAAGTCTAATGTCAAATAGCAGCTGTCAAACAGAGGAATTGCGGATGTATGAATTGTACGCAGATCATAATATGATTCTGCCAGAGCGTCCATTTTAAGCCCCCTGTAGTGTGTCCGGAAAATAATAGATAGGTAATTAATGTATTTATTTGTGTGTGCAGCAGCTAAACAACTGGTACGTACTGCTAACCATCTTATCATACATTTTTATGGATATAAACATGGATGTTCTGTCATGTAAAAGTTTGTATTTGTTAAAACACCAACATTAGGTTAACCTACAGTACAAAATCCTTGTGTGTGACAAATTTCTATCACAACTAAGAGTTAGGTATTAGGTACATAATAACTACCTACTTGCACTCAATAATTAGAAGGCTTATCCTTAAGCAACATTTACCTACCGACCTACAAAATATTATACAGGGTCAAATTAAACTAGCTAGCGCAACTCCGCAGACGTGATGGGTATCGTATGGTGTATATCTAAACACAACAAAATAAAAATGAAAAAATTTGCAGATTTTTTTTCTTTTTTGTTTTTGATTCGTTTAACCTTGTTTAGATATTGATACCTATCACGTCTGTAAAGTTTGCACAAAACATATTTTTAAATAGATATTTCTACTTCACTGCGGTTGAGACCCCAAAAAAAATCATATTTTTTTTTTTTAATTCTTTCGTGTTTAGATTTCGATACCCATCACGGCTGCGCAGTTTCGCTAGCTAATTTAATTTGACCCTGTATAAGTACTTAACATCCTTTTTCTTTTGATATCAGAAATCCTATACAATTTCTCGAGACAGTCTCCCAAACGTACAAAATGTAGATGACCCTAGTTGGACCAGTCGCCTGCCAGCATCTAATTTGGTCCGTCGAACGGCGCGCCGTAGTTTCAACATCCAAACATACGCGCTTAGCATTATTTACAATTCAAACATGAATTTAATTCATGCATCAACAGGTTCAATGTAAATCTATGGTGTTTAGCACAAGGATATTTCAATGATTGTGGAATTGTCCAAAGAGAGATGGGACATAAGCACGGGGTTTATCCAGAAATTTGGGACAAGTTATCTACACGGGGCCTAAAATGGACGCGTTGGCAGAATCATAATATGATCTGCGTACAATACATATCCCGCAATTCATCTGTTTGACAGTTTTGTATGGAGTAAAATGGTCCAGAAATTATGAATTGCTATAATGAAGTCTAATGTCAAATAGCAGCTGTCAAACAGATGAATTGCGGGATGTATGAATTGTACGCGGATCATATTATGATTGAAATGAAATGAAATGAAAATTTTAGGCCCCCAGATTTGTGTCCGAGCAAAACCCATCTCTGCTAGAGAATGAACAGACTATTTCTATTCTATCTATTTAGGTTGGTTTTTCGGTGCTTAAAATGCACTTTTGAGACAATATCAAGGAAGGAATCTAAATGATAAATGATTTATTTTCTACGTAGGTTTGTACAAAAACTTTAACACGTCAAACATATAAAAAAAAAAAAAACTAGATGAGGTCGGCGTTTCATATCTGACTACTCTGAGAAGAAAGGCTCACACTCTCTTTTAAAGTCCAGACATAATCTTGGTCAGATCATGTGAAGACCATGTAGATTGGTGCCTGAAATGATCTTTTGATCTGAAAAGAAGATAAAATGATAACCTTCGAATTGCTATAGGTAATCAATTTGTTTCCTAAGCATTAAGCATCCTAGCTAGCTTATGGTTATAATTTCTGGGTGAAATCGTATGAAAAAACAAATCAAAAATGGTTTAGTTAAGTAGGTATTATTTTTAACAAATGAATCAAAATTAAAAGTATTTTTTTCAAACTAGACTGAGAATCAGCACTTTTCGAACGTCAAAATTACCTAATCAATTAAAAGAGCCCACCAAGACCAACCCATACAATTTTTTCATAAGACAGTCCCCCAAAACGTCCGCCCTTCACCTCAACTAGTGAATATCATAATTTTCCAATTCTCAGTTTTCCATAAAGCCTTTTGCGTCTATTATTTTTAATAGCATTCGTCAGGTAGGTAAGTATCTATTGAATTTTGAATTATATATTTTAAAAACTCTGGACCTGAATTGTTCGAGAAGCATTTCCTTGATCATTTTATTTTATTTATTTAAGATTTCCAACAAAAGTTATACCTACACTTACACAATATCTTACGTCATTGTCATGAAACATAAATAATGGGCAATATTAGGTACATAATGAGATATACACCTCAAAAATATAAATATGTCTCTAGATATACAGATCTAAAGCTGTGAACTCGTCGAAAAAAATTGACAAATTAAAATGACAGCACATGCAATGACGTATCGCGAGTGTAAAACGTAGGTGTCTGTCACGCACACCCGCTCAACAAAGTTGGCCTGCTTGTTTTAGTTCTTAAGCAGCGTGACACTCTATCTAGGCATAAATAATCAAAGGTAAGGTTAGTATTGGTAAGTATTCAGTGGGCTATTAAGACGCAGATAATATGCCAGTGACTTTGAGTGGTTACCTTGCGTGTTCTGTACTGAGCTCACGCAACGCGTCGTACGTTCAACCAGTAATAGGATTCGCCCGTCGAGGAGCGCTGTCCCCAATTTGACGCATTATTAATTTACTATAAACGAAACAAAAGGTATTTTAATAAAACGCGTTTACTAAAAGATCAATAATTAAATTACCTATAAACGGGTGAAGGTTTCAGAAAGATACGCTAGGTAGATTTTGCGCCATTCTCAGTTTTTTAATATAAACATAATCTAAAATATCCTCATAATTCAGTTATTAAGAAAATGCTCTAATTTATCATATATTTTTTTCAAATCATGAACACTACTCGTGTAGACGTGATCTTCAGTATAAAATCATTAAAAGACGGTTATCGTCCCCTTAAACATGACCTTCAGTGTATTTACGCCTGAATTTGAGATGTATTTCCATCCAACTCCCTAAAATGTTTACATTGTAGAACGATAACGTCACACGTCATGTTGTTTTCCTGCAAGGTTAAGGTACCGCATCTACCTATTCCATATTCAAATCCCTGTTTTCAAATTGATGTTTTCCTCATGTAAGTTGGTACCTACTTACTAAAAAGACAGATGACATTGTGTGCAAAATAACTTTATTTATTTTCATTTCTGAAGAAAGCTGCCGTATCTGCCGTATGAAGTAATTAAAATCCGATACACTATAAGACATAAATATCAAAGTGAGTGGCGCGTGAGCGAAGGGCTGTTATCAGTGCAAACACTATTATATTGTGGCGGCCCAGATATTGGGCAGAGTGACGACAGGGTAAGGGCAGAAGTGGTATTTGGCAGAAGGATTTTTTTTAATGACTAACAACTGGTGAACGAAATATATTTATTAGATGTCTAAAGAAGAATTTCTATAATCACCGAGCTTTGCAGATTGTTGATGTTTTTACACAACACAACACTTCTGCCTATCCTATAAGTAACTCAGGAAGAGAGAATAAAAAGAAGGTGAGGACGAGACCCCAGTCCGTCTCGTCACCCGGCAACGGCTGAAATGCACCGGCGGCGCGGCACCCTAGGCCGCCAACGCGACTGCGTCGGTCCCGTCACAGCTCCCGTCGCTGTCAATATTTTGTTATCAGTGTCACATAGACGTTTTAGATTTTCTATTAATTTAGTTTGTTATTTTTATTCAGTTTAATATATTTAAGTAAAATCGTTCTATAGATATAGATGTTTAGTGGCAGCAGCGATGTGTTGGATGGTAGTGGTAGTGCCAGTCAACCTTCAACATCGCTGAGCATCCTGGAGAGATGTCCGCTGTGTACCCAGGCACGGTTTTTGAAAGGTAAGCGGGGTCTGAATGTGCATATTGGAATGGTACACAGACCCAAAAATTCACTCACTTCAGACCCACCAACAGCTACACCTACAATACCAGCTACATCCACTTTTGACCCGTTTTGGAAAACCCTTTCAAAATTCAAACACTCTGTACCTGTTTTGAAGCGAGTTCCCCGCGGCGCCCGACCTCTTGTGGCACAACACCTAGCAGGTTGCGTTCGTCTTGCCGCCAGGGAGAACTCGCAAAGTGCTTGGGAACAGCTGCTCACCTTCCCTTACAGAATTCTACACGTACAAAAGAAATTTGGCAACCAAAAAGACATTGACTGCACAAATGAAAGAAAACTGTAATATTTCGGCTCATAATTTAGATTCAAAATTACCGACACAGATATACACCTCTTCAAGAGGTATATCACATCTTGTTGAATCTAAGTTAGAGGAAGGTGACATAAGTGGAGCAGCCAGGATTCTTTTTAGTAGCGATGTGGTGGCACCGTGTTCTCCAGAAACACTCGCAGCTCTGGAGAGCAAACACCCTGCCCCAGCGGATGGTCTTTCTTTTCCCGACCCCCCTGATCTGGATAATCACTTCCTCACCATTACAGGTCGAGAGTTGGTCACAGCCGTTTGCTCCTTCCGGAGCGGTTCCGCTGGCGGCCTCGACGGCCTGAGTCCTCAGCACCTTAAGGACCTTATCAGTTCAGGCGCCGGGGCAGCTGGTGAGTTGCTCTTGAAGGAGCTTACGGCTTTGATTAACCTTATGCTCTCCGGCAAGGTGAACGAGGCCGTCATCGACGTTCTGTACGGGGCCAATCTATGCGCCCTGCGTAAGAGGGATGGCGGCATTCGTCCTATTGCCGTGGGAACTACATACCGTCGTATGGCAGCCAAGATTTGCTGTAAATTTTTTGGTGAGGTTGTTTCGGAAAAATTTCAACCCCTGCAGCTAGGTTACGGCTCGAAAGGGGGCTGTGAGGCTGCCGTACACGCTTTGTCGACCTACCTAAATTCTGGCAAAGGAGAGGTCATCCTGAAGGTTGACATAAAGAATGCCTTCAATTCTGTTAATAGGGACACCTTGCTGGCAGAAACTAAAAGAGAAATACCTCAAATTTATAGTTTCCTTTGGCAATGTTACAGACACTCTTCTAAATTACTTTATCGGGACAACCTTCTGGAATCTGCTGTTGGCTGTCAACAAGGTGACCCTCTCGGGCCAGTGATTTTTAGTTTAGCAATTCACCCAATCATTCGACAGCTAAATTCCAAATTTAACGTTTGGTATCTTGATGATGGAACTTTGGGAGGCGATGTAGAAACGGTTTTAAAAGACTTTCAATTCTTTAAACATAAACTATTTTCCATTGGCCTTAATCTCAACCTTTCTAAATGTGAACTTTATTTAGCGGACAGTACTGACAGACATCTGACACTTCCTAAATTTAACGCAATAGCCCCAGAAATCAAAATTATTGAAAAAACCTCTCTTCGTCTCCTTGGGTCTCCAATCTTTGAGAATTCCTTTCCCGATTTTATTGAGGAAAAAATACAAAATTTCAGTGACGTTTCGGAAAGATTGTTCCAAATTAACATGCATTCGGCTATAACCTTAATCCGTTACTGCTGTTTCGGCCCTAAATTAACATATTTCCCTTCGCGCTTCCCATTTATGGAAGCACACTCACCTATTAGACAAAATGGACCAAATTATCCGGCATACAATATCTTCGATCTTAAATGTGGCCATGGACGACCGAGCTTGGGCACAAGCTACTCTTCCCATTCGTATGGGAGGCCTCGGCGTCCGCAAAATTACAAGTATTAGTTTACCGGCTTTCATTTCCTCGGTCCACGGCACTGAGAAATTAATCAGGAAAATCCTAGCCCCCACACTGATTGATTTTGATGTGCCGTGGTTCTCCGAGGCTATGGATGCCTGGAGAGTCGCTTGCCCGAACTCAGATGCACCCGACAATCCATCTTCCCAGAGACGGTGGGATGAGCAGCTCTGCAGAGTAGTACAGAATAATTTACTTGACACGTCTGCTACTACTGCGGAGCGTGCGCGCTTGCTGGCTGTGGGTAAATGGGAGTCGGGTCTGTGGCTTCATGCACTACCATCGTCGAACATAGGTACTTTGTTCGACGACACTACTTTCCGCCTCGCTGCTTCCCTCCGACTAGGAGCTCCTTGTTGTTCTCCTCATCGCTGTCACTGTGGCGAAGTTGTCAACAGCCTCGGACACCACGGCCTGTCTTGCAGCCGTAGTGCAGGTCGCTTAGCGCGGCACGCGAATATTAATGACATTATCCGACGAGCTCTTGTCACCGTCGGCGTTCCAGCTGTATTAGAACCTAATGGCTTGGCACGTGACGATGGCAAGAGACCGGACGGCATGTCTTTATTTCCATGGAAGGTGGGTAGGCCTTTAGTGTGGGACGCAACGTGTGTCGATACTCTTGCGCCATCCCATCTTCCTGACTCCGCGTGCTGTGCTGGCGCTGCTGCAGCGTCTGCGGAAAATCTCAAGCGGCGAAAGTATATTAACCTTATTGGTAATTATATTTTCGAGCCGTTTGGGGTTGAAACCCTCGGGCCGTGGGGTCCGAGTGCTCATGATTTGTTCAAAGATATCTCCAAACGGCTGGTTGACACTTCCCGTGACCCAAGGGCTGGCTTTTACCTTGGCCAGAGGTTAAGCATTGCCATACAACGTGGCAATGCCGCCAGTCTCTTGGGTACATTACCAGTCGACAGCGATGCGGAGGAATTTTTCGACGCTATATTTTAATGTTTTATAGTTTTAGTTTAGTTAGTATATAATTTTGTTATTTTTATAAATTAATTAGTTATAAGTTGTTATTTATGTACTTAATATTTTAATTCTAACTAAATAAAAGAAACAACAAGGACCTTACTAAAAAAAAATACATTCAAAATATATTTGTACTTTAAAAACGAGCTGTTCGAGCAATTTACCAGGGTGCCAGAGTTTCTCTAAGAGATTTTTTTTAAAGATATTGGTATTCTCATGGTGGCATCACAATTCATCTTCGCCAACATCTTATAAGTACGAGTATGTTAGGCAAAATATACACTTATACATTAAAAACAGTGATCTCTACCAGAAATAAGGACAATTAATTACGTGCTCCATTTCACCGGCTTCATAAGGTTCATAACTCATTTGTTGTACTTGGTATAACTTTTTATAACACCGGCTCAGTTGCCAAGAAAGGAAAAAAAAAACTTTTTACAACAAGCTTCCTTGCTACATTTGCCTTTTAATGCGTTTAAAGTTAAAGTTAAATCCAATCTTTGTTCAAAGGCATACTATTCTATCAACGCCTACTTCAAAACCATATGAATAGTTGGTCGCTGTGATTAACTCAAGACAATGTTCATGTTCTTTCTCCAGATAGATTACCTACTGACAGGTTATATGTGTTCCTTTATTGGTTTATTTTATTTCAGTGACAAAATCTACTCATTACAATGTTCTTTTATTATGCCTAGAGGCTTTTATTTAGATACGTTTTGTTTACGTTATTTCTGCTTGAGTATAGTTTTCGACGATTATTATAATTTTTTTTTTTTGTATAATGGTGTGTGCTAGCTAACATAAGGCAAATAATTTAATTTAATGTTTTGTGTTGCATTTTACATTTTATTGTATAGATTCTAGTTTTATATATGAACAGACAGCTGTGCTGCTGGGGAGTTTGTTGCGCCAGTTCTTCTTCCCAGCTAAAGCACTAGGAAGTGGTGAAGGGTGGGCGTTTTTGGGGGACAGTCAAGTGTAATTTTTGACGTTCGAAAAGTGCTGATTCTCAGCCTAGTTTGAATAAATGACTTTTGATTTGATTTGAAAAAGAAATATCGGGTCTGCGCCCACTCGACCCGCTCAGACTCAAGACCCAACCCGAAGAATATTTACTACTATACCAGATGTTTACTACCAATTCAGTGCCATTTTTACAGTCGGGCAAAATGTTAACTTATTATACATAGAATATTTAATATTTTGATAAGATACGTAATTTATCCTGGTAGTCAGTGATTTCGTTAAAAATATGTAGGTTTATAAAGATAGGCTCTACCTCTTAAAGCGTGCCACTAGCTATAAGATTGTAATGATAATTAACAATAATCTGTGATTTTTACTACAAAGTACAAAGCGTATAATAATTATATTAAAAAACCGGCCAAGTGCATGTCGGACCACGCACAATGAAGGGTTCCGTAGTTGGGATGAATTTATCCCAAAAACAAACTTAACATTGTAGTTGAAAAACATGCTCTCCCATACATCGATATACGTTACGGTCAATTCTCCAATTGCAAATTTAAGTTGGTCGACTATTACTCGTTAACTTGTGAAGCCTACTTAGCTGTGATAGTTTTCCTTTTAATTTCGTTATATATACTATTGCCATGAATTTTTCACATATCCAAAACCAACCATTTAGCTGGCAGGGGGGGGGGGGGGCACACTTGACTTTAACAAAAAATAGCACTTTAAAGCTTAATATTACGCAAACGGATCCCTTATTTGAAAAATGGTTTTGCCAAACCCACAATATTTTTGAACGGCCTATCCAACGATACCCCACACCATGGAATAGACGAGAAAAAAAAATATCATCCCCATTTCACGTGTAAGGGAGGTACCCTAAAAAAAAATGTTTTTCATAATTTTATTTTACCATTTTTTCGGCATGATTAATATGTATACCCATGCCAAATTACAGCATTCTAGGACTAAGAGTCTCTGAGCTAAGCTGGGGATAGACGGACGGACGGACAGACAGACAGACAGACGGACATGGCGAAACTATAAGGGTTCCTTGTTTACTACGGAACCCTAATAAGGATAAGTAGGCACTTACTTGTTTAATTATTGATTTATTTACCAAACATTATTTAAAATTTACACTCTGTGGTGCAAGCGTTAAATCGACACTTTTCTGTCTGACTATAATACATCGACGTTTTTACGCCTATCAAAACATAAATATCCAGGGGGTCTACTCCGAAGCGTTAATCCGAAGTATCGGCCGAATGTTCGGCCGTTTTATAACTTCCAAAGTTTCCTTACCCGACTTCAAGACACATTTTTGACTTTGGCTTATCTCTTTGCCTGTTGTTTTTATTTTTTCTTTCGCCGTAGTCAGCCATAGTTAGCCGTAGTCAAGCTACGACCGAACATTCGGCCGATACTTCGGATTTATGTTCGGAGTAGACCCCCAGGTATTATTCTTCGGGTCGAGTCTAAGCGGGTCGAGTGGGCACGTACCCGAAATATCAACTTTTTGGGACGGTAAATTAAGTTGAATATTCAGAATGACTATTATCTATCTAGGAACATCAATGTTTGTTTGTTTGTTCTATAAATATAGAATCCGAAAGGGCTAAAGTAGACCAATTTTGATGAAACTTTGGTGAGTTTTTCTGCATACGCCCGTTAGACACCACGCTAGAGAAGCTGATAAATCACTCCATGTACTTACGCACGCTTAGTCGCTCCATACTACCTACCGGCCGCACGCGATGTGAAATGTGAAACTAATACAAAAAACACAATATTGTCCTATTTACTTGATGAGTAATTGGAAATAGGCCTTAAAAACAAAGAAATTTAATATTTAAGATTAAAGTTACAAGAACAAATTAAAATCAGCTGTTAGCAGTAGTGTTGCCACAAGAAAAAAAAGGTTTAACCAATTTCTCCGCTGGTTTTACTCGTACTGTGACCTGCCCATGTTACATGTTACGTTTGCACTGACTAAAACCGCTAGAATTCAGAGCCGTGAAAATGTAAACTTATTTTTATCAATGTTTTGTTAGTTTAAGACTTTACATCAGAAATGATGATTCTAGTTTGGTATTTCTTAATAAATTAGAAAATTTCACCGATATATCCAGGGCGTATCCCGTCCTCTCTAGGGCGGGCGGGAATAAATTTTACGCTTCTAATACGGCTTCGTAAAAATTTACCTATATATTTAAAAAAAAAAATCGTATAAAATAAAAAATAAATGCTACGGTCTTGTGAGTGTATAGGTGTGTGAGAGTGAACTTAAAAAAATACTTACGGCCCGCGGCGGTGACGCAGTGTATTAAATTCCATGTTTAAAGTTTATGTAAAAAACTACTATTTAATTTGGCGGGATGGCGGGATCCTAACTGTGTCAGCTGCACAGAAATGCAAAACCTCGGTTTTATAGACTACCCAATATTTCATTAATTAACAAAAATGTGTTCAAGCGATTCTGAAATGATGACCCTAGATTGTTTAAAGACGAGGCAAATACAGTAATCGAAAATCTTTTGCCAGGAAAGGAAAGTTATTTAAATACTTACAATGATTGTATGAAATGGCGAGCAAACAAGAAAAAAAATATTTAAAAAAAAATCTCTATTTATTTTCTATAATTTTTTTTTTACTTTCCTTATACCATTTCAAATGAAAAGTAGAGTGTTTAACATGGGTTGAAAGTCACAAATTCCTTTCGACCCTTGTACAACAATCTACTATAGGTACTCTCCGGGCTTTGCTGCAGTCAGGTAAAGACGCAATCAGAGAAAAGATGACCAAGACGGACGACAGCCACCAGGGGGCCTAAAATGGACGCTTTAGCAGAATCTCTTCAAGAAGTGAAGTCTAATGTCAAATAGCAGCTGTCAAACAGATGAATTGCGGGATGTATGAATTGTACGCAGATCATATCATGATTCTGCCAAAGCGTCCATTTTAGGCCCCCAGTTAACTGCAATGTTATGCCTACACACACTAACTACATCATGGACATCGCCTCAGTACCCCATGACCGAAAAACAAAAAAAAAACCTACATCATGACTAATCTAGCTGAACACTAGAACAGAACCTTTTTTTTATATAAAAAAAACGTTGCCCCCCACTAGGAATTTCTCCTGTATTATGGGTGCGTTTATAAACATTTAAACTCACATACACAAACAGCCAGACCCAGAACAACTACTTGTAGGTCATACAAATATTTGTTCGGTGCGGGAATCCAACCCGCGACACGCACACACACTGCGCCAACCGTGCCGACACCATACAGCTGACCATCACATGACATGTCCATATTAGCTGTGATCGCAGACTGTGGTATTCGGTAGGTACAGTACATTACTTCTGTCTCTGATAGCCTACCAGAGACTGAAGTAATGTACTTGTACCGTAGGTACCTACGGTAACAAACTCTCGTGATACAGTCATACAATAACCTATTCCTTATATAAGGCGAGTGATAAAATAAACGTGCATCTGCGCACGTATTCGTTAAAACATGTATCTAGGCTACCTAGGAACCTAACTAAATAGTTACTTAGAGAAAGGGCTAGAGCAGGGGTCGGCAACCTGCGGCTCTTTCGATGTAAAGTTGTGGCTCTCCAATTCCATACGCAAAAATTAAATATTATTCAATAACTGTAATTATATTATATATTAGTTTAATTATTTTATTATTCGAGCAGCTACCAGCTAGCTAAAAGGCAGCTAGAAAAAAAAAATGTCTTTATATGAATAAATATTATTTCCTGTTTAAAGTCAAATCAAAATCAAATCAAATATGTTTATTCGGTAGGATATGGTACAATAGATGTTACAATAGTGTTTCCAGCATACCCTGCCATAGTATGGCGTACAAATATTTATACACAAAAGCAAAGCCCATCATTTAATAACCTATATAAAATTATGAATAATAATGAATTAGAGAATAAAATATGAATAATAGTTAATTAATACCGATTAAGATTTTATTGTAGTAATAATAATAATTATAAATAATCAATTAATTAGTTTTTGCATGTCATGGATTTTAAAGGCAATTTTATTACTTTATTATATTATTAATGATTTATCCTCCAAGTACTCTTGAACACTGTAATATTTTTTTTCTAATAACAGTCTGAACAATACCCTTCTGAACAACGGCAATGGCAAGTCTTGAGTATTATTTGGCAAATGGTTAAATATAATAATTGCCATGCAGTAAGTATTTTTTTTAAATAGCATTAGTTTTATTTGGGGTAATTTTAATTTGTCTTTGTGCCGTGTTCTACTATTTATTTTGTAACTGCTTTTTTGGAATAAGTTATAATTTTTTTTTACAAAAGTGCATATTTCAAATATATAAAGACATGGTAGAGACAGTATTTTAAGCTTTTGAAATAAAGGTTTACAGCTATCTAAAAAGAGGGCTCCACACATTGCCCGGATGCATTTTTTTTGTCCTTTAAAAACTCTTTGCACATCTACTGAGTTCCCCCAGATTACAAGACCATATCTGAGTACAGATGCTACATAAGCATGGTAAGCAACCATTGCGGCAGGACATACACAAAGCGATCTATTTTGTTGAGTATTTTATCTACATGTGGTTTCCAACTGCAATTTTGGTCCACGGTTATACCTAAGAATACACATTCAGTAACAGTGTTTAAGGGAGAATTATTATACTGGGTGTCTAGACTATCTGTGTTTGTGTTGAGTGCTTGAAATTGTATTGAAGTTTTTGTCATGTTTATTTTTAAGTTATTAGTTTCTAGCCATTTGATTGCCTTGTCTAATGCTTTAACAATTCGTTTTTCCAAGTCTTTGTTATCGTCGCTTTTAATAACCAATGTTGTGTCATCAGCAAATAGTACGCACTCTTCATTAATCGCCTCTGGCAGGTCTTTGATGTATACTAGAAAGAAAAGAGGGGATATAATTCCTCCTTGAGGTGTACCGAAGTTGTTTTGTCTGAATTTTGATCTAAATTTCTTTTGTTCATTTTGATGATTTCTTGTTATTTCTACGCACTGCAGTCGGTCGGTAAGAAAGCTTTTGATCCACTCGTTGGCCTTCCCGCGGACTCCATAGTGAGAAAATTTTGAAAGTAATATTTTATGGCAGTCGTTTATTTTAAATTAAGAATATACGTAACATAAGCAAATACCTACTATAAATATTGAAACAATTTTTTAGTGGCTCTTTAAAAACTGGGAAGTTTTGTATATTGTAACATTTGGCTCCTCCGTCTCAAAAGGTTGCCGACCCCTGGGCTAGAGTGATGTAACTGCCCCGAATCTGCTCGGCGTTAACTAAACAAAATAGGATTGGTGAATTGTGTCATCCTTTGCTTATTTATTATCCATAAAACCAAATTGCGTAACACAGTTTGAATCACTCAATCCCAACCTAAATGATTTTGAAGTTTATTGCTAATCCCTTGCTTCATATTTACGAAAAAAAATTAAGTAGGTACAGCTCAACATCGTAAATAATGCAATGACCCCGCAGATCGAAATGAGTAGGTACCAATGTTAAACTGTTCAGCATGGTGCTGGAGAACAATTTCAGCGAAATTAAATGCCTACATTAGCTACTATTTCTTCCCGTGGGTGTCGTAAAAGGCGACTAAGGGACTTACTAAGGAATGGGCAGCAGCGTTCTTTATAATTATGCATATCACCATACTGCGATCGCCAACCCGCCTGCCAAGCGTGGCGATTATGGCAAACCTCCCCTTTGGAGGACACCTATGTCCAGCAGTGGACCTCTTTCGGCTTACGGCACGGTTGGCGCAGTGGTTAAGCGATTGACTGCCAGCTGCGCTGCGTGTCGCGGGTTCGATTCCCGCACGGAACAAATATTTGTATGACCAGCAAGTAGTTGTTCCGGGTCTGGCTGTTTGTTTATGTGAGTTTAAATGTTTGTAAACGCATCATCCACAATACAGGATTCATAGTGTGGGGCAACGTTTAAAAAAAAGAAAAAAAAGATGAATGAATGATGAAAATTATGATTTATTGCTTGGGTTAATTTATTTATTAAAACTTTATGCACAATTGAAAATATCCGGGCGTTTTCTAAGTCTACTTTCGGATGATGCAGAGACAAAATATGGTAGTTTAATCATTCCACTAAGGTACCCCAGGGCCCAGACCGAAAGGTGACGTCGTGTTGACAGTTTCTTCATAGTGCATAAATCCTGCATGGAGGAGTAGGTATATTTTAGGTGGCCACCTTATAACCGAATTAAATGTGTATTTTATTAGAAACTTATTATTGGCATCAGGGGGCCTAAAATGGACGCTTAGCAGCGCAATTCATCTGTTTGACAGCTGCTATTTGACTGAGCAGTGGTGGCCCAGTAGTAACGGCTCAGACTTATGAGTCGTAGGTCGTGGGTTCGAACCCAGGCAGGCGCTTTACTTTGTGTAAATAATTTCATCACCACTGCTCTCAAAACGGTGAAGGAAAACATCGAGAGGAAACCGGCATGTCCTAGAACCAACAATTCGAAGACATGTGACATCTACCAACCCGCACTGGGCCTGCGTGGTGAATTACAGCCCAGTCCCTCTCGAAGAGAGGAGGCCTGTGTCCCAGCAGTGGGAACATTATAGGCTGATTATGTTATTTGACATTAGACTTCACTAAAGCAATTCATAATTTGTGGACCATTTTACGAAACTCCATACAAAACTGTCAAACAGATGAATTGCGGGATATGAATTGTACGCAGATCATATTATGATTCTGCCAAAGCGTCCATTTTAGGCCCCCTGTAAACTGTAAACATTTCTAGTGGTTTCGAAATACTAGGAGAATTAGGTTAAACAAGCACTTTAGAATTTATTTCCGTTGGAAAATAAAAGCGTCTCCAAAACATTGCTTTGTTTCAGTCTTTGTCAACAGTCCCATCAGTCCTTCAGCCCTGTGTTGTTGATGTGATTTTACTGCGTTTCTTGCAAGATGACAGTAGGTATACCTACTACTATATTAGAGGAGCTTCGAGTTTCACAGTAAGGCTGCCTTTCCACGAGAAATGTCCTAAGCTAAACTGCGCAGTGGTGCATGTGTATGATAATACCTAATATTAACCAAAAGGATCGTTTGATTTATACAGGGTTATTGGTAAGACACTTATATACTTAATAACCTCCTCAGGGGTCATAAAAAAAAAAATTGCGGTTTCTTTTTCGTGATTTCAGGTTTGGTCCCATTATTCCATAGGAAAAGTTGTTCATAATGATGAGTACAATGACCCCTCAAGAGGTTGTGCGTTATTTATGTTACACCTTTTATTAGCTTAGCTACTCCGCAAATATCTTGTGGAAAGGCCGACTTAATGCATGGCAATAAATCATAGCCAACTAGGTACATATTTCCTACAATTTCGTTTGAGTAAACAACAGGGGGCCTAAAATGAAATAAAGCTGCTATTTGACATTAGACTTCAATAATAGCAATAGCAATAGCAATAGCAATTCATAATTTGTGGACCATTCTACGAATCTCCATAAAAAACTGTCAAACAGATGAATTGCGGGATATGAATTGTACGCAGATCATAATTATTAAGAATTGTCAATTTGTGACCATTTTACGAATTTTAATATGATTCATATTATTATCAATATGATTCTGCCAAAGCGTCCATAGGCCCCCAGGAAGGTGGCAACTTGTCACGTCCATTAGAACAGACAGTATGACAGACATATTATGTGGATCAGTAGGCGTAAAATGGACGCTTTGGTAGAATCATATTAGGATCTGCGTACAATTCATACATCCCGCAATTCATCTGTTTGACAGCTGCTATTTGACATAAGACTTCACTATAGCAATTCATTGTTTGTGGATCATTTTACGGAACTCCATACAAAACTGTCAAACAGGGGGCCTAAAATGGACGCTTTCGCAGAATCATATTATGATCTGCGTTCAATTCATATCCCGCAATTCATCTGCAGGCTAATTGCGTAACACACTATCAGTAGGAATCGGTTTCAATTTGACAGTTCAACAAAATTCATTGCGGTATTTAAGTTGTTGAGCAGACAGAATTTTCTAACTTAAGAAGCAATGGATTAGCAATATACTTCAAAATCATTCCGATTCCGATTCAAACTGTGTTACGCAATTAGGGTGCTGTTTGACAGTTGTGTATGGAGTTTCGTAAAATGGTCCACAAATTAAGAATTAATATAGTGAAGTCTAATGTTAAATAGCAGCTGTCAAACAGATGAATTGCGGGCTGTATGAATTGCACGCATGATTCTGCCAAAGCGTCCATTTTAGGCTCCCTGATGAATTGCGGAATATGAATTGTACTTATGATAATGCCAAAGCGTCCATTTTAGGCCCTCTGTTTGGCAATTCTATGCTATGCTGAGCTAAGAATAGCGTTCCTTGTCTTTTCACGTGGGTGGCGGCAAGAGTCAGGTACCTATTACATCAAGTATTTGGACGGCGACGTTCACCTGTAAATATGACGTGTTCATAGCTATTATCCCGGGTTATTTATTACAATTGCGGCACTAACTATAGTACCTACAGCAAAGATACCATGGAGTCATTGGCATCGGTGTAACCAACTGTCTGCTACGGTCGCAGTGGCATAGTGGGGCTTGCCCAACCTTGTCCAGAGAAGGCTAGGTAAGTACCTATACTTTCAAACTTCCTGTTGTACAGCATAAAAATCCAGCAAGTAGGTATGTAGGGGCACGTTGTACATAGGTACCTATAGTAGGTAACGCTCCATTTTTAACCGACTTTACAAAAAGGAGGAGGTTCTCAAGTCGTTTGTATTTTTTTTTTTTTTTTTTAATGTTTGTTACCTCGGAACTCTGTCGTTTATGAACCGATTTGGAAAATTCTTTTTTTATTTGAATGGATATACTTCCAGATTGGTCCCATTTTTATTAAAATCCAGTTCTGATGTTGGGATCCATGAGTAATTGAGGGAACTCCTCAAATATTATAGGCATAGGTACATATAGCGATTTTTATATTTTCATCAACAAGTCAATTATTTGCATTCAGAAAGTATAATTTGGTGAAGTGGAACTGATGAACAAGGCCACTTATGGCCACCGGAACTTCTCAATATTAAGTATTTCACGGGTGGCGATGAGTTATCTGGATTAAGATTGTTAAGCGAAGCAAATTTAAATAAATAGTTCTGATCAAAATGGTACCATCAAACTGATCTGATGATGAAGCCGGAAGGTAGGCACTGGAACTCCGTAATAAAACAATGTATCCTAACCGTGTTTGGTCTTATTGGAATTTTCATGAAATGCACTCTGGCTATTAATGATTTTTAACCGACTTCAAAAAAGAGGAGGTTCTCAATATATATATATCTATCCATATATCATAAATCTAGCTATATATACATGGAAACCGCGACTGATTGGTCTATCAACACAGCTCTAACCACTGAACAGATTGGGCTGAAATTTGGCACATAGGCAAAAAAAAAAGCCATTCGCTAAGAAGGGATTTTGGAAATTTTACCTTTAAGGGGGGGAAACCGGGGGTTTTGTGTGCATGAATAATCTTATTCCTAGATTTAATAAACTTGAAACTTGGACGAATACTTAGGTTCCTTTTATGTAGGGTAGGTACTTTTAATCCCGGTTCCCATGAGATTTTTTCTGACATGCACGCGGGTGAAGCCGCGGGCAAAAGCTAGTGTTATATATGTTCAGGCATAACTTATTTGTTTAGGAACTGATTTTTATAATTATTTTATTCGGTAGAGGAAGCTTGCGCGGTCTCCTATAGGTACATTACAAATCTACAGCTAACTCTTCAATAATACGTATTAATCCACTCGGTGTATGTTGATGATATTATAAAACTTCCTGTCACTGTTGTTTTCATAGCAATTAGTGGTATACGAATTGGTGTGGGGTAGGTACCACTAAAAAGTGAAAAATTAAAACTATTTTACAAAAAAAACAACCGACTTCCAACAAAAACAATAAAAAGTGAAAAATAACTTTAATTTCGGAAGTCGGTGGCAAAAAACTAAAAAACACATACTAAGACACCGACTTCCGAAATTAAAGTTATTTTTCACTTTTTAGTGTTTTTGTTGGAAGTCGGTTGTTTTTTTTTGTATAAAAGTTTTTATTAGTGTTCTGTAAAGAACTCTTACAGGATCACTTCGTTATCTGTCTGTCGAGTTTGTCAAGTTTATTTTTCTCAGCAACGCGAGGTATCAAGTCGAAATTTATGTCAAATAAGTAGGTCCCTCGGAGCTCTAAAAAAAACAAATACCTACACCCTTATAGGCGACATATTTTGATACTCGCAAATAAATCAAAACCTATATGGTTGGTACTTCCCGTTGACCTAGAATCATGAAATTTCAACTACAATCTTAAGTTTGTTTTTGGGATAAATTCATCCCAACTATGGAACTCTTCATTGTGCGTGGTCCGACAAGCAAGTAGCCAGCTTAAAAAAAAACATTATCACTTGGTCGTTTATTGTATCACGTAGGTATTAGTAGGGCCTACGGA
Source organism: Tiliacea aurago (assembly GCA_948098905.1). Lineage (NCBI taxonomy): Eukaryota > Metazoa > Arthropoda > Insecta > Lepidoptera > Noctuidae > Tiliacea > Tiliacea aurago. The sequence goes on from OX402601.1 coordinate 2,682,456, forward strand.
TTCAACATAAGACTTGATCAAACTTCCTATAGGTACCGAATGAAGTTTGGGTGGTAGCGAGTGCGGCTGCCGAGTGTGGGGTCTACTTCCGCAGCAAGATTAGTACGAGAACCGCGTAGAGAAGCGTTTTGTCGACGGAAGAGTAGACAAATATGACGTTTTCGTGTAGACAGTAGAACATTTACAGTAGACAAGCGATTTCTATTCTACAGTAGAGTAGAATTAGAAAAAGCCATGCTAGGCCTGCAGGTCAGGTGTTATTGGGGTTACCCATGAGGCCATTCTCAGCAGCAGCACGGACTCTGCAGTTCAGCACCAGGTAGGGTTGTTTCAGTACTATACAAAGAGCCTGATAGACGGGAATATGGTACAAAACTCATTGGCATATGATGCATTTCTCTCTGCAGATCTGCACAACCACTGCGGTTGCATAACATGAATGCAATAAAACGCTTCAGTATTAACGTTACTTCGTTAATTACCGAAACTAAACTGCATTTAAAATAACTTAAATAACCCAGTTAGTTGTCCAGCGTCGCGCACGTAAACACGCACGAGATGCGCAGTTGATGCCAACTAGTGTGCGCGTACGCACAATGTCACAACGGTAGTAAGATGTAGAAGTCCCACAACTAAGGAGTAAAAAAATCATCATTATAACATCACGCCCGTATTTTCCGAAGGAGTAAGCAGAGAAACACTTACAGCTTCTGCCCACGTGAAATTTCGTTTTACCACTGCATCGCCTTCGATTTCGCTTACCGTTCTTTCTGACTTTTTTATTTTTGTTCGGCTCCTAAGGGTCATAGCGTGATGTTAAATAGTATTTAACCTTCCTTATTGGGCTATCAAATGCAAAAATATTTTTTCAAATCCGACTGGTAGTTCCAGAAATTACCCCCTACATACAAACAAATTTGACCTCTTTATAATATTAGTAGGGAGCAAACCTATTCCAATTATACAATAATCAGCCTTTCTGCTGGGACACAGGCCTCCTCTCTATTAATCCACCACGTAGACCTGGGGGCCTAAGATGGACGCTTTGGCAGAATCTTAAGATCTGCGTACAATTCATATCCCGCAATTCATCGGTTTGACAGTTTTGTATGGAGTTTTAAAATGGTCCACAAAATTATGAATTGCTTCAAATAGCAGCTGCGGGAAATTGCGGGTTGTATGAATTGTACGCAGATCATATTATACGATTCTGCCAAAGCGTCCATTTCAGGCCCCCAGCACGAGTTGGTGAATGTCACATTATATTTGATCATGCCAGTTTCCACTCCCTAGTCCTAACGCGTTAGAAAACACACTTAGGTAGGTACCTTAATATTACTCTTTGTAGATTAGAGGTCGAAAATCGTCCTTAATGGCGAGAACTTTATTATCAGGCCAATGAACTACTCTTTCATCTTTATCTCTAATATCAAAAATCAAATCAAATATTTATTTATTGAATAAAAGGTATTTGTAGTACGTACATAATAGAGCTTAATAATTAAGTAAGCGTAGTAGTAAAACTAACACTCTGTAGGGGTGAACTACTGTTCTCCTAGCTAGCTAATATTCTAAATTATAGTCAAATTTCGTGTCCATTCTCCCTATTTATTTATACTTTGTGTCCGTCTGTTTGACCGCGTTCTTCTTCTAAACTGCGCAAAGGATTTTGATGTGGTTTTCACAATCATATAGACAATTTATTACGGAAGATTTGTGTATCAAACATTAATATTTAGCTTACCTATAGTAAAGTTCCGTTTGGTGCCGGACGTAAAGAATAGCACCATCCTGCATCCCATTCTTCCCATGGGTGTCGTAAAAGGCGACTAAGGGACTTACTAGAGAATGGGCAGCAGCATTCTCAATGCATTTTTAAAACCTGCGATCGCCAACCCGCCTGCCAAGCGTGGCGATTATAGAAAATCCCCCCTTTTAAGGGGAAGCATATGTCCAGCAGTGGACTTCTTTCGGCTGAAATGAATATAGTAAAGACATATGGAATGATTTATGCTATGTTATATCTAATGATAAGTGAAATCGTAAAAATCGTGCAAAGCAGGGGGCGACATTTTCTTGTGCGAGTACTTTCTGTATGTTTCTCTAGTGGCAACACGGTACGGTGTTATTTTAGGTCATCATTACAAAGCGCAAGGTTGAGCGGCCAAATATTTTATATCCTTTACGCATAGTGCCAAGTTTACCAGCCGTTGATAATAGTGTTCATGGTTGTGCAATCAGTCCAGGGTTCTCCATACATTTTTGTTTACTCAAATAATTATATTTTTGTGTCTGATTTTAATTGCGTTTGTCTTGTTATTCAGTTAATCTCACACCCCCTCTTATTCAGTTAAACCACAATTAATAGCGGAGCCAGTATACTATAGTAGTCTTTGAGCGGAGGAAAGTTTTGCCTAACTTAAACCCCGAATAGTGTACGGTAATCTGAAGTTTTCCGCGTTTATTAATAAGGTACTTAGAGATTATAAAATTTTTCAGGACTGCCCAGAAAAGAAGAAGTATCTAATATTAAGAAACATATATTATTAATGTTTCATATGCGTGTTAGTAGTAAAACTTGCCCAAAAAGAGGAATAAAAGAGGCAATTAAAATAAACAAATTTTAATTTATTGATATAATAACTAAAAAAAAATATTTTACACAATACATTATAATTAGTATTATACCACTATATTATTTTAAAAAATATATTAAAGACCGCGGACTAGCAAATAAAAAACTAAGGTATACGAATCCTATAAGTTTCAAAGGAATATGATATACAATTCCAGTGATAATTTAGTTCTTACAGAAATTCGAGGATCTTGCGTCATTAACAGGTTCTCTTTCAAGATTAGGCATTTAAATCCCTGATAACCATACCATCTGTTATCCCTCGTTTTTTTAAGTATAATATAGTAGTGTACAGGTTAAAATATGGCAGTCCATTCAATAATATGATGTAAAAGTGAGAAAAATTGGTCTGAATAGACAAGAACCGAATATGAGCCATCAAAACTATCCATTAAATATAATACATATCATATAATGCTATAATATTATTATAGTTATCGCACATTGATCTGAAAAGAAGCCATTACAGTAGAAAACAATATTTTTATTATTATTTAAAAAAGAGTCTTATCCTAGGCGTAAAACTAGCAGACCGGAGCTAACATCAGATTACATACTATTTATTTGTCCAACGTCGGCTGTGTGGCTGTACGCTCGGTGCCTGTGCCTCACCCGCGCTCCCGCCACAACGTGTGCGGCCATTTTGTGTCCGTTGGACAAATAATTCCCATAATGCAAAATTACCTTACGTATAGACAAATAGATGCATGCGTGAACATAAATTATTTATCCTCAAAACGTGTTTAACCAACATAATAATTCACACACAATATGATTATACCTCGATGATTATTTTGCGATACAAAATGGCGGAGCAATTGTTTGATATGCCATTTTTTTATTAAATACATTCACCTGTTTGTCTTTAGAGCTTTTATTGTTAAAATATGCAATTTGATTATAGTTTTTCGCCGCCTTTGTGCAATATAAATATTATGATAATTGAGCACGACAAACTATAGAAATTAAATTGATTATATTTTGTCGAAAGCAAATCATACTATTAGCCCTCACAGTCGCCACGTCTGACTTCGTCTGCCTAATACAAACATCTATATTATAACCTATCTAAGACAAAAAGACTTAATATAAACAAAAAAAAAAAAAAAAACAATAGCGCAACAACCATCCATCGATTGTATAATATTAAAAAAGCCGACAAACAATAATTATAAAATATTTTGTGCTTAAAATCCCAACAAATACTGCAACGAATATAAACTAAGTGATACAAAGAAAATATTGGCATCGAAAGTTTTCAGTTAGCAACACAGAACGTTCGAGTTACAAATGCCTATTTTTTATTCATGTATATTAATTCTTACGTACCTAATGCTAGCTTAGTCTAGTAAAATGAACTTATAGGACGACGCTTGATCTTCTTTCGTCCACATGTAATGGCTGTTAAGGGATAACATATCATGCCTGCATATGAATACGAGCGAATCTTGTACGAAACATTTAACATAATAACCCTTACATGACATTAAAAACGCTACCGTTTATGCTTATTTTAAAATTAACCATCTATTATTGAAAATGTTTCAAGTTTAAACGTTTCAAAATGTAAGACGGACTAAGTACTATTATGAATTGTTAAAAACACATTTAGTTTACATTATATTGAAGGTCGCATTGCAGACTATATTCGTAAAACAATTACGTCACGTTATGAGACGTAGCCGCAATATGTTTTATTTTATACATTGTGGGTAGCTTGCAAAACAATGTAAAGTAAATGTAATTCAACGTTTTAATTATAGTGAAAGCGGTATAAACATATAAAATAGTGCGTAATGATAATGGTGAATTTCTGCTTGTTCACGCGAGAACTAACAATTCTACAATATACCATACCCTTACATTTTAAAAGATCAAAAATCTCATAATCTACGTCGCTCTCCCAAAGTTATACTTTTGCCATCCATAGTATGTTAAGACTAGAATACACTGTCTTGAAGCTTGAGTAGTCCTTTAGTCTGTGATAATAATAAGCACGATTACTTTATTATTATTTAAATATTTTTCCGAATTTCTGTGTCTAAGATAGTTAGCCTCGCGTAAATAAACTGATGATTTTATCATAGGTTCGCGAATATCCATTTTAAATAGTAATAATGGTTATCATACAGCCCGTAACTTAACGGCTTTTAAATTCATTGCCACAATAACGGCTGAATTGTTTAGACGTACTTTTTATAAACATTTTTTACACAAGAAATAAATAGTTACTACGCCAAATAAATAGTTACTGCGCCAAATAAGGAATGGAGAGAAAAGAAATGCATCTATTTCACTATATTGCACACAACTGTAATATGCGCTTTTTAATGGAAATTCAGCTTTGTGCAGTTGTTGGAAAAAGTCAGTTTGAACGTCATTCGGTGAACAGGGGACCGATTGGAATGATACAAATTGTACGAGCCACAATTAAACGCGAATACAACGCGTCACAAACTTACGCAAATAGTGAGTTTTAAAATTACATTTGTATAATTCCAATAATCTGCCTGTTCCTGTGCCAACAAGGGATAATGATACGAAATATTATTGGATATAGATAAATTATATTGCATGTCAAAGTATAAATCATTGTAATTGTACGCTTAAAGCCTAGATTAAGATATCATTTTACAATTCGTGATCGTCAATGTAAAGACGTTTACACACGAACAGTGCGGCAGTGGCTAGCGTAATTTTGTGGCGTGTTGTGCGTAGTAACGTGGCGCGGTTTACGCGTAAGTTCGTGTGTAAGCGTCTTTAAGTAGGTACAAAAAATGATTTTTTTTTCGTCAATAGAGATCTGTAGAATCTCGTTTTACTTATAACAAACCGGTGTGTTGACTAATCTAAAACATAATTATAATTAAATATATAATAGTTCAACCACGTTAGGATTACATTAAAGTGACGAGAAACGAAAATAATGTTCTCATTCAATAAGTTATGCATAGATACATTTATAATTAATATTTGGTTCTTTAATTATAGTTTTTATAGACAGTATAATATTCTGTTGGGCGATGTTGTCACCTGAAACGTAAAGGATTACGTGTCATACATTAATGTGCCAGACTAACATTTACTAATTTACAATTAAAAATATTTTTTAAATAACCTATGGCTTTTTTTTACTTATTTCAGTTAAATCAGCGATACTCAATTCAGTGTGGTATGAATCTTGTATATCGTCGTATAAAGTCAGCTACAGCTCGATTCAAGCTCGATGGCGGCTCTGAAATGCAGCCCTCACCCCCGCGAATTTGTTACTTCGCAGCGACTCGCCTCATTTTCCAAGCCATTTTGTTAGTACAGCCCGATTCAAACTATGCCGTAGTTTGAATCGGGCTGTACTAACAAAATGCCTACACTAAAACCGCATTCCGTAAATTATAAAATGCATAACAACGAAAGGTGTTGCACTGACTTAACAGAAATAGGTATAAAAGAATAGAAGAATCTACTTCACATCGACTACTAACTCACTTGTAAGTACAATATGTTTGCAACAAAATAAAAGAGTCTGTTGTGCCATCAACATTATGCACCAGCAGTTTTTTTTTTAACGTGTAACAACTTTCCACTGCAATCTGTGGCTTCTCATTTGACATTAAAAAAAAAAAAATCTTCGTTACGAAAAATAATTTCAATTAATACCTGAATCATTTTTTTCAGGATTTATGTTGCTTAGGTGAGGTGTCAGATGTTACACATCATAAGCACAATGGTCCACACCAATGATATTATATTAAGACGCAGATATATGCCAGTGACCTTGAGTAGTTAGCTTGCGTGTTCAGTACTGAGCTCACGCAACGCGTCGTACGTTGAGCCAGTAATAAGACTCGCCCATCAAGGAGCGCTGTCCCCAATTTGACGCATTATTAATTTATTATACACAAAACAACAGGTATTTTAATAAAACGCGTATACTAAAAGTTAAATTATCTTTAAAATGGTGAAGGTTTCAGAAAAATACGCTTGGTAGATTTTGCGCCATTCTCAGTTTTTTATCCGCGTTAGACAAAACTTTACAAATTATTTTTTTTTCAAATCATTAACACTACTTGTTTAGACGTGATCTTCAGTATAAAATCATTAAAAGTCGGTTATCGTCGCGTTAAACAGATAGGTTGTGAGCGCGCAATCGTGAAGACTCGAAAACGTCCTAATTGGGACGTATTTTGTTAGTCTGTGATGCCAACATTCGGTGATTGGTGGCCAGAATAATGTGTATACATTCACGAGCAATTGACAACACTAGCTGTCTCTTTTTTTCTTGTTGTTTTTATCAAGCCACCATTTTTACTTGTAGTGAAATGTAAAATGAATGAAAAATGGGTATGTGTGCTGCCGCTGGTGCGCGGAACACTTTTTTCGGTTGTTTTGTGAGTGTATAATAATATAATATCATTGGCCCACATGAAGGACTAAGTGCGGAAACCAAACCCGCTAACATAGAACATAGTTACACATCATGCGATTACTGTTAGGCACGCTCGTAATATTTTAGAGTGTTTCACTTGTGTTTCATCTTCTATGTTTATGTAGACACGGCTACACTTCAAGCATACATTTCCAGTATAAGCTGATCTCGCAATCTATAGGATTTCCGAACAATGAGGGGTCAGCGTATACAGGAAATGTATAGCTTGATGTGTACATACCCTAGCAAGGAACTGCAATAAGCAGAATTGTTCATCTTTATCAGTAAAGCCAAGCGCACATTACAGCCGCTATGGGCAGCACAACACATTTTCATACATTAAAGTGCAACCCGTCTAGTGTGCATTGGTTCATAGAAAATTTACGAAGTGATGAAGGAAGATTTTTGCAATGCGTTGCTTTGCGGCCCGCCCTAGTCTACGCTAGCCTTAACTGTGCTGTGACAGAGCAGTTATTGGCTGTATTTATAAAATGTTTTTTGATACAAAGCTTAGATTTAGATTGCTGCAAAATATCCCAACAAAGTGCATCTTTAATCTACTTACCAATAAACAGAAAATTAATCCGGCAGCCATAACCCCTCCGCGGAAAGGTCATCAGCGTGTATCGTTAATATATCATTACATCATTATAATTATACATAATTATATACGTTATGAAGTGAACAATGGATCAGTAATGACGCTCACATACCACGCGCGCTCATTCTGCACAGACACACAAATGTACGACATACCTCCCTAGAAGTTGTTTAAATGCTTTTAATATTGTTAGAAATTATAATTATAAATAAATAAAGCGAGTTTTGTACGGGTATTTGTCCCGTTTAGACGCGGCCGAATCGTATTGTATCATTTGATGCGCTTCTTGTCAGCATGTGCGTAATTTTACACGTTTTTTGTGCGTAAATTTGCACTTTTGACTTTGATACAAATATTAATGCGTTTATGCACTGCGCATTTATAAATTTTGTGCTAATGGTGCGCATAGATCTGATATACAGTACATTTTCTATCCGATTTCGATATTAAAAGTTTGTAACACAATACGACAATATATACACGAAGTCATTTGTGCATCAGATCAGAAATTATTTACGTAATGACAACTATGAGATGACTGGACTTTATACAGGTTTAGGTTTTACTTTTACAACTGTAACAGCCGCCCCTTTAGAATAAAAAACCTTTGATTTTCAGGTCAATCGAATTTACTCATTGAGTTTTATATCAATGCCTGCGATGGTCGAACCGAATAGGGAAATACATGGACCATCGGCAGTGACTAACATATCAAAATTAGAAGCTAACACATTCACACACCGCGTTTGATTTCGAATATAAAACTAGAAACTGTCGTCACCGGCTAAACTGGGGCTAACCATCAACTTATACAATCCATTCAAATACCATCCGCACATTTTAACTGAGCCTTTGCTAATGTTGGGTAGAGACAAACATAGATCAATGAGAACATAGACACTGGTCGTAAAATGATACATCTAGCTTTAGAAAGAGACAGAAACGCTCTACAAAGGCGAACTTTTTCTAAAACTCTATTTCTCATATTCCCTTCAGAGTACTATAGTTCTTTCGCCTTCCATGGCTTCAGTAAGCCCAAATCATTGACCTGATCTCTACCCATCTTATAAACATGACTTAGCAAGACTATGATGTTCACAGCTGATGGTACGTCCTCGTATGTCGGGCGGGAGGTGCGGGAGGGGTGTGTGTGCGGTAGTACGGGGGGGGGTGTGTGTGTTTAGTTCCAGATGCGCAGGAACGAGTCCCAGGAGCCGGTGGCGACGGCCATGCCGTTCTCGGTGACGCCCAGGCATGATACGCGGTTGTCGTGGCCGGCTAGGATACCTGCGGATACAGAAAAATATAGTTAGTCGTTTGTTTCACCCATATGACCAGAAGGTAGTGGAAATGGCGAATTATTGGGCCAACAAAATTTGAATTATTGTCGTGCCAACACAGCGAAGAAGAAAGTCAATTCCCAAGTATTAAAAAAAAATGTTCAAAGTGGCCGCAATCTCATCTGTCAAAAATTTGTTGTTTTTTTTGTAAATTATAGATATTTTTGAGATTGAGAGACTAAGATTAGAATGTGAACGTTCTTAAATATACGGGTATTGCCGCTCTGATTGTTTGATTAGGACACCATCAATCTGATAAATAAATACACGAGGATTCTAAATAAGGCGATATTCACGCCATGACATCAAATTCTATGGAAACTGTATGGAACAATCACCACACGGCGATATCATCGTGATCATCGTGGCGACAATTTGATGGTACGGCGGGACTATCACCGCAATCCTATCGCCCGTGAAAATGGCGCCTTAGCAATATTAATATGTACAAAATAAACTCAGCCATAAACTGCGTTATAGCTTATTGTAAAATTCAGCATTTTGCGAAATAGGTATTTTGCAACTCAATCTATAAAAAATGGTGGCTTAATATCAATATTTCTGGTTGACATTCACTTGTGCTGCGTTCTTAATGTGACCTCATTTAATGCTAGTTTCTCGAACGAACATTATCGCAAAATTAATGTTACAAATAATCAAGCGCGGGGTGAACTACTGCGGTTGGCTGTTGATAAATCATTCAATCCATCACAGCAATTTACACACGATTAACCAATGATGAATTACCTTTAGATGCGTTACCTGCGCTCAATAATGGCAATGCCAGGCAATTGCCTGACATTTACTATAACTATACTTATTATTACGTACGCGCCAATGGACATGCAGCAGCTAGTGACGTAACTAAATATGTATGTTCATCTCTTTCTAACAACAGATATCGGTATAGGTCTTTCCTTTTCTTCACGCGCTGTATGATTGTATGCAAGTATGCAGCTACAATCATGGCTTACGTTGTTTTTGAGTGCACTAATGTTCGTGTATGACGCGTCTATTTATAATACGTCATTGCGATTAACACATTCATTTTGCAATAATTTTCGTTCGGAGATACTGGCCCCTAGTCGTATTTGTGTCCACGTCTTGAACGGTTTGAGAAGGCAGAGAATGCAACAAACCGGCGCGTTCGCTCTTCATGGAGTCCCACACGTTGCAGTTGAAGTCGTCGTAGCCGGCCAGCAGCAGGCGGCCCGACTTGCTGAAGGCCACGGACGTGATGCCGCAGATGATGTTGTCGTGCGAGTACATCGCCAGCTCCTGGTCGGCGCGGATGTCGAACATGCGGCACGTCGCGTCGTCGGAGCCGGTCGCGAACGCGAACCCGGATGGGAAGAACTGGAATTAACAGAAATTATTTATTTTGAAAACTTACATCTATCATTACTGGGTATTGCGATAGTGTACTTATCAAAGGTCGTAACCTAATTTATTATAATAATTACTTTTGTAACTTATTATAAACAATGCATTCTTTGTAAACTCACTCAGAGAACAACAGAATACATGTTGTTTCATGATACGTGATCACGGCTACCTACATACTGTATTAACACAGGCACGGTTTCATCCCAGGGACAGTTGAAATGTCTATTATGCCTGTTATTGTACATTTCTAACTGGATCACAACAAAGCCGCAGTAATATTTATAGTTGTAGTACTACTCAAGCTCTTTCACAAAGAATTTTGTTACGATTTGCTCTTGTTTTTTCCTTGAATATGTCATCATTTCAGCCGAAAGAGGTTCACTGCTGATAGGCCTCCCCCAAGAGGGGTTACCATAAACGCCATGATTGGCAGGCGGGCTAGCGATCGCAGTATGGTGTTAAAATGCATAGAGAACGCGGCTGCCCATTCTCTAGTAAGTCCCTTAGTCGCCTATTACGACACCGACGGGAAGAAATACGATGATGCTATTTTTTACGTCCGGCACCACACGGAACCCTTGAATATGTACAAAGATTTTATTGCACCAGGGCGTGTCATGCTGGCAGGGTTCTCGTCAGTTCGTACTGCGAAAAACTGGCAGCTTCGTGGGGGTGGATTACAAAAATCCACTCACAAAACGGATACTTTTACCGTCATATTACAAAACAAGATTTATATTTTGACATGGCTTTTGTAATGAGAACGTAACTCTGATTGAAATATCGATCTTTATACAAAACTGAATGCTTAGTTTGGTACTAAGTTGTCACTTTTGTATTAGGAACTTTACCGTAGACGGAATAAAGTTTGAAATTCAATAATGGCTCCATGGTTTAAACTTGGGTCTGAAGATCAACCTTGTTTTGTAATAAGGCGGTTAAGGTTTAATATAGTAATGTTTACCGTGACGGCGTTGATATCGCTCTCGTGGCCCGGGAAGGTCTGCTTGCACTGGCACTCGCGGATGTCCCACAGCTTGGCGGACGCGTCGCAGGCGCCCGACACGAAGGTGCGCTGGTCGGGCGCCAGCGACAGCGACATGACGTCGCCCGTGTGGCCCGTGAACTGGCCGCACTGCTGGCCCGTCTCGATGTCCCACAGGGCGCTGGGGGGAGTCCAATTTATTATCATTCATTCAAATTAGGCTGAGAATCAGAAGGTTTCACACGTCAAAAGTTAGCCAGTTTTCACACTTTTCACTTTCTAAGTGTTTTAGTTGAGAACAACTGGTGCAACATACAGTGAATTACAAAAATAATTTCTTCTTTCTTTCTTTTTTATTCACAAAAAAAACATAAACTTTGACAATAACACAAAAGGGTAAAACAGACTTGTGTAAAATTACACAATGAATGGATACAAAAGGTTAGTGACTGCAATGAAGTCGAAAGTCCAAAAGGAATAGGTAACCTGTCTCCCAAACTAGGAAAATACTGTATCATGGGAGGCAGTGTCTTCGTATTACATTAAGTCGAGTGATTTTTGTGAGCATACAAGTAAATTTAGAATTAAAGAATTGTCAAAGATAAAGTTATATACTAGTGAGAGGAAAAGAAAAAAAAACGTTGTGTAGGTACGTACAGTAAGTGTATGTAGTGTGTATTTGGTGGTTGGTGATGTATGTATGTTGTGTATGTGTGAAGGTGTCGTGGCGTGCGAGTGTTACGTGCATATGTGAAAACGTTTTGAGTGTTAGTGCGAAATACAGAGAGTATTTGATGTGAAACATCTATACCCCACGTAAATCCGATTGCTGGCGGGGCGACGCATGCCACGTGGCGACGCTTCGCCACTATAGTCTTTAAGTACTAGTGTGTAAATAATTTCGAAGTTTCACATCTGCCAGGCGTCCCGTGACAGCTCAATTTTTTTTTTGTTATTCTCTGTATGTTGCACCAGTTAAATACATTATGTATTTTAAAAAAAAGTGTAATGAATTGTACACTGCGTAAAAAGAGTTAAAGAGTTGCAGTAAATAAAGTAAACCAATTTGGAATTCAATTCACATTAACCATTACAAATCGAGTATTTTAAAACGAGTGTGTTTGTAACCTACATTATTTTATCAATCTCCAAAAAATGATGAATTATTGTTGATAATTGGAATTCCTGTTGAAACGATAAAGAGAAGTAGGCGAGACCACTCAAATTCAACAGCTTAATTATTGTCCAGTCCAATTCAAACTTTATGACAGCTCGGAACATGAGGCGAGTCACTGCGCAGAACAAATTCACGTGTCAGTGGGGCTGAGGGGTGCGGTACTGCGAGTAGCGCACATAAGAGCCGCCATAAAGTTTGACACAGTTTAAAATAAAGTAGTTTATAAGATAATCATTATCAGGTAGTATATGTTTTACCATGACATATCGCCGGAGCTGGTGAGGATCTGGTTGTCATCGAGGAACCGGCAGCAGGAGAGGTAGCCCGAGTGGCCGGGCAGTTCGCGGGACACGCGCACGTTGCCCTCGCGTGTCTTCAAACTGAAATGTTATGGTACAAGGGTAAATAGGTGTGATTGGGAAGAACAGGGGGTCTCAAAACGTCACATTAAGGAATTCCTCTAAAAGCGATTCATTTCCTGAATTCCCAGCAGATCATTAGCAATTCCTCTAAAGCGGCCTTTTTCGACCCGCAGGCCATATGCATTTTGATCACTTTGCCGGGAGAAACACTGATATTATCAAGAGACGTATAGTAGGCAACATAACAAGTGAACATCGTCTAAAGAGATGGTGAAGTCCGGTGTCAGAGCAAATGGAAATGCCCGTGATTGTGGCACTCCAGTAGTTGTATTTGTTTCACTCCCACCACGTCAATTTCCTACAATTAGGCTATAGCTAATAGCGAGGCCAGGAGACGAGTAAGCCTACTGCTGTTATAACTGGCCCAAGTATTTCAGCTTTACATCTGTTTGTGATCAAAAGGTCTCACCGGATTTTCTTATGAAATCTGCACTGCGACTTTTTTGAAATTGGTGCCTCTATTATGTTGTCGGTTTCAGAAATATTTTTTGTCCAATTTTCGAACCCCTAACTTTATTAGTTTTTGGAAAATACTGGTTGCAATCCCTAATTTCAAAATAAATTTTCTACGAAAATTTTACAGATATTTTAATGAAACTAAAACGACATGGAAGCTACTAACTCGATCTACATTCCACATTTTTTTACCAATATTATAAGGTACCAATATTCTTTTTATTTCGTTTTTAAATCCGGTGAGACTTTTCCTTTTTCATATTACAAAATATGGTCATGTTGCGTGATCTTTCTTGTACAACATTTTAATACAGTTCACAGATTCGTTCGACCATCCTGTTGAAAAATGTTACACATCTTTCTTCATCCAGCAAACATATTTTGAAGGTATCATCATAATCTTTCTTCATCCCTGCCAAACTGACCTGTAAATAGAGCATATGTTGTCTAATCCGCCGCATGCGACGTACGAGCCGGAGGGTGCGTACGCGCAGGTCATGACCCAGCTTGAGCGCAGCGGTATCGCGTGCACCTTGTTGGTCGTGTGGCTGTCCCACACGATCAGTTTGCCGTCCTGACTCGCGGATACTAGGTTCCTGGTGGAGGGAAATAAAGTTTGCATTTAAAATGGTAAAACAATATCAAATAATGTAATATAATAAATTAAGGGTAATATTTTTTATAACTGTTATTTAAACATTGGGGAAGTTATTATGATCAGTGAAGAAATTTACGGGCAGTAATTTAATCTTTCGGCGGTTGGTTAGTTAGTATGACATTAAAAAATTAACAGTAATAAAAAGAAAACTGGTTGGTTAGTTCATCCTACAATTTCAGTACAAAATATACTTAGTAGTGTAACTAATAAGTGAATGAGAGTTGGAATGGGCAGTTTAAATAGTTCGGCAGGTTAGGTTAAAACTGTGACCATCCACGCGCGAGCCTAATTGGTCGCAGTAAATAAGCCAGGGCACCCCGACCAAATGGGTTAGGTTAGAACTGTGATCAAACACGCGCGAGCCGAGCGAGCGTAGCGAGCGGTGCCCCGGCAGCGGCAGCGGCTGGCGTGTGTTGCTTCCAAGTTAGATTTTTACCAACTTATTCTGATTTGTTATGAAATGAAATGAAATCGTTTATTCTGTAAATAGGATATTAAAATCACTTTTACACGTCATATAAAAAAAAAAAATCTAGATGTAGCCGACATTTCCTATCTGACTACCCCTGAGAAGAAATGGCGAAACAAACTCAGGGGTCAAAGTCTCTTTTAAAGTCCAGACATAATCTTGGTCAGATCATGTGAGGACCATGTAGATCCGTGTCTGAAATGGTCTTTTGAGGAAAGAACCACGCAAATTTGAGCGGACCTGACCAATCAGTGTAAGCATTTGTCAGTAATCGTGCAGCTCAACTCAAAACTTAAGGAGCTCAACGACTCGACGAACAGTACCAAAAAAGGACATTTGGGTAGGCCGCATAAAGCGCTCAAAATGTCAGACCATCATTAAAACTTAACTGAGAAAAGAAAGGAAAACATTTAAAGAAAAAAAAAAAGCTGTTGCATGTTAACTGAGCATGCCCGTTTAGTAAATTTACTGCTTAATAATTTAATTAATTATCAATTTGAATATTCGTCAAAAATATAAGACAATTTTACTTTTGTCTCTAAGGTTAGTAAGACATCGACAGAACTCTTGGTTTTGCAGGTGTAAACTTTTTCTATAGAACAGCCTGTTTGTCAACATTGTCATAATGTAACTGTAACACAGGCTTCCTGAGGCATTTATCGAGACAGGCTTAAAAAAACAATGATCTAATGTTTCTGTAGCACATAGAAAAATCAAACAATGTGAAGCAACAATATTAAATGTTATGTTTTTTTCATTAGAATTCATGTGTCCTTAACTCATTCATTACCCTTTTGTTATTATTATGATTAACATAATGCACAATCAAAATTATGATACGAATCATTCAAAATAAAATACTTGTGATTGTATTTCACTAATAACTTATCAAATTTATAAAAATCCATTAAAGATTTCTCCAATTAACACCGATTGACGTCACAGACAGTTAAATACTAAAACCGAAGTTTTTAATGACTCAAATTGCATTAATTAGCTATACTAACCTGGCTGGTATTTTAGAGCTTACGACTTTATAAATAAGGTGTTGTTTGTAATATTTTGCGTCATTCATAGGGAAAATCATGACGTTAGTTATTGCCCTCTGCTATCGGGAGGAAAAGTGAGTAACAAGTATACGTTTAGTAATGATATTAATTGTTTCTTTGTGTCGTCAATTTTACTTGTAAACTTGACGGACTAAAGTAAATCAATTTTGAGTCGGCAAAAACATATTGTTCATTTTTTTTTCCTAATAAGAGCTTGTGTAATTGAATGAAAATGGTATTCATTATTGGTCGCCTCCATTTCATGGGACTTAAATATAACTGGCCAAATGTGGCTGTTCTATAGGTACCAGGGACCGTACAACCCGGTTAAGAGTTAAGCCTTTCGAAGGGGTAACCCATTCAATGGGTTACCTTTACCATGACGTAACCCATTGAAAGGGTTTTATACTAGAAACCCATTGAAAGGGTTACATGTAACCCATTGAATGGGTTTTATACTTGAAACCCAGTGACAGGGTTACATGATAACCCATTGAATGGGTTCTATACCTTCTTAAAACCCAGTAACATGAAAAAAACATACTATTATGTTATTTTGATATCCGCCCAGCACGCGTAGCATGACCAATTCTATCTCTATTCTACCCAGGGACCATTTTGGTTACCATTTAAGAAAATCCACATCGAAACCCTTTCAATCGAAAGGTTTTTTCTAAGCAGTTAATCAAAAACCCATATGGTGTGGGTAATTTTGAGTCGTTCAAAAGGGTTTCCCACACCATATGGGTTTTTATCGAAAACCCTTTCAATGGGTTACCAAAATTTAATTTAAGCCGTTCATAAGGTTTAGCCATATCGTATGGGTTTTTGTTTAACCGCTTAGAAAAAGCCTTTCAATGGGTAACCAAAATGGTGCACACCTGTGCCTAACCCTTCGGTAAAACCGGCGTGATGTCGTGTAAATAATTAAATCAATAATTTGGTACACAAAATTATCAGACCTTAACTAACATGAAGGTAAATGCCATTTCTCCATACTTAGAAAACATATTGGAGATCGCTGTTTGTTGTTAAAATACTAATTACGGAAATTATTTCCATTAGTTAAATAAATCCCTTGGGTGCCTCTAGTCATGTTTTGCTGTTATTAATTTAATGAACTTAACCACTTACGTCTAAAAATTAATTATTAATGTTATTATGCTAACAAGTGCTTTGGCATACATTCGTTAGCTTTTTGAACGCGTCAAAGCAAGTGGAGTCTACCATGCAAGGACATGAATTAATAACATAACATCACGCCTGTAAGACCTGAAGGTTTGGGCAGAGGTTGTACTACCTATAGTACACCCACGTTTCAAAGAAGGTTGTTTTGTCCCCTGCAATACCAAAATTCTAAAGATTATAATGCTTGTTTTTCTCTTTTTAGTTATGTTTGCAGTCAGGGATTTTGTTGTTTTAGTAATTTGCTTTATTTCAAGCTTTCTAGTTTTATTAATAAATATATATTTTGAATTGACAAATTACTAGCATTTATATGACACTAACATTGTTGTAATTTATTTTTTTAAAAGTGCCGCAATTTTTTTGTATTTGCAGATGCATTAAATAAATATTATATAGCCTATGTCACTCCCACAATTAAGACAACTCTAACGACACCTCATATGTTAAAATCCATCAAGCCGTTTAGGGTACAGAGCGTGCCAAAGAAATAAAATACATACTCTCGAAAAACATCCGTCCTTCTGGGGCAGTCGGGTAAAAAAGTTATTTTCTCATTCTCCAAAAGCAAAATCAATAAACACACCACAGTGTAGAAAATTCTCGGTGACTTATTTATAAGAAATAGATTAAAGTTTCAAACAAAACAAACAATATGATTATAAATTTAGCATTTATTATTGTTGGCTTGCGCGGGTGAACGTCACAGATGTCCAAATAAGAGATTTATTATAGGACTGCAAACGTTTCTCAGTACGAATCAGTTTGTAAGAAATGAAAGGAATGTAAGGTAAGAATATGAAAGACACGGCGTGCGTGTATTGACCAGATGTATGAACATAAACGAAGCAAACGGAGTGTGTAAGGATCGTAGCAGGTGGCGTTCTGTAGTTTCTGCCTAGCCCCTTGGGAAGAAGGCGTGAGTTTATGTGTATGGGGGATATGCACGATTAATACTGATCGAGGGAAGCAATGAAGGTTGTTCTGGGTTTAGAATGTATGGTTTAAAATACTTCTTTAATTAAGAGGGCCCTTCCCGGACCGTCAACCAAAAAATCAAGCCATTAAAACATGGTTGAAAAGCTTGTTGTTTCATCCAGCGGAAGTGAGAACTACTAACAAGCACCCGAGATGCGATAACATTGAACAAAAATAGTGCGTTCCGGGAAATACGTGTTTTTGAGTAAGCCAAGTTTGTGAAATAAATGTTTTTTGTCATTTAGAGTCTTCATTACATGTGCGTGGTTTCTATGATTATTACAATTTATGACTATATTACTTTTATAATTTATGAGTACATTATGAACGGCCAAAGTTCAGGTAATATTTGTGCAAAAAAGTAGATATTTGCAAGCTTATATTGAATTTGTTTCTCCAAAATTTTATTTTTTGCTTCCATAGAAACCTAGATATAGTGCAAAAGATACCTATTAGTTCAAAAATTTCAAAGAACTATGTGTTACAACGCCATAATCACTTATGAGCGTTTGTAAAAGTATGACGGGTTCACCGCTCTTAAGTAAGACTATGGATCGAAACTTAGCCACGAGTGTCTCTGTTTAGCAATGTTGTCGCCCTGAGTTTGCTTTGCCTTTATTGTCTGGCGGTTTGATGGATGACGAAGTGGAATTTTAATCTATGTTCACTATTCACTGATTTGCTTTGGACTTTGTAAACAAGTTTTGTAGACTTAGATAACTAGACTTTGGAATCTTGCATCAGCATATTCTAGGGTAGAATGTACACGTTTGACCTCATCTTACCTAAGCGCTGGTGCAGTCGACTATGGTGCCAACTTACCTAGAAATAACCTATTCACTCGTGACTTAAAGATCTCCAGGTTACTAGCTATCGATTAAAACAGACTCCGGCAGAGAATTTAAATTCTTAGCTATACTCATAGGCTCCTTATTCATAAACGTCTTATAAACCTATTTTAGTTAAAATGCTGCTGAAGTTCGTTTGTCCTTATTTGTCACTTTGACCTTTGTGATTGTTACAAAGTGACAAAACCTATTTTAACTAAAATAAGTTGTAGATGTTCGTAAACTTTTTATGAATAAGACCGACCATTTTTTATAAATTTTAGAAAATAAATACTACAGGGTCAAATTAAATAAGCTAGCAAAACTCCGCTGAAGTTATGGGTATCGATATCTAAAGATGATAAAACAATAAATTAATTAATTTTAAGATTTTTGTGGGGTCATGGACAGCAGTTTGTGTAGTCACTTGAAATATATAAGTTTTCTTTTTGTGTAAATTTCAGACGTGATGGGTATCGCAGGGTCAAATTAAATAAGCTAGCAAAACTCCGCAGAAGTTATGGGTATCGATAGAATTGATGTGTTCTAGTTTAACATACATTTTTTGCATAACTTACTTGCAATCAATGAAGGCGTAATAACAGATTTAAAACTCACTAAAAACATACATAATAATATGCGTCTTGTCCGATCCCCTAAACTCCTAGAGTATAATGACGTAAAGTTACACACCGCTAGTTGCACGTAGGTAAGTCCATTAAATTGAATTCCCGATTAAAAGTAATGCTGTCTCTATCTAACGGAACATATCAGAAAGTGACAACATTACTTTTAATAGGGAATTAAATTTAATGGAGTTACGTGCAACTAGGGGATAGTGCCTGTGTTTAATGTACGCCACAGACCTAACCTTACATTAAGATGTTCTGTCTCCACAATTTTCTTACAAAAGATCGTTAAAAGAAACCGAATCTCATGACGTACTTAAGTACCTACTTTCATATCACGACGCTGACAAGTTTTTCCTCAATAAATAGGTCAGAACACGATACGATCACACCATAAAACTCAATGACATCTCAATTCTGAACAGCTTCGGTCACGACGGTACGTCAATCAGTTGAGTCATAGCGTTTACTGTTTCGTAGAGAATGCAGCAACCAGCGGGTATTGCATACCACACTATCAATCACAATGTGAATGATTTTGAAGTATATTGCTAGTCCATTGCTCCTTATGTACGAAACATTTGTTTGCTTAGCATCGTAAATAACGCGATGGATGTTGTTAAACTGTCATTCCTACTGATAATGTGTTACGCCCCTTAGGTGTTGGATTTCTTTGTGTGTGGGAATGTGGGTTGATTCCATTATCGTTTACCTAATCGGCGGAAGAAATGATTTGCGACATCACTATATAACGTTCCACAAGGGGAACATAGACGAGAACCATCAAACGGAAACTGAGTACATCCCGAGTTTTCTTTATGCTTGAAAGAATTTTGTGAAGAATTAGTCTTTAATTTCAGTAACGACAGTACCCATTCGATATATCCTCATCAGCCTACTATTTACCCTTTAAGAACTTTAATCGGTTCTTCCGATTTGATCGCGTCAGTCAGAAGACATTATGATTTCAGTAAAGGCTTCTACAGACCGGCGCGACACAAAGGCCCCGCGTGTCGCGCAACGAGCGGTGCCTTTGTGTCGAGTCGCGAGTCGCGCCGGTATGTAGAAGCCTTGAGTCCAACCAATATTCATACCTTCCGATTGCAAGACACGGCATGCCAATATGATAAGGTAAACCGAATATTCTTCGTTTCCTTCAACGATTCTCAGTGACATGTTAAGGTTTATGTTTTTCGTATTAACCATGTAAGTGGAATCCAATACGCTGTATCATCACCAAGGTTTACTGTTAAAATGTGTGTTATTAAAATTTACCTGGAGTCACTGCCCCAGTGCATCGCGTAGATCTTGGCGAGATGTCCGCGCAGTGTGCGTCGCGTGCGCATCTGTATGCGTCCGATGGGCTCAAGGTTCGCCGTCGCTTGCGCCAGCGACGTATCGCAGGCCGCCTTCCTCGAATCCTGTACACGAAGAAATATTTAAGATGCTGTTTCAAGAACCTGAACAATAGTAAGCAAGAGCAAGCCGATGGAGTCTTATTGTTTAAGATTGCCAAAATAATGTGTCTTCAAAGTGAGAAATCCAACATTTCTCACTTTTCAACGAAGCAGGTAACTGATGCATAGCTCATCAAAAAACAGACATAATAAATAAGGTCGAGAGATAACAATTCGAAATGGGAAACAGCGCAATTCAGTTGTTTCTGGGGTCAACTTCAAGCCTCTGCCTCCTTTATCAAGTCAACCGAAGGACGTCCAAAATTAGACATCATTTCATTCATAATTTCAGCCGAAAGACGTCCACTGCTGGACATAGGCCTCCCCCAAAGGGGGGCTTTGCCATAATGTAATGGCAGGCGGGTTGACGATCGCAGTATGGTGTTAAAATGCTTAGAGAATGCTGCTGCCCATTCTCTAGTAAGTCCCTTAGTCGCCTTTTACGACACCCACGGGAAGAAATAGTGGAGTGCTATTCTTTACGTCCGGCACCACACAGACGAAACTAGACATAAGCCTCCCCAAAGCATCGTCACAACGACCAGGCTTTCGCTTCCCATATCCAACAGATTCCCGGTGGTGGTCCCACCAGGTCCTCAGACCCCTTTGTAAGGGACCTATTCATGCTGCGTTTTTTTGTAAATTGGTTGTAAAAAATACTCACTCTAATAGCATTTTTGAGCGTCTCCGCCTCCTGGCGCAGGCTGTCTAGTTCATTCATGTTCGGTGCTTTGTCTCTAGCCTCTCAAGTAACCGCTCGACAACCGCGCGCCGCGTACGATTTCACGCAACGCAACGACCTCTGTAACAAAAAACATTTCAAATTAGCAAAGGAATAAGTACTTAAAAGTTATCTTCTACTTTCCGAGTCGATGGATTTGTATTAAATAAGTTGAACGCAGTTAGTGGCCACGTTAATTGCGGTGTAAGTGGCATTTTCGGTCCTCAAAGGTGCAAGGTGCAGGTACCACTTTATATGGACACTACCAACAGATGGGGCATGGTAAGTCCACTCATAAAGATTAGCATAGGACATTTATTCCAAGAAAAACTAGACCTCCGGAGTCTGTTTCCCAATGGTTTATCACATAGGAGTCTTCAAGTCTCGAGGACAAGTACTTGAAGGCAAGCGTGCACCATCGTCGATGGCATTGTCGCTTACTATCAGGCGAGATGGTGGCCAAACGGTAGCTTATCCATTATAAAAGTGTCCAATGTTGAGTTGTGGAACTTCTGCCAGACTGCTACAAAATACAATGTCTGCACGATTCCCGGTGAAAAAAGACAAACCACTTCCAATCCTTACAAAAAAAAAAAAAAATTGTAACTGTCTTCGAAAGGCAACAAATCATAAAACGATTATCTTACTCAAACACTTCAAGTACGGTACATTAATTAATAACAACAAAAACCTACAACCAATGACCAATCACAGACAGAAACAACAAATCAAAAACACGGAATTATCATAGCATCAATCAATAGAGATACATCAATTAAGCCGACGCATACGACCTGACATATTTGTAACTAAAAAAAACAACAACGAATCTACATTATTATAGTACTAAAGTCTACTAGAACAACGAAAATTATAACCTTCTATGTTCCTTGTGTCATAAACGAGATTGATGTAACACCTCAGCCAGGGTCTGAGGGGTCAAGGATCTCCAAACTTGTAATATAATATATGCAGTTCCGTGCTGCCGTCAAACAATGCACACGGCAACCGGCCCGGCCGCGGCGGGACACACCACGCATGCGCGAATTTGACACAAGCCGGTCGGCAATACGCATGCGTAGGGATGCACAGCGAAGGGAGGCTAACCTGCCTGGGCGAGTCCTAATTATCTGCGAGAGTATTCTCCCAGTAACCTCGCAATCGATCTGTATTCTAGGAAATATGCGTTCCTGGTAATTACAGCGTTAATCTGTATCTCTGGAAGTGCTTCGCATGCTGAATATTCGCAACATAATTTAATGAAGGTGCCGCACCTTCATTCAATTAGTAGGGCGTGTGTAATTAATAAACATCTATTCTGTTTACTATTATAGTATTTTTGATACGTTTCCTTAAGCTTTGGGTTCATATGAAAGCGCTGAACGGTTACAAAATAACGGCTCAAACTAAAAGCTTTTATTTCAATTAAACCATTTACAGGCACTTTTGAATTGTCAAGGAGTCGGTCAGTTAGAAATATGAAGCTAGTTGTCTATTCCAAAGCGTAGTAGGTACATATGGAGAAGAACGGGCAAGAAACTCTATCGACACTCTTTTAAATTATAATATTACAAAAATATTTTTACAACATCTTTAGTGTTGAATTTGTAACTAAATGTGAGGTCGATAAAAAAAAACACGTTCATAGTACAGCAAATAGAAATAAACAAAAAAAGAACAATTAAAAACTAAAATAATTAGACTAAGCCGTGACTAAGAGATGAACAGGCTCAACTGACAGCGCCGTTCACGAACAAATCCGCTGTCCAAATACAGCGCGTTTTATATACTCTTTAATGTCAAATACGAGGCTGTCGTGAAAATCTGTCTTTTTTATTAAGTATTAGTTACTTAATAAAAAATGACAGATTTTCACGACAGCCGTAATAATATGACGGAACCGCTTTATTAGGAAACCAAACCTTTCTGTAACTTGTCGTAACGCTTAGCGGAGTCGAAAAATTTAGACAGCACAAACATGCAATAATGAGAAAGACGGAGCATGAAAAAAACTACGGTTTATGATTGTAGATAAATCCGAATATGAACCAAAAACTGGCCGAAGATATAAAGTTATTAAACTTCTAAACAAAATATTAGAATTTGCAAAAATGCCAGGTGTTTTTGTTTGTTGGGCGCCAATTTGGCCCTGTAAGAATCAATAAAATTTTAGTTTTAAAGAAAAACAGTATACTATTTATAGTTTAATGAAAAGCGTAAAATTCCCTTCTCAATATGTTTCCAGTTGGTTTTCCTTGGTCAATATAGTTTATTACTCAGAATCCGAGTTTCTTGGCACGCTGGCGATGGATGGCGCCTCGAACAAACGTAGTAAGTCTTGTACTAGTTACATAGCATTTGAGTTATATTGTTTTTATGGAGCTGGAGTACTTCATGGGTTACGAGTAATACGAGTTATGGCTTTAAATTAAATTTTGTTAGTACACTTATTACAAAATGATGAGGCCTTCGTTTACACACAAGTTCAATCTATATCTATAAATAAAAACCAATGCCACTTTTCGTTGTAATTTTATAACTCAAGAACGGGCTCACCTATCCAAACCAAATGTTTAGAGGCTTTGTTCGGACTATTTAGTAGATGGTTTATGTGAAGTTTTTTTTTTTAGGTAGGTAGGGTAGGTATTCTTTTACCCATAGAAAGCCACGTTATTTGTGAGTGTCATAGAGTAAAAATATTTACCGCCCAACGGAGTGGGCACGGGTCAGCTAGTTATCAAAATAAAAATCACTGGTTTATTTACACCTAACAACAAGTGATTCGCTCAAAGAAAAAAAAGGGATATTTACACCTAATGGCAAGCAAATTCACTCAAAGAATGTTACCCGTTATCCATTTGTTCTCTTTTGAGACACATCTAAAACCACTGCCAGTTCCAAGTTCGTTCAACTTCCAAGTCATTTTTCTTGCAGAGAGAAATTCTTTAGAATGGCTTCCTGAGGCGAGGCGAGGTAGACTGAGAGCGCAATATTTACTCACTACAATTCTTTGACAGTATTTTACCTCTGGCCACCAGCCTTATTGCTTATTTAGTACTGGTATCTTAACCAGGTCAACGTCGTTCGATGGTCTAGTGCTCTGTCGGAGCCGTACAGGTTGGAGTGCGGGGTAAGGCAGGGAGGCCTGACTTCGCCGAAGCTCTTCAACCTGTACGTGAACGCACTGATAGAGAAGCTCAGCAGTACCCGTGTCGGCTGTCATATTGACGGTGTTTGTGTAAACAATATCAGTTACGCGGACGACATGGTGCTGCTGAGCGCCTCGGTGTGTGGGCTGTCCAGGTTGCTGGGCATCTGCGAGCGTTACGCGCTGGATCATGGTTTGCTCTATAACGCAAAGAAGAGTGAATGCATGGTCTTTCGGGCCAGGGGTCGGAGCTGCCCAGTCTGTTCCACCTATTAGATTGAACGGTGTCAAGTTAAAAAGAGTTCAACAGTTTAAATACCTCGGGCATATCGTGACCTCTGACCTGATATATAATTCTAATTTTGATTTTATTAATATTGTTTAGTTAATTGTATGTGATAGAATATGAATTTTGTACGATGTAATTTTAATGATCCTATATGGATTGAAATAAATGATTTTGAATTTGAATTTGAATTGCAACGACAATAAAGAACACTGTAATTTTGAGTCATGCAAAATAAGAGGTAAAAAAATAACCGTGAAAGGACTACAACTGGCTTGGAACATTTTAGACGTAAGAACCCTTAGGATCTTGAACTATGTCGAAAGTTTCACTGACTGAAATTAACCTCAAAATTTAAAAAAGCAAAAAAAAATATATTTATTCGATTATTAATTACTAGTGGTTCGCGCCCACTGGTTGAAATTAGACCCCCTCTACTTACAATCTATATATAGTACTTACTAATTCCATGAGTACACTAATTCACTGCTATAAAGTACTTATGAATCCCATGCTAATAAAAAGTACTATTTTTATTCCATGCTCAAGCTCTCACTTCCTGTTACACACTTCCGTCCCTTTTCGACCTTTGACTCCTGTAACACAGGTACCATCTAGCTCAGAAGTCAGGGTTTCAAACTAAAATGTAACTCCTTAATTCATGTCCATAAAACATTTTTATATTTTTTTATTTATATTTTCACGAAATCACTTCTACAGAAAGCGGGAGGAAATATGTATAAGTTCAATACTACTTCACCCTGACCACATTCCATAATGTAAACTAAACAGATTCCTATACAAATAGAAAAATGCACCATTTAAATGTGAAGGACCAAGCTTTTGTATCTCAGTGGAGTTATTATCTCAGTCCATTGTTCGTTGACGATTGTCCTGCGTTGCGTCAGAGTTGCACAACGTGCAAACAAGACGTCGTCGGTGTCATTATGTGGGTACTTGGAAGAGTTTCTATAGAAAATTATATGCTGGGGATCACATTTGTGCCTTGTTACGTTAGATTTATCGTATGGTTTCTGTTGGTGCTAGAACCAATTTAGCTGTGGCAGATTCTGGTAATTTTATGCTACGTTTGGGAAAGCTATCAACAAGTAGGGACGCACTTGGCAAATAACTAGATATTTCTATATCTTTTATCCTTGTTAAAGGTTCGAGTCATTAAGTATCCGGGCACGAACACAGCCGTTGCGTTAGCAATGAATGAGCATTGAACTCACGACTTATGTGTAGCTCTCTTTAAGTCAACGCCTTCAGGCTTAACCGAAGAGCTTTTACAGCTGGTGCATAGTAAATTTCTTGCGAGGTCATTCTGAACTATGTGTAGCGGCATCAAAATCGCCACATGCGAACAACGCGTCACTCTGACATCACGCAAAATCCTGCATCGCGGAAGCAGAGTTTACCGCGCAACTAGCATATTATATACAACATTACGACATCAACCGTCGGGCAGTTGTCCACCAGACACAACACCCGTCTGGTCGGAGGATCCTCCCGTTTCTATAGAGTATGAGTGAACTTTACACCCTGTTCGTCATACCACTAAACTAGTTTAGAGGCATGAGGAACAGGGTGTAAAGTTCACTGACAAGTTCACAATGCAAAACACATCCAAGCAACTCGCCTTTTCTGCTTCAGAATAAATAAACCTAACGATCGAAAAACTAGCCTACAACCCGTATACGTCAATCAACCACATAATCACAAGCAGACCCGGGTTGGCCAGATTGTTTGATAACAAACTTGAATGAACTAAAACAGTTCGGTAACGTCCTCAGGCGTAATACAAGGACTAGTTAAGTGGTGTGTTGTGGACGCTTATATAGGTTTTGATGACGTACATAACATAGGCCTATGGGGTTACATAATTCTCATGACCAATACGAAAGAGTAAATTGGTTTTAAGATACAGGATTTTGTGGAGTTAATTAGTGGTGTTTTGTAATACTTTCACCGGATAGGACATTTTTTCATGCAGAAAATGTACTGATTTTAAGGACCTAAGTTTCTGTCAAGGTTCACGTTCATTGACTCTTCATGAAAACAATCTCCTTCTTAGTCGTTAACTTCATTTCTGAAGGTCGTGCTTAATCTGAACTGTTGACTACTCGGTGCACTATGCTCTTCCAAGTGATTCTGTGCTCAGCGGTCTTAATAGCCTTGGATACCGATTGACCAGTGAGCTTCTTTACAAGGTCAGACCACCGGGTAGGTGAGCGCCCGCGTGGCCTTTTCCTGTCGACCTGGGCCCCAAGTCTGCTATTTTTATAAATTCAGTCATTCCAACACGATCCCATTGTCATTTTGCTAAAAGTTCGTTCATCTGCTAAATTCATAATGGTCGATCATTGGTCGGTCAATGTTCTCGTAATAGAATTGTGTTGCTTATAATGGCATTGTCGTATTGCCATTATTTTAAAACCCATTAGTAGAAATGTCATTAATTTGTCATTATGTACGAAATTACCAATAAATGCAATTACTTTCAATGTAGTGTCAGTGGCCAACCATTGGAAAGTCGCCATTTTATTAGTAGATTACCAAACATGTCAAAATCAACAATTATGAAATCGATGATCGACCATTCTGACACTATTCTATTATATGGCCAACTACCAACAGCTTCTCTAGGCTGTCAGGGTTAAAAACAATACCAAGTTTTAGATTTAAACTGTGAGCATGGTTTCTGAAAGTTATTACAAGATATTTTCTTAGTGTTGTTGAGGCAACTCAGTTAAATACACAACTTCAGGGGCTCAAGGCTTAAAAACCGGCCAAGTGCGAGTCGGAATCGCGCACGAAGGGTTCCGTACCATTATCTATAAAAATGGTAAAAAAAATCACGTCTGTTGTATGGCACCCCCCTTAAATATTTGTTTTATTTTAATTTAATTATTTATTTTTAAAGTGAATATAAAACTAAATATTCTGTGAATATTTCAAGCGTCTACCTGTTGCCGTTATCAATATAGACCAAAAACGAGCAAAAAAAATCACGTTTGTTGTATGGGAGCCCCCTTAAATATTTATTTTATTTGTATTTGTTGTTATAGCGGCAACAGAAATACATCATCTGTAAAAATTTCAACTGTCTAACTATCACGGTTCATGAGATACAGCCTGGTAACAGACGGACAGACAGACGGCGGAGCCTTAGTAATAGGGTTCCCGTTTTAACCTTTGGGTACGGAACCCTAAAAAACAACATCAAATTAAAATTGGTAAGTAAACTGAAAACTTTCTTTGTATTTCTACAGTACTAAATCAAGTAAGAGTTTTGCAACTATTCAGTAAGTGTCTAAAATTAGTTGCGCGTGTTATTGTTATAAGTGTTCTCGTTCACTGTGTTTACGTTACGGATTTAGGGTAACCAACGTACGTTAGATAAGATTTCTTCATGCGCCTTCTGCCTAGAGCCATCTTGAAGAATCTACTAGCATAGAAACTGACTTGGTAAGAGACTAGTAGGTACATAAGTGGTTCGTGCAATAGAAGTAAGTACAATTTCATTCTTTCATTGCATAACAAAAAATAATCATGGAAACTTTTTTTTTTTAGGCTGGGAAATTATCAATTAACTTCTCCCGCTCTGGGCGGAGCGGGAGGGCGTGTCAGACTTTTACTGACTAAACCGCACCCGTATTCCTTCATTTGCCTGTGTGCCAGGGCCACGATATCCCTTTCGGACAAACTCGAAACCCTGGCAGGCATTGGCTCTAGCGGACCCCGTCAGTTGGTGCTGACAACTCTTTGAGGCGCGCGTGGAATACAAAGCGCCGTCGACCCGGGCCTGGTCCTTATCGGATGGTGAGCTACCCACCGCTCACCATCCGCAGGCCCGCGCCTACGATGGCCGGAAATCGGCTTGCGACTCCCGACGCCCGGGGCGTCTCCTGCGGCGACTAGGGGCGCGAGGGCGCGAACCTTGCCTCTCCCTCACGCGTTCCGCCTCCTCCTTAATCATGGAAACCTAAGATTTCAATATAAAACATCTACTGACCTACGTCCAAAAAAACTACTGTTTGAAAAGATCAGGCCCGAAGAAGGCTTTATTAGTTAAAGCATCGAAATACGGGGGGTATTTCGATGTGTTCCAACCCCACTGCACGAAAGCCAGCTAATCAATTTTCTACAAACCAATCTAATAATAGTTAAGTACACCGAAACCGCACATTCATCATCATCATTTCAGCCGAAAAGACGTCCACTGCTGGACATAGGCCTCCCCTAAAGTGGGGGTTTGCCATAATCGCCACGCTTGGCAGACGGGTTGGCATCGCAGAATGGTGTTAAAATGCATAGAGAACGCTGCTGCCCACTCCCTAGCAAGTCCCTTAGTCGCCTTTTACGACATCCACGGGAAGAAATGGGATGGTGCTATTCTTTACGTCCGGCACCAAACGGACAGCCCTAGCAATTTTCGCACTATTATCTCAGGATAAAATATAACGAGATACGAAATAAACCCGAACACACACGGTTGCAATGAAAACAATTGGGTCTAGCGTTTAAATATGGTAATTTTGTGACTAAACAGGTAAAAAGGATACATAAAGATGGCTTATCAGCACCGAACAATAGGTACATGGTGTAATTATTATCGTTTTTGGGCTGCAAATTACTGCAATGAAGTGACCTCGGATAGATACCAAAACGACTGTCAATTATGGGATTACCTGAATTTAGCTTGTGCTGCTAAAATGAGCAATGAAGATCAGCGAACAATTGATCGCAAAGAGTTATATTTAGATAGTTCAGCAACGTTCATTGCGTTATTTTCGTTGTTGAGCAGACAATTATGGTGCTGATGGTCTGTGATCTTATCATTTTTCTGGGACTCGTCTGTTATATTTTAGACATAATAATAGAACCTAGAAAGTAACAATAGCAGCCATGCTGATGCTCCCTTAAAGTAGATACTCCACCACCATTTTTGTTTTGGGTGGGAAATTATCAAATAACTTTTTCCGCTCTGGGCGGAGCTAGAGGGCTCAGACTTAGTTCCACCCGTGTTCCTTCAGTTGCCTGTGTGCCAGGTCCACGATATCCCTTTCGGAAAAACGCGCAACCCTAGCAGGCATTGCCCCTAACAGACCCCGTCAGATATCTATACACTCTACCCCTTAGAGCTTTACATATTTTAACCCTTTTATCGCATATGTTCTCAACTATAACTAACGGGGCGGCAAACCACCCCAGACAGTTCCGGGAAATCTATTCTGGACTAGACTGCATGCATAATTAAATTCCACATATAACACCACCCACGTTTAAAGCTGGTGAAAAAAGCATGCTAGAAGTATACTTTCAACTGCCTCTCATTCCGAATGCAGTTGTTCGACCTTTTAATCAACATTTTTGCTTCATATACGAGGATAAAACTAGTCAGCACAGCTGGTAGGGAGACTGATGGCCCAGGGTACTCTTAGAAGCTGTAATTAATCTATTCATATAATGAGGTGGACGTAGATAGAGGGTCTTATCCACCTTAGACACCCAAATACAGAAGACGTAATACCTAATGACGACGATACGATAACCCCTAATCATTTCACGCATCAAGTCTCCTGACTAATCACAACAAAAACAGTCTTAATAACTGAACAGGCGTCTGGTACGATACCGTAAATACTGGTTGAAATAACACCCGCCTTGGTCGCTTATTTCCGCTTCGTTTAGAGCCACTAATGCGTTGCGGTTACGTGCAAACATACACGGTGAACAACTCTGTGACGTCATCAAAATTAACATGTCTATAAACACGACGTTAGAGAAGTTGGTGTGAGAGAGAAAGGGTGGTTTGAGTTGTTACTGGCTCTTTGGACAGAGATGAGATGAGGGAACAGATTTGATGAGGACGAAGATGATACTCTGGAATCAATCGGATATTAAAATATCGTCAATAAAAAACCATCAGACAAACTTCCATTTTAGAACTAAGTAATCCAGTAATTTAACCAACCATATTTCATAGCACATCTAATAAAAGATATGACACCACTTGCAATCCAGTAAATGTCATTAAACATTACGGACGCAAGCATAGTAAACACGAAAGTCAATTTAGCATCCCTGAAATAACTTCTGAACATCAATTCATCACTAGTAAGACGTATTTATTATTTATCCTCAGTCGGAAAATCGAAAGACAGGAAAAAGACATTAGTAGAAGTCGTAAAGACAAGCGAGAGAATTAGAAACACGCTCGCTTTTTGTGTGCAAAACAATACAGGGCAGTAACGCGTAAGGACTAACACATATTGTTCGCATTTGATGCACGATTTTTCAACTTTTTGGGAGACTTTTCTGGACAAAATTCCTTCTAATAATTAAAAGATAGTTCAGGTACATCCAAACAGGTACAAAGTTTGTGATTCCTTTTTAATTCATCACAATTACGTTGCATGATTTTATCATGTATCCACCTTTTGGCCGCCTTTTCTGAACATGGACAAAGAACAATTCTATTCGGAAAACTGGAACATACGTAAACGCTTCCTGCCTCGCAGTTGTTACAAAACAGACCCAATTTTCCCATTAATTCATTACATTAGAACAATAGAAAGGAGCATAATTCACGCGTGCAGAAACATACTCTCCGATAGCATTGTGTGTGCCTGCTAGGGTTTCCCAGGATCGATAAGTCTGCCTATAGGGTAGGCCTATGTGCTAAGCACACTTTTACTGCCGACTTTTGTTTATGAGACAGACAGACGATCAATAGACTGGGTGAATGACCTATGAGCTGGCTACTAACGCGGGTTTTAATGTCGGCCATATTTAGATTTCTGGGAGAAAATTCAAGTTGTGTCATTCCCGGTTTTGGAAAGCCTATTAAATTGATTCTCTTGCCTATTGATTGTTGGATGTTGTTAATTCTGTCAATTAATTATTTTAATACAATCGGATAGTAGATTTCATGATAAGCTTTGCAGAAACAAGGAGTCACTAGAATTACAGGCATAGCACGAACTCCTGCGGTATTTAAGATACTATATGTCGCTTTTGTTGATTTTTGGGTGGTACATACTCGTAATCGGAAAATCGTGACACCTGCGTTTAACTGATACCACTAGTTGACTTTGGGGCGACTTGGCGACTTTTCCTGAGTGCTTAAATACAGGCATAGTGAACCCATGTGAATCCGCCTTAGTGCTCTGAAGTTTATTGCTATCGTCCCATTTATATGAGAGCAAATAGTTTACATCCGACGTTCCAGCAACAGTATAGAGATTTGATAACAGTTGTGAAAATAATTTTTTATATGTAATAATGAATGGTGCGTTGAGACTAAGTGTGAAACTGTTCATGTGTAGGAGTTTCTACGACGAAAAAGTTTAATTTCAAATGTGAGACTGGTTTTCCTTTTCCCATCCATTTTTATCTTCGCCTAGATTAAATCTGGATTATTTGATCATTTTATACAGCTGTCCAGTGTCCCTATTCCCATGAATAGATGTCTTGAACTGCTACGTAGATAGCCTACGTCAGAAATGGCTGAGTCAGTAACACTGGCCGTAAACAATAATTATTATTGGTTGACATAGAGAAACTGATTAATGAGTGAACGATTAGGAAGTTTAATCATAACTACATCGTCAAGACATTAACATTTTCAAAAATTAAAGGACAGTCAGTCAAGGCAATCAAGTTTGTTCACTCATTTTTCAGAAAATTCTATTCAAGAATCGGTAAGGAAGAAAACTCATATTCATTGATGATTTCCAAGCTCGGAAAGACATACGTATATTAGATTATAACCTACATAATAATTGTGACATATAAACATGAATAATTTTCACGCTTGCTCGCAGGCAGAAAACAATGACTTTAAGGCTGTAAGAACTCTTGTAAATCATATATTTTCTTGCAAATAAACCATTTGAATTTGTTATGGGAAAAGCGTGAAGATAAGTAAACGACGTACATTTTCCGGAAGAGAAAAACAAACAGTTTATAATCCAGCTTGTAAGGAAAAAGACGAGGAAACCCGGAGCTAGTCGGAATTACTAAAAATATATTTTGATAGTTCTCTTTGTACGTGGAAACTTGGAACGATGCATGCCAATAATGTAAGGTAAATAACTAAATACGATTTGTGAGAGATAGTTTATTGTGATGTTTGCAATGATTGACGAATTCGCGTAAGTAGAAGATTGTTTAATCTCTGGTCTAACTAATCTAATACAAACGTCTACGCTGATCTTACTTAGAAATAAGGAAACATGAAAGACTTCAAAGCCATTTTAAGGCTTTGTTTTTTTTGTCTTCAAATTTCATTTAACTCTAATATCACGCCTGTATTCCCCGAAGAATTAGGCAGAGGTGCACCTATAGTATAAGTACCCACATTTCCCCAGTTAGGCGATTAACACACGGCACCGCGCACCGCCGCGGTAGGCGGTGAAGCAGATCTCAATGTCGCTTTGGCCTCTAATAAATCCGTTGATGCCTAACACAAGTACACCGCCCGACCGCGCGGTGGAGCGGTGCTCTCACCATATGAAACCGCGGCGGTGCGCGGTGCCGTGTGTTAATCGCCTTATGTTTAAGCCCCATGTAAGCCGAGGTACGCACGGGCGATTTTTTTACGCGTACTGGATTTTCAACGCACTGCTTAGCGCTAAGAGTTGAAAATCTAACAGCGTGTTTTTTTAACGAGCTCGGATGAACTCTGTTGGATGGTCAATGCTCGGCTCAACATCGAGAGTTCAAAACGCAGTGCGCAATAAAATCCCGCCGCGATTTTTTACGCCTGTGCGTACGGGGCTAACAGGGGGCGAGTATATTGAATTTAATTAATTTGATTACATAAAAAAAAACCTTAGAGGAGACAAGAGACCAATTCTTCATTAGAAGATCTTTCAAATGAGATGTCTTTTATTGACGCGTACGGGGCTAACAGGGGGCGAGTATATTGAATTTAATTAATTTGATTACATAAAAAAAAACCTTAGAGGAGACAAGAGACCAATTCTTCATTAGAAGATCTTTCAAATGAGATGTCTTTTATTGACGAAAACATGTTGCAAGAAAAAAGCTAAACTTTGTTACGAGTTCCAACCATAACGTGCTGCAGTAGTAAAAACATGACGTGATTATCCATATCTTGAGGTAGTTATGTTTATAACGTCCTATGACGAAGTAGTCGGGGAAAATACGTGCTGAATGACGTCACCGGTAGGAATAGGACTACCGACATTTAAGGCTCGTTCAGACTGGCGCGACACTTTGCACCAGACTGTTAGAGACTTTAAACTTTTATTGCTGGAATTTAGAAATGTTTCTAATTCATACGAGAGACCAAAATCTTCTAAGCATAAATTCAAATATAATTTTATTTGAATTCGATTTATAAGGAATACAACTTTGAAACTTGTTGTCTAAATAGGTACAAAATAATATTATGATTATTCAATCCTAAGCATCCGTTAGTCTCAAACTAGTATGTTTGCATTCTACGTAAGAATTTTATTATTTTCACAAATACCAGATTTTCAGGTTTTCGAGATTCAAGTTAATTATTGTAAATATTTCAGTGTATTCCCGTTGTCCCCGTATGCCATATCCCCGTCACGGGGACAGCGGGACGTGATTAAATTTATTTCCCGTTGTCCCCATAACGTACGAAGTAAACCTTTTTTAAATCGAAACAGTTAGGTTAGGTTAGAACTGTGACCACACAACGCACGAGCCGAGCGAGCGAAGCGAGCGGTGCCGCGGCAGCGGCCAGCGACTGCCAGAAACATATTTTTTAATGTAAAACCAAACCACGGGGACAACGGAAAGTATTTTTAAATATTTCATTGAAGTATCGCTGTCCCCGTAGGACGGGGACAACGGGAATACACGAATATTTCCACCAGTCAAGGCTATAGATAGGTAATAATATTCCAAATAATATTTTTTTATAAGAATTGAATACTTAACAACTTTTACGAATATTCTACTTCCATACCTATCTCTCCAATCATAATATCTATTATCTCATAATTACTAACCGATTAAAACCGTCTATACAAATAAATTGATAAAAAACAATTTAACAAAACATGTTGTCAAATTGACATAGATAACTACAGGTTAATCTAATCTATTAAACTGTACACAGTTAATTATCTTCAGTAGTAATGTAAGTATTTTTTATAAATACACTTTAATCGACTTGTTCACATCCTTCATGAGAGCATTCAAATAGTCTCCAGGAATGGCGATAATTACGCCCGGAGTATCATGGGCGATTATCTCCAGTATCACCGAACTGACAGGCTAATATAAATTATTAACCTTAATATGTTGCCTAAAACGGGTGTAAAATAACGAAGCCGAGACTAGTTCTTCCAGTCATTGTGATGATTTTTTTTTACGGTATAAATTTCTGGTTACCGGTGATATAGAGGGTCAAAGACCTTTTTGCACGAAATCAAGTTTAAAAAGTTATAACTTCAACTTTAAATGCCAACAACTACAACACCTACAACAACAATACACAACACAACTCCTGTGAAGTTGCATGCACCAATTAGAATAATAGTTTGCTCGCGTAACATTACGCGCGGCCGTACATGGCGATGTTTTAGACCTAAAAAAAAAAGCCGTTTCCCAGCAATAATTTTTGCTCAATGTCTGTCCAATTTTTGATGTAGGTTGAATGCGTAGATAACAGCTATGTGATGGGTCTTTGCCGTGTATTCCCGTTGTCCCCGTTCGCCGTGTCCCCGTTCTACGGGGACAGCGGTACTTCAATTAAATATTTAAAAATACTTCCCGTTGTCCCCGTGGTTTGGTTTTACATTCAAATATATGTTTCTGGCACTCGCCGGCCGCTGCCGCGGCACCGCTCGCGTCGCTCGCTCGGCTCGTGCGTTGTGTGGTCACAGTTCTAACCTAACATAACCTAGCTGTTTCGATTTATAAAAGGTTTACTTCGTACGATAAGGGGACAACGGGAAATAAATTTAATCACATCCCGCTGTCCCCGTGACGGGGATATGGCGAACGGGGACAACGGGAATACACTGTCTTTGCACCCTGCATATACGAGCAAAAATGTGGGTCGATTTAAAATCATCACTCAATGAAGTCACCTCAGAAGATGGGTGTTAGACATGCTTTGCAAATGAAAGGCAATAACATTGTGAGGTCTGTCACAAGACTCACAAGAATATCAGTCACCAACTTAAAATTTTACTAAAGCGATCAAAGCGTTGCATAAAAGGGAGGTGCATTAATCATAATATGTGCCACTCATACGAAATAGTTCAAAGGCCACCCAGCATTTCCGTCACAATTATCCAATGCAAATGCATCAATCAGCACCACCGACACCTAATTAACTCCACCACAACATCAGATATTGCGCACATCTTAAAAATTAAATAGCCCAGTAGACCGTGCAAATAGTAACGAACGTTGCACGAAAACAGTTTTAAGCGAATCGAGGAGTTATTTAAGCAACCAACACTCATGCAGGCCGGAAACGCAACTGAAATGGAAGGCGCATGAGGTTACTGAGCATGCAACTATTCGATATAAGCGTGAGGTTATTGACTGAGTTGTAGTTATGTGAACATGTGGAGGAATTAATGGAAGGTGATTAAAAAGAAGAACGATCTGATTTAGATGGAGGAAGAGGAACAAGAGCCGAGAACAGAACATTTATTGCACGAAAATGAGACGACTTGGTCTGCAGGCTAATTCACTGTTGAACTTGGAAAACTTTATTTATCGACCTCTGCAATGTAAGATTCTGGGGAAATAAATCTCCATTACAACCAGGCTTGGCTAAGGAAGTATTCGCGCAGGCTGCCTGGGCCCCAAGTCTGCTATTTTTATAAATTCATTCATTCCAACACGATCCCATTGTCATTTTGCTAAAAGTTCGTAATCTGCTAAATTCATAATGGTCGATCATTGGTCGGTCAATGTTCTCGTAATAGAATTATGTTATTATAATGGCATTGTCGTATTGCCATTATTATAAAAACCATTAGCAGAAATGTCATTCATTTGTCATTATGTTTGAGATTACCAATAAATGCAATTTCTATCAATGTAGTGTCAGTGGCCGACCATTGGATAGTCATAATGACGCCATTATAATAGTAGATTACCATACTTGTCAAAATCAACAATTATGTAATCAATGATCGACCATTCTGACACTATTGTGTAATAGCAGACTTGAGGCCCTGCTTGCTACGTAAATCAGCATAAGCTAAGTATTGGTGATCGCAGTGTCAGTGCTCACGCAGCTGCCCTCTTGATAATTCTAACAT
The DNA here is from genome assembly GCA_948098905.1 of Tiliacea aurago. Lineage (NCBI taxonomy): Eukaryota > Metazoa > Arthropoda > Insecta > Lepidoptera > Noctuidae > Tiliacea > Tiliacea aurago. The sequence continues at coordinate 2,719,587 of OX402601.1, forward strand.
GTTATTTGACTATGGTGAAATTTGTGTACGCCTCTTTGATGTTATGCTGATACACAACTCTAATAACAATCTATGATTGACATTGACAGTATTTGTTAGAGCGTGAAGAAACTTTCTAGAAATTTCCATAGCAGTATGGCAATCGAAGGAAAAGAACATGTTTCTTGTTTTGCGTACTGGAATAATATTGTCGACAGTATGCTAATTATTTGGACAAACTGCAAACTATGTGAGACCTTCAACATTGGTATTTGTAACTTAATTTGAACTAAAATATAGTCGCTGTATCCTAATCAATACTTCAGTTATTATAACTGTGTGACGAGATTTTTCACACAGTGAAGGGACAGAACGTCATATATAATCAGAATGATCTATGGCACAATTTATTCATTGACAGCTACTACAAACTTCTCTACATTGTAATGTCCTTATGTAGTATATTCTAAATCTATGGGGGTAGCCATAGATTTAGAAACAAACAATGCAACATGACATATTCCCAAATGATACTATAGAGCAAAATACCAAATCCATTCCACTTCCAAAATTAACTCTCACACCACAACAAAAAGAGCGAGGAAAAACATCAACACCAAATAAAAATCCAACTACCCACCATCTTCTTATCCGGTACAACCGTGCTAAATCCGGAACTGTGCCAAAATCTCCTTCAATTAGAAAGAAAACAGATAACAGGATTAAGCAAGCTGACCCAGATAAGGGAGGGGGGGGGGGGGTCGGATTATAGCATGGTCGTCCAGCTTCCTAACGTTATAGATAGGTTGGTAGGTGCGTAGGATACGGAGATTGATAGCAGACTTGTATTGGGCGTTTCGATGTCTCCGTTAATCCCGAGGGTTGTAAGAAACTAAGCTTAAAATGTTTGTTTAATAAATTGTTTTTGCAGGCGAATTGAACCATCAACTAATTGGTATAATGAAAGTCACTTGTTGGTCATGAGATTCTAGAAAGTATAAACTTAGCCTGAATCTGTAGATAGCTGAAATTGCGACTGTACACTAGCTATGACGACCTCTAGACATTTATCATCAATTTATTTCATAACTTTCAATCGTTTCAGATGTATGAACGTAAACGATGCAATAGGCGTATGTAAGGATCGTAGCTGGTGGCGTTATGTAGTTTCTACCTACCCCCCATGGGTAAAAGGCGTGAGTTTATGAATGTATGTCTCAATCGTGAAATTACGTGGATCACGTTTACTACTTTATACAAATCGTTCCTTCATGAATTTTATATGACACGCACGGTAGATGTAATAGTCGGCTACATGTACTGTGTTGAAGATCAAACGTATAATTTCTAACTGATGTTGTCGACATAGTTTATATCCGTCTCACAGGAGCTATGAAATGATAACTTCTTTAACTTGATTTATCGATTGGGGTAGTTTATAAAGCAATTACTAACTGCGAACTGGCCCTTAACTAAATTAATGATCCTGACAGTTAAATTAAAGATCTGTAGCTTTGTAAACCATTTTCTATTTTGTTAAGTACTTGGTACTTGTTGACGGGCCTACACTGTCCTCTCATACCTATTAACACTAACTTGAAAACATTGTAAAAGCCCAGTTTCTTGCCGGCTCTTGTCCATAGGAAACAACCAATAAATTGGAACCGTGCACCTAGCTTCTGACGTTTCATAAGTGCCCATGTAGGTTTATGTGAAATAAAATATTTTGATTTTGCGACCGTTTGAAATATTGTTGCTGTTCGTTTTGACTTCTTCATAGAAATCAATCCGAGAGAACTATGTCCCATTCGTTTTTCAAACCCAGAAATCCCTTAGGGGACTGCCAGTAATAAGGGTGGATCACATTCCTGTTGACAGGTACCCAAGGTTTCGCGCACCTTATTAGACTATTAGCATTATCTGACACTTAAAAGTTCGTGAGCTGTCAGCGTGCCATCGTGTGAGTTGGGATCACCTATTTTCGACTACTTCCACTCCTGTTTCTGGTGACTAACAACAAAACACCTAATAGAGAATCTGGTGTTTTCGGAAACGATAAGTATGGTGGAAAGTTGAAGCAGGTTTTCAATGTTTATCAAGACATTATCGTTCTTCCTAGTGCTGTGTTAACTGAACTGAAACGAAACTGAAGTTATTTTGGCTTGTCCAGCCAGATTCTTTACACCAATCTAGGACCTCAATCAGGCATACTGGTCTAAATCTTGTGCCTACACCAATTAGGCGATTTTGAATAAGTATCGCTGTTACAAAAGTGAGGCGGTGTTTCAATTTCAAGTTACTTTGTATTATCGAATCATGCAATTTCAATTGTTATCGGAATCGATTTCATTTGGCATTTCCTCTGTCTCGAATGACGTTTGCAACAGATGCGATTGCTGCTAGCAGTTATGTGGCACAAAATTACTTATTAATTATTGATCGAGACTAATACAGACTTATTACAAAATAAGATTTATATTTTGACATGGCTTAAACCATGGAGCCAGTTTTTGTAATAAGAACGTAACAGTGATTGAAATACCGTTCTTAATACAAAACTGAAAACTTAGTTCGGTACTAAGTTGTCAGTTTTGTGTTTAGGAACTTTACCATAGTCGGAATAAAGTTCGAAATTCAATAATGGCTCCATGTTTCAAACCTGGGTCTGAAGATAAACCTTGTTTTGTAATAAGGGGGATAGTGTTTGAATAAGTACATATTAAAATGGGTTTTAATGAAACATTTATGCTACAATCACTGATAAGAGAAGATAAAATTGAATAGGTATTTCAAACAATCGACAATAAGAGGTTTTTTGTATTTATATAAATACTGTTTAGCATTGTAATAGCTACTCGATAAGTGTTTATTTTCAGACTATTTGGAGAACAAGGAATTTGAGAGCACTTAGATGCCCTAATAATTCTAATTAGATAATGGACGAAGACGTCAGAATAGATGGAGCGAAGATCTTCGCAGGATGGCTGTTAAACGGCTAGATGAGAGTTGCCGAGAGTCGGCAAATGATGATGAAGACGTCTCAATATACATCTTACTCACACTTACACACTCACAAACACCCTCACTTCCACTCTACATCATTACTTCATCAAATAAAAACTTATTTGTGAATTTTTCTTTTGTAATTCTTAATTTACTTTATGACTTCCATAAAGATGTTAAAGTCTGGAACAAAATTCTTCCATGTATGTTGTGTGGGGCGTTGATAGCTACGTCACAGTATTTTACTTTTAGTGTCCTATTATAGAGCTAAATTGTTCCTAATAAATAAACTTAAAACTAAACTAATATGCAGGCTCGGTAAAGTTAAGACATCTGTGCTATGACGCAAATGTTATAAACTTCGGGTCAGCAAACCACTACCTATCATACTTTCCATGCATAATGGCTCATTTTAATTAGTCGATAACTCGGTCAATATACCTACACTACAGCATACGGGATGACTAACGAAGTCATACGTCGGTAGGAATACCGTCTGAGAGACTCACACCCAATGAAAATGAGCCTTCAAAGCCACTGCAAAACGTGCGGTGAAGGTTCTCCGTATACCGCAATCGTTCCCTATCGACTAATGAAAACGGTTCCCCGAATACGGGCTGTATGGCATCCTCTACAGAAATCTCCCGCACCCCGCATACGAGCCCTATCGACGGATGAAAATGAGTCTTACAGCCCCCTGCACAGCCCTTATACAGTTCCCTGCTCTTGTTTCATGTGTATTATTGTATATATGTATATATTTATTAGATAAGTGTATGCTTTGTGTATGTATGTATTTATTGTATATGTTATTGGTACACCACTGACTACCTGCAGTATTGTCACTCCTGCTCCCTTTAATCCATCCAAAGGTTGTCTGTAAAAGATCGCTTTTAGCGATAAGACCGCCCATTGTGTCACCCTATGTAAAATTTAAACATTTATATCTGTAACTTTTATGGTGTACATAATAAAGAGTATTCTATTCTATTCTTAACTAATACGTGTAGGCAGTAGCCACCAGTGCTTGTATTGTTATTGACATGTTTATACATCGCGGCTATTAGCCGGTTGGGTCTGTCATGCTTTCAATAGGGCACCGGCATATCGACCGGATCCCGCCAATTAGGTTAACGGGGGATTTGCTTGACTTTAGTTCTGTTTTTGTTTTGAATCCAAACATTATAGAATTTGGTTGCTGCGTAAACGCATATTATGTGACGTAACAAACGTAGAAACGCCAAATATAAAAAGCTTCTGCCCGCGGCTTCGCCCGCGTGGTTATCAGAAATTATCCCACGGGATCATGCTACCGGAACAAAAGTATCCTATAAATCCAACTAAAATAAATATTCGACTGTATTTCCAATTAAGTATTTAACTCTTAAAAAGCTGTACCTACGCAAAAATTTCAATAATCATGTGAATTTTATAATCGTCGCCTGTTTACCCTCCGCCCCCCCCCCCCCAAAACGTTTTTTTTTAATTTCATCAAGTCGGAAACTATGCTGCCTAAAAATGGATAATAAGTATGGATGAGCGTAAAGCAACATAAAACGTAAAGGCGCTCCCTCACCGAGAGCCTTAATTGCCTGTAATGTAACAATCAATACAAGATTCCACTGTAACGGCTATGGCTTTGCAAGTAGACTACGCAGGCCGTCAATTGTTATGTCGTGTAGAGCGATAATTGAATACAGCAGGATAGGTTAATACATATAACTCAATAGGTAGAAATAACACGGTTAGGTCGCAGGTAAAGGTTAAATTACAGGCGAATGCTCCCAGTGAAGGAGCGCCTGAACACATGCTGAAACAAATTCTTTGAACATGTTTGTGTTGCATTGCATATATTTGGATCGTTCCAGATTTGGGATTAAAATTAATTAAGCCTGGTTTGTCATGAGGGCAGCATTTGGAAAACTTCGTCAAGTCTTCTCAACAGCAATCCCGCAGTGTTTGAAGACTAAGGTCTGCAACCAGTGCGTCCTGCCCGTTATGACATACGGTGCCGAAACGTGGACACTGACTGTCGGGCTGGTCCACAAATTCAAGGTCGCTCAGCGCGCTATGGAGCGGGCTATGCTCGGAGTTTCTTTGAAGGATAAGATCAGAAATGAAGTTATCAGGAAGAGAACCAGAGTAACCGAAATAGCCTGTAGAGTAAGCAAGCTGAAGTGGCAGTGGGCTGGCCATGTTTGTCGAAGGATCGATGGCCGGTGGAGGTGGAGCAGACGAGTCCTGGAGTGGAGACCGCGTATCGGCAAGCGTATTGTGGGACGCCCCCTAGCTAGATGGACCGACGCCCTTAAAAAGGTGGCTGGGACAGACTGGATGCGGGGTGTTGTGGCGCAGCTTGGGAGAGGCTTATGTCCAGCAGTGGATTGCTATAGGCTGAGTTGATTGATTGATTGACATCATGAGAAATAACGCATTGTTTTTCTACTTTCTCGTGTTCGTCTCGAGCTATACAATAATAGCTGCATGCCGTGGTAAAAAAATTAGCCTGTCAACATGATTCTTGAACTGATTGCAAGCGCCGTGCGTCCTTAACGTCACTTGTGGACGTTTTTTAATAGAGCTGTAATTATTTATCATAATTTCAGCCGAAAGACGTCCACTGCTGGACATAGGCCTCCACCAAAGCGGGGGGGTTTGCCATAATCGCCACGCTTGGCAGGCGGGTTGACGATCGCAATATGGTGTTAAAATGGATAGAGAACGCTGCTACCCATTATCTAGCAAGTCCCTTAGTCGCCTTTTACGACACCCACGGGAAGAAATAGGGGGGTGCTATTCTTGGGTGTAATTATTCATAGATCGTTAATGTTAACTGCTTCATATAACCGTTAGGTAACAATTGCTTAAGTTACGGTTTCCTATAAGAGCCAACCTGAAAATGATGGCACCAGTTTGACTTCACGGTGTCAAAAAACGCTCTCTAGAAAAATACAACCAACTTACTTTCATTAATAACCTTTCAGTGACGTCATTCGACGGTATATTGCGGTAGCTATGTGGCGGCCACCGCAGTTTTAGGAAACCCTAGCTTTAGCAAAGAGCATGTTTGCTATCAGACATACCCCCGTTTTCTGAAAGCATTCTCAATTTAATCTGTTGTCATACCAAATCAAGTATTTTTGGATGTAATATTTTTATTAGAAATACGGATATAATTAGTCATTTATAAGATGAGAGTAGAACTTCCGATTGAAAAATGCATAAGTAATCAAGTAGTTTTTTTTATTCTTTTTTCATATATTTTCATCCGGATAAAGTTTAAAAAACATCTAGGTAAAAAAACTGATTGCAATAAAAAAATATTTTGTAGGTAGCGTAGTGTATTTTCACCTTCATTTCTTCATTTCAAAGCTTCACATAGAAAATAATTTCAGATTTTTATCTTTGCAAACTTCAGAGATAAGGTGGGGGTAACGGTATTTGTTTACACTTTTCATCAAAAGTCGGAAACTGTGCAGCCTAAAATAAAAATGTTTGAGAATGTGCAAACAGCTCTCTTTCAGATGATACTCCACATGCCCTTGTAGCCCCACTTCAAATTTTTAAGACCCCCTTTCAGTCCCTTTTGCAAAAAATATATATTTTTTTTAATTTCTTTCTTGTTTGCGAAATAGTTGAGCAAACGTCATCTAAAACAATTCCAAATTTCAAGTTGATAGCTTTAGTAGTTCTTGAGATATCCAGGTGTGACAGACAGACAGACTTAGTCTCACCATAAGGGTTCCTTTTAAACATTTTGGTACAGAACCCTAAAAATCGTGGAAATTATTTCATCACCTGCACTGCTCTGCACTGAGCTCGCGTGGTGGATCGCCCACGGCCCACCCCCTCGCGAGAGGAGGCCTGTGCCCCAGCAATAGGATCATTAAAGGCTCAATGTTATACAAAAAAAATCATGAAAATATGTTAAGTAGTTAGAAAGTACTATTGTTTTTTATGCTTTGGGTACAAATTACTTCCTGAATTTAATTCATAAAGTATTAATAATAAGTAGTAGAGTAGTATAAGTATAAATACTTAAATAGGTATTCACATAAAGAATAATTGATGTGTATGCGTTCTAGTTTTAACATAATTTTGCATAACTTACTTGCATTATTTGAAGGAGTATTATCAGATTTAATAATTGATGTGTACGCGTTCTAATTTAACATAGATTTTTTGCGTAACTTACTTGTATTATTTGAAGGCGTTATATCAGATTTAATCAAACTAAAATCATATATACAATCCGCATCCTATATCATTTCACTTTTTGTTTTATAAATGTTTCATGTCTTGCTGCTAAATATATTATTCTTTTCAGTAAAACCTATCTAGACACCAAGCCTTTACCACGCAGGAAGAAAGGCAGTTATAATGGATAACCTTATTGGTTAGATCCGGTCGGTGCCACTGGCCTGTTGAACGTTACACGGCAGGTGCCACCGTGCCAGTTAACGACCCACTAGTTGATCCTATCGCGGAATACCGTATCTGCAAGTTACGACTTCAAGCACTCGGCTTAAAGATACATCAGTTTCTATATTATGGTTTGTACTTTGTAGGGCAAAGTTAATCGATCGTATCTGAACAATTAGGTTAACGAAGGATTTGCTCGGGAACGGGGTTACTGAGATTTTTCGTGCGAATAATTTAGTTCCAATTTCTTTGGAGTAATGTTGTATTATGTGAACATTTAACAATACTCCCTTTGAAAGTCTCGAAGTCTCTAAAATCAAAATATGATTACATTTTACGCCAGAACAACGAAGGAAGCTAAGTTGCTAAACATTCGTGACGCATTCTTTAAATGACTGGGTAAGTTCCACTGTAAACTAGTTGTTGTAAAGGTCAGTAATCGCATTAGTGACAGGTTATTTTTTATCTATTTACGCAAATCGATAAAAAAACGTGTAGTTTTTTACGAGTTTGAAAAAGTGCTGACGCAAACAACGCTAGCATTAGGCGTGAGGGCGTTTGTTTAATCTGCGTATGAGTTGGATGGCCAAAGCTCAGCACAACATATAGAAGCAACAAGAATAATGTACCCAGGATTTTGTAATATCTTGATTTAAAAAAGTGTCCTTGGAGTGTCTTGCGTGTTCTTCTCCATAGAGATCTACGTTTTGGAATGGGCAAATAGCTTCAACTTTCTGACTAACCGACTATTTGACAGTTCAAAAGTGCCTGTAATAGGTTTAATAGAAATAAATGTTTTGAGTTTCAGTTTCAACAACATTATACACACTGCAGGAAGAACCAGTCTTCCCCGCCGCACAAAATAAAGAATTATTAACATATTCTAATATCACCTGTCCCATAGTAGGAACAATGGGACCATTCACGAGCGCCATACGATCCCATACAATGCAATAATGCACCTGTTTTGAATCATTGTTACGCGATCTATGTTGAAGGCAAATATTTGTTGGGGCCTTAGGTCTTTCTAGAGGGATTAAGGCGTTGATATACGATTTTAGGGATTTTTAAATCTGTTATTACTCCTTCAGATAATGCAAGATAAATGCAAAATTATGTTAAAACTAGAACGCATACACATCAATTCTTTATGTGAATATTTAAGTATTGTAGTAAAATACTTTATGAAATAAATTTTGGAAGTAATTTCTACCCAAAGCATATAAAAAACAATGTTACTTTCAATTCAAACTACTTAAGATTTTTTTTTGTCGAACAGACTGTTTTATTGTCTGTAATGTTATCTGTTTTTTTTTTCAAATATTCATATTTTCGTTACTAATAATAAATATTCCCTTGTATGGGCAAGGTAAACGGCGATTACCCGACCCTTAAGTAGGATTTTGTTCCTTATTAGTAAGGTTATAGTAAAGATCTGCGTCATTAATATGAGAGGTTGATTTAGCAAAGAAATTATATCAATGACAGCATAGTTGAGATCGTCACTGTGCCCTTACCTCATCATCATCATAACTTTCCTGCCCTGATCTCAAACCATTTGAGATTATGAACTACATAAGGAGCTCGACAATCCATTGAACGTGGCGATTTGCAACTCCAGCTCACGATATATCCAAGGTCTCTGAGGAACATCAGGCTCATCAGAAAGAAAATCTACAGGCTTCAATAGAAAGAAGATAAAATACACTTTCGTGCAATAAAATCGACCCACCCCATACGCTTTCGTTCAGAACACGATAAATAAAAATCTAAAATTAATTAATGAATATTTTTCACACTGTTTGTTAAATGTTAGTCTAAGATTACAATACACCAGTTTTTAGTGTAACCGATTTTGATTTATTCATTTTACAGACAGAAAAACAAAGACGGTTAGAATTTCTCAATTTTTTTATGAATAATTTTGACAGTAAAAATAAAAAAAGCATTAAATTTCTAAAGAATACTTTGTTCAGTAGCTTGTATTCCCCCCACGTGCTCTTATTGCAGCTTCCATCCTGTTTTTCATTGACCTTATTAATGTTTTTATGAACTCTTGGGGTATACCTTCCCACTCCTCTTGAATAGCCACCTTTAGTTCCTGGAGGGTTTCTGGGGACTGATTTCTGGCCCTGACCCTTCTCTTCAGCTCATCCCATAGATGTTCAATGGGATTAAGGTCAGGGCTCCTTGCTGGCCACTCCATAACAGGAATTTCCACCTCACGTAGGTACTGGAATACTATCGTGGCTGTATGTGGTCGGGCGTTGTCCTGCATTAGCGTGAAACCCTCACCTACAAATCCGGCGTATGGCATAACATGTTGTTCTAGCACCTCCTGGATGTATCGCTGTGCATTCAGATTGCCTATACGAGGTCCGGATACGAACTGAAGGTTCGTTTTTCCTTCCAAAGAAATTCCTCCCCAAACAGTCCACGAACCTCCTCCAAAAGCCACTCGTTCTTCAATACATGCCTGTGCAAATCGTTCTCCCTCTCTTCGGTAAACTTTCCTGCGCCCATCATTTCCATGAAGACTAATTTTACACTCGTCCGAGAACAGCACGACCTTCCATTGTTCGAGTGTCCAATCGACGTGAGCACGAGCAAATCGAAGCCGCGCTTGGCGATGCGCGGGGGTTAATTTTGGACCATTAGCGGGTTTGTGAGGATGCAATCCGCTTTCTGCAAGTCTTCGTCGTACAGTCCATTCACTTATAGCTACACCGCGTACATTACGAAGTTGCTGTTGCACCTGAACACCAGTCAAATGTCGATTTCTTAAACTTGTAGACACCATATAACGATCATCTCGTTCTGAAGTAGCCCGATTTCTGCCCGAACCTGATCGTCTATTGAAGCTCCCAGTCTCTAAGAACCTTCGATACACTCGTCTTACTGCTGATCGACTTAGGTGTAGACGTCTGGCCACGACGCGCTGACTCAATCCAGCCTGGATCAGTGCTACAACTTGAGCGCACTCAGACGGAGTAGTATCCATTTTCACAGAGAGTAAAAACAATTAAACTCAAGGTAAATGGTCACTAAATCAGTAAAATAACCAATTATTGAATAAACAATAAATTGATTAACTTCTAACACAATGCAATGTCACTGAGATTGCGTTATTAAAAATGAGAAATGAGGGTGTCCGAATAAACGAGTCAATATCATCAACAACATCCCGTTTATTGAAATATAGGGTATGTACAAATAAAGTTTATGAAACATACCTTCAAATTACATTATTAGTTTTTGTTTGTTTGATCTTATTTTTTATATATTGTGTTCCGAATCGAAACTTACTGGGTGGGTCGTTTTTTTTGCACGTAAGTGTATAAGGGAATCGACCAATTGTTCACAGATTCACAGCAGGGACCATTTTGGTTACCCATTGAAAGGGTTTTCGATAGGGTTTTTCTAAGCGGTCAAACAAAAACCCATACGATATGGGTAACCCTTATGAACGGCTTAAATTAAATTTTGGTAACCCATTGAAAGGGTTTTCGATAAAAACCCATTCGGTGTGGGTAACCATTTTGAACGGCTTAATTTAAGCCATTCAAAATTATCTACACCGTATGGGTTTTTGATTAACTGCTTAGAAAAACCCTCGATCGAAAACCCTTTCCATTGAAAGGGTTTTCGATAGGGTTTTTCTAAAATGGTAACCAAAATGGTCCCTGGGTAGAATAGAGATAGAATTGGTCTTGCTACGCGTGCTGGGCGGATATCGAAATAAATGATAATAATATTGCGATTTTTTCATGTTACTGGGTTTCAAGTAGGTATAGAACCCATTGAATGGGTTATCATGGAACCCTTTCACTGGGTTTCAAGTATAAAACCCATTCAATGGGTTATCATGTAACCCTTTCAATGGGTTTCTAGTATAAAACCCTTTCAATGGGTTACATCATGATAAGGGTAACCCATTGAATGGCTTAAATCTTAACCGGGGTTGTACGGTCCCTGATTCACAGCACAAGATGAATGGGATTTATCCATGTCCTTGCCAGAAAATAGAACAACACTTGCAAAATAGAAAACCGTGGTTCTGAGCAAGAAAACTTCCGCAGTTTACAAAATATATTATTCACCCACAGTAGGATAAAAGTGCAATACATTTAGCGTTGTTTTCGCTGCAACAAAACGTAGTGTTATTCAACTGAATTTTAAGCGTTGTAACGTTACGTAATATTTAAAGTTCGATCAACAAATAAACAAGATTTCGCTCTACATAATATGTTGTAGATACTTTCAGAATTACTGATGTGTTTAGCAATTCTTATTTCTTTCATGCTGGAGGAAAATATGGAGGTGTATTATGTGCAGAAATTCGTCTCGCATTGCCAAATTCCTCGTGTATTGTTTGTTTTAAACATACTTAAGATTAAAATGATTAAAAATTTATTCCGTTTAGTGCCGGACGTAAAGAATAGCACCATCCCATTTTTTCCCGTGGGTGTCGTAAAAGGCGACTAAAGGCCTGCGCACACAAGGGACTTTTGTCCGCGGACAATTTGGAATCGTAAGGAAATCTAACGCGCACGTAGACAAAATGCCGATAGGATTTCTATACGATTCCAAATTGTCCGCGGACAAAAGTCCCTCGTCGGCGCAGGCCTTTAGTGACTTACTAGAGAATGGGCAGCAGCGTTCTCCATGCATTTTAACACCATACTGCGATCGACAACCTGCCTGCCAAGCATGGCGATTATGACAACCCGAATCGACAACCCCCCTCTGTTTGAGGGAGGCCTATGAAAATTATGAATATATCGCAATTTTTCGAAATCTCTCTTTAGCAATTGATTTCCAGAAATAGATACAGGCTCTATGGGAGCATTTATCGTAACGGTCGATATAAAGTTCACATCTAGAACCACTATTTTACAACTACCACTATTTCCCAAATACCTACGCAGTATCTGGAACAATCTAGACACCTTTGTAGTCTGTCCAGCCGTTTCCGAGATCCGGTACACAAACTTCATGAAACACCTGTTTACACTCAAATGCCATATAAATAAATAAGCAAATGAGGTTCCAGTATTCTTAAATAACAAACGGCTACTTCCATTTTATTTATACACTGACTGCCGCCATATTGGAATTTGAATTTCAACAGAATCGGTACAGAATACCCGTCAATCCGTCAATTTTCTATACCTCACGGACGTGAAAACAAGGTCGAGTAACTTCGTTGCTTGAAAACTAGCCGTATAACTTATTGCAACCTCGTCGGTCACAAGCGACTGCCTAGCATCACGATCGATATGTACTACCACCTCAGGTTGAAAAGTGCTATAGAGTTTTCTGTGAGGAAATTCTAACCGGCGTTACCGGCGACGAGGCTGGAAATATTCACGGGAAATTACGAGTGCAGCGTGGCGAGCACATACTTGCCGGGAACTTCCTGCCTAATGCCGTCAAGTGTGGAAGGTACTCAGTGCATAATGTAACGAGATGGGGCAAAACTTGACTTGAAAAGCCATGACTTGTTAGGCCAGTAGGTTCAGTTAATATAAAGGCCCAAGGGATATAAGATATAATGTCTCACATAGAATGGTAGAGGATTTATCGTAATTCTTCCATTCCGGGCTTTAGTTTTCGAACCAAATAGCGGAAAACAGTGAGTTACCGATATATCTACCTACGTAAATAGAAGGAAAACTGTACAAGCGGGTCATTGAATTTCATACGTAATATAATAATAATCGAAACTATAATAGTACTTAAACGCCGGGAGGGGACGCCCTAGGAGGTCATAATAGTGAGTGACCTTATTGGTGATGTTGTTCAGAAAGGTCAGGTGCGTAGTACTCGCAACCGACGTGCGTGTATGACCAAGGGGTCTACTCTGAAGATAAATCAGAAGTATCAGCCGGACCAACCTGCTGCAGCACGCGCCACTGACGCGCGCCCTGCATACACTCAATATGGTGTCACAACCAACAGATTGACTGCTTTAACTGTACTCTGAGTGAATTCACAAGGGCCGCATTTTGTAAAATGACTCTTGGTTCGTAATAATAATAAGAATATATTATGTATAATTGCAATCTAACTTTTTAGAAGCTATTATAACTACGCTATTGTATTAGGTAATTAAGCCTGTGATGATAGTTGTCCGTGTTTGTAGATAAATAAATAAATGTTCGGCCGTTACCTGAGTACCACTGACTACGGCTGACTAAGACGCAAAAAAAAAAGCGCTAGTTAAAGAGATAAGTCAAAGATTTGACTTGAAGTCAAGAAACTTTGGAAGTAAAGAAACGGCCAAACCTTCGGCCGATAGGATTATCGCTTCGGAGTAGGCCCCCAGATGTACGAACGTAAACGAAGCAAAGGGGTTATGTAAGGAGCGTAGCAGATGGCGATCTATAGTTTCTGCCTACCCCCATAGGAACAAGGCGTGAGTTTATGTAAGTTTATTAGTACTTAACTCATCATCTTTGTGAGCTATTATCCCTTGATAAGATGATATTGTACATAAACTCAAACTCAAAGCATTTATTTCAAATAAACCAATTACAGGCACTTTTGAATTGTCAAGGGGTCGGTCAGTCAGAGAGATGAAGCTAGTTGCCCATTCCAAAGCTTAGCAGGTACCTATGGAGAAGAACGGGCAAGAAACTCCGCGGACGCTCTTTTAAATTAACATATGGTTACAAAATATTGGTTACATCATTCTTGTTGAAATGAAACATAAGAGAACGATGCAAAACGTCAAAAGCGTCCGTAACAAAAAGATTAAAGAAAAAACAATTCAAAAATTAAATTAAAATAAGCCAAGGCCGCTAAGAGATGACCAGTCCCTACTGATGGCGCCCGTTCACGAACATGATGTACCTATACGATCTAGTATGGGGTTTGTCCTTTAGTGAAGTTGAGCCTAACAATATCATGGTTTTATAGAAGATGCACTATTATCAAAATCAAAAGTCATTTATTCAAACTAGGCTGAGAATCAGCACTTTTCGAACGTCAAAAATTCTTTCCACCCTTCACCACTTCCTAGTGCTTTAGCTGGGAAGAAGAAGTGGCGCAACAAACTCCCCAGCAGCACAGCTGTCTGTTCGCATAAAAAACTTGAAGCTATACAATACAATATAAAGCTACTATGTAGGCAGTTGTGTTCGATAATTATTGTGTTTGCAATTTAGCTATGTAGATCAAAAGGGGCTCGTGGCTAAATGAGAACAGCAGCACGGCTCCATCGAAGACAGCTACGCTTGCCGCTGTCGTTTCGTGGATGTGTGACTATCCATTAAATATCGAGACCACTCCGTAGCTCGGAGAGCTCGAACCATTGGTCCCGCTTGTCATTCGTATATCTGGGAGAGCTCGAGCCGTTGGTCCCGCTTGTCATTCGTATATCTCGGAGAGCTCGAGCCGTTGGTCCCGCTTGTCATTCGTATATCTCGGAGAGCTCGAGCCGTTGGTCCCGCTTGTCATTCGTATATCTCGGAGAGCTCGAGCCGTTGGTCCCGCCTGTCATTCGTAATCTTTGACAGTCGTAACGGGTAGTCAGAAGCCCAAAGTCTGACAACCAGTTTTACCAAGGGGTATCGTGTTACCCAGTAACTGGGCTGTGGAGGTCGGATAGACAGTGGCGCCATGTAAAATACTGGTTTTCACCTGCATTTGATTAAGACTGGAATACATCGTTCGAAAAAGGCTAGCCAGATTGATTGATCTATCAGGATTATGTTGTACTGTTTTTTTTTTGACTATTTCTAGGATGTCCTTGTGCAATTTTCGTGTAGGACATTCTAGGGAGTATATTGTGCGATTGCCCTTCATCTATCCACCAATAACCAACCAACCAACATTGTGCTTCTAAAAACCGGCCAAGTGCGAGTCGGACTCGCGCGCGAAGGGTTCCGTACCATTATCTATAAAAATGGCAAAAAAAATCACGTTTGTTGTATGGGAGACCCCCTTAAATATTTGTTTTATTTTAATTTAATTATTTATTTTTAAAGTGAATATATAACTAAATGTTCTGTGAATATTTCAAGCGTCTACCTGTTGCCGTTATCAATATAGAGCAAAACGAGCAAAAAAATCACGTTTGTTGTATGGGAGCCCCCTTAAATATTTATTTTATTCTGTGTTTTAGTAATTGTTGTTATAGCGGCAACAGAAATACATCATGTGTGAAAATATCAATTGTCTAACTATCATGGTTCATGAGATACAGCCTGGTGACAGACAGACAGACAGACGGACAGACAGACAGACGGACAGACAGACAGACGGCGGAGCTTTAGTAATACGGTTCCCGTTTTACCCCTTGGGTACGGACGGAACCCTAAAAACTAGCACTCTTCACAAAATCTGAGAAATACGAATCATTGACGGCACGGTTGGCGCAGTTAGTTAAGCGATTGACTGCTGCGCTGCGTGTCGCAGGTTCGATTCCCGCACGGAACAAATATTTGTATGACCTACAAGTAGTTGTTTCGGGTCTGGCTGTTTGTGTATGTGAATTTAAATGTTTGTAAACGCACCCATAATACAGGAGAAATTCCTAGTATGGGGCAACGTTTCTTAAAAAAAAAAAAAAAATTATGCAAGAATCATAAATCTCACATATTATTATAATAATTTTATCTTGTCAGTCTAGTTTATAAAGGATACATAATATTATTATGTACTTATAGCACATAAACATAAAATAATTATGTACGCAGTAGCACCTTATATTCTGGTAAATGATAGCAAGGCTACTGTGGCAATAACTAATTAGTCAGATGTTTGAAAGGTTCCATTCATTGTACCTAATTAATTATTATTTTGTTAATTAGGAAGTCTTATGTCTGACAGTTTTACCATGAAAATGTATTTATTTTAAAGCCTTTTTTCCTAGCATAGCATAGTCAGCCTATAATGTCAACACTGCTGGGATGCAGGCTTCCTCTCTGTGAGAGGGAGTTCGCTGCAACATTTGGGCCCAGTGCAGGTTGGTGGATGTCAAATGTCTTCGAATTTTCGGTTCTAGGACATGACGGTATTCTCACAATATTTTGATTTTTAACCGACTTCCAAAAAGGAGGAGGTTATATGTTCGGCTGTATGTTTTTTTTAAATGTTTGTTCACCGATTGCTCAGTCATTTGTGGACCGAATTTGAATTATTATTTTTTGTTTGAAAAGGTATGCTCCCGAGGTGGTCCCATTGTCACCAAGTCAGAATCTGATGAGGGGATCCTATGGAAATCGAGGGCAATCCTCAAATTTTATAGGCATACCTATATCGATTTCAGTATTTTTAGGGTTCCGTAGTAAACAAGGAACCCTTATAGTTTCGCCATGTCCGTCTGTCTGTCTGTCCGTCCGTCCGTCTGTCCCCAGCTTAGCTCAGAGACGCTTAGTCCTAGAAATCTGTAATTTGGCATGGGTATACATATTAATCATGCTGAAAAAATGGTAAAATAAAATTATGAAAAACATTTTTTTTTAGGGTACCTCCCTTACACGTGAAATGGGGATGATATTTTTTTTTCTCGTCTATTCCATGGTGTGGGGTATCGTTGGATAGGCCGTTCAAAAATATTGTGGGTTTGGCAAAACCATTTTTCAATTAAGGGATCCGTTTGCGTAATATTAAGCTTTAAAGTGCTATTTTTTGATAGAGTCAAGTGTCCCCCCCCCTGCCAGCTAAATGGTTGGTTTTGGATATGTGAAAAAAATCATGGCAATAGTATATATAACGAAATTAAAAGGAAAACTATCACAGCTAAGTAGGCTTCACAAGTTAACGAGTAATAGTCGACCAACTTTAATTTTCAGTTGGAGAATTGACCGTAACGTATATCGATGTATGGGAGAGCATGTTTTTCAACTACAATGTTAAGTTTGTTTTTGGGATAAATTCATCCCAAGTACGGAACCCTTCATTGTGCGTGGTCCGACATGCACTTGGCCGGTTTTTTTTTAGTAGCTCATGCATTTGCACTCGGAGAGCACCGTTTGGTGAAGTGGAACTGATAATGAAGACCACAGACGACCACCGGAACTACTTAATAATAAGTATTTCACTGTTGTGATTTGATTAGTCACTTTAATATGGTTGCTAAGCAATTTATGCTCGTCACAATGCATAGGATGAAGTCACCATCAGTTCTCCTGGTTCTTACCAGGAGAATTTGATGAGTAGTTGAAATTAGGCTATTGTAACTTAGATAAATGCAAATTGACCCACTATAAAGTGAAAAATAAAAAAGAAAATTACAAAAAAAATAAAACCCGACTTCCAAAAAAAAAAAACACTGCAAAGTGAAAACCTTCATTTCGGAAGTCACTGTCTTTGGATCTATTTTAATTTTTTGCTGACACTGACTTCCGAAATGAAGGTTATTTTTCACTTTGCAGTGTTTTTTTTTGGAAGTCTGTTTTATTTTTTTTGTTTCTTAGATCTCATTCTAATTAAGTATCTGGAGGGGGGAGCGTCATTTAATTTACGTGTATTTGTAATTGAACCCAATCATTCATCATGTTTGGTGTAAATGTGACATCAGCACAAATATGGCTTATTTAACACAATTCCGACGGGATAGGCAGAGGTGTACATATAGTACACCCACATTTCGACACTTATGTTTAAGTCCTATGTAATAGGGGGTAAGCCTATTAGCATCAACTGGCCACAAATCAAGCACTTGAAAAGATAATTACTGTAAGTAAATAAACAGTTTTAATTTCATCATCATAATCATTTATTAATTTGAAATTTATTTGCTATCTAGCTATGCTTAGCTTTTTATTTCTAGATTTATGGTGCATGTTAGATGGCAAGGCTGTAGCCACTAGATGAATTTGCTTAGCTAATTAAAATCATAATACTACTCACAATATTTCAGTATTGGTAAAACTTGGTTCAGGTAGACATCGTATCAGAGAGGACTTTTGAACTAGAAAATGTGATAATGAAATGTTATCATTTGACTTTTATTTGACCCTTTCACAGAGTTTGAATAAATGAGATTATTTAAGTATTTTGCTAAAGAGTATGAATGTTCATACAAATGGGTTCAGAAGTTGTTAATTACCTATTCAGAAACTGTCAAAATATAAAGTAATTGTCTATTACTTACTTATCTGGTTTTATCTCAAAAATGGGAGTCAATAAAAATGACCTAGAGAAAGAATTCCATAGATTCTTCAAAAAAAGAAGTTCAGGCATGACTACATTTCAATATGCAGGAAACAATACATTCAAAACACAATACTACGTAAAAATATTTAAAGTAATTGCAACAAACATAAATAGGTAGTGAATAGTGACACTTGACTTACCTGGAAATGAGTACAGTAACATCCAATCAATAGGAAATTACATTTAAAAACTTGGAAGCTTAATTTGGGCACATAATTATACTAAATTTCAAAGCATGTTTTCAAGCCATTGGTACCGGCTGTCATTTGTACATCTTTGACACTTGTTATGGGTAGTCAGAGCCTGAAAGTGTGACAACTAGTCTCACGAAGGGGTATTGTATTACCCAGTAACTGCGTTGTGTAGGTCAGATAGGCAGCTGCTCCTCATCTAAAATACTGATGTTCAGCTGCATCCGGTTAGACTCCGGAAGCCGACCCCAACATAGTTGGGAAAAGGCAAATGATCATGCAAATTATAGAGTATTGTGACTAAACAATGTAAACTTTTCAAATTGTACTGTCACCATATTTGTTGACTAAATTGGTAACTTATTTTGGCAGGGACTATACTTGTAAAACTTTCACTATGTGGTAGCAGATATGACTGAAATACTTTCTATTTAACTTGGTGACTCATTTTCTGGTACTTACATGTTATAAACAGTTGAAATTTTCAACAAACAGTGTACTTATTAAGTTAATACATGCTAGCTTACGAAAAAGAAAAGCTGAGTCTGTAGATTTGATCTCAGTAACATGCAATATTAGTTTAACGGCCCTACATCATTGTAGTAACATACCAATGGACCCCTCATACATAACCCAAGGCCAAAGTAACCCATACATTTTAATTAAATTACTGATGTGAGATGGCAAGCAGGTTTAAGTTATTCTTAAAATTTCAGATTTATTCTCTACACTGATAACTTGATAAAGAATTTCAAATCTTAAGATTGTCACACATGACTGAATGCATGCTAGTTTACTGTGCATACACTCATACTTCTGGTTGTGTTTATATGCATGCTGGTGCGGTAACCAGAATGATTTCAAGACAAAATGATAAGCATGGTTTGAAATTGACAACATGTTTCATGAGAACAGAATTATGTTCATCATCACTGACTGAAAATGTTTATTTTTCTTTAAATTAAAAAAATAAAATAAAATGTATTTTTTTAGATAGATATATCTGTGCTTGTAATACAAAAGGAAACCCCACCTTGTCATGCAAAAACTTACTCTAGATGACTCAGTTTTTGGGAATACATTGATGAAGTATATGTAAGGAAAATGTAATGTTAATAAGACAATCACTGAGGAAGAATGGATCAATGATTCAGTCCAGGTTGACTTATTAAATAATCATAACACATAACATCACGCCTGTAATCCCCGAAGGGCTAGGCAGAGGTGAACCTATAGTACACCAACAAAAAAAATAATTCATGTTAAAATAATTTACCTACAATCTATAACACATAACATCACGCCTGTAATCCCCGAAGGGCTAGGCAGAGGTGAATCTATAGTACACCAACAAAAAAAAATATTCATGTTAAAATAATTTACCTACAATCTATCAGCTTGAATTTTACAGTACATTATGTATTGTGTATAATGAATTTTACAGTTCATTACTCATGTATTTTAGTAATGTTGTCACTATCAACTTATTGTCAGATTTTATATTATCATCATCATATCAGCTGGAAGATGGCCACATCTGGTCATGGCCTCTCCCAGTCTCAGATAGGCATAGAGTAACAGTATTTTTTTTCTAATTACATGACAGTAGAACACTAGTCACTAGATTCATAGGGTGTGGTACCATTGATTATTCACACCAAAGTTCACTTAGTTTATTAATTCAGTATATTCGCGTCGTAATGCAGTGAGGTGTAGCCATATTTAACATGTACCTAGGTCCTATGTGGAGCATGGTGGAAAACTGGTAATCAGTCACAGGCCATAAATTATGACTGAAATATTCGAATTGATAAAAACTATGTACTAAATTTGGATCACACTCGGGACCCGATTGATTAAATAAAATTGTCATTCAAACTAATATCGGTAAGAAAACCGTCTTATCTATCGACTTAATTAGATAGTAAAAACCCAATTTACAACAAAAATACACATAGATTACGCACGAGTTACTTAAATAATGACATATTGGCGGTAATACAGGGTAAAAGGCGGATTAGAGTAGCGAATCGATGTCGTTTCGTCTAGCAACAGGGCTGTGGCTACATGGCCTCTAATACATACCTTTAGCTATATACACATCCCCAACTTTTCCCAATAAAGGTGCAATATCCTTTCATCCGGTTGCCCTAGTCGAAGTCCTAGCACTCCGCAGGCGGCGTACGTGACACTATCAACCCAATATCACTCACATACCACCGCTAATGCGCGATTCACGAAACGTTTTACACCGGCGAAGCTACGCGCATACACCCAAAACGAATAACGACTTCGGTCTATGACTTATAACTATTATACACACGAATTATCGACATTACTATTGCGCATCGAGAACACAGAACATAAGCTAAGAAACTATGTACGATCAGGCAAAAATTATAGCAGGATTTTACCCTTCTGTCAGCAATGTCCCTTCGATCGTCGCTCCAGCGGTTTTCGGGCGCGTCCTATACCAACATTAAGACTGGATTCTCACTTTTTGGCACATTTTGTATCTTGCACAGCACCACACTGAATATAGAATTATACACAAGTTTTTATCACGGTACAATCCACCATTAGCCTTTCATACACCCTCGATTCTCGAGTTCAGTCCTTTTCACGGCCATTTGCAAATTGCGTCAAAGTTCCTGGAACGTGATTGGTGTTCACTGCGCTAGTGTAGTTTGATACAAGAACGCCATCTGTTGATTAAAAAAAACACAAAAAAACCAGTCATTCAAAAAACAACCGTCTATCCACCCCCTAAAGATCGACTAACATTCAAAATTATTGGACTTACGACCTTTGGATTGGAATGAAATAGGGTGCGGTACGGTTCATACGAGAACCCCGTAGCGTGACGTCAAACTGGGCGTGAGAACCAAATTGCGCGAATTTTAAAAATTATAAGAGAAATACAGCAATATTATTATTTTCAAATAGTACATAATGTAAATCTCATATTAAATTAGGGAAACATTACAATTGCTGATTAAATATTGTAACTAAAGTAGAGTCGATAGTCTAATATAACTCAGATTAAATTATATTACGAAAATGAATAGAGATTTCTTCGATCGCCTGTTCACGTTCCAAAACACGCAGAATACATTTATATGTTTTTCTATTTGTCGGTTATTTTTTTAAATTAATTAATATTCAGGTTTCTATACTGTAAATCATTCAAAATTCATGGAGAACGAGAAATTGATACTCAATTCTTCCAATATGATTTGTAGTAATAAAATAAACTTATTTTTGTGAATTATGTAATAGTATAGTGCGAAAGTAAAGTAAAGGCGCATCGTTTCAAACTGATTATGGTTAATTTATTACCCATAATTGTTAGGCGAAACAAATAAATTAGTTTTTATTTTGTAATATCGATTGGTTTGTAATATCGGTGATGTTTTTTCAAGTAGTGCGAAAACTGCTTAATATTTTTTGTCGCTGCCAACTCTACACTACCAAACGTCAGTAGTAATTTAAAGCTGTGATTGGCGGAAAGTTTTAAATCTATTTCCTGATTCGTCAACCTTTGCGTTTGCGCAGTTTGCCAATCGCTGCCTTTGTGTTTTCTTGTCAATTCAGGAACACAATTGTACAGTCAGCTGCATTGTTTATTATTGTGAAATAATAAATAATAGACGCATAAATTGTGCGCGAGTGCCGTGTAACCAAAACGTGTTAGCACAGTAATATTTGTGTTATAATATTCGCTGGATTCTTGAGATAGGATTTTGTTGAAGTGTAATCATTTAAATTTGGTGCGTATTGCAGTATATAACTCCCGATCCTTCTATGGGTAAGTAATAAATTACTGATAAACATAGGGACGACGAACGTGCTCTGGTACATTTAAGAATAAACAAAGTCCGTGGTGATTTTCCTAAACATTCGAATTATGATCTTGTAAGAAGGTTGTTTATAAGTATTACGCGTTGGTGCCTTTCCCTTTCTGTATGTAATAAAAAGTTTTAAACATCTGATCAACTTTATTGCTACTATACGTAACGCTATAAAAGTTTATAGTAATTTAGCTTGCATTTAATATAAGACCAATGCAGCTCGCTTTCATTGTGACGATTTGTAAATCGCAATGGAATAAAGAAAAGTGATTTTTAAGCTATTGTTTTCTTTGATTCTTTACCATCCTTTTTTTATAAAAACGTGCACTTATATTATTATTTTAAAATTTAGCTTAACTATCAATATATAATATAAAATACGCACTTAAATATTATCATAAATAAAAGTCCTATTAGATATTTTTTTATGGAATAAAAACTTGACAGCTGATTGCATTGGTAATAATTAGGGCATTATGAATGCTTTTCCATTTACAATGGGTTGCTAAAATGGCAAAAAAATCAGCCCCCCTTAAATATTTGTTTTATTTGAGTTTAATTATTTATTTTTAAAGTGACCTATTTTTAAAGAAACCTATCTACCTGCCCTATCTACCTGTTGCCAATATCAATGTAGAGCAAAAACAAACCAAAAAATCATGTTTGTTGTATGGGAGCCCCCTTAAATATTTATTTTATTTAGTTTTTTTAGTATTTGTTGTTATAGCGGTAACAAAAATACATCATCTGTGAAAATTTCAACTGTCTAACTATCACGGTTCATGAGATACAGCCTGGTGACAGGCGGACAGACAGACGGCGGAGCCTTAGGAATAGGGTTCCCGTTTTACCCTTTGGGTACGGAAGCCTAAAAACCATAATGACTAGCCGTAATATGAAAAACTACCCACCTTTCTACCAAAAAATGCTACTCTAATAATTACAGCTGCAGTAACATGCTACCCAGTAGAAAAAAAATATGAATTAACAAATTTTTATTTTACTTTTAGCCCATTTTATTTCTTAATAAGTACTTGCATAATTGCTTAGATGCTCTCCACAAATATTATTTATTGTTATAAAATTATCATAAATTACTTAAGTTTTTTTTAAATACTTTCTTGCAATGCATAAGTAAAAAGATTGCAGAGTAAACGCGTTTTTTTTAATATTTTTAAAATGTTATCTTTTTGCATTGGCATCTGTCTTCTGTCTTTATTACCAGCAGCAACTGTATTATTATTTTGATGCTGATACGCAGTTGATTATTAAGAATGAATGAATGAAATTGTTTCCTTGGCTTGTGGAGCAGTTTTCCAAATTTCAAATCCTCAATATCTAAAGTCCTGCCCATACCCCAATTTAATTGGGGTAGGCACTGCGTATAAGTTTTCTTCTATTACCCATCATTTCCCTTTTATCCATCATTTCAGCGATTATATTCTTCCATAGCTATAATAATTTATCTTTCACTCAATCCATTCATCCTTTGTTTGGTCTGCCTATTTTCGTTTCAACCGTCAACATTCAATTATCTTTTCCCAAACTAATTTTATAGGGCTTAATATATATATTTTTTTTATATGCCTACATTTTTCTCACTTATTATTTATTCATTCAATAGTACATTTACATTTTCATAATACATAATAATTTGGTGCTAACATAAACTCAATGATCAACCACATAATTTAGTGAATTAAAACAAACTTAAAAGTCTTAATTAAAATGAAACAACATAAAATATGGAGCGAAATGTTTTTGTATTTAGATGTGTATTTAGCTAAATGTTTATTTATTACAAAACAAACGAGCGAACATCGGTGACCGATCTGACCGTCCTTAAAACAAAAAGTGGTAGAGGAATGTGACTTATATTGATACAGATTGTTCCTAAAAGTATAAGTAATTATTTTTAGTAATATTTCATTTTCCTTTATTTTTGTTTCTTAAGATAGGTAGGTACCTATTGTTTGTTATGATAGGGTTGTGGCTAATTAATAACAGTCGCACGGGATGGATGACCATCTTTACATACCAAGACTCCTCCGTGCCTCGGAAAGCACGTTATGCCGTTGGTCCCGGCTGTCATTCGTGGATCTTTGACAGCCGTTACGGGTCGTCAGAAGCCCGAAAGTCTGACAACCACTCTTGCCAAGAGGTATCGTAATACTCAGTTACTGGGTTGTAGAGGTCAGATAGGCAGTCGCTCCATGTAAAATACTGGTTAGTCTGGAGGCCGAGCCCAACTAAGTATGTTGGGAAAAGGCGGGCAGATAGATAATGATGTTAAATATTTATTTTCATTCACTTAAACAATTAGATAGGTTTTTAGGCTTTGTAAGAAATGTTGCTTTAATTTGTACTTTATGTTTTTATGAGTTAAGGCTCTTACACACTCACGCGATATCGCGGGCGCGACAGGCAGAAATTGTCTTTGTCGGTGCCTGTCGCGCCCGCGATATCGCGGGAGTGTGTAACAGTTTTAGATACGTATTTATGCTTTGTAAGAAATGTTGCTTTATTTTGTACTTTATGTTTTTATGAGTTAAGGCTCTCGGATATCGCGTGAGTGTGTAAGAGCCTATTTTGTCCCTCAATGATACAGAAGCAACAAGAATAATGTACCTACCCAGGATTTTGTAATATCTTGATTTAAAAGTGTGATCCACGTTTTTGGAATGGGCAACTAGCTTCAACTACGGCATTTATTTAAATTAAACCAATTACAGGCACTTTTGAACTGCCAAGGAACCATTCAAAAGTGCCTGTAAGTAAATGGTTTAATTTAAATAAATGCTTCGAGTTTCCTGTGATACCTAAATCAAAATAAATGTGTAGATTAGGCATGGTTTTAGTAGTGGGCGTATAGAGACTAACGGGTGTTACACATTTTTTACGGTCCGTGCATTCCATTCAGCAGTAGGTATTTGTTAAACAAAACAGCCGACCCACCATCTTGCTGCCTAATATTGCCATGAGCTAATCGCCGAAAAGAGAAGATGGACTTATCCGACGTACAGTTTGTTTGCTAAGCCCCTAGCCCCCACGCAAAATAATCCCGCAATGTCCCGCAACCGCATAATGGGTGGCCTCTTAACTGGTCCCACTACGGTTCAAAGACCATAAATAAACTTGTTAGATCATAGAATTACAGAGACTCAATATCGACGAAATACTTGAAGATGTTTTGCATATCTACAGGAATGTGACCAGTGCTGCAGTGTAATCACACA
This sequence comes from Tiliacea aurago, assembly GCA_948098905.1. Classification (NCBI taxonomy): domain Eukaryota; kingdom Metazoa; phylum Arthropoda; class Insecta; order Lepidoptera; family Noctuidae; genus Tiliacea; species Tiliacea aurago. The sequence continues at coordinate 2,745,435 of OX402601.1, forward strand.
TTTACGTTTTCATGTCCTAAATAAAGGCTCCCGCAGACAGGCGCGATGCGGTAGCACAATTTCTATGGAAACTTCATGGAAACTTTCGCGCTTGCGATATCGCGCCGGGCTGCACGAGCCTCAAGAAGATTCATCATCATTTCAGCCGAAAGACGCCCACTGCTGGACATGACCTCCCCTAAAGGGGTGATTTGCTGTAATCGCCACGCTTGGCAGGCGGGTTGGCGATCGCAGTATGGTGTTAAAATGCATAGAGAACGCTGCTGCCCATTCTCTAGTAAGTCCCTTAGTCGCCTTTTACGACACCCACAGGAAGAAATGGGATGGTGCTATACTTTACATCGGGCACCAAACGGACAAGAAAATTATTCCAAGACTATTAATTACTTAATTTAAAAATTGTTAGGATGTTTCTTGTGTGTGTGACTTGTTTGAGTCGCCTTAATATTTATTAGGACAATAGAATCGCGAAACAATGAAACCTCAACATTTATTTCAAAGGATTGCCAAAAATTGTCATGAAGCCACAACAATTAAGTACTTAATTAAACAAATTACCTACCTACTCTTTGTAAACGTATTATTTTTTTTTGTGTTGAAATGATAAGATAATGTGTAATTCTTTGTTTCTTTGTATGAGCGCAATTAGTTTTGGTTAACATTTTCAAACTAAATTGGACTCTATATAGTTAGCAGTGCGAATCATTTCCAATTGATGGTGTTTGTTTGGTGTTAGTCACTCCATTATGTACAATTTAGGTAGGTATAAGTACATTGTGTACTAACTACTAAACGTATTTGTGATCCTCTACAGTACGGGTGACTGATTAATCGACGACGCATTTGAACACAAAGAAAAACAAATCAATTCATCACGAGCATATAGCCGACTGCTGCTGGACATTAGCCTATATTCCTATAATATCAAACTTAATATAAATAAAATCGATGAGGTAACCCATACAAGGTTTTTAGGCGTACTTAATAATAGATAAAGATATTAACTGGAAAGAACATGTAGATAATATAAGCACTAGAATTAATAAATTTGTATACGCACTAAGCAAGTTAAAATATAACTAAGATAAAAAACTGCCATTATCTCATACTACGCCTATGTTGAATCGCTACTGCGATATGGTCTCGTAATGTGGGGTAATGGTACCAATACGGATAGAGCATTTATCGCACTAAAAAGTGCATCAGAGCAATATGTGTACTTCAACCTGATGACTCATGTCAACCAATGTTCAAGACGTTTGGTACCGGTACCGTTACCGTGTCTGTACATTATATGAGATATGTGTATTTGTAGCTAAGAATAAAGATTTATTTAAAAGTCAGCAAAAGAAATTAATCCTAGAAACAGACGAGATCCTTCCCAAGACTTGCCAAATACAACAAAAACTGCCTAGCAATGTGCGTACGCATTTATAACAAAATACCAAGTCGCTTTATGGTATTAAACTCGAGGAAATTAAAGATTGAATTACACAAGTGGCTTAACGAATGTAATTTTTACAGTTTAATTAAAATATTTTGTGGATGTAAGAACAGATTCCTTGCTCATTTTGTCAAAACAGAAATTTTTGCATGCTATGTTTTATCTTAGCGAAACATGTTGATCTACTCTAATGATTTTAACACCAATGTGTACTATGTTTTACGCAAATAAATTATTTACTTACTTTACTTACTTACTTACTATCCAATAGCAAAGTATGAGCTGGACCTACTACTGTATCTATCACCAAAATCACATAAAAAATATTGATTTGATTTTTGGTGTTCCGGGTCTCTAGCACCACATATGTGACTATTTCTAAAATTCTCTAGACCAGTCATACTCAAGGTGTCCAGCTTAGCTTAGCTACGCTCTGGGCCTTCATGCTTGGTCAGCATTGCAGCCCTTGCTGTCCACGCTATAAAGGATTCAACCTTCGATCTCGGCCTTTATTCCGGCATTTCCATCAAAGGGGTGCAATGCTGCGCTACGTTGCGCTACGCATCGCTTTCGGCCATCATCTACGCTGCCAGCAACGCAGTCTTTACAGACCGCGGCAGTAATGTACTATTACCTCATGTGCCCTACACAATGCATGCATAGGTAATAGGCATGGACGTATAAAATAGGTAATACAGAATTACGGGCTGGTGTCCGCAACTCCGTCAATGCACGTATTTTGCGTACGGGTGGGAAAATCCACTCCAGCTCCTCAAGGAAGGCCAGCAACGCCTTGGTGTTACTGACAATCTCACAGAGGGTACCTGGGTTACTGAAGTACTTTGCCCTGTATGTGGCGACTACCGGGCAGTTTAGCAACACATGAGCTGCTGTCTCGTCATCCTCCATGCAGGCCTTGCACAGCGGAATGTCTGTGACTCCTATGACAAAGAGGTGTTGATTAAATGACCCGTGGCTAGTTATAGCTGCTGTAACTGTACGCAGCTGTTGTTTAGTTAGCCGGCGAAACTGTTTCGTGAGGCGGTCTTCAATTGTAGGGAGTGCTTCATTGGCCTGCCTGCACTCACCTTGGTCCGACCATAGTTTGTGGTGTTGGTCCCTGGTGCGTTTCCCAGAGTGCGTAAGTACCCGAAGGGGAGTGGTGCAATGCATGCATACAAATCTATCTATTTCGTGACCATGAACAGAAACCCCATCCTTTCATTGTAGTTAATCGCACTGCGGTCAGATATCCATTTTGGTGTGAAGTTAAACCGCATTGCAGATCGTACAACGTTTTGTTGTGGTTCAGTTATTAGGGCGTTATCATACTAGCGGATTGCGAGCGTCCTCAAAGCGAAGCGGGCCGCAACGAATAAGTTACGGGCGTGCAACGAACACGCCGCGACTACACAGTGAAGACGTCGCGGATGTGAGGAAGAAGAAAGTGAGGCGGGGCGGCCGGGCTAGCGTTTGTACGAGACAGTATTCACGGCGATCTTGTTGCGTGTCCGCAACGAATTCGCTGCGCATGCGCGGCGTGTTCGTTGCGCGACCGTAACCTATTCGTTGCGCGCCCGCTCCGCTTTGAGGACGCTTGCAATTCGCTAGTATGATAAGGCCTTAGACTTTTGATCTTTCGACACTTACTGGATGTTGGTAAGTGTGCAATCTGTAACAATTTACATTGTCTTGGTGATTACTTACCTACAGTATACACAGCCAGGTTGGCTCAAGTGATTTTCTAAAATAATAGCCTTAAAAAAACCTTCGAAAAAGATGTTTCTGTAATTTGTAATATTGTATTCTGTTATACCTATAATTTATTGTGTCAAAGTTCCTATTATTCTGTTATACCTATTATTTATTGTGTCAAAGTTCCTATTATTCTGATATATTTATTTATTTATTTAACAGTTTAAGTACACACATATATACAGACAAGAAAAAAAGAACAGAAAAATAAAACGCACAAAGGTGATGCTTATTTCTAAAAAAATCTCTTCTAGCATACCTGCGACAAGGAAAGTAGACGAAAAGATGTAGACAACGGGTGTAAGAGGAGAAGAGAAAACATAATACATAAAATCAAAATAAAAACTTACTAATATTATTACTATACTAATAACCTATAATTTATTGTGTCAAAGTTCCTATTATTCTGTTATACCTATAATTTATTGTGTCAAAGTTCCTATAATTCTGTTATACCTATAATTTATTTTGACAAAGTTCCAATTATTCTGTTATACCTATAATTTATTGTGTCAAAGTTCCTATTATTCTGTTATACCTATATTTTATTGTGTCAATGTTCCTATTATTTCTTTTAAAGGATTTTGTCCTTTATATTATGTTTAAATTGTAAATAAGTTATTATATATTTACAATTGTTGTAACTGCTCGATCCATCAGGTTAAGCTATGCTTGTCAGGGTTGGTCCGTGGATCTTTACATACCGAGACTCCTGCGTGCCTCAGACAGCACGTTAAGGGGACGATAACCGACTTTTAATGATTATATATTGAAGATCACGTCTAAACGAGTAGTGTTAATGATTTGAAAAAAATATATGATAATTAAGAGATTTTTTTCAATAACTTAATATGTGCATATTTTAGATTATGTTTATATTACATAGTAAAAAATTAATTTGTAACGTTATGTCTAACGCGGATAAAAACTGAGAATGGCGCAAAATCTACCAAGCGTATTTTTCTGAAACCTTCACCAATTTAACGATAATTTAATTATTGATCTTTTAGTATGCGCGTTTTATTAAAATACCTTTTGTTTTGTGTATAATAAATTAATAATGCGTCAAATTGGGGACAGCGCTCCTTGATGGGCGAGTCCTATTACTGGCTGAACGCACGACGCGTTGCGTGAGCTCAGTACAGAACACGCAAGCACTGGCATATATCTGCGTCTTAAGCCGTTTGTCCTGGCTGTAATTCGTGGATCTTTGACAGTCGTTGTGGGTCCTCAGAAGCCCGAATGTCTTGACAACCAGTCTTACTAAGGGGTACCGTATTTCCCAGTTACTGGGTTGTGGAGGTCAGATAGGCAGTCGCTGCATGTAAAATACTGGTATTCAGCTGCATCAGGTTAGACTAGAAGCGGACCCCAAAAGGCTAGGCAGATTGAAAGGGACCGCGTTGTCGTGTTGATTACCTATTCCACACATCTGTAAATTACAAGCTGTAATAATAGTTGTAAGGGAGATTCCAATAAAGGAATAAATAAAATTTATCCTTGGTGCATTAAAATATCAGCCTACAAGACTACGTTTAAGTACGTCCGGCTCACCCTTCACCCTTGGGAGTCAGCCCCGCTGCCAACAGAAGCTTACTGGTTACTTTTTCACCTTGTTAAGAGCGGTCTTACTCGTATAAAGCTTGTGACGTTCCGAAATATTCTCTTGCTGACAGGAAGCCACAAATTCTCGTGACCTGAATTTTAGGCAAGTAGGTAATGTATTACCACCCAACCGAAGGATTTTGAAGAAAGAAAGAATGGGTAAGAGGTACCCAGAGTCGCCGACACAAAGGTAATTGCAGCATTATGAACTATATCGGTCTTTGTTGCCCTCACTGAGTAATTTAATTAATCCTAAGACAGCATGTCTGAATCCACTGGGAGAAACAAAAATTAAATTGATTTTATAAATAGAAGAAAAAAAAAACAACATGAAATAAAAGAAAATACATAAACTCACGCCTTTTTCCCACCTACGGGGAAGGCAGAAACTCCAGAACGCCACCTGCTACGATTCTTACATGCTTCTTTTGCTTCGTTTACGTTCATACATAGTGTAAGTTTGCAAGTGAGTAAACGTAACTAGCGCGTTTGCGTTAAGATTTTTATTCTCACTCTTATACTCTTAGCATTATGATCTATCGGTCAAATTTTGACACAAACGAAATAGTTACGTTTATTCTCTTGCAAACTTAACTTACACTTGGGGCACTGGTCATACACGCACGCTGGTTGGGAGTACTACGCGTCTAACCTTTCTGAAGAACATCAACAATATGGTCACTATACAGGTTTACTGGTAATTCGACGTATATCCGTCAGGGGCTGATAAGGGGGCCAAAATGCAACAAATTGAACCCCCCATATGTATGGCCGAAATTCAATAGTTTTCGAGATATTAGAATTTTAAGGGTTTTTCGATATTTACCCAAAATTTGACATTTCATTCCAAATTAAAAAAAAACTACATATTTGAATGGGTACCATTAAAAATGATGTTGTAGCTGGCACTTCAATTAAGCTATGGACATAATTAAAACTACTTAATTTAACAAAATAATGAAAATAATGAGCGATATAAGAATAATATCTTACCAATATTTTCATTTTACGCTTCAAAAATGTTGTCTCGTCACAAAAATTTATATGACATTAATCGTACAAATAACTAAAACAACTTGCTTATTCTGTAAGCTTTCCAGAAAGCTATAAAAGTCAATTTTAAAATACATAATTCGTGCCAAGGCATGTGTTTGAATCGGCGCGGGGAGAGAAAGGGTCATTTGTATTTGTATGAAATAAAATGCATAAAAAAATGTACATCAAATTTTATTACAAATTTTACACATCTTGTTCAAAATGAGCCCCTCGATTACGAATGCAGGTTCGAATTCTCTTCCTAACTTCGGTTTTCGTCACTCTTGATGTGAACGTTGTTCTCATCTGTTGCGCCGCGTTTATTATTCGCTGTCGAAGTTCTTCGACTGAATTTATTGGGGTCACATAAACTAATGCCTTCATATGACCCCAAACGTAAAAATCAAGTGGTGTGATATCAGGGCTTCGTGCTGGCCACGGAATTGGCCCTCCCCTCCCAATCCATCGGTTTGGATATCTCTCGTCTAGCCACTGTCGGACAGTAATCCGGTAATGTGCTGGGCAACCATCATGTTGAAACATGAGGTTGTTTTTTATTTCTTCGAGAACATCCGCCAACAAATCGTCTAGGTTGTTTCTCAAAAACTCCTCGTAATTTTCGCCGTTCAAATTTTGGGGCAAGAAATGAGGGCCCACCAAATAATTATCAGGGAAAATCTCATTTGCGACGCAGTTTCTTTTAGTTTTTTTGGATTCCTGCCTGCTTTAGGTGCCCAAAAATGTAAGTTATGGTAATTCGTTATTCCATCCCGGTCAAACTTTGACTCGTCAGTCCACAAAATATTTCTTAGGAAATGTTCCTGGTCAGCGTCAGCGTTTAACATAAACCGAGAAAATTCGAGTCGCCTGGCAGGATCTCCCTCGTGCAATGTTTGAACAGGTTGATAATGGTACGGGTGTCTACCTGATAGATGTACTACCGACCACACTTTCCACTGGGACATACCGAGCTGTCTTGCAACAATGTTCGTTGAGATGTTTGGGTCATCAATAAAACACTGAAGAATGGTGTCCTCTTCGTCAGCCGTGTACCGTCGAGGTCTGCCAGCGTTGAATTGTGCTCTTTGAACACTGCCAGTTTCAGACAATCGTCGATAGGTGCTCCCGAAAACAGTAACGTGGGGAAGTCGACGATCGGGAAAGCGGCGTTGGTATTCTCGCCGAGCCGCAGCCGCGTTTCCATCGGCAAAACCATAACAAAACATTATGTCTGCGTATTCGTTATTAGGACACGAAGCCATGTTATCCGACGCAGCAGACGCCATGTACTCCCCCGCCCGCACACCCCGCCCTCACACCCCGCCCCATCGCGAAGACTTTCGCCAGGAAAATCGGTTGTTTTAGCGAGGATCATAAACTTAAAACACAGATAATTTCTCTCCCCGCGCCGGTTCAAACACATGCCATGCCACGAATTATGTAGTTTAAAATTGACTTTTATACCTTTCTGGAAAGCTTACAGGATAAGCAAGTTGTTTTAGTTATTTGTTCGATTAATGTCATATAAATTTTTGTGACGAGACAACATTTTTGAAGCGTAAAATGAAAATATTGGTAAGATATTATTCTTATATCGCTCATTATTTTCATTATTTTGTTAAATTAATTAGTTTTAATTATGTCCATAGCTTAATTGAAGTGCCAGCTACAACATCATTTTTAATGGTACCCATTCAAATATGTAGTTTTTTTTTAATTTGGAATGAAATGTCAAATTTTGGGTAAATATCGAAAAACCCTTAAAATTCTAATATCTCGAAAACTATTGAATTTCGGCCATACATATGGGGGGTTCAATTTGTTGCATTTTGGTCCCCTTATCAGCCCCTGCCGGATATACGTCGAATTACCAGTAACCCTGTATATGTCCTAGGCCATCCCCTCCTGGCATTTTTACTCAAATCTGCCTTGTTGTGTTAGTCGCCTTTCATTCCATCTAAGCATATTCTTTTAAATTGTTGTCACTACATCTTCTTTTAAACCGCAACGTTGCCTTATCACATCATTCGTCAGCCTACCAGTAATAGTCACACCACACATGCTTCGCAAGGAACGCACTTCCACAGCACTTATTCAACTTTCATGCTTCTTTTGTCACATCCAACAATCACTTCCATACATAAGCGTGGGCTGGGGCACATGATTGTGTACAGCTAATCGAGCCTTTTTGAACATCGAAGGGTTGCTCACAATCACAGACAAAGCACCTTCATTTTATTTCCGGCATTCACTCTCCTTTCTACATCTTCATCAATCTTTCCATTTCTTGTAAATAGACTCCCCAAATATACAAACTTTTGCTCCACACTCTTATCATTTATTTTTACATCAAACACAGTCATTTCACATCACAGTCTTCTTCTTTCAAAGACAATGACAGCAGGACAGAGAAGCAGAACAGTTGCAAGACATGGTAAGTGTGATGGATGAACCATCACATTCACCATGTCTTGCAACTGTTCTGCTGACGAAGCAAGTAAAACTTCATTATCTCCGTAGAGATGGATTTGATAGGCAACTCATTAATCCTCAATCCGCCCTCTTTGAAATCTGTCAGAGAACAAGTTGAACAGCCACGGTGACGTTACACAACCCTGTCTAACACCCCTTGAGATGCAGAACAGAACTCAATGACTATATATTCTCTTTGGCAGAACTAGTCCGAGCAAAAGACAGACATAGTTCATAATGCTAAATAAAGTCAAATATTTTTCTTGGTACGGGCCTATACTTATGTATAATATTACCCATTGTCCTTTATAATCCATTGCTTCCTCGACTGCAAAAACACATTGGTTTGTCCCGCCTGCAATACCAGAATTCTATAGATTATGATGCTTGTTTTTCTCTTTTCAGTTATTGTGTTTTAGCAGTCGGGATTTTGTTTTTTAATAATTTTCTTTTCTCAAACATGCATGGAAAAATTGTCATTATTTTCGAAAAAAGAACACGCGAAGTATCGAATTTACGGTCAAAGAAAATCAGGCGTGCTGGGGTTATTAAATACTCTTTTCTCAAACATGCTTGGAAATTCGAGCATTATTTTGACAACCTTCGAGATAAATAGAAATTGCTGTACTGGTCAAATAAATACATGCGAGCAGCGGCCACCAAAAATTGTATGAGAATCCATGTGTCGTGGTTTAGCGGCCAAATAAATTACATTAATTTAAACTATCGTGTAATTTAAAAATGGAACGATCTTTTACTCCGAAACATGGCAACCAAGGAGGTAACTAATCAAAGGTTTTATTTCAATTTCGAACTGGCTTGCAAATAGAAAGCTGTAAAAAATATTTTTAGTTAAAAAACAAATGAAAACATTGGCGCGTGAAAAATTATCGTTGTTCATCATTGAATCTGGAATTTATAAATAATTTACTTTCCCTTCATTCTTTTGAGAAAAGCACTAATTATTATATCAATCAATCAACTCAGCCTATCGCAGTCCTCAGCTGGACATAGGCCTCTCCCAGGCTGCGCCACAACATAATATTATATTAATAATATAATATTATATATATTAATGAAATACAGTAAGGTTATACCACTTTTTAAATCTGGGGACAGTAAAGACACCAACAATTATAGACCAGTATCCGTGTTGCCGGTATTCAGCAAGGTGTTCGAAAAGGTAATGCTGAATCAGATGCTTAATCATTTTAACACCAACCAAATCTTACACGATCAGCAATATGGTTTCACCAGGGGACGTTGTACGACTGACGCCGGTGTCACCTTATTAAAACACATATTTACAGCGTGGGAGGAGGCCCAAGATGCCATAGGAATCTTTTGTGACCTCTCCAAGGCATTTGACTGCGTAAATCATGAAACCTTACTCTTGAAACTTGAGCATTACGGACTAGGTAAACTTGCGCTGAGTTTAGTAAAATCTTATTTAAATGATAGACAACAGCAAGTTCAAATAAATGGTCTCAATTCACTCGGTTTAAAAGTAAAAATGGGTGTTCCACAAGGCTCAATATTGGGTCCTTTCCTCTTTTTAGTATATATTAATGATCTTCCCCATTTATTCAAAAACCAACCACAAATGGTGTTATTTGCTGACGACACTTCCTTAATCTTTAAGATAAATAGACGGGCATCAAATCTTGACGACGTAAATAACGCCCTAATGCAGGTCCAAAATTGGTTCACTGCTAATAATTTAGTATTAAATGGGAAAAAAACTAAATGCATAAGATTTACTTTACCGAATGTTAAAAGTAGTGATTGTGACATAGTATTGAATAAAGAGAAACTGGAATTCGTCGATAAAACTGTTTTCCTTGGGATCACGCTCGACTCAAGGCTGCAATGGGGTCATCATTTAACATATCTTGCAGGACGGCTAAGTTCAGCAGCGTATGCTGTGAGAAAAATCCGTCAATTCACTAATGTAGATACCGCGAGGCTAGTCTATTTCAGTTACTTTCATAGTATTATGTCTTACGGTATTTTACTATGGGGACGGGCTGCAGATATCGAGTCTATTTTTATTCTGCAGAAAAGAGCCATCAGAGCAATATATGGCCTCCGCAGGCGCGATTCTCTAAGGGAACTGTTTAAAGATATCAACATCATGACGGTACCTTGTCAATATATCTATGAAAACATCATGTACGTAAGAAAAAACTTAAAGAGTTTCAGTAAAAGAGGTGAAAGACACAATTATGGGACTAGAAATAGGGATGAATTAGTTCAACCAGGTTTCAGACTGGCTAAAGTAGACTCATCTTTCATGGGGTACTGTTTAAAATGCTACAATAAAATACCTCCCCACACAGTCCAACTAAATGAAACGAAATTTAAATCTTTTATAAAACGCACACTATGTAGCCAAGCATATTATAAGTTGGGGGATTACATTGCTGACAAAAATGCTTGGCTTAACGCTGGTCCTGCTCCACAAGGGCGCATAAACTAATTGAATAGCATTCAAATCTATTGTTGGAGCGGCTGAAGATTGTAAATACTATCTTTATATTGTATAAATTCAATCTATTAGTATTGTATAATTGCATAGCACATGTGTGAGCACTATGTACCTACCATTTTCTGAGTACGTCTTTTATTGACTTGAATGTGCCATGGCGGCTGAGAGTGTCATGCTCACTAAAATGTCTAGCTGATGGTGGCGTATGTGTTGGATCATTAAGTTCCCTTCAAAATGGTTGAGCTAAATGGTGCTGATCCATGCGTCATGTTCGTGAACGGGCGCCGTCAGTAGGGACTGGTCATTTCTTTGCTGCCACGGCTTATTTTAACTTAGTATTTTAGTTGTTTTTTATATTTTTATTACGGACGCTTTTAACGTGCACGTCTTTCTACATTGTTCTCACATGTATAATTTCAACATAAATGATGTAACCAATACTATGTAACAATATTTTGATTTAAAAGAGTGTCCGTGGAGTTTCTTGCCCGTTCTTCTCCATAGGAACCTACTACGCTTTGGAATGGGCAACTAGCTTCATCTGACTGACTGACCCCTTGACAATTCAAAAGTGCCTATAATAGGTTTATTTGAAATAAATGCTTTGAGTTTGAGTTTGAGTATATTTATAAATATACATAATAAATGCCTCGGCGGAAATGGCAATTGCCTATTTCACAGCCTTTGCAATAATGTAGGTACTATTGTTTCAAGCTTTTTAGTTTTATTTATTTATGTATATTATATACAATGTGTAACTTAATGAATGCACATTAGGACAGTAGTTTGCTCAGAATAGTTAACTGAATCGATTTCTGTCATTTTTATTAATATACGTAATTTTTTATCCCAAAAATAAATGCGTGCGTGCGTAGATTTTTAATGTGACCACAATTTTCTCCAACTATCAGTATAGCTAATTTAATAAATAAACAATGTTTTATACATAACTAGCGGCCCCGCGGTTTCACCCGGGTAAGTCTCGATCCCGTGGGAAAACCACCCTTAACACTTAGGGGTATAAAAATAGATAGTAGCCGATTCTCAGACCTACTGAATATACATATAAAATTTCATAAAAATCGGTCAAGCCGTTTCGGAGGAGTATGGTAACTAACATTGTGACACGAGAATTTTATATATAAGAAGATAATAAAGAAAAAAGAAAAGAAGAAAGAAAAGAACTTAAGAAAATTAAGAACTAAAAAAAATGAAATTAGGAATTAAGAATTATTTATTTTTTATTATGGAAGAAATTTCTTAAGAAATAAGCAGTACCTTTGTACTAAATTATTATTATGTCATATCTCTTTGTATTTTTCTGTGTGTACATAAATAATAAAATAAATAAATAAAAAATCAGTGTATAACTACTTACTTATAATATTGTAAATAATATTCTAATTGGGGTGTTTGGTGATGTGCGTTAATTCCGGGACATGTTGTATATATTTGGAATTGAATCAGCTAGCTTTTATTTGATTCCAATATTGTTGTAATTTATTTTTAAAAAACATCCCTTTTTTGTATTTATAGATGTATAAATATTATATAACCTATGTCACTCCAACAATTAAGACGAATCGAACGATACCTCATATGTTAAAATACATCAAGCCGTTTAGGATACAGAGCGTGCCAAAGAAATAGACTTACATACTCTCGAAAAGCATTACTCTCCTTTTGGGGCAGTCGCGTAAAAACCTTCGGCTCGACAATGTAAATACAACGCAATGAATATTGTGTAGAATTGTTGAAATTAATCGCATTTGGTATTATGAGTATTTCCCGCAAGTAACTCGCAGGGTACCTAATAAGGGCATGACTAGCCGTGTTCTCACCTATGATAATATTATTATTTTCCTCCATGTTTTTTTTGCACGTCAAACGAAATACCCAATAAATCAAGACGCGGCTACCTTTGATTTTGTGTTTCCCTGATGACGGAAACTATTTTCATATTTTTGCATAACATGAAGATTTTCCTCTTGTGTTTCCCTGATGACGGAAACTATTTTCATATTTTTGCATAACATGAAGATTTTCCTCTTTATCTACTTCCACACTGGTTTTACACCACAACCTGTATCAACACCAACTCAGCCTATCGCAGTCCACTGCTGGACATAGGCCTCTCCCAGGCTGCGCCACAACACCCTGTCCTCCGCCTTCCGCATCCAGTCTGACCCAGCCATCTTCTTATTAAGGTCGTCGGTCCATCTAGCTGGGGGGCGTCCCACACTACGCTTGCCGATACGCGGTCTCCACTCCAGGACTCGTCTGCTCCATCGGCCATCGGTCCTTCGACAAACATGGCCAGCCCACTGCCACTTCAGTTTGCTTACTCTGCAAGCTATGTCGGTAACTCCGGTTCTTTTCCGGATAATTTCATTCCTGATTTTATCCTTCAAAGAGACTCCAAGCATAGCCCGCCTGTATGTCAAAAATTAATGAATAGTGGAACATTTTCCCCTGTGATTATTTAAATGTCTAGAATTATTCTAGATAGTGTCGCGCTGCAAAAGACCAGTCCAGTTTAGAGGCATGAGGAACAGGGTGTAAAGTTCACTCATTCTGTATAGAAAAGGGAGGATCCTCCGACCAGACGGGTGTCGTGTCTGGTGGGCAACTGCCCAACGGTTGAAGTCGGGATGTTGTATATATGCTAGTCGCGCGGTAAACTCTGCTTGCGCGATGCAGGATTTTGGGTGACGTCAGTGTGACGCGTCGTTCGAATTTGTGGCGATGTTGATGCCGCTACAAACTAAAACAAACAGGCCAACTTTTCTAGGCTGGTGTGCGTGGCAGCTACGTCATACACTGCGCCACGTCATTATGCTGTCATTCTAGTGTGCGTGCATTTTGCGGCCAACTGTTGGATGCAATATTTTTCGACGAGTTCGCAGCTTTGATTGTCTATCCAAACATATTATATCTTTGATTTTCTCTAATAGTAGCGATACGGTGGTCTGATCCCACAACCACGGGCCGAGCACGGGCGTGCCAAGACGCTTGTGACAAGACATGACAAATTATGTGATGTCAATTTGTACTAGCATTTTATGTCAAAACAGTTTTATCGCTCAAACTGTGATAAAATGGGTGACTCAAGTCATGTCACAGTAGGTCGTGCTCGCCCCGCAGGTGTGCAAGACCATGTCATATTAATATATTATGAAAGGGTAAAAAACCTTGTGAGTTTGTATGTAGGGGGTAATCTCCGGAACTACTGATCCGATTACGAAAATTCTTTCACTAATGGGAAGCTACAGTATTGTCGAGTGTCATAGGATATTTATTTTAAGTTAAAACATCATAATTTCAGCCGAAAGACGTCCATTGCTGGACATAGGCCTCCCCCCCCAAAGGGGGGTTTGCCATAATCGCAACGCTTGGCAGGTGGGTTGGCGATCGCAGTAAGGTCATATGGTGTTAAAATCAGGGACCGTACAACCCCGGTGATGAGTTAAACCTTTCGAAGGGGTAACCCATTCAATGGGTTACCTTTATCATGATGTAACCCATTTAAAAGGTTTTATACTAGAAACCTAGTGAAAGGGTTACATGATAACCCATTGAATGGGTTTTATGATTGAAACCCAGTGAAAGGGTTACATGATAACCCATTCAATGGGTTCCATACCTACTTGAAACCCAGTAACATGCAAAAATCATAATATTATGTTATTTCGATATCCGCCCAGCACGCGTAGAATGACCAATTCTATCTCTATCCAGGGACCATTTTGGGTACCATTTTAGAAAACCCTTTCAATGAGTAACCAAAATGGTCCCTGGTTAAAATACATCGAGAACGCTGCTGTCCATTCTCTAGTAAAAATAGAATAGAATACTCTTTATTATGTACACCATAAAAGTTACAGATATAAATGTTTAAATTTTACATAGGGTGACACAATGGGCGGTTACAGATATAAATGTTAAAATTTTACATAGGGTGACACAATGGGCGGTCTTGTCCCTTAGTCGCCTTTTACGACACCCACGGGAAGAAATAGGATGGTGCTATTCTTTACGACCGGCACCACACGGTACTTAATCAGACTGTAGGTAGGTAGAAAAGCATCTTTTCAGTTTTTTTTTTGTTTTTATAAATTTTTTTCGTTTTTTTTTTGCATTCATACAAATTGTAGGAATAATTTAACAGAACAATGGTTGGTACCACACATAAGTATTGGTCGCGTGCCGGCAGAATGTATGTACATTAGCAATGACAAATAATGTACGTTTAATACAATTTGTACTGTTGTAGGTACTGCTAATTTTGTGAACGTGGGATGACCATGATTTATAAAATCAACGGATTTATTGTGATTTTAATTATAAGTTTTAAGGTTTTAGTGCTTTGTCGCCATTTCTTCTCAGGGGTAGAGTTACGAAATAGGAAATGTCGACTCCATCTAGTTTATTCTTTTTTATATGATGTGTAAAACTGATTCCGATATCCTATTGACATAATAAACAATTTCATTTCATTGTCATAATCGCTTTCCCTCTAGTTTTTAGACTGGTGACAAGAAACTGCTCCACAAGCTACAAATCCACCTCGTTTAAAGTCTATATACTGTTAACATATTACTAACAATATGATCTAATATTGGTGCCCCTTGTAACCAACAAAAAAAAACACTCCATTATTTTCTGTTAATTATTAAATAAAACAATGGTCTGTCGCTATTATATTCTGTTCTCACATTCGTAATAATGGATATTGTGTTGACACAAAAAGAGAACAGTAATAATATGTCGGTATGCAAGGTCTTCACATTTTTAGGGTTCCGTACACAAAGGGTAAAACGGGAACCCTGTTACCAAGGCTCCGCCGTCTGTCTGTCTGTCCGTCTGTCACCAGGCTGTATCTCATGAACCGTGATAGTTAGACAGTTGAAATTTTTACAGATGATGTATTTCTGTTGCCGCTATAACAACCAATACTAAAAACGGAATAAAATAAATATTTAAGGGGCCATACAGCAAACATGATTTTTTTGGCGTTTTTAGTGATAATGGTACGGAACCCTTCGTGCGCGAGTCCGACTCGCACCTGGCCGGTTTTTTTTGCATAAAGTATTTCTAATGTAATGTAAGTTTTTTTATTTAAATAGTCAAAATAATTTAAATGTATGCAACCTTCAATGCTCAACAAAACAATTCCCCAGAGCTACAACAAATTGCTTGTTTTCATTTTACCAACATCGCAGTTCTCTGCTGGAAACAAAAAAGCAATTTTTGCTTTCATATACTACGTTACTGAGTCCGTGTGGTGCCAGACGTAAAGCAATAACCCATTTCTTCCCGTGGGTGTCATAAAAGGCGACTAAGGGACTAATTACTAAACTCAATCTCCTTTGTATTATATAATTGCATATCACAGGTGTGAGTACTATTGGGCACGCCACAATTGCGGCGGTAAGTCCCCTCTTTGAGGAGTGGCTAGAGAGGTGCCACGGCGTCCTCACCTTCCGCCTGACGCAGGTCCTCACCGGACACGGTTGTTTCGGGAAGTTCCTGTTCAGGATAAAGCGGGAGGAAACGCCCGGGTGTCACCACTGTGTGGATCGCCCGGAGGACACAGTGGAGCACCGCCGTGTCCTCACGGAGGCGATCGGCGGCTGCGATCTCTCGCGTCCGGCCCTGGTTCAGGCCATGGTTCGGAGCGAGAGTGCATGGGAGGCCGTCACCTCCTTCTGCGAAACAGTCATGCTCGCGAAGGAGGAGGCGGAACGCATGAGGGTGAGGCAGGGTGCCCGCCCTTCCGCCCTTAGTCGCCGCAGGAGACGCCCCGGGTGTCGGGAATCGCAGGCCGATTCCCGGCCACCGTAGGCGCGGGCTTGCGGACGGTGAGCGATGGGTAGCTCGCCGTCCGATAAGGACCAGGCCCGGGTCGACGGCGCGTTGTGTTCCACGCGCGCCTCAAAGAGACGTCAGCACCAATTGATGGGGTCCGAAAGGGCCAATGCCTGCCAGGGTTACGAGTCTGTCCGAAAGGGATATCGTGGCCTTGGCACACAGGCATTTGAAGGAACACGGTGGGTTTTAGTCAGTAAAAGTCTGACACTCCCTCCCGCTCCACCCAGAGCGGGAGAAGTTATTTGATGATTTCCCACCCAAAAAAAAAAAAAAGGTGTGAGCTGTGAGTACTATGTACAATAGAGCTACCATTTACCGGGTAATATATCTTTCATTGACTTGAATGTGCCCTGGCGGCTGAGAGTATGTCATGCTCACTCAGATGTCTCGCTGATGGTGGCGTGTGTGTTGGATCATTTAGCTCCCTTCAAAATGGTTGAGCTGAATGGTGCTGATCCATGCGTCATGTTCGTGAACGGGCGCTGTCAGTTGGGACTGGTCATCTCTTAGCTGCCACGGCTTATTTTTAATTATTTTAGTTTTGAATTGTTTTTTATCACGGATGCTTCTGACGTTTTGCATCGTTCTCACATGTTTAATTTCAATATGAATGATGTAACCAATATTTTGTATCAATATTTTAATTTAAAAGAGTGTCCGTGGAGTTTCTTGCCGTTCTTCTCCATAGTTTGGAATGGGCAACTAGCTTCATATTTGTAACTGACCGACTTCTTGACAATTCAAAATGCCTGTCAATGGTTTAATTGAAATAAATGTTTTGAGTTTGAGTTTGAAAGAATGGGCAGCAGCGTTCTCTATGCATTTTATCACCATACTGAGATCGCCAACCCGCCTGCCAAGCGTGGCAATTATGGCAAATCTCCCCTTTGGGGGAGGCCTATGTTCAGCAGTGGACGTCTTTCGGCTGAAATGATGATGATGATAGAACGTTATATAGAAATCTTAGTTCCATTGCAAAAACATTAAATTATGTAAGAAATAAATAAGTTAGACAGGACAAATGGCGCATACTTTTTCGCTCGGCTCATAGAATCACAAAGAGTACACAATATTTACAAACTGCCGTTTTTGGTGTACAATCTACTTCTGCAAATATATACTTTACACACACAAACACTACAATACAAAACTAATTAACCGAGCGAGCAAAGCGTTTCTGCTACAAATCTGGCAAAATTTGTTTTCCTCTGTCAGTTTGTTCGTATTTCTCTCCCAGAGGGTCTTATTTTACAACCAATCTGGACGAAACCAGGTTTTACGACTTTACTGATTATTTTTGTCGTCGGAATTTTTTGATTAGAGGGGTACTTCCTTCAAAAAGGGGGCTACTGGATATCTCCGCCTTATAAGATCCGATTTAGATAGTTCTTATTTTATTTGAAAGGTAATAACTTTAAGTTGTCTCATATAAATTTGGTGAAGATCTGATGAGGATCTTCGGCGTATTGAGCAGAATAGCTCCTCAAAATGCAGTAAATTGCTCACTTTTAGATTTTTACCAGTGGAATCGGCCGATAGTGGTACTTATTGTTGTAAAAAAGTTTGCAGAACTACTAGTATTAAATCAGCAATTAACTAGATCCTTGAGAAAGACAAGTATTGCTAGTTATCGTGCATGT
This sequence comes from Tiliacea aurago, assembly GCA_948098905.1. Classification (NCBI taxonomy): domain Eukaryota; kingdom Metazoa; phylum Arthropoda; class Insecta; order Lepidoptera; family Noctuidae; genus Tiliacea; species Tiliacea aurago. Next base: position 2,763,745 of record OX402601.1, read on the forward strand.
CCTAAATACTCCTCGACGCGTGGTGCCTGTATCGCTGGCTTGCAATTCCTCAAGTTCCGGAGCGGAGACATTAGCGGATGGACTGGTGGTTACTTGTAAACTTATTGTTTATTCAGTATTTATTATGTGTTACATAAAATAATGTAACAGCTGTTATTTTTTTGCGCGATTTCAGGTTTGGTCCAATAGTAAAAGTTGTTCATAATGATTTATTTATTTGGTTCACCAACAACTGTTTATACTAACATCTTGATAAAAATAAGGTCTGAAAAACTTTGAACAGTGTAACAATTACTTAAAGGTAAACACCACATGAACTAAAATGATGCTAATTTGTAAGCCTAGGTACATGTATAGTCTACAAACCAACTTAAAACTAAAGAAAAAATATGTAGACTAAATAAAGATGATGATGAATACAATGACCATTTTTTTTTTAAACGAAACGCTAATAACACAGAAAGGGCTGATTCTAGCTTTAGGTTGTTACCAACAAATAAGAGTGTGATTCTTTAAAATGTCGGCAATGTATCATCCCCCATTTCAGATCATCATCATTTCAGCCGAAAGACGTCCACTGCTGGACATAGGCCTCCCCCAAGAACCGCCACTTCGACCGGTTCTGAGCTTCCCGCATCCAGCGGATTCCTGCGGCCTTCACAAGGTCATCGGTCCTCCTTGTGGGAGGCCTGCATGTCGATTCTGTAAACATCTCACCGTGAAAACATAAGTGAAGTGAGCGTAGAGTGAACTGTCAGTGTCATCCCACCTGATGCTAGGGATGGACCAAGTATTATATTTACAATCATAATCGAAGTTTTAATAATATTTTTTATGCTCATTCTGTTGATTATATTATTTCAAAGCTATTATTTAAGTGTCTAAACATAGTAATGTTTAAAGGACTAGTCTAGGAAAAAAATAGAAAAAAAAAACAAAATTGAGTTTCTGACTGAATTTGTGTATTGCTATTTTATTTAAAAACCGCCTAATTAGCAATTTTAAGACACTTAAATACTAGCTTTGAAATATTATAAAATGATCAACAGATTTGGCATAAAAATATTATTAAAATCTCGATTATGATTGTAAATGTAATTGCTTGGTCAATCCCTAGCATTAGTGAGATGACACTGACAGTTCACTCCACGCAATATTTCACGGTGACATATTTGCAGAATAGTACTGCTGTTTCAGATGATGGTCTAAATAATATTTAGTGAAAGATCCATCCAGATTCTAATGTTTACTGGTAGAAATTTGCAACCTTAACCCTACCCCCACCCCTTTACCCTTACCTTCGGCTGTAATCCCCTAAGGGTTAGGCAGAGGTGTACCTATACATCACCCACATTTCGCCAGTTTTGTTCAAGTCTCATGTAATAGGGGGCGAGCCTATTGCCATCAACCGGGCACAAAACCAGACTCCCGGCTGCTACTGAGAAATTCCTGGATGCTGAATTCCCTGATGATAAATCCTAATAACACTTTGCCCGACCTGGGAATCGAACCAAGGACCTCAAGCTCAGCTTAAACAACCTTAAACTCCCAAGCTTTCATTTCTTTTTGATTGAACTAAAACAAACATGCCAACTTTGTTACGCTGGTGTACGCACACCAGCGTAACAAAGTTGGCATGTTTGTTGCATGTTTGTTGACAGCTACGTTTTACACTCGCTCCACGTCAATGTGCTGTTATTGTGTTATTATAGTGTACGTGCATTTTGTGGCCAACTGTTGGACGCAATTTTTTTCGACGAGTCCCACAGCATTGACTGTTATGTCTTTGCTCCCAAGTTATCTAGCTCTATTTGGTCTACAGTTCGGTCGTACTTTATGTGGTGCGTGTCCTAAATTACTTCCAATCGCAATGTGGTACAAATACCGATGGCGTGCAAATCGTCGTGTATCGTCAGTCCGACGTTGTATATTATGGTGTAAAACGCTATGGAACATGATGAGCTGCACGCTATCACATGCCATCGATCCATTATGGCTCTTGTCTCGTGTCAGCAAGAGCTGTACGAGTATAGCTTATGTCGTGGAGGAAAGATTAGTCGATCAGCAACACTGTAAGGTAGCTTATGGTGCACGGGAAGGTACTTATAATCAAATAGAAAGAAATAAAGAAATATGCGTAGGCATTACAGCAATAAAGATACACCTTAAGAGGACTACAGGACCTAAGTGGCCAATAAGAATATGCGATTGACAAAAAATCTATTGATATGACAAAAAAATTAAAACAGTAATAAATTAGTATTTTGCTTGTAGAATAATCTGACAAAAAATCAGAATGATTGCATTTATATTAATATGGTTTATATTCGTTTAAAGCAATTTTTAGAGGTATCTTCGTGATGTTTTTCTATCGTATCAAATTAGTTATATTATTTTTGCAACACAGTATCAAAATAGCATATATCCTGAAGAATATTATATATTTTTCTGATTTTGTTTACTGCAGTGGATCATAAACTTTTAGGCAATATAAAACTTGCGTTTAGGGGCTTTTATTAAGGGGCTTACAGGAGTGTAAGCCCCTTAATACTAAAAAAAACAGAAAATAATGATTATAATCCCATAAGGGCCTCATCTCAGCATAATGTCAGATGACAACACAAGGTGTACCACCTGACGCTGATCTTCAGCTGCAACCCACGACTGCCATACGCTAGAATAACAAACACTTGGGGAAGTGTGTGTCCGTTTTTAATTAATTAATTAATATCACGTCTTGTTTCCCCGAAGGCTTAGACAGAGGTGTTCCAACTATAATAGTACACCCGGCATTTCGCCAGTTAAAAATTAAAAATGCTCTTACAAAATAAAATGTGACATACATGTGTATTGTGTGTGTTGTGTTGGGATTAACGAAAAACTAAATAAAATACCCAATATCTAGGTACCTACATTAAAAATCCCGTTTGCAGAATTGCAATTCAATATTCCTTATTTTATTTAATATTGTATGTACAAAATTTCAAAACTGTATCCATGTAAAAATTATTGAAATCGATTCAGTTCCTTATTCTGAACAAACTATATTCAGGTTTCACAACTAAAAAGAATGTTGGATATGTCAAACTTACATATATTATGTACGATATGTGGGCGTCCGAGCAAAAAGGGGTACCCCGAGTGTAAGTTTGCAAGTGAGTAAACGTAACTAGCGCGTTTGCGTTAAGATTTTTATTCTCACTCTTATCCTCTTAGCATTATGATCTATCGGTCAAATTGTAACGCAAACGAAATAGTTACGTTTACTCTCTTGCAAACTCACACTTGGCGTACTGTTCTCGGCATTGAGTTTCCGAGATATGTAACGCAGTTTTGTAAAGTTGGGTGAAAAAATTGCATTTCGCGATTTTAATTGTGGTTATTGATAAAACTATGTGGATGATGTTATAAACTAGTCGTGGTACTGGTGTTCGAATTTGTGTGGGTTAAGTACCACAACTAAATAGTGAAAAAATAAAACTTTTTTCCAAAAAAAAAACTAGTCTTCCAAAAAAAAAAACACTACAAAGTGAAAAATAACTTTAATTTTGGAAGTCGGCAAAAGTAAAAAGCGAAATTATTATATTTATTTATATTATCTAAAGACTACCGATATTAAAGTTTTTTTTTACTTTGTAGTGTTTTTTTTGGAAGTTGGTTGTTTTTTTTATCATCCAGGATATTTGTGTTAAAAAATTTAACGCAAACTAAGTCACGAACAACAGCTACTTTATTATAAACTACGAAGGTGTTTGACTTAAGTAATACCATCTTGTCTACTAGATCTTGCAAGCGATAAATTAACACGTCCTATTTAAATAAACTTAATTGGCTTCCACTCCTGCTTGCAAGTGTTGCAACTACTATAAAAGATCATAAAGTTAAGTGCAAGTAATTATGTTCAAACAGCTACAAGTAGACTTGACTCATAGAATATACAATACGTATACAATATGTAACAAAAACCCTGTTGTTCCCTCTACCTACGTTTTAAGAATCGGTATACATACGTAATAAATAAAGCAAGTCATTTATAAAAAACTGTTCAACAATAATAATTAAAATAAATATTTAATTACTAATAATAGTTGTAATGTTTAACTGATTTCTTACCTCTTTAGTTCTTTGATTTTGACTTCTCGACTAAAGTCAACGCCATGAGACGAGATAAATTTCATACTTTGGGATTTAAAACTTTAACTGAAATTGCGTATGGTTCAGTTTCCATTGCAACTAAAATTATTTTATGACGTTTAGCGATAATTTCTTCATTCATAAATCAACTTAGTTTAAAGTTGATAGTTGTATAATTTGCAATTTTATGTATTTATAGCTTCTCATGACGGTTACTTTAGCCAATTCTTTATTTGTTTTAATTATAATTCCACCAATGTTGTGCTTGTTGGTTAATGTATACGTCCCTAAAAGGAACAACAGTGTTTTTGTTACATACTAATATGTAGAGGGCATTCCAGCTGAAAAATATAAATACGGATGCAGATAACTGCTTCTGTATCGGAACAACGTTCTTATCCTTTAGGTGTTGTAAGGACCTCTTCGGATGCTGTTTTGGCGCGCGAGGATTGAGATTCAGTAATTGAATATCTATAATCATTAATTAATCACAAAACACACATAACATCACGCCTGTAATCCGCGAAGGGTTGGCCAGAGGTGTGCCGCTGATTACTGGCGAAACATGGATGTTAGTTTATAGAGTAATACCCAATGACGTATTATAAATAGACGCGTCATACACGAACATACGTGCAATCCAAAAAGTGTAAGCCATGAATGTAGCTACATACTTGCGTACAATCATACAGTGTGTGAAGAAAAGGAAAGCCGATGAAGTATACCGATATTTCTGTTGTTAGAAAGAGATGAATATACATATCTAGTAACGTCACTAGCGGCTGCATGTTCATAGGCACGTACGCGTGGGTCGCAGCAGTCATAGAAATTTCAAAACAAGAAACATTTTAATATGTTCTAATAAAAAAATACAGTAGTTGCGCATGAAATGAGACGTTTTTCTTTACTCTCACAGTAGTAATGTAAATTGTATATCTTGTATAGACACGGGAAGACATTTTCTTTACAAATAATTGCTGAGAATTGCGAGTGATAGTGACGTGTAGCCGCGTCACTGGATGGCGCGCGACTAATTCTAAGTCAGGCAATTGCCTTGCTTTTACTTTGCCATTATTGAGCGCGGGTAACGCATCTAAAGGTAATACATCATTGGTAATACCCACGTTTCGCCAGTTACGTTTAAGAGCGTTTACGACGTACGGCATTTCATACAAACTTTCAAGCCCTTGTTATTTGAAATGACTCCGATTATAATGAAACTTCTACGCATAAGCAGGATACAAAGGTCTAAAAAGTTAGTTAAGAACATTTTCGAAATGTCTTATTTATAAACAGATAACTGGAAATCTCTGTTTCTATGGAAATTTTAAAACCGGTCTGATTTGGCTGTAACACTGTTTTTCGGGACCTAACTCTTTAGACCTTTGTATCTTGCTTATGCGTATGAAGTTTCATTAAAATCGGTTTAGTCATTACGAAATACAATGGCTTGAAAGTTTGTATGAAATGCCGTAAGTCGTAATCGCACTTAAGTCACATGTAATAGGGGACGAGCCTATTGCCATCAACCTGGCTCAAATCCAGACTCCGGGCTGAGAAATTCCTGCTGGAAAAACCCAATAACACTTTGCTCGACGTGTGGAATCGCACCCAGGTACACATGGGCAGCAGTAGCGCTTGCGACCACTAGACCAATGAGTCAGGCAGGTCAATCATTAATCATCATCAGCCTAAAAAGAAGTTTGGTAGACAAAGCGTGTGTGCGTGTGTCGGATTTTTTAATGGAGAAAGACATTTCTTAAATACCTACTTTTTATAATGATTGAATTGTGTATAGAAATAACTATTGAAGTACTATAGTTTTAGTTAATCAATTATTGACATTGTTTATCTTTATTCTTATGTACTTGCTATCACTATTGTATTTTTGTACTTTGGCATGCCTTCTGTTTAAATATGGCTGTTGATAATTATATTTTTTATGTCATCGTTTTGAACCCATGTTTTCAAAATAAATATCTTATGTTATCCATAAAATTATCCAGGCTCTGCTGAAAAATCATCATTAGAAGAAGTTGCGATGAGTCCTTGCAGACTTATGCTTCGGTTCTTGTCTGCGTATCATCTAGTCGTGAATCAATGAATAAATTGTTCCAAACTTATAACATTCGTAAACTCATATGGTGCGAGAGAGACTTTAATTATAGTAAAGAGTTCTCATTTGACCGATTTACCACCAAACAACCAACCAACAACAACCAGCATAGCAGTGACATAGAAAAGCGTCAAGAATCCCGCCAAAAGATTCATTATTCAAGAAGCTCGGCAAAGCTGGACTAGACGCAACCTGGCGGCGTCGTAAGATAAAGAGCTGCTAGCGAGATTTACAATAACTATGGAACGGATAGTGAGACCTCAGACAAAGACTCTGGAATCAGCAACGTGTAATACAGCATAGCAGTGACACAGTCAAGAACAGAGGTCCTCTCTGTTCTTGTCTGAGCCAACCGGGTGGCGAAGCTATTAAAAGATGTCCTCCCTATATAAATATAACCCGTCTCTCCACTATTCCAATGCTTACTCTAGGATGCATATCCGGTACGGCTCAAGGATCCCAAGGGCACGTCTTCCCTACCATTATCGCGCCCCCCGGTCTACTCTTAGATGTGCAATGGTCTCTGTAGTCCCATGAAACATGAGGCTCCAGGGGCTAGTGCGAATCCTTGGGTTCATTCGAGTCATCGAGTCTGGTTTAACCATGCTGGGTTCGGTGCATTTCTTACATTCAAAAGGATATCCAGATGGACTAGCAGCAATAACTATTTATTATAGTTTTTTTTTTCCTCACCTTATAATTATGGCGCCACTAAACCATAGCAGAGTTTTTTATTATTATTTATAATTGTTTTTTGTATTTTTTTTATTATTATTATTTATAATTGTTTTTTATTTTATTTCATTTGATTAATTATCTTATTGTTAGCAGTAATAAGAAAAAAACGACGTGAACGTTATGAGGCGTGCACTTTTGGATTTTCCAAATTTTTCTGTTTTTACCCGTGAGAAAACCTGTAATTGGCTCTGTATTACTTAAACAATTGTTATCCACCTCTTATAGCTGTTGGTTCTGCAGCAAAACAAATATAGAGAAAAACAGTCTACCCGGAGGCAGTGCGCGTAATGGCCCAAAAACAGTTAAAAGCCACTAACCGACTGACAGTAGTCATGTTTGTCGACCAGAACGCAGCGACAGTTTCCGCTGTATTTGCTGGTGGTTTGAAGCGGTAGCATTAGGCCGCTAAACTTTCTTTAGAGTTTGCCCTTGTCGTAACGATGTCTGGCCCATGCATTCTTATGGAAGGTCTTGTTGTTCTAACTGGCTTGTTGATTCTTTCAGTCGACTTAAGGCGACGATAACCGACTTTTATTGATTTTATACTGAAGGTCACGTCTAAACGAGTAGTGTTATTGATTTGTAAAAAAATATATGTTAAGAGCATTTTCTCAATAATTTAATATGTGAATATCTTAGATTATGTTTTTATTACATAGTAAAATTAATTTGTAAAGTTATGTCTAACGCGGATAAAAAACTGAGAATGGCGCAAAATCTACCAAGCGTATTTTTCTGAAACCTTCACCAATTGAAAGATAATTTAATTATTGATCTTTTAGTATACGCGTTTTATTAAAATACCTTTTGTTTTGTGTATAATAAATTAATAATGCGTCAAATTGGGGACGCGCTCCTTGATGGGCGAGTCCTATTACTGGCTGAACGTACGACGCGTCGCGTGAGCTCAGTACAGAACACGCAAGCTAACTACTGAAGGTCACTGGCATATATCTCCGTCTTAAGTAACTAGGTATGTATTCTCTAATAGGCTTGGCCCAGATTTTAGGCATACGCTTGTCGGCCGCACGGGTGGATCGATCAGGTTAAGCTACGCTAGCCGAGGTCGGTCCGTGGATGGGTGACCATCTTAACATACCGTGACACCTCCGTGTCTCGGAAAGCACGTTAAGCCGTTGGTCCCGGCTAGCCGGAGTCGTCAGAAACCCGAAAGTCTGACAACCAGTCTTACCAAGGGGTATCGTATTACCAAGTTACTGGGTTCTGGAGTTCAGGTAGGCAGTCGCTCCATGTAAAGTACTGGTATTCAGCTGCGTCTGGTTAGACTGGAAGCCGACCCGAATAGAATAGAATACTCTTTATTATGTACACCATAAAAGTTACAGATCTATATGTTTAAATTTTACATAGGGTGACACACCCGAACATAGTTGGGAAAAGGCTGGGCAGATGATTCCGCCTTGTCGAAAGCCATGTCTTGAGTTCTTGACACTTGGCAAGAAACAAACAATGTTAAGTAAATATTTTCTAGTAAAGCATTGAATAGAAAGTAAACCTATGCAGTGGCAATGGACTTAAGACGCTGACAATAGCTAAAGCAGACTGTCGGACTGCATAGAAAAGAAAGAGAACCGCAATGACACAACGTTTGTAATTTATTGCAAGATAAGAAGCAATCAAAAATGAGTTGTAATCGAAATTAAAAAACAACCAAGTTCTGCATTCAAATAAGACGTTCTTGTTATTAATTAAATACCAACGTGCGTTGATATTTAACACATATATTTTGGATTGGAACTCAAGGTAAAAGGTTATTTTACCGTTAATTTGTATAGACTTTTTTTTTTTCAAAACTTTTTTTGGTGACAAACAAGGTCTGAGAAGTATGTTCAAGATTAACGTATTTTTTCCGCTACCACAAACTATAGATTTACAAAATTACAATATATTTTATTAACACACTGATCATTTGCCTCTTGTCAGCGCCATATACAGTTAAAACCATTTAGGTACCGCTTGTTTGTAGTACAAACTTTCATAATATTTGATTCGGCAAGTAGAACTGGTTGATTTCCGTTTTTTACTGGCTAAGTCTGTGTGGTGCCGGACGTAAAAAATAGCACTCCCCTATTTCTTCCTGTGGGGGTCGTAAAAGGCGACTAGTGAATGGGCAGCAGCGTTCATGCATTCAGCGCAACTCTATGCATTTTAACACCATACGGCCATCACCAACCCGCCTGCCAAGCGTGGCGATTATGGCAAACCCCAGCAGTGGACGTCTTTCGGCTGAAATGATGACTGGCTAGGTTGAACCTTGAGTTTTTATCCCTGGGTTTGAAAAACTTCAAGCAGCTTTTTGTCTAAGTTTTTTTGGTAGATTGAGTTTTGCTGTTTTTTTGCGGAAGATTGGACAATGGTAGGCTTACCTACTTAGATTGTAAAAAAACAGGTAGCTTTGGTGCTATGCTAATGATTACCTGTTTCTTTCATCACTACTTGATGCCTTTCTTTGCCAAACATATTCAGTACTTTCTCGGCTCTTCCTTGGCTAAGACTAAATTTTGAGAAAGAATACCACACCTTTGTCTACAGCTAATCCATCAACCTAGCATGTGCGCAGTTGGTGCTGTGCTAACTAACCACTCCTTGAAAATTACGGAATCGTTTTGCACGACACAGATTGATTACCTACCTACTCAAAACTTCCTCCATATCTTTTTACAACCATTCGATAAGCTTCCGTGCAGAATCGAACATCAATAAATGTTATCGAAGGAGTATTCTAAACGCTGCTTACAATCCCTAAACTTTTGATCGTGACAACGGGACAAAGCAAATCAGGTTTGGAGGTGACATTGATTTTACATTCTGTGATTACCTAGACTCAAACACTAGCTTTTTTTTTTTTAGGGTAACATACTTTTACGATGTTTGTAAATATGTGAGCACCATGTATCTATCTCATAATTAAGTTATTTTTCATTGCTTCATGTTTAATTATTTTTACCTATTGTGGTATAGTAATTTTATTTTATTCTAGGTGCATCGTCTTCACGTATAATCTTTTATTTAATGTACTTAAACAAAATATTGCAAAACATTTTTAAAAGAGTAACGGTGGAGTTTCTTTCCCATTCTTCTCCATACGAAACTACCTTTTGGAAGGGGCAACTACAATATTTTTTTTTGTAAATTTTGACGTTCAAAAGTGGCTCATGTGTGCCTATTTGAAATAAATACTTTGACTTTGACAGGTAACTGAAAATATGTAATTATTATATATAAATTCCTTATATTAAATATTTTCGACGGCACCTGTCGAATGGTTGTGAATGCAGGATACCTAAATTACTATGGACACTTCCTGAGTATCGCGGGATGTAAACTCATTAAAATATAGACGGCGATTGTCTATACTTTTAATGAGTTTAAGAAGAATGTGAAGTAAAAATAAATAAAGAAAAAAATAAAAATGTTTATTTCTTCACTTAAGTAAATAACTATGTTAGGTTTGGAGTCACCTTTTAAGCATAGATTTGCTTGTATTAGGTGGTTCCGCTCCTCCAGTTTACAATAATTCTACAAATGTGTGAGAAATAAGCCAAAAGATTCATTTAAAACTAATTAAGATTTTATAACCCATATTATATTAGTAAGGGCACTGGGTGTAGAATATGTTTGTAAATTTGTGTGTGGGTTCGTTTGTGTGCGTGTGTGTGTGTGTGTGTGCTTGTGTGGGTGTCGGGATGTAATGGGCATGTGTGTAAGATAAATGTGGTTTGTGTACCGCTAGGGTGTGTGGTGTGTATATTGTGTACAAATTATATGTGTTCCTTAGTAGAAGTGCTACTTAACCCCGATTCTCGCATGCTACTCAATAGGCACGTGGTCATAATCAATTAGGCTATTAGCCTATAACGATTAGGTGATGAGTTCGTGTGTCAAACCCACAGATTAAGTAGTACTGTCAAACCGCTAATGGTGTTACAGATTTGTGTTATTATCGTTTTGTCCTTGGCAGATAGAAAAGGATTTGGATAATTGTAACAATTTTTGTTGGTCTACAGGCTAATTGCGTAACACACGATCAGTAGGAATCGGTTTCATTTTGACAGTTCAACAACATACATTGCGTTATTTACGTTGTTGAGCAGACAATTTTTTCTAATTTATGAAGCAATGGATTAGCAATATACTTCAAAATCATTCCGATTCATACTGTGTTAAGGCTTCTACATACCAGCGCGACTTGTCGCGCGACGCGACACGGCACAAAGGCCCCGCGTGTCGCGGGACGAGCGGTGCCTTTGTGTCGCGTCGCGTCGCGCGACAAGTCGCCCCGGTATGTAGAAGCCTTTACGCAATTAGGGGCTGGTCCCGCTAGACCGCTCCATATTTTTGCTACGTGACATCTTGGCAGGGACCGTACAACTCCGGTTAAGGGTTAAGCCTTTCGAAGGGGTAACCTATTCAATGGGTAACCTTTATCATGATGTAACCCATTGAAAGGGTTTTATACTAGAAACCCATTGAAAGGGTTACATGGTAACCCATTGAATGGGTTTTATACTTGAAACCCAGTGGAAGGGTTACATGATAACCCATTCAAGGTGTTATACACCTACTTGAAACCCAGCAACATGAAAAAATCATAATATTATGTTATTCCGATATCCGCCCAGCACGCGTAGCATGACCTTATTCTATCTCTATTCTACCCAGGGACCATTTTGGTTACCATTTTAGAAAAACCCATACGGTGTGGGTAATTTTGAATGGCTTAAATTAAGCCGTTCATGAGGGTTACCCATATCGTATGGGCTTTTGTTTAACCGCTTAGAAAACCCTTTCAATGGGTAACCAAAATGGTCCCTGCTTCTTGGGGGCTTGAAATACCATTAAGTAGTAACAAAACTTAACAACTGAAGACGTGATCGAAAGCTAGTAATGGAATATTGTGTTCAAAAGGATATCATGATGGACTAGCAGCAATAACGATGGCTTTACCGTGGTCGTGCAGGGCATCCGTGGCTCTGTTGAACCAAGACTCCGTGACCTATAGGAAAGGTCGATGCCGACATTACCAACAGACTATATTAGGACTAATATAACTGTAAAATTGGGTTCGTAGATCTAAAAGTAAGTCAATAAACTAGTAAGATTTTTATAGAATATGAGAATCTAAATTCGTAACGAGCAATTTTTGGTTAATTTAAACATTATCCTAACTTCCTAAGTAATATTATAAATGCGAAAGTAAGTTTGTTTGTTTGTTTGTTACCATTTCACGCTTAAACCACTGAAGCGATCATCTTGAAATTTTGCATATACGTTGTCAGGTGTACAGAAACGGACATAGGGTACCTTTCATCCCGAAAATAAATACTGTTCCCGAGGAAAACAGCAATAACGTTCTTATGATAATAGATGGCGCCACGTGTCTTTCGAATCATGATTGAATTACTATGAATTACTATTATTATTTTTATTCCGGTAGTTACCGTGGAATAATTTCCGAAATCCACGCGGGTGAAGCCGCGGGAGTTAGCTAGTCATATATAAATGTAAATACAAGTAGGTATATTGGGCTTCTTGGCGGGAAAGTGAAGCGTCACGTTCAGCAGTTTGTTTTATTTTCCAAAATTTGTGTTTAGCCGAATACTAATGTGTAATAATGGTGGATTATTAACCATTAAGTGTTTGTGAACGTGCATTAGTGTAGGCAAATGAAACAAAACAGTGCAACTTCGCTTCAAGTTCTCTCAAGAAGTCCGCGTGAGGACTCAGTAAAGTGCCACATCTTTACTGAAACTCAAGGGGAGTGGGCGGGGATATCATCATCATGCATTTATAATTCATTTCATCAATATTAGACAAGAACTAAAACTTGACATTGGCTAAATGCACAAACCGTGCGAAGCCAGAAGGAAAAGAAAAAAAAAAAAAAAGTAGGTATATTCATTCTATTCCATAAGTGTCTTTGCGCAAAATATGTAAATAAACACAATTTGATAACGGAAACAAAAAGATCTGATAATTTCCTGACCTGGACCTCTCGGAAGCATAATAAGAACGGAAAAGGGCGAAGGCTAATGTACTGCAGAATATATGAATATATTCGTACATGCAAAAAGGCTGTAAACGATGATGATAATGCTGTAATGAAGGATTCTTTAAAGGTTGAGTTGAAAGTGAAACCGACAAAAAACCGGAAATAGGCGAAACTAATTATCTACGCCTGGAACCAACAGTAAACTGCTAATCACGTTGATTAATGACAATTCGATCTCGAAAGTTCGCTAGGGGCCAAGTTGTATCCTGACATTTAATCAACCAATTTGCGAATATGTGTATAGTCGTAGGTACTATGTCACCGTATGATTATGAACGTCGTTATAGTTTATCTAGCGAGATTATAAACTATCGAAAATTGTGAACTGTAATAAACCATTTACAATTTAACGCATTATTTTTCGATAGTTTGTTATATATCCATGGCAAACCGACAAATTGTGAACTGGTATCAGATTTTCATGCCACGAACGCATCTTGCGCTAATACTAAATAGCCAAGTCACTGCGACCAACTTGGAAAAAGCGGGGTTGGTCACACAACCCATTGAGACTTTCGACTGCCATCAATTCGGCTACCGCCAAGACCTACCAATCTGGGACATTTCACAATTTTACGGGTGATAAAATCGGATAGATTATGAACCCTGTCGATAAGAGTTGTCAATTTAACGATTTGATTGGTCGTTTACAATTTAACGATTTGATATTGTTAGATTATAATATTACTTACCGTAAATGAATGCGGTAGGGTTACGGGTTTGTCCGAAAAGCATACCGTAGCCCTAGCACACAGGGAACTGAAGGAACACGGGTGGGTTGTAGTCAGTAAAAGTCTGACACGCCCTGAGAAGTTGTTTAATAATTTTCCACCCAAAAAAATTTAAATGTATATTATGACAGTTTACAATTTTTCAATAGTTTATAAATCTCGCTAAATAGATTATAAACTAAAGGTGCTCCCAATCTTACGGTGACATAGACAACCTGATTGCATATGCATTACCTTTGTAAACCATTTGCAACACATCGTCCACAAATTATTGGGCACGCATAGATGTCAAACGTCACATAGAATTACATTCTACCCACATTGAGTAATTTCTATAATTTATAACCCCAAGGCCGTAAAGCAGACACCAACTCAACCGGTTCGGCAGAAATGACTTTCTAGTAGAAATGGCGATAAGTTAAACACTTATTAGCGCCTCTCTCTTAAGTTTCACTTCAGTATGATACTTAGGATCGATATGAATGTTAAGTGCGCTGTTTGTGTCAATTGGGTACTTTAGCTTTGCGGTTTTGAAAGTAAAAGAAATATTTTTTTGCAAGTATTTGAGATGATCCGCGTTTCAGACGTAGATGACATATCAATAGGCAAAATCAAAAGTCATTTATTCTCACAAGGCTGAGAATCAACACTTTTGGTACGTCAAAACTAAGACAGTCCTCAAGACGCATGCCCTTCACCACTTCCTAGTGGTTTAGCTGAGAAGAAGAAGTGGCGCAACAAAATCCCCAGCAGCACAGCTGTCTGTTCAGTTAGAAGAATTTGGATTATATACCTACAATAGTAATTAACATTACGAAACACAACCTTAAATTAAATTAGGTGCCATATGTCAGCTAGCACACGCCAATATACAAACAAAAACATTGAAAACTATACTATGGTTTCGTACAATTCAACTAAAGGGATTATGAAAATGTTAGCAGCATCCTTATGATCACTATTACCTACCTGTGGATTATCAGTCAGATACCAAGTGTGGTCGTAATGGCAGTATTTCCCTCCCAAAGCTCGTATCAATATTTGTAGCTGTTTAATCAATCCGCGAAATAAATAAATTGGAACCATCGTGTCTGAAAATCCCAAGTTAGTTTGATCTAAGCTAGCCAATGATGACATAACACTTAATAATATTATTAGAAATAGCGTACGTGATTTCAAAATATAAATTTTATTCTGCAATGTTTTAACCGTCAGTTTCAACTTTGAAAATTCAAATCTACGTTGCGCATTCTTGCATACTCTCAAATTGGAGACCTTGAATTATTTTGTCGGTGTTAAATTATGCAATTGCTATTACAAAGTTTAGGTTTTTTATGCAAACCATAAAGATATTTTCAAAAGAATCGGTGTAGGTTACAAATATCTGAATATATTTACAAAAATCTAATATAGAATATTTTTTTTTTTCTAGTTCTATGGTACCGGTACGAACTATATTTAAGAATAGCTAATGCCGTGGTGAAAATATCAGCCAGTCAGTAGGATGGTAGCGAGACTAAGTGCCCAGGTAGCAACAAGCGTAATTTTTATATCACCATTCATGGTGCTATTCTGTCCCACCTGCCATACAAGCTACTATTCTAAATATATCTTTATATCCGATTACAAGAGAAATAAATTTTACAACATCTTCTCAACGTCTGTTTTTTAGAATCATGTTTTATTCAACGCCATTCAAATCCATTATAATTTCATAATCTTTGTCCACTAATTTCATTCATTATAAAGAGTGTCTTCGAAAATAACTTCAATATTTCCGATTTCTTCAGAGCAATTAGTTGCACTCATGTCATCCAATACGATATTATTAGGAGTGCTTGTGCATTTAATTATCACTGCGTATTATGGTACATTTGGCCTAACCTTTGCACTACTTCCATGATAACTATTGATAATGTTGACACAGAAAAAATAGTATCACAGCAGCCGTCTATTAAATAAATAGAATACTTATTTGCAGTTCAATTAGCAGTCAACTTGGTAAATCTAGCTTAGTCTAAACAAACGATATGTGCTAAACAAATTAGACATATTTATATTTCTTTGATCTTGATTGATTTTCGTAGTCAATTATTGCTATTTCAATGACAAGTCTTAGCAGATTTTTTTTCAATTTTGGTAACTGCTTTTCGTCTAGGTTTATTTTAATGATTAGGTATACCTATATTTTTTCTCGTTTTTCTCCTGTTTCTCTCACGTACTTCAATATCGCATACATTTTGCCTCAGTACCAATGTGTACATTTTACAACCTCAAATAACACACATATTGCTTGTTTCTTACATTATCGTAAAACTCGCTGTATTGCACCATCTACTACGTCGATATGAAAGGAAGTACACAGACCACTCGCTCGGAAACTGGACGTAACTCCTGAATTGTTGATCAGCTTGTGAAATATATTGCCCAGCTTCTAAAGTTTAAGTTATACATTTATATATCCTGTAGATTAGATGGTTGGGTAATGGAAAATGGTACGCCGTCAGTCCCTTGGGGTACCTATGAAAAATAATGACTGAATTTCTCGATATTGGACAGGAAGCAGGTGTACGATTAGTGCCATAGTTGAATACGTATTATACTACCCAAGTTTCTTGATATCTTTGACTCTTGTAATGTCGGATAAATATTTGAAGACAAAAGCACTCTACTGGATAGCGATTAACGAAAGAGAATGAAAACTAAACACAGGGCAGATCTAATAGAAACCATACATCTAGCAACAAAAGTAGACAGGGTAGGAAATACAAGGAGACAAGAAAGGAAATTACCTAGATACATTCGGAAATAAAACTAGCATCCTTTATTACAAGACAAGTCTTTTATCCACGTACAAAACATTAAATAAACACAACAATATTATAGTGTCTGTACAGTGAAGGGCTTTTTCGTAGTCACGATTATTTACTCATATGTCGCGATGGATAGGCAAACAGTTGCGTTTGTGGGATTGTGATATTGAATATTATATTTAGTCACAGTTGACACGTACAAACGATACGTAGGTACAAACGATTTGTTTTTACTTGAAGTAATGTTGTTGCATGCTATCATCACACTATGTCTTCTGCAATCTTAACGGTCTTTCTCAGTTTCTACTAGTTTTACATTCAGCGATATCTCCTTTTCTTCCGTCTCTTCATAAAGTTTCCGCGTCAGCATTTGCTTCCTTTTGAAAGATGTTGGTTTCTCTTAGAATGAATATTACCCTGAATATTACCAGCGTTAGTAACAGCCATCATAAAGCGTATTTAGTGACACTTTGTGGGCCTGTTTTTGTAGCTACCCCGCTTTTGTTGTCTGATTGGCAATTAGTTTTAACTGTGCAGTCTGATTGCTTAAAGCATTACCTGCTTTGCTCGTTACATCCGTCTTATTAGCTGGCTTAACTACTATGACTAGTATTTGTACCTTACATTTCTTCACTCTCATGGCAAACTATTACGTTGCTTACAACCGTTACAACTATCCATTAATTTATTGCTATTATCAAGCAGCTTGAATAAGTACCGTAAAACGGGGTGAATAGGGATGCAGGGGTGAATCGGGACGCAACTTTAAAATGGATTTTAACCTTGAAATAATATTGTTTGTTGCCAACAAGGACACTTAATCGTTAATTATAATACAGGTAACACATTGTAGGTCTCTTTGGCAACAAAAGATGTTATTTCAACTTTAAAATCCATTTTAAAATTGCGTCCCGATTCACCCCTGCATCCCTATTCACCCCGTTTTACCCGGTAATTACTTTATTATTTATTAACCAACATACGTTATTTAATCATTATAATAAAGATATGGTCAATAAAAACAGTTAGAATAACCGCAAAGCTAGTAAACCTAGTTTAATTTTATCACATGGAAATAAATTTAATATTTGCGTGGTGAAATTGCAACGGATGTGGTGGCTGGTGGCGAAACTGTGAAACAAAATGTGTTCCTTCCGCAGAGATATTTACATAGTTTACTAAGGTCATATTACGTTTTATGGTTTTAGTGAAGCCAAAACTAGGTCAAATCAAAATTAGTGGGGCAGGGACGGGGTGGTGAGTGATTCAAAATAAATTTATTAATAATTTGGCAAACAGGTTTTCTGTACACACCTGCAACACCGCTTTGCTTTATGTTGACAATTTTACAGACAATGTTAAAATCTGATGTTCAGGTTATTCTAATTCTAATCCTAAAGCGTGTGCGTAGTCGCAGCGGAATAATGTCGAATTTCTTCATTTCAGTTTAGCAGATATTTAGTGTATGACGTCGTGTAATTGTGTATGGTAAATTCAAATTTGTGCATTCAACTATTGGGGAGTTATTCAACAAAAACTGTTTCCGCTGGAACTACGTCGTCCTAGCGGCACTTTTTTTTCCCTATGGATGTACAAGTACAAGAAAAAAAATACATTCAGTAATTAGTGTGTAACGAGAGGTAAATGTGTATGTTTAAATGAAATTTGTGTGTCTTATAACTGTGAAGATAATCAAGTTTCCGCTGTGCTGACGTTTGGCTATTTGATGAAAATCATATAAAACGGTTTAGTGCAGAGTTGTAATTTTTGACGCAAGTTGCTTTGAATTTGTGTGTAATGTTTGTGAAAACAGAATTTGAAAAAATCATACCGTTCAGAAGATATACACGTAAAAGTAAAACAAGCTTATTAGGTCCAAGCACTTAAAATAGGAACTCTAGAGCCTAACTTATAACGTTTATTTGTATCCTGTAACGGTCTACAATGTCCTGCCAAGTTTAATTTATGTGCTCTTAGTAATTAATGAGTTATGGCAAAATTTACTACTACTGGACCACTTTATTGTATGACATCCGATTGTAGGACTTTTTAATATAAAAGCAAAATAACACATACTGCAATATTTAGTGTATTAATGCAACTACTCACATGTAAAATTTCAGCTCATTACATTATATAATTAAAGAGATATAATAAAAATACCAGAACAACCGCAATATATGGATAAACCGACCAAGTTTGAATGGCTACAAAAAAGCGGCCGTGCAGTATAAAGAGCTAACGTTCTAAAATTTCCAGTGTTGTACCATTATTGGATTAGTACAGATGAGCACACAATTCTTGAACAAGTAAAATAACTTTCGTGATCAAAATTCTAGATCACTTGTTTTTTAACTTAAACTTACGAAATTATTATAATAATAATTGCATCTGTATTAACAAATGCATTTATTTGTCAGAATATTAGAAAAAGTTGTTATAGTAGGTAATTCATATGTCATGTACTAAATATTCTGCTGCTTCCAGCGAACAAATATTTTGAAGTTACACTGTATACAATTTGATTAAATAGAAATACTAATAATAATTAGAAAAAAACCGGCCGAGTACGTGTCGGACCACGCACAATGAAGGGTTCCGTAGTTAGGATGAATTCATCCCAAAAACAAACTTAACATTGTAGTTGAAAAACATGCTCTCCCATACGTCGATATACGTTACGGTCAATTCTTCAACTGCAAATTTAAGTTGGTCGATGATTGCTCGTTAACTGGTAAACCCTACTTAGCTGTGATAGTTTTCCTTTTAATTTCGTTATATATACTACTGCCATGAATTTTTTCACATATCCAAAACCAACCATTTAGCTGGCAGGGGGCCCCCCCCTCACTCTCCACTCCCTCACACCACACTTGACTCTAACAAAAAATAGCACTTTAAAGCTTAATATTACGCAAACGGATCTCTGAATTGAAAAATGTTTTTAGCAGACCCACAATATTTTTTAACGGCCTATCCAACGATACCCCACACCATGTATTAGACGAGAAAAAAAATATCATCCCCGTTTTACGTGCAAGGGAGGTACCCTAATAAAAAATGTTTTTCATGGTTTTATTTTACAACTTTTTCGGCGTGATTAGTATGTGCACCCATACCAAATTACAGCTTTCTAGGACTTAGCGTCTCTGAGCTAAGCAGGGGACAGACGGACGGACGGACAGACAGACAGACAGACAGACAGATAGACAGACAGACGGACAGACAGACAGACAGACGGACATGGCGAAACTATAAGGGTTCCTTGTTTACTACGGAACCCTAAAAAAGAAACATTAACACCAGTAGCATAGAATATTCATTTATTAGCTCAGAATGTAGTTATTTACAATAAGGTTTACAAGTTTACAATATTAAAGAATTTTATTTAGGTACTTTTTAGACTCGGATATTGACATAGTGTAAGTGATTGTGACATAATTAGTAAGCCAGTAGTGAGAATGATTGGAAGATAAACAAGGTAAGATCATAAATTACGCACTACTACTAAAATAATGTTTTTTTTTTGGAAAAAACGGGAAAACTTAAGAGTTGCGTATGTCTGATATGTATAGACCGATTCCAGTACCTAGTACTAATAAAAACTTTTAAGAGTACAAAGTTAATCAGTTGTTTTATTTTCTGCTAAACCATTGCGTACGCACCTATACGAAACTATTAAACACAATAACGATACTATACTGGAAATTTTAGAACGTTAGCTCTTTATACTGCACGGCCGCTTTTTTGTAGCCATTCAAACTTGGTCGGTTTATCCATATATTGCGGTTGTTCTGGTATTTTTATTATATCTCTTTAATTATATAATGTAATGAGCTGAAATTTTACATGTGAGTAGTTGCATTAATACACTAAATATTGCAGTATGTGTTATTTTGCTTATATATTAAAAAGTCCTACAATCGGATGTCATACAACAAAGTGGTCCAGTAGTAGTAAATTATGCCATAACTCATTATTTACTAAGAGCACATAAATTAAACTTGGCAGGACATTGTAGACCGTTACAGGATACAAATAAACGTTATAAGTTAGGCTTTAGAGTTCTTATTTTAAGTGCTTGGATTTTTTTTTTTTTTGGTGGGAAATTATCAAATAACTTCTCCCGCTCTGGGCTGAGCGGGAGGGCGTGTCAGACTTTTACTGACTAAAACCCACCCGTGTTACTTCCGTTGCCTGTGTGCCGGGGCCACGATATCCCTTTCGGACAAACTCGCAACCCTGGCAGGCATTGGCCCTGACGGACCCCGTCAGTTGGTGCTGACATCTCTTTGAGGCGCGCGTGAAACACAACGCGCCGTCGACCCGGGCCTAGTCCTTATCGGATGGTGAGCTACCCATCGCTCACCGTCCGCAGGCCCGCGCCTACGGTGGCCGGAAATCAGCTTGTGACTCCCGACGCCCGGGGCGTCTCCTGCGGCGGCTAAGGGCGTGAGGGCGCGAACCCTGCCTTACCCTCACGCGTTCCGCCTCCTCCTTCGCGAGCATTACTGCTTCGCAGAAGGAGGTGACGGCCTCCCATGCACTCTCGCTCCGAACCATGGCCTGAACCAGGGCCGGACGCGAGAGATCGCTGCCGCCGATCGCCTCCGTGAGGACACGGCGGTGCTCCGCCCAAGCCGGGCAGACCTCCACCGTATGCTCCACCGTGTCCTCCGGTGTGCTTGGACCTAATAAGCTTATTTTACGTGTATATCTTCTGAACGGTATGATTTTTTCAAATTCTGTTTTTACAAACATTACACACAAATTCAAAGCAACTTGCGTAAAAAATTACAACTCTGCACTAAACCGTTTTATATGATTTTCATCAAATAGCCAAACGTCAGCGCAGCGGAAACTTGATTATCTTCGCAGTTATAAGACACACAAATTTCATTTAAACATACACATTTACCTCTCGTTACACACTAATTATTGAATGTATTTTTTTTCTTGTACATCCATAGGGAAAAAAAAGTGCCGCTAGGACGACGTAGTTCCAGCGGAAACAGTTTTTGTTGAATAACTCCCCAATGGTTGGATGCACAAATTTGAATTTACCATACACAATTACACGACGTCATACACTAAATATCTGCTAAACTGAAATGAAGAAATTCGACATTATTCCGCTGCGACTACGCACACTCCTAAAGCATCTATAGCGAAAGGTTTTGCATTTACTTTACCTTTAAACATTGTTATAACATTGTCTTGGTTTTAAAAATATATCATGGTCCACATCTCTTTTATCTTCATACCCTGAAGAGTCATGTATTGACTTCCAATAAAACAAGATGTACCTGCATATCGGGTACTAAGATCAATACTGTGTAACCAGCTATTACCATGTTGCAATCTACAGCTATTTGAGGATGGGCACATAGACCTGACCAACCTTCGTTCCCATGCCCTCATTCGCCTTCCTAGTTACATCTCGAAATATATGCCCAATGTGCCAATATACCAAAGTGGCCAGTTAGAGTGGCAACTATGGCGTAATGTTAGCATTCTAGTCTGGCCTTCTGGGTAAGTTAACTAAATAACTGATTTATAGTATAAGCTAAATTCATTTATTAATACATTTGAAAGTTTTAGTACTTAGCATTTATTTTTGGACTTGATTTAATTTTGGCTAATCATAACTTTTGAAACCACTGAATTTATTATACAGGTTAAATGCAACAAATGTCAAGGCTGAGTTCTTATGATATCAATCTACAATTCGTTAATCGTTGCAAGTGAAGGTTGACTAGGTTCCATTACATACCAACCTATAGGTTCCTATGCATCGTTGTGATAACCCATGATTCCAGGGGCACTTGGTACTTAGTTATAATTATCATTATCCTTCTTCTTCTAACACAAAAAATTTGGCGTAAATATCATGGAAATGAATCTCCAATTATTTGCGAAGATGCAAGATACCTAAGCATTAATCAACCATATTTTGGGTGCCCTTATTTTCTCCATAATGCCCAACACACACTAACTAACCTCTTTACAAATAACCGTAGTGGACCGAAGCCGCTGGTGCACAACGGGGTCAGGCATGCGCAAGCGCAGGTTGCAAAAGCTTGCCGGATAAGCGGTTACATTCACCGCACATAAATGTATGTGTATTAGTATACAATTTACTATCATTGTGATGGTGTATGAGGTGAATGGGAGTGAAATACAGAAACACAAATGAGTCGAGATAGATGCGTATGATATGGATCATCATCATCATTATTAAATTCAGTGCCCAAGCCTCTACATACCCGAGCTTTAGCTTCCTTCTTTTTATGCCATCCTTGTCGGTCCTATGCAGGTCACATCAAGATGTTTGATGTTGTTAACCCACTCTGTTCTTCCTTGTTTTGGCTTCCTAGGCCACCAAGGTCTTTCAACAGATCATCAGTGTTGTTAACTGTACCAACATGAGTACGAGCTCCAGTTTTAGTATTTTATGTATACTGAAAACTGTCAAATATTTTAAGCTTATGGGTTAGACGAATAGTAAAAGAGCATCAGCTATGTATCAATCTCTCTATATTGAGAGAAACTAGTTTCTTATCCCGACTCTTAGACGACGTGAACTGTCAATACGTGGTATAATATTGCAATTTGCTTAACCCAGATACAAATTTTATATCTTGGTTAAACGATCGCACGTGCAAAACTTATACGTGTTGCATGTTTTTCTTTACACTTGATAAGGATATTTCTGCTGATAGAATCGGGTTCTTTACCAATATAATAAGGCTGAGGTTGATCTTCCCCGTCTTCTTCTCTCTTGTTGACATGCCCATACGAATCGTCACCAGCATCACCATCAGTCTATAGAATCTCCGCTGGATATAGGTCTGTCCAATCGCACGCCATTTTGCTAGATTTTCCGCCACTCACTTTCATCAACCTGGATATTACTATCGAGAATAATATAGCTCAGAGTTTGGTATAAAAATAGGGCTCTTTGGACGTACTGAGGTATCGTCACTCGTAGAGGGCCTAATGCACCTTATTGAGTAAGTTCCACAAGTTCCTTAAAACAGTTTGTAGAGCCTTCAAATATTTGTTCAAAATGCATTTGATTTGCACGGTCTGCACCGCGGGAATTCCTAGCTCCAAAATGAAGGTTATGAAATGCTTCTTAGAATCTTCATTTCCGAAGAACAGTCGAAATTTTAATACCAATCGGTCTTAAAAATTTAAGATGATCATTATTTTTGTTTGATAATTCATTGACTTTGCGTGCGTTTATTTGTTTTAATTTTAAAGTATTTGGTTTTGGTATACATGCCTGTATCGGGGTTTTTGTCAGTGCTATAATTTGTTTTCGATCATTTCCGCAATTTTATGGCACTTATCCATCGCTTATTCCATATTAAGTATGCTAGGCTCATTACCTATCTGCTTATGAAATCTTATCTCCTTCGTCAGTTTTAGGTTTTACCAGATAGCTAATCCAGCCAGAAAGCAAAAAACATTTTGAACGTTTTTAACGTTCAAACGGCACCTACCCCCTTCCTTTGGGGGAGACCTATGTCCAGCAGTGGACGTCTTTCGGCTGAAATGAGTGAATGAAAGGTTGTCTTGACCTAAACCATCTCATAACAAAATATTTTACCCTAACTTTCTTTGGACAATAAGGTCGTGTCAAACTTGACACATTCACTTCCCATTTCTTTGTATAGTTAAACAATAACTTGAAAGTTTATCGTATCCAGCTGTAAGCTAGAGGTCATTTGGCACGTGCTTTGTGTATTTACACGTGTATTAAGGCAGGTGAACTGGTTAGCGGTTTATGAGGTAGTAAAGAGCAATGGACGTTCGAACGTGCCTTCGAACGTTGGTCTGTGGGCAGGCTGCATGGACTTTGTTTTTGTTCAGCGACCATAACATTTTATGGAACTGCCTTTTCCTTTATCTAGGCACAATACTTATATAGATTATAGGAAAAGGCTTCGTGAACGCATTTTTTTACCGTGTTGAATTTAATAAAGTTCGACTCAAAGCACCACCAATTTAATATACTTATTCAAACTTAAACTCTATCCGCCTTATTACAAAACAAGATTTATATTTTGACATGGCTTAAACCATGCAGCCAGTTTTTGTAATAAGAACGTAACAGTGATTAAAATACCTATTCTTTACACAAAACTGAAAACTTAGTTCGGTACTAAGTTGTCAGTTTTGTGTTTAGGAACTTGACCATAGTCGGAATGAAGTTCGAAATTCAATAATGGCTCCATGTTTTAAACCTGGGTCTGAAGATAAACCTTGTTTTGTAATAAGAGGGAAAGCATTTATTTCAATTAAACCAATTACAGGCACTTTTGAATTGTCAAAGAGTCGGTCAGTTAGTCAGAAAGTTGAAGCTATTTGCCCATTCCAAAACTTAGATCTCTATGGAGAAGAACAGGCAAGAAACTCCAAGGACACCAACTGCAAGTCTCAACTGAAGGCGGCGGCGGCGCCCGTACACGAACATGACGCGTGTATTAGCACCATCCAGCTCAACCATTTTGTTTTACCCGAATATGGGCTTAAAAATTTCCGGGTAGTCCCGAAATAAAATTTTTGAAAGAAAATTTTTTGAGTCTTATATTTAAGATTGTTGTCGAAAGGGAGTCGGTTAAATACAAAGAAAATTTTTACTGATAACTTTTTTATTGTTTCAGGCCACAAGATCACCTGTGAATCAAAACCAATGTAAGTATACAAACAATGTTATTCCACTCAGTTCAGTAACTTCCCGTACACTCGTAACAAATAATAAATGCACAAAACGTTTCCATACATGACTGACAGTCGGAGCTATTGAATATTTGTGCTGTGCATGTGTTATATTTTCAAAGAATACTTACCGACAGTGGTCACCTGATTGGAGGTGACACCCCACCGTAAAAAAATAATTACACAAACTATCACGTTTTTTCAACGATAAACCATTTAATCTAGAAGCCATTTTAACCAAGTTATCCGTACTGAATATTTAAATATAGCAAAAAAAGGAAGGAAAAAATCACGGCTGTGGTATAAAACCCGAAATTAAAAAGAAAACTAGGCTTTACAAGTTAACGAGTAGTAGTCGACAAACTTTCATTAAATGTAGTTGGAATGTATGGGAGAACATATTTTTCAACAAAAATTTTAAGTTTGTTTTGGGATAAATTCATCCCAACTATAGAACCCTTCATTGTGCGTGGTTCTATAAGACCTACTGTATCACGATAAATCACACTAATAAATAATTTGACTTTGACATGCTTTTGGCCGGTTTTTATTCTTGGGTGACACAATTATGCGTCACGATGCTAAAGTCCGGTCGCAAAGCAGAAAGAATTTCGTACAATGACCCCTCATTACTTATCGTCATCGCTCGCGCAGTTGTATTGCCGTTACCAGCAATTTTAATTTCAAAACGGTTCTAACTTTTATTATTTTAATCATATTTTATATTGTTTTTTTGTTACGAGGACGTTGTAGGCTTAATAGACTGTAGATCTGTAGACCATTTTCTATTTTGTTAAGTACCTGGTACTTTGACGGGCCTACGCTGTCTTCTCATACCTATTAACACTGTAATTTGAAAACATTGTAAAAGCCAATTTTAGTTTCTTGCCGGCTCTTCTCCATAGGAAACGACCAATTGGAACCGTGCACCTAGCTTCTGACGTTTCATAAGTGTCCATGGAGGCTTATGTGAAATAAAAATATTTTTGTTATTTTTTTTGTCACGCTTGCGCCTTTTAAGGTCCTTCTAATGTGCGAGTGCAACGGCAATACAATTGTGCGCGACCGATAGAGATAGTAATGAGGGGTCATTGTACGAAATTCTTTCTGCTTCGCGACCGGACTTTAGCTACGCCACTGCTTACCGACGGCGACAATACTTGAATTACATACATGACTAATAATTCTATAGAAGTTTTAAGCCCTCTTAACAAACATCCATCACACACACACACACATTCACACATCACATCACATCACATCACAACACACCATCACATCATTTCATTTCATTCATTCATCTTGCATCCTAACTAATATTATAAATGCGAAAGCGAATTTCTTTGTTTGTTTGTTACGCTTTCACGCTAAAACGGCTGAATGGATTTGAATAAAATTTGGCACATAGGTACACCATGATCTGAATTAGGACGTAGGGTACTTTTTATCCCGATAATCCTACGGGATCGAGACTTACGCGGGTGAAACCGTGGAGCGCAGCTAGTTATTTTTTATTATTATTTATACAAAGAACACAGGATTACATATTAGATAGCAACCAAAAACCACTAAGGTTTAAACTTAAACTAAATTTAGCATATATGTATATATACGCGTTATTGTCGATACAATTAATAACATCTTTAGGTCTTTAAATGGTTACTATCATTCCTACATAATACCTAAGTAAACTGCGAAGGCAAAGCTATAGTCAATACACCCACGTTTTGCCCAGGTCCAAGGTAATAGGGGCGAGCCTATTGCCATTTTGCCATATCGATAACACTTTGCTCAAACGGGATCGAATAGGACCTCGCACTAGAACAACGAGACTTAGACAATTTTTTTTGTTCAGCCTATAGTGTCCCATTGCTGTGCTTATGCCTCCCTCAAGTCCTCCCAGGAACTCTTTTCCTGCGCCACCTCGAAGCAGTCCATGGTTTCATCTCCCCACCTATTTCAGACTAACTTTAATAAAATAAAATATTAAATATAAACCAGTTTTATAGTTTGCTGGTCATAAAAATTTAGATTCGCAAAAGCCTATTTCCCACGGTCATAGTAAAATATTTACGACAGCAGGCAAATAACTTAATTAATAATAATAAACCAAGTTTCGAAACTAACATATTTCTCATACTTCAGCAGCATTATATAAAATATTTTAATCTAGTTATCTACTCAATTAATTTACTGCTCGGCTATTTGAAAAAATTCGCGCCATGCTTGGGCAATATCTGATGTAATATGACATTTGCGTCATACCTATGATATCATTTATCTTTATAATCCCATAAAAAATCTGCTTATTCGTCCATATCTATGTAGAATCTTCCATGTGCTACATAGGGTTATGTAAAAGTGGACTGTGTCAAGAAAGTGACCTGTAACTTGCGTTTGCGCACCGCAATCGACGCGCTTTCGTTCCGCTTTAGGGTTGGGACGTTCTATTAATAATATCGATAAAATCGAATGATTTCTGTAAGTTATATCGATAAAATGTAACTGTAGGTAATAATGTGACATTCATCTGTATAATAAAGAATAGCATCATCCCATTTCTTCCCGTGAGGGTCGTAAAAGGCGACTAAGGGACTTACTAGAGAATGGGCAGCAGCGTTCTCTATGCATTTTAACAGCATACTGCGATCGCCAACGATTATGCGAGCGAGCGATTATGGCAACCCCCCCCCCATTGGGGGAGGCCTATGTCCAGCAGTGGACGTCTTTTAGCTGGAATGATGATGATGAATCTGTATAATTAATAATTAATTCTCTTATACACACTACTGCACAGGCACAGTTGGCGCAGTTAGTTAAGCAATCGACTGCTGCGCTGCATGTCGCGGGTTCGATTCCCGCACGGAACAAATATTTGTATGACCTACAAGTAGTTGTTCCGGTTCTGG
Organism: Tiliacea aurago; assembly: GCA_948098905.1. Taxonomy (NCBI): domain Eukaryota; kingdom Metazoa; phylum Arthropoda; class Insecta; order Lepidoptera; family Noctuidae; genus Tiliacea; species Tiliacea aurago. The sequence goes on from OX402601.1 coordinate 2,791,986, forward strand.
CTGTTTGTGTATGTGAATTTAAATGTTTGTAAACGCACCCACAATACAGGAGAAATTCCTAGTGTGGGGCAACGTTTTAAAAAAAAAAAAAAATCAAACAAAAACTACACTAATTTCAATTATGAAATTTCTGTAATTACTAAGTTCTCCTTCAGCGAGATAATGAGGCGGCGAGTTCGCGAGCTATCTCGTAATTACTGGTTCCGTTCGAGTCCGAAACCAATCGGGCAATCCCAAAACAAAGCCATAACTAATACCGCTAAAATAAACGAACATGTCTTACGAAAAATAATAGATTTAAGTACAATACTATGCAGCGTGTATCAGAAATGGGTGGTCATATTTATTTATTATAGTATTACCACATACATTTGTTTTTACAGATAGGAACCCAATGCAACAAAGTAGTCATAATCTCCACACTCAGAGCCGTCACCCAAAAAAACAATTAGACACCACCACCACCAACAAGAGACCATTTAAGAGACCAACAAGATTGTGGCACAGCCCATCAGCCTGAACAACTTTCTCCATGGGACCACATCGTAATCGCGAAAAAATCATCAGCTGACACAAATGTTAAATATTACCACACATTCCATAAACACGCTGTAGAAAGAGAATCTCCCATGCCACAAATGGTTGTGTAATGCAGGACTGGGTCATTGTGCGCAACATGTTGACCGGCGTCCGTGCAACACACAAAAGCTCACAGCTTTTAGCTTCCGCACCCATAGTGATGGGACATTTTATTGATAATATCGATGAACTCGAGAAAATATGTGAAAATCTATGAAGTCAAATATTCCGTCTTTTAGTTAAATATGTCCTAAATGAGGTTGTGTAACGGCTTGTGTTGGACACTGTGTCATTGTGTACATGAAAACAACCTGCGTCCGCGCAGTACAATAGACGCATTTTTGTTCCGCTTCTTTTGTAGTCTCTCAAGTCTGTAGGGATGGGAAAGTAACATTAAACGCCAGTCGATATAGAAATGTAGTTTAAAACAACGTAGGTACGTAATCATCATCATTTCTGCCGAAAGACGTCCACTGCTGGACATAGGCCTCCCCCGAAGGGGGGGTTTGCCATAATCGCCACGCTTGGCAGGCGGGTTGGCGTACGTAATGTTTTTGTCTAATTCGATCATTGACTTTGACTTTTATTTTTATTACATTATCTTTACCAATCACGTGAAACAGGTAATAAACTAAAATAAAATTTAAATTATTTTGATTTATCTGTATCCGCATAGATAAGATAGGTATACGTAATTAAATAGGTGTATAGTCACGTGCTGGAAGATAACCACTAAGGGTAATTAAAATGTTGCACGGAACTTAATTTTGCTAATTTAGTTTCTTAATTCTCAAAATTCAATCGATACTTAAGTGAAGTTATATAAGAATATTAACATTTTTTTTTAATAAGTGCATGTTCTATTTAAATAATAATATAATAAGAATGTAGGTAAGGCAGAATACAGTGACCCTGAGGTTATTATAAGATCTCACCTTTACAAAAACAATGTAATTCTGGCAAATAAACGATTGATTTCATCAATTGCTTATGAGTGTTTTATGTTGTATGATTATGTTACACATTACTTTAAATTATACAGGGTGTCCCGTAAATAATGGATCAAACGTAACGGGTAGGTAGCTTACCTCATTTCCAACAACTAATTTGAACAGTAAAAAAAAACCGATAAGGTAACCAAGATATTTTTTTTTTCGATTTTTACTATTTTCTGTACCAGCATTCAGTGTTTTTAATGCTGTTGCTGCAAATGGTATCATATTTAGGTGTGATTTTTGTCAAACATTTCTGAATAGTTTACTAATGTTATAAGATACCATTTTTTTAAATAACATTTTATTTGCCTTAGAAAAAAATCTTGAATTGAAAAGTTTTGTTTTTACGATGAAAAGACCAGAATTGGAAAAATTCTCCTGTAAAAAAAATGTATGACACCAAAGTGTACCATTATTTTAAAAACTTGTAAAATTACTAAGGTTTGCAAATTGGTATAAAACTTACGCCTAGTCTTTGTCGTTACAAAGATATTGCTATGAATGTGATGAAGAAGAAAGAACAGAAATTAAAATGGTACAATCTAACTTTTCTTTCTCGTAATGGCTTATGCTTGTAATCTAAGCATTTGGTTAAGCGTGTAGCGTAATTCCGAGCCGATGACGTCATCTATTCGGAATTTGGGACCGCTACCTGCGGAGTTGCACCTCACTCAGTGTGAAAAACTTGTGCTGTGTATTTGGACTTTGCTTTGCCTAACGATTTGGAACTGTTTGTGTTTTGGACGAATGACTTGGCAATCCTACGGACTTCGTAAACAATCGTTTGTGTGAGGTTGTACGTGTGTGCAGTAGTACGATGCCTCGTTACGAGTACACGCCACGGGAGTATGCCGAAATGCATTTTATCTACGGAGAAGCAAGAGAAAGCGGTGAAAGATACCCAAACCGGGATCGACATCCCGACTATCACGTATTCATTAGAGTTCATAACGCGCTTCTTGAGGGAAGAATTCTTGGCACCGGAGTTGGGGGTGCCAGTGAAGAGCGACCGTCACAAGTCAATGACGAAATTATTATTCGAGAAATCGAGGAAGATTCGTCGGTCTCAATTCGCGTCATAGCGCAACGCACAGGTATTCCAAGATCGACGGTACATCGAGTTCTAAAAAGGCACCGGTTGCACCCATATCACATGCAACGTGTTCAAACGCTGACGTCACGTGATTACCCGCAAAGAGTATAGATATAGAACACACAGAAAATAGTAAAAATCGAAAAAAAAAATATCTTGGTTTCCTTATCGGTTTTTTTTTACTGTTCAAATTAGTTGTTGGAAATGAGGTAAGCTACCTACCCGTTACGTTTGATCCATTATTTACGGGACATCCTGTATATTCTTTGGAGAATAAGATTGCGAATAGGATATACGTATCTTAAGCATGCAGAGATTGAGATAATGTTATCAGTAGGGTATTATTTGATAATTGTTTTGCATACTCGTTGACCTTAATAGGTTAAGTACAATGACAACATGGCTAAAGTCTGAAATTTTTTATCTATGCAAAGTCCAACTCTGTTGATCCATATTTTAGCTGTTTTTAAGATTACGATAATATTTGCAAAAGGGCAACTAGCTTAAAACATCAAACTATTTATAGAAAGGTTAAGGATTTCTTCTCGTTTGTGTGTTTTTTCCTAGACACACATGTCATTTTATCGTTGTAAATAAATAATTATAGAAAACTGTAGTTGTAATGAGTATAATTTATTTTCTTCGTAACTTGCGATAAGCATAATTCAAGTAATTAGTATTTAATTACAAAACAATAAAATGCCACACTAAAAGATTACTAATATTGCTTATTAGTAGTAAATGGGAATACGTGTAATTGATATGCGAACGGCGGTAGATACTGTATTTGGATAATTAAAATGCGCAGAAGCATAATATATCCTTCAGATATTAAGTAAATGATGAATTAGTATCGAGCATCTAATCACTAATGTGTGCGTAAGCGTCTAATAAGGTTGTTTAAGAATAATAAAAGTACTAACATGCTTGCAGGTATTTAGATTGGTTTGCCGTATTTTGTTGTGATTGGCAGTTTCAGATTCAGATTATTAAAAAAAAAGAACAAAAAAAAAGAAGATTATTTATTTGTAAACATAGGTTACAGAAACACAGGTGTGTGAGATGTTAAATTTTCGTAAGATCTCTATGCTTTGCCATTAGGCGTACAAATGTCAGCATGAGTTTCAATTAAGTATTTCACAATATCAAATACAAATTATAGAAATAGCTAGAGAGGATAAATCAATATAATATTCCCCTGACAATTAATTATTTTTCAAATAAAAACTATAATGTCAAAACAAGTACCAAATTAATAAAATATGGACATTCGTACGCAGAAATTATTTCTTAGCTTAATACATAAAGTAATCGGTGTTAATAACACACGCAGCGTAGCCGTATCCCTGCCTAAGCATTTATCGAAATTTGCTTGATAAGAAGGTATTTTAGCCGTCGATTGTTTAGCCTTGTTGAAAAAAATCCCTATAAAAACTGCCAGTAAGTTATTATTCACACGAATAAAAGTTATCGATATTGCACTTTCCCATCACTAGCAAATCTTGTTGTTATGAAATGTCGTTTGAATGGCGTTTGCTTTCTTCAGCTGCCTGTGTTATAATATTGTTATTCAATACATAACACGTGTTTTAGATGTACACACACTACAGGGCACACGTACTTGTAAATAATGTGTTTTTGCATGAATGCTAAAGAAATAATTTGTGTAAAATCTATATTTCCTGAAACATTGGAAGTACTTTGCTAAATAAAATTTAATTTTGTATGTACTGAGAATAAAATAGAATTGTCTTAAGGCTTCTACAGATCCGCGCGACTTGCGACGCGACACAAAGGCACCGCTCGTCGCGCGACACGCGGGGCCTTTGTGTCGCGCCGGTCGTAGAAGCCTTTTAACCTATATTCTGTACACCCTCATGATCATCATCATTTCAACCGAAAGACGTCACTGCTGGACATAGGCCCCAATAGAGCGTACACCCTCATACACCATATCAATTACATATTATAGGAAGGACTATTGAATATCTCTTAGAAATATTGACGGATTTCTGCAGTAAATGGCCACCACCACACGAGTCGAATAAAACCAAAGCTGTGTATCGAGCTACTGATAACATTTCATTTGAAGTAAGTAGCTGGAGGTAATTTATCTTCTGTCTTTGAGAAACACCACTCTTTATTGAAGATGTCAAGGAAACCACACAAGCAGCAGATAGCTAGAATTGAAACAGAGAAAATTCCTCAATAATCAGAGTTACTTTAGAGGCATGAGGAACAGGGGGTAAACTGTAAAGTTCAGTCATCCTCCATAGAAAAGGGAGAATCCTTCGACCAGACGAGTGTCGTGTCTGGTGGGCAACTGCCCGACGGTTGATGTTGGCACGTTGTATATACCTATGCTAGTTGCGCGGTAAACTCTGCTTGCGCGATGCAAGATTTTGCGTGACGTCAGTGTGACGCGTAGTTCGCATGTGGCGATGTTGATGCCGCTACATTACCTTAGTTTACATAATCAGCCTATAATGCTCTCTTCGAGAGCGACTGGGCTGTAAATGCTTGTATCTACTATGCGGGCCCAGTGCGGGTTGGTGGATCATGTCACATGTCTTCGAATTTTTGACATGCCGGTTTCCTAACGATGTTTTCCTTCACCGTTTTGAAAGCAGTGTTCATGAAATTATTTACACAAGTATAGTGCCTGCCTTTTTCTTCTTACTTCTCCCGCTCTGGGCGGAGCGGCAGGGCGTGTCAGACTTTTACTGACTAAAACCCACCCGTATTCCATCATTTGCCTGTGTGCCAGGGCCACGACATCCCTTTCGGACAAACTCGCAACCTTGGCAGGCATTGGCCCTAACGAACCCCGTCAGTGTGTGCTGACAACTCTTTGAGGCGAGCGTGGAATTCAACGCGCCGTCGACCCGGGTCTGGTCCTTATCGGACGGCGAGCTACCCGTCGCTCGTGAGGACCTGCGTCAGTGCCTGTCTAGGTTCGAACCCATGACCTACAATTCGGTAAGTCGCGGCCGTTACCACTGGGCCACCACTGCTCCCCGTAGTAGAATATTTCCACGGAAATAAATCCCAGACAATCACGCTTGTGACGTTTATCCTGTTGCTTATTTCATGCAGATAACAGATGGACATTGTACTCAGATATTGAACCAATCAGCTCCGATAAATAGGACGAGCAAAAGCGTACAATCATGTTACAACTTACATACATGTATTAAGTGTATTAATGATCGTTTTATTGCAAACGAATTTGGAATCAAAAAGAAACATCTTGTTAGCTTATTGAAATATTAAAATAAATTACTACAATTGTAATTAAATCAATAGGTTGATTTTTCATGGCTTGTGAATTAATTTTCATACCAGCTAGGAGCAGACGATGGACAATTTGTCCGCGACGATAGAACGTATGAAATCTATGCAATAATGCACACGTGGGACAAATATACTCAGAAATAGAGTGGTAATTTCTGTCCGGCGGACAAATACTATACCATTTGTCCGCGACGATAGAGCGTATGGAAATCTATGCAATAACGCACACGTAAGACAAATATACTAAGAAATAGAGTAGGAGAAATAGAGCGGTCATTTCTGTCCGGCGGACAAATACTAGAAGATGGACAATTTGTCGGCGACGATAAAGCGTATGGAAATCTATGCAATAACCCACACGTAAGACACTGCCAGGATTTCCATACGTTCTATAGTAGCCGAAAAATTGATCGCGGGCAAATTATCCATCGTCTGCTCAGCGCTTAATTGGCACAAAAGTATTTACTGAATATATTATATGGCTGTAGATACTGCTACGACTGGAACCCAAGCTGTACCAAAATTATACGAAAATCAACCATCACACAATGAGGCAATGAATAGGGTTTAACGTGCCGTAAAAAGTAATCAAACGTGAGACTGGTGCAGGACCGCAAAAAGAAAATCTGGGCTGAAACAACCCAAAGACAAGGGCCGGCTCATAAGATCTTCAAGACGTCACGGCTTGGGCAATGACCGAGTTAGAGACGAAAACACAGACTGTTTAAGGGAATGTAGTTCTCATGAAAATGAACTTCTTTTGCTCAGCGGCCAACCCTGAAATCGCGAAATTAAATCAGCTGCTCCATACATTTATATTCGCTTCAATCAACTCAGCCTATCGCAGTCCACTGCTGGACATAGGCCTCTCCCAAGCTGCGCTACAACACCCTGTACTCCGCCTTCCGCATCCAGTCTGTCCCAGCCACCTTTTTTGGGTCTTCAGTCTATCTATTTCATTTTTGGTCCGAGTGAAAGTCCCTTGAAGTATCCCCCTTTATTTTTTTGTTCCTGAGGTGGAATATCTTCATGGATATCCTCCGCCCTGGGGTGGGCGACGGGGTCTGTTAGACTCTTACTGACTAAAAACCACCCCAGTGTTCCCTTCCCACACTTGCACATGATCATGGGATCGTATGCGACTTCCGCGATCCCCGGCTGGTGGCGCCCGCCTCTGCGGGCCTCCTCAAGTCTGGGGGGTCGGGTTTTAGACCCCCAGCAATTTGTGATTTTTGAATTATCTATGTTTTATTTCTATTTTATTTTATTTGGGAAGACAAACAATCGTACATTGTATATTAAATCTAGAGACAGAGTATGCTATAAGTAAATGTACAATCCACTACGTTTCCACATGTTACTATTATAAAAGATACAGTTTTGGAAAATTAAATTAAATCAATATACATAATAACAACAATACAATTATTTCGCAATCTTAAAACCAAAAAGTTAATTTATACTAAAATACTACATAATAATTAAAAATTTTGAGCAAGGCGCTTAATCATTTGTTTGTTTGTGTGTTTTTATTTGCTCTTTCTATCCCGAGGTTAAAAAAAAAAGAAACAAGATTTCAGTGTACAGCGGAAACATTAATATTTTTAATGACTAAATCATTTTCGTTTTCGGCTTGGTTTTCGTTTTCGGCTGAAAGTCCATTTTGGTCGGACACTAATTGTTAGTAATCCAATACGTGGTAAAAGTTTACTAATGCTCTCGACCTCGGAGGCTCAGCTACCAAAGTTCCGTACGCTAATGGAATCAGACCATGGACATCAGGTGCGGTTCGTGACTGCGGTAATGACGTGGGTTAATGATGAATGATGGTACTACCATAGCTAGCGGTCGCATTTGTTGTAGGCTGTTTTGCGGGTTGCCGTCACTAATTTGTTCATATTTGGTTATTTGGTGTATTCACAGGTTAATTTGGGACTTGTGCCAAGAGTAGGGATGGGAAGCAGAGGATAGAATATTGTAAGGGCTTACGAGTATATCTAACAGTAGACAGTTTCTAATTAAGACTTGTACCGCCTTATTACAAAACAAGATTTATATTTTGACATAGCTTAAACCACGGAGCCAGGTTTTGTAATAAGAACGTAACTGTGATTGAAATATCGTTCTTTATACAAAACTGAAAACTTAGTTCGGTACTAAGTTGTCAGTTTTGTGTTTAGGAACTTTACCATAGTCGGAATAAAGTTCGAAATTCAATAATAGCTCCATGTTTTAAACCTGGGTCTGAAGATAAACCTTGTTTTGTAATAAGAGGGTTAAGGTTTTGAATACGAGGCTTTTGGCTACTTTGTATTAGAGTCTGATCCACGAAAGCTGTACATGAAAAAAGGCAGCAATTTAAAAAAAATCATAGGCTATCAACTCTGTTTAAAGAGTGTACAGCAAGGGTGCTGTACACTCTTTAAACAGAGTTGATACTATCTCTTATTTAAGAAATATTCTGCGATACTTGCATAAGTATTTCATATTTATAGAATATACAATATTAGTTTTAGTATATGCGAAACCCGAAACACGTGTCTAGTATTTTTATGTAAAGAATCTATGTACAAAATTTGAAAACTGGATCATGAAAAATTACAAAGTTATAAGGTTGTTATGTTACCGGGTTGTCCGTACAAAAACATGCTAACCCCGCCCCCGCGCCTCCAGGGTCGTCTTGCGCTCATTGTAAAAAAATTGTCAGTAGGTACCTAACCGTACGGCGATTGTATTGTTATTGTAAGTAATTAAATGGTGATAACATTTTCCATCACACGTAAATATTTTTGGGACAAAATATAACATGGTGTAAAAATTATTGAAATCGATTTAGTTCCTTATTGTGAACAAACTATATTCAGGTTTCGCATAGACTAAAATAATGTTGTATACCAAGGGTTGACACTTGACAGCTCTTGATTTTTTGAATTGCCGCTTTTTGTCTTGGACAGCTTTCGTTGGTCAGACTTTAGTGTAACAGTTTTTTCTTGTAATTTGATTTTTTTTATTTTTTTCTTTCTTTTTTATATTGTTCGCACTGCCTGGTATACAGCTTCATCACGTTACACTGGAAGCAGACAACAACCTAGTTGCGAACAGGCCAAGCAGGTGATGCTGTTCCCACTGCTGGTGCTTAGATCCTCTCTTTGGTACATGAACTATTTCGATGGTGGTTTGTGAAATTGTAACTAGCTAGTTACAATTTCACAAACCACCATTTTAATTAAGAGTTAAGAAAAAGACCTATCTATACAGGCTGTTAAAGTAACTGCGTGCCATAGCTTGGGGGTAGGTTCAGTATCGATAAAGGAACCCAGGAAAAAAAAATAAGTCTATTTGTACTATAACGGGCTTAGGACCGTCAAATAAAATAATTTTAATTCTAAACGATATCCATTTTAAATTAGTAGGTAAGTACTAAATTGGGTTGATCTTGCATTATTTTTTTTGTGTTTTCATTTTTGTTTTATTTTATTTTTCCTGGGTTCCTTTATCGATACTGAACTTACCCTTAAGCTATGGCACGCAGTTACTTTAACACCCTGTATATTGAGTGAAGATTCAAGTCCGGAAGCCAGGAATGTTGGTGATCCGTGTGAGTCATCCTGCTTTATATTGTTTATACTTAAGTGTGATTGACCATATAATTTTGGGAAGATTACAGCTTTGCCAACAAGTAATTTGGTAATGACAAACATAATTAATTTGCTGTAACGAGAATTAAATCTGGCAATGACATGTTTTTATTTATGACACCGTATTCAAAATACCTTAAGTTGGACAGTAATAAAACGTGTCTTAATAATTTATTTAAAGGAAGTTGTAATACGAGTTTGCTTTTAATGATAAAGGCCAGTGTGAATTAACAAAAAAAATATTTTTGGAGTGGTAACATATAGATTACCAGAAAGGAGAATGTCGTTGGGCAGTACCAACTTGCGGGGGCGTGTCACAACCAGATTTAGTTCATAAAATTACTACTATTTTTTAAATCAGATTTACGTTTTTGTTATGAAAAAGATTCCAGGATTTCGGAGATCAAAAATAAAAGTATTTTTTTTACTTTGTATGTATTTTCCACGTATATGTCACTGCCATTGCACTTCATTTCCGAATGTTGCTACTACCACAGAATACTACAGAATAAGTAATAGTATTACGTAGGTACTACTACGTAAAAAAGAAACAATATTTATGTCCTGCCAGCAAACATTTAAATGAAGAAGATAATTTATGTATCGTACCGATTTGCTTTTTAGAATACGTGATATTAGGTATTGTATGATATTTGTGATAAAAATAAAATCTTTATTTAGGTCACGCGTTGCGTCATAATAATAAAATTATTATTTTGGAATACATGTATTTAATGAAAAGAGGCCCGATTCAAAAAAGGAAATGTGTTTATTGTGTGTGACGTATTGCATTTGTTTTTTTGGCTTATTTAAATTATTATCTGTAGTTTTTTGGCGCCGTCACGAATGACGTTACTTTCAATCTTTCAATGTTGGTTTCATATATTATATTGATCGAAGGTTTCATATGAAATATTCGGTTATAATTAAAATAACGAGAACGGGCGTTCAAGTGCTTTTTCTTAACGTAGTGTTTGTGTGATAATCCTTAGCGATGTCCCCATCTAGGGTAAGACATCGGCCAGCAAGTCATCGTCGCCGATGTATAAACTGTTCAGTGCGTATTGTAAGAACAATTTAAAGTACATGACACAGAAAATATATCCGTGGCTATGATTCGTGTTTTAAGATCATGGATTGCTCCGACGCCTGTTAGTATTAGCGCTTTAACTAACTAACGCATTAACTTCACCATTTCGAATCAGTAATTTTTACGAAACTAACCTCAAAATATTAAGTAGGTAAATGGCAAATAAATACAAATTACGGAAATCCATGTAAAAAACAGTTAACAATATAGGCAGAACATTGAATTCTCCTCCAAATACACTGGGTTTGGTTGTGACAGCAGACTTTTCGTTTGGCACAGGGCGCCCTATATTTGTCTGCATTCTCCTTTAAAAAGCCAAAATCACATGAAAATGATAGATCAAATTGTATATCTATGAGCACTAGACTAACATTCAAATTTAGCGAGTTTTTGTGATTTGTTGACCGTTATTTAACACGATAGTGTGATTTTTCAGAAGCTTTCTTTTTATTATTAACGGTGGATCAGTTTACTTGGCATTATTGTGGCGCTTTATCTGTTTCTTTTCTTATTTTATTTTACACTAGTCTGCCTGCGACTTCGCCTGCGTGAAATTTCTTGTTTTAACTAAAAATAATATGTCCGATGAGGCTATGACACTCTGTAATATTGTAGCTCCTGTTAGTGAAAGAATTTTCGGAATCGTATCAGTAGTTCCGGAGATTACATGCAAACTCACAAATGTTACCGTTTTTTAACCGACATCCAAAGGAGGAGGTTATAATTATGTTCGTCTGTAAGTTTTCTTTTATTAACCGACTTCCAAAAAGGAGGAGGTTAATAAAATGTTTGCCTTTTTTTTGTTGTTATGTTTGTTCACCGACTGCTCCGTCATTTATGGACCGATTTTGAAAATTCTTTTTTCGGTGGCAATAAATTAAAATAGATCCAAAGACACCGACTTCCGAAGAAGGTTATTTTTCACTATGTAGTGTTTTTTTTTGGAAGTCGGTTTTATTTTTTTTGTAAAAAGTTTTTAAAATTATGTAAGTTCTCCTAGTTCTCCGTCAATTGTTGATCGATTTGGAGAATTATTTTTTTGTTTGAAAGGATATGCTCTCGAGGTGGTCCCATTGTCACCAAGTCAGGATCTGATGAGCGGATCCCATGGAAATTGTGGGAAATCCTCCATTTTTATTGGCACACCTATAGCGGTTTGGGTATTTTTTATAGTAACTCGTGCATTTGCTCTCGCAAAGGACCATTTGCTGAAGTGGAACTGATGATGAAGACCACAGATGGCCACCAGAACTACTTAAAAATAAGTATTTAACGGGTTGCGATTCGATTAAGTACTTGGATATGGTTGCTAAGCAATGTATGCATATGGTGAGTGGCAGTTCTACTGGCTCTTACCAGGAGAACTCCTCAACAATTAACGTCCCTGCATCGGGAAAAGCAATATTTTGTAAAAGGTGATAAGCAGTTGACATGAGGCTATTGTAACTTAGATAAATTTCAAACGAACCCACAAAAAGTGAAAAATAAAAAACTTTGACCAACAACCGATTTCCAAAAAAAACACTACAAAGTGAAAAATAAAAAACTAAAATACAGGTCCAAAGACACGGACATCCCAAATTAAAGTTATTTTTCACTTTTCTGTTTTTTCTTAATGTCTGTAAAAGCATTTAAAAAGTATTTATGCTTTGATAAAATTTAAAATAGTTTCAAGGTGCTAATTGTTTCTTCTATTTTTAGTTGTTATTGAAAAACTTGTTAAGTACTTACCTCTAAAGTTTGAGTAAATATTTACATGTATAGATTAAAAAGCCTTGACACAGTCATTTTAAAATAACATGTATCCGTTACTTCATTAAGAAAATACTGAGAACATAACAACAACAAATATTAAATAGCAGCCGAGTATAGAAGGGGCCCGATAAAAGAGGTCATTAGCTTCCACCAAGTTTTTATTTGATTCTTTTTCGGAGTCGGTACTTCAAAAAAAGTAGGTTATTTTCCATTTGCATTTACTGCATAGGGGTCTCTTCCTTTTGTGGTTGAAGTCAAATCATTTATGTTAAATAGGCACAAAAAAGCACTTTAGAACGTTAAAACTTACAAAAAAAAAATATTGATTCTAGTTGTCCATTCCAAAAGGTATGGAAAAGAATGGGAAGAAACTCCACATCGTAATAATATTTTGTTTTAAATAATTAAATAATTATATGTGAAGAGTTGAATGCGATGTGCCTAGAATAAAATTCCTATACCACAATACAAAAACAAAAAAAAAACATTATTAACAAAAACAAGGAACCTAACTGCAAAAACTCAACTGAAAAGAAAAAAAAACAATGCTTATTTTTCTCCTTTCAGTTTTGAGAGGTGTTTAAATAATTAGCTTTTATTTGATTATTTAAATTTGGAATTGACTCATTGCTAGCTTTTATTTGATACCAATATTGTTATAATTTATTTATCTTTATTTCTAGTATTAAAAGTATATCTATCGCTTATTTTATTAAAAATATGTAGATATTTTTTTACATACCGTACATAATATTTTTATAAATGAATTGGTAAGGTACCGTCATAATATTAATCTTTTTAAATAGTTTCCTAAGAGATTCGCGGCGATGCAGATTATAAATGACAGCTCTCTTTTGCAAAATAAAAATGGATTCATTGTCAGCAGCCCGACCCCACAGTAAAACGACATACGATATCATACGATATAATGAAACCGCGCGTTTGGTAGACGCGCGGTTTCTACAGCGGCCGAGCTTAGCCGTCCCGCAAGAGATGTTATATGAGGTCCCTATTGTACTTGTAATTTCGTCTAGCGTGATTCCTAAGAAAACTGTTTGATGAATAAATTCCATTAGTTCATTTTTTTCCATTCAGCATGATGTCAATTGATGTCACATTCTCTACTTCTACCATTAGGTAATTTAAATCGAATGCATTTGGTTTTTTCCATTTAGTACCAAATTATTTAACGTAAACCAATCTTGGACCTGAAGAATAGAGTTATTCACGTCGTCAAGATTTAGTGACCGTCGATTATTTAAAAAATCAATGACACTGAGATATTTTGGGGTAAATTATTAATGTAAACTAAACAGAAGAATGTACCCAATATCGAACCTTGAAGAACGCCCATTTTTATTTCAGACCCTAATGAGTTTATGCCGTTCCATTGAACTTTAAGCTTCCTATTTTTCTGGTATGATCTTAGTGAATTAAGAGCTGTATTTCAAATCCCATAGTGCTCCAGTTTCAGCAAAAGTGTCCCATGGTTTACGCAATCGAATTATCGAACGCCTTAAAGAGATCGCAAAAGATTCCAATGGCATCGTGTGCTTCTAGCCAGGCGTTAAAAATGTTCCTTCCTTTGGTGAAACTGTTGTTCATGAAAGATGGAATTTTTAATAAAGTTACGTAACACTTGATTGATCATCATCTTTTCAGGCACCTTCCTTTTGGAAGGGGCGACTAGAATCAATTCTATTTTCTTTGTAAATTTTGACGTTCAAAAGTGCCATTTATGTGCCTATTTGAAATAAATAATTTGACTTTGACTTTACTTTACTGTGTTTTATGAGAAATACTCCTTGGTCTACACTAGTGTTAAATATGAAAGCTAAATAGGGGCAATGGTTTCGATGATAGACCTACAGACTATTACAGATATTCCCCAAATATTTAGATTTTTAAAATAAATAAAAAGATTTAATTTTAACATCTTTAAAAGCTTTTGTAACAGCCAGCGACTTACATTATTTCTGAGTAAGGCAGCAGAAAGCACTTGTGAGGAATTAAAAGTTTCTGTAATTATAAGGGGTAAAATAGTTTTCAAATTCATGAGCTTACGAGTACTAGATCTATGGCCCCATTAAAATATTTGCGCACTGGTATTTTTCTTCCTGTACAAAACTGTAAAACTCTAAACAAATAACTTAGTGGCCAAATAGTTATTTAAATTAAAAAAAAAAAACATGTAATTGGCCTAAACCTTATTTGATTTTTTTGTAAAAGGCATTTTGCGAGCCAATTGTTATTGTCTGTCCACTGTGATCAGATGGCAACTTAATTACAATTTGCTTGTGTCAATAATCACAATTACTAACATACAGAAGAAGTTGTTACTCTGGTTGATTCAATAAAAACATTTGACAAATCAAATTACCTAAAATAAACTTGGTTTTTTCCAAAAACAATTCTATTTCCAGTAATATCGAAGAGCAACCTTGGGTATTTTGATTAAATATGTGGGATTTCCATGTCAACAACTTAAACTGACCGAGGCTTTAGCCATAGCCATAATTATGACCCGACAGACCTGTCCTCTTCAAATTTTTTCGATTCTTTTCATCCCATAAAAAAGGATGTCCAGTTTTACCCGAATTTGAACATTATCGGAGAATCTTTTAAATTTATCGTTCCATAGTAAATCTAATTCGGACTATACAACATTAGTTTTTTAAAACAAAAAAAACCAAATCGGTCGATCCGTTCTCAATTGATACGGTTACCACCGAACAGCATTTCATTTTAAAATGAGCAATAGGCAACGATTTATCTTTAAATAATTTCGATAAACTGTTCCCTATTGCTAATTTTTGACATCAAATAAGCAGTTGTATTATATCTACAGTACCTCTGCTTACTCCACCAGGAATAACAGCGCATCACGTCTATTTACGTACAGTTCAATCTCAAGATCTTCACAAACTGCAGATGTAATCATTACAATATTTGTGGTAAGGCAAATCTCCAAACCGTAATGCGTTGTTTGTGGTTCTGCCATAAATAGGTTGAACGTGACTGTAAAGAAGCTTGGTTAAATCCATTCGACGCAAACGCGAGTATATTGTAAATTGTGACCGTGCAAGTCTTGAATCATTTTATAGCTGAAGCAGTTCTTTAATATTTCTGCGGTCTCGCGTTTCGGGATCCAGTAAGTGCTGCTGAATTCTTTAGATTTCTTATTGTTAATAATCACATTTGTTGTATTAATTGGGTTGAGTTACACAGCAGAAGTAATTGGGCTGCGTGTTGTTATTTTAATATGTTATTTGTCAAGGTTTTTTACTTAAGCAGATTGTTAAGTTGAATCATTAATTTGCTGTATTCTGAATAGCCTTGAAACGGCTGTTAGTTTTATGATATTCTCTTCAGTAGGAAAGGAGCAAGTATTGATTACCACGTCCATTGTATCCTATGTAAAATTTAAACATTTATATCTGTAACTTTTATGGTGTACAAGCGTATTCTATTCTATTCTCCCTGCGTATTCTATTCTATTCTCCCTGCGTATTATGCTGCAGACCGTTATGTTAGGTTTAGGTTTTATAATTTTTTCTCTCACTTACAAAAGTATCCGTAAAATTCCGGTCATCTGCGTAAATGTTATAATTATCAATCTCTTTAACAAGGTTTCGAGTACAAACCAGATTCCATTCTCGTGAATACTCACAAGTAAACTCGGTCAGTACGACAGTCCCGATGCATCACGTGCCCATTATATTATTAAGAGAATCAATACTTAGATACTAATATAAAACGGACAGAAGGACCATTTCTAACGGTGGATAGTCACACAATATTGTTTAATGTAAAATGAAATGATAAAATCGCTAACATGGATTTTAATCTGTAGTAAATGGTTGTTATATAAAAAAGATAATTGAATTTTGCTGTCAGTCCTTCTCCTGATGTGGGTGAAATAAGTTTTAATTTAAGAGCCGATTAAATGGTTTAGTTAATTAGTTTTTTTGGACAACTTACGAAACATCATGGTCCAAAGAATAAAGAAGGTTTGTTTAAGCTGTACCTTGTGATTTTGATGTGTCTGAAGTAGTGCTCTAAACGATGCTTTGTCTGAGTCAATGATGGTGTTATCCATGTACTAGCCGTCTGTAGCTTCTTATTTAATGACCCAAAGTGCGTTTGAATCAATCAGCAGACACTTATAAACATAGTTATCTGTATTCAGCACGCGTAAGGCGTTATCGTCAATTCGACACCCGCCGATATATCATTACACTATGACGTCAATGAACGCTCATAAACGGCTTAGAATTAACTGCTCTGAACACAGATGAGCTGCTTATGTGGTTTTGATTATTGAGATTCTCAACAATTGTGATGGTATTGAATTAATTGAATGACTTAAGTTGGTCCTTAGTCCTATTTGGGTCTCTTATCTTTTCCTCCTATACCCTTTGGCCACGACATCGACATCGCCGCTCGCGTGACCTGCGTCTGGCGTCTGCGACCGCGGCTACAACAAATGATAAAAGTTATTTAGAGCGTGCCATGGAGTCGCCGTGGTGCGATTTGGGGAGCGGCGTGCGATGAAAACAAAAGTACAAGACAACTATAATAATTTTGCTTTTTCCGGCGCGAAATCTTGGATACAGAACGTTTTATAGCAGAATTAATGCAGAGACCTGCTATATGGATGACAAGGCATTCGCAACACAAAATGAAAAATGTAATTAAGCGGTTGTGAAACGAAATTAAACTACTTTTTCCTGGACAGGTATGTAGGTGCCTACCTCCTTGCCTTGTATTTAGAATATCTTCAAAATAAATAAATTTGATACAGACGTTCTGAATACGTCAAATGCCGCCACCGGCGGGTCGTGTCGTTCATGGCATGGTGACGCCAGTCGCAGGATGCCTAGCGTCATCAATATCTTCATTGAAATAACTTTTCATACCCTAACCCGTTTCCAAAACCGTACATCTGTATTTTCACTTGTGGAGAAGTACCAACAAAAATATTTACAAAATAAATGTGTGGACTTACTCTGTGCAGTTTTATTTCTTAAATTGGAAATATCGGTTACAATTTGGCCTCCTCAATTTAGGAGACTCGTTAGAGCTTCATCATAGCTGGTCTTTACGTCTTCAATTTTAATAAATTCAATATTCTATTCTCACCACCGCTATTTCTTGAAGTATTACAATCTACTGCTATCTAAAAGATTTTGTTTACATTTCTTGTTGTATTCCAATGACAAAAATGTACGCTTGATCCGTCAAAATCTAGTCAACCGTGAGACTTTTTGTGCTTTGAGTTTGTCGTCCGGTAGTTGTTTGACCATTGACGTCATCACTCGGTAACTGCCTAATTTCTTGGAGTATCTATTATTATTATCAGCCGTTTGTGTCCTACTGCACGACGAAAGCCTTCCTTCCCTGCTTCTACTTATTCCTATATATTCCTGTTTGTGGCCAATCTTTTAGAATAGAATCGAGTTCATCCCGTCATATCCCCCTGGTCTGGGTCTGCCGCATTGCCGTTGACTGATGAAGAGTATCTAACAAATTTTAATGTCTTGCTATGGTAATTAACTCATGCTCTATAAACCTTTATACATATTTATGGTGAATATCTTGCTAACGGCTTTATGCATGCCTGAGACAAGGTTATTTATCAAGCCAAAAGCTTTCTCCGAGAAAACTCAAGATATTATTTTAATGGTTTGCATTTTTAGAGTTACAAATTAAGATCATCATCATCATCATTTCAGCCGAAAGACGTCCACTGCTGGCCTCCCTAAGCACTTCGACCGGTTCTGTGCTTCCCGCATCCAGCGGATACCTGCGGCCTTCACAAGGTCATCGGTCCACCTTGTAGGAGGCCTTCCAACACTACGTCTTCCGGTACGCGATCGCCACTCCAGAACCTTTCGGCCCCATCGGCCATCAGTTCTGCGAGCAATGTGCCCTGCCCACTGCCACTTAAGCTTGGCAATTCTTCGGGCTATGTCGGTTACTTTGGTTCGCCTGCGGATCTCTTCATTTATGATTTGATCACAAATTATAATAGTACCTACTATCTCAATTTGTGATGTGATGATTGAGACTCAAACTAACTCGACTATTTTCAAAGCATTTATTTCAGTCACAGGCACTTTTAAATTGTCAAGGGGTCGGTCAGTGAGAAACAAGGCCATAAAACTAGAACCTCAGGAATATACTCAGAGCCTTCAATACTGATTTACAAAGTTCATTGTCAAACCATTATAATTTTATAAAACATTAAGTACCTCCAAAATTGCCAGCTGGATTAGCAATTATCAACTCAACTGTTATTAGGCCTTCGATTTTAGATCAAACACTGTTAATTACAGATATTATAATTCATATTCTGGCTTTATCAGCTTATCGTCCTTCGTAAAAACCGAAGTACATATTTTAATCTGTTACATCACAAATATAGGAATTTGTTGCTCAAATTCCATTTTATTATCAGTAATTACGGAATGCTTACAATTAAAGGCTCATGTTAATTATGGATAAAATGTATGTTTCCTAATTGCAATTAATTTAAATGGTTCCACTTCTAAGTATCTCAAATTCGTCAAGTCTTAGAGACACAACATAAAGTGACCACTTAAAAAAATACATTAGGATCACGACCTTGCAAGCTAAACTTGGTCCATTGGGCCCGTTGGTCGATGACCAGCTAGTCATCAAAACCATAATCATGTCCTTGAATACAATCGTCATCATTCATCGTTCTCCTGCCGATAATTTATTTGGTGTCTGCGCAGCATGCTCTGTTCTTCCAAGCATCTCTATTAGCGATCAACTTAGTAATCACCCCATTTCTAGCCATATCACCCGTTACACCAGTTTAATCTTCAGGGCCATCATGATCTTTCAAGTCATCTTAGCCTCAAGGTAGGGTAAAATTTTAACCTTAATATATTAAGATATGGACAAAAACATAAAAAAGACTTTGAATACACGTACTGGAGTTTAGACCACAATCAATTCTATTGGTATAGGCCAGACTGACAATAAAACTCCTCTGTTTTATAGCGGAATCATACATACAAGACATCCCAAGTTGCCTTCTGTACTTAATCAAGTATTCGGAGATTTTCAAGTCTCAAGTCAATTGTCTTGTCGATTCCCAGCGCCAGTCGCTTTGCAGCCGCGAACAGTGACGCACGCGTTGATAGCGGTTCAGGATTCAAACAGTTTTGAAAATCGAATCCGTCGGTAGTGTTGTGTTAGTGGTGGTTCTATTCTGTGATTTTTATTTCTAATTGGACAAGATTTTTGGTAAGTTTTTAGTTTATTTATATTTATTAGATATATGGAAAGCCAGTTTTAATCGTTAACGTGTTTAACAAGATGACTTTGTGTTTTGTTGTTGAGGAAAAAAAATTCTGTGATTGATAACGTTGATAGACATGATTTTTTCTATATTCATCTACACGAATCTATATTTAGAAGTTCATAGTTCAGATTGTTGCTGTTTTATTATTGAAAACACAACTATTCAATAATGATAATATTCGGTCATATTATATCGGTCAAGAATAAATAAAAACTGTATGAATCAGCTGTTTGACTTCTCACATTCAGTTATAAATTAAATAATTAACAGAGTGGAACAGAACATGAAGTTTTTATAATTGATGAGTTACTGACCTTCATTCCTCGCGTTGCTATTGTTTCTATTATTACTTGAAGCTCTACTTCTAAGCGTGTAATTATTTTTATTATGCATGACTGGTCCTTGAAATTATTATAAAGTTTCTATCTCCCATTTTACGGCTATGTTAGTATAGTGGTTTTTGAAGAGTGAAATGATCGTGTAGAAAGTCTTTTTACTTTTGAATATTTTTTTTAAATAAACAGAAGATGTTCCGTCACTGCAATGTTCGTTTTCTTGCGTTGCAATAGTTATTACATATTAAAGTTGAATAAAATTCCAGTGTTCATTCGAGAAATATAGACTTGTGACATTAAAATGATCTGCGATATAAGAATTATCATTAGCTGAATTTAAATTCAATGCAATAATAACAAATCTTAATCATAAAGATTTTTACGAGCGGAAAGATTTCATTCACAAATTATTTTAATGTTTGATTTTATCAAACAATTTGTATATTGAGTACAATACTAGCGTGCTTAACTATCGAATGTTCTCGTGGTCAGTAACAGCCATTTCCATACATCATTTTACGATGGGTAGTTTATATTTTATATTCCTTGAAGGCTTCTACATACTGGCGCGACTTAAGAAGACTTATGTAGAAGCCTTGATGCATTAAAATGCATCTACGTACGTATAGCGAGCTATACTTAAGACCCAGATATATGCCAGTGACCTTGAGTGGTTAGCTTGCGTGTTCTGTACTGAGCTCACGCAACGCGTCGTACGTTCAGCCAGTAATAGGACTCGCCCATCAAGGAGCGCTGTCCCCAATTTGACGCATAATTAATTTATTATACACAAAACAAAAGGTGTTTTAAAAAAACGCGTATACTAAAAGATCACTAATTAAATTATCTTAAATTGGTGAAGGTTACAGAAAAATACGCTGGGTAGATTTTGCGCTATTCTCAGTTTTTTATCCGTGTTAGACATAACTTTACAAATTTATTTCACTATGTAATATAAACATAATCTAAAATATTCACATATTAAATTATTGAAAAAATGCTCAAATTTAACATATTTTTTATTTAATCATTAACACTACTCGTTTAGACGTGATCTTCAGGATAAAATCATTAAAAGTCGGTTATCGTCGCCTTAAATATTTCTAAGCAATTGCTTCGTTTACAACATGCTCACGGGCAAAAAAAAAATACTACGGGATGGCATGAGGTTATACCAGTGGCTCCAAACTTTACATAAGATTATTATTTGGATACTACCATAAGTTTTAAGTTTTCTATACAAACACTACTGTATATAATAAAGTAATAAATAAATACTGTATATAAATATAAGTAATAAAGGATTATTATTATTATACCTATTTACGTGTTGTTTCTGCCGATACGAGATGCGTCGAATTCCTTGGTATTCAAAGTAGATAGACCTTCAATTTTAGTGTTCATCATTCTAGGTTAGCAGACATTTACGACTGGTCTGATAATAACCAGCTTTTTTGTTTCTATATATTCTTGTATATCCGCATTGAAATCTGGTTTGATATAACGTTCCTCTATCTGTAGAGAGCGTATTTAATGATATTTTTTAATACTTTTTACAGTAACAGCTAATTAAGCATACGTAATCATTTTATCAGTTAGTTGGTTACGTAGCGTTAATAATATTGCATTAGATGACGATTTGATGGTGCATCGTCATACGATATTAGTTAGCCAGTGTTCTCAACTTTAACGACTCTTAAGGTCTCTCTGAGTAGGAGTGTTCTGTGGGTAAGATATAGACTACAGGATTAGTTAATAAGGATGCCGTAATGACTTGTTTTTTTAAATTATAGTCAGTAAGTATTTATATATGTATAGAATCTGTATAAATATTTTTTTATTTGAAATTTTCTTAATAGCCCGAATAAGATTTTTATATTGGGAAAAAAACCCGGAAGATTTTTAAATTCGAGAAAAACGAAACGTCCTTTTTTGTATGAACTATTGAAATTTGTCAATGTCTGTCGGGCCAGCTAGTATGTACTCAAGAGTTCGTAGAAGTTCAAACACACAAATTGGATGTAAAATTGGAAGTACCTATCTTCGGTCTGGACCAGAAGGATACATATCAAAGGGAGCCAAAAAAAACAACAGTTTTCTTATTAAATTATTGACCTCTTGTAAGATGTTCATGTAAGTACAATAAAAACTCGTGTAAAAACATATTTAAATTGACAAGGATGTTAGACGGATGGGTGGTAAAAAAAACTGGCTTTATAGGCTATTGTTGTAAGATTACCATGAATGACTGATATCCACGGTCATATCACGTTTGAGGTTATAATTTTTAAATTTAGTGCTCGAATTACCTTGTTAATGAACTCAATTGTATATTGAAGGCATAGATAGCTAAAAAATATCATTCATCACCATTCCAGCCGAAAGACACTGCTGGACATAGGCCTTTCCCAAAGGGGGGGTTTACCATAATCGCCACGCTTGGCAGACGGGTTGGCGATCGCAGAATGGTGTTAAAATGCATAGAGGACGCTGCTGCCCATTCTCTAGTAAGTCCTTTATAGTCGCTTTTTACGACACCCACGGGAAGAAATAGGATGGTGCTATTCTTTACGTCCGGCACCACACAGACGCTAGCATTTATAGTATACCTTGCTAAAGAACTCATTTTTGGCTTCATGAAATAAGTAACTGTATATTAAAGGCATAGATAGGTTAAAATTATACCATAATACATATTAATTTATTTGTTTCCAAGTGTTGCTTTATTACTGCAGACTCCAAGTAAAAGTTAAGATGAAGATAAAAACAAGTCCACAGTTTAAATGTTTCACTATTAGGAAACTTTACGAAATGCACGACAGACACTTGAGTAATGTTTCACTTTACTATCTAGAATCTAGTCGTATTAACTCAAGGATTTTTATTTTGTAATGAAATGCTAAAACTATTCAAAAATAAAAACTAGTCAAATTTTTTGTGGGGAAACCGAAAAAAACGAGTGTGCTAGACCACACGTCTGAAGTAAAACAGAAATCACCGTTCGCTAGCAAAAGAAGTTTTACTTAAAAAAAAAATACATGTGTGCTTTAGACCACACGACTGAAGTAAAACTTACAAATAGTAATACTAATTATACTTCCGTAACGCTCTCGTCACTTCCGTAACGCATTCACCAGCTTACTCCCCAAGTCAAGCGTGCCTAAACAAGTTTTACTTCAAAAAAGCTGCGGTCTTGTGAGTGTATAAACAGCCAGTGTGATTTTAAAAAAATTGCTATTAAGCGGGACGGGTGGTGACGCGGTGTGTTTCATGTTTAAAATTGAAACTACTTCCGTAGCTTCTTTCCGTAACGCTCTCGTCACGCATACACCAGCTTACTCCCCAAGTCAAGCGTGCCTAAAGAAGTTTTACTTAAAAAACTAGTCTAACTTGTAGTGGGCAAACCGAAAAAATATATTTCATCATAATTCTCACGCCCGTATCCTAATTTATTTCGGGTTGGTGCACAATATTTTATTCCATACATCACTATCTCAGTAAGTCAGTAGTCATCCTTCTAGCCAATGATTTTTTAAGTAAAAAGAGGTAGATATATTACCTAACCAACATTTGATCTTCAAATACGGCACAAAGTCACATTATTATATGACACGTGGAGAAGTAGTAATTATAGGAAGCGGAAAAGAGACAAGACGAAGAAAACCTTGCTAATTAGCCAAGTTTTGACGTGCCATTTGAGGAGCGCGTATAACCTATCTAGCACTTTTGACTGAAAATATCATTGCTTCTAGTCATACCGTTTTCCACAAAGTCCATCTATCGTTTCTTTGGTCTTCCAAAAACTGCTCAAAACTCTTGTCACGATATTTCCCTCATTCCTCCACATCACATTGGGCAGCCAACCAACCAGTCATTATCCTATGTAGAACAAATCGATATAGCATAGATATGCTTACCTTTATCGAATGCTTTAGATAAGTCAACGATTAGTTTCGAATATTTGGCATGGATTTAGCAAACTATAGGTACCTATTCAGTTTTTATCAAAATATGAATAATAATTTCATTCTTTATAATCAGATTTTTTGGGTAATTTGATACTGACATCACCATTTTTTTTTTTGTGTTTTGGATGTTTTCCTGTACCTACCCGTAATTGTACGTAATTTATTTTAAACAATGTAGTTCTCGTAACATATAAATTGCTCTCTTGAAATTTTGAATAATTTGAGTGAAGTATTATGTAAATCATTAAAGTTAGGAAGTTATGGACATATTAAAAAATTTTTTTGCTTCATCTGGGAACCTCATTCAGGGTCTTCGAAGTCATGTATGGTATTATGGTTATGTACTCGTTACTACTTAGGTTTCTAACATATTGGCAACAACAAAACAAATAACACCTCATATACTCGTATTACAACCCTATCGTTAGAATTTGTCGAATTTACATGAAATTTAAACTAAACAATAACAGTATTGACATCTTCAATTCTCGTGCCGCTGTTTTCAAAAGACATGTATGTATGTGTCTTCCTTTTAACCTTGTAACGTTTTAAATACTGTTTTATTTAAATAATGTAACTTTTTGTCAATTGTGTATTTTACCTGGCGTGTTTGGTCTTCTACTCATTCCCTGCCCACATGAACTGGAAGTGTGTCCGAGGGCAGACGCACAGACCTTGTAGCTATAAATTTTAAACTAGTTTTTTACTCTAATTGTCATCATTATTATTGTCGTTGCTAGTCATGTTGTGCGATTACGCTTCGGGTAATAATCAGGTCGAAGCCTATAATGTGAACATACTGTTATACTGTGATTGTTACCTGTTGTAGATACCTTGTTCCGTTCTCTAAAGTAAGCTATTGTATTGCAGTACACTCGTATTTGCCTGCCCTTTGTTGCCTAGTGTTTTTTGCTTGGGGTTGACGCAAAATGTTTGTCTTATCCATTCTCCTCCTTCGTGAGCCATTATGTTGTCATTCTCTCCTATTGCATTCACATTACTTTCTTTTTAAACTGTCCCACTGCACGGCAAGGGTTTCTTCACCCATTCCACTATTTTGTTTATTCATATCTCTTAGTAAAATGAACATCTTTACCTAATCTCTTACAGATCTGATATTATAGTTATCAGTTCTGAAGGCGGATCTTTTAAATCGTTTTTAAAATCTTCAGAAACCAGGAAATTAAATAAGCCATCAGTCTTCAACTCATAATAAATGCAGGTTAATTTCCAACTCTTACATTGCCTTTTACTTTGAACGTGAGAACATATCATTATTCATTGAAATCCATTAACAAGGATAAATTTATCTTCAAAAACGAATAATGTGAGGTACTGACATTTCTCAGCTTTGTTTCTTTACGGTCTTGTACAGAACCCGGTAGTAATGTTGATCAGAACCTGATGACGTAGTACCTACCTATAAACCTCTTTATAAGGTCAAATGTCAAAAGGAAGAATGTTTTCTCTGTGGTCTCTTGTTTTCTTTTAAAAATAGTTGATGGGAGTTTCTTGAGAAATTGGCGGAATGCTTAATTGTCTGAACTTTAATTTCCTGTAGTTGCTTTATTTACTTTTACTGACATACAGTTTGGTTAATTATTTGTTTACATTTTAATGAAATCCTGATACCTTTGAAGAGATTTAATGACCCTACTTATTTATTTACTTTTAATAGGAAAAAAAGATGTGAAATATTGTTTTAACAACTTATTTCTAATATATAATTAATGGCATTTATCTCCGTAATTTGTAATGTTAGATTTATTGATAGGTGTTCATCATCAAATTTTTGAATAGCCATATTTTTTTCCCGACTGCTCGTCAGCTATTTCTAGCAATATTACACACAACAACATATCTATAAAAAAATATGAAATATTTTACCACATTTCAACTTCTGTCACACTAAAATGATAAACCGACACACTTCGCACATCATCTCCAAGCATATGAGGAAGCATGCACTCAGTATCGTGCTTTATCGAACCTGTGTAGTGGTACGTTAGTAGTATTACTTATTCTGTGGTAGTGGCAACCAAAAACGTTCTATAGCATTTTTAGAGATCTCGAAGTTTCGATCACTCAGCATCATCGGTGAAAGGTGATTCGGTCGAAATTTTTTACTTGTTATGAATTTGTCGGATTATAACGATGTGTAAGGTCTAGTAATGTTTC
Organism: Tiliacea aurago; assembly: GCA_948098905.1. Taxonomy (NCBI): domain Eukaryota; kingdom Metazoa; phylum Arthropoda; class Insecta; order Lepidoptera; family Noctuidae; genus Tiliacea; species Tiliacea aurago. The sequence continues at coordinate 2,818,247 of OX402601.1, forward strand.
TCTTGAGTTAAATTTATCGTCTTCATTATCTTGTATTTTTTTTTTGTTTATTGTAACTTTAACCAAACGCCATCTTTTCGCAATACAACAAGGATTTCGCATACTCCTAAATAAACCTTTAAATTTGGAAAAAGGCGCTCCATCATGACCACCATCACACTTTTTTCTCTAACTGTGCAGAGGAAAAATGTTTCAGATGACATTTTTATTCAAACTTCTATAACATTTCTCAATCAACCCATAAATAAAAAAAAAACATAAATTATTAACTCATTCCAAATAACATACTGTTATTTATCACCATTGTATTTAGCTGTAAGTCTTCCAAAGTAAATACATAAATTAACTTAATAAAGCTCCAATAATCTAATAATATTATAAGTCAACTCATAACTCAAAACTACTGGTTATTGAAACTATAACCGTATTAATTATCTGTGAGGTTAGACAGAAAATAACATAGACTTTTCAATTGGATGTAACTGTCAAATCGGGGTTTGACGACCTCGATATTCAAATAGAAAAGTGAATTTTGTCTGTCCGATATAGTTCTAACGGTAAAATTATGGCGATTTTTATGATTTTTGGTTCGATGAAATCATGATGCGTTACCTAAATCGTCGAAAATTGGTGGTCTATCTATACAAATAAATAAAAATATTCTGTTGTAATATAAAACAACAGATTTTTACTAATGCATATCAAAGTATAAATACGGTAAATACAAAAATAAAAAAAAAAGGAATTAAAAAAAAAAAAACAAGTCTAATTTTTTAAATGTGACTAACCTTATTATTTTATGTATTAAAAAACTACATAACATAACATCACGCCTTATTCCCCGAAAGGTTATGCAGAGGTACACCTATAGTTCAAATTTCGCCAGTAATGTTCAAGTCCCACGTGATGGGGCGAGCCTATTACCATAAACCGGGCACAAGCAGAAATCCAGACTCCGGGCTGCTACTGAGAAATTCAGATGGAAAAATCCAACAACTATCTTTTTTGTATTATGTCATACAAAACTGTATCTCGTATTGACGTCAGACTATTGCATAATTTAAATAAAAAACGAGATATTTAATATCTGCAAGATTGGACTGCTAATAAAAAATCTAGATTCTAATATTATTTATATTATTGTTTTTGCCGACCAATATCTTCTATAAATATCTAAGAGCTAGTTTCTTCGGCTAGTTTAGTTTGTATTAAAAACTCAAAATCTGTTTATTGGTTATTTTTAAAAGATTATTCTAAGTTACGTTTATTTTATCTGATATTTTTAATACTGACGTCATCCTAACTATGACACTATTTATATCTATAAAAATCAATGCCACTTTTCGTTGTAATTTTATAACTCAAGAATGGGCTCAAAAAAAAAAGGTTTAGACTTTGGCCGGACTATTTAGTAGATGGTTTATGTGAAGTTTTTTTTTTAGTTAGGTAGGGTAGGTAGGTAGGGTAGGTAGGTTAGGTAGGTAGGTAGGTATGTAGGGTAGGCAGGTAGGGTAGGTATTCTTTTACCCATAGAAAGCCACGTTATTTGTGAGTGTCATAGAGTAAAAATGTTTACCGCCCAACGGAGTGGGCACGGGTCAGCTAGTAATATTATAAAGGCGAAACAAAAAAACACTCACAGTGTGTGTGTGTGTGTGTTTGTTACTTTTTCACGCTGAAACGGCTGGACCAATTTTGATGAAATTGTGTATGGAGGTAGCTGACATCCTGGATTGGCTAATTTTTATCCCGATATTCCTACGGGATCGAGACTTACGCGGGTGAAACCGCGGGGCGCAGCTAGTAATATTATAAATGCGAATGTGAGTTTGTTTGTTACGCTTTAACGCTAAAACGGCTGAACGGATTTGGATGAAAGGCATTAAATGACATAGGATACTTTTTATCGCGGTAGTACGTTCCCGTGGCATTATTTCCGACGTCTTTTAAATACATGTTTGTCAGTATTAAAACTTGTACTTACGCACAAATTAACAAATAGAAGTATGTAAGGATCGTAGCAGGTGGAATTGACGACACGGTTGGCGCAGTGGTTAAGCGATTGACTGCTGCGCTGCGTGTCGCGGGTTCGATTCCCGCACGGAACAAATATTTGTATGACCTACAAGTAGTTGTTCCGGGTCTGGCTGTTTGTGTATGTGAGTTTAAATGTTTGTAAACGCACCCACAATACAGGATAAATTCCTAGTGTGGGGCAACGTTTTAAAAAATGAAAATTCTGTAGTTTCTGCTTACCCCATGGGAAGGAGGCGAGTGTAAGTATGTATGAACAAATATATTTTTAGGCATGCTGTTAGAGCCTCCTCACATGCTACGGTACTGTGTACGTAATGACGAATACATCGACCGGTTTTCCAACACGTAAGCTGCTCCAAGCTTCCATAAACAAGAGACCATTACATAAGTATTTAAAGTTTTTTTTAACCGACTTTACAAAAAGGAGGAGGTTCTCAAGTCGTTTGTATTTTTTTTTTTTTTTAATGTTTGTTACCTCAGAACTCCGTCGTTTATGAACCGATTTGGAAAATTCTTTTTTTATTTGAATGGATATACTTCCAGATTGGTCCCATTTTTATTAAAATCCAGTTCTGATGTTGGGATCCATGAGTAATTGAGGGAACTCCTCAAATATTATAGGCATACATATAGCGATTTTTATATTTTCATCAACAAGTCAATCATTTGCATTCAGAAAATATAATTTGGTGAAGTGGAACTGATGAAGAAGGCCACATATGGCCACCGGAACTTCTCAATATTCAGTATTTCTTGGGTGGCGATGAGATATCTGGATTAAGATAGTTAAGCGAAGCAAACTTAAATAAATAGTTCTGATCAAAATGGTACCATCAAACTGATCTGATGATGAAGCCGGAAGGTAGGCACTGGAACTCCGTAATAAAACAATGTATCCTACCCGTGTTTGGTGTTATTGGAATTGTCATGAAATGCACTCTGGCTATAAATGATTTTTAACCGACTTCAAAAAAGAGGAGGTTCTCAATATATATTATATCTATCCATATATCATAAATCTAGCTATATATACATGGAAACCGCGACTGATTGGTCTATCAACACAGCTCAAACCACTGAACAGATTGGGCTGAAATTTGGCACATAGGCAAAAAAAAGCCATCCGCTAAGAAGGGGTTTTTTGAAATTTTACCTTTAAGGGGGGGAAACCGGGGGTTTTGTGTGCATGAAAAATCTTATGCCCAGAGTTAATAAACTTGAAACTTTGACGAATACTTAGGTTCCTTTTATGTAGGGTAGGTACTTTTAATCTGGGTTCCCATGATATTTTTTCTGACATGCACGCGGGTGAAGCCGCGGGCAAAAGCTAGTGTTATATATGTTCAGGCATAACTTATTTGTTAATGAACTGATTTTTATAATTATTTTATTCGGTAGAGGAAGCTTGCGCGGTCTTCTATAGGTACATTACAGATCTACAGCGAACTCTTCAATAATACGTATTTAATCCACTCGGTGTATGTTGATGATATTATAAAACTTCCTGTCACTGTTGTTTTCATAGCAATTAGTGGTATACGAACTGGGGTGGGGTAGGTACCAATAAAAAGTGAAAAATAAAAACTTTTTTACAAAAAAAACAACCGACTTCCAACAAAAACACTAAAAAGTGAAAAATAACTTTAATTTCGGAAGTCGGTGGCAAAAAAATTAAAAACACATCCACAGACACCGACTTCCGAAATTAAAGTTATTTTTCACTTTTTAGTGTTTTTGTTGGAAGTCAATTGTTTTTTTTTTGTAAAAAAGTTTTTTCTTGTTAAAGTTTGATTCCCAGCAGGGCTAACATGACAGACGCGAGAACGCTCTCGTTCTCGTTTTGTCAAAAATTTTCGACGATTCAGGGCAGGGGGTCTACTGCGATCATAAAGTCGAAGTATCGGCCGAATGTTCGGCAGTTGCATGACTACGGCTAACTAAGGCTGACTACGGCGAAAGACCCTAATCTCTTCAAAGTTAGAGTGAACAGGCTTCATCTGCGTAAGCTCACTCCATCGTCGACTTTGTATCTGTTATCTCTGCCCTTTTTTATTTTTTTGTTCACGGGGTGGAAAATCCTTATGGATGTCATTCAAGGTGTATTGGAGTCTGTCAGACTCTTACTGACTAAAAACCACCCCAGTGTTCCCCCTCCCATACTTGCACCGGGATCTTGGGATCTATCTATTACTTCCGCAATCCCCGGCTAGTGCCGGCCCGCCTCTGCGGGCCACCTCAAGTCTGGGGGGGGGGGTGTTTGACCCCCCCCCCTCTCTATCATCTCTGCCCTAGACTAAGGTCAAGAGCAAACCCATCCTAAATAAAAAAAAATAAAAAAAACCGGCCAAGTACGTGTCGGACCACGCACAATGAAGGGTTCCGTAGTTAGCATGAATTCATCCCAAAAACAAACTTAACATTGTAGTTGAAAAACATGCTCTCCCATACATCTATATACGTTACGGTCAATTCTTCAACTGCAAATTTAAGTTGGTCGACGATTACTCGTTAACTTGTAAACCCTACTTAGCTGTGATAGTTTTCATCCCCGTTTTACGTGAATATAAATAAAAAAATTAAAAAAACTGGAATAGCTCATTCTGACAGCTGGAGTGACGAAATTAGCCCGACTGTAGGACTGAAAGGTGCACCGTACGTAATTACCAGCTTTTGTCAGTTTTCAAAGATTCCGAGGCAATGCGTTCCTAATTGCCTGGTATGCTCAATATTGATTGAAAATATTAGCTACTTAATTGCGGTTATTGCACATTAAATATAAAATTATCACCTATCAAAAGTACAAAATGATCTTGTTTACACAATTTATTTTGTCAGATTATCGTAGTTAAATATTGTCTTAACACAGCTCTAACATCCAATACAGAACGCTGAGTGAAATAATAACAGAGTATTTTTCAAAGTATATAAATAACGTTAAACATACAATAATAAAAAACGCCACACCATTGCAATAAAAATGATAATTTATTCTGTTCAGTGCGGTATTAACAACTCTATCATATTTTTTTTTTTTGCCAAATATTACGTAATTGACACTACGCTTTTCTTATTTTTAGATTATTTCGAAAAACTTTAATGTATGATTTTAATTTTGTAAAAAAATATGAGATGCTGATTCTTGAAAATTAATGAACCTGCATTTTTTTGGTCATTTATACATTTTTAGGAATCAGTTTTATAGTCAAAGTCAAAGTCAAATTGTTTATTTCAAATAGGCACATAAAAGGCACTTTTGAACGTCAATATTTACAAAAAAAAATAGAATTGATTCTAGTCGCCCCTATATTCAATTATGTTACCTAATTGTTCTATCGCTTGTTAATCATCTTCCTTCTTTGTTTAACCCTATATTTCTTGCTGGCGTCGTAAATTAATTAGATTTGGAAAAGAGGCTCCAATACCCCTTGACCTTTACCTACTTGTTGTAAAACACAACCACTGTCTGTCTGGCCTAGACAAGTGGTAAGAAGTCGAAAGTCTGACAACCAGTCTTACCAAGCGGTATCGTGTTACCCAGTAACTGGGTTGTGGAGGTCAGATAGGCAGTCGCTCCATGTGAAATACTGGTATTCAACTACATCCGGTTAGACTGGAAGCTGACCCCGACGTAGTTGGGAAAAGGCGGGCAGATGAATAATGAATAAATTCAACATTCAGAAGAAAAGAAAGAAAGAAAAAGAAAATACTTTATTTCCACTTGGGAGTTAGGGCAGGCCTCAATCGCTGCCACCAGTGATGGGGAACTAAGATAAAGTTTAACAACGCCCTTGTTTATAAAGATTTAAAAAAAATCGAAGGTTGCAATAGTTCCGCATGTTTTTACGAGTTGACGGAAACTTTACATTAATTACGAGTACAAACGAGGATGACTAATGGCATTCACTAAGCAAAACGATCATAAACTAAAGCTACACATGGTGCATTTTACAGCGCATTTGAACTAGATTCTGAATTAATTCCTCGTTTTTTTTATTTTAAAGCAGTCGTTTTTTTTTAACTCAAGAACAAATATACTACTTTTTCTAGCACAAAGCTCATTAACATTACAAATGAAATACATACAAATAAGATTTACCAAACTTAGCTTTTTTAGATCGTTTTGACGCTAAAACCTTCCACAAAAACAAATGGAGAAATTTACTCCCTTGCTAAAGCTCGGGAGTAAAACGACTTCGTATATAATGGGTCATATTAGCCCCTTGTATAACAATCTACTATTTTCAGTTCTTCTCACTAAAATCATTTCTACTTTTATGTAAATTTTGACGTTCAAAAGTGCCTTTTGTGTGCCTATTTGAAATAAATGATTTGACTTTCAGACACATGTGACATGATCGATTATTTGTATGATTATATTTTGAAGTGGGTAGGTAGGTAAGTACTTAATATTGATTTTGGAGGCTTTGAGTGAAGAGGCAGGTACTTTCCCGTTCTTTAGTGAGTACTTAAATACTACATTAGTAATATTGTATTTCAAAGGACGATGGGCAATCTACTATGGACCTCGTCCCCATATTTTTTTTTTGTTCCAACAGACTTAATTTTGTCTCATATTTTTCGTTACGGCCTACAAAATAACAAACTGTTTGTTTCAAGTCTGAAATATATGGGGTTTCCAGAAAAAATCATCTATGAGTTTCATTTATCTAACGAAAATATAGATGTTTGTTTTCTATTTTTCATCACAATACTAGAGATAAAGCATAATAATTACCGACTTATATAATATGGAACATAAAACAATAAAACATCATGCCTATAATTCACGAAGGAGTAGGCAGAAGAGAAGAAGAAGTCCACATTTCGCAATTTATGTTAAATGTCGCGATGTAATCTATTCTATTAATTTTACTGAAAACCCCGTGCTTTTGACGATCGTCACCATAGTAAAGAATGATCAGTAAGCCAAGACCTTTTAAATGCGATATGTCTCAAGTCTGTTGACTAAGTTTCAATTTTGGGGACGTCAGTTCCCATCGTCCTTTTGTTAAAAGACATACAGGTCAATCATTGGTAGATTATTCTTTGTGATAAAGGGTATCCGAATATTTACATTGGATTTCAAGATCAACATGAAGTGACTTACCATGCTAGCGGTTGTCTTTTATAAATCTGATGAAAATTCGTTTTATTTAAGGGGGATGCGCTAAGGTAGCCCGCGAAATTCTAATTTTCTTGTGTTTTTTGCAATTTGCAGGTCAGTAACCGGTTGTACGTTGATCTAAATATGATTCGCGGACGGTACAAATATGGCTTTTCAGAATTATTATCATTAGAATAAGCAATACAACTAACTCTCTTCGTAAAATCCTATTGAATGACTATTTCATTAAATAATGAAAAAGATCAAAGCTAAATGATTTATTCGAGGGACTAAATAACTAAAGTATGAAATCTATTATCCACTCATTTTTAACCTTACTTCGTCAGCGGGGCGAGCACGGCTGTGACATGACTTGAGTCACACAGTTTATCACAGTTTGAGCGATAAAACTGTTTTGTCATAAAATGCTAGTACAAAATTGACATGACATAATTTATCATGTGTTGTCACAAACGTCTTGAAGCGCCCGTGCTCGGCCCGCAGTTAAAGTTATTATAAAGTCTAATCAACTTGTAATAAAGCACTGCCACGGTTCGGAGCAAGTCTTACCAAACTTCCAGTTGAGCTAATATAGCTGTTACGAAATACTAGCCTTCAAGACAGCTGCAAGGTTGGCGATGGTGGAGCGGTCATTTATTTAATTGATTGGATTTGCATATTTCATAGAGTTTTTTGCATATGACGGCGCAGCAAGTGGCGCCGTCTATTTTTGTTACGAAGTTACTGGAATCACCGAAAAGGTCGGATAAGAGTGACACTGGCTGCTGACAGTCACTCTAGCAGAGCGTCACATCGATGGTTGCGTGGAGGCTGTCTTCTGATGACAGAAGAACATGTGAAGGGAGCAGGAACCATTTTGGTTACCCATTGAAAGGGTTTTCGATAGGGTTTTTCAAAGCGGTTAAACAAAAACCCATACGATATGGGTAACCCTTATGAACGGCTAAAATTAAATTTTGGTAACCCATTGAAAGGATTTTCGATAAGAACCCATACGGTGTGGGTAACCCTTTTGAACGGCTTAATTTAAGCCATTCAAAATTACCCACACCATATGGGTTATTCTAAGCAGTTCTAAAATGGTAACCAAAATCGTCCCTGGGTAGAATAGAGATAGAATTGGTCATGCTACGCATGCTGGGCGGATATCGAAATAACATAATATTATCATTTTTTCATGTTACTGGGTTTCAAGTAGCTATAGAACCCATTGAATGGGTTATCATGTAACCCTTTCACTGGGTTTCAAGTATAAAACCCATTCAATGGGTTATCATGTAACCCTTTCAATGGGTTTCTAGTATAAAACCCTTTCAATGGGTTATATCATCATAAAGGTAACCCATTGAATGGGTTACCCCTTCGAAAGGCTTAACTCTTAACCGGGGTTGTACGGTCCCTGGAAGGGAGCCGCTGTCGTACCACGTCCACGACGAACTGCTATAATCCGACACAATCCTGATGATATTGAACCTGCTAACCACTAATACGATGATCACTTCTGGTAAAGGCTATCCTGCGCCGTTACCTATATTCGCTTTCCGGAATATTGCTGTAGGGAATTTGTACAGCGGAGTAATTGACATAAAATTAACAGACATAAAATAGCAATATATCTCAATGCCTTTTATTTTGACAGTTCAGCCACGTTGCAAGCAATGAATGACAAAATGAAAGCCACAAATAAAATGGCAATAGATCGCAATGATCTATTGCCATTTTATTTGTATAATGCATTTATTTCACGGGTTTGAAGAATTGATCGGTTTTGTAGAATATGGGTTACATAATATTATGTGAATTAAGGAAGCACGTGGTTTATAGTGTGGGACGCCCCCCAGCTAGATGGACCGATGACCTTAAAAAGGTGGCTGGGACAGACTGCGCAGCCTGGGAGAGGCCTATGTCCAGCAGTGGACTGCTATCAAATGAAATCAAATCAAAATCAAAAATATTTTTATTTCACATAAGCCTACATGGGCACTTATGAAACGTCAGAAGCTAGGTGCACGGTTCCAATTGGTCGTTTCCTATGGAGAAGAGCCGGCAAGAAACTCCACGGTCACTCTTTTAAAAAAATAAAATTTTCTTTTACAAATTATAAAAATATAAAAACCCAAATTACAGTGTTAATAGGTATGAGAGGACAGCGTAGGCCCATCAAAAGTACCAGGTACTTAACAAAATAGAAAATGGTCTACAGATCTACAGTCTAATAAGCCTACAACGTCCTCGCATTGACAAAAAAAAAACAATATAAAATATGATTAAAATAATAAAAGTTACAACCTTGTGGAAATTTAAATTGTAGGTACGAGTATAATAATGTCAAATAAGAAAAACATTATGTCAGTGAAGTTTGTAAAAAAAGATAAAATTAAATTAAAAAATAACTTCGTAATTTGGGAGCTGTTAATAGACATTTACATAGTTTTGCCGTTAATGAGGTACCAGGGAGGCCACATGTACAGAAGGAATTAATGCCAAACTTCCTTGTCTTCAACGTAGTCCTTAATCTTATAATATGCTATAGGCTGCGTTGATTGAATGGTCCACATGAAGGACTAAGTGCGGAAACCAAACCCGCTAACATAGAAGGTTTTGAGTTTTGATATAATAGCTATATGAGTAGGGGGAAAGATTGTATGGCTAGAAAGGCTAGATGACGACTAAGTAATAGAGAAGTTTGGAAGAAAAAACGTTGCGCCGACCCCATTGATGTATTAAATAGGAAGATGTCACTCTCTAACATCACGTAAATATTAAATGGACCCGATGTCGTGCGTCATGTGCTCGACAACCAAAATAGATAGACATATTACGCGGGCTATAGCGGGAACGAGATAGCAATAATTGTCACTGTTACGTAGACGTAGGTACCTATAATAACTCGGAAACAAACTACGATTCGGGTATTCCCCGCAAACCGAGAGTAATGTAGGTCGATTGTGTTCTTCCCCTAATTTATGCGGTCCACGTCGAGGAGCGCGTACCATATCTTCCTATTTAATACATCAATGGCCGACCCCAAATAAATTGGGATAAGGGCAGGAGAATGGTGATGAATATTATGTGAAGTAGTTAAGTCTGCGTAATTTTGATTATCTTCCCAGTTTAGCCGTTTTGGTTTGAGTTCGCTTAGCATAGCATTTTTCTTTAGGAGCTCCATCAATCACTCCATCAACTCATATAGCAGTCCACTGCTGAATATAGGCCTCTCCCAGGCTGCGCCACAACACCCTGTCCTCCGCCTTCCGCATCCAGTCTGTCCCAGCCACCTTTTTAAGGTCGTCGGTCCATCTAGCTGGGGGGCGTTCCACACTACACTTGTCGATACGCGGTCTCCACTCCAGGACTCATCTGCTCAACCGGCCATCGATCCTTCGACAAACATGGCCAGCCCACTGCCACTTCAGCTAGCTTACTCTGCAGGCTATGTCGGTAACTCCGGTTCTCTTCCGGATAACTTCATTTCAGGAGCTCCATAATAGTACTTAATTTCGGTTACCTTTACCTCTCCGTCTCTGAAACAGGACTTAAAGGCTCGTACAGACTAGTGCGATATCGCGGGTGTTACGCGACACTAGTAGCACAATTTCTTTGTCGGTGCCTGTTGCGCCCGCGATATCGCACCAGTCTGTACAAGGCGACGATAACCGACTTTTAAAGATTTTATACTGAAGATCACGTCTAAACAAATAGTGTTAATGATTTGAAAAAAATATATGTTAAATTAGAGCATTTTCGCAATAACGTATTAGGTGAATATTGTAGATTATGTTTATATTACATCGTGAAATTAATTTGTAAAGTTATGTCTAACGCGGATAAAAAACTGAGAATGGCGCAAAATCTACCAAGCGTATTTTTCTGAAACCTTCACCAATTTAAAGGTAATTTAATTATTGATTTTTAGTATAAGCGTTTATTAAAATACCTTTTGTTTTGTGTATAATAAATTAATATTGCGTCAAATTGGGGACAGCGCTCCTTGATGGGCGAGTCGTATTACTGGCTGAACGTACGACGCGTTGCGTGAGCTCAGTACAGAACACGCAAGCTAACCACTCAAGGTCACTGGCATATATCTACGTCTTAAATCAGACTTTCGACCGTGCAAAAAGGTTGGCAAAAAACTGTTTTAACTAGAAAAATTGCCTTGATATATTCATTCATCTCTCGAAACTTCCTGGTATGATCATTAAAATTGATAAATACAGCATTGTTAAGATAATATACAAGATTAATCATTTTAATTCTTTGCTTGTCATCTGCGTGTTTAATAACTGTTATAAAAGCTCATGTGCCAACATAAGATTCTCGATTGTTGACTGTTGAGCCATCCGTGTTAAAGAATCTTTTATTTATCACCTTATTTACATTTATTTCATGTATATGCCTACTTATATAACCAAGCATTGACATATTGGACATATTTCATTATTAATTGAGTAACGGCTATAAAGTCTAGGTACTGAACCAGCCCTTTAACTACAATTATCTAAGATAACAATAAGTTAAATATTCTTTAAAGTTTCCTTTTATAGTTATCACTTATCATGGTCACATTGACAATTGTTAAGGCGACAATGACCGACTTCTAATGATTTTATACTGAAGATCACGTCTAAACGAGTAGTTATAATGACTTGAAAAAAAAAATATGTTAAATTAGAGCATTTTCTCAATAATTTAATATGTGAATATTTCAGATTATGTTTATACTCGTATTACATAGAAAAATTAATTTGTATAGTTATGTCTAACGCGGATAAAAAACTGAGAATGGCGCAAAATCTACCAAGCGTATTTTTCTGAATACAATGACCTTAAGGCTGTAAGATCTTCCCTTGTAAACCTTGTATTTTCTTGCAAATAAACAATTTGAATTTGAAACCTTCACGCTGGTGAAGGTTTCAGAAAACGCGTATACTAAAAGATCAATAATTAAATTATCTTTAAATTGTTAAAGATAATTTAATTATTGATCTTTTAGTATACGCGTTTTACTAAAATACCTTTTGTTTTGTGATGAATGCGTCAAATTGGGGACAGCGCTCCTTGATGGGCGAGTGCTATTACTGGCTGAACGTACGACGCGTTGCGTGAGCTCAGTACAGAACACGCAAGCTAACCACTCAAGGTCACTGGCATATATCTGCGTCTTAAGCAGTGATAGATTGATTTCTTTGAGGCTCAATCAACATATTTGATGCTCATTGCACTAGGTTTTAAATATGGTTTTCGCAATGTTCTTTTTTAAAAATATTTTAGATATTAGACGTATTTATAATACTTTATAGTTTGTGCTATCAAAGATGCAAACCAATTAATAGTATTTGCGATTTTTTGCTCAGCAATACCTACTGAAATATTTATGATACCGTCTGTGTAGGTACTGTGGACTGTCGATCAGCCTCTTATGGCCTATGTCCTTTTGCAATTTTTCAAATGATTCAAGCCCCAAAAAAATATTGATAGGAAAAAGATAAATGTACATATGTACACTAAAGATGAATTTAATAAATACAAAGTTAAAGTATCGTTGAACCGAAGGTTAATTGAACCAGCATTTGTGCAACGAAATAACACTTCTTATAAAGTTATAACGGATATGATCTTGACTGGTTTATGCCTGAGTCAACAAGCATTAATATCATTGACGGAATGTCAACAAACTGTGTAAAGTATTTTTGTTACATTGTTTTCTTTGTCAATGACGCATGTATGCACTTTTAACGAATATACAACATTAGTTTTTGTTTATACTAAACCTCTTAAGGGGTCATTGTACTCATCATTTTGAACAACTTTTACTATGGGACTAACCTGGAAATCGCGAAAAAAAAATCAGCTGTTCCCTACATTTAAGTTCGCTGAACTCGTCAAAATGTAGAGAACAGCTGATATTTTTTTCGCGATTTCAACTTTGGTCCCATAGTAAAAGTTGTTCATAATGATGAATACAATGACCCCTTAAGAGGTTTAGTATAAACAAAAACTAATGTTGTATATTTGGTTATGTGGTAAATAATACATATTTATAGAATAGAAAGTGATAAAAAGGGTAATTAAGGGGGATGCGCTAAGGTAGCCCGCGAAATTCAAATTTTCTTACGTTTTTTGCAATTTGCAGGTCAGTAACAGGTTGTATGTTGATCTAAATATGATTCGCGGACGTAACAAATATGGCTTTACAGAATTATAATCATTAGAAAATTGTAATGAGAGAGTTATAATTCTGTAAAGCCATATTTGTTACGGCACGCTACCTTAGCGCATCCCCATTAACTTATTATTTTTGGGTTAACGCAAATTTTAAAGAAAGTGCTTGCACAAAAACTTCATGTAACCTGTTCCTTTTTAGGCATAGCATATTCAAAGGCCTTTGAATTACTCCCATTTGCTCCCAAATAGTAAAAATATTAACAGTCACTCAATTTTTAGTCAAGCAGAAAAAAAAATCACTACTTAAGGGGACTATAACCGACTTTTAATGATTTTATACCGAAGATCACGTCTAAACGAGTAGTGTTAATGATTTGAAAAAAAAAACATATGTTAAATTAGAGAATTTTTTCAATAATTTAATATGTGAATATTTCAGATTATGTTTATTTTACATGGTGAAATTAATTTGTAAAGTTATATCTAACGCGGATAAAAAACTGAGAGTGGCGCATAATCTATCGACCGTATTTTTTTGAAACCTTCACCTATTAAAAATAATTTAATTATTGATCTTTTATTATACGCGTTTTATTAAAATACCTTTTGTTTTGTGATGATATATTAATAATGCGTCAAATTGGGGACAGCGCTCCTTGATGGGCGAGTCCTATTACTGGCTGAACGTACGACGCGTTGCGTGAGCTCAGTACAGAACACGCAAGCTAACCACTCAAGGTCACTGGCATATATCTGCGTCTTAACTTCCTATATTCATCGAGCATCAAGCTGATGTAAAAGCAAAATTGTACCAATTTTTGCAAAAGTAGTCCGTCATACAGCAAAAAAAAAACTTTGTTCAAAAATTTCTTAACGGCAAAATTATAAAAAAAAAATGCGTGCCGCTACCGTGGCACCATTTTTTTGTTCACCTCTATACTTTCACTCGGACGGTAGTATTGTACCGTAAATGATAAATTATGGCAAACTTTTGTGATTATTGTTGGTTGGTTTAGTTTTAGGTTTTTTGTAAGCAAATGGTTTTTGTCAGGGAAATCTTCTTTGTAGGTTAACAGCGGGGTAATTACGTATAGACACAAAAATTGGAAAGAGTATGCTTAGATGGTTTGGTCATGTTGAGAGGATGAGTGAAAGGCGACAAACAAAAGGTATTTACGAAGCAGAGGTGAGTGGAAACTCCGCCGCCGGGACGACGCCCTTGGAGGACATAATTATAGTGACCTAATTGGTGATGTTCTTCAGAAAGGTCAGGTGCGTAGTACTCGCAACCGGCGTGCGTGTATGACTAGATGTATGAACGTAAACGAAGCAAATGGAGTACCTATGTAAGGAGCGTAGCAAGTGGCGTTCTATAGTTTCTACCTACCCCCATGGTAAGAAGGCGTGAGTGTATGTATACATAATTATACAGGGTGTTAAAGTAACTGCGTGCCATAGCTTAGGGGCAAAAAAGAAAGTCTCTTTGTACTTTAACGGGCTTAGGACCGTCAAATAAAATAATTGTAATTCTAAACGATTGCTATTTTAAGTTAGTAAGGCCTGTACTAAATTAGGTTGATCTTGCAATATACAACATTAGTTTTTGTTTACACTAAACCTCTTAAGGGGTCATTGTACTCATCATTTGGAACAATTCTTTTTAGGGCACCAACCTTGAAATCGCGAAAAAAAATTCAGCTGTTCCATACATTATTTGTGTTCACTTAAATCGACAAAATGTATGGAAAAGCAGATTTTTTTTCGTGTTGCGTTAGTTTGGGAGTTACAATTTTTTTCCCAAGTCAAACATCTCGTATCCGTGGAATAAAATTTAACGTTTGACAGTTTTTGAATATATTAAATAAAAACCTGTCAAAACTCGAATCAAATTAACTAACGTTGGAAAAAAACCGGCTAAGTACGTGTCGGACCACGCACAATGAAGGGTTCCGTAGTTGGGATACATTTATCCAAAAAACAAACTTAACATTGTAGTTGAAAAACATATTCTCCCATACATCGATATATACCACGGTCAATTTTCCAACTGCAAATCTAAGTTTGTAATCGCAAAATAAAAGATTTTCTTACGTGACAAAACTACAAATTATCGATTTTTGGACTTTTTCCTTTAATTGTGTTGTGAGGCCTTGCTTCTTGCCAAATTTCATGATTCTAGGTCAACGGGAAGTACCCTATAGGTTTTGATTTAGTTAGTTATTAGTTAGTTATTACTTACTTAGCCACAAGCTCCTCCTGCCTTTAAATTATGGAAATATGAATGTAATACAATCGGACGTTATGTTATATAATGTAGGTACATGAAATTAAGACTAACAACGGAACAAATACTTGTTTACCATTATTTACCCTCATGATCATCATTGGCAGCTTTGTTCCACCCAACGCGTACAGGCGTCCTCCCTTTTGTCACAGATTACCAGATAAATCATTCCATGCACTTACGCGCGCTAACTACTTACCGGCCGGGTCGCACGCGACCCATTTCTCACTCTCAGTGAGTTTCCGACAGCCGCGAGGCGCGTACGTACGCATAAAATTCACAATCACCACGCGGCGGTGCGCAGCTACAAAGCAAAACTCACTTTACGTTTGTAAGGTTAGGTACATTTTCGTTCGCGGCTATTATAGCAGTAGGTATTGAAAATGTTGTATGGAATGATTTATCTGGTAATCTGTGCATTTGGCTATGCTTCCCAGCGGGGCGAGCACGGCCTGCTGTGACATGACTTGAGTCACACATTTTATCAGTTTGAGCGATAAAATTGTTTTGTCATAAAATGCTAGTACAAATTAACATGACATAATTTATCATATCTTGTCACAAACGTCTTGGGCAGCCCATGCTCGCCCCGCTGGTCCGTGCTGTCTCATCCAGGTCTACCCTGCGATCTTCTGTAGGTCGTCCCCACCTGGCTATTGTTCTGCCAACGCTCTTACCGTTTCTCGGCAACCATTCCGTTAGGGCTCTGCTTCACCTGCCATCACCACGTCTAGCCAAGTGTCCTACCCAGCGCCAGATTTACCTTAATATCTTTCAAAAGAAGTAGGTTATACAAAATGTAGTGAACAGCTGATTTTTTTTTCGTGATTTCAAGGTTGGTCCCATAGAAAACGTTGTTCAAAATGATGACTACAATGACCCCTTTCCGGGTTTAGTGTAAACAAAAACTAATGTTGTATATTATATTAGGATAAATAATTATAAATTGTAAAATAAAAAAAAATCAAACAAACTAAATAATAAAGCTTTCTCTTTCCTTCAATTCGCCTACTCCGTGCACGTTATTTGTTTTAATTTCATTGATTCGATGTCATGATCCATGACCCCGGCTTATTACCTCTGTGCTACAGTTCTTTAAGTACAGGTTGCTCCAAGATGCTATTTTAGAAAATTGTAAATAAATCAATAAATAATAATCTTTAATGAAATTAAAATACTTTCATAAAACGTAAAGGCGAAACTGTATACGTGTGTTAAATTAATGTCGCCACTGTACCGGCACGCTGTATACGACGTTAAGGCAATCTAGCATGTCTTGTCAATTTTCGGCTAGAGACCTTTCCACAAGGTCACGCGCATTTTCAGCGGGCAAAAAAGTATATAAAAAAACCAGCCAAGTGCGTGTCGGACCAAGAACAATGAAGGGTTCCGTAGTTGAGAAGAATTTATCCCAAAAAACAAACTTAACATTGTAGTTGAAAAACATGTTCTCTCATACATCGATATACCTCACCGTCAATTCTCTAAATGCAAATGTAAAGTCGTTACTTGTAAAGCCTGCTTAGCTGTGATAGTTTTCCTTTTAATTTCGTTACTTATATCATACAACTGCCATGAATTTTATCAGATATCCAGAAACAACCATTTAGCTAGCAGGGGGGGGAGGCTTGATTCTAACAAAAAATAGCATTTTAAAGCTTAATATTACGCAAATGGATCCCTGAATCGAAAAACGGTTTTGACAGACACGGACGGACGGTTTGGTTATGGAGGACTACTTTTTAAGAATAAATGATGACAGACCCGCAATATTTTGCACGGCCTGTTGGGATAGACGAGAAAAAAAATATCATCCTTCACTTTACGTGCAAGGGAGGTATGTTTTTATTTTTTATTTTACCATTTTGTTGGCGTGATTATTATTATGTAGGTATGTACGCCCTTGCCAAATTACAGCTTTCTAGTACTAAGAGTCTCTAAGCTAAGCTGGGGACATAGAGACAGACAGACGGTCATGGCGAAACTATAAGGGTTCCTTGTAACTACGGAACCCTAAAAAGCGGCCAAGTGCAAATCGGACGCACACACGTAGCGTTCCACCGTACAATATTTAACACTACATATAAAACACGTTTCTTGTAGGACCCTTTAACTTTTTTTAAATTTTTATTATTTTATTTGTTGTAATAGCGGCCATAGTAGCGGGCAGTAGTACACACTGAGTGATAATTTCAAGTGTCTATTGTCTATTACGGTTCAAAAGATACAGCCCTGTGACATACGGACAGACAGACGAACGGACAGCGGAGCATTAGTAATAGGGCCCCGTTGGGTACGGAACCCTAAAAACCACAATTACATTTATCATGTATGACGCATATTATTTACCCGTAATGCAGGTTAGCAAAACAGGTTGTTATAACGCCAACCACGAGTTTTGCCTACTTATTATTATTTAAGTTACTTAATTTTGTTTTTTTATACACTTACTCATAAAATCAAGTTATTGTGGACGACTGCCTATTTAATGCTTCGTTAATCTTGTTTTTATTGTAGCAATATTGATTTTAAAAAATAGACGCAAAGTAGGATAAAAAAAAATGGATTTTAAGATGACTGGTCTAGACTACCTACTCATTAAAACACCAGGGATGACATAATCGCAGATTTTATGAGAGGGCTCTCATAAAATCTGCGATTATGTCATCTTCTAAATTATACATATTAGCAATAGTTTATTGTGAACAACTCGAAAAGTATAACTTTTTAAATGCAAGCAGGAAAGAGATTTCTGTCCAAATAATATTATCAATTCTCGATAGTATTTCGAACTACTATGAAATTAAGTCCTATTAATAAATCTCACAGCTTTTTGGATGGAGTCAAACGATTAGGTACACATCAAGCTATACATCTCCAGTATACGCTGACCTCTCATTGGGAGTGCAGTGCGATGCGCGCTCGAACACGGACGTGTTTCCACTGTGCACGGCACGAATTTTATTCGAGTGTTGCGCGGCCACAGCCGCTGCCCGTAAATACTATGAGTTCCAAACAACTCATAGTCAATGAATTGCTGGCATTCCTGGTCCATGCTATTGACTACATGGACGAGGTGAGCATCCTGCAGATTCTGTCCAACTTCAAGGAGGACGACATCAGTAGCGGAAAACTGTTGCTGTTCCAGT
Source organism: Tiliacea aurago (assembly GCA_948098905.1). Taxonomy (NCBI): domain Eukaryota; kingdom Metazoa; phylum Arthropoda; class Insecta; order Lepidoptera; family Noctuidae; genus Tiliacea; species Tiliacea aurago. The sequence goes on from OX402601.1 coordinate 2,837,010, forward strand.
CTCTTGGAAAACTAGACCAGATGCCCTCTCGTCGCAGAGATGGAACCGAGAAGAGTCTTTAGGATATCATCGATATGTTGAAGAAGACTGACCCGAACGACGTGCCAGATTTCGTGGTGAAGGGGCACCTTCGATCACGTCGACGTAACGCGGCTGCTAAAGGACATCACTTCCCTGAAAGCGGAGATGACCAAGATGCAGTCCAGGATGGAGGTATCTGAAAAAAACAATGCTGAACTACGTGCAGTAATAGTATCATTGCGCGACGTTGGTTTGGTAATTGGGTCACCTGAGGCCTAAAGGTGCACGTCGAGGGGCGCAAAATGCAACCGTCGGCAGTTTTGGATCGGCGAACACAAGTGCGACACCGGCTGCGGAAACGTCACGCGTTGGTACGTCGACCCGTAAACGTGCCTACGCTGCCATTGTCACTGCCGGCAAATCTGATGCGTCGCAGCCTAAGCGACAAAACAGAAAAAGGGATAAAATGAAAATGGGTGCTCAACCTGCCCTGACTACGGAACCCTAAAAAAGGGGGAAGAACTCATTGGGCATAAAAAAAGTCGTCCGTGTCGCTGTCAATAAGAAAAGTGCCCAAAAGGCTGGTTGTCAAGGCAAGGCAAAGTTAAGGCAAGGCAAAGGCAAGGCAAAGGCAAGGCAAAGGCAAGGCATGGCAAAGGCAAGGCAAAGGCAACGCAAAGGCAAGGCAAAGGCAAGGCAAAAGCAAGGCAAATGCAAGGCAAAGGCAATGCAAAGGCAAAGGCAAGGCAAAGGCAAAGGCACGGCAAAGGCAAGGCAAAGGCAAGGCAAAGGCAAGGCAAAGGCAAGGCAAAGGCAAGGCAAAGGCAAGGCAAAGGCAAGGCAAGGCTAAGGCAAGGCAAAGGCAAGGCAAATGCAAGGCAAAGGCAAGGCCAAGCCGTCCGTAGCTCCACTCCAAGAACGAGCCAAGTGGAGGGTTTCACTAAAGTGGAAGAAGAAACTATATGGGTTCCTTGTTTACTACGGAACCCTAAAAAAGGGGGAAGCGACACGGACGATTTTTTTTATGCCCAAGCATAAAAAAAATCGTCCGTGTCGCTGTCAATAAGAAAAGTGCCCAAAAGGCTGGTTGTCAAGGCAAGGCAAAATTAAGGCAAGGCAAAGCAAAGGCAAGGCAAAGGCAAGGCAAGGCAAAGGCAAGGCAAGGCAAAGGCAAAGCAAAGGCAAGGCAAAGGCAAGGCAAGGAAAGGCAAAGGCAAGGCCAAGGCAGGGCTGGCCTTTGCTGCAGGGCTTCTTTTTCTGCAAAGGCAAGGCAAAAGCGGAGGAAGAAAAAGAAGCCCTGTTCTCGTAACCTGTGCGGTACCGCACCGAGTGGACCAACATGCTGCTGCGCCCTGCTGTGCCTACGACGCAGCTGTACATTTCACGTGTGCACCACACCACGACGATCGAGGAAGTATGGTCCGTGGAGTGCCGGACGTAAAGAATAGCATCATCCCATTTCTTCCCGTGGGTGTCGTAAAAGGCGACTAAGGGCTTACTAGAGAATGGCCAGCAGCGTTCTCTATGCATTTTAACACCATACTGCGATCGCCAACCCGCCTGCCAAGCGTGGCGATTATGGCAAACCCCCCTCCACCACCCCCCTTTTAGGGGAGGCCTATGTCCAGCAGTGGACGGCTTTCGGCTGGAATTATGATATAACTCCATTGGTTTACGCGGCGCACGCCAGTAAAGCGGCAGTCGGCATGATTTTTTCCGACATTTTCAACAACCATCGTCATTCAGCCAATTCACACAAAATCCTAATGAATTATACACCTAAACCTTCCTCATGAATCACTCCGTCCATCGGTGACAACCGTATGAAAATCTGTTCAGTAGTTTTTGAGTTCATCGCGTTCAGACAGACCGACGCGGCAGGGGTACGTTGTTTTATATTATGTAGTGATTTTATTAGACATACAGGTTGTATTGGCCGACTACAGGGCAAAGGATTGTTTTCCTAATTTCCTTTCTGCTCCAATCTTCGTTAGAGTCCAGCTAATCCTGCCATTTTCGCCTTGAAGGACCAATAATTGTTAAAGGAGCCGTCTTAGTCTGTGCCTGCCGATTACATATACAACATTATTTTTTGTTTACCCTAAACCCGAAAGGGGGTCATTGTACTCATCATTTTGAACATTTTTTTCTATGGGAACAACCTTGAAATCGCGAAAAACAAAAAAGCTGTTCCATACATTTGTGTTCACTTAAATCAACAAAATGTATGGAACACCTGATTTTTTTTATCGCGATTACCAAGCGCGATTAATAGTTTACCTAGAGTAGGTCCTTTCCACTCGATCTTAAATTATGGATGCCATCCTTGATTCCGGTCATGTAGCACCTAACTCTGACGATCAGAATTTAGTGTGATGTCTGACAAATGTCAAATGGCGGATATTCCGATTCCATTGATAATACGTGATCAGATTTAGGAATATAATACGTTAATTATGACATTGTTACATTTGTTGCTAACCGCGACAATAGATTCTTTAAAGCTCCATCGAACTGTGTCTCTGAAGTTGCCAAAGAACGATGAAATTAAAATTGAACTAAGGTATCGAATTGAAAGAAAAGAAAGAAAGAATAACGTTAATTTCGACACAGTTCGTGAAACAAAAAAAAAAATAGCAAAAAAAAATTAATAACAATATAAACAAACGCTCCAAGATAGAGATGGCTGATGTCGTCGTTAAATCTGCCAGATTAACACATCTGACAAATGAACCAGAACGGCATACATACAGGATTGTAAGTAGTCAGTAGGTGCTTGAATACGGGCGTCATTATCATTGAGGCAGGCCTAGATAGCGCTGACTGGACGGAAATGGATGAAGGAAGCCCAAGAGGGACAAAAGACGTGTTATTGAAGTAACAAAATTCATCAACATTCAACATTTAGCATGGTGTATCTACGGGTTGAAGAAGAAATAAAGATTAACCAAGAGGACAGCAAAAAGAGATAAGACTGGGACAGTATGACAAAAGACATCTGATGATGAAAAAAACATCCGTTAAGAATCTCGTCCTTCTTCGGCTATCGCGTCAGGCCGGTCTATGTCTGACGCACGCCCCACGAGATTAAAGCGTGGACAAAGTTATTTAACACCAAATTTATGTAAAAACAGATACATAATATGCGAATTTATTAAAATATGTAGGTAGAAATAATTAGTTTCCTAGTTATGTGGTGACAGGTTGCTGTTAGATCAAAGATTCAAAAGGTCATGGTTTTATTATTAGTTCCTGTTTAGGTAGGATCATGGCGTGTAACATTGATTTAATTATGTGTTATGGTAGCTATTAATATTGGGTGAGAACATGCATATTGTACTAAATTTGTATTATAACATAACATAACATCACGCCTATATTAGCCGCAGGTTTGGGCAGAGGTGTACCTGTAGTAGGTATATCAATAGTAATTACATACAGTAATTTGTATTATCTCCGATCAGTTAAATTTTGGAAATTTCAACATCGAATGCACATTTTTTACAAGGATTTTATGTTGATATGACTGCAAACGTTCTAAATATTAATTTTCATTTCGAACTAATAGGTTAAGCTGTTCTGTGTGGTGCCGGACGTAAAGAATAGCACTCCCCTATTTCTTCCCGTGGGTGTCGTAAAAGGCGACTAAGGGACTTACTAGAGAATGGGCAACAGCATTCTCTATGCATTTTAACACCATACTGCGATCGCCAACCCGCCTGCCAAGCGTGGCGATTATGTCCAGCAGTGGACGTCTTTCGGCTGAAATGAGGTTAAGCTACAGATTTATTCAAACTATTGAGCTTTGTGACTCGATAAACTAGTTCGTCAACGATCAGAATTTAAACTGCTTCGTATTGTGTGTCTAGACAATATTTGTTTTGTTTTCACTTATTCTTCTTCGCGTCTATGATTCCATTTCCATATTTTATATGAGCTTCAACAAGAATTCAGCCACATTGACAGCAGTATATTTATTGCACAGAGAGCAGGACAACAGATGTGGCATCGTTTTTGGTGTAGCTCTTCGGGATCCATCTTACTAAGTTGTACTTCCAGCGGCCCACCTGGCTTCGTACTCGGTTAAAGGATTTAACGTGCTAATCTTGGAAACTACTTCATTTCTCTTTCGTTTTCTCATAACTAACTGACTATATCTTTCGTATCTTGCTTGCATTAGAAAGCTCATTGAACGTAGTTTGAAACTGTTTCAACTTAACTGTGGCCAGTAATTGCTACGCTATAAGTAGCGGCTCGGTCAAGGCGAGCGCTGCGGCTTCGTTTGCCGTCTGATCGCTGAGCATATTCGATCTCACCTTGGAAATTATGCCAACAGTTTTGTTAATGGAGTTGTGAAGTATGATGGTGTTTTAGATTCCAGTGACGTGATGAGTGCAATTTTCTCTAAATTGCCTCAAGAAGTTAATATAGATAAGGAAGACAATACAGCCAAAGTAGATAGAGTGTGCGAGACGATGGTTGTTTAAAATATACACTTAACAATTTTACAACACGTAGGATTATTAAAAACATTCCGTGATCTAATTACAAATGAAAATAATCTAGCTCCTAAGTCTATAGTGGTAAGCACATGCACAACTGGACCAATAGAAGTGACTGGCTACCAGCAGAAGTGTTAGGCTGATAATGAATAATAAATGTAAAAAATCACCTACCTCGATACCTTCTGAACACAATTAATTTCCAATCAAACACGTCTGCCTGACACATAAAGTTAAAAATAACATCGTTAATATGTCTGACGACAATCAGACATTGACTTATTTAATTATATATTCAATAAAGTGCGAAACATTATACGCACTGTTGGTGCCTTTACATAAAAATCTTACATTATTTCTATTGCTATGTTTAATAGTAGCTTGTTCACATGTTACGAATAATGATTGAGTTCTGGGTTCCAGATCGTGGGCTTCAAAACGGTTTTTGGGTTAAATGAATTTTAAGGTCTGCGTTTAATTCTTTCGTAGAAGTGAAATTACTCCTGTAGATAAAGATAAAGTACCTACTGCTGAAGAGCCTACAATTCTTCCTTACTTAGTTGAAGATAACGTAAAATAACGTTACCCTTCGCGGAATACAGAGGTATACCAATAGTAAACCCACATTTCGCCAGTCATGTTAAAGTCCCAAGGGGCGAAGCCTATTGCCATCAACCGGGCACAAACTCAAGTCTCCGTCTACTAGGTACTGACAAATTCCAGATTGATAAACCCGCCACTCGCACACTGTCCGACCCGGGAATTGAACCCAGAACCTCATGCTTAGCAGCATCGCATGCGACCACTAGACCAACGAGATATGTAATCTTATGTCTATATCTTTGTTTGTCTGCCTGTTTGTCTTCTTCGTTCATAACTGACTTTTATATGTAGAATAGAATAGTTCTTTATTTGCACAGAAAGTAGGTACATGTTACAGATGTTGAGTTTAAAATGATCCATAAACTAACTACCTTAACTAGGGCATTCAAACAGTGTAAGTTTTGTTATGTTTTTATTTATGTCTCATTGTTCATCAGGTTATTGCCCTGAACTTTTGCATCTACTTGTGAAGGCGATTACGAAGATTCTTTGATATTTAACAAGATGCAAAGCTAACATTCAGAGGTTGTTGACATCGCTCACACATAGTTCATTATTTATTGATATTTCGTTAGTCATTTCATAACTACTTTATTAATTATGCATGTCTAGTGACGAAACGTTTGTTATTACTTGTTTCTCTGTTTGTTTAAGAATTTTCTCATCGTTAGGTTAAATAAATAAACCATCACTACATTCACGACTACATTAATCATTCATTTCAGGTTACAAATAATATTTAGTAGTATGTTAGTTAATAGAAAATAATTTTCTGATAAAGTTTGTACAAATATTCAAATTGTTAGTTAATGAAACTGTTTACAATCAAACATTAGGTTGACTAATGTACAACTTTTACTATGGGACCAAACCTGAAATCGCGAAAAAAAAATCTGCTGTTGGTTTTTTTTCAGCTGGCGATTTAAGTTTTGGTCCCATAGTAAAAGTTGTTCATAATGATGAGTATAATGACCCCTTAAGAAGTTGTGCGTTAATTCTGGGACATGTTGTATACTCATTTCTTATTGTATCCATTCGGGTAACACCACACATCCCTCTTAGCATTCTCATTTTAGATGCATGCATGCATCCCTTTTGAGGCCCAATATTCTGATCCATAAGCTACTTAAATAATTAATTAGTACCTGTACATATTTCCCCACGTTTCCTTAACCATTTCAAAAGGAATTTCAAATCTTATGTACTATAATCAAATAGTCACGAAAAGTGATAATGTTAGAATTTATCAAAGATTGCAACAAGTAAATGAAACAGGTGGTGTTGTCATAATCATTGAATTATCATTAAAAACCGGTTTCCCTTCGGTTGCCTTATAAATCGTGATGAATAGAATCAATGATATGACGCTGTATATAATCGTATCTAAATTTAATATTGGTTACGTTGAAAAATCACGTGTAGGTGATTAATATTGTGTATCAATTTTATAGTCATTAACTGATCATAGAAACTGAACTTCAAAACATGCAATTAAAACGTGTTTCTTTTATAAAATATATACTGTCATCTTTAAGATTGATGATATTTTAGAATCAGCTGTTGAATTTTAAATCGATGGTGTTATCATAAATCTCCATTTTTATACCTTTTTTAGATTTTTGTCTAACTAAACCCAATTAAAACATGCAAGTATCAAACTCCTTAGTCACTCTAATACATTTTAAGTCATTAAGACACTCTTGCCCGCGCATCCTCCTTTGAAAGATGGAAGCAGTGGAGGGAGGCTTTTGCCCAGCAGTGGGACAGCAAAGGCTAGGGAAAAAAAATTGCCACTTGGGACTCGCGGGTGTCATGCAGTGTCTCATTCTCAACGCTTTGGAAGGTGGATTAACAAAATATCTTCTAACTACCAAATATTTAATTTCAAAGTACATCCTATTCATTTATTCATAAAACAGTAGCTCACGTGATCACAGGTCACAGCTTCCTCATCTCAAACTAGTCTAATGACGATGCTTAGTACAAGTCAGTGTCTCTGAATAATAATCATTCTATTTAAAAATATCCTTCTTCGTTGACTTCATAATTCCAATTTGTTCATAGTATCCCCCCCCACACATGAGGATAAGGAAAATGTCGTGTGGAAAGTTTTACGTATGAATGTGTGTGCTATAAGAGTTGGGGAAACGATGGATGGACTGTGTAAAAGATTATATGGCTAGAAAGAGTAACTACCGTTGGCCCAGTGGTTAAGCGGTTGACTGGTGCGCTGCGTGTCGTGGGTTCGATTCTCGCACGGAACAAATATTTTGTATGACCTACAACTATTTGTTCCGGGTCTGGCTGATTGTGTATGTGAATTTAAATGTTTGTAAACGCACCCACGATACAGGAGAAGTATGGAAGAATTGGACAAGTTGCGCCGACCGCAAATAAATTGGAATAAGGGCAGGAGAAGAGAATGATGATGATGAAGTAGCCTACATTAGCAATCTGTTTTATATACAGGGTTATTTTTAAAACGTCAATAACCTCTTAAGGGGTCAATGTACTCATCATTATGAACAACTTCTACTATAGGACCAAAATTTAAATCGCGAAAATAAAACCAGCTGTTCCCTACATTTATGTTCGAATAATTCGTTAAAATGTAGGGAACACCTGATTTTTTTACACAACTTAAGTCACACAGACAGTGACAGTGGAGCCACATCACAAACGATGCTTCAACTCTTGTCGTGCTCGCTGTGTGGACAACATAATTATTGCACTATGGAAGACTTCCGCAAGGCAAACGTTAAGGCTGTCTGCCGAAGGCTTTTAAATACATATCGGAATCATCGATACGAAGAAGAAGAAGTTCAACGCAAAGACACTAGCAGCGTTAACTATTATGCAGCTACATATACGATGAGCAGTATCCCCACACATCTAAACAAGGTGAACAGAACTACAAGCTACAAAGTTACATCAGAAACTCTACTCATACGTTCATAAAATAAAAGGAAAACGAAATAAAAAGCATCGGAATTAACCCGTAACACATTGTGAAGAAGGAAAATGTCTAGTGTAAGGCTTCTATTCAGATGGCAAACAGTAGACATAAAGATATATCAAGCTATACATTTCCAGTATATGCTGACCCCTCATTGTACGGAAAGCTAACTCTAGCACTCACTTTGTGAACCTAATATGAGTGCAGTGCTGTCTAAAATATGACCCACTTGCTGGAATGTCCTAAGTCACTTTTGAGGATCTAATGGACGCCACTGATGCTGCCATTAACGTGGTCACTTACTGGGCCCAACACTTCTGCTTTACGTGTCGATATGAAATTTCAAATATCCGACCAGAATGTAGGCACCTGTAGGCTTACTCTTGAAATCAATCCCAATCTCGATCGTATACCAATCCGATTCAGTTTCAATTCAAATCTTCAGAAAATTGGCACTCTTGAACGAAATCGAGATTGAGATTGGAATCGACTGCATGTTCGTCTACACTAATTGACTTGGTGTGGCCATACTAATCAAAACAAAAATTACCAAATTTAAAATATTGAATAACTCGTTAAATCTATAAATAAATTTGTTCTGATATTTATTTTAACATAAATACTCATTAAAGTGTTATTTGCTTGCATTTATAAGTATTTTAACATTAAATACTTAGGTCGCAATGGCTCATTGTGTCTCACTTCCCGCGCATTTGGCATCCATCTAAAAATCTTAGGATACGCGCGATGTTATCTAAAAGTTTTCAAGTGTTTAGTTGGGAATGTAATAAATTACGTGTACCTACGTTACGCACAAGTTCAAGTTGTGGCAAATGCCCTCAATAATATTGCTGATGCCCTAAGACAAAATAGGCAGTAAATAATGTTATATTAATTTAAGTTATTGTTACTTTAGGGTTTTAAGTAGGTAGTAGTTTTTATTATTGTTTAAAATTTCTAGCCCATACTAATTTTATATGCTTATAGAATTTACCTATCTATATGAATAATAAATAAGTGTAGTGAATAAAAAAAAAGATTAATTTACAAAATTAGTATAATTGAATTAGGTTTTTAATTACAGTACAAAATTTGTTCTTACATAACAAAATAATCTTATTTACTCGGTAATTTTTCGTCAATTCATCGTCAGTCATGGCAAACGCGTTGTCTGCATAACGCGCCTTTCGTCTCAAAAACCGCCTTTGTCTCTTATCTAACTTATGAGTATCGTCCAAAATATCACAAATAAGTTCTAAATGCGCCATTATTCACAATAAAAACTTCACAAATCAGTCACAATAACAAACTCGATCCCGAAAAAGCATACTTTTTGTAATCGTTCAACTTTGATCATAATCACGAATTCAAACTCGATAAGGCAACGTCAAAATCTCGTCAAGAGTACCAAAAAAATGCATCGTTCGAGTAAAGTCGATTTCATTTAGTTCCAAAAAAATCCACCTCATACGATTCCAATCGTGAGCTAGTGTAGCGTTCAAGAGTGCCAAATGACAAGATCTCGATCCCAATTTCCAATTCCGATTGGGATCGAGTGTCGAGAGTAAGCCTACAGGACAGCTCTATCACTGGCTCGTTTAAATCCTGGATCCTGGTGCAGGTGCTTATGCATGATGGGCAGAAAAGGAGGTGTCGACACTAGGCCAGATTATTTCTACAGGCGGCCATCCTGGCCCCGCAGTCGGTTAAGAGATTTCCAGATTGGCCACTGCAGTTCGTGTCCAGGCGGCAGATGCTCTGCCGGAGTGATGAAGTGTGGACAGGTGGAGTGGGTCAAACTAACTGAAAAAGGAGAAGTACCGAAAGCTGTTTCAAAGCGATGTCATACTGGAAACATACAACTTGATATATCGTCGTATGTACTATTTACCATCTAAGGGCCCGTGACACGTACCACGACCACACTGCATCGTAGCGACAAAATGTGGGCAAACAGTGTTTACGTGTGAATAGTGTCACTGCAGCTTCTTGCAGTTGCGTTGTAGTAACTACAAAATCAAATCAAATGGTCGACGCAAACGCAACGTTGTGTTTGCGATGTGGCCGGCCGCTAGTGCGCGGTCTTGCTGGTGGTTGCGTTGTGGTTGAAACGTGGTCGGTATCGTCGACACGGTTGATTTTGACGACAAATGTGGTCCGTCTGAATAAACTATTCATTTTCATACAAATTAGCACCCGACTAGGTGTTGTCCTTGTGGTGTGTTAAGGAAGGTTCATAAAGCCATTCGTCCTTCTTCACAATGTGTTACGGGTAAATTCCGATGCTTTTTGTTTCGTTTTCCTTTTCTTTCTATCTATGAATGGAGTTTGTAATGACACTTTGTGGGGTACTTGGAGCTGTGTTTACCTCTCCTCGTTTTATATAGGCTTATACACATTAGTATGGAAACATGACGTAGATATTTATCAAATAGATGGAACTTAGAAGTCGAAGGCATCGATAGGGATTGAAGAGTTTTGTGTTTGGTAGATAAACATCAGTTTTATGCAAAGATCCTGTAAATAATAAGTCAGAATAAAAACAGTAATTCACATCAAAAACAGTACATGCTTTTTGTATGAAAATAAAATCATGTATCAAGGTTTAACAACCTACATGATAAGTTAATAACTATGAATATATTATGTTTTCTAATTGTTAATCGAAGTCTATTATATGTAATAAAAGCTATTTTGTAAGTGTTAAGTTCACATCATTTGCATATTTGTTTAATGACTGCAATGTTTACTCATTCTAACAGCTTAACAAGCAACATTGTTGTCTTTATTTTGCCATTAGTCAATTTGTAGACAGCATAAGCTTTCAATGAAATTTATTATTCATTTTTTCCTGACCTTAATCAGTTCCTTAATAATGAAGGCTTCTCTGGGACCAATTTTAGAAAGCTGCAGAATGGACTGAAAGTTATGTTCTCGTGTATAAATAATTGATTTCGTAGAATAATTTGAATTCAAATTAACCGCGTAATTATAATATTCAATTGGTAATTAAAACAGAGTTCAATTTAGAATTTGAAATGCAAATTACTTATTCATATTGTAGGTATCTCATTATACAAAAGTATACAACAATTCTTTTAATATTCGTGCTAACTGCTCTTGGTAGCCAGTTATTAAGGTCAGCAGATTACAGACCAATGCAAAATACTGTATTTTTGAATACTATTTAGTATGTAGTTTTCGAACAATATACACTCGATTAATAATTACTTCGATTTGACAAAGGCATCTGACAGTGTTTATCACAAGTTTATTCTGTGTCCTCTCGCGTATTTCATTGTTTTTCCTATTTAAATCCTCAATGGGCCTCAGAGGTCGGTGCCAAGTATTGTCTGCAGTGTATCTGAGTCACGTCAGGGTCAAGGTTCTAGTACTGAGTAGAGGAAACACGTGAGGAGTGCCGCAAGGACTGTGCTTAGAACCTGTGGTATTTATACAACATTGTTGTGTTAGATCATTGTTTTAGAAACTTTGACATGCTTGAATAGAAGGAGTTTTGCAGACGAATCGTGTTTAAATTATGTATGTGGGTTGGTTATAATAACAGATTCATATATTATCACAAAGTTAAGACGGTTCTAGGCAAAAAGCAACGTTTGAGTATTACAATAATTCAATTTTAACCTGTCTATATTCATCTACATAACATAAATATAACATCACGCCTGTAATCCCCGAAGGGTTAGGCTGAGGTGTACCTATAGTACACCCACATTTATTCATCCTATAGGTTTGTGAATTAATCACTTGATTGAATATTTACGACAACATAATTATGATTCGATGACATGTGTTCGTATTAAGTAAAGAATAATAGGTACCAAAATCAAAAATATTTTTGAGAGAGAGAAGCTAAGTGCACGGTTCCAATTGGTCGTTTCCTATGGAGAAGAGCCGGCAAGAAACTCCAGGGTCACTCTTTAAAAAAAATAAAATTGGCTTTTACAATTTTTTCAAATTACAGTGTTAATGAGAGGACGGCGCGTAGGCCCGTCAAAAGTACCAGGTACTTAACAAAATAGAAAATGGTCTACAGATCTACAGTCTATTAAGTCTACAACGTCCTCACATTGACAAAAAAAACAATACAAAATATGATTAAAATACTTATTACAGATAGTTTATTTGATCATGATTTATGAGGAGCAAAGCTCGATACACATTGGTCATAAATAATCTTCAGTCTAGATTATTCGATAGATTATCCTACTGATCTCAGGAAGGTCACACATCGCACAAAACATGCGGAATTCGTTTTGCATTGACATTAAAATTAATTACGCGGGACCAGATTGTATACAGGGTCAAATTAAATTAGCTAGAGAAACTCTGCAGACGGGATGGGTATTAATATCGATAAAAAATAAAATTAAAAAGATTTGACCTTTTTTTCTTTGGGTCAACGACCGCTGGTAATGTTGTTAATTGAATGCAGACGGGATGGGTATTAATATCGATAAAAATTAAAATTAAAAAGATTTGACCTTTTTTCTTTGGGTCAACGACCGCTGGTAATGTTGTTAATTGAAGTAAGAGTTGAGAGAAAATCTATTTGCTTTTGTTTTGTCGTGTTTAGATATCGTTAACCATGACGTTTGCGGAGTTTTGCTAGCAAATTTAATCGATATGTAATGGATGGACGAACCGACCCGTGCGACTGTTATTAATTAGCCACTAGCCCCTCAGTTTAACGTGATATCTTTACGTGTAGTTTTTGTCTATTTGTAAGTTATGATAAATTAAATTAATAATATAGAACGTACCACCACAATGGCGACATTAATTCAACACACGGGTAGGGCTAGTGACCAGTAATCATACAAAAATATTAATTATAAATAGTTTTTTTTTTTTTCTAACGAACTAAATAATAAGGCTCTCTCCTTTCTTCAATTCGCCTACTCCTTGCAGGGTATTCGTTTTAATTTCATGAATGCGATGGTTTGATCCATGACCCCGGCAAATGACCTCTGCGCTGCAGTTCAGTACAGGTTGCTCCAAGATGCTATTTTAGAAAATTGTAAATAAATCAATAAATGACAACGTTTAATGAAACTAAAATATCTTTCTTTAACGTAAAGGCAAACCTATACACGTGTGTTAAAATTAATGTCGCCACCAAAGCGTCACGCTGTATTTAAGCAATTTTCAAGAATGTAGATTAGAGGCAATGCCATTGATTAGCATAATATGACTGATGCAAAGTTTTTTTAAGTTGTTTTAAAACGATTTCCAGATTTAAAATATTTTTTAATTAAATTTTAATTCATAATCACCTGAAGGAAACGGAAGCGAATGCAAATACATACATATGTTTTTCGCAATATTCAAGATCACGTAAGGCGGATTTAGGCTTTGCAAAAAATCCGATTACCTATATTTCAATGTCAGTGTTAAATAAAAACAAGTTTGTCTATGTTTTGTGACGTTTTAAAAATCTAAGGAAAATCGAAATTGTCCTTTAGATGATAGGTAATATTATATTTCAAGAGATTTATTTCTTTTCAGGTATATTTATTAAAATTAGTGATGTTTGAATTGCCATTGGAATTGTATAACTATTACATTGCAAAAATAATATTTTGATTTATTGTCAAACATATTGTTAGCTCGGGGAACAATAAAAGAGTGGACTGTATAAAGGCTCGTGCAGACTGGTGCGATATCGCGGGCGCGACAGGCAGCGCGACCCTTTTGTCGCCCGCGATATCGCACCAGTCTGCACGAACCTTAAATAGGCAATGATTTAATGCCTTCTGATCTCACAAAGGATAAACTTTCCAGGACAAACAGTTAATAATTAAATTAGATCGTCCGTCGCGGTGGAGTCCGTTGAAGCGAGTCGTCATCGGGTGACACGCTGATCACGCTGCCTGCGCGTGTAGAAATATTATTTATATTTTCAAAATATTTCTGTAAAATGACAATATTATGTTATCAAAAGAATGTTTCACAAAAATTTTGCGTTATCAACGATTTATGACATAACTTAATTTGTACATAAATAATTGTAATTGTTTTATCGAAGTATCAGTTACCAAACTTCAATATTGTGTAGCATAGTGCTAAAATACTTGATTGCTGCATCTCAAAGTACATGTGTAGACAAAAAACCGGCCAAGTGCGTGTCGGACTACGCACAGTGAAGGGTTCCGTAGTTGGGATGAATTTATCCCAAAAACAAACTTAAAATTGTAGTTGAAAAACATGTTCTCCCTACATCGATATACGTCACGGTCACTTCTCCAACTGTAGATGTAAGTTTGTAATAAAAACATAATCTAAAATATTCACATATTAAGATATTGAGAAAATGCTCTAATTTAACATTCTATTTTTTTCAAATCATTAACACTACTCGTTTAGACGTGATCTTCAGTATAAAATCATTAAAAGTCAGTTATCGTCCCCTTAAGGGACCCCTTTACAGTCTCCCCAGGTAAGTTCCCTATCAGTCGTTATTACATAGGTTCACGGCTTGTCTTTTAACGGCCGAACCCAATAACCTATATATCACCAGTTTCGGCCTACTGGAGATATAAAAATATATCTATCGATGGTTGTAACGTCCCAATAATCTAGGAATCATACCGGCCCACGCTATCTACTGTTGGGAGGGTGTATCGCCTACAACAGATATCTCTTTGTATGAAAATGCCAAAGTATGCGTCCCAATATACGATTTGTTTGACAGGACAGTACTACAGATGGCAGATTTGGCTATTCCCCGAATTGCAGGGATAAACGTAAATTAGCCAAGCTAAAATGAACTCTTTAGCACTTGCAATAATGATCATAGATGTTTTTTTTTATTTAACGTAATAAAACGAAAATTGAAATTTAAATATCTCGAAAACGAACAGAAATTTAACCCCCCCCCCCCCCTAACTAACACCCCCCGTGCAAGCACCATTCCAAGATGAATTTAAGTTAAAAAAAAAAATAACATTAATGCGCTAAGGTAGCCCGCGAAATTCAATTTTTATTACGTTTGTTGCAATTTGCAGGTCAGTAACAGGTTGTATTTTGATTCTTATTTAGAAGTAAAGGAAACAAAGAAGTTTTAATATAACCCTAATTACACATGTTGTTTTTTAAAGTGATGTTGGTTGTAATGGAACGCACGGGAGGGCGAAGTAGAGAAACCTACTTATTGTTTTCGTTAGATAGATAGCCGTTATCAATGATTGTGAGACGCCATCCGAGCATAGATATAATTATACTGTCTATCATCAATAGCGATCTGTCTTTAACTGAAAATAAGTTATTGGGTTCGGCCGTAAGACGACACGGCGCTAATGCCACACTCCCAGTCTTATTCTTGTAAGCCAGGTCACTTATGAAAGTTTCCTCCAAAAAAAAAAAAATATAAACATCAGGAGCAAAGCTATACTCTGAAATTATTTATATTTTGTTGCTATTACTGACAAAGACTTTAAATTATTTTCCCTCCTCACCTCTAAATATATTTTTCTATAAGTTTGTTGACTTAAAATTGTGCAATCTTGTAGCAACATCATCAAGATTTTAGCTCACCTTGCTTCTGTTTTTGTGACACGATTCTTAATATTCTGTTAAAAGTGATCTAATGACCATGTCCTTACTAAAATCGACGCGTCTTATGTTCGAGAATATTCCTTGTGAATTGTGTGTTATGATGTGGTCATCATGAGAATCACGTTGTTTTATTATTAAGTATATTATATATATTTATTTTTATTTTTTTTGTATAGTGGTGTGTGCTAGCTAACATAAGGCAAATAATTAAATTTAATGTTTTGTGTTGCGGAATGTAAATTATTTTACATTTTATTGTATATATTCAAGTTTTATATGTGAACAGACAGCTGTGCTGCTGGGGAGTTTGTTGCGCCACTTCTTCTTCCCAGCTAAAGCATTAGGAAGTGGTGAAGGGTGGGCGTTTTTGGGGGACTGTCTCATGTAATTTTTGACGTTCGAAAAGTGCTGATTCTCAGCATAGTTTGAATAAATGAAATTTTGATTTTATAATATGTTGTTAATCAATTAATTAATATACCTATTTTTCTGTTGTGACTTTTGTATAATTATAACATAATAAATTAAGCTTCAACATTAAATACATTTTTGTTAGAATTTTGATAGGGACAAAAATGTCATTAAAGTACTCGTAACAATGTCCTTCACCTAGCAATGTGAAGACTATGTGAGTCATTGTTTTTTTTTTCTCAGTTAGTTTTTGTCATGATCTGACAGTTTGAGTAATTTATGCGGCCTACCCAAATGTCCTTTCTTTGGTATTGTCCGTACTCCGTCGAATCGTTAAGGCTTCTACATACCGGGGCGATTTGTCGCGCGACGCGACGCGACACAAAGGCACCGCCCGTCCCGCGACACGCGGGGCCTTTGTGCCGTGTCGCGTCGCGCGACAAGTCGCGCTGGTATGTAGAAGCCTTTTAAGCTTTCGTACGTTCTGAGTTGAGCTGCACGATTACTGACAAATGCGTATACTGACTGGACATGTCCACTCAATATGTGTGGTTCTTTCCTCAGAATACCATTTCAGATACCAATCTACATGATCTGAGCAAGATTATGTCTGGACTATAAAAGAGACTGTGACGTCTGAGTTTGTTTCGGCTTTTCTTTCCGGAGTAATCAGATAGGAAACGCCGACCTAATCTAGTTTTTGTTTTTAAAATTTGATTGACATGTAAAAGAGTTTTTATAATCCTACTTACAGAAATAAAATCATTTATCACAAAATAATACTACTAGAATCTTCGGAACTAGAATTTAAATGTCAAACAGTCGATGTCATCTTGAGTTTTTTTTTTGTTTGTCCTAAAATATTGCTGGACTACCCGTGTCTTTCAAGATCTGTCTTAATCATAGTTCAGGTTCCTGTCCTGCTTGTCCAAAGTCATATTTATTTTTTGCTTTCATTTTGTCTCTACCTTAAGCTCCAAAAAGATTCATCTCTTTTGCAATTTAACCTACTCGTACAATAGTTTGGCAGTGGGGGCTCGTAGCAATATTAAAACAGCTGCATGGGTCGATCGAATGTTAAGCTACGCTTCCCCACGGTCTGTTCGTGGATGAGTGACTGTAGCGGCATCAACATTGCCTGACGTCACGCAAAATCCTGCATCGCGCAAGCAGAGTTTACCGCGCAACTAGCATAATTATACAACGGCCGACGTCAACCGTCGGGCAGTTGCCTCTATATGACAACTTTTCTATGAGGCACCTTCTTGCCTCGCAAAGCACGTTAAGCAGTTGATCCCAGCTGTCATTCAAAGATCTTTGTCAGTCGTTACCGGTAGCCAGAAGCCCAAAAAGTCTGACAACCAGTCTTACCGAGGGTATCATGTTACCCAATACTTAACTGGGTTGCGGAGGTCAGGTAGGCAGTCGCTCCATGCAAAATACTGGTATACAGCTTCATCCGGTTAAACTGGAAGTCCACCCAGCATTTATTTATTTATTCACTCCAAACATAAATATCCTCACAGGCTAGACCCAATGCGATATTGTATACACATAACAATTAAATATTTCCACTGCTTATACCATAACAAATTCTATACGTAGCTATTCTTTCAAATTCACCCAAAGAGCAACAGAATATGTCGACGTCATCAGCAATGAGGTTGAGAGTGCGGAGGGCGCTCGTCAGCGGCGCCTCACGCAGCAAGTTAGTTCGCGCGCGCGGTACCACCAGCAACCGCGGCTGACGACTACGACCCTCATACCCGTCTGGCACGACTAGTTCCACCCTTCGCAATATATCCGCATTGTGTATCTTCCCTCTTATTATCTTAGGCCGACTTGCAGCTTTTACTTAAATCTCGATTTAAACTCGACTTAGGCTTAAACTTAACGACTTGCATGTCATCGATTTAGCTTAAATCTCGATTTAAATAAACTTCAAAGTTAAACCGGCATCTGGGTAGGTTTAGAGTTGTTAAATCTCGATTTTAGAGACAGAGAATACAGTGGTATTTTAAATTTCTCTTTTTATTTGTGAAACAGAATTTCTTTTCGTTTAATCATGATGATTTGTTATCGGATGAGGACGAGGAGATCGTAAAATTTTTAGACAATCCATTTTTCTCTCGTAGAGTGTAGGTACATTAGAAGCGATTTATTGAATACATTACGAGATGACGAATTTCTGAAACGGTTCTGCTTCAGTAAACAGAGTACAAAGCTCATTTATGATAAAATTATCCTTAACTTTCCACGTGATTTTAACAGGTAAGCTTTCTTCAGTTATGCACATAGCACAGAGCACTATTTATTACTGGTACGCTAACGAAAACTAGAAAATAACACAAGACTACAACCAATTTGATTTCGATGTTT
Source organism: Tiliacea aurago (assembly GCA_948098905.1). Lineage (NCBI taxonomy): Eukaryota > Metazoa > Arthropoda > Insecta > Lepidoptera > Noctuidae > Tiliacea > Tiliacea aurago. Next base: position 2,855,460 of record OX402601.1, read on the forward strand.
CACATCTGCCAGGCGTCCCGTTACGGTTCACAATTTTTTTCTCTATACGCAGAACTGAGTTGCCATCACTTTTTATTTAAAAACTGAACGCAAAGAATGAATGGTGAATGTAATAATGACTAATCTCAGTTTAGTTAAATCGAATGTGAAAAGTGACCGTGCAAGACATGCCTAATAAGATTTAAGTTAAGTCGAGTTTAGGACAAAATCGAGATTTAATTAAACCGAGATTTGTATCATTTTGCTGCAAGTGGCCATAAGATATAAGTAACAAGTGTGAGTTGCCTTCTGACCCTCAGTTCATTATATCCGACCATACCTAAGATAAATAGTGTTCGGACTGATCGGATAAAATGGATACAGCCCGTATTCCTCCATATATTGATATCTAACAAATTTATATTGTACGCGTTCCAACATGTGACTATATTTAGGAAAAGCATATTTGGGAAAAGGCTAGGCAGATTGATTGAGTTTATCAATACCCAGGATGCATATTGTATGCCAAAATTGCGCTAGTTTAGCTTCAATTGCATAGATGCGCGTGAGCATGCGCTTTGTGTGCATTCATAGAATAGCCATCCACTTTCTGTTGCAGCTATTGTGCTATTGTAATATGATTTAACCATTATAACTGTGTTAGATAGGGTTGATGTAACATCTTGTGATGTAATGATTCGTTTATTTATTTTATTAACGAGTTGTTGGTCGTGGGTTTAAATTCAGACAAGCGCTTCATCATCATTTCAGCCGAAAGACGTCCACTGCTGGATATAGGCCTCCCCCAAATTTAGGGGGAGTTGCCGTAATCGCCACGCTTGGCAGGCGGGTTGGCGATCGCATTATGGTGTTAAAATGCATAGAGAACGCTGCTGCCCATGCTCTAGTAAGTCCCTTAGTCGCCTTTTACGACACCCACGGGAAGAAATAGGGTGGTGCTATTCTTTATGTCCGACAGCACACGGAGTAGGACAGGCGCTTACTTTGTGTAAATAATTTCATCACCGCTGCTCTCAAAACGGTGAAGGAAAACATCGACGGCTTGTCCTCGAATTAAAAATTCGAAGACATGCGACATCTACCAACCCGCACTGGGCCCACTTGGTAGATTTACAGCCCACTCGAGATCTCGAAGAGAGGAGCCCTGAGTGCCAGCAGTGGAAAAATTATAAACTGACAACCCACATGCATAAAACAATGAATTACAGAAATAAGCTACCTTGATGATGACTGAATAGACCTTAACTCCATAAGAACTTGATATATTATATCTTTTGGAAAGCTAACAGTGAGGAAAAGATACCTTTAAAAAGAAGTGAAATGATGTTTCTATAAGGATAGTAGAATGAAGTAGCTTTGAGTATTTTATAATTTAAGATGCTAAAAAACTTAATGTTAAAAATGAAAAATAACTTTTGGTATTATTTTTTATTGCAATTAACATAGAAAGTAACATAAAGAAATTACAGCTTAATTACGGCTGTTCTTAATAAAAATGTGTTTTAATGACAAATTAAAGGCGTGACAGAAGTTCTTAATGATGTCAAAAACAATTTAGCTTTTTTTATTTTTATTACCTTTGCATAATTAAGATTTGCGTAAACAAGTGTTTTGACGCATGATGTCCATACAATGTAAACTAATTACCTACATAAAATGTAGGTAATGATAGTATGGTGTATTATTTCAAAACGTTGAACCTGAAATACAATAACACCATAATGGTAATTTATCTTAATTTAAAGATAATTAATTTACGTTGTTTTGCAATTATTTGTCTCAATAAGACCCGACTCAAACGATTATCTCTTAAAAACACGTGTAGGTATATAAGGTGTATCTATTCATACACTAAATCTCTTAAGGGGTCATTGTACTCATCATTATGAACAACTTTTACTAAGGGACCAAACCTGAAATCGCGAAAAAAAATCAGCTGTTCCCTACATTTTTAGAGTTATGAGAACATAAATGTAGGGAACAGTTGATTTTGTTTTCGCGATTTCAGGTTTGTTCCCATCGTAAAAGTTGTTCATTACGATGAGTACAATGCCCCCTTAAAATATTTCGTTATGAATAGATACACCTTATATATATATATGTGTGTATAGCATCACGCCTGAATTTCCCGTAGGGCTAGGCAAATGGGGGTGTACCTATAGTACACCCACATTTCGCCAATTATGTTAGAGTCCCATGTAATAGGGGGCGAGCACAACCGGTCACAAATCCAGACTCCGGGCTGTTACTGAGAAGTTACAGATGGAAAACACAATAAAACTGCCCCACCTGGGAATCGAACCTAGGACCTCATGCTAGACCAATTACGCAGAAACACGTGTAAAATGAATTAATTATAATTAGCAGCATGCTAAGAAACAATCATGGAGATTAATGTAATGGAAAGTTTCGCTCGCTGGGTCAAATGTCAGTAATTGTTTGATTTTAATTACTAATTACGGGGCGTGACTCGTTCAAATTGTTGCTGCATATTTTTATACTAAGCGGTGCAGTTGCTAGAGGTTGGAAACCCATAGCTAATAAGAACTTACAACAAAACAAAAAAAAAACACTTCTTGCAAATAAATATCATTCATTCATTTATTTATTTATTTAAACTTCTCGCACACAATAAGGTACAAAGGCGGACTTAATGCCTTAGGCATTCTCTACCAGTCAACCAAGGGTGGTGAAGAGATAAGATGGCGGGTGCTCTGATGGAGAGAAAATAATTCATTCATTTATTTTAATGATTCATTAAAATAAATATGTGTCAGTAGATACATTGTATTAGGTAAATGTTGGCTAGATTTTAATTACATTTATTTTCTCATTATAAATTAAAAATAAAATGGAACCAAATTTTTAAAAAATCTAAAAAATAAAATCAAATTAAAATCGCTTGGAACAAGGATAAAATTAAAATGAGCTTAGGAACCTAAAATAAAAATAAAAGTTACTTCAAATAAACGGACTCAAACTTAACGTTGCCATTCGGTGCATGTGAATAGACGACTTTCATGCAATGTGCTCACTGGTCAATTAAAACAACGTTCAAACTTAACTGCCTTAATAAAATTATCTCTTAATGAGTTAGGTACAAATGCAAATGATGTATGTGAAATAGTTGTGCTAATGTTTAAAATCACTCAACCTAGTTTGAAAGTTTATTTTTTCTTATTCAACAGGTTAACAAATAAGTCGTAGAGGCCTTCTTTTAAAGATACCTGTGACAGAAGACCATAACTATATGTACACATAAAAAGCCTGTTAATAACAGAATTAAAAAGTACGTAAAACATAAAATACAAAACTAAAACTAGAGAATTTAAAAAATAATTACAATTATAATAATTAATTAGCTACTTAAAATTACTTAAAATAAACCTAGACCTATAAAATGTAGAAAAAGATAATAAATTAATAAAATCTCAGATGTAAAATATTTCTCATCAATTGCTATATGTAGGTATTTCTAATAAATAGAGATAGAAAATATTTCTTTAGAAATAGTGAAATAGCCAGGGACCGTACAACCCCGGTTAAGGTTTAAGCCTTTCGAAGGGGTAATCCTCCCATTCAATGGGTTACGTTTATCATGATGTAACCCATTGAAAGGGTTTTATATTAAAAACCCAGTGAAAGGGTTACATGGTAACCCATTGGATGGGTTTTATACTTGAAACCCAGTGAAAGGGTTATATGATAACCCATTCAATGGGTTCTATACCTACTTGAAATCCAGTAACATGAAAAAACATAATATTATGTTATTTGGATATCCGCCCAGCACGCGTAGCATTACCAATTCTATTTCTATTCTACCCAGGGACCATTTTGGTTACCATTTTAGAAAACCCCTATTGAAAACCCTTTCAATGGAAAGGGTTTTCGATAGGGTTTTTCTAAGCAGTTAATCAAAAACCCATACGGTGTGGGTAATTGTGAATGGCTTAAATTAAGCCGTTCAAAAGGGTTACCGGTTACGTATGGGTTTTTTCGAAAACCCTTTCAACGGGTTACCAAAATTTAATTTAAGCCGATCATAAGGGTTACCCATATCGTATGGGTTTTTGTTTAACCGCTTAGAAAAACCCTATCGAAAACACTTTCAATGGGTAACCAAAATGGTCCCTGAGAAATACGCATCAACATCCTTTGTACGTATTTTTCAGTCCTATAATCTTGTCTGTTTATATACAGTATGTAACAAAAACCTGTTGTTCCTTTTAGGGACGTATACATTTACCTACAAGCACAACATTGGTGGAAATATAATTTAAAAAAAATAAGTATTGTCTAGTCGAGAAGTCAAAATCAAAGAATGAAAGAAGTTAGAAATCTGATAAACATTACAAATATTAATAATTAAATATTTATTTTAATTATGTTTGTTGAACAGTTTTTATAAATGACTTGCTTTATTACGTATGTATACTGATTCTTAAAACGTAGGTAGAAGGAACAACAGGGTTTTTGTTACATATTGTATATACATACACTTTAAAAAATAATAAAGAAGTGCTTGCGTCTGCCCCAGTTTAAACAGTTTTTTTATTTCCGATACATCTAGTAGGTAATTATAAAAGTGTTCTTGTAACTTCGTCTGCAAAAGTCTACATTTACTAGAAGACTTAACACTTTTAAATAACTTACAGATTTTTCTACAGAGAAATTAAAACTAGATTTTACAATTGTTGCTTGACAACTGATTTATTTTAAATGTAAAATCGCGTCAGATAGACGTTAAGCCAAGCAATGCGGAAGACATCAAACCGAAATAAAAAGGCCCCCACTACAACTACCTATGCAGCTGTCTTTGTCGTACATGCTAACAGTGCTTGAAATAAATATGAGGATTTATTATGCCATGATAGACCAAAATTACACAAACTCATATGTTTTTCCTTTTCAGAGCTAGAGAACTCGAATATTCTAGCATAGACTGAAACTTTCTACTGAATTTAAACTGCCAACGTCTAAGGCCGAGATCTATAAACGTTAATTAGCACGTACTTTGGCTATTCCTGTCACCTCGCACTACTGTCAAACTACAAGTGCAAGATAGAGACGGAAACATGTCTAAGCCAAAGCACGTGCTTTGTGACGTTTATAGATTTTTGTCTAAGTTTGTTTCTACCTATTTCCAAATTACTAAAATGCATTATCTTTTTTGTTACAGAATAATGGACGAAGAAAAATCACAATAATGACCTAAATCAAACCAATAACCATATTTCACTAAGTTTTAAGTCAAAAGATCTCCTAAAGATAAGCATAAATGGTAACAGTTTTATAAAAGAAGACCGGTTTTGTGAAAATGCCTGCGATTTTGACAAAGATTAGGGAGCAGGCGTCGAGGGTACAGCCTTCGATAGCGTTGGGGGTTGGAGTTGGGGTCGCTTTAGCTGCCTGTGCAGTGTACGGAACGAGGGACAAGAAACAGACGCCTCCGTGCAACAATAATAATAATTATAAGGTTGGTAATTAAAAAAATAAGAAGAAAGATATATTTTATTTAAATGGCTGTTGTAAAATAGTTGGTGATAAAACATAATAAAGGAGGTGATTTGATAAATTAACAATAATAATCAAGATAATATTTATATTATCTTGATTAACATTGTTAATTTATCAAAAGATCAGGGTTTATGTTAAGAGTAAAAATAAAACTTGCAAAAGGTGATTGAAAAACTGCCAATGTCTCTAACTCGGGCTATGCATTAATCTCTTCCCAGATGAGGTAAGTCTTTCGATTTTTTCTACAGTGGAAAGTTTAGAATGATGAAAACAAAATTGAAAGACTATCTTATCATCGACACGAAGAAGTAGAAGTAGAGAATGTAGACAAAACACGATGCTATGCATTTATTGCCTTTAAATACCCACCACATTTAACAAATATATTTTTCCTAGGTCGCTAAAAATGGCAAACTACACAACGTCGACAATGGCACAGCAAACGGTGACACATGCGGCGGACGCTGTGGAGCAGAACAGTGCGCACTCTGCAGAGGAGACGCTGACACTGACAATAAACAGAATATTGTAAGTATAAACATATTTTCGAACTAATCTGTGGTTTACACAACATAATTATTGGTAAATAAATCGTCGCATCTGGATGGAGTTAAAGCTAATAATTTACTTGGAGGCTGTCAGAAAAGAAACGACGCTTATTTCCTTCAAGCTGGCTAATTCAAGGCTAAAATGATGATAATAAAAGAAGGTACTTGTTTGAGAAAATTTACTTCCGAAAAATACTTTTTATCTGGGTTAGGACTGACTTCAGACTTCGGAGCTGAAATCTGTAGTCTGTAGACAAAATAGTTACCGTTACAATTGGAAGGTTCAAGTTTTAAGTAAGTCTGATGTAATTGGTCATTAAAATTCACCTTGCATTGAAAATTATGTTCAGCGGATAATATGTTGTTTCTTATCGGAAATTATTGGGTATATTCATGTTTCGAATTACTATTATTGTTGATTGAAATATTTCATTAGCTCACGTTCAATGTTTTTAACATGAATTTGGAGTTCGTCTAAGCTTTTTACCAGATTCCAATAGTTTCACAAATTACTTCGAGTATAAAATTAAGTGCTATGGGTTACAGTATATTTATCTTAATTTAGTTTATCCAATTTAAATCTCCAAGATAATATTAATGTAAACCATCCTGTATTTAAATGCCCACAACAGATTGAAAAATATTAGTTTATTTCGACGATAACATTATGAATTTGTTTGTAATTTTTAATGAACTACTGAGAAGACTGTTATGCCAATAAACAAAACAAATTATTTGTTTGTTTGATAAACCTAGTCAGTTTTTGTCTTATTTCTGCTATTAATTTGCACATGGAAGCCGTTCTATAGTCGCGGTTTACTTATTTCTAAGATTTGCGATAGCACAATTTTTCTTTTTTCATAAAATTTACGCATTACAGATTTCAAAACTGACTTTTCTAGGCCGTATGCTATTTGTTAAAAAGACGCATAATTTTCTACCCCAAAGCTCCTTCCACAGGAGGATGCAGACGAAACTCAATCAGTGGAGGAACACATCCCGGGTCTTAACCTGGAGTTTGTCCGACAGCTGATCTCCCTCGCCAGGATCATGGTGCCAGGAGTCAGGAGTCATGAGGTGGTCTTGTTGTCAGCGCACACGCTATGCCTGTTTACTAGAACCTTCTTGTCTATTTACGTGGCGTCTTTGGAAGGATCCATTGGTGAGTAGAATTTGCAATAGTTTTTACTGTTTTAATTTGGCTGATTTTTCTGCAAAAAAGCTATGCTTAAGCAAATTAATGTAGATTACTGAATACGTCGTGCAGTCTATAAGTTTATAATAACGTAATGATCTGCTATTTATCTGAATTGATCATTTTTGGTAACAGTCCAAGAGAAATTGTTTATGAACTGAAAACATACAACACAACAGCATTCAATTTCTTTTGAAATATTCCAAAATTAGGAAGTTAAAGAAAGACTGAACTACTTGTTATGTTTTTTTTTCATGTTAAATCCAAGTTTTTTCAAATACTCCGCAATAACCATTGAATAGTGTTGTTTTATTTTACACTAGTTGTTCTTCATCTAGGTACTAGGATAAACAGTATCCTATGATCTTCCCAAGGCCGTGATGAGAAACCTTAAAACTTTCATTTAACAAACAAACAGACACACTTTCAGACTTATTATAAATTAAAGTGCTAAATTAATGAATTAATCTCTCCATTCCAGTGAAACACATAGTCCAAAAAGATATGAAGCGCTTCGCAGCCCTTCTCCTCCAATGGTTCGGCATCGCTGTCCCAGCGACCTTCATCAACTCCATGATCAGATACCTGGAGAGCCGCCTGTCACTCGCCTTTAGAACCAGGCTCGTCAACCATGCGTATGACCTGTACTTCAAGAACCAGACTTACTACAGGGTTGCTAACTTAGATGCTAGGATTGAAAATGCTGATCATAGGTAAGAGTGTGTTTATTTATCACTAGCTTCTGCCCGCGACTTCATTCGCGTAAAATTTCTTGTTCCTCCGACCCACTGCGTCACATTGCATCGCCCGCCCGCACTATCACTTGGTTTTCGCTTAGTGTTCTAGGCTCCTAAGGGTCGTAACCGGATTTTAAAAAAACCTATAACCATCCTCAAGAATTTGGCTATCAAATGCAAAAAGATTTTTTCAAATCCGACTGGTAGTTCCAGAGATTACTACCAACATACAAACTTACAAACAAACAAATTTTACCTCATTATAATATTAGTATAGAATTGCCGTTTCCCCTTGGCTATGTCTTAATTCCTGCTTTGTCTAGTACGTGGCTGAAAAATAATAGTATTTTGATTTAGATTTAATAAAATGATCACAATGAAATGAATTAAGGGCAATGGAGAGGGCTATGCTTGGAGTTTCCCTACGTGATCGAATCAGAAATAAAGAGATCCGCAGGCGAACCAAGGTAACCGACATAGCCCGAAGAATTGCCAAGCTTAAGTGGCAGTGGGCAGGGCACATTGCTCCCAGAACTGATGGCCGATGGGCCCAAAGGTTCTGGAGTGGCGACCGCGTACCGGAAGACGTAGCGTTGAAAGGCCTCCTACAAGGTGGACCGATGACCTTGTGAAGGCCGCAGGTATCCGCTGGATGCGGGAAGCACAGAACCGGTCGAAGTGGCGGTGCTTGAGGGAGGCCTATGTCCAGCAGTGGACGTCTTTCGGCTGAAATGATGATGAAAATGATCACAAAAGCCCTCTAGAAATGCGACTGCCAGCTCGCGTGGGATGAAGGCCCTTAAGGCGACGATAACCGACTTTTAATGATTCTATACTGAAGATCACGTCTAAACGAGTAGTGTTAATGATAAAAAAAAAAACATATGTTAAATTAGAGCGTTTTCTCAATAACTTAATATGTGAGTATTTTAGATTATGTTTATATTACATAGTGAAATTAATTTGTAAAGTTATGTCTAACGCGAATAAAAAACTGAGAATGGCGCAAAATCTACCAAGCTTATTTTTCTGAAACCTTCACCAATTTAAAGATAATTTAAGTATTGATCTTTTAGTATACGTGTTTTATTGAAATACCTTTTGTTTTGTGTATAATAAATTAATAATGCGTCAAATTGGGGACAGCGCTCCTTGATGGGCGAGTCCTATTACTGGCTGAACGTACGACGCGTTGCGTGAGCTCAGTGCAGGCATATATTGGAGTCTTAAGTTAAAAAGCATAGAACATACGTGCATATCTTTTTATTTGGCCAATTTCACAGATTATGACTAGGTAAGATCCTAAGACTAAACAATCGTAATTTTCCTCTTTCCAGGCTAACAGAAGACGTGTCAGTATTCACGCAATCCGTGGCACACCTGTACAGCTCGCTCACCAAGCCCTGCTTCGACCTGCTGCTCATAGTGCTCACACTCGCCTCGTACTCCAACAAGATGAAAGGCAATATATTTATTGGTAAGTCGAAAACAGTACTTTTCGAACCATCAAACATTATTTTAAAAAAATCCGGTCAAGAGCGAGTCGAACTCCTGCACCGAGGATTCCGTACGTATATATGATGTTGATGATTTCTGAAAAACTGTGCTATTTAGAGACATCGTTTTATTTTTCCTGTTATCTTTACATAAACTTCTATCACATAAATAATTTCAGATTTTTATCTATGCAAACTTCGCAGATAAGGGGGGGCAACGGTATTTTTTTTACATTTTTCATCAAAATTCGGAAACTATGCTGTCTAAAAAAAAGGAGGAAACAGACCCCCTTTCAGTCCGTCTTGCAAAAAAGTTTTTTTTTTTAAAATTACTTTCTTATTTGCAAAATAGTTGGGCAAACGACATCTAAAACTAATCTAATTTTCAAGTTGATAGCATTAGTAGTTCTTGAGATATCCAGGTGTGACAGACAGACAGACTTAGTCTCACCGTAAGGGTTCCTTTTTACCATTTTGGTACGGAACCCTAACAAATTAATTACTACTTATTTCAGGAAATGTTGTTGGTACAAAAATATTTACTTATACACAGGGGCTAGTGGCTACGTGATAACAGCCGCACGGTCGATCGACTAGGTTAAGCTAACCTTGCTGCGGTTGGTCCGCGGATGGTTGACCATCTTTAAATACCAAGACTCCACGTTAAGCCGTTGGTCCTGGCTGTCATTCGTGGATCTATGACAGTCGTTATGGGTCGTCAGAAGCCTGAAAGTCTGACAACCAGTCTTACCAAAGGGTACCCAGAAACCGCTCGCTTTGCTCGCTCGGCTCGCGCACGGTTGGTCACAGTTTTAACCTACCCTAACTCATTTGGTCGGGGTGTCCTGACTTAATTATTGCGACCAATTCGGCTACCGTCAAGACCTACCAATCAGGGACGGTTCATAATTTTACGGATGATAAAATCTGACAGATTATGAACCCTCTCGAAAAGTGGAGGTTCGTCCACAATTTGAAATTGGTAGATGAAAATGAATGAAATGAATGAATGAAATGAAATGAATGGAATGAATGCATGAAATGAAATGAATGGAATGAATGAAAAATGAAATGAATGAATGAAAAATGAATGAAAAAAAAAATATGAATCCGTTACGTATATTGTGACAGTTCACAATTTTTCAATAGTTTATAATCTCGCTAGATACACTAATTATATACTAAAGATGCTGACAATCTGACGATGACATTAACATCAGTTTCTTTAAAAATCAAGAATTAGATGTAGTTCAAACAGACTGAAGCAGTAAAGGGTCTCAGGCCATAGTGAAAATACAGTTTACTAAAAACTTTATTATGTGAAACATCTATAGGCGCACGTAAACCCGATTGCTGGCGGGTCAGCGCATGCCGCGTGGCGATTCACCGCTCACTACGCGCGCGGTCGCCCGCTACGTGACTCTGACCTTTTTCGATATGTGTTTGTTTGATTTCGATGTTTTACATCTGCTAGGCGTCCCGTGACGGCTCACAATTTTTCATTCGACACGTTTCCTACGTTCATTAAAATTAACATAATGTTCTCATGTTTCCAGGTCCTAGCATAGCAACAGTAGTGATCTGCATGACGGGCCAGCTGCTGCGACTGTTAAGTCCCAGGTTCGGTGCGCTGGCCGGTGAAGAGGCGCGAATGAAGGCCAACTTGAGGCACGTGCATGCGAGGCTTATTGCACATGCTGAGGAGGTTGCCTTCTATGGAGGACATAAGGTAACTTATTATGACTGGTTGATGTTACAACGGTTGATAAGAAAATTGACAGCCACTAGAGATGGACCAACGACAAATCAAATTTAAAAGTAATTCACATCCGGAAGAGTTGATACATTATGTAGAAGTAATTTGTGTTAGAACTTGAATACGTAGAAGTCGTTACCTCTGCTATTTACTTGTAAAAGTGTTTGTACAAAACTACATAGAGAAATAAAATCATTTATAATTTATTGTCTCAAAATTAAATCTCTTAGCCCTCTGCTTGTGTGTTATAAGTAGAGATCGGATATTCGGATGCATATTTATCTTAAGTACGTTTTTTCCCCGGCAAAGGATAAAAAGTATGGAAACGGCTTCTTAAAATATATTTTTATTCCGGGATCGCGGGGTTTCATTAATAACAGGGTGTAGGTAAACAATTTTGTATTCCTAAGTATAAAAAATATCTTATCTATTTAGAACTAGGCAAGATTTTTGTGGAAAATATATCACGTTTAAAAAACACTCACTTTCTAAAATGAAATATATTTATTCGGGAATACACAGTACAAAAGTCGAGTTCTTAAAAATTCGTCAGTCCTGGAAACCGATACTTTTTCCTGTACCGAAACGCACTCCATACTAGTCAACTCTCAAACTTTAGGTGAATATGCATCCGAATATCCGATCTCTAGTTATAAGTGCTAAACCACAAGTGAATTTGACCAGTCTGAAAATGATTAGGTAATTAAAGATAAGCCTGCAATAAAAAGTTGAGTATTATTAACCGAGCGAGCGAAGCGTCTGCTTCAACTCTGGCAAAATTTGCTTTCCTCTGTCAGTTTGTTGGTCTCTCTACAGGTCGTATTTTACAACCGATCTGGACGAAATTTGGTATACAGGTTTTACGACTTTATAGAATTTTATTGTCGTCGGGTATTTTTGATTGGAGGGAGTACTTCTTCCAAAAAGGGGCAAAAAGGGCGCTATTGGAAATCTCTGCCGTATGAGATCCGATTTCCATGGTTCTTTTTTATTTAAAACTTTAAGTTGGTATCATATAAATTTTGTGAAGATCTGATCTGATCTTCGGCGGGATGAGCAGAATAGCTCTTCAAAATGCAGTAAATTGCTCACTTTTAGATTTCTACCAGTGGAATTGGCTGGTATATTACGTAATTGTTGCAAAAAAGTTGGGGCTGGCGAGGACTTCTGTTCGCAGAAAAAACTACTAGTAATTATAAAAACTAGGCGGTAGGCATGCATGCATAAACACTTTCGGTAGGATACGGTGGGGACACTTTATCCTACCGAAAGTGTGTGTCGAAAGACAACTACGTGACAAAAAAAGATTTGAAATTGATATACCATACGGGAAAACAGCATTAATCAATAAAAGTATTCTTTGTATGGCATCATTGATTTACAACATGACAATACAAATAGTGTGACATGATAATCGACATCTGTCTAATTATATTATAATTTGCACCATTATTTTAATTATAATTTAGTTTATTTGATTGCTAAGTGATGATGAGACATGTATTATAAATTTATCTGACAATTTTTATTTTTAAACCGACTTTTGCAGTGTTCTGAATTTATTTTATTTTATTATTGTTTTTTTTTTTTACTATAATAATTTTGTAATGTTATTTTAATAATTATTTATATATTTGCACACCTTATTAGGTAATGATACAGTGTACTTTATATTTATTTGTAACATCTGTTTATGCATGCACCTGTATTAAGCAAATAAATAATTTGATTTGATTTGATTTGAAAGTGTGTGTCGAAAGTGTCCCTACACCTGCAGTTTTAGACACTTAATAATCGCCACTGATACCCCGACTGACGCGACCACTTAGTAGACCCAATAAATATACAACATTATTTTTAGTATATGCGAAACCTGAATATAGTTTGTACAGAATAAGAATTCAATCATTTTTACACCATGTTATATTTTATCCCAAAAATATTTAAGTGTGATGGAAAATGTTATCACCATTTAATTACTTAGAATAAAATCGCCGTACGGTTAGGTACCTACTGCCAAATTATTATCAATGAGCGCAAGACGACCCTGGAGGCGCGGGGGTGCCGTTAGCATGTTTTTGTACGGACAACCCGGTAACATAACAACCTTATTACTTTGTGATTTTTCATGATACAAATTTTGTACATAGATTCTTTACATAAAAATAATAGACACGTGTTTCGGGTTTCGCATATGCTAAAACTAATATTGTACAACGTATACATACATTCCGTACCGAAGTGTCTTAGAAGTAAAGGCTGCATCCTTATTCGCATCCTCACATTCCAGGTGGAACTCGGCCAACTCCAATCCGCTTACAAAGAGCTAGTAGCTCAGATGACGTCAGTATTCAACAAGAAGCTGTGGTACGTGATGCTGGAGCAGTTCTGCATGAAGTACGTGTGGTCAGGCACGGGCATGGTCATGTTAGCGCTGCCGATACTGACAGCCACACATTCTAACAGCCAGACAGGTCAGTGTAGACAATTTTAATTTATTTTCTCTTGGCAATTAAGGCGCTGACAAGAGGTAAATGATAAAAGTAGGCTTGTCTTTGTAGGTGACTCACATAATATTTACAATATGTACATAGTATATTCATACGTCCTACACTAATAAACACAAACAGACAATACACATTATAATTACGAACATAAAACACTAAACAATACTTAATAGCATTTATTATAACACACTATCACGTTTACCATCGTACGGTTCGTCCGTCATTACCAGAGTACACTGGACACGCGCGTCGTGTGACGTATGCGCGCACGCATTCCACCGCCACGCATTCGGATATCGGAAGTTGCCGGTCGGCAGTCACGATCTATCTCGGACGTTAGACGCACGCTCGCTTGCGCTATTTTTCCGATAGCCTACCCGCGCTAAACCGCTGTGTAACTTTGATGGACAAATTCTTATGCATATTGTTTATTTACTATTTACTGTGCCTTCGTAACTATATTTAAAACATTGTTGTGTAGTGTGTGCATATTAGTGTGTGGACATTAAAGTGTCAAACCATCAAGAGGACTTTGATTTCTTCGGACCCAGTAAGTCTACCCTCACACACCACGACATTACCAAATCTTAAACAAAAAAATTGGCAAATCCTTAGAGTTTGTGGTAGCAGAAAAAATATTTGTTATTCTTGAACATATTTCTCAGAACTTGGTTGTTACCAAAAGACGCTTAGATAAAAAAATAACTCGATACAAATTAACGGTAAACTAACCCTTTATTTTGAGTTTCAATCCAATATTGAATTGATTCTAGTCGCCCCGTACAAAAGGTAGTTTCGTGGGAGATTCTAGTCTATTCTCCACCCAAACTCTTTTAAAATGTTACCAACCACAAAAAATTAACACCTCGCCGCTGTTATACAATATTAGTTTTTGTTTACACTGAACCCGAAAAGGGGTCATTGTACTCATCATTTTGAATATTTTTTTCTATGGGACCAACCTTGAAATCGCGAAATAAAAATCAGCTGTTCCATACATTTTGGTGATTTAAGTGAACAAAAATGTAGGGAACAGCTGATTTTTTTTTGGCGATTTCAAGGTTGGTCCCATAGAAAAAAATATTCAAAATGATGAGTACAATGACCCCTTTTCGGGTTCAGTGTAAACAAAAACTAATATTGTATAACAGCGGCGAGGTGTTAATTTTTTTATGAGAGAAGCCGAATCGAAGCCGATTTTAACTTACATTCTTATCAGTAAAGTAAAACTTATTAATTTACTTAAAAGTAAGTCTTTCCTTTACTGAATTTAACACCATCTATCTTCAAGTAGCAGAACCAAAAAGACGCATAACTACACAGACAAAACTTTCTTGTTTGTTATTTCAATTCAGCTCAATTTCCTAATATAATAGGCGATTTTGCTGTTTGAATGTTATGGTGAATTAAATACCTGTAGTGTAACTATATTTTTTGGCAATAGTAGAAACTATTGACTGTGCCATTTTTAAATAGCGGTAGAATTGTTGATGCGAACTTCCGAAGGGAAGCCGGTAGGAATCGTGTTATAATGGAGCTTTCGCCACTGTTGTATAATTATATGTGAAGACGATGCACCAAGAATAAAACTACTACATATACCACAATATAAAAAAATAATGAAAAATGAAGCAATGACAGATAATAATAAATAAGTAATTGATACATATTTACAGGCTCTATTGAACTGTCAAGAAGTCTTCCAGTGGTTCAGAAAGTTATAATGTATAAAGAAACCGGTCAATCGCTCTTCTCGTCTGACCTTTTTAGCCTGTTTCAGCGGCGATTTTTTTATTTAAATTTTTATTTTTTTATTTCAAATACAGGGTGTAAGGGACAGCCCTCCGCAGACTGATGGGGTGAATTCAGTATATCGTACTAAGATGACCGGTACATGCAATTATTTCAGGAACGTTATGGGAATCCAATGAACCTGATTTGTCGCGGTGGGGTGGACGGCCGCGTTCGCTGATTTCAGGCGTCGTTCGTTAGAGAATTTCAACATCCATTGCTGATTTTTTTATTTTAGCTGTTTTATGTACATTAATGGAGTACTGCGTACAGAGAATGTGATTTTACATTGAAATAAAGGAATAGTAACTGAAATTACGATAAAAAAAAATTCAATTTTCCTGAGAAAATTTTCAGTGGAATATGATTCAAAATAAGAAGCTGAATGCACCCTGCTAATTTGCGGAGGGCTGTGCCTTACACCCTGTATGTTTACTTATGTTCCTATTTGACCGCCGTCACTGAGAGAGTGTGATGTGTCAATAAACAATTCGAATTCTCACGACTCCATTAGCCAATGCGAAAATGATCACAACTTCTTGCGTTTATACTAAATTATTATTTATTCTATTGGGTTTCAGGCAGCAGTATAAGTGATCGAGCAGAATACATGACGACGTCAAGAAATCTACTCAACTCTGCCGCCGACGCGATTGAGAGACTCATGTCCAGTTATAAGGTACAATATTATCATAACAATAATCTGTAAACGTTCATTCAACATCACCTTGGGATAAATTAATTGGTTGATTTTATTGTGAAAAGAAAGTTCTCGTCAAATTGTTTAATAAACCTCGTTTAATATGATCGCTATTTATAGTTGTCATCATGTATTTATATATATTTTTTTTTTAAATGATATGTTTTTGACTACTTTTGGCCATCAAATTATGACAGATATTGCTTTCTCGTTTTGACATATTTCCTTAGAGATGATAATCACGAAAATGACGAGATTTTATTTAAATAAGGTTGGTTTCAGCTTAACATAATCTTACTGTTTTAATATGACCACTTTGTATGTCTTTCATTTTCACTATGGGTATTTATTTAAACTTTTCGCACTCAAAAGCGGACTTAATGCCTTAAGAATTCTCTACCGGTTAACAGTTCAGGTGGTGAAGAGATTAGATGGCAAGTGCTCTGTATGTGGCAAACAATGGTAAAAACGTGTGCGGTCCATTAGGAACGAAGTTCCTTTTCACGTATGATTTAAAACAAAAACAAAATTTTCGCCATCTTGGATTTTCATTTTGAACTCACTATCGGCTTTAGCACCCTTTAAAACCATGAAAACGACACTCATGACGAAAAGTCCTTATGGATTTACATTTTGTCCTCATTATTGGCTTTAGCAACCCTGAAAACCATGAAAACGATACCCATGACGAAAAATTATAAAAAATTTGCTGCCGCCATCTTGGATGTTCATTTTGACCTTATTCGCACAGTCTCTCCCTCAACAGAGAAAGTGTGAATTAGAAGAAGAAAGTCCGCAACATAACATAATGAATTATAAATAAAATAGATACACAACTACATAAATAGGTACATACATGCATATTTAATATAATATATGCACACACATTAACTTAAATTTTCTGTTAAAAGTATAGTGAACTGAAACCGTTTGTTCTGTTTACAGGAAATAGTGACGCTGGCGGGCTACGCCACGCGCGTGTCGGACATGCTGGTGGTGTTCAGCGAGGTGGCGCGCGGCCGCTGCGTGCGCGCCGTGCACGCGGCCGCGGGCGCCGCGCCCTTCCGCGTCACGTTCCGGGACAACCGGCCCGTGCACGAAGGTACGTGCTACACTGCCCGGAATTAACGCAAACAATTGTATACTATGTTATTATGATTAGATACACTGAAAAAAATATTCTCAGATCGATTCAATAAACGGTCCTGAATAAACTACTTTCGCTTTAATTCAGTTACATATTTTTGAATATTTTCAACATATTGTTTTTTGTTTTTACAAAAAAAAAACCGGAAAAAACTCGCCCAAATTTGATAGTTAATTGTTTTTTTTTAATGGCCGTGACACATGAGACGGACAGCTTTTGAGACATACCCATACAGGGACATTTTTTTGTGACATAGCCAAATAGGGACAGTTTTTGAGATGAAAGTTGCTAAAACCGGTCAAGTGCTATTCAGACTCGCGCACGAAGTGTTCCGTACCATTATCTACAAAAACGGCAAAAAAAACACGTTTGTTGTATGGGAGCTCCCTTAAATATTTATTTTATTCTGGTTTTGAGTATTTGTTGCTATAGCAGCAATAGAATCTGTGAAAGTTTCAACTGTTTAACTATCACGGTTCATGAGATACAGCCTGGTGACAGACAGATAGACAGACAGCGGAGCCTTAGTAATAGGGTTCCCGTTTTACCCATTCGGTACGGAACCCTAAAAAGCAAGCAAAATCTTAAATTATGATCAGTAGCTACAGCAAAGTAGTCAACGGAACCGTGAGCTCGATTTAAGAGAACTAAAATTATTTTTAGGGCTCCGAGTTCCTAAAAAGTACCTTACCGTACCTTACGTACCTTAAAAGTAAAAACGGAAAATTATGAGATAACTTTTATTCGCCTGTCACAGTGGTTTTTCTCGAGATCTAGATAACGAAGAATTTGAATGTTGGCATAATTTTAGGTTTCGAAGACACACAGATCGCCAATTAAAAACATTTTTTTTTTAAACTTGTTTAACCGATTTATTTTTTATTTTATTTTTGTTTTCGAACCCTTCTTGAGAAATAATGAAATCATCTTTGCTAAAGTGTACTAAAACGTATGTATTTAATAAATGTGTACTCTATTTAGTACACCACATAATAAAACAAACTCAAACTCAAAACATTTATTTCAATTAAACCTATTACAGGCACTTTTGAATTGTCAAAGAGTCGGTCAGTTAGTCAGAAAGTTGAAGCTATTTGCCCATTCCAAAACGTAGATCTCTATGGAGAAGAATAGGCAAGAAACTCCAAGGACACTCTTTTAAAGCAAGATATTACAAAATCCTGGGTACATTATTCTTGTTGCTTCTATATGTGAGAACAATGTAAAAAAAAAAAATTGTTTATTTAAAAAACAATTCAAAATATAAGATTAAAAGATTACAAATAAGCCCTGGCAGTTAAGAGAGTGGCTGTGTCACATTCTTTGTATGCACTATCCATAGAGCTGGGCATCAAATCCTGCAAAGAAATGTCATGTAGTAAAAAAAAAGAGCCATTTGCATAAAATCGACGACTATTATAACCGATAACGAATAAACGATAAATTGCTAACAAAATCCACAAAATAGTTAAAGCTTTATTTTAAAATAAAAAAAATCTAAATCAAATCATTTATTTGCTTGAATATGTGTACATGAGGTAATACATACAAAAAAGTTCTTTAAACCATATCCTACCTAAACAGGTGTGCCAATATATATTAAAATATAAAAAATCATTACATTATTCATTCATTTACAAATATTAATATTAAATTGCTATATTCCATCTAATGCTACTTATAGCTCTTTCCACCTAAACTTCCTCAGTGAGATTTCTCCAGGATAGATCCGCTGTATTCAATTCTTAACACTTACCGTTTTCTATGTTTCCAGGCAAGATAATCTACACGAACGACCTAGCGATTCGTCTACGCGGCGTGCCCATAGTGACTCCCGCGTGCGACGTGGTCGCCGGCGGAGTTACCTTAGACATCGCGCCCGGGACACACCTGCTCATAGTGGGGCCCAATGGATGCGGGAAGTCTAGGTAAATATCTACTGAATTTATAACAATAAACCTCGAAAAATAATTTTTAAAAAAATACTGGCCAAGTGCGAGTCGTACTCGCGCACGAATGGTTCCGTACCATTATCTATAAAAATGGCAAAAAAATCACGTTTGTTGTATGGGAGCCCCCCTTAAATATTTTTTAAGTGTATATGTAACTAAATATTCTGTGAATATTTCAAGCGTCTACCTGTTGCCGTTATCAATATCGAACAAAAACGAGCAAAAAAAATCACGTTTGTTGTGAGAGATACCCATACAGGGACATTTTTTTGAGACATAGCCACATAAAGACAGATTTTGTGACATAGCCAAATAGGGACAGTTTTTGAGATGAAAGTTGCTAAGATCTTATAAAACCGGTCAAGTGCTATTCAGACTCGCGCACGAAGTGTTCCGTACCATTATCTACAAAAACGGCAAAAAAAACACGTTTGTTGTATGGGAGCCCCCTTAAATATTTCTTTTATTCTGTTTTTTTGTATTTGTTGTTAAAGCGGCATCAGAAATACATCATCTGTGAAAATTTCAACTGTCTAACTATCACGGTTCATGAGATACAGCCTGGTGACAGACGGAAAGACAGACGGCGGAACCTTAGTGATAGGGTTCCCGTTTTACCCTATGGGTACGGAACCCTAAAAACCGGCCGAGTTCCGCACCGTATTAAAATCGAGCAAAAATCTCCGAAAAAAAAAACGTTTCTTGTATGGGGGACCCCCTTTAATTACTAACTTGATTTAATTTTCAGTATTTGTTGTTATAGTGGCAATAGAAATACACAATCTTTGAAAATTTTAACTGTCTAGCTATTACGGTTCATGAGATATAGTCCGCTGACAGACAGACGGATGAACGGACGGACAGCAGAGGCAATTTTTTTTTTTTCTTTTTTTTGAGGGCTTTATCGCTGAGCGATAACGTCACCCTGTAACATCAGCACAATCAGCTTAACCTACAAACACTTTATTTCTAACATTAATACTTTAAAACAAAAAATGCCAGTTTGTACAGTATCCTAAATAAACCTTTTTTACGGTCCATTCAACCGATTTTGACTTCGTTGCGTTGGTGGCATGACAAATGGCAGCTTTCATAAACAGTTGGTATTGTAACTACGTTTTTGCTTTTAATACCATCCTTATGCCTAAGGAATAGAACTAAAAATTGGTTGAACGGACTGTAAACAAGTTTATTTAAATGTCTAATCTTATTTCAAATGGAGTATAGCTTGTTGCGATAAAAGACAAGCCGGGATAGCATTACACTCTCCAATATTGCACTTATTTGTTGGACCAAGTAAATTAAATCGCATCGCAATCATTCTGCACGCACTCCATCAAAACATGTTGCACATCTTCGACCACTCCACATTCTTCACCGTTGGGTGATGCTTTTTCATGAGGAACCCAAACTTTTTTGATGGAATGTAACCGGAACGCAGTCGTAGTGCCATAACTAAATCTCTTACTTAGCTTTGGCTTAGTAATAGAGTTCAATCACAGGTTTATCAATGACTATTTTCTATCTGTCTAGTCTGGATTTTTGCCCGGTTATTAGCAAAAGGCTCACCCCCTATTATATGGGATTTAAACATAACTGGCGAAATATGGGTGTGGGGTACACCTCAGCCTAACCCTTAGGTCGCTGGCACATAACTTGGCAAGGTTTTGGCGTAGTCCGAGTAAGTTTACGCATGTAAAATGAGAGCAACGAAAAAAATATCACTTTTATTGCTTGACATTATTCTATGGTTATTGCCAGAATTTATTTTTAAACGTGTCTGTTTAGAAGAAAGTTAAAGAAAGGAGAGAAACATCTTAAACGATTCTTGCCAAGTTACGTGCTGGTGACTATATATTATAGTACCAGTTTTTGACATGTTTTCTAATGATTAGTCATGATTGGTGTTATAAACTCTGCCGAAGCAGAGTATTTCAAAAATACATAAGACTCATTTGAGTGTCCCCCTCCACGGAAATCTTTAGTAAAAGGCGAAAGATTTATACGTTTTGAAGGGAAACCAGAGATACTTAATTGGCTCGATCCAAGAGACCCAACCAAACGGCGGAGAATCTTAACACCGCGATTCAGAAACGTGACGTCAACGCACAGCGACATCTGTTGCTAAAATATGGAACTGAATAGATGTGTTTAGAAAAACAGTAAAGATCTCGAACTTATTCGAAATACGTTGGCTGCCAAGGGGAGAACAAAATAATAATAAAAGCCGGGGAATGGTCACAATAGGAAGTGTTTTTGTAATATTGTTGTAGGTAGTACATACTATTAATCCTTTAGGCTACTCGCAGACCATAATATTAGAGCGCCGAGCATTCTGGACGTTTTTTTTTTTTTTTTTTTTTCCTTCTGGCTTCGCACGGTTTGTGCATTTAGCCAATGTCAAGTTTTAGTTCTTGTGTGTGTTCTTGTGTATTGATGAAATGAATTATAAATGCATGATGATGATATCCCCGCCCACTCCCCTTGAGTTTCAGTAAAGATGTGGCACTTTACTGAGTCCTCACGCGGACTTCTTGAGAGAACTTGAAGCGAAGTTGCACTGTTTTGTTTCATTTGCCTACACTAATGCACGTTCACAAACACTTAATGGTTAATAATCCACCATTATTACACATTAATATTCGGCTAAACACTAATTTTGGAAAATTAAACAAACTGCTGAACATGACGCTTCACTTTTCCGCCATGAAGTCCCATTCTGGACGTTCTGATGATATAGAAAAACTCACTTTATAATTAGTGAAATAAAGTGCAAATATCGGTGCAAACAACAACAGCACTTTTAACGGCCTTGAGTGCGACCTCGTTTGCACTCTGACACATTTGTTTTTAATTAATTAATTTATAAGATGAAGGATGAAACTGACTGATTTATCAGCGCACATCTGAAACTACTGGGCCTAGGAACGTTAAATTTTGCACAAGGCTTCCTTTTATAATGTAGGGGAGCACTAAGAAGGGGTTTTTTGGAAATTCAACCTTTAAGTGGGTGAAAAGGGGAGTTCTTGTTTGTATAAAAAAAATCCTTGGTTATAGAACTTGAAACTTGGCACGAATACTTGCCGAATTAAATAATAAAGATTGTAGTTAATCGTTTTTGAAAACTACCCCGCATTGGGGACTTGGGGTTTTTAAAGTTTGTATGGGACAAATCTTAACTAGCGGTCCGTTTAACTCGTAACTCGGTATTAATACTATTGACAGAAAATAAAGAATTATAAGTTTTGAGCTTTTCGAAAATCGACCCCAATCGGGGCAAAGAGGGGTAATTATTTTTTTAGAGGAGGATTTCACTGCGTGGTTTGATTAACTCTAATTTGTATAAATACTATAAAAATTTAGCGATAAATCACATTTTTGAGGATTTTTAAAAAATTAACCCTTGTTGGGGTGAAACGGGATACAAGTTCACATGAAAATTATTTTCCTTTTAAAAACTTACTCGAATACATCTAAACAAACTTCCTTACTACCTACCTTAAAACTACCTTTTAAAGAGGGTGGAGCATGCATTTTCTTTCGACGATGTCGAGGGCAAAGTAGTAGTATCTATCACACACTCTCAAACACCCACACACTGACACACCCACACACCCACACATCACCCACACTACATATCTACTAACATTCGTCTCGCATACTTAGATATTAATCATATTACATAAAACTATAAAATGTCGTATGATTTCTTACTACATTCTGTCAGCGCGCTTAGTACATAATTTATAAAATGAAAATGCAAAGGGGTGGGATCCTGGTGTCCTGAAACACAGGCCACGAGCCTAGCTTAGGCACCAGTGTCCCAAAATATATACTTATCTGAGTTGTGTATCATTGTCGAATCTGACCAACGTAAAATACTATGTATATTGTGGTGAGAAAAAAAAAAGAAAGTTGATCTCATACGAGTACGTTACTCTAATGATTACTATTCCCCCCACAGTTTGTTCCGCATAATCTCCGGCTTGTGGCCGGTGTTCGGCGGCGAGCTGCACGTGCCGCGGCCGTGCGCCTGCGCACACTGCGCCGACGAGACCAACCTGGCCGACACCGGCTTCTGCACGTCTAGGCCTATCATGTTCTACATACCGCAGAGGTTAGTATAAACTAAATCTTTTATGCTATCTATACATGTTGAGGACAGAGGACTAACCAATGACGTATTATAATAGACGCGTCATACACGAACAATAGTGCACTCAAAAACAGCGTAAGCCATGAATGTAGCTGCATACTTGCAAATGCAGTGCGCGAAGAAAAGGAAGGACCTATACCCTTCCTATACCGATAACTGTTGTTAGAAAGAGATAAACATACATATTTAGTTACGTCACTAGCTGCTGCATGTTTATTGGCGCGTTCGCGTTGGTCGCAGCAGTTAGGAAAAATGGCTGACTGGCTGTACAAGTACAAAACAAAACAACGTTTTCTTATAATAAAAAAATACAATAAGTAGTTATGCATGAAATGAGACGTTTTTCTGTACTCCCACAGTAGCAGTGTAATATGTACATCGTGTATAGACACGGGAAGGCATTATGTTCACAAAGGATTGCGAGTGATTGTGAGTTGTAGCCGCGTCACTGGATGGCGCGCGACTAATTCCTCTCTGGGCAATTGCCTTGCATTTACCTTGCCATTATTGAGCGCGGGTAACGCATCTTCATTGGGACTAACTAGTAGGTAATGAAACGAGGTGTGAACACTACTAGATTTATTGTCAATATCCACAGGTTTTAGTTAAGGGCGTCCATAGTCTCAGTGACCTCGAGCGTTGAACAGTTTCTTACCCCGCCGACCTTTCCGGTCCTTCTCTGTATTTACGTAAAATTTGCCATCTACCGGTCTTTGCTAATACTAAAGTTCCCCGTGTGAAGGCTGTGAGCCGACTGCCACCCGTCGCCCGCGCACGGACCCGCCGCTTGCGTTCGTGTACAAATATTCATTGTTTTAACTTTTTCACGTAATATACAATAAAATAAAAAACGGCTAGATGAAAATAAAGAATATATGATTATCTGTTATACAATAAAAAATTGTTTAGCTAGATATACTATTCACTTATTTATAACGAGATTTATTTCAAGAATAGACCTTTACAAAGTTTTAATGTTCTCGTTAACTACGCATTATTTTTAAATTCTGGTTGATGAAAATAAAGAACATATATCAAACTCTTACATATATTTCTTTTAGATTTTACATGTAACTTTTAATCGTTGTTATTCTTGGTTGAAATTCACTATTTTATTTATGGATGCCCTTAAGTATAAATTACATACACTGATTTTCGGCAAGCATGGCTTAAGTGAAAGTACCGTGTCCTATATCAATACGCGGTTACAATAATTGCGAGAGTGAACCTTCTTACGTCTGGAAGCGAACTTACGAACTACTCTATGAAAATAAGACTGGGCGGATGTTGCTTTCGTTTAAGAGGGATGCGCTAAGGTAGCCCGCGAAATTCAAATTTTATTACGTTTTTTGCAATTCGCAGGTCAGTAACACGTTGTATGTTGATGTAATTATGATTCGCGGCCATAACCAATATGGCTTTACAGAATTTTAATCATTCGAATCAGCATTACAACTCCCTAAGTTCAAAAAATCCTACTGAATGGTTATTTCTGAAATAATCATTCAGTAGGATTTTTTGAAGGGAGTTAGTTGTATTGCCGATTCTAATGATTATAATTTTGTAAAGCCATATTGGTTATGGCCGCGAATCATAATTAGATTAACATAAAACCTGATAATGACCTGAAAATTGCAAAAAAACATTGGAAAATTTGAATTTCGCGGGCTACCTTAGCGCATCCCCCTTAAATCTACTTTCGGTTTCTAGAAAATTCGAGAATATTCTAGTATGTTCTACAGTGCTGCTCCCGACGTCGAGAAACGACCACTACAACCTTCATTCATGACTTAAACAATGATTCATTGCTATATCGTCGCTCTGGTGACGAGCAGCATAAGCAATTACCCTATATTTCATTCATAAATTCTGAAGCCATCTAGCGTCGTATAGTACGAAACAGAAGGACACGCCTACATTGCTTACACCACCCAACAACAGAGGGCGCTATTATGTATATCAGTCACACAACAAGCTTTGATTTAATATATCACGTCACGGGACGCCTGGCAGATGTGAAACATCGAAATCAAACAAACAAACATCGTAAAAAAAGGTCAGGGTTGCGTAGCGGGGGGACCGCGCGCGCGGAGTGAGCGGTGAATCGCCACGCGGCATGCGTCGCCCCGCCAGTAATCGGTTTTACGTGCGCCTATAGATATTTCACATCAAAAACTTGAGCCGTCACGGGACGTCTGGCAGATGTAAAACATCGAAATTATTTACACACTACTACTTAGAGACTGTATAGTAGCAACGCGGCGCCACGCAGCATGCGTCGCCCTGCCAGCAATCGCGTTTATGGTTAAAGAAATTTATTTCTGAATAAGAAATTACAACGATTTCACTTACTTGAGAACATTTATATAACTTAAAAATATAGTATTAACTTTGACATACAAACTAACTTAAATAGTAATTTTTTTTTTTTATAAAAAATCACTAATTAACTAAATAAAAATTCATTACGTGCGGCTATAGATGTTTCACATAAAAAAAAACTTGTTACAAAAAGAAGTTATGATAAGTCCAATTTTTCTCCTAAACCATCTTTAATCTTAGTAGCAATGGTTACTTACCTGTATTCTGGTGCGCGTTCAGCCAGCTCGAGTCCTGTTTGGTAGTCGTAATTCCTGGTTTTTACATACTTTTCGGTCGAAAAACACGTTTTTTGAATTGTAGTTTTAGACCTATTAGAAATATAAGTCCAGAAATATTTGTGTTAACTTCTATACCACAACCTCCAACTCCCTCCTCCCCCTTCTTTCAACTGATTTTAGGTATAGACGGTAACAGTTCTTGCAATTGGTTTGGAAACTCGACCTATAAAGTGAAAACTGTTCATAACCAGATATTGTTTGATAGGTTTTCCATTTATTCCATGCCTATAATGTATTTTTAAATATGTGTATATTTATTAAAATATAAAGCCAAAATGGAAATTTGGTGGGCCAAATTGTCTTAGGGCCTGTCACACCACATTTTTTAAACGCGCCGTTGACGCGCGTTCGTATCGATACAGACGTGATACGCACGCGAGTCAGTCTATTCTGTAGGATAAAAGCGCGCCGTCGAGACACGTTTCTAAAACGCGCGTCAACGGCGCGTTTCGGGTCCGTGAACTTTAATTATATGGTAAACACATTCATAAAACGTATTCAGCGCCTACTCGTGAAGTTAATCATCCCAGAGCAGCAGCAAATTTGAGCATATCGCGATTAATGTGTTCAAATTTCGCAATAAAATAATTGTGCTTTTGAACTATCTTTGCATGCATTACCCATCATTGCACCTGTGTAATATCAATCACTTTATTAATATCAAGCGCGTTCTAATGATCGGTGATTACTGTACCCACAACTTAAATTGTTTAAAATCTCGAGTTGATTGTGTATATCTTCCACAATTCCGTCGTTTATTGCCCTATATTGATGACTGACTAAAGTGGTGATAGAATCAGGGACCGTACAACCCCGGTCAAGGGGTAAGCCTTTCGAAGGGCTAACCCATTCAATGGGTTACCTTTATCATGATGTAATCAATTGAAAGGGTTTTATACTAGAAACTCATTGAAAGGGTTACATGTTAACCCATTGAATGGGTTTTATACTTGAAACCCAGTGAAAGGTTTACATGATAACCCATTCAATGGGTTCTATACCTACTAGAAACCCAGTAACATGAAAAAATCATAATATTATGTTCATTCGATATTCGCCCAGCACGCGTACACACGGCTATACTTCAAGCTGTACATTTCCAGTATAAGCTGATTTTGGATTGTATAGGGTTTCCGTACAATGAGAGGTCGGCGTATATTAGAAATGTATAGCTTGATGTGTAGCCGTGTGTACATGACCAATTTTATCTCAATTCTACCCAGGGACCATTTTGGTTTCCATTTTAGAAAAACCCTATCGTAAACCCTTTCAATGGGTAACCAAAATGGTCCTTGAATAAATACACGACACTTGACTTTTACTCCCTTATTACAAAACAAGGTTTATCTTCAGACCCAGGTTTAAAACATGGAGCCATTATTGAATTTCGAACTTTATTCCGACTATGGTAAAGTTCCTAAACACAAATCTGACAACTTAGTACCGAACTAAGTTTTCAGTTTTGTATAAAGAACGGTATTTCAATCATTGTTATGTTCTTATTACAAAAACTGGCTGCATGGTTTAACCCATGTCAAAATATAAATGTTGTTTTGTAATAAGGCGGTTAATGTCTTGATTTCGTTATCAGCATCTTTCTCTTGTCCACAGGCCATACATGTCGCAAGGCTCCCTAATAGACCAAGTGACGTACCCCTCGCGGGCCTCGGAAGGCGACGTGGCGGCGGCGCGGCGCGCGGCGCACATCCTGCAGCTGGTGCGGCTGGACGCGTGCGCGGCGCGCCACGGCGGCCTGCGGGCCGTGCGCGACTGGCGCGCCACGCTGTCGGGCGGGGAGAAGCAGCGGATGGCCATGGCCAGGATGTTCTACCACAGGTATACATAACTGTTGATAACATGGAACTTGTAGGGCTAGCAAACATTTGGCCGGGCCACAACGCATAGCAACAATCTTGCTGTACATCGCACTCGCCTCCACAGAGTAGGTAACTCGTTCATGGGTCAATGTATACGCCTTTACAACAAACTTCCTACTGACATTCGGAACTTACCCATTAAACGATTTAAAATCTGCATTAAAACCAAACTTGATAAAAAAGGGTGCTATAAAATTTCTGATTTTTTAGAAGACAAAAAAGCTTGGGATTGAGCTGCTCGCTCTGCTAGCCTTGTGATAAAACTGGAAAACTTGACATTTTAATTATTATGCATGATTTTATATACATATTGACATTGCAAAATATTATATACAATTTTACATGAATACTTTGAAAAGTATTATATTTACTGCTTTAATTTATTGTGAATGTGAGCACTATGTGGGTAATTTTTTTTCTCTTTAAATACTTTTCTTTTTTTTTCTTTTCTCAGTTTTAATGATGGTCTGGCATTTTGAACGCTTTATGCGGCCTACCCAAATGTCCTTTCTTTGGTATTGTTCGTCGAGTCGTTGAGCTCCTTAAGTCTTGACTTGAGCTGCACGATTACTGACAAATGCTTACACTGATTGGACAGGTCCACTCAAATT
The DNA here is from genome assembly GCA_948098905.1 of Tiliacea aurago. Classification (NCBI taxonomy): domain Eukaryota; kingdom Metazoa; phylum Arthropoda; class Insecta; order Lepidoptera; family Noctuidae; genus Tiliacea; species Tiliacea aurago. The sequence continues at coordinate 2,884,113 of OX402601.1, forward strand.
TGTGCGGTTCTTTCCTCAAAAGACCATTTCAGACACGGATCTACATGGTCCTCACATGATCTGACCAAGATTATGTCTGGACTTTAAAAGAGACTTTGACCCCTGAGTTTGTTTCGCCATTTCTTCTCAGGGTTAGTCAGATAGGAAATGTCGGCTACATCTAGATTATTTTTTATATGACGTGTAAGTGATTCTAATGTCCTATTTACAGAATAAACGATTTCATTTCATTTCAACACTCACTTTGATACATTTAGTATAAGCCCACTTGTAAGCCCCGGTTGCCCACTAGTTGCCCACAGTTACTCACTTACCTGCCACAGTTACCTACTTATTGGCTATGTTGCCCACACGCAGCCCAGCTATTAGCTCCACGTTAACACCGTGTATATCTTTCCAGGCCCGTATACGCATTACTGGATGAGTGCACGAGCGCCGTCTCCATGGAGACCGAGGTGGTGATGTATGAGGAGGCCGTGAAGGAAGGCATCACGCTACTCTCCATCACGCATAGGCCTAGTGTGTGGTGAGTATTTCCACATCTTTTTGTAGGGCAAAGATCTGACAAACCCATTGATTGACCCATTTGACGACACGGTTGGCGCAGTGGTTAAGCAATTGACTGCTGCGCTGCGTGTTGCAGGTTCGATTCCCGCACGGAACAAATATTTGTATGACCTGCAAGTAGTTGTTCCGGGTCTGCCTGTCTGTGTATGTCAGTTTAAATGTTCGTAAACGCACCCACAATACAGGAGAAATTCCAATTATGGGGCAACGTTTTATATTAAAAAAACAAAAAGAAAAGTACATAAAAAAGCCGTTTAGTTTTCTTTTATTAAAAATTAGTTTTTTTTTACGCATCTCATATGCCTTTGGCCTCTGTTGCTAACAATGATAAACTGGAATATTAAAGTTTTTAATTACTTCATAACAAATTAGCTCATCAATAACAAATGAGACTTAAACTGTTGACTCACTTGTTGACTACAAAGAAAGAGGAAAAACAAAGATAATGATATTAAAATACAAAACGAATATCGTTTTAATAGCCACGGACTATTATATATTTTGATAATGTTTAGTAATAGGCTTTAATAAAAGTACTAACTGTGTAAATAATATATACAACATTAGTTTTTGTTTATAGTAAACCCGAAAAGGGGTCATTGTACTCATCATTTTGAACAATTTTTTCTATCGGACCAACCTTGAAATCGCGAAAAAAAAAGCGAGTTAAGGCTGCGACGCGACACAAAGGGACCGCTCGTCTCGCGACACGCGGGGCCTTTGTGTCGTGTCGCGTCGCGCGACAAATCGCGCCGGTATGTAGAAGCCTTAACTCACATGATTTTTATTTCGCGATTTCAAAGTTGGTCCCATAGAATAAAAAAATCAAAATGACGAGTACAATGACCCCTTTTCGGGTTTAGTATAAACAAAAACTAATGTTGTATAATGTGTAAATAATTATAGCTCCGTGTGGTGCCGGACGTAAAGAATAGCACCACCCCATTTCTTCCCGTGGGTGTCGTTAAAGGCGACTAACGGACTTACTAAAGAATGGGCAGCAGCGTTCTGTATGCATTTTAACACCATACTGCGATCGCCACCCCGCCTGGCAAGCGTGGCGATTATGGAAACCCCCCCACCCTCCCCAATAGGGGAGGCCTGTGGCCAGCAGTGGGCGTCTTTCGGCTGAAATGTTGTGTAAATAATCATCATCAGAGCGTCCACTGCTGGACATAAGCCTCCCCCAATCACCGTCACTTCGACCGGTTCGACTCGGCCCAGTTCGTTTCGACTGTGTTAATCAATTGGAGCTAAATTACTAAAAAATCTTCCCCCCCCCCCCACAGGAAATACCACACCCACGTGCTAGAATTCGACGGCTGTGGCAACTGGTCGTACCGCCCGCTCGACAAGGACGCTCCCATCACGACGGCTCTCGCCACCCTCGCCACCACCTCTAGCATCCCCACCACCACAGACGTAGTACCGGCTGTTGAACACTGACATAAGAAAGGAGAAAGAAATAACAAAAAAAAAAAACGAGCGAGCCTTACTAATGTAAGGCTCGCTCGTTTTTTTTTGGCATATAATGTGTAACATCTAACATCTCACCTTGGTAATAAAGCAACTAATAGTACGTACTAATTCCATGCTATTTTGAAGTACTTACAAACTCCATGTTATTGAAAAGTACTTATTCCATGCTCAAGCTGTCACTTCGTGTTACACATTTCCGTCCCTTTTCTCGAAATCACTCACACAAAGGTGAAAGTAAAAAGTAGGTGTTTATTAACTTGGGAACTCGTGCAGGAAGAACATAGACTACATATTAAGACACACACAAAGAAGAATAGGAAAGGATGAGGAGGTGAAGGAATGGGAAGAATCCAGGTTTCTGATGTCAAGTACATTAACAGCTTATAAAAACATGGTTGGTTCTACCTTCAGATTCGTCAGATCTGACACAAAAAAAAAGCCATACCTAATGCCGTTAGTATAGGATACATAATGTATTCTATACTAACGGCGTTAGGTATGAATTGCGTTATCATGAAACTCTATAGCTGTTTTTTTATGATCTGTGTCTACAACTTTGGCGTAAAACACATTATGGATTATCACGAAATTCTACAACTTTTGGTATCGATGTCTCGATTCATTACATTATTGAATAGTTAGTAGAACACACAAGAATTAAAAAAAAAACGATGAGCCTTACAGTAGACGCATATGATGTGTAACACCTGACATCTTACCATGGTAATAAGCAACTGAGTGGGGACAGAAATTAACCTCAAAATTTAAAAAAAGCTAATTATTTAAATAATTATTCATTAATATACCCCATTTGAAATAATATTAGACGTTTAAATGAACCTTTTTTACAGTCCGTTCAACCGATTTTGAGTTCTATTGCGTTGGTGGCATGACAACTGGCAGCTGTAATAAACAGTTGGTATTGTAACCACGTTTTTGCTTTTAATGCCATCCTTATGCCTACGGAATAGAAGTCAAAATCGGTTGAACGGACTGCAAAAAAGTTTATTTAAATGTCTAATCTTATTTCAAATGGAGTATAGTGGTCGCCCGCTGGTCGAAATTCGACCTACTTACAATCTATATAGTACTTACAGATACCATGAGTAAACTAATTCCATGCTATTAAAAAGTACTTATTTATTCCATGCTCAAGCTGTCACTTCCTGTTACACATTTCCGTCCCTTTTCAAGAAATCACTCCCACAGTATGGTAGATGTTATACATCAAAAAAACTTCACCGAAGGCAACTATTTAGCAACTAAGTCTTTTTGACCAAACACAGACCACAAAATATTCTAAATAGTAGCAACTAACACAAGTTTTAGCCATAGATTAATTTACACTCCTATACTTTTGAAAACTTTCGTGGTTTTGGACGTAGAAGACACTTTCAAGTAGTCAAATTTTGCAGCTAAGGCTAGATTTTTTCGGGCCCAATACTACAATACGTTTTGAGTGAAAAGTTTACTTTTTAATTATTAAGTACTATAAAAATAATTATAGGAGATCGTACTATATGATTTGTCCACTATTTCTATATGCATACCTATTTCTTGGCATACTGGTGATAAGCCATAAAGGCTTTAAAAAAATACTTACCTTATGGTATAATGAATGGGTAAAGGTGAAAATGATACTTTTAATTAAAGAGGGCATTCAAAACCCTTCCTGATAAGGTTTCTGATAGAAATTAAACGATTTAAATGATGACATGATCAAGTTTCGAAGCCGATTTTAAGTATTTTAAATCAATTTTTATTTGGTGGACAAGCGAAAATAGTTTTAATTGGTAAATAATACAGATTGCTATTATGAGATTATAAAACTACATTCCTTAAAGTTTATTTTTATCAAATGAGGGAAACACTGGTTTTAAATGATTTGGTTCCCAGAAGTTAAATAAATAATAAGTTAACAATAAATTACAATTGACCCATTTAATTACTTGTTACAATAAAATACCGTTTCGTTACTGATTAAAACGCATCGTCTCAATGTCCATCAATTTATAATAAACACCAGTTACTGTAAATTAGATTTATTAGTTAATTATTATTAATATTTCTTGTTTTTTTTTAACGTTTATTTTATTATTATTATTGTGAGATTATCAATCATGGCTGTTAGTTATTGTTTTTATTTTGGAATTTTGTATAATAAGTATAACATATCGAAATTATAAGGACATTATTTTTCTGTGTATTTATTTTGGTATATGTTGGAGTGTGTATATTGTAAATATGATAGTATTACGTACAGTTACAGAGGTTATTAAGGGAGATAAATGAGAAATAAAGTGGGATTTTTTAATGAATTCTTGACTTTTATTTACAGCGGCCCTACGATATAAAACCATTCAAGTTATTCATTACGTCAGCACCAACGGGGAGTGGGGGTCTTTGTTTTGCTTATTTTTGATGACATGGGGGACGGGGGGGTCTGGATGGTGATTACGTCAGCAATACTTATTTATTTTACTTTTTCTGATTTTTCTGCTTAATTTAGAAGATTCTGTTTTGAACAAATATGACAAATATACTTGGCTATGCTCGAAAGCGAACAGCATGTTCAGGGATTCCCCGAAACAATTGATATAGCTAACTCAGCTCTCACGCGATGTTTTATGGTTAATTTAGAAAGCACTGAAGTAGGGAAATTACTTAAATGCAAACGCGCATTCAATTCCTGTGTAGTCTATAAACTCCTTATTTCTAGACTCATGAATAAGAATAAAGAAACCATAACGGATAAAAACTGTACCAATGTATACAATTGGGACGTTTAATAATTACTAAAATTCTTCTTACGTACCTAATACTTCAATGGCTCCCTATAGCAAAGCCCCGTTAACAAGATACAAGTTTGTTGCCTCTGGCATCTAATACAATTGCAGAAGCAACTAATGAATTGCATCGATTAAATACCGTTTAGAGGGTGCAGCTTTATTGTTGTTTCAAGTAATGCTATCACCATTTCAGCCGAAAGACGTCAACTGTTGGACATAGGCCACCCCAAAAGGAGGAAGGGGTGCCATAATCGCCACACTTGGCATGCGGGTTGGCGATCGCAGTATGGTGTTAAAAGTTGTTAAGTAATGGTATGCCCATTACTTAACAACTTTTTACTTATGCATTTTAATCGCACCGTGTAACGCGTGTACGTAGTCGCAGCGGAAAAGTGTGGAATTTCTTAATTTCAAATTAGCAGATATTTAGTGTATGACGTCGTGTTATTGTATTTAATAGTTTCGTACAGGTGCGTACACAATGGTTTAACAGAAAATAAAACAACTGCATTAACTTTGTATTCTTAAAAGTTTTTATTAGTACTAGGTACCGGAATCGGTCTCTACATAATATGAGACATACGCAACTCTTAAGTTTTCCCGTTTTTCACTTGAACCAAAAAAATTTCATTATTTTAGTAGTAGTACGTAATTTATGATCTTACTTTGTTTATCTTCACTAAACTACTTTTTATAACTTCTCCCGCTCTGGGCGGAGCAAGAGGGCGTGTCAGACCCGTATTCCTTCATTTGCCTGTGTGCCAGGGCCACGAAGGGATCGTAGATGGTTAATAGAGAATTGTTTTTATAGTTTACAAGAATTTCTGCAACAATAAAGAAAAAAGTATATTTTTAGTTTCCTATAGTTTAGTTTCCTGTATGATGTGCTGTGTGATTAATAATTTAACATGTCTTTTGTTACGTATTGAAAAATATTATTATAAGAATTTAATTTTGTTCTGTGTTGTTTGTATTTTATTGTAACTTAAAATTTATCATTATTTAAAAATCCTAATACATACTTTCTCGTATTTCCGTATAATATCTTAGTAGAATAAGTACCTATTAGGTATTAATGTAAAATTAATTTGCATGCCCTAAACAGGCAAAATATGGACTGTACATATACCATCAACTCTTACAACTGGTGATACCTACATTTTCTGCAAATAAATTATTCTTATTCTTATTACGTCGTAGGTAGGTATATACAACATTAGTTTTTGTTTATACTAAACCTCTTAAGGGGTCATTGAACTCATCATTATGAACAACTTTTACTATGGGACCAACCTTGAAATCGCGAAAAAAAAATCAGCTGTTCCCTACATTTAAGTTCGCTGAACTCGTCAAAATGTATGGAACAGCTGATATTTATTTCGCGATTTCAACTTTGGTCCCATAGTAAAAGTTGTTCATAATGATGAATACAATGACCCCTTAAGAGGTTTAGTATAAACAAAAACTAATGTTGTATACCTGTAACTTATTTCATGTTTACCTATACGTAAACATGAAATAAGTTATTTTCGTATCAATTATCATCAATCTTTTCAGCCGAAAGTCGTCCACTGCTGGACATAGGCCTCCCCCAAAAGGGGGAGTTGCCATAATCACCACGCTTGGCAGGCGGGCTGGCGATCGCAGTATGGTGTTAAAATGCATACAGAACGCTGCTGCCCATTCTCTAGTAAGTCCCTTAGTCGCCTTTTACGACACCCACGGGAAGAAATAGGATGGTGCTGTTCTTTACGGCCACACGGAAATTTTCGTATATAGTTCGTGCCAATTCGAGATAAAAAGGAGACGGATACCTACAATGAATAAAAGGGCATTTTTTGAGATTTATTTGTCCGACGGATTGTCGAAAAAATTGTTGCCTGCTTGAGAAAAAGCTAATCTAGATCTTATTGATCGTCAAAAACAGCATTCAAAAATCAAGTTAATATTAGGCATCTTATTTCTGTGGGTGTGGGCACGCACATCTGCCTACAATTTAGGGTAAAACATGTTACTTACGTGGTATGTAATATAAGTATTAAAAAACAGGTTGTAGTCCTTCTACAGAAAATACATAAACAAATAGGTACTCTGCGATAACTAATTATGTAGGTATCGTAACGTGGTGAATGAGCTAACATCCCCAATGACCCTTCCCTTATTTACTTAGGTAAGTATCAGTGGTCATTGACTAATAAGTAGGTTAGTAGGTACTTGCTAACAAAAGGCAAGGCCCTTGCTAGATTATGACCTGGATCTGTGAGGTTAATATACTTTTGTCATTTCAGATCATCAAAATATTTCACATAAGCCTACATGGGCACTTAGGAAACGTCAGAAGCTAGGTGCACGTTTCTAATTGGTCGTTTCCATCCATAGAGAAGAGCCGACAAGAAACTTTAGGTTACTCTTTTAAAAATAATTGGCTTTTACAATGTTTTCAAATTAAAGTGTTAATATGGTATGCGATACATCCAACACAAAGTTAAAATTTTCTTGTTACAATTATTTACCTCTCCGTACCTCAGGGAGCGGAACTTGGTTAATTTAACCAAATGTCATCCATAGTGGTTTGGAGAACTTAGGAGTCCAAAATTCGTAACTCTGACAAATCATTCAGACCACAATATGTATGACGTGTTAAGTTTAACAAACTGTGCACTTGTTGCTTGTGTAAATTATTTAATCACCAAAGCTCTCAAAACGGTGAAGGAAAACATCGTGAGAAAACCGGCATGACATCAACGGCCCACTCCCTCTCACCGAGGAGGCGTGTGTCCCAGCAGTGGGAACAGGCTGATTATGCAGCACAAAGCCGACTTTGCGTCTAGTTCTAATAGACGGCACGGTAAGCGCAGTGGTTAATTGATTGACTGTTGCGCTGCGTGTCGCGGGAACAACTACTTGTAGGTCATACAAATAATTGTTCCGTGGGGGAATCAACCCACGGAACAATTATTTGTATGACCTACAAGTAGTTGTTCCGGGTCTGGCTGTTTGTGTATGTGAGTTTAAATGTTTGTAAACGCACCCACGATACAGGAGAAATTCCTAGTGTGGAGCAACCTCTAAAAAAAAAAAAAAACTGTCAAAAACCTACTTTCGCATGCAGGCCAGCAGAGACTCGGGGCGCCTAGGCACTTGTCATTTGGACCCGCCCCATCCCGAAGCAATATTTTGACTATTCATACAGTAAGAGGAGTTACTATGTTGACGCATGCAAGAAAGTTGAGAGCGGCCAACCCGTCATACTTTTCAAACAAACGCTCGTACGTGATTATGGTGTTACAACGATTGATGATTGATTGAGTGATTGAGCGTACGAGCGTTTGTCATCTTTCAGTAGAAGCCTGCAAAATGTGTTTTTTTGCACAGATTTTACCTGAACATTGGCCGTTCATAATGTACTCATAAAAAGAAAATGTAAAGATAAAGTTACAATAGAAACCTCGCACATGTAATGACAAACATGTATTTCACAAACTTGTAAGGCCTACTCAAAAACACGTATTTCCTGGAACTAATTTTATGAAATTTCCGCACACTATTTTCCGTTCAATGTTATCGCGTTCTCACTCGCTTGTTAGTAGTTCTCACTCGTGCTGTATGAAACAACAAACTTTTCAACTATGCTCGCGTTGACGATAGACGGACCGGGAAGGGCCCTCTCATATTTTGCATTTCTTTTGACCATTGATAGATAATATTGCATTGGACCTACGGGTGGTCTATAGGTACAATGATATAAGCACGGGGCTTGTACCATTTGCTGCACCTGCAACGCGGTTAACCAAGACTTGTCCGCCTGCCGGCAGGCAAGCGACCTGGTCGCAGTAACACGCCTAGGCGGAAATCCGGGGCTGCCCGCAAGTCAATTTGCACAGTAAAAATATGCCAATGGATATTATAGGTGTATGATGGTCCAGTCCTTTGGTTGTAGAAAACTGGGCCTCCACCGTATAGTTTCAGCCGCAACTTATTACGAAGCCCAGGGCTCAGGTCAACAACTAAACCACTACTAATATGATAAGCAACAAATGTCCCATTTATTTTATCACATTTCTTTCTTCAGTAACTTTATTGAGGAGATTCACACTCGTCACTATGTGAGTAACCTCTTCTGTTAAGTTAACAACGTTGTTATTTGTTGTATTTAGAAAAACAATCTGTTATTTCACTGCGGTGACAAACAGAGGTGAAGTAAGCAATGAACTTAGCGTAAGCGTAGCGTAATCAACCTATATTGTTCCCAGTGCCTGGGCCAAGGGACACAGGCCTTCTCTCGGGGGGCACATTGGGCCGTAATCCACCACGCGGGCCCAGTGTGGATTGGTAATGTCACATGTATTCGATTATTTGGTTCTTAGGACATGCCGGTTTCCTGACGATGTTTTCCTTCACCGAGAGAAGTGGTGATGAAATAATTTACACAAAGTAAAGTGCCTGCTTGGGTTCGAACACACGACCTACAACTCGTAAATCACGGCCGTTACCACTGGGCGACCACTGCTCAAGCAATGAACTTAGGAATATATTTTTTCTGTTGCTTTTACCGTGAGAAAGAACAGTTATCTACCTATTAGTTTTTAGTCTAACATATAGGGTGAACAGCGGGATGAATAATAAAACGGTGCCTAGGGGTTTACTACAATTAAACAGAACGTTGTCAAATCTGTCTGTTATTATAAAATATGGCCCGTTATTATTATTAAATCTTTATTTACAGATCACACAGAGATCCATACAGGGTTAGTAAAGAAAACCTAAAAACGAATGTTAGTATCATAATCCTAATATACATATAATCATAGTGCTAAAGTCCGGAGTCGGACCTCACACTATCCACGTAGTATATAGTACGCACTTGTAGACGTATGAAGTCCGATCCAGTGACGCAGCATCGGACAATCCCACTTACAGCACAACATGTTCAGGATGCTGTGGGAGCCGGCACGCATTATGCTTTCGCCAAAATACGTAATAAAATCGTTGGTTTGATGATGAAAGACAAGAAACCACTGCCAGCCAGCGCCCATGGCAACCAGCGTTGTGGCTCTGTCTCGCATAGGGTCATCTATAGCATTATGTTGAGCAATGGCCGTTTTGCGTAGATGTGACGCTTATTTTCCCCTAACTTTTTTTATTTTTTTGTGTTTGTGTCTTTTCTTTACAGAAATATTGGACAGTATGCTTGATTCGTGCTTGAAAAATGAATTACGCTGATGATGCACAATTTGGGTTTCAACCTGGACTTTCAACGGAAAGTGCCATCCTAAGTCTCAAGAATACTGTCCAATATTACACTGATTGTAAAACGCCGGTAGGTATATGCCTGTTTCCTGGATGTTTTCAGAGCCTTCGACCTTGTGTCATACGATGTGCTTGGAAGAAGTTCGGGGACAGGAATGTACCGACTGAAGTTCGTAAAATCTTGCAGTATTGGTACGCGAACCAAACTAATAATGTAAAGTGACCAACACACTCTCTGAAACGTATGGGTTGGAGTGCAGTGTGAGACGTCAACCCCCCCTGGGTTGACGTCTCCCGGGTTCTTCCACTTATACGTTAATGACCTCATATTCGAGCTCAGCAGCATGCGTGTCGGTTGTCGGGTTGGTGGTGATTAACAGCTATGCGGACGACGTGCTGGTGCTGCTGGGCCCGACTGCAGGATCTATTGCAGAGATGTTGAAAGTATGCGAGGACTATGCTGTTGCACATGGGCTCGTGTCATCATCATCATTTCAGCCAAAATACGTCCACTGCTGGACTTAGGCCTCCCCCAAAAAGGGGGGATTTGCCATAATCGCCGCGCTTGGCAGGCGGGTTGGCGATCGCAGTATGGTTTTAAAAATGCCTAGAGAACGCTGCTGCCCATTCTCTAGTAAGTCCCTTAGTCGCTTTTTACGACACCCATGGGAAGAAATGGGATGGGCTCGTGTACAATGTTAAAAATGTGAATGTTAAAAAACATAAAAAGAGTGAATACATGTAAATATCTGGGGCACATACTTACCGACGAGCTTATAGATAAAGTAAGAAAGATGAGCTTAATTTAATTAATTATAATAATAATTTCATTAAGAGCGAGCGTAGGGCATTGTTGGCGGTTCGAGGTACCTAATATGTTGGCACGTTGATTCTCCCGCTGTACCGACCAAATTCATCAGTGTCTGTACACGGGAGGTCTATGGACCAGCTACACCCAAAGGTCACTAGATGTCGTGCACGTTCATTATAATAATATTTTCAGAATGCTCTTGCGACTGCCCCGTTTCTGTAGTGCGTCGGAAATGTTTACACAGAATCGACATGACGGCTTTCATGCAATCATTCGAAGAAAATCGTATCATTAGTAGAACACGGGCCAGTAACAACAACATTCGGAATACATTCAGTGAGTTTCTATTCTCCCATGTTAAGGCATTTTGTGGAGAGGATGGGCATGTGAGAAACTTGTACCTTACTTGGTCATCTTCTGTGCAAAGTCTACAGCGAGGGGTAAGACAGGGACCCGTCATCGCTCCGAAATTATTCATCGTTACATAGGAGGATTTCTTCAAGTTCCTGAACTGGAAAGGGGTTGGCATCAACATCAATGGCGAGTACATTACTCACCTTCGGTTTGCCGGCGATATGCGTAACGAGCTGCGATATATCATGGCTGAGACTATGGAGGACCTCAGTAGAATGCTCGATGACCTCAGTAGGGCATCTGGAAGTGGGTCTTAAAATGAACATGGAGAAAACGAAGGTCATGTTAAATGCCCATGAAGATCGAAGACTCTACACTCAAAGTTGTGGAGATTATTAGTGTACCTAGGACAAACTGTCTAATTAGGTAGGTCCAACTTCGGGCCGGGGCTGCCATGAAGCGGCTCCTGCCCAATCTGGGGGGTCCAAACGCCTCCTGCCGGAGGCTCTACGCGGGGGTCGTGCGGTCCATGGCCCTTTACGGGGCACCGGTGTGGGCGCGTTCTATAAGGCTGCGACCAACCCAGCGATTGAACGCGTCCCAAAGGGTCATGGCCATCAGGCTGGTCCGAGGATACCGCACGGTCTCCCGTGAGGCGGCGAGCCTCCTTGCCGGACTACCACCATGGGATCTGGAGGCAAAAGTCCTCGCGCACGTCTGGGAGTGGTGCGAGGAGGCGAAACGCCGGGGTGAAACTCCGCTACCGCGAGAAATCACGGCACAGCGGACAGAGCTCCGGCGGGATCTTATGGCGGCATGGAGAGTGCGATTGTCGCAACCCAGCGCTGGGCACGCCACAATTGTGGCGACAAGTCCCCTCTTTGAGGAGTGGCTAGAGAGGCGCCACGGCATCCTCACCTTCCGCCTGACACAGGTCCTCACCGGACACGGTTGTTTCGGGAGGTTCCTGTTCAGGATAAAGCGGGAGGAAATGCCCGGGTGTCACCACTGTGTGGATCGCCCGGAGGACACGGTGGAGCATACGGTGGAGGTCTGCCCAGCTTGGGCGGAGCACCGCCGTGTCCTCACGGAGGCGATCGGCGGCGGCGATCTCTCGCGTCCGGCCCTGGTTCAGGCCATGGTTCGGAGCGAGAGTGCATGGGAGGCCGTCACCTCCTTCTGCGAAGCAGTAATGCTTGCGAAAGAGGAGGCGGAACGCGTGAGGGAGAGGCAAGGTTCGCGCCCTCGCGCCCCTAGTCGCCGCAGGAGACGCCCCGGGCGTCGGGAGTCGCAAGCTGATTTCCGGCCACCGTAGGCGTGGGCCTGCGGACGGTGAGCGATGGGTAGCTCACCATCCGATAACGACCAGGCCCGGGTCGACGGCGCGTCGTATTCCACGCGCGCCTCAAAGAGTTGTCAGCACCAACTGACGGGGTCCGCTAGGGCCAATGCCTGCCAGGGTTGCGAGTTTGTCCGAAAGGGATATCGTGGCCTTGGCACACAGGCAAATGAAGGAATACGGGTGGGTTTTAGTCAGTAAAAGTCTGACACGCCCTCCCGCTCCGCCCAGAGCGGCAGAAGTTATTTGATAATTTCCCACCCAAAAAAAAAAAAAAAGGTAGGTCCAACTTCGAGAAAGAGCTCAATCGTCGAATCCGACTTGGCTGGGCAGCGTTCGGGAAACTACATAAAATCTTCTCGTCTCATATACCACAGTGTCTCAAGACGAAAGTCTTTGACCAGTGTGTGTTGCCAGTGATGACCTATGGCACTGAAACGTGGTCGGTCACAATGGGCCTCATTAGAATGCTGAAAGTCACCCAACGGGCAATAGAGAGGGCTATGCTTGAAGTTTCCCTTTCCCTTCGTGATCGAATCAGAAATGAAGAGATCCGCAGGAGAACCAAGGTAACCGACATAGCCCAAAGAATTGCCAAACTTAAGTGGGAGTGGGCAGAGCACATTGCTCGCAGAACACATGGCCGATGGTGCTGAAAGGTCCTTGCGACCTCGTACCGTAAGACGTAACGTTGGAAGTCCTCAAGATCACCTTGATGACTTGGTGAAAGCCGCAGGAATCCGCTGGATGCAAAAAGCATAGAACCGGTCGAAGTGGCGGAGCTTGGGGAAGGCCTATGTCCAGCAGTGGACGTCTTTCGGCTGAAATAGTGATAGCCTCAGATCGTATTGAAAACCGATCGTCGGCTACGTCGTGCCTACATTGCTGCTACACCGCTCCTACGCTGCGCCTACGCCGCTATACCTACGAATCGACTACGCTGTCTACGTTGCGACTATGTGTCTACAATGCGACTACGGTGCGGCTACGCCGCGCCCATATGTTCCTTTCCGTGTTCAATTCCAGACACCCTGGCTGCGTGAAATCACCACGTTTTTGTAGCGCGGTACATGCCCACCATAACGGGTTTCAGTTTGCGCCAGTTTTAGACTGTTTATTAATAGACTAACTTTAAACAATGGTTTTTCGTCGCAAATACACGTCTATAAAAAGATAAGCTATCTCGAATAAATGATACATACTCGTAGTACCAAAAAAATAAAAGATAGGTATTATTATTAGTACAGAACAGAAATTGTCGGCAACTAGACGTCCTAGACTAAAAATAATGAAATGTTTATCTCCCCCTTGTTTGTCGCGGTGTCTACGAAGCGATTTTCCGCTACGCCATTCCTACGCTACGATGATGCTACGCTGAGTCTACGGGCGGTGCCGCTACGCTTTGCCTATGATGTGACAACACCGCCCCTGCCTACGCTGTGCGTACAGTGCGGCTACACTTTGCTTGTGATGCAGGTACGCCGCCCGTACTTACACGTGTGCCTATGGTGCGGCCACGCTTTGCCTGTGATGCCGCTACGCCGCCCGTGTCTGCACTGAACCTGCGATGCGGCTACGCTTTGCCTGTGATGCCGCTACGCCGCCCGTGCCTACGCTGAACCTACGGTGCGGCTACGCTTTGCCTGTGGTGCAGCTACGCCGCCCGTGCCTGCACTAAACCTACGATGCAGCTACGCTTTGCCTGTGATGCAGCTACGCCGCCCGTGCCTACGCTGAACCTACGGTGCGGCTACGCTTTGCCTGTGGTGCAGCTACGCCGCCCGTGCCTGCAGTAAACCTACGATGCAGCTACGCTTTGCCTGTGATGCCGCTACACCGCCCGTGCCTGCACTGAACCTACGATGCGGCTACGCTTTGCCTGTGATGCAGCTACACCGCCCGTGTCTACGCTGGTCACTGTGCCTACGGTGTGGCTACGCTTCATTTAAATGCTAGTCTCTTTTGTAAGTACATTACAGTACACACATACAAAACTATAATAAATTGAATTAAAATAGTTACGATTCCTGATTATCTTTTCAGCATAACAAGCGATTTTAACCACATGAGCGAAGCCGTAGGAAAAGTAGTAGGTAGTATAAAATTCGCTCTACTCGGTAAAAACAACCTATCACTCAAAACTGGTATAAAATAAAATGAGAGCAAATTCGGGTTATGAACCTTTCGCTAAAAGATTATGAACGAATTCCCGAGAGTATTGACCTCTGCTTCAGATGGTTATACATAATTAATTTATAAGTACCTAGATTGTGTTGCTAACTAAGTTGGTAATCACGTGAATAAAAGAGAAAGGCGTAAACAACGTACTTATTTCTTAGTAAGAATCAGCTGTAGCTTGCGTCATGCGTGGGAATTTGTTATTTTGTTAAGGCTACGATGGGAGATCGCGGAAAATTCATATTTTGTTTTTCTTTTCAGTAATGCATCTACAACTGTGGATATAACTAAGATGCATTGGATTGGAAGGGCCACCAAGAGCAACAATAGCTAAGTAAAGCTACATAGTTCTGGTATACTCAGTGCTCTTAAGCACTTACTTACTGTAATTTGTAGCATTTTGCTAGGGACTTTGTTCGGTATCAATAAGAATATTAATGTTTGTATAGTTATTATTTATTAATTAAGGCGTTCTAACTTCGATGGTGGATCAGCAACGAGGTTACTTATATTATAATTGTTTATGTTGCTTCTTTTTGAGTACCTACTGTGCAAATATTTCGACACAAATGTATTTTTGTTACAGAATGAATAACTTGAACTGTACTACCGTGCAGTCAGGTCCCCTTTTAAACATTGCTGACTTGCGGCTGCAGAACTGGGCTATAGGTGTAAGTGTGCGTAAATTGAAAGTCAGCCTCCGATCCTACTTTAGTTTGAACCTCAGAGAAAAACTAAATCTCACTCCTAAGCACAACTTAATACATAATCATTTTTATATTTCACTGCTTGGATACAGGGCTCCGCTCTGTGAGAGGGACTGGGCCGTAATCTACCACGCGGGCCCAGTGCGGGTTGGTAGATGTCACATGTCTTCGAATTTTTGGTTCTAGGACATGCCGGTTTCCTCACGATGTTTCCCTTCACCGTTTTGAGACCAGTGGTGATGAAATAATTTACACAAAGTAAAGCACCTGTCTGGGTTTGAACCTTTGACTCGTGAGTCACAGCCACTGGGCCAGCACTGCTCTGGCTTACTGCTAGTGTTCCTATAATTAACTTAACACGTCATACAAATTGTGGTCTGAACGATTTGTCAGAGTTATGAATTTCGGGCTCCTAAGTTCTCCCAACCACTATGGATGACATTATTTTGGTTAAATTAACCAAGTTCCGCTCCCTGAGGTACGAAATAAATTGCACAAGATGATACACAGTCTAATTACACGTTTACCAGTAAGTTTGAAGCGTGCGATGACAAATAAACGCAAATAAACATGGTAATCATTTCTTAAAATTGACGTTAATTACTTTCAAGAAATCGAGATACGTTTTCCTCAACTCTTGTTTTGAACTAAAAATAAACGTTCCGTTTTATGCCTAAAGCATTTAACGAGAAATATTAATTATAGTTCTTTGGAAATCCGTGAATCGGATATATGTCTTTATATTAGATCATAGCCGTTTAGAAATGGCTTTAGCCGAGATTAGAAATGGCTCTCCTCTATTTATATATATTTTTAAGATATTTTGTGTCAGGTCAGTTCCACACTTTTTGAAATAAATAAAATATATGCTTTTCATTAACACCAAATATGATCTAGTGAGAGGCAAATATAGGTATCCATTTTTATTTCAACTGTTTGTTTTTGTTTTGGAATTGGAATCGTCTAATCAAACCTTTATTCTGGTATCCACATAGTCAAGCTACAATTTTTTTTTTTTTCTAAGATGTTAACTAAACATATTGACATCTAAAATCCGTCATTTTTATTTTGTAAAAACAAAGCCTAAGTAGAACCATTACCTGACCTCGACGAGTCGACGGACACTTCATAAATTAAAATCCATCCAGCCGTTACGTGTCTTCGAGAGTATAAAAACCGGTCAAGAGCGAGTCAGACTCGCGCACCGAGGGTTCCGTACGAATATATGATGTTAATGATTTCTGAAAAAACTGTGCTATTTAGAGACATCGTTTTATTTTTACTGTAATCTTTACATAAGCTTCTATCATATAGAATAATTTCAGATTTTTATCTCTGCAAACTTTTGCAGAGATAAAAATCTGAAATTATTCTATATGATAGAAGCTGGAACGGTATTTTTTTTTACATTTTTCATCACAAGTCGGAAACAAGACTGCCTAAAAAAAAAATATTTTTTGCGAATGTGCAAACAGCGTTCTTTCATATGATACCCCACATGCCCTAGTAGCTCCATTTCAAATTTTTCACACCCCCTTTCAGTCCCTTTTGCAAAAAAGATATATTTTTTTCTTGTTTGTGTGATGGTGTAGATGTCACAAATTTCTTCGAATTTTTGGTTATTGATTCTTTTAAGTAAATAAAAACAACTAAACTGCATCATTCAAGGCGTCATAAGCACTTCTGTGTCATTCCACAAAATTTTACTACCTCAAAAGTTAGCCAGATAGTAGTTTTTATTTTTAGTTAATTACTAATTCAATTCTACCTTGCGTTGGAATAGTAGAGGTCCCGGTCACTCAATGAACGCGTGTCGAACTGACCGCTGACACGAAGATAAGCAAGGTTGTTCACATTTTTAATGAGATACCCCATTTTTTAATTTATTTACATAGATTATTAAGATATTTTGTATATAATTGGATGCTGGCGCCTACAATACATGAATACAGACATTATTGTTTTGCTTGATCTTTTAAGTGTACAAGGTGGAGTCGACAATACAACAGTAAATTAAACTGCGTATATCTAATGATGTTCCCAGTCTGTATACAAAAAATCAATCAAAGTTATCCAACCGCTGTCACTACAGCTAAAGATTGGCAACACCCTTAGTCCATCGCGAATATTTTTTTTTTTTGGGCAAAATCACAACTGTCTAACTATCACGGTTCATGAGATAAAGCCTGGTGACAGACGGACAGACAGACAGACGGCGGAGCCTTAGTAATAGGGTTCCCGTTTTGCCCTTTGGGTACGGAACCCTAAAAAAACAAAATCGGTCCACAATTGACGGAGAAATCGGTGAACAAACATAAAAAAAAAAACAAACATATCTAAGACGAACACACGGACACCCCACGATAAAATCCACCCGCTTGTTGCCAAAGCGCCGGCGGTGTCAGCAAGACGACCCCTCACTGCTGGCATGCCACCGGTGAGGTGATAACTTGTTGTTCACGCGCCACTGACCGTCCACGCGTTATTGGCTAGTTTTTGTAGCTTACAGCCGGTCTATTCTGTAAGAATCTCGCCGTGAAATCTTAAGTGAAGTGAGATATAAATGAATAAAGATTTTGGATACATATCATCTTAAAAGAAAGTCGAGCAGAAGGAGAATATGAATATTATCACCCGGAGAGACGGTTTTGACACAGCATCGGTAGCACACGCCAACCTTATCTGGCGATGCTTGGCCCGCGGTTATCAGCCCCTAATTAAATCACTGTATCGATAGCTGCTTACAAATTGTGCCGTACTGATGAACTTGATAGACCATTAAATAAAAAATGCATTCGTTAATTATATCAATTCAGACCTTGGTAGACCTTCAGACAAGCCCCTAAAGTAATATCTGGCTTTGTGTCCGGAATCTAGTCTACAACAAGATCTTCTATTTTTAACCGACTTCCAAAAAGGATTAGCTTAATGTTCGTCTGTAATTTTTTTATTCATTACAAATAAATTCATAATTATCATCTGCTGACGGTACTTTAAGCTAAACTGACGTTCAATTGAGCTTATCAAGATAAAAATAATTCGGGCTCCTCCGGGACGGGGGCCTCGGGGATCGGGGCACTCAGGGAATAACCCTTAAAATCATGATATATAATAGATCTCAAAACTATTTACACTAGGTACTAACGAGATAAACAAAAAAATACAACAACAAAAAAAAGGACACTTAAGCGGCGAAGTACTCGTCTGTATGTTTTTTTCTCGTCTTTATGATTCTAAAGGGGAAATTAAGGTAATTTTTGGCTTTGTAGCGTTTTTTTGGGGGTCGATTGTTTTATCTTTGTAAAAAGTTTTTTTATGATCAGTTTATCTAGAATTACTAAATTATTATTGATTTAATTAAATGATACTACTTAAACCGATTATTATGGAGAACTATTATTGAATAAAGGCCTCCTATAGAATTATCTATCACACTTAGGTTAGATAAGTTTACAGTGCCTAAATTTCCGCGATTGCATGCGCACGCGCGCAGATCGTGATTTGCACGACATCCCGTGAGGTCGCGACTCGCGAGGCGTAACCGATGGTTAGTTTAACTTGACACTTGCGATAGATACGTTACATTTTAGATAAGACATAGTTAACGCCCAATTATCAATCAGACACGGAATCAAAGCGGCCAAGAAATTATGGAATCGGCTTTTCTTATGAAAATGAAAAGTAACACCATTTTCTATTACTTATTCTATAATTGAGTATCCGAGATAGCAAACGTTACACCGTATTTTAGAGAGCTAATTGCGTAACACACTATCAGTAGGAATCGGTTTCAGTTTGACATATACAAGATAAGAATGCTTGGAAACATGCTGGTCCTGCTCCATAGGACAATCTAGAGTCTTCCTATTTTAATTGTATAATTTATTATTTTTATGACATTTATTTTAAATTAGGTGATTACCTTAACTCACACTGATATTATTGTTATTTTTGAGGAAATCGTATATATTTTTTAAAAATTTTGTAAATATGTGAGCACCATGTTCTATCACATAATTAATTTATGTCATTGCTTCATTCTTAACTCTTTTTATTACCTATTGTGGTATAGTAATTTTATTCTAGGTGCATCGTCTTCACATATAATTATATAATTAATTTAAATTAAAAATATTGTACAAGATTTTAAAAGAGTACCGGTGGAGTTTCTTGCCCATTCTTCTCCATACGAAACTACATTTTGGAAGGGGCGACTAGAATCAATTCTATTTTTTTTTGTAAATATTGACGTTCAAAAGTGCCTTTTATGTGCCTATTTGAAATAAACAATTTGACTTTGACTTTGACAGTTCAACAACATTCATTGCGTTATTTACGTTGTTGAGCAAACATTTTTTTCTACCATAAGAAGCAATGGATTAGCAATATACTTCAAAATCATTCCGATTCCGATTCAAACTGTGTTACGCAATTAGGGTACAGCTTTGTCTCCGCCTGCAATACCAAAATTCTATAGACTATAAAGCTTGTTTTTCTCTTTTCAGTTATGCTTGTTTTTGCAGTCGGGATTTTAGTTTTTTTAATAATTTGCTTTATTTCAAGCATTTTAGTTTTATTAATACATATCATTGGAATTGACTCATTAATAGCTAACAATATAAAATATGATTAAAATAATAAAAGTTAGAACATTGTTGAAATTTAAATTGTAGGCGTGATGATACGTGTAAAACAATGAAACCCAAATCTGTCAACCAACCAACAAACCAGATATCCCAGCAATTGGATTGTGGAGGTCAAATGGCAGTCTTTTTCAGTGAATTAATTTACTGATATCCGCTTCAAGTAAGATAGGAAGTTGACCCCAACATGTTGAGGATCAGGAAAATACTTAGATGCGTACCTAGTGCAGATGACCACCGAAGTTTGAAAGACGGATCAGTAAAGTTAGCATACAGGGTCAAATGAAATGAGCTAGCAAGCTAGCATTTAATCAAAAACCCATACGATATGGTTACAGTGGTACCCAATTGATAAGGCGCGTTGTGAATCTTCGTTCGCACAGAAAAGAAAGTATGGCCCCGAAGATTAACGAAAGAATGCTTAAAACTTACAATCAACCTTAGGTCACTATCATAAGGTTCATAATACACTGGAGCTGCTAGCGTGCACTCGATCAGAAGTATGGCGGCTGACAAACATGCCACGCGGCGCGCGCTAACATGGCGGCAGCTGCCGACCAATAGCGGTACAGGAAAAAGAACCGCGGTGCGTGGAGCGTGCCGATAGCTCAAAAGCATTTCGCGCACTTTTAAAATTCACCTTCTGCGCAGGTACATCGGTAAGCCATATCAATTGGGTACTACTGTACCCATATATTTATATACAACATGTCTCGGAATTAACCCATAACCTCTTAAGGGGTCATTATACTCATCATTATAAACAACTTTTACTATGGCACCAAACCTGAAATCCCGAAAAAAAAATCAGCTGTTCCCTACATTTATGTTCTCTTATCTCGTCAAAATGTAGGGAACAGCAGATTTTTTTTTCGCGATTTCAGGTTTGGTGCCATATTAAAAGTTGTTTATAATGATGAGTACAATGACGAGTTGTGCATTAATTCTGGGACATGTTGTATATATAGGTACAACATGTCCCAGAATTAATGCACAACTTTTTGAACGGCTGAATTTATAAGCCATTCAAATTTGGTTACCCGGGTTTTGATTGGGTTTTTCTAAGCAGTTAATCAAAAGCCCATACGGTGTGGCTACTTACCTAGCGGCTTGTAAACCCCTGTTTACATGCCGCTCGGTAAGTAGCGAAGCTAAAATGAACTCTATATTACATGCCACATTGATCATAGATGTTTTTTTTAAGTAATAAAAAAAAATAAACAAATATCTCGAAAACGGTGCGTCCTAGGTAAAAAATTACAGAAATGTAACCCCCCTGTGTCAACATGAATTTAAGTAAAACAAAACAACAACCTGTCAAGCCCCATTGATGCCCAAAAGGCAATCAATCAAACCAAGGAATCAGCGGCAAATACAATAATAAAAATATGTATATATTTTTAAATTTTTCGCTGAACCCATTGAAAGGGGTTTCGACGTGGTTTATTCTAAGCGGTTAATCAAAAACCCATACGATATGGGTAACCCTTTTACTGGGTTTCAAGCAAAAACCCATTCAAGGAGTTACATCATGGTAACATCAGTGTGCGGGTTGACTTCGATAAATGCAATTTGAGATCTATTGATGTTTCATAAGACTCAAATTATATACAACAAATTTCAAAGCGACCGGGCTGGATGCGGGGCGGGCGCGTGTCGTGCGCGTAGCGAGTGCGTGACCTAGGTACTCTTTATTTGCAAACAGAAATAGACTTTTACTATTATACAGTAATCAATATAATCATCACATTATATAAATGAAAGAACCATAATTATTACAACTTCTGCTATTGCAACTACATATTATTATGCCAAATAATTTATATCAAGTTCAATTTTTCCTGTTTAAGTTGAAGATCCGGCTATCCCAAATGAATGTTTAAAATATTTGGAATACCTAATAATATTATCTTGTAGGGACCACGTGTGGGCCACGCGTGAAATATTGGGTACACATTGTTTTATATTTAAGTACATTACTTATTATTATTTGGCAAGGGGTTATCTCATGCCATGTAGTGATCCCAAATGGGGGATCCGATAATAGCGAGGCCTTTTGTCTAATTAAGAGCTAATAACTATTTCTGCTAAGTACGTATTACATTGTTGAAGGTTCTGGAAAATCCCGAGAAAAACTCATTATAAAAGACAGAGAGAATTACAGAAGAAAAAACCGGTCAAGAGCGAGTCGGACTCGCGCACCGAGGGTTCCGTACGTATATAATATGATGTTGATGATTTCTGAAAAACTGTGCTATTTAGAGACATCGTTTTATGTTTCCTGTAATCTTTATATAAACTTCTATCACATAAAATAATTTCAGATTTTTATCTATGCAAACTTCGGAGATAAGGGGGGGGGGAACGGGTTTTTTTTACATTTTTCATCAAAAGTCGAAAACTATGCTACCTAAAAAAAAATGTTTGAGAATGTGCAAACAGCGCTCTTTCATATGATACCCCACATGCCCTAGTAGCCCCACTTCTTATTTTTAAGACCCCCTTTCAGTCCCTTTTACAAAAAAGGTTTATTTTTTTAAATTTATTTCTTGTTTGCAAAATAGTTGGGCAAACGTCATCTAAAACTATTCTAAATTTCAAGTTGATAGCATTAGTAGTTCTTGAGATATCCAGGTGTGACAGACAGACAGACAGACTTAGTCTCACCATAAGGGTTCCTTTTTACCATTTTGGTACAGAACCCTAAAAAGAGCCTTAATTACCTGAAATTCTCGTTTCTGTACAAAGATAGGTTCAACAACACGATTGCACAGCATACCCACATTTCACCATTAACGTTTTTAAAATAATAAAACATCACGCCTGTACACCCAAAAGTTAAGCAGAGGTGTACTTAAAGTAGGTACATTCACATTTTGCCAGTTAGTTTGTCTTTAAGTCCCATGTAATAAATGGGGCGAGCCTAACAATCGAACAAAAAACAAAATTAATTGTTACTTTGTGTAATTGTACCTATATTATAGATAATAAGTATAAATTTAATTTCCGAACTCACTAGCCATGTATAAGCCATCAAAGGCTTCTGTGGTTTTTAGCATAATTATTAACTCTGCGATACTTATATATATTTTTTGAACATTAATAAAAAAAAATAAAAATAAAATACTATAGCAAGGTATCTTGGAGGATCATGTCATAGAACCAACCGCACTGGGCCCTTGTAGTAGATTATAACCCACTCCCTCGCGAATAAAGGAGGTGTGTCCCAGCAGTGGGAAAATCATAGGCTGATTATAGAAGTAGAAATAAGGAGGTTTTAATTATCTACTAGAGAAACTCGGTAAGTAGGTATCTACCAACTTATAAATCGCAGAGCATATACTATCTACAGAACATGAGACATGAATATGATAGCTTATTTTAATTAGTTACATAAGAGTATTACAATATTATGTCAGAGAACAATGAGATTTCATAATACTTTATTATTGTTTGCCTCTCGCTCACACTCTTACTGCCACGCGAAGAAAAAGGCGTGGTCCGTTTAGTTTTACTTCCTCTTTAAGGAAAACTCTCCATTGATTCTAAAACATCTATTTTTGGAGCATAGTTTTGCAAGGTTCAGCTTTAACGATTTATGTGTCATTATGGTGCTAAAATTACACTGAAACTACGATGATATCTTCATTATAGTTTTTAGCAAAAATCTATAAATCTATCTTGGTACCAAACTTTTTTGTGAAACCAAACTATCTAAGGAGATGCAGGCAGGGGTTGTTGAGTTTCATAAAGAGCAAGTTCTATGAAGTCATTTATAGAGGATTGGTTATGCATGAAACTTTTCTAATTCTCCTTCTGTGCTGACGAAATACATAGAACACCAAAATTAAAAAAAAAAACAAAGAAATTGGTAATTTTCATAATGAAATGGACAACAATAACAAAACCAACTGTTGCTGTACATATAAGCCTATAATGTTCCCAGTGTTCCCACTGCTGGGTCATAGGCCTCCTCTCTGTGAGAGGTAGTGGGCTGTAATCCACCACGCGGGTCTTTGAGAGCCACTGCTCTCCCTTTTGGCGCTTTACTTTGTGTACATTATGTCATCATCACTATGATGTTCGAACCTACGACCTACAAGTCGTAAGTCGCGGCCGTTACCACTGAGCCATCACTGCTGCTGTAGAGGGTAATTATTACAAATATACTATGACTTTACGTTCCCATAAACTCAATGCTAATGGAATACATAGTTGAGTGAGTGAAGCTGCGGGCACAGCTGATGGACAATAATACCTGAAAGAGCCGCCACGAGGATGGCATGGTGAAAGACACCAATTCATATAATATTTTACCAGGAATAATCCGGCCTGGATTTACAAGGTAAAATGAAAGCGAGAATGTGAAGGGATGTAAGTTAAGTATATCATGGCATAGCCCGTCACACGACCGTGTCGAGGGCGTTGTCAGATGAGCCACCATGACCTTCCACACGACCCGGCGCCGTACGCTACGATAGTGAATTAATAACTTCGTATAGTTGTGGTTGATAAATATCAAGTAGCGTGATTACGGCTGAATATAGGCCACTCCTTCTTAGTTTCATAATATGACTTGATGTAACTGACAAAACTAGCTAACGGTCCACCTGATGTCGCGTGGACATCATCTGCATAGCTTTTTCACAATTATGCTTGGCTTAGTTTCCAGGCTAACTGGATGCAGCTTTAAATGCAACCGTCGGCAGTTTTGGATCGGCGAACACAAGTGCGACACCAGCTGCCGATAATGCTGAGCAAGCGCCGCCCGCCGCCGCCCGCCGTCGCCTGCGCCACAATACCGGCTGCGGAAACGTCACGCGTTGGTACGTCGACCCGTAAACATGCCTACGCTGCCATTGTCACTGCCAGCAAATCTGATGCGTCGCAGCCTAAGCGACAAAACAGAAAAGGGGATAAAATGAAAATGGGTGCTCAACCTGCCCTGACTGCGGTCCGTAGCTCCATTCCAAGAACGAGCCAGGTGGATGAGGAGGGTTTCACTAAACTACATATAACACGTGAACAAAGTGTTTATATTATTATATTAGACTCTAAGAAAGTGGAACGGACTTGTGTAAAGTACAATCAGCACTATTCTAAGTTTTAAAATAATTATCACGTAGCAAATTAAGTTACATTCAAATTACTTATTAGTCTTATAGGCTAGATTGTAATTAATTATTAAGAACCTGGTTCTTTTTAATAAAGGATAAAAAAAAAAAAAAAACTAGAGTGGAAAGGAAGAAAAAGAAGCCCTGTTCTCGTAACCTGTGCGGTACCGCACCGAGTGGACCAACATGCTGCTGCGCCCTGCTGTGCCTACGACGCAGCTGTACATTTCACGTCTGCACCACTCCACGACGATCAAGGAAGCCGTGCAGTATGTGAAAGTGAAGACCAACTGGATTCTGAGGGTCGAAGGGTTGGAATCGCGCCACAACATCAACTTTAAGTCATTTGTGGTACGAATCCCAACCAACCATCTACAGACCTGCTTGAAGGAGGACTTTTAGCCGAAAGGTATATCGACGTTTCCGAGGACGGTGACGCGACACCACGCAGCGGAACACGACGCCGACAACGTGTGTTTAGTTATAGTTTAATTTAGTTTTAGAATATGTATTAGTTTATTATTGTTGTAAAATCTAATTTTGTGTATTTTAATGGGCCTTAGATGCCTGACAATAAAATGGTTATCATTATTTTTACCAGTATTTTACATGGAGCGATTGCTTCTCTGATCTCAACCCAGTTCATTTCATTTATTCATCGTATTATAGCCGTAGGAACTTCTTTATCAATCTAGTATTCAACAACATTATTTAAGGACGCATCACAAAATTTGACAAAAATTAGCAGTTTTTCGGTACGTTTTGCGGCAAAATTAAACTAAACCAAATGTAACTAATAATTGCCACAGATAGACTACTCCTTCATCTCAAATAGTAGCAAATTTTTATTCGAAAATGTTGGTTCTTAATATTGTAAAAAAATACTTCCGTTGCCTCTTCACACAAAATTGACGATATCGTGTTGAATTTAGGAACATTTTTCGTCAATATAATAACATGAATTAGTTCCATCATTTAGTTTTAAAAAATATTTTATGTAAGCAGACATGTTCAACTCAAAAAGGTAGTATTTTTTTTCCTATTATTTAACAAACTATATATCAAGAAATTTAAAAATCTCACACTGGACTTCAGCTATCCGTGTCATAAAATCAAAATTTTATTTTATGATTTATAATTTAATTTTTACCTTAGTTGAAAATTGAAAGTATACTTAAAATATTAAGTGTACTTTCAATTTTCAATTAAGGTACGATATCTTCATTAAGTAAGTCAACGGCGAAATAAGCTATATTTTCGAGAGCGCAAAAGTGATGAAACTATTAACAGGTGCTGAGACTGACACGAATGGTTTATCACCACGAAAATTGTACTTTTATAGTTACACAGACTAAGGCTTCCATTATTTCAAGCTTTCCCACGATTAGATAAGAAATTTACGAAAAACTTTTTTTTTGTGATAGCACCCTTAAACTTAATTTGTGATTATTTGGTAACAATACCATAAAGTGTGTGTAAAAGTGTTGATACCATCGCTCCGCGCGTGTCTAGTGCCTTATTATCAAGGGCGGCTTATTTCGTGCCAATTTTTACGCTATTCATTTTGTTGAAAAAACTCTTGTTTAAATATTTAGTAAAATTGTTTTATTTTATTATTTTAAAATACTGATAACAACTTGTAATAACCGCTGTACTATTTAAGGTGATAACCTATTCGCCACTCTATCTATAGGCAATGGCTCCAAAACGTTATAACAAATTACCGGATCAAATTGTATCAAGCAACAACATGCATGAATGAATTTAAACGTAAGGTTTTTAAATTATTGAATGAGAAGCCGTTAATAATACGATCTTAATGACAAATTAAAATAATATTTATGTAATTTGATATCTGTCTGTACAATTAAAATTTGCTTAGATAAGATAATGATAATCGATGATGACATTTTTATTTCATTCATTATTGTAATAGGCTCGCCCCTATTACGTGGGACTTAAACATAACTGGTGAAATGTGGGTGTACCATCTATAGGTGTACCTATAGATGGTACACCCACATTTCACCACGGGTTGGGGATTACAGGCGGGATGTTATGTTGTGTTTATTGTAATTGTAATTAGGTATTAACTATTTACCTATTTGGAATGAAATTGTGACATCTACTATGAACTTTGTTATAATTACAATTTAAAGAAAAAAATATATTAATTAAGCCATGTGTGCAAGGTTTCCGAGTTTTTATATAAATAAAGAAAATGTTAAAAATAAAAAATTGGCAATATATTATATATTAAGTATAGCAGTGCTTCCGGCATGTTTGCAGAGGCGAGAATAGATGGCTTTCACACCATCATGCGCAAGCGTTGCGCTTCCATATGCGCAGGGTACGCGCCAGCCCCAACAGCATCCTGAAAACAATAGCTGATAGGTGGGGCAGCCCCATACTGGGACATTACTCGTAGATACGCCTACATGCCACTGTGGCGTAGTAATTAATAGTTTGTGTTGTTTTTCTGGTAGATTTAAGTACTAACACTAGTTTCTAAGTCGTGTGTAAACTAATCAAATGGATCTATGGGTCTGAAATAAAAGTTTATTTTTTATTTATTACAATTAAACATGATTTTACTATAACTTTTCAAACTATATTTCGGTCTCGGCTATTTATTGCGAAGTAAGGAGCAGCTTGTTTTTTTACCAAAGAACCCAAGTTTGCCGCAAAAGGCGGGAATGCTGCGACCCGGTATTTCATTTTTATGGCCCGGTACCGGGTCGCGACCCACCAAATGGAAAACGCTGACCTAGAGCTTGGTAGATTTTTACGGATGGGCTTGGTAACAGCGGATGACCAGGGCTATTGGACGGTTGGGGAGTTGCAGCAAGCAATACTGTAATTCTGCATGTCTGGCAATAGTGAAACAAGAAGCACAGCGCACCATAAGCAAATGGAACTAAAGGTGAGTTTCTGACACCTTTTATCATTTATTAAACTTCGGTATGTTGTGGAGCACCGCTGTGTTCTCACGGAGGCGATCGGCGGCGATCGGCGGCGGCGATCTCTCGCGTCCGGCCCTGGTTCAGGCCATGGTTCGGAGAGAGAGTGCATGGGAGGCCGTCACCTCCTTCTGCGAAGCAGCAATGCTCGCGAAGGAGGAGGCGGAATGCGTGAGGGAGAGGCATGGTTTGCGCCCTCGCGCCCCTAGTCGCTGCAGAAGACGCCCCGGGCGTCGGGAGCCGCAAGCCGATTTCCGGCCACCATAGGTCCGGGCTTGCGGACGGTGAGCGATGGGTAGCTCGCCGTCCGATAAGGATCAGGCCTGGGTCTACGGCACGTTGTGTTCCACGTGCGCCTCAACGATATTTCAGCACCAACTGACGGGGTCCGTTAGGGCCAATGCCTGCCAGGGTTGCGAGTTTGTCCGAAAGGGATATCGTGGCTCTGGCACACAGAAGGAACACGGGCGGGTTTTAGTCAGTAAAAGTCTGACACGCCCTCCCGCTCCGCCCAGAGCGGGAGAAGAAATTTGATATATTCCCAACCAAAAAAAAAAAGACCTAGGGGTAAGTACCTCGTCCAAAGGTGAACTTTACGTAGAACGGCTTTTCTAATTTCCTTGTGAATGATATATGAAAATAACTTAATATAAAATAAATATTTTTTAAAAGGTAAGAAGAGTCATTCTTCGTATTACAAAGAGCTGATATTAATGATATATTTTACCACGAGCTCAAAACTCAACAAAACCATTGCAACGTTCGATTACTATTGCAAAATCTCTAATCCTTATGGAAGCTTTCAAAAACAGGCCTATAATTAGACTATCGAACATCTCACCTCACAGTTGTCACGGCTCAACTTAAAGAATGTTAACTGTTATCCGTTGTGCACTATTAAGTATTGTATAATTATTTGCAGGTGACGTCTGATGTAACTTATCGCAAAATAACAAGTATTATGCTGTAACACAAGGGTCATTTGTCGTGGAATGGCAAAAAGTGTGCCAGAACTAGTAGTGAGTGGCTCTCGCAGTGCATATATTATGTACAAACATTGCAAGGTAAATAAAAGCTTGTAATTACTCAAAATGCCCCAAAACGCCCGACCTTCACCACTTCCTAGTGCTGTAGCTGGGAAGAAGATGTGGCGCAACCAACAAACTCCCCAGCAGCACAGCTCTCAAGAACTTGATTCTATAAACAGTACTTACGTACGCAAAGTAATTAACATTACGAAACATTAAATTAAATTAGTTTAGCAACAAGTTTAGTGAAGAGAATGTATAATCGCGTTTAACCTCTTACTGATAGGTACCAGGTTCATCTAATTAGCGTTATATTATAGTGTTAGGTACAATGGTTTCATTATCATCTCGATTCCGGGAGGACACCTCTCTATCTCAGAGGTTATACAAACTCTGCAACGCCTACCGATATGATGTAAGTAGTGTAATGTAATGTAATGGGGATCGTTGAGCACCATCATTAAAATTATTACATTATTGCAATGAAACAGGGAGATTGCTTGTTACTAAAATAGTCTATTGTCCGTGTGGTGCCGGACGTAAAGAATAGCACCTCCCTATTTCTTCCCGTGGTTGCCGTAAAAGGCGACTAAGGGACGTCTTTCGGTTGGAAAGATGAAAATAGTCTATAACATTGTAACAAATTGATCACTGACGTTCACACATTTAAAAGGCAAAAGACATTCTACAAAAAGGCGCGAAGTCTACCACAGACTATCAATATTTTAACAAAAATCAAGCTAAGTTTACGGGAAGTTATTAAAAGTCTAGCTAGATACTTTTTAGTACAAGTTCATCTATGTGTTTCTGCTGCATACCTATAGTGTGCGCTTTTTAAGGCGGAGATTTCTGAAAATGGTCAAAAATGTGGTTTTTTAAAGCAGTGTATCTCTTAAACCGTAAATATTTTTTCAAAAACAAAAACAGTATGATATTTTCAAGTCTTTTGTGCATACGGTGATGGAACTCAAAACACAATGAAACATAATTGAATACATCAAAAAAATCTTCAAAGACAACTCTTAATTATTTTTAAAAGCAGTTTATCCCTTCGTTACCAGTTATAATTATAATTAAAAGTATAACATACAATTGCAAATTCCAAACTGCATCCGGTGATGCATTAATTTTTATTGATTAGTTAATATATCTTATATATAAAATTCTCGTGTCACAATGTTAGTTACCATACTCCTCCGAAACGGCTTGACCGATTCTTATGAAATTTTATATGCATATTCAGTAGGTCTGAGAATCGGCTACTATCTATTTTTTATACCCCTAAGTGTTATGGGCTTTCCCACGGGATCGAAACTTACGCGGGTGAAACCGCGGGGCGCAGCTAGTAATTTTATACGATTTTATTTACATTTTTACGCCATACGTTGTATCATCGCGCATCTCTTTCTTTTGTATGTAATCTGACAGTTACAGCGGTTTACCTGTTGTCTTCGTCCTGGCCCCGTTCCTGGCGTCTTAAGACTACGAATCGTCCAGGTTTTACAATACAAAAGATTCTTTAGACCGTTTGGTGACTAGTGGGAAGCTCATAAAGTCTGATGATGGTGAGGTAGGTAGGTAAGTACTAGAGATACTCTTAGAAATGAGTCTTTTGAAGGAGTCAAGAGAAGCATTGGTGCGTTCAAGCGGAGGGCTCAATCTTCTAATGTACTAAACTAGAACGCAGAGAGGACAGACATGAAGGTTTTTGTCGAACTTCAGTCAGCACTTCAGCAGTCCCTTAATTTTTCCTTATAAGTACAGAGGGGGGGCTGACCTGAGAGAGGGGCTTTTGGTTAAGACGCAGATATATTTATTTATTAAAACTTTATACACAAGTAAAAAAACTACTGTACAAAGGCGGACTTAATGCCTGAGGCATTTTCTACCAGTCAACCTTAGGGTGATGCAGAGACAAAACATGGTAGGTGCAATATGGGGATAGATAACTCGAAAAACAACAATATTTACATAGATACATACATACTTTTAAACAAAATAAAAAGTGTCAGGAGAAATAACTATTGGTGGAGGAGAAAACGATCAGCGCTGGGAACATTCTGCCAACTTCTTACGAATATATTCCCGTGCCTTCACTTTAAATGTGAACCGACTAGTTGCCATGCTGATGCTCAGAGGGAGCGCATTCCAAAGAAAAACCACCTGGACAAAGAATTAAGAGTGTATGAAACCAGAGCGGTGAGAAGGACATCGCAGAAGACGATTGACCTGTTGATATGCCAGTGACCTTGGGTGGTTAGCTTGCGTGTTCTGTACTGAGCTCACGCAACGCGTCGAACCATCAGCCATTAATAGGACTCGCCTATCAAGGAGCGCTGTCCCCAATTTGACGCATTATTATTTTATTATACACAAAGCAAAAGGTATTTTAATAAAACGCGTATACTAAAAGATCAATAATTAAATTATCTTTAAATTGGTGAAGGTTTCAGAAAAATACGCTCGGTAGATTTTGCGCCATTCTCAGTTTTTTATCCGCGTTAGACATAACTTTACTAATTAAATTCACTATGTAATATAAACATAATCTAAAATATTAACATATTATGTTATTGAGAAAATACTCTAATTTAACTTACATTTTTTTTAATCATTAACACTACTCGTTTAGACGTGATCTCCAGTATAAAATCATTAAAAGTCGGTTATCGTCGCCTTAAGTAATAACAGGTGTACGGGTCGATCGATCAGGTTAAGCTACGTATGCCGCGGTTGATCCGTGGATGGGTGACCATCTTTACATACCAAGTGCCCCGTGCCTCGGAAAGCACGTTAAGCTGTTGGTCCCGGCTGTCATTCGAGAATCTTTGATAGTCATTACGGGTCGTCAGAAGCCCGAAAGTCTGACAGCCAGTTCTAATAATAATAAATAATAATACCATTTATTTCAGGCGACACAGGCCCATAGAAAAATACCTTAACCTAAACATAGATATGTATAAACGAAAACTTGAGTTAATAAAAAGGCTTATGACTATGTTAGTAGCACTTCACTTTGCACTAGATTGTGCTGTCCAGTGGAACTTGTCCGCGGCAGCGACGGAACACCACGTCCTGCGGCCAAAAGTCTTCTTCCATGACGAGGGGCAGATAACAGTTCGGAACACGCACGACGAACGCTTTGAAGTTGACGTTCCGGTGCGCCTCCAGTAACTGCACCCTCGGCGTGTACCTCGTTTTTTGGCGCACTCCACGATGTCCTCCACCTTAGTGGTGTAGTGCAGGCGAGAGATGTACACCGGTGTGTTCGGCTTTGCGGCACGCAGGCTCACTTCGGGCTTCGTAGGAGCTTTTTGCCACAGCGGTTCTGGTTAGTTCGCGATCGGCGCTTTCTTGTTTAAAAACGTTGCCCCACACTAGGAATTTCGCCTGTATTGTGGGTGACGAAACCGTCATCATTATCAGCCCTTTTCGGCGCCATTTCTGGCATGGGCTTGATACTAGGAGCGCCAGGGGCACTCGCGAAATCCTTTTGTAGAGGTTTCGCCTGGGCTGTAGACACTGGTAGCGGGATGGGGCGAGGGGCTCGGGCGGCGCTGCGTGGAGGAGCCGTGAGTTACGACCACGGGGCTACGGGGCGCGCCGGCAGCCACGGGGCACTCTGCAAGCTCAGCATTCGACCAAGGGGTTACCGAGGGGTGACCGAGTTTTACCAAGGGGTTTCGTATTACCCAGTAACTGGGTTGTGGCGTTCCATTTAAAATACTGGTATTCTTCGGGATGGTGAGTGATTCGGGGTGTAAGGGGGAGCACACAACAACCGGACTCCCCAAATGTCAACCTCACCTGCGCGCGGTACACCCTGCCACTGACGAACGAGGCGCTGACGACCGACCGATGGCGGTATAACCATCCAAAAAGCCAACCTAAATTCTCCAGAGCGATGACGGGCAGCAGCGTTATCGCTGCGAAAGGATTGGCACTGCGGTCACCAACCCGCTTGCCCAGCGTGGTGACTACGGGCATTAAACCTCTCAATGAAAGTGCTAAAACAACGGCCCCCAGTTCCCGGTGGTCCCGCTATTCCTGGTCAAGGTAGCGGTCACGGTAACGGCGGGACGGGGGGTGCGAAGAATCACCGGGTTACGGCAGGCTACCAACGACGACTACATCTGGCTACGTATAATGGACGTTCGATGAGGCTGGACCATCACCTTGCCGAACTTGAGGTAGAGTTAGGGCGCATTAACTGGCATATACTGGGGTTATCTGAAGTCCGAAGACAGGGGGAGGACACGATAACCCTGGAGTCAGGCCACCTATTTTACTTCCGCGAAGGTGATCAGCTCTCCCAAGGTGGGGTCGGCTTTCTAATCAACAAGGAACTCACTAGCAGCGTTGTGGAAATCAGTAGTGTGTCGACACGGGTAGCGTACCTTGTACTGAAACTCACTGACAGGTACTACTTGAAAGTGATACAGGTATATGCGCCGACTTCGACATGCTCTGACGAGACAGCCGAGGCCTTGTACGAGGATATTGCCAAGGCACTACACAGTACAACAAAGGCCCACTACAACGTTGTTATGGGGGACTTCAATGCCAAAGTGGGAGTACAAGAACGCGGTGAATCGAAAGTCGGATCGTTCGGTTTTGGGCGCAGGAATCACAGGGGGCAAATGCTGGTCAACTTTTTAGAGTCACAGGGGCTATTCTTAATGAATTCCTTCTTCGAAAAGAAACCCCAAAGGAAGTGGACCTGGCAAAGCCCCGATAACGTGACAAGGAACGAGATAGACTTCATCATGACGGATAAGAAACACATATTTAGAGATGTCTCCGTGATTAGTAGGTTCAATACCGGAAGCGATCACAGGCTTGTCCGAGGCACTGTAAATATTAATTTTCGAGCTGAAAGAATCCGTATGATGAGGCCTACTCTCCGACCAACGCAGCTCCAAGCCGCTCTAGGATCCGAAAAGTTCCAACTGGAACTTCAAAATCGATTCGCCCTACTGGAAACCATAGACTTTGTTGAAGAGAAAGCTGACGAGGTGGTCAAAGCATTACGCGACGTGTCCCGCAGACATTTCCCATCGCAGCGAAAAAATAAGGGGTCCAAACTTACCTCGGAGACTCTTGGGCTTATGAGGGAAAGACGAGAGCTGCCATCCACACAGCCGTCTTCGTCAGATAAGAGGACCCTAAACCTAAAGATTAGGAAACTGACGCGACGCGACCTTCGGTGCTCCAACACGCGCGACATCAAGGTCGCGATTGAGCAGAACCGAGGGTCGAAAGTGTTCGCTCAGCAACTAGGGAGGTCTCATCTGACGAAACTAAGAACTGCGGATGGCAGAATCGTGACTTCGAAGCCCGAGATACATGAGGAAGTCGAGGATTTCTATGGGCACTTATACTCAACGCAGACGGCAAAACCAGCGGGGCATAGTGCAGATGACCATCGAGCCAAATTAACGCGCCACTACACGGAGGACATCCCAGATGTCGACCAGAGCGAGATTAGGGCGGCTCTCGAGCAGCTTAAGAACAACAAGGCACCAGGTGATGACGGAATAACGACAGAGCTCCTTAAAGCGGGCGGGGCTCCAGTCCTGAAAGAGCTAGCGAGTCTCTTTAATTCCGTCATCCAAGAGGGTACAAC
Organism: Tiliacea aurago; assembly: GCA_948098905.1. Taxonomy (NCBI): domain Eukaryota; kingdom Metazoa; phylum Arthropoda; class Insecta; order Lepidoptera; family Noctuidae; genus Tiliacea; species Tiliacea aurago. Next base: position 2,918,958 of record OX402601.1, read on the forward strand.
GCCCGAAGCGTGGAGCAGAGGTGCGGTGGTTCTGTTCTTCAAAAAAGGCGACAAAACCTTGCTGAAGAACTATAGACCCATCTCACTTCTGAGCCACGTATACAAGCTGTTCTCGAGGGTCGTCACGAACCGTCTCGCCGGGAGACTTGACGAGTTCCAGCCGTCGAAAAGGCTTCAGTACCATAGACCACATCCATACTGTTCGGCAAATTGTACAGAAGACCGAGGAGTACAACCAGCCGCTGTGTATGGCATTTGTGGACTACGAGAAAGCCTTCGACTCCATCGAAATATGGGCAGTTCTGGCCTCTCTGCAACGATGTCGAATTGACTGGCGCTACATAGAAGTGTTGAGATGTTTGTATGACGCTGCCACGATGACTGTCCAGATCCAAGATCAGAAAACCAGCCCCATCCAACTGCTCAGAGGGGTGAGGCAGGGGGATGTGATATCCCCAAAACTGTTCACCAATGCGTTGGAGGACGTCTTCAAGACGCTGGAATGGACTGGACAGGGTATCAACGTTAACGGCGAGTACATCTCACTTCGCTTTGCTGATGACATCGTCATAATCGCAGAGACGCTGGAACAGTTAGACCGGATGCTGCACAGCCTAAATGGAGCCTCTCGGCGGGTTGGCCTCGGCATGAATTTGGACAAGACAAAAGTCATGTACAATACGCACGTCTTGCCGAGTCCAATCCACATCGAAGGGTCGCTTCTCGAAGTTGTGAAGGAGTATGTCTACCTAGGACAAGTCATTCAGGTCGGTAGACACAACTTTGAGAAAGAAGCCGACAGAAGGATCCAGTTGGGTTGGGCGGCATTTGGAAAACTGCGTCAAGTCTTCTCGTCGCCTATCCCGCAATGTTTGAAGACTAAGGTCTTTAACCAGTGCGTCCTGCCCGTCATGACATACGGTGCCGAAACGTGGACACTGACAGTCGGGCTGGTCCACAAATTCAAGGTCGCCCAGCGCGCTATGGAGCGGGCTATGCTTGGAGTCTCTTTGAAGGATAAAATCAGGAATGAAATTATCCGGAAAAGAACCGGAGTTACCGACATAGCTTGCAGAGTAAGCAAACTGAAGTGGCAGTGGGCTGGCCATGTTTGTCGAAGGACCGATGGCCGATGGAGCACACGAGTCCTGGAGTGGAGACCGCGTATCGGCAAGCGTAGTGTGGGACGCCCCCCAGCTAGATGGACCGACGACCTTAAGAAGATGGCTGGGTCAGACTGGATGCGGAAGGCGGAGGACAGGGTGTTGTGGCGCAGCCTGGGAGAGGCCTATGTCCAGCAGTGGACTGCGATAGGCTGAGTTGATTGATTCGGGATGGTAGCTGCATCCCGCTTGGACTGGGAGCCGACCCCAATATAGATGGGAAAAGGCAGATGAATCATCATCGTCCGTGGACTTCATCAGAAGTACATATATATAGAGGATCTTCCTAGACTGCTTCAAGAAGAAAAGAAACAGAAGTAACTAGTACAAGAGTACTGAATCAATAAACATTATTGTAATAAAGCATGCACACCCCGCATGGCACGACTCACGTGTTTGTAAAAACTTGTGATTGACTTACATTTTAAATACCTACCAAATAATCATGAAGATAACCGTTATCTCACGCAATGAATTGAAAAACTGGTTTAATTTAATTATTATGATTTTTTGAGGTGATTGTAATATGTGCTGGGGGATAATGCCCCCAACGGATTTGTAGTAACCGGTTTTCAAGCTTGGCACTTTATTTTAATATATTTTATTTATTAATGTCAACAAAGTGACACATCGCTTAAGAGGCCGGCGATGGATGCGTAGTTCATACAAATGTAATACCAAAATAATTTTTAAATCAAACACATTCATAAGGTAGTGTGTCTTTATTCCGATTGGAATACAGAATATCTAGGTTCCCAAATATATATTTTAAATGGACACTTATTTAAACAAGAGTTATAAGAAAAATAAGTTTTAGAAATTTTAAATTCCTCACGTGTCAGACTTCAACTGATCTCTTTTTCTCTTTCTCTTAAGAAAATTGTAAAACTATAAGAAAATATAAGCATAAGTCTAAGTAGACTTAAGTAGTAGTTATGGTTTTAAACGACGAGGGTGTGGCGGCCGAACGGATATTCAAATAGACGCAAATGAGGAAATCGTAACACGGTTCGACTACGGAACCCTAAAAATGGTTTATTGACAGATTAACACTATGACCGGACAAATATAGAATTCAATGACTTTTGAAACTCGTACCTGACCACCTAAGTAATTAATTATTAAGTAAGTATTTGATTAAGATTTTCACGTGCGGTTTTGCAGTAAAATTATTTATATATATTTGCTTAAATTGATTGAAAGTTTGATATTTCATTTAGAGCCTGGATTATATGTGGTGTCATTGCACATTACAGTTTGCTTACACTTGTAATGCAGTTTAGAGAGGCTTTGCTCACACAGAACAAAACATCACGCCAGTGCTCCCTACACGGGGTAGGCAGAAATGAAACGAAATTGTTTATTCTGTGAATAGGGTAACGGAATCAATTTGACACGTCATAATAAAAATGAAAAAATAAGCTAGATGGAGTCGACATTTCCTATCTGACTACCCCTGAGAAGAAATGGCGAAACTCAGGGGTCAGTCTCTTTTAAAGTCCAGACTTATGTCTGGACTTTTCTTGGTCAGATCATGTGAGGACCGTGCAGGTCCGTGTCTGAAATGGTCTTTTGAGGAAATAATCACACAAATTTGATTGAACCTGTCCAATCAGTGCAAACGTTTGTCAGTTGGGCACGCCACAATTGTGACGATAAGTCCCCTCTTTGAGGAGTGGCTAGAGAGGCGCCACGGCGTCCTCACCTTCCGCCTGATGCAGGTCCTCACCGGACACGGATGTTTCGGGAGGTTACTGTTTAGGATAAAGCGGGAGGAAACGCCCGGGTGTCACCACTGTGTGGATCACCCAGAGGACACGGTGGAGCATACGGTGGAGGTCTGCCCGGCTTGGGCGGAGCACCACCGTGTCCTCGCGGAGGCGATCGGCGGCGGCGATCTCTCGCGTCCGGCCCTGGTTCGGAGCGAGAGTGCAAGGGAGGCCGTCACCTCCTTCTGCAAAGCAGTAATGCTCGCGAAGGAGGAGGCGGAACGCGTGAGGCAGAGGCAAGGTTCGCGCCCTCGCGCCCTCGCGCCCCTAGGCACCACAGGAGACGCCACGGGTGTCGATACTCGCAAGCCGATTTCCGGCCACCGTAGGTGTAATGTCTCGCTGATGGTGGCGGGTGTGTTGGATCATTTAGCTCCCACGCTTAAAAATGGTTGAGTTGAATGGTGCTAATCCATGCGTCATGTTCGTGAACGGGCGCCATCAGTAGGGACTGGTCATCTCTTAGCGGCCTTGGCTTATTTTAATTTAATTTTTGAATTGTTTTTTTTTTTTTATATTTAGTTACGGACGCTTTTGACGTTTTGCATCGTTCTCACATGTTTAATTTCAACACGAATGATGTAACCATATGTTAATTTAAAAGAGTGTCCGTGGAGTTTCTTGCCCGTTCTTCTCCATAGGTATCATCTACTAAGCTTTGGAATGGGCAACTAGCTTCATCTTTATGACTGACCGACCCCTTGACAATTCAAAAGTGCCTGTAATTGGTTTATTTGAAATAAATGCTTTGAGTTTGAGTTTGAGTAGGCGCGGGCCTGCGGACGGTGAGAGATGGGTAGCTTACCGTCCCATACAGGCCCGGGTCGACGGCGCGTTGTGTACCACGCGCGCCTCAAAGAGATGTCAGCACCAACTGACGGGGTCCGTTAGGGCCAATGCCTGCCAGGGTTGCAAGTTTGTCCGAAAGGGATATCGTGGCCCTGGCACACAGGCAACGGAAGGAACACTGGTGGGTTTTAGTAAGTAAAAGTCTGACACGCCCTCCCGCTCCGGCCAGAGCGGAAGAAATTACACATTATATGTTCTGAACTATACATTTTTTTTTCTTTATTTACTTTTATTAATCAAGAAACTACCTCAATGCAGATACCGAGCAATCTCAAGCGCTACTGTAGTGTCTAAGGCAGGGATGCACAGACCGCGGCCCGCGGGCCACATGCGGCCCCCCAGCAATATGCCAGTGGCCCGCCAGCAAAAATTCCCTCGTACATTTAAAGGATTATTGTAGTACATATTGCTGAGGTTTACAAAATATAATATAAAATTGAATCGCACTAAGTGCGCTCGCTGTGCAGTGCATTATGTGTACTCAGAAACTTTTTCGGTATTGAATAATAATAAAACAAAAAATTGAAACCGCCTTGCAAATTAAAGTTTGGAAGCAATTTTACGTGTAGTTATAAGTAAATTCGAGCCAAATGTTAAAAGGATTGTAAGCACTATGCAGTGCACTTTTTTTTTTTTTTGGGTGGGAAATTATCAAATAACTTCTCCCGCTCTGGGCTGCGCGGGAGGGCGTGTCAGACTTTTACTGACTGAAACCCACCCGTGTTCCTTCCGTTGCCTGTGTGCCGGGGCCACGATATACCTTTCGGACAAACTCGCAACCCCGGCAGGCATTGGCCCTAACGGACCCCGTCAGTTGCAATTTACAATGCAGTGCAGTGCAAACGTGGCACTGCACAGCATTGTAAATTAAATTTTTGGCTATTGTTATGTTTTTAATTTGTGCTGGTGGCCCGCCATTAGTTCATCATATGCCCAAGTGGCCCATGGTCTCAATAAGTCTGTGCACCCGCCTGATCTAAGGTGATATAAATAAGAATTACAATTCAGAGCATGAGCGCATAGAGCGCCATTTTTTTACAAACCTACTTATTTAATTGAGCTAATATTCGTAGTAGTAAGTGGTTTAAAACCTGTTTTAATTAGGAAACTGTTTATTTACAACAATTGCACAAAATTCTAGGCATCATATTGTTCTCGTGTCATTTGAGTCATGTGTGTAAGGTTGAATGAACTGAAAAAATATGTATTTTCTGTGTTATTTACATAGAAAACATACACTACTGCTAGGTATATTATACTAACTAGCCAATGCATATTTCTACCATAGGTCACTTAAATTACCTAAATAAATACTATTTATTATAGCATTTATATCCAGGGATTATTGATTTAGGTACATCTTAAATATTTTAGGTGTCGGTAGGTTATTGAACTTGCACAAGAATCTATTTGCAATCTGGCGTATGTACCCATACCCAGTATGAATATTAATTGAAGACATCCCTGACCAGGCAGTAAAGGGTACATCTTGAGGAAGCCTGCGGCTATCTGCAAAATAGCATATTTAGGTATTGCTAACCGCAATACCACCATCCAAACTTTCCTTTCTGTACGCTTTTTGAGAAATAAAAAAGACCACAAACTAGCAAACAGCTCTGGTCTCCTACTATGCCTATGCTCATGCATGGCTTAGATACGGCGTAATAATGTGGGGAAATAGCACAGACGCACCGGCGCTGTTCACAACAAAAAAAAAGTTACTTCGGATTTTAGTTAATTTAAAACAAACGGATAGCTGCAAACCCGATTTCCAAAAAACATAACATCTTCCTTCTCTATACATACTGGAAATCTGTAAATTCGCACACACACACCAAGACTTTTATACTAAACGAGAAGACATACAAACTAGATACACACTCCGTCACAAAACACGATGAAACCTACCGACATCCCGTTAGTAATGCACTCATCTAGTCCACTGCTCAGAAATGAGGGAAAAATTGCTATTTTTACTAATAAATTTAAAATTATTATTATTAAATAAATGTTATTACAGTGTAAATGAATATTTAATTGAAAACCCATAGAACTGACATAATAATATAAATTAATAATAGAAATTTAGATTTAACTAATCTTAATTTATATATAATTCTTCTGTACGTGTGTTTGTCACCTAACTCCTCCTAAACGGCTGGGCCGATTTGGTTGAAATTTTATATTTCAATGGGTTCATTGGGATTGTTTGAAAACACAATTGGACCCGGTAGGTTGCGCTGCTGTCGGTATAATGCGGGTTCGCCGGATGAGCAATTGACATTAGGCTATTGTAACTTAGATAACTTAAAAACTGACCCACTAACACTCAGTTGCAGAAAGCTCACCATTAACACTTCATTACATAAAGCAGCATTATCGCTAATGAATTCATTACTTTAATGAAGTTGCACAAACAAATTTTTGATAGCATTAGACATTTTTAATGCCACTTTAGTTAAAGAAGACTTTAAATAATATTGCCAGTAACAAATTACCAGATTGAACGAAAAGAGTGAACATTTGCGTTCTGTTATTATCCGTACGTACAAGTACACCACAATTTTAGCATAAAATAAAGTAAATTTAGTTGATTTATGTGTATTCAGTGTACTCTGTGGTTTAATCTAGTTTAAATAATCTGGTTTAAGGGGATGCGCTAAGGTAGCCCGCGAAATTCAAATTTACCAACGTTTTTTGCAATTTTTATACTTCTGATTCATATTCTAATGATTATAATTCTGTAAAGCCTTAAGGGTTATGGCCGCGAATCATAATTAGATCAACATACAACGTGTTACTGACCTGCAAATTACAAAAATCGTAATAAAATTTGAATTTCGCGGGCTACCTTAGCGCATCCCCCTTATTCTAATAATTTTAACATTTGTGCAGTCTAGAGCTTCTGCCACACGTGAAAATCCATCAATTTCATAAAAACCTGCAACTCTACGTAGTTCTGTCCGGTCTGGCATTTTAATATAGAGGTGGCTTAATTTTGCTAGTTCACGGGATACTTTTTGTATAAACAAACTGACAAACAACCCGACCCAACCTGTTTCCGACAAACTGTTTAAATCACCCAATACTTGCTGGAAAGATCCAGTGGAGAAAAATCTCAAACATATTAAAAGCTGTGTGAGCTGTGTCAGGCCATTAATGGATTTTTTTCTTTGCGTCACTGGTTCTAAATCTTAATCAAGTAGGTTACAAATTTGAAGAACTGCCTTCTTGGAAATTCTATACCTTACACGAAACTCTTCTCCATCATGTTTTAAAAATAAATTCACTCGGTCTGGGATTCGACGGCGAGGTAAATCTACTAAATAAGAATCAGATAATGACGAAAGACTGGTTAAAGACATCTTTCAATTACAGAAATGCATTAAAGTACCGTAGAAAACACTAATGTTGCTCTTTAATGGATGCTTTTCGGCCCATTAAAATTAAAAAATCTGAAATGTCAAACTTAAAGTTCACCACCTGCTAATGGGCGCTAATGAAGTTACGTGCAACGTAAAAGTGTTTAAAATGGCCGGTTTCATTAGGTTTGACATTTCATTAGTTAAATTATAATGGAGCATTAAAATAAAATAAAAAATGGTTTTGTGCAATGATTTAATGCTACATTAGTGTTTAATGTAGTCTTTAAAATTTAAAGATCGTTTCTGCAACTGAGTGTAAGAAGGGAAAAAATCAAAATTAAAAAAAAAAAACCGACATCCCAAAATAAACTACAAAGTGAAAAATAACTTTAATTTTGGAAGTCGGTGGCAAAAAACTAAAATACAGACCAAACGACACCGACTTCCAAAATTAATTTTATTTAAATATTAATTAAGTTATTTTTCACTTGTTTTTTTGGAAGTCAGAAATTTTTTTTTTGTAAAAAGTTTTTTAAAAGCAGTAACCACCTTCTGTTGTTATCGGGTTATCTAGTCGAAGGCGTGCATCACCTAACTATTTTGGAATCTTCTGCAAGGACTGAATCAGTATTTTACATGTAGTGACTTTCATCTAACCCAAAACCTAGCTCCGTATGTGGGCCTCATTACTATTATCTTTACGGTAAATCATCGCTTCCATGGGGATGTAATTAGACTTCAACCCCGGACGCCATTACTCCGGAACTGTCGACCGATAGCATCTCTACATAGAGTCATAGAGTAGATAGAGTTGCCGGTAGAGTCCGGTTTAGGTCGCGTACTATATTGTGAGATACTGCTTGACCTCCTTACCCGGAGATATAAGAGTAAGCGAGGCGGTTATCAATCGTTTGTAAGGAACGAGGAGCTTTGGAAGACAGTGCGGTGGAAATGGATTTCTACTGCACTGTCTTCCTTCTGTTTGTTTTATTGGCAAAGAATTTGGCACGATTTTATACCTATCATATTCAGCAATGTCGTCAAGCGGTAGCCTCTCATTCACGAGGCTGTGGGTTCAAATCTGGGCAAGTACCAATGTGACGTTCTCAATTTATTATGTACTCTTTAAATTTATATGTACTTTCCCAATTTATATGTACTTTCCAAATTTATATGGATATATACAGGGTGTTTGGCAGAACGTTGAACATACGAAAATGGTGGGTAGGTGGGGTCATCTGCTACTTACTCAGCCCTAATTTATTTGGCCCTGGCCGACTGGGTATTTAAAAAAAAAAAAAAAAGTTTTTTTCTTGTTTCACCACTTTCCTAACTTTAAAGTGTATTTTTTTTATCAAAAATGGGCAATAAAACAGGCAATTTTTTTTTTTTTAATCTTTGATGTTGGCAGATTCTTATAAAATTATTGCTTTGTTCAGATGTTAGCTAGAAAAAAAGTTATGAGTCCTCAAACTTACAGAAAGATGTAAAAAATACTTGAATGTTAATTTCAACTTGCATTTAAAAAAAAACAAAAAATGATTGAGGAGTTCCAATTCTAGCAAAACATCCCTAGTGTGTGAGCTTTCTAATGGTATGTAATTTGCTTTTATAAAAAAAAAACTTTAAGAGTTATTTCATAATTTTATCAAGCAGGAAATTTTTGACGAAACTCTACCTTTACGGAAAGTTAAATGTTTTGCGAAATTTAATACTGCAAAGTTGGTAAAAATTATGGATCGACGGCTTGCCAGTAGCAGTGGTGCAAATTGACATTCACTATTCCCTTGAGATGGTTACACAAAGCAGGTAGAAATTTTGTTTCACTCTTGCGCAGTCATAGCGTATTTTTGCTCTCTTTCGCTCTCGTGGCACCGTGACGCCTCAGAATGAATTCTTTTCTTTTATTCAGTCGAGACTTAACTGCCTCTGCGATCTCACGTGCCCGTTACGCTTACGTTTGTTTTTGTTCACTTCGTTTTCTTTTATTGTTATCACTAGTTAAGTTTAAGTTTAAGTTTGTTAAGTTTTTTGTTATTACTGTTACCTGTTGTTATTGGTAAAGAAATGGCTGCTTTTACCAGTGAGGAATACGCGGACATGTTGTTAGCGTATGGAAGCGCTAATACAAATTCGCGTGAAGCGCGAAGAATTTATCAAGAGCGTTATCCCAACCGCCGAGTACCCAGTCATCAGACGTTTGCGAGTACTTACCGACGTTTACGACAAACCGGTAACCTGAACTTACAAGAACCACGAGTGAACGCAGCACGACCCGATGCTACCATTGACGAACAAGTTCTTGCCGAGTTTGACGCGGATCCTACCAAAAGCATTAGACAGATAGCTTCAATACTTGGCTTAAGCATATGGAAAGTGTGGTCTGTTCTCCGGCAAGATGGTAGACATGCTTTTCACTACACTCCAGTGCAAGGTAAGATTAAGCCGTTTATGCACTGCATCTGATACGATTTTGTGGAATGTAGTAAATTATGAGACAGTTCAATTGATCGTTCCATTTAACCTTGATTTCGTCACTTTCTTTATTAGTTGTTTTGCCTCATGTTGTTTTTAGCGCATTCAATTCTAATTTCAAATTAAATTCAATAAACTATTCCTATTCGGCCGCATTCACGTAACAATCAGGCGGCCAGCGCTTACAGGATTCGGATTTCGGATTCGGTTTGCGCAGGTGGTCAGCGTAGGTAAACTTGCCAGCACTTATGGGTCCTTTTTAGAACAAAATTGGAAAGTCGCACGCCCTTTTGTGAATTTGGTCTTACGTCTTTATGGCTAAGCCATAAAGCCAATTAGTGTACTTAAAAATTGAAGATGAAAAATTTGGATAATTGTAGAGTTTGAACTCGGAGGAAGAAAAGATTCAGTATTGAAATCAATTCTTAGACATGTTTTGTTTGTTCTAGGTCTCGATGACAGTGATTTTGGGAGACGTGTGCAATTTTGTCGCCATTTGCTGCATACCGATGTGGACGACGTTAACTTTTTAAAAAGTATTTTGTGGACAGACGAGTCCAAATTTGACAAAGAAGGGATTGTCAATTATCACAATCTTCACCATTGGGCACTTAAAAATCAAAACCCACACGTGAAGAGACAAAGAGGCTTCCAGAGGAGATTCAGTGTGACTGTCTGGGCAGGAGTGATTGGCGATAAGCTAATAGGGCCTCATTATTTGCCCGACAACATCAACGCGAACAACTACTTGGATTTTTTGATAAATGATTTACCACCATTAGTGGAAGAAGTGTTCCAAGTAGACATAAACAGGCCTATTGTCTTTCAACACGATGGTTGCCCAGCTCACTTTAGTCTAGTTGTACGTGAGCATTTGGATAATTGTTTCCCAAATTCGTGGATTGGCAGGGGAGGACCAATCCCCTGGCCTCCGCGATCGCCCGACCTCACTCCGCTCGATTTTCACGTGTGGGGAAGGGCAAAGGAACTAGTTTACACTACAGAAGTAGAAAGTCGGGAAGATTTGATAAATCGAATTAATGCTGCTTTCGAAGTTATGCGACAGGAGATGCTGCTGCGCACAACAACTGTAGAAATCAGACGTAGATGCCGCACCTGTATTGCGAATGAAGGGCGTCAATTTGAACATCTAATATGATTTATTATTTAAATAAATTATTTAAAATTATTTAATTGTTTCATTAACGCACCTAACTGGTACAGCATAATTTCAATCGATCATTTAATTTTTACCAACTTTGCAGTATTAAATTTCGCAAAACATTTAACTTTCCGTAAAGGTAGAGTTTCGTCAAGAATTCATTCTGACGCGTCACGGTGCCACGAGAGCGAAAGAGAGCAAAAATACGCTATGACTGCGCAAGAGTGAAACAAAATTTCTACCTGCTTTGTGTAACCATCTCAAGGGAATAGTGAATGTCAATTTGCACCACTGCTACTGGCAAGCCGTCGATCCATAATTTTTACCAACTTTGCAGTATTAAATTTCGCAAAACATTTAACTTTCCGTAAAGGTAGAGTTTAGTCAAAAATTTCCTACTTGATAAAATTATGAAATAACTCTTAAAGTTTTTTTTTTATAAAAGCAAATTACATACCATTAGAAAGCTCACACACTAGGGATGTTTTGCTAGAATTGGAACTCCTCAATCATTTTTTGTTTTTTTTTAAATGCAAGTTGAAATTACATTCAAGTATTTTTTACATCTTTCTGTAAGTTTGAGGACTCATAACTTTTTTTCTAGCTAACATCTGAACAAAGCAATAATTTTATAAGAATCTGCCAACATCAAAGATTAAAAAAAAAAAATTGCCTGTTTTATTGCCCATTTTTAATAAAAAAATACACTTTAAAGTTAGGAAAGTGGTGAAACAAGAAAAAAACTTTTTTTTTTTTTTTTAAATACCCAGTCGGCCAGGGCCAAATAAATTAGGGCTGAGTAAGTAGCAGATGACCCCACCTACCCACCATTTTCGTATGTTCAACGTTCTGCCAAACACCCTGTATATATGTATATATATTATCTTTTACTTTCTGAGTTTATCTGGGACATTACTGACAACGTCAAGGAACATATTTATTTATTTACACATTTCATTTAATTTAAAAGTACACGATAAACATACTATAAGTACAACAATTACTTACAGGGTAATACCACATGCACTATATATTTAGATTTTACATTTTTATGACTGCAATTACTACTATTAATTGAGAATAATATGGATGATAAAAACAATGCAAAAATATAGCAATTTAAATGACAAATAAAGAATCGAATTAAATTATTTTAAATAAAAAAAATATTATATAGATTCGTAATAGAATAATATAGACATTTATTTTGCAAATATGGGTAATACATAATAGGTGACAAGATACATTAAAGGTCTGCCATATTTCACGATTCGGCATGCAAACATTTATATTACTAAAGTCTAACCAAAGGCAAATCCATTATTACAGAGCAATTAAAACACAGAGACAAGACATTTAAGTAAATAAAATTAAACTTAGACTAAATATTTGGTTTACATTAGATAATAATTAAAATTTAATAAAAAAATAATTAAATAACGTAGCAGTATGTAAGTTTACAAATTGCCAATTCAGATTATGCCTTAGTTGTTCGAATAGTATTTAATAATTAATTTACAAAATTTCCCTATACTATCATGGTCTAAAATTTTGCACATTCGCGGTATAGGTGAGTCACATCGACGAGTGACATCGGGAGGAGACCTGGATTTGTAGACAATATAATTCTGAAATCGCCAACCCGTCTTAAGCAAGCGTGGTGATAATTCGCTCGTGTCTTCTGTGTATGAGAAAAGGCTTTTCCCTGATGTGGGGGTAATAATAGGCTGGTATTAATATTAATATAACAAGTTGCCAAAATCGATTACAGAACTTAGTGATGGAAAATTCAAAACGCACATGAAACGTGCCTGTATCAGACAAGGAAATTTGGCATTAATTCCTTCTGTACATGTGGCTTCCCTGGTACCTCATTAACGGCAAAACTATGTAAATGTCTATTAACTGCTCCCAAATTACGATGTTTTTTTTTTTTTTTTACAATCTTCACTGACATAATCTTTTTTCTTATTTGAAATCAATAAACCTACAATTTTAATTTCAACATGGTTCTAACTTTTATTATTTTAATAATATTTTATATTGTTTTTTTGTTAATGTGAGGACGTTGTAGGCTTATTAGACACGAGACATGTAGATTTGTAGACCATTTTCTATTTTGTTAAGTACCTGGTACTTTTGACAGGCCTACACTGTCCTCCCATACCTATTAACACTGTAATTTGAAAACATTGTAAAACCCAAATTATTTTTAAAAGAGTAACCGTGGAGTTTCTTGCCGGCTCTTCTCAATAGGAAATAACCAATTGGAACCGTGCAGTGCACCTAGCTTCTGACGTTTCAGTGCCCATGTAGGCTTATGTGAAATAAAATATTTTGATTTTGATTTTAATAATTGGCTGGTATTGATATTAATAATATACTGGTATTGATATTATGTTCACCAGTGGATGTTAATGAAGAGGTGACATAATGTTTGAGTTTCCATGCCTACTAACGGCCACCATTTTCTCTTTAAAGGTTGGATGCGAGCCTGACATGAGCAATATAATGAGAGCAGACTTTACATCATGTTGTACATAATTATTCTAGATCCATAAGTGTGTGAGAACTAAGAAAATTAAAATTATTCTCAATCCATTTTATCTTTCAAGGCATCAATGGCTCCATGCTTGAACTCTGATCCATAACTACAGATTGGTTTTGCCCACAAATGCTGTAGGTAACATCTTGAGGTCATTACTCTCAAAATATCTGGGAAAAATAAAACGCTACCGCCCATAACAGACACCACACAACTGCATCTTCTGCGAGGCGAGACTTTGTCCCGCAGGACATTATTAAAGAGAGACAGCGACACAAACAACAAAATATCGATACTAAAGCTCCACACGATCGTAAACTCAAAGAAAACACAATAACTGCCAGTGAAAGCGTTGATTTATTATGCCTAGGAGTATCACGCGAGTCCATTGTCCACGCCGCGACCTCCGGGGTGGCCATACAATCAACAATGCTCTGATAAACGTAAAAAAAATGACCACGGAACACCCCCAAGCCCCCAACGCGAGCGAACCTGCGCGCACGCATATATATTAATCCGTGTATTTTTTACGCGTGCCAGTAGCGCACCGCCCGTCGCAGCCACCGCCCGCATGCGGCTTGATCTCCTCTACTATTTCAATTGTCTACGACGTAGAAATTTACCGCGATGGGTAAATTAATGAATGTGATCGTGTTTGTTCTAGTCAGTAACTTTTTAAGTTTAGAGGGAGAGTTGTTGGGTAGTTGTGCGAACTGCGCGAATGGGGACCTGAGTGTGACTGAGTTGACTCAGGCGCGGATCGAGTTCGTGAAGCAGCAGATTCTGAAGAAGTTACGGCTCAGTAAGAAGCCGGCGGTGGCTCTGCCGGTGAACAGCCTACCCATGCCGGTGGCGCAAGGACAGACCCTCAGTGAGGGTACCAACAAGCCGCCGGAATTCGACGACTATTATGGCAGAACTGAACAGAAGATTATTTTTCCTGTTGAAGGTAAGCTTTTAAACTATACGATCTTTATTAAACTTGGTTGATGCTTAAACTTATATTTTAGAAATAGGTAAGTATTTTACAGAATGGCTAGATCTTGCTTTTTTGCACAGTGGTCTGTATAAGTATAACCTACTTCTCTCGGTGCGCATTTCTCCCCGGCAAAACCAGACAAGTTTCCTTAATTTAGAAAATGTTAAACGCTATAAATAATCGTCATGAATCAAGAATTCTATAACTATAATATAGTAATACTCTGATAGAACTTCACAAATTAATTTTGTGAACATCATCTTACTTTAACAATAAGTTTTCCAATAAGTTTGTTAAAGTTGCATTACGCAAAAAAAATATTGCAGGAGAAATTCCTTCCCTTTAAAATGAAGGTAGGTATTAATTAGCAACCTAATTAATTAAGTCATCTAAGTTAAGTCTTCAATTAAGCTCCTGCGAGGGAGGAGCCTAATTAGATTAGGATCTACGGGGCGGAAACTATAGGCCTCTTACAGCTAGGTTTCCTATAATTATTGTGGTAATTTTTATCGATTTAAGGCTGTACTAAAAAGCAGTCGTGGCCCAGTGGTAACGGCGACTTACGAGTTGCAGGTCTTGAGTTCGAACCCAGCCAGGCGCTTCACTTTGTGTAAATATTTTCATCACCACTGCTCTCAAAACGGTGAAGGAAAATATCCTGATGAAACAAGCAGGTTCTAGAACCAAAAACTCGAAGACATATTGTGACAAGTACCAACCCGCAATGGGCCCGCGTGATACATTACGGCCCACTCCCTCGAAGAGAGGAGGCTTGTGTCCCTGCAGTGGGAATATTATAGGCTGGTTATGTTATGGCTGTACTGGTTAAAAACAGGTAGATTTTTATCATTTAACCACGTTTTGTAAGTATTAACACTTATGTCCTGAAAATTCAGGACATTCCCGGAATCGCGAAATGAGCAGTCCACAAAACATCACCGTTGATTATGATGCATGTCACCACATAAGCAGACATTATTTTTTAAACGTTGCCCCACACTAGGATTTTCTGCTGTATTGAGGGTGCGTTTACAAACATTTAAACTCACGTACACAAACAGTCAGACCTGGAACAACTACTTGTAGGTCATACAAATATTTGTTCTGTGCGGGAATCGAACCCGCGACACGCGTCAAATCCGATTTTAATATTATAAGTCACTTCTTTACCCTTTCAAATTATTTGCGTTTCTGTAATCGGTACACCTCTTAACTAATTAACTATTATAATTAAGTCATTATAATAACCACAGGTTTGGAATAATCACATGCACTTACCCAGCTACCTAGATGAACTGTGTTGGGGCAGGCATCGAACTTTGGACGGAGCGTTACACGGCATGGCAGCATGTCAGTGTGCTAAGGTCGTTTGTAATAGTTTGTGCTAACTTTGCTAAAAATAAATTGTGGTCTTTGATTCGGTAGTTTAGACTTTGTCATAAAAAGTAAAGCAGGTGTATTACGAAATCATAGGTTTTTTCTTCGTGAATTCAAAGTCGAATTATTTATTTAAATGAGTCTATTTTAAAATAGACTCATTTAAATAAATGAGATCAATTAATTTTAAATTCTTGACTTAATACGATACTTAAGTATCGTATTAAGTCAAGAATTTATAAAAGGATAGGGAGGGCTATTTTTGAGATATCATTTTATTTATGCCTATGCAATGAAAAGGTTTGCGAATATTTTGTCTAACCGGCTGCTGCGCCGGCTTTTTTGCAAAAAATATCAATAGGTAATGTACAAAATTTGATCTTTTATATTTTATATTTTTATGAAATGTGTATAAAAATAAACTTTGTTAGTAGACACATTGTACTGGTAGATAATACGTAAAAACAGCAACTAAAAAAATCAAATTATAAATCGTTACCAATTTCGTTAACGACAGTTTTCAAGCTGAATAACCCCTTATTAATCACCTCGTGTTTTTAAAAAAACACTATGAACCTGCTGACAGTTTTATCCGTAATTTCTTTTACTTACACCTTAGAAGCAATGAAAAAATTTGTTTCACCGACAACCATCTTTGCACTCACTAGGATACACTCTACGTCCTCAAAAGAAAATATCTTTAATTACTTAATTGGTTCAGGCTACGTCGTCGCCAGTCTGCCAGCATATAAATCGGCAACATTGATACAATTCTAATAATACATTTTCACGCTCGAGTTATTAATAGAACAATTGTGTTTGCTAATTATACTAATTAGTTAATCTGTTATATGACGTCCGCAAATGATTTAATATCAGCGCACACGTCACAAGTAGCCGTTACGTTTGAACAACGTCATCCAGCTATATTTCACGCCTCCATTCATGTTTACACATCTGATTAAATGTATCCTTAATAATCATGTAAAACTTAAAACAACAACAAAAAGTATGAGACTGACTCACCTGTATTAACTTCTGAAGATTTCGAAAAGTAACAACTCTAATTTTAATAAATAATCGTTGCAAAGTCAAAGTCAAATTGTTTATTTCAAATAGGCAATAAAGGCACTTTTGAACGTCAATATTTACAAAAAAATAGAATTGATTCTAGTCGCCCCTTCCAAAAGGTAGTTTCATATGGAGAAGAATGGGCAAGAAACTCCACCGGTACTCTTTTAAAAACTTGTACAATATTTTTATAGGTACATTTATTATATAATTATATGTGAAGACGATGCACCTAGAATAAAATTACTATACCACAATAGGTAATAAAAAGAGTTAAGAATGAATCAATGATTGCAAATTCTGCTTCTCATTTTTATATAAATGTCACCGTATAATTATGAACTTTCGTTAGTTTATAATTTGTCGGTATTGTTCCCGTTAGATTATTAACTAACAAAAAATTGTGAACTGCATTAAACCATTTACATATGATAGTTTATAATCTATCCATGAGAAACTGACAAATTGTGAACTGGTGTCAAACTTGCTTGCGACGTAACGTACCTTGCGCTAAATAGTCTGACTATCGACTATCTGACTAAATAGTATTACTAAATAGCCTGACTAGCTGCGAGCAACTTGGAAGAAGCGCTCGCCAGCCGCTGCCGCGGCACCGCTTGCTTCGCTTGCTCGGCTCGCGCGCAGATGAATTTCACCCAGTAAATTTGATTAATACTGATCGATTAACGGTTCTCACAATCTTACGGTGACATGTATATCTATTGAAGCGTCTTTTTGTGGAGGTATGACATATGGTTTGTGCTACATGAGATTTTTTCGCCATGTATAGGTACTAGCTACGTACATAAGTGTGTAAACATATGTATCTACTACTCTAAATTACTCCATAGTTTATTCATAATCATCATCAGCCCATAGCAGTCTACTGCTGGACATATGCCTCTCCAATTGCACGCCATTCAGCTCGATTCTCGGCAACTCTCATCCAGCTGCCACCATCCACCCTGCGAAGATCGTCGCTCCACCTAGCCTGAGGGCGTCTTACCTTACGTTTGCCGATTCGCGGTCTCCACTCAAGAACACGTCTACCCCAAAGGTCATCGGTTCTACGGCTAATATGGCCGGCCCATTGCCACTTCAGTTTGCTTATTCTGTGGGCTAAGTCGACAACTTTGGTTCTCTGCCGGATCACCTCGTTCCGGATTCGATCCCTCGGAGAGACCCACCCCCTACCCCCACCCTCCATAGCTTATTACTCAGATACATGTCGATAAACTTTCGTTCATCCCATAAACTAAAACACAAAAACGAGTGTCCTAAAAATATCAATGGAAAATCTGTCATGGCTGCCACCCCAGAATCAAATGGAACCAAGTGTCCTCTAATCATTAATTTGCTTAATAAGTTCGACAGAAAAATAAAACTCACGTTTGATGTAGGTATCTATCAGCATGAATTAACAAAAATATTAAAGCTAGGTGGTAGATTATTATGCCTACACGGGAAACAAAACATGTGGATACTTTTTTATCTTCGAAGATAATGCTCGATCCTGACCCATATATCGGTGATACATTACAAATGTTTACTAATTTGTAGTAAAAAGAGGTAGTTTGTTAATATTTTGTGATTGTCACTGTGTATTGAATCGCAGTTGTTCGTGTAACTTCATTGAAGATAAATGACAAAGATTAAGTTCGCCTGATAAAGGCTGACTTAATTTTACCTACTCAGCTTTATCGTACCGTGTGATGCCGGTCGTAAAGAATAGCACCTCCCTATTTCTTCCTGACTTACTACAGAATGGGCAGCAGCGTTCTCTATGCATTTTAACACCATACTGCGATCGCCAACCCGCCTGCCAAGCGTGGCGATTATGGCAAACCCTCCCTTTGGGGGAGGCCTATGTCCAGCAGTGGACGTCTTTCGGCTGAAATGATGATGATAATGATGACTCAGCTTAATAAATCTGGGCAGTTAGCATTCTGATAGATTACCTTTCGAAATATTTTTATTTAGTTAGGAAAATAAACATCTGATAGTGCGGTTAGTGGAAGTGCTCAGGTGCGGTTCGGTCAAGTGTTGTAGAAATCAGTGCTCTGAGTGGAATACCTCAGATTTTAGTCATAAAGTTATCAGAGTTTGTTTAGTTTTGCTGGAACTCGTTTTTTATTTAATGTAGGTAGCTAAATAAATTGTAAAATAAATAAATAGTTTACTGACTTATGTAACACATCATCATCAACATCATCATTTCAGCCGCAAGACGTCCACTGCTGGACATAGGCCTCCCCCAAGCACCGCCACTTCGACCGGTTCTGTGCTTCCCGCATCCAGCGGATACCTGCGGCCTTCACAAGGTCATCGGTCCACCTTGTAGGAGGACTTCCAACGCTACGTCTTCCGGTACGCGGTCACCACTCCAGAACCTTTCGGCCCTATCGGCCATCAGTTCTGCGAGCAATGTGCCCTGCCCACTGCCACTTAAGCTTGGCAATTCTTCGGGCTATGTCGGTTACCTTGTTACGTAAACATATAGGTTAATAAATAACGACACATTTCGATAATTTATATTATACCAATCAAATAAGTTTAAGAGCAGTGGTGAGCCAGTGGTAAGCGCCGCGACTTACGTTTTGTAGGTTCGAATCCCGACAGGCGCATTTCTTTGTGTAAATTATTCCATCAGCACTGCTCTCAAAACGGTGAAGGAAAACATCGTGAGGAAACCGGCATGTCTTAGAACAAAAAAATTCGTAGACACGTGAATGTGACAAATGATCTACCAACCCGCAGTGGTTCGGCGTGGTGACCGAGAGGAGGCCTGTGTCTCAGCAGTGGGAACATAGGCTAATTATGCTTATTATTTCAGCCGAAAAACGTCCACTGCTGGACATCTAGGCCTCCCCTAACATTTGAGGGGGGTTTGCCATAATCGCCACGCTTGGCAGGCAGGTTGGCGATTGCAGTATGGCGTTAAAATGCATAGAGAACGCTGCGGCCCATTCTCTAGTAAGTCTCTTAGTCGCATTTTACGACACCCACGAAAAGAAATAGGATGATGCTACTCTTTACTTCCGGCACCACACGGAACTTACTACCTTAACTTTAACTTATTCTGTGCAAAACCCACTTCTCTATTTTTCCTTTATGACAATCTTATATAAAATGTATAACGCAATAAATAAATTGAATTAGGTGGAATAATTATCAAGTATTAGTCATAGTTTGTTAATTGCCCGTGTACTGTGACCTGGCTCTTCCTACTTTCTAGATAACATAGCGTTCTGAGAGAAAATAGACGAATGAATAACGATTCTAGGTTGCTGCAAATAATTTACATTATTAGCAACTGTTATGTTTACTTTAAATCTTTTTAAACGTTACAATGACAAATTCTATGAACATAACAACCATCACGCCTTTATTCCTCGAAAGGTTAGGCAGAGGTGTACGTTTAAGTCCCATGTAATATAATAATAATAAAAAATAATAAAAACTTTTATTTCAGACCCATAGATCCATTTGATTCGTATACACGAACGACTTAGAAACTAGTGTTAGTACTTAAATCTACCAGAAAAACAACACTAACTATTAATTACTACGCCACAGTGGCATGTAGGCGTATCCAATGTCCCAATATGGGGCTGTCCCACCTATCAGCTATTGTTTTCAGGATGCTGTTGGTACCCTGCGCATGATGGAAGCTCAACGCTTGCGCATGATGGCGTGAAAGCAATCTATTCTCGCCTCTGCAAACATGCCGGAAGCACTGCAGTAGCGCGGCAACCCCATAGGGCGGATTCTGAATTTGTGCTTGATTGATGGAAAGAGAGCTATCAATCAAGCACAAATTCGGAATCCATGCTGCTACCGACAAATTAATGAAACAAAAACCAAAAAAATTGCCCGACCTGGGAATTGAACCCAGCAGAAACCCTCATGCTCAGAAGTATCGCTTACGACCACTCCGCGAGCGAGGCAGTAATTTCTTTCTGGTGGATGCCAATCTTCACAGCTTGGCCGATCGCCTACTTGTCGGTCTTCTACAGATTGTACTTCGGTGAGTGTGTCCATAGGATAATCTAGAGTCTAGACAAAATCAAACAGGTTGCTATTTTAATTGTATAATTTATTATTTTTATGACATTTATTTTAAATTCTGTGATTACCTTAACTCACACTGATATTGTTATTTTTTAGGAAATCGTACCTATGTATTTTTGTAAATATGTGAGCAGTCATTGCTTCATTCTTAACTCTTTTTATTACCTATTGTGGTATAGTAATTTTATTCTAGGTGCATCGTGATCACATATAATTTATATAATTAATGTACCTATAAAAATATTGTACTAGATTTTAAAAGAGTACCGGTGGAGTTTCTTGCCCATTCTTCTCCATACGAAACTACCCTTTGGAAGGGGCGACTAGAATCAATTCTATTTTTTTGTAAATATTGACGTTCAAAAGTGCCTTTTATGTGCCTATTTGAAATAAACAATTTAACTTTGACTTTGACAAGAACTTCACGACCTCATTCCACCAGCCCCCTTCTATTATCGGACATCTAGACGCACTGCAGGTTACCATCCCTTCCTTGTTGCTATTCCACCAATTCACACTAAGCGTTTCCAAATGTCTTTTATAATGCGCACAGCAAAATAATGGAACTCTCTGTTTGCGTCTGTGTTTCTGAACGCATACAACCCTAATCTCTTCAAAGTTAGAGTGAACAGGCTTCTTCTGGGTAAGCTGGGCCATGCTTAACAAATTATTAAGTGATTTTAAATTAAAGTTGGTTTTTGACCAGTGAGTAAAATAGAAGAAGGCTAGTAAGGGTTTTATTTGCAAGGAGCCACACTCTTAGAAAACGAATCAGCATCTACATACTTACATAACATCACGCCTGTAATCCCCAAAGAGTTTGGCAGAGGTGCACCTATAATACACCCACATTTAGCCAGTTATGTTTAAGTCCCATGTAATAGGGGGCGAGCCTATTGCCATCAACTGGGCACACAACCATACTCCGGGGCTGCTACTGAGAAATACCCGGTGGAAAAACCCAATAAAACTTTGCCCGACCTGTGAATCGAACCCCGGGCGAAAAGCAACTATATAATGATAAAGCAACTTTCAAAGGGTTATTCCCAAAGTACTCCATTCTTTTGTTCTGAAAAGATAAGAATCTCATACATTCATTCCAGAATTACTCCAAGGAATTAATATTATTTAAAAATACTTATTATTTTGTTCCCATTCTGCTCCATATGTTTCTGAAATTATTTTCAAAGTACTCCACCGATTATTGGTTATAAATTCTCAAACTGCTCCATCTACATAATTATCTATAAAATACATTTATTTCACTACAGTCACAAAAATTCATAAAATAAAGATTAAAGTTTAGCATTTTGTTATAACGTCGTAAATTAGCTTTTTGATTAAAATGGGGTGGAGTAATTTGAGAACATTTTAATATTATCATGAAACCTAATTAAAAATATTATATTTTTCATGGAGTAGTTTGGGAACTCTTTTTGGAGTACTTTGGGAATAACCCCTTTCAAAAATTTAACGGAAAGCTCAGTATTATTCCACTAATTAAAATAAAATGTGACACGGAACTGAATTTTAATTAATTATAATTATCTTAGTGGAACGGGAGAGGTAATAAAAAACAGTTAGTTTGACCCCTGAGCTGTAGTAATTAAACTAATTTAATTTGAGAGATATCACGAGGCGTGTTCACGGAGATACTTGATAAACCCTCACATAGGGAGGTCATTCATCGGTATTATAATAATGAGAAGCTCTTTTGTTTTGGGGACGTAAAAATGCCTTTAAGTAATTGAAAACTACTTTACTAAATTTAGTAATTAATAATACCACTTTATTAAAGTACCACTGCTGGGCAACGCACAAGCATTGATATCCACGCTTGCTCCATTTCAGCATTTTCGAACGATTTCAGACTTATTTATCTAAACTAAAAGTTCAATTAAACACATAAAAGGCACTTTTGAACGTCAAAATTTACAAAAAAAAAAAAAAAAAATCCTAGTTCCAAAAGGTAGCTTCGTATGGAGAAGAATGGGCAAGAAGAAACTACACCGTTACTCTTTTAAAATGTTTTATAATATTTTGTGTAGGTACATTAATTATGTAATTATATTATGTGAAGACGATGCACTTAGAATAAACTTACTATACCTTAATAGGTAAAAATAATTAAAAACGAAGCAATGATATATAAATGAATTATGTGATAGATACATGTAAAAATATACGTTTTCCTAAGTCCAGGTTTACGCACGATGTGTTTCTTCGCTGATGTTAGCAATGTTCAAGATAAACTCAGAAAATGATGACATATGAATTGAAAAGGTTACATTGGTACTTACCCGCATTTTCTTATAATACAGAATATTTATTTGTGACCAATTCGCAGGTTTCCTTTGCCAAATAAAATAAGAATCACGAAAGTCGTCCCAAAAATATCAAATATGTGTTTTTCGTAGCGCTCGTAGACCGTAGACGGAATTGTCGTAGCGATCGTAGCAAGCCCTACTACAGAAACAGTCATAATAATGTCCCGTTATTATTTATTTTCATGACGTAGCTACGAGTACATAGCATGACATTGAATAATGAAAATAATGAAGAGCGCGGGCATTCTTAGCGTAAACGCCCATTTTATTTTTTATTTATTTTATAAATTACAAGTTACAACACTCAAACAAAGCATACAATTAGACCTCTGGGGTCTAAGCAAGGTCAACGGCGTAGTACTAAGCCTTAATATTTAAAAACCATTCATAAATATATAGATAATATACAACATTCGTTTTTGTTTATACTAAACCCGAAAAGGGGTCATTGTACTCATCATTTTGATTTTTTTTTCTATGAGACCAACCTTGAAATCGCGAAAAATAAATCAGCTGTTTCCTACATTTGTGTTCACTTCTTAAATCCTCAAAATGAATGGCACAGCTGATTTTTATTTTGCGATTTTACTACGGGCAACAACTTTTAATACGGGATCAAACCTGAAATCGTGAATAAAAATCTGCTGTTTCCTACATTTATGTACGAATAACTCGTTAAAATGAAGAGACCAGCTTTTTTTGTGTTTTTTTTTGTTGGGGGTGACACCAGACCGTAAAAAAAATAATACTACCACGTTTTTCAACGATAAACCACTTAGACTTGAAGCCGTTTTAACCAAGTTATCCAAAGGAAATAACTTAAATAAAGCAAAAAAGGGAAGGAAAAAATCGTGGCAGAAGTAGGTATATTATAACGAAGTCAAAAGGAAAACGAGTTTCGCGGGCTACCTTAGCGCATCCCCTTTAAAATATCTGTCCAGTAAGATTTATACGTCACCGGAACAGCCTCTAAGGCCCGTATTACAGAACGTCACTCAATACTCAAACATTACTTAAAACTAGTTTCAACCAATCAAATGACTTGAATCTAGTTTTAAGTAATGCTTGAGTATTGAGTGACGTTCTGTAATACGGGCCTAAGTACGCTATCTAGTTTCTTTGTCACACATGAGATGCATGTACCTATTGTGTTGTTTATACTTACCTGGCTACTTTATAATTTACTAAATTCCTACTAAAGTATAAAACTACTTCTGCACATAATAATCTTAAAATACCTCGTTTATCTATTAAGCACCTATTCTTAAAGACGATGATCACGCGCCGCGCGGGTGTGACCAAGATAAACATGACCTCTTGGGTGTATATAACCGCTCACTTATGTTTTACGTAGATAGGGTATTAGTTACAAGAACGACGGTAATTGAGAAAAATGCTCGGCTTATGAGATGAATAGAGCATTATGCATGAAGGGATTTTTTTTTGACTGTTGTAAACACTTAAACAGCAATGTAATTCCTGCATCATTACTTTGTTTTCATAATGCCTGAGTTTGTGACAAAAGGCAATTTGTGGCAAAGCACTCTGCTTTGCACAAGTTGCATTTACTTTGGGTTGCTCAAAGTCTATGCATTTCCCAGGATTCTCGAATTACAAATTTAGTAGTTTAAGTCAAAGTTTTTAGGCTATAGACACTGAGATTACTAAGTGGTATTATAATAATCTAATTTGCTATAATTAGCGGTTTGCTAGTTGCCCAACATAATAAGCTGAAAATACCTTTAGGGGAAACCTATAACAAGTTCCTTTCAAAAATAGGTAGAATGACTGGTCAAAAGAGAAAAATTGCCATACTTTACGACAGAGTATATGTTAGGCTTCCTGTACATACATTTTCAATTTAATTTGTCTACTCACAGTTAACTGAATCCCACTGAATCCATGACTTAATTTTAAAACTTTTGGAGATGACAATTATTTTAATCAGCATGGGTACATCTACAACATGTCTTAGAATTAACGCACAACCTCTTAAGGGGTCATAGTACTCATCATTATCATGAACAACTTTTACTATGGGACCAAACCTGAAATCGCGAAAAATTAATGTTCCCTACATTTATGAACATAAATGTCAACTCGTCAAAATGTAGGGAACAGCTGATTTTTTTCGCGATTTCAGGTTTGGTCCCATAGTAAAAGTCGTTCATAATGATGACACCTTCAGAGGTTGCGCGTTAATTCTGGGACATGTTGTATACTTATATTATAAAGAGGTAAAACTTGTTTGTAAGTTTGTATGTAGGTAGGTACGGCGTAATCGGTAAAAGTCAAAGTAAAATTGTTTATTTGAAATAGGCACATATAAGACACTTTTGAACGTCAACATTTACAAAAAAATAGAATTGATTCTAGTCGCCCCTTCCAAAAGGTAGTTTCGTATGGAGAAGAATGGGCAAGAAACACCACCGGTACTCTTTTAAAATCTTGTATAATATTTTTATAGTTACATTAATTATAATATAATTATATGTGAAGACGATGCACCTAGAATAAAATTACTATACCACAATAGGTAATAAAAGGAGTTAAGGATGAAGCAATGACAGATAAATTAATTATGTGATAGATACATGGTGCTCACATATTCACAATAATTGTAAAAAAATATATAAGATTTCCTAAAAAAATAACAATATCAGTGTGAGTTAAGGTAATCACAGAATTTTAAATAAATGTCATAAAAATAATAAATTATACAATTAAAATAGCAACCTGTTTGATTTTGACTAGACTCTAGATTGTCCTATGGAGCTGGACCAGCATGTTTCCAAGCATTCTTATCTTCGATATAATCCTCTAATTTGTAATATGCTTGTTTTAAATTTTCTTTAGGGCTCAAACACATAAACACGTTACGACGACGCAACGTGCCACGTTGCACGTTTGCACGTACAATTTGGTACAATTTGCCGTGCCGTGGCATGTTGCGTCGTCGTAACGTGTTTATGTGTTTGAGCCCTAAGTCGGATTAAAAAATATTTATATATATTTGATAGCCCGATTATTGAGGAAGGCTATAGAGTATGTAACATCATGCTACGACCCTTATGAATCGAGCAAAAAGCTAGTTTATCTATATGGTACAAAGTTAACAACTGCGTACTTTACACTGTTTTTTTTTCGTTTAATTAAAGCATTTTCGAGCCAATTAAACTAATTAAAGAGACAACCGAGACAACAACTGTTATTTATTATAATAATTACCATGATTATTAAAAACATGATTGCTGTAACTTATTTTTATGAGCAAATTATAGAAATAAGCTATTTTGCAATACATAAGTAAAACCAAATAGGTAGGTAAAGTATATTATAAAATCAGGTACTACCTCATTGAACAGTAAAATAACTTAAAATGCTTTTTAATAAAAGCAGCTGATTACTAAAATATGTATTTAATTTTGTAAACAAACATTTAGGAGACAGTAGAAATCTCTTAATCAATTCAAATTAAAAAAAATATATTTGCCAGAATATGGTACAATAGATATTAGGTATAGTAATTTTGGTTTCAGCATATCCTGCTATAAATGCTAATATTTTTTTATGTCAATGATAAAGTCATTAAGATTATTACACATTTACATTCGATAGTATTATACCGACTTATCCTCTAAATATTCCATAATAGTCTAATAATTTTTATATAATCTATGTTTAAACTGTATTTTTTTTAAATGTCAATGGTAAATCTTGAAGGGAATAGGGTAAGTGTGGCTATTTTATTTGGCTCCTATTATAATAAGAAGGCTAATATACCAATTATTATTGTTTACCTTGTACTGAAAAAAAAAGCTTATTGATAAGCAATTGCTTCCAAGTAAATACATTAATTATCTTACTTCGTACTTAAATTATATCATTTGCTAACTGCGTTTCTTGAATCGAGAACAATATTCATTAAGATTTTTTATCTTTCAACGAAAACTCTGTGTTTTGAAAAAAAGTTTAAAGTTTATTGGGTTTCTGTTACTCGTGATACCTACGTAGGTATGTGCAATGTTTAATACAACTTGGATTAATTTAGCCCCCATGACCTCACAAAATCATAATCGTATACAGGACGTCCCATGGATATACCACATGGAGGGAAAGTACCTTGAATATTGTAGATGGAACATTTTACTGAAAGAAGACATTATTTGAATTTAAAAAACAATTTAAACTGCATTCATAGATATTTAAATAATTGCATGGTTGAACCGGAAATCGAACCCGTTACACGAGAAAAATAATCACCTGTAGCTTTATCATACCGATCGAAAGGCTTCATCATAAGGATTATGTTTTGCTAAATAACATAATGTCACAAATAAAAGGAAGACCATGAATTTTAACATTTTTAATAGAAAGTCGCACTCTTTTGATTATTTCGCTCCCTGTCGATTTTTTGATCTTGTTGTGGTGGATATTTTGAATAATACGTCTAAGTTCTGCTTGTAGCTCGTGGACACTTTCATACTGCATAGGTACTTAAGATAATGTCAGTTGTATGTCCTTACGGCAATGTCAGCTTTTAATTTTTCTGAAAAAAAATTCACGTCAAGTATTCATGGTCTTCCTTTTATTTGTGGCACTATGTTATTTAGCATAAAATAATCCTTATGATGAAGCCTTTCGATCTGTATGATAAAGCTACAGGGTGATTATTTTTCTCGTATAACGGTTTCGATTTCCGGTTGAACCATGTAATTATTTAAATATCTATGAATGCGGTTTAAATTGTTTTTTAAATTCATTTAATGTCTTTTTCAGTAAAATGTTCCATCTACAATATTCAAGGTACTTTCCCTCCATGTGGCATATCCGTGGGACGCCCTGTATATCTACTTTGGCCGTAGCCACCACATAGTGCGAGGTATCTATCTACATATAATATATGTACCGTGTGGTGCCGGACGTAAAGAATAAAACCATCCTATTTATTTCCGTGGGTGTCGTAAAAGGCGACTATGGGACTTACTAGAGAATGGGCACCAGCGCTCTCGCGATCGCCAACCCGTCTGCCAAGCGTGACGATTATGGTAAACCTGCCCTTCCCTTTGGGGCAGACCTAAGTCCATGTCCAGCAGTGGACGTCTTTCGGCTGAAATGATGATGATGATGATCTATATTAATTATATTTTGATGGAACCCAGTTTATCTTAATTGTGTTTTTCGCAAACAAAGTTCTGTTAAAGATTCCAGTATATACCTAATGAGACTAAATTAATAAGCCAGCTAGTTGTTCATCATCACCTTCTTTCTGCCCATCTTCCATGTTCCTTGGGGTCGGCGCAATACGTTTTCGATCATACATATATAAATAGAAGATAAGGCAGGTAAGGCTTGTTTGAAAGAGAAATTCCTATCCAATATATATAATGGGTTACATAATTACACAGCCCGTAATATTATTACTTTACATGAATCATGGATGCTACATGCACCTGATATTATAATAATAACGGACACTTACGTAACCAGTGCTATAATCAACTTAACTATGGACTCCGTTTCTAATTGAACTAAACCTGATCTAGCAACTAGAGCTGAGTCGTAGTTTATAAGTACATATTCTTTTGTAGAATGTAATTACTCAGTAGTTAGACGGAGATAATTAAGCTTAAATTATAGCTGCTTCGCTTCCAGCCGTGACTAAAGTCGTAGCTTTCTTCGAATAAAACAACGCTAACTATATTTTAGCCTTCAAGGGAAGGAAATCCAGAATCGATTAATTCAGTACGAAGATATTATAAGAATAATCTTCATAAATCACAGCAATCCTTTCACTGCACAAACAAAACAGTCTCTCTAAAGATCAAACACTTGTTTAATTATTACTTTATTTATAAGAAGACACACAAATAGGTACCTACTTATTATTGACCTCTCTGCTCTTTGTACATCTCTACTACTCTTCTCTGTATAGGTACATAGATTATATTAATTGTACACACTTCAGTTGTCATCCTTATCTACACCTTAACGGATGCGGACACTATCAAAAGATACCTACATTGTAATAATATTACTGTGTGTGGACTTTGGAATTCTTGATGAAAGTAATGATAAAGAATGTCAGAATCATCATTGTTTTCATCCTAATTATGAGGAGCATCTACATGCTGATTAATCTCTAGTTTGTCCCTTACCTATTATATTGTGACTAGCTTCCATTTTAGTCTTTTATATTTAGGTAGTGATTTGTGGACTAGTAACCATTAGACTTTCGTTACCAAATCAGGTACTGAAGCTTATTGAAATTCATAAGTTTTGGTCTGTTAGATGTTTACGCAAGTAACTAAACGTGTTGACTGTTATTGTAATTAATTAATTATAATAATGGGGTATAATAATATGTCAATCGAGAAAAACAATTAGTCGTGCTCTTCAAAGAAAATTAATACATTGAGACTTCTGCGCAACATCTGTAGATACTGCATCATTTGTATAATGAATTATTAAAAATTCACTCTTACAATCGAAATGTTTACATTATTGCACCAACTTCGATAATCCTACAAATCTTTTGATTATTCCAGCTGTTCTCAGTCACGTATATCTTATCAACGTAAACAAATTCAGGGCAAAGCGAATGATTGAATCAATCACCAAAATGTGGCTAATTATAGTAATTAAACAGTACGTTGATTTCAAAATTAATAAACAATATTTTTATTGCGAATATTAAAAGAGCGTCGTGGGTAAAACGATTACATACCTACACATGTTGGTTTGTTATCGGTTGGAATGCCCCAAGGGTCGCTCCTTGGTCCAATTAACATAGGTCACACAGACCATATATTTTATGTACCTATCGTGTGTTGGGAGATAATTATTTACTTTAGATTTGAACGACAGGTGATTTAAGTTTTAGAGTTACTATCAATTTTTAATGTGGTATAAATAGTATTTTTGACCTCAAAGGTACACACGGATGTTATTGTTGATAAAATTGTTGTACTTTGTGCCTATTCGTGTATAAACAGATAAAGCTGATAAAACGGTTAAAATCCTGTTAACAAGATTAGGTAGGATTCATAAATTTCCTGCTGATTCATCTCTAAATGCTAAATTTGAACTAAAATCTCACTTTCTCATTCTCACTAGTCTGTCTTCGATATTGTAATTTTAAAACTTTAATGCAGTCATGAGAAATAAGTATAAAATAAACCAATATTATTTTATTTTTTATATTGATTACCTAATACTGTTGATTGAAATGGTTCCTCTATCTCTATCTACCCAATTGGTTGTTAATATTTGTTTTTAATTGAACATTCATATACCTACGCACGTAATTACTCTCTAATCTACTCCACGTGTAATTGAAATTGTTAAATAACATCAAATGCTAACTAATTGATTTTCCGCTAATTATCCATCAGATTCAACTTTCTATTAAATTAATAAAAAATGTTGGTCATACGCAATATTAAAAAATTTATTACTTCGTGTAAGTATTGTAGCATACAGTATCAAACATATATTTGGGCTTTGTTTTAACATTATTATTTACTTCTTAAGGAAGTAAGTATATTTTATTCTTCTTAATGTGTCGAAGTGTAAAAGTCTTTGTACAAAACTACTTACAGAAATAAAATCATTTCAGACATTTCGATGGCAAAAACAACACAAAAAAAATATATCCTTTTTAAATTTATCCGGTCCAAAATTTAGCAACGCGAATACCGTTTCCTGACAGCCATTAAGTCCTCACGAGTCCTCATATACTTTATCATTATAATATAAGTATGCAATTCCCATAATATCCACAATTATTATTATTGGCACCTTCAGTTTTAACACACAAAGAAAATGTCGTTCTTCTTCTATCGTACGGATGATACCTACTTATGTATATATTTCAGTCTACTTTTTTACTTTAACAGTCTAACTTAGTCTTCTCTTTTTTCCAGGTGAATGCCTAACGTCAGGGAGGTATCCGTTCAAATGCCTGCAGTTCGAGCTACCACCAGATGTGGAGCCTGAAGAAGTCAATGTGGTCGAGTTATGGTTCTATAAGGTATTTACCAACAAATTTTATCTCTAAAATAATCTAGTTTTGCACTTGCATTTTACACGCACGTCTGAATAGGCACTTTACACTAAATAAGTTAAAAAAACTGAGAGAATTTGCATGAAAGATCTCCCAGATAAGTTAATTGGGGATTATCTAGGGGTGCTGGGTCACAGACCCTGAGGGTAAAATTCCCAATCATGACTATGAAGCTGAGTTCAAGCTACTCAGAAATCTCTACATAGATTCTGTGAATTTCAAGGGAAATCTAAATTTTATTGGTCTGTCAAAAAAAAGCAAAGAATGCTAAACAGACATCGGCGAATACAGCTTCGTATCTGCATCTAGTTTCATTATAAACCACATAAAAAAGGCCGTTCTCTTACTAAAATATACTTACGTGCAAGAAGCCAATACCTTATGTTATTAAAATTATGTCTAACCAATCGACTCCCTTTTCCAGGAACGCGACCCATTAGACGAATACAACCAAACGTTCGTGATATCAGAAGCGGCACACTGGGACAGCCAACAACAATTCAAGAAGACGAAACCTATTGCCATCAAAGAGACGGACATAGGCGAGGGATGGGTGCGGGTCGAGCTTGCCTGGGCTGTCCGAGTGTGGCTGGAAGGAAGGGAGAGGCTGCATACGTTGCATGTGGCCTGTAGGACTTGTCAGGTAAGGATCTCATCTTGTTTCATTGGATAGTGTCTTGATTAAGGAGAAAGTTGACCACTTCTAAAGGGATAGTTAGATTTCCTTTCCGTACCACGTGTTAGGTTTCATCTGTTAAACTCAGATGATACTACTATTTAACGCATTAGAATAGTGTCTAAATACCTAAGTGCAAAATGAAATTTGTTGGTACTTGACTGCTGGGAAATGTTTTAGTAATATCCCAGTATTTTTAAAACACGGGGACAAGCCAGTGAATATTCGGCCATTAATTCAACCTTGGAGATTGTTGTCTCTGTCATTTCTTCCAGTGTTTCAGTCTTTTTCTAAACCTCGATATGTCATTTAACTCCTGGTTACTAACCTCAAATCTCCTCCCCCAGCTACGCCGCGCGCCTCTCTCCTTCCACGAAAAGCACCGCCCGTTCCTGGTACTCTACACCAAATACGCTGGCAAGCGCCGCAGGGGCAGAGCCCTAGAATGCGGTGCCACCACTAGCGAGTGCTGCAGGGAGCCCCTGTACGTCAGCTTCAAAGAACTTGGATGGGACGACTGGATCATCAGGCCGGCTGGCTACCATGCTTACTTCTGCAAGGGTTCTTGCGCGCCCATATCTGCGATGACGAATACTGATAGTTATCACCATAATTTTATTAGAGTGAGTATTCATTTGAATAATTTGTTTTTAGATTAAACTTTAAAGTAAGGATGCTATGATCATAGAAGCAGCTTTTTTGTTACCCAACGTTTTGTTTAACACATAGATAAACAGCAATAGCACTATGTAACGTAATTTGAAAATCTTCGCTAAACATAACTGCTAATTATTCTACTACTGAAATACCTATCCATAACAGTGGCAGTTGATTCAAGTCCAGAAGTAGCAATTTTTCATGTCCGTGACTACCGCCGCCCCACCAACGCCAATCGCTTCCATATTTGGCAAATAATTAGTGCTCAATTGGTGCTAATTAGTGCTCGAACAACAGAATTGGTGCCTTAGTAGTTTTCGAGATAATCGACTTTGAAGGTGGTCCTGCGGTAGTCACGCTCCCTTCAGCAGGACCACCATGAGTGCAGAAAAAGGGGGCATGCTACAGCTATTCTAAGTATACAAATAATTAGTGCTCTTAAATGTGATTCATTTCGTAACAAAAAAAGAACTGAAACATTTGTATATACCGAGAAATCAACGATGATAACTTTCGCGCGCTCGTTCAGCAGGACCACGACTTTGAGTGTTGATTCCAAGTGTCAGGAGCTAGTCGCTTTTCTCAAACCTACATAGAAAATTAGTGCTCTGCGAGATAAAATTGATACCCAAAATTCAAAATTACTACTCCAGTAGTTTACGAGATATACCATACCATTGGTGGGGTGGCGGTAGTCACGGTGTTAAATTTTCATTTGAAGATTTCTATATTAAAAACTCTGTGATTTCTTCCCAAATTTATACAAAAATTAGTGCTCCTAAAGAAGTTATAGTGACCAAAAATTCAGATTCCCAAATGTTGTATTTTAAGAGAAATTAGCTTTCATTACTTTTCCATACTAAATGTCCGCATATAACCCGACCAAATGAAGTTGTCAATGGTATTGAGCTGTTTATGAGATGTACACTCGTGCACATAAATTGATGGATGTCGGAATAGTAATAACAACAGTTCAATATCTATAATTTTTATACAAACTGTGTACCTTTACTCAAATTGAAATAAGATTAGACATTTAAATAAACATTTTTTACAGTCCGTTTAGCCGATGTTGACTTCTATTGCTTTGGTGGCATGACAACTGGCAGCTGTAATAAACAGTTGGTATTGTAACCACGTTTTTGCTTTTAATGCCATCCTTATGCCTACGGAATAGAAGTCAAAATTGGTTGAACGGACTGTAAAAAAGTTTATTTAAATTTCTAATCTTATATCAAATGGAGTAAGGTAAGTACATATTAAAGAAAACTAATAACGTGTAATGTGATACCTTTGTTAATGACGTGGGTAGGTAGGTACTCCAATAATGATTTTTCTGTATTGTAAGTACCTATCTTTTGTCAGCAACAGCGATAGGTATTTCTTATTTATCTCTTTCCTACTAATTTACCGTTGCTGCAAGCAGTACCTAAGTATTAAAAACCAAATTTATTGCATTAAAAAAATCTGTAATTTTGATGTAGTTTTAATAATGATTAATTTATTGGTATATAATTTAATAATGATTAATTTAACAGTATATAATTTAATAATGATTAATTTAATGGTATATAATTTAATAATAAATAACTACCAATATACACCAATAGATAATAATTTTTTTGATGTAAATGAAATGATGTTTGTTTGTTTTTTGTAGATGTGTTTTGTGTAATGTTTACTTACTCGAGTTTATGTTTTCGTATGCACGTGTTTCTGTGACAAATAAAATTATTTTTCTTTCTTTCTAAATATTTGCATGCCGAATGGCAAAATATGGCTGATCTTTGTACAGTACAACACCTATTGATGTATCATCTACCCATATTTGCGAAAATAAAGTTATTCTTATTCTTAAAACTAATTATCATTCTATACATAATTGTTGTAACTATGCATGAATATCCAAGCTTTTTCTATTCTGTTCTATCGAACCTATTTGTTAGATATACAGGGTGTTTGGTGCATCGTGTGCCAAATTGAAATGGTCGACTGAAGGAGTCATCCGCTAGCCTTTTAGACCCTTTAACACCCCTCATGCTCTGTGGATTTTTTTTTATCGACTTTTTATTGTTTTCCAAAAAAAAGACCCAAATTTTACATTCAAATACAGATTTAAAAAAAAAATAAGGCGTAGACTCTGAATTTTATTTTTATTTCGATGTGTATTGTTTAAGAATACTTTTAAATACAAAATTAGTGATATTAGTCACCTAGTTGTTTTTTAATTCACTCGCAAAGGTAAAACTTAAATTAAAGCTGTACATGTTACAGCTGTTTATAAGGCTACAAAAAAAAAAAATCAAAAGCGACCGGGATCTTCCAACTCCCTCATTAATTCTCCAGTCTATCCTCTTTCTAATGATGTGCCACATGCCATAAAAGTATTTTAACAACTTTGTGAATTCGCTAGAATTGTGAATCGAGTCACCTAAGGCTAATATTCAAAATTATGATTTAAAAAAAAATCTCTTAAATGATACCTGTCAAACCTATAAATCTGCTATCTCATTCTTATGGTTAGGTAAATTCGTGTCTCATATCTGTATCTTTCGTGGGATTTACTTGAAATAAAAAAACAAAATTGCATTTTTAACATTTATTTAATCATTGTTACAAATCTTGCTCAAATTGTTGGCCTCTGTTGCGAATGCAGGCCCGACACCTGTTTCGTATTTCAACAGTTGTTGTACGAAGTCGTATTTCCTCCTTAATAGTATTGAATGCCGCTTCTATGCGTTGGACTAATACCTCCCTAGTTGGAACCTCCGTGGCATATACCAACTCTTTGGCACGTCCCCAGACATAAAAGTCTAACGGAGTTAGATCTGGGGAACGTGGCGGCCATGGAATAGGGCCATTGCGTCCAATCCATGCATTGGGGAACACATTGTCGAGATATTCCCTCACAGTCAATCGCCAATGCGCGGGACAGCCGTCATTTTGAAATACAATGGGCACACGTTCATTAAATACGGGCACATCGGTCACTAATTCGGGCAGGTCATTTTGTAGGAATTCCAGGTAGTCTTCGCCATTGAGATTATCGGGCAGGGAATGCGGTCCAATTACCTGATTCCCAATCACTCCTGCCCAAACGTTTACACTAAACCTTCTTTGAGAAGATTTCTGTCTTTTAACACGTGGGTTTTGCGTTTTCGTTGTCCAGTGGTGCAAATTGTGTAAATTGAGGATCCCATCCTTGGTAAATTTGGATTCATCCGTCCACAGTATTCTTTTTAAAAAATCAGGATCATCCACATCCGTGTGTAAAAGAAACCGACAAAAAGCCACTCGTCTCTCAAAGTCGCCACCCTCAAGACCTGCAACAAACAAAAAACTCTTTTAAATTTCTCTTGGGCAATAAGTAATTGCACAAGAAAGGACCCGCTGTTCGTGCTAATAGATTCACTATGGAAGTGACGCCATACCATACCCATTACCTGCTAAACAAAGGCAAGGTCAAACAAAGCTTGCACGGGTTTAAAGTTAGTTTAAAATTACGTACCTTGCACCGGAGTGTAGTGGAATGGATGCTTTTTGTTTTGACGAAGTACTTTCCACACCTTCCATATTGAAATATCAAGATGTGATGCCACATTTCTAATGCTTCTTGTAGGGTCTTCCTCAAAAAGTGCCAGTAATCTCTCGTCTACTTCAACATTATGTCGCACAATATGGCCCCTTGGTTCATTAAAAGTAACACTGCCAGTCTCGCGTATGCGTCGGTATGTGTCTTGGAAGACTCTGCGGCCAGGTAATCGTCTACCAGGAAAGCGTTCCTGGTAAAGTCGTTGCGCTGCACGAGCGACGCCATTAGCGGCTCCGTAAGCCATCATGATGTCCGCATATTCTTCGTTAGAGAATGTCGCCATTGCAATAACAAAAAACTCAAAGTTTAACAATAACAACAAAAATTAAACAAATGTAACAAGAACCAGCAAAACTTAACGATAACAAAGTAATAAAAGAATCGCGGAGTATGGTGAACTAGCACACACGTTAGGTAGCAGAGGCAGTCATGTCTCGACTAAAAAAATGGCGGGTCGGGCGGCGCGATTTGTTCAAACCGATTTAAGGTATGCAAGAAAGAGATAGAAGATAGATTTTACTGTGAAAGAGTGAGAAAACAAATTTTACCTCTTTCTCAAGTAACAGTTCCGCAATAAATATTTTTTCATTAGAATTTGGAATGTAGTTTTATGTGACTTGATACACAATTCTAGCGAATTCACAAAGTTGTTAAAATACTTTTATGGCATGTGGCACATCATTAGAAAGAGGATAGACTGGAGAATTAATGAGGGAGTTGGAAGATCCCGGTCGCTTTTGGTTTTTTTTTTGTAGCCTTATAAATAGCTGTAACATGTACAGCTTTAATTTAAGTTTTACCTTTGCGAGTAAATTAAAAAAAAAACTAGGTGACTAATATCACTAATTTTGTATTTAAAAGAATTCTTAAACAATACACATCGAAATAAAATTAAAATTCAGAGTCTACGCCTTATATTTTTTTTTAAATCTGTATTTGAATGTAAAATTTGGGTCTTTTTTTTGGAAAACAATAAAAAGTCGATAATCCACAGAGCATGAGGGGTGTTAAGGGGTCTGAAAGGCTAGCGGATGACCCCTTCAGTCGACCATTTTAATTTGGCACACGATGCACCAAACACCCTGTATAACATATTTCTAGTTTTGTTTATGGTTCTACCTAGTTACCTACTAGTCGGCCTATCTTAATAGTCTAATCGAGTTAATTGATTTGTGTTAATAAATTTGAGTGCACATTTTATATTGTTGATTTTTAAGTACTGTGCAGGATCAGGTTTGTTCGTCCAAAATGAAGCGACTTGTGTAGTTTAACAGGTGTATATTGTAATAAAAAATAATTAACAGTTCGCCATGGCGGACTGCGGTTCGCAAGAGGAAGTACATACATAGTTTTTGACAGAGGCGCGAGTGAATGAAAGACCGAATGTGAAGACCGAATGCAAGCGTCCGAGGAATGACCGAAGTCGATGCTTTCTTCCTTCACTCGTCGATAGATGGCTCCCGTGCCGCGTCATGTGTTTTGCGAGTCTCGTGTGGATGGCGTGGACAGTACCTACTTAAAATTCTACTGATTTTACAAACTGTGATCTATAATCAATGAAACTTATTCGATTTATAAATGTATTTTCCGTTAAAAATACACCTACTAATTCATATATCTTAACCTAGCTTTAATAAATAATAAAGTAGATATTGAATTGGTAACTAAAAATACACCCGAGGTCCATACACAAATTTCCACTGACATACATATGTCAGTGGAAATTTGATAAAATCGACTTCAGGTACTGAAAAATACATAACTATTACTTATGCAATACTTTTTTTTAAACTAACGTTATTAGCAACATATTATTAATGCAATAAATTAGGTTATTAATACTTAGGTACCTACTGCTTGCAGCAACGTTAAATTAGTAGGAAAGAAATAAATAAGAAATACCTATCGCTCTTATATCCATATACACAAAAGGTAGGTACTTACAATACAGAAAAATAATTATCCGAGTACCTACCTACCCATGTCATTAACAAAGGTATCTCAAGCCATGGGTAACGTGGTTCGGAGCGAGAGTGCATGGGAGGCCGTCACCTCCTTCTGCGAAGCAGTAATGCTTGCGAAGGAGGAGGCGGAACGCGTGAGGGAGAGGCAAGGTTCGCGCCCTCGCGCCCTTAATTGCCGCAGGAGACGCCTCAGGCGTCGGGAGTAGCAAGCCGATTTTCGGCCACCGTAGGCGCGGGCTTGCGGACGGTGAGCGATAGGTAGCTCACCATCCGATAAGGACCAGGCCCGGATCGACGGCGCGTTGTATTCCACGCGCGCCTTAAAGAGTTGTCAGCAGCAACTGACGGGGTCCGTTAGGGCCAATGCCTGCGGGTGGGTTTTAGTCAGTTAAAGTCTGACCCCCAGAGCGGGAGAAGTTATTTGATAATTTCCCACCCAAAAAAAAAAAAACAAAAGGCCATGGGTAACGATAGGTTATTTTTTTTTTATAAATATGGACCCAAGTACACAGTTTGTATAAAAAATATAGATATTCTATTCTATTCTATTTTTTAATATGGCAAGCAAAGCCGATGTCGACTATTCTGCCAATGTCTAAAGTGAATTGGAAAAGCAAGTGTGCATTGTCGTCGTAAAAAAAAAAAAAAATCTTTGATACAACTGTTGAACTTAATGTAGATCTTGTGGGGTTAGTACTGGACTGAAACAAACAAATTATAGATATTGAACTGTTGTTATTACTTTTCCGACATCCATCAATTTATGTTCACGAGTGTACATATCATAAACAGCTCAATACCATTGACAACTTAATTTAGTCGGGTTATATGCGGACATTTAGTATGGAAAAGTAATAAAACTAATTTCTCTTAAAATACAACACTTGGGAATTTGAATTTTCGGTCACTATAACTTCTTTAGGAGCACTAATTTTTGTATAAATTTGGGAAGAAATCACAGAGTTTTAAATAGAGAAATCTTCAAATGAAAATTTAACACCGTGACTACCGCCACCCCACCAATGGTATGGTATATCTCGTAAACTACTGGAGTAGTAATTTTGAATTTTGGGTATCAATTTTATCTCGCAGAGCACTAATTTTCTATGTAGGTTTGAGGAAAGCGACTAGCTCCTGAAACTTGGAATCAACACTCAAAGTCGTGGTCCTGCTGAACGAGCGCGCGAAAGTTATCATCGTTGATTTCTCGGTATATACAAATGTTTCAGTTCTTTTTTTGTTACGAAATGAATCACATTTAAGAGCACTAATTATTTGTATACTTAGAATAGCTGTAGCATGCCCCCTTTTTCTGCGCTCATGGTGGTCCTGCTGAAGGGAGCGTGACTACCGCAGGACCACCTTCAAAGTCGATTATCTCGAAAACTACTAAGGCACCAATTCTGTTGTTCGAGCACTAATTAGCACCAATTGAGCACAAATTATTTACCAAATATGGAAGCGATTGGCGTTGTGGTCCTGCGGTAGTCACGGACATCAACTTTTCTGCTTCCTTTTATTGATTAATCTCTAACAATACTTTATTCTTTGCAGAAATACTTCTACACGGTATCAGAAAGGAAGGCAGAGTTCAAGCCTTGCTGCGCTCCGACTACGTTCAGCTCTCTACAGCTGCTGTACATGGACTCTACGAATACGGTGACGCAGAAGACTCTACCAAACATGGTGGTAGAGTCTTGTGGGTGTATGTGAAAGTTGAAACACTAGCTAGACATGCTAGCTTGTGAAAGGACTAAAATATGGTATGAAGTCAACATGGTGGGACATAATACGGATAGTGGTTTATGAAATAATTTTGTTGGAAGTTACAAGTGAAATGTATCCAGGTAAAACCATTATGGTTGTGTTGTTTTTAAGTTGAAAATTTGATTAAAGTAAGCACTGTTTGCTTTGGAAATTAAAGCAAAAACTTGGCTATTGGCGCATCCAGGGTAAAGGGAACTTTAGTCACATAAAAGCTTCGAACGAAAGTAGATTAGATTATTAGATTTGTATAGAGACAGTTATTTTTCTAAGACGAATTTTTGGATGCGCTTGGACCTATACTTGGCCCTGTTTTTCTCGATTGTGCTGTAAGAAAGACAAGAAGTGTTTATGATTTTTTTATGACAGTAATTATTTGAGTGCGTTTGTGTTTGACTGAATAAGAGAGCATTTTTGTGTCTTGTGTTCTTTATAAGCAAAATGTGATATCGTGTAAATGTTAGTAATTGAAGCAGATAGTGACAAAAGGAGGACAAAATAATAGTATTAAAAGAATATGAGCTTTAATTTCAGGTAGATAACTCAAAACAAACATACTGGTTATTGAAATTTTACTTTGCCAAGTGATTACGAAATAATGAGAGCAACTAATGGTCAAATAACAATTAAATTTTTTGTACACTTTTGTGTTTTCTTCCAGGATAGATAAAGCCCTATTTCTGTCATATCAATTAATTTCAAATAATTATTCACGTGTCTTAAAAATTAAAAGGTTCTGCTTTTCTAACACTTTGCCTCCTTCAGTTACGAGTTTTAGTAATTAACGTTGTGATTGTAAGATTAATTTAATATTAACCAGTGCATTTATTTTATATAATTTTAATGTGACATGACATGCGATGCTGTCTTGTGTATTTCAAAGTCAAAATCAAATTATTTATTTCAACTTATGAGGCACTTTTAAACGTCAAAATTTACAAAAAAAAATAGAATTGATTCTAGTTGTCCCTTCCAAAAGGTAGTTTCTTATGGAGAAAAATGGGCAAGAAACTCCACCGTTACTCTTTTAAAAATGTTTTACAATATTTTGTTTGAGTACATTAATTATATGTGAAGATGGTGCACCTAGAAAAAAATTACTATACCATAATAGGTAATAATAATTAAAAATAAGCAATGAAAAATAACTTAATTATGAGATAGATCATACATGGTGCTCACATATTTACAAACATTGTAAAAGTATATTTTTTCCTAAAAATTTTAAAATAATAAGTCAGTGTGTGAAGGTAATCACAGAATGTAAAATCAATGTCATAAAAATAACAAATTATGTATTTGAATTTTAATATACTTGCCATTTCTGCGATAACTTTCAGACAGTCAGTCAATACCTATTGTGTGAAAAAGATGTGTCATACAATTTAAAGATTATTCGCCCATGGTCGCCAGTAGACGGACGACGACGGATATCTTTATTTAAAATTCCGAGTCTGTAAAAAGTTGTATATTTTCCTTTTCTTGAAAAAGTATATTGAAGTTCGTATTATTATAAAACGAGATGATTTACGTTAATTGTAATGTAAATGTTAAGTATGATAAATTATCAACCTTTTATTGTAATTAGTGAGATAAGCTAAGGATATATATTTCTGTAAAGATTTTGTTCCTATAGTTTAAGTTAGTAAATTAAATATTAGGCCAAAAATACAAATATTCAGTGAAAATATTTTTCATCTTAATATATTATAATTCTTCTGTACGTGTGTTTGTCACCTAACTCCTCCTAAACGGCGGACTGGACGGATTTGGTTGAAATTTTGTATTTATATTTCAACGGGTTCCTGAATGGTTTGAAAACACAATTGGACCCGGTAGGTGGCGCTGCTGTCGGTATAAGGCGGTACGAAGTTCGCCGGGTCAGCTATAAAATTAAACTTAAGTACTATAATTTAACATTAAGGCAGCTGGGAAAATCCATGATATTTTTTTTTTAATTTGCAATAAACTATTAGTATTTTTGGCCTAACATGTCACCAAAATAAAATCATTTAACTTATGAAGTGTTTCCAAATACTTTAACCATTTATTTGAACTAAAGGAAAGGCACTGTCTTGTCATTGTGTAAAATAAGTTTTATAAAAATGTACTTAAATATTGTCGTGTCCCAGTTATTCATTGATTTCGTCACAACGGTGTCTAAGTATTATAGTTTAAGGCCAATTTAGACAAAAATATTGAAATATAAAATAAGTTTTCTTTTTTAATCTGTCGTTTGATTCTTACTTTCATCTTTGCTTTTTAGGGTACCGTAGCCAAAGGGTAAAATGGGAACCCTATTACTAAGGCTCCGCTGTCCGTCTGTCACCAGGCTGTATCTAATGAACCGTGATATTTAGACAGTTGAAATTTTCATTTGGTTTCATGCATTAAACTGGACCAAACTTGAAATACCTATCTTCTTTTTAAAATAAAGCCAAAAAGAGATGGAAGAAAATTAAAACTGTCAAAATAATGTTGACCACCTTTTATAACACATCACTTTCAGTCTCTTTCTTGTTTTGCCTGTTGGTGAAAATAGCAAAATTTTTAGCTTTGTGTAATCGGGAACCAACAGAGTTACCTCGTCGGATATAGCAGCCAACTTTAGCTACCGTGAATACAATACAAATATCGTATATCTTAGCCAATGTAAGGTGCTAGCCATGTATAAGAACGGTAGTACGCACTCACATTCGATTGAATCTGTCGTGTGTGTCTGGGTAATACCTAAGACAGTCTTCTGAAACTACAAAATATAGTTAA
This sequence comes from Tiliacea aurago, assembly GCA_948098905.1. NCBI lineage: Eukaryota > Metazoa > Arthropoda > Insecta > Lepidoptera > Noctuidae > Tiliacea > Tiliacea aurago. Next base: position 2,961,595 of record OX402601.1, read on the forward strand.
TTTTGCGAGAAGCTTGATATACGTAATTAAAAACTTCGTTCCACCAAGAATCGTCTTCTATGATGTCGTTCTCACCGTTCTGGTTTCATTTACTCTTCTTAATTTGTCCAGGCGGTTTTTCTTTGGAATGCGCTCTCTCTGAACATCAGCATGGCAACCGGTCGGTTAACATTTAAAGTGCACGGGAATATATTCCTAAGAAGTTGTCGGAATCATCTCAGCGCTGATTCGTTCTTTCTCCTCTACCAATCGTTATTTCTGCTGACACTTTTTATTTTGTTTATAAGTAGTAAGGTTATATTTATGTACCTACCTATCAGTTTAGATTTTTGTTTTTCGAGTTATCTATCCCTTATGTTGCTCCCTCATTTTTAAACGACTTCCAAAAAGGAAAAGAAGAATATAAGAAGAATTTTGGAGAAATCGGTGAACAAAAAAACGAAAACAGTTGAAGATGTTATGTTCAACTGTTTTTTTTTTTACAGACACTGTCGTTGACCTAAGACAGTGTCGGTGTCTGTGGCAAAAAACTAAAATACAGATCCAAAGACTCCGACTTCCAAATTTAAAGTTATTTTTCACTTTGTTGTGTTTTTTTAGAAGTCGGTTATTTTTTTATTTGTAATAATATTTTTTTAGTGCTCATCTCTTAAACACCAGCGGCAGAGGCAGCCGCAGCCATCGATACTCGTCGACAGCAGACGCAACTGTAGTCAATTCAAAATTGCTGATTTTTTAGATATATGTCACTCTGCTTGCCAATGAGCGAATTATGATAGGTACACAAATATCAAAATAAAACAAATTCATTTAGTTAACGACACGGAACACGTTTAATAGTTACAATAGCAACAGATCACAAAAGAAATGCATCTTCAAACTATAGCCCATCGAACAGGTATAAACTATAAGCCATCGAACGGACATGGTCGATAGCCGATAGTACATTGAACAGACATTGTCGATAGCCGGTACCCTTTCGAACGGGCTTGGTCTATAAATTATTTCTTAAGTCTAACATTCGTGGAAGCCATCACTTCACTTTTTAAAATACTTTTTTTAACAGATTCTGTTCGGGTGGAGAATTTTGGTTGATTTTGGGAAATTAACGATCAAATAGTCGATCTTAATAGTAAAATTGGCCAACAAGATCAATCCACTACAGTGTAATGTGAAATTTAAACTAAGAACTACCTTTCAATCAATATTATAACATTTTTTATAAATAATCAAATTGCTTCACCCGAACAGAAATAAAACATAAATTAAAATAAAGAGGGTGACCAGACAACACTCTCGATTTCTTGTATATTATTAAATAAAATTATAAAAATCACAGAATTTGAGGATACAAGCATGTCCAAAAGTAATGGAGTCTACAACTAGTTTGCAACTGCTAGCGATTGCTTTTGTGTGGTAGTACACTAAGAATAGCGCTGTCATTTGTGAGAAAACTTCGAAAAAAGGATTGAATATACTACACATAACATAATATACTACACAACATAATATGCTACACATAACATAATATCACGCCTGTATTCCCCAAAGGGTTAGACAGAGGTGCACCCACATCTCACCAGTTATGTTTGAATCCCATGTAATAAGGGACGAACCTGTTGCCTGTTGCCTGAGGCACAGATCCAATCTACAGGCTGCTACTGAGAAATTCCAGATCGAAAAACATTTTGCCCGACCTGGGAATTGAACCCAGGATCTCATGCTCAACAGGCGCTTGTGACCACTAGCCCAATGATGCAGTATATTGAATTTACTACATATTGTTAATGTTAGGCCTAATTTGGATTGAACTACAAGAATAAGCGACTTTGTTATATTCAGCAGATTCATTAGGTCGTATCAAATTGGCAGATTGGGCTCCAGTTGAAACGACGTGATGATGGCATTTCAAGCTGAAATATGGGCTATGAATGTAGGTAGTCAATAAAATATTTCCAAGAATAATTCATTTTTTGTACGTAAAATAGGCTAAACGGCATTATATCAATTTATGTAAATAATCAAATATAAATTAAATCATCGTCAAAGTCGTTCAAAGCAATCGGCAGCAGTTGCAAGTTCTACATAATGTCTCTTTGCAAAAAATATTTATGATTATTTTTTTATTTTTTTTATAAATTTCATAGGACGGATGTACAAGATATGTTTGTTACAACCATTTATTTTTTTATTACAAAAATAGGAGAAACATCATTGATTGGGGCACTAGAAGCAGACATTCACTTTATTAAGAAACATGATTTAGAAACGTTAATAAATAATTACCATCGATGTGAAATTCTAATCGATCAGATTAGATTTTATGTAAGTGATAATTTCAGCTGAAATAACTCTAAGGCCTGCTATCATTTTAACATATTTTTCATAAATATTTTCTTGGTTTGATAAAATAATAGTGAATGCCCTTATAATATTTTACTCTATTATTTAGCCAATAGGTTTATGGCACGTTAAGCTGTATCAATTTATAAATGGCACTAATAGACTGGGTTTTTATTTGATGATTATAAACTATATTATCTTTCATATCTAAAATAGCCTCTAGTTATAAATTGACCTTATTTTAAATAATAATTCCCACCAGGGATGCAACGATTTTATGATCTACAACCATAAATATTGAAGACCTCTGCTTTTTTGCCGATAGATGTTTTAAATTTTGACGAGTCTCAGATCAGTTGCGAAACCTTTGGGATACCTAGGGTTGAAGGAGTTTTTTAGGCATGATGATAATGCGCATGTCATTAGGAAGACCTGTTTCCAGCAGGGGACATAATTATCGTAGTAACATTAACAATAAAAACCGGTCAAGAGCGAGTCGGACTCGCGCACCGAGGGTTCCGTACGTATATATGATGTTGATGATTTCTGAAAAACTATGCTATTTAGAGACATCGTTTTATTTTTCCTGTAATCTTTACATACACTTTTATCACATACAATAATTTCAGATTATTATCAAACTTCGGAGATTAGGGGGGAACGGTATTTGTTTTACATTTTTCATCAAAAGTCGGAAACTATGCTCCATAAAAAAAAAAAAATTGAGAATGTGCAAACAGCGTTCTTTCATATGATACACCACATGCCATAGTAGCCCCACTTCAAATTTTTAAGACCCCCTTTCAGTCCCTTTTGCAAAAAAGATATATATTTTTTAATTTCTTTCTTGTTTGCAAAATAGTTGGGCAAACGTCATCTAAAACTATTCCAAATTTCAAGTTGATAGCATTAGCAGTTCTTGAGATATCCAGGTGTGACAGACAGACAGACTTAGTCTCTGCATAAGGGTTCCTTTTACCATTTTGGACGGAACCCTAAAAATGCGAAAGTGAATTTGTTTGTTTGATATGATAATGAAACAGGTTATGGTCTACCCATGTACCATACAAGTCCGTTCTGCCATTTTAGCGTGAAAGCGTATCACGCTAAAATGCCTAATCAAAGGCGCAGCTAATCCTAGATAATTACGTCCACAGCTGGAAAAAGGTAGATATAAAAAAAAAAACATCAAATACAAACCCAGCTTCCAAAATGCTTTGCTGGACACAAATGTACAAGACTCCTAGCGAATAAAGATATTATTACATTACAATAATTAATAATTATAACTTAATAGCTAAGAAACAACACTTTTGGAATGAATGGACGATCACAAGCCTTGGGATAGTTTAATTTAGTCTAATGTACAGGCGTTGCGTTGGAAATATTATGAAAAAGCTGTTCAAAGGGTGAACAGTTGTCAAAATAATACCGAAAATAACTTCACTGGCAACACATTTATTGCGATATAAATATTAAAGAGAGTAGAAAAAAAAGTGTATTTTTTTCACTATTTCACTTTTCCCGACGCTCAGAGGAGTCAAGACGTGTGTAAAAGATAGTAAATTTTTTTCATACACAGTATTTCCAAAATAATAGAGAAGATATAATTAAAAGAGCAACAGCCTGTTCATAAAAATATCGACAATATAAGGCAACAAGTTCAAGCAATGTACTTAGTATTATTGCTCTGTTTGAACGCGTGCCGAGCAATATGCGTGCATGCGAGCAATTTTACCGACCAACGCCACTTCTCTAAGAAAAATAACGTTAATTGGCAGTATTCCCATTTAAAATATCATTCGAATAAATTACACACCATAAGTAATATAGCTTGTTCAATAAAAATCGCTCGGATACACGCACAGTCGGGACAAGCAAGAAAAAAATATTAATTCACTTCCATAATCGTACACTACTAATCTCTTTTCGGAAGCACCATATACATCAAAAATATCTATCAAAAATACACCTACTTACAACAAAAAAAAAAGTTACGTAATTGTGACAATTTCTGATATTTTACGTAATAATGTAAAATAATCGTTTCGATATGTCTTCGCATGACAAGTCTTAAATTATGCATAGTGAGACATTTTCTCTATTCATTTATTCTTTTATTTGGGATATATCCCCAGTAATGGGAAGAACTTGAACTGGGAAAGTTCCCATCGAAATTTTCTAATCTTTGGACGAGCAATTTTCTTTTAATCGCAACAATTTGACTTTCAGTCCATCACAGATGTTTCTAAGCCACAGAACATTAAGTGTGCTACAAACATCATGATATTAAGGAACTTGATACACGAACTAACCTAAAAGTAAAACTCATACATTGCCAGTGCGTAAATATGTCACATCGAGCGTTAAAAACACAAGTTACAAAACTGAACTTTTTTTCTAAAACTAGATTGGCCATCTTTACAGCCGCTTACAGTAATATTCCATGGCTTTGAAATTGAACCTCAACACCTCAAACATTTGCTTACAACTACAATACTTAGCAAGAAAGTTCTTAAAGAACTTTTGAATGGGAATTTTCCCATTTCAAGTTCTTACTATAGGAATATTTCCCAATCATAGATCACGGGGTCGGTATAAACCGTTTAGCCTTACTAATAGCTTTTAATAGTATTTGCTGTCTTTATAGCTAACTCGTACTGGAAACTTTAAGAAAGTCCTATTCAAAGTTACATTCAATTGAGGTGTTTTTATACCTTGTTTAAACTTCTTTACTTCGAACGCATAGTGACTATCTAATGATTAAAGTTTCTGTTTAATATTACAACAAGTAAACTACACGGAACTTAACTCCTTATTCACAAAACACACAACATATGGCTCGTCCTTTTACATTTTATGGAACGAGACACCCAATCGAAATACTTTTCAATAACATTTATGAGTAAGGAGAAATCTTAACTGCCCTAGGAAACGTAGAAATTACTCAAGTTGCATATGAATCTTAATAAAAAATTTACGCGATTGACAAAAATCGTTAATCGTTCAAGGATTTTTTTTGTAGACTTTTTAAGCAGTCTATTTTTAAAATCGAGTAAAATCTGTACAGTTCAGTTGAATTGTATGTTCTGCACTTCTGCAGAACATACAATTCAACTGTCACATAAATTATTATCAATCGACACTATCCTTTCAGTTAGTTTACCTCTGACAGCACCAAACCAAAAACAGCCTTATTTAAATAAGAATAAAGTTCAATGTGACTTTGACAGTGATGCAAAATCAGTGGCAAAATTACTGTAAAAGGTTGACATTTTGCGACGACGTAAATTTGAGTTGAGAATTCGACCGTTAATATTTGTACAACTACTACATCTCTTACCTAACCTTTTTCGTACTTCCTTCAGTTACAATTAAACCTCTTTTCAAGTTTCAGGATGTTTTTCAGTGGTCTCCGACAGCGGTGGTGAGTTTAGCAGTCTCGCTATCAGAAGGTGGTGCAGGTTGTGTCGCGGGCAGCTTGATGAGGGTGGGGACGGGTGTGCTGGGGGGCTCGGGGCGGTTGGCCAGGGTGAGGACTCCCGAGTTCACGTCTTCTATGGCTTTGCGGAGCTGTTGGAATGAAGAATTTATGTATTAATATAAGCAACAATGGCTCGAGAACTGAGAAACAAGACGCGATCAAGTACTCTAGTTTCTCTCTTCTCTGAGGATCGTGAGAATCCGTTCCAAATTGTCGGTGGCCTGCTGGAGTGCGGCGCTGATAGGTACGTCCAGTTGCTCAGGTATTTGATCTGACTATCGTTTAGGGTTTCGGTCTCTAAAGTCCGGTCCCGAAGCAGAAAGAGTTTCGTACAATGACCCCTCATTTATCTCTATCGCTCGCGCACAATAATTGTATTGCTGTCGCGCTCGCGCTTCTAATGTGCGGCAATACGATATAAAGATTTTTTTTTTTAATTAAGCACATAAAAGGCACTTTTGAATGTCAACATTTACATAGTTTCATATGGAGAAGAATGAGAAAGAAACTACACCGTTACTCTTTTAAAATGTTTTACAATATTTTGTACAGGTACATTAATTATACAATAATTATATGTGAAGACGATGCACCTAGAATACAATTACTATACCACAATAGGTAAAAAGGAAATTTCCTGTCACCATTAGACGTTCCATGTTGATGGTATGGTACGATGGTATCTCACAAGCAGGTTGAAGGCAGTTTTTGTGCTCTCTCTAGTTTGAATTGTTTAAGGATCGATATTTTTTTGCGGTGCGCTGTCTCTATTAATAAAAAAAATATATACATTGAATTTTTGTGTGAACGTACCTCTTTGAGTGACACGACTCCTATGAGTCTTCCTATAGCGGTCACGTACGCTCTGCTCACGCCCAACGTTGAAAACAGCGAGTGGACCTGTGGATAAAATATATTTCATAAAGACACTTATATCAGAAAAACCAGGACAAAAAAAAAAGAAAAAAAAAGAAGAAGAATAGGAAAGAAAAAAAGAAGTGTGGGGTGTGGGGAGAACTGTGTGGAAAAGTGTTGGGGAATAAGGTATTGTTTTGCTAAAAAATGCCGTAGCGTTGGTGTCTTTAGTGTTTAGGAGAAAACACGCACTCGCATTGATAAAAACTCTGGCCATGGCGTGCTAAGACAAACCCCACCCGCCTTATTACAAAACAAGATTTATATTTTGACATGGCTTAAACCATGGAGCCAGTTTTTGTAATAAGAACGTAACTGTGATTGAAATACCGTTCTTTATACAAAACTGAAAACTTAGTTCGGTAAATCGTTAAATCAGGTAATAAAAATGACGTTGGCAATTTTAGGCCTATTTTTATTTTACCTGCATTTAGCAAAATATTTGAAAAGTTAATACTCAAGCAGTTGCTAAGACATTTTAATTTAAACAGCCTCCTTCATAATGAACAATATGGCTTTACAAAAGGTCGTTCGACTACTGATGCGGGTGTTGCACTGCTGAAACACATATTTAACGCTTGGGAGAACTCGCAAAATGCTATTGGAGTTTTCTGTAATCTCTCCAAAGCCTTTGATTGCGTGCACCATGACACACTTTTGAGTAAACTACGTCATTACGGCGTCCAAAACGAAGCTCTTAAAGTAATAAATTCATATTTCAATAATAGGATCAAATGTGTAGTTGTTGATGGTGTGAAATCTTCCGAGCTACCAGTTCAGTTAGGTGTACCTCAAGGCTCAATACTGGGTCCATTCTTATTCTTGGTATATATCAATGACTTACCATTCTATATAAAGGGTATCTGTGACGTTGTACTGTTTGCAGATGATACCTCTCTTATTTTTAAAGTAGAAAGGAATAGACAAGATTTTGACGACGTAAACATTGCACTCTCAATGGTTACGGATTGGTTTACGACCAACAACTTAGTACTCAATGCCAAGAAAACGAAATGCATAAAGTTCGCCTTACCGAATGTTAGAAATTTAGGTCCCAACATCGTCTTGATGCCAAACTTCAGTGGGGACCACATATATCAAGCCTAGCGGGAAGGCTCAGTTCGGCCGCATATGCCGTCAGAAAAGTAAAACAATACACTGACGTGGATACAGCCCGTTTAGTCTATTTTAGTTATTTTCATAGCGTTATGTCCTACTGTATTCTGCTGTGGCGTAAAGCCGCTGTTATTCAAAATATATTTGTACTTCAAAAACGAGCTGTTCGAGCAATTTACCAGCTGGGTGCCAGAATTTCTCTTAGAGATTTTTTTAAAGATATTGGTATTCTCACGGTGGCATCACAATTCATCTTCGCCAACATCTTATATGTTAGGCAAAATTTACACTTATACACTAAAAACAGTGATCTCCACAATATTAATACCAGAAATAAGGACAAATTACGTGCTCCATTTCACCGGCTTCATAAGGTTCATAACTCATTTGTTGGACTTGGTATAACTTTGTATAACAAGCTACCCTCTTCCTTGCTAGATTTGCCTTTTCAATCTTTGTTCAAAGGCATACTATTCTATCAACGACTACTTCAACGATAAGAACAGTTGGTCGCTGTGATTAACTCAAGACAATGTTCATGTTCTTTCTCCAGATAGATTCCCTACTGACAGGTTTTATGAGTTCCTATATTTGTTTATTTTATTTGACTGTCTAAGTCAATTTATTTTAATTTATTAGTGACAAAATCTACTCATTACAATGTTCTTTTAAGAGATGTATTGCAATAAGTGGTTAGCTAGCGACCTTAATAAATTGATCACTTTATTCTTGCCGGAGCAACCGGCAGCAAGTATGTCATGCTCCCTTAGATGTCACTGCTTGCGGTAGCGTCGGGGGTCGGGTTGCTTCCTTCCCTCAAATATGGCGAGGCGGGTGATGGCTGATCTTTGCGTTATGCTCGTGAGCGGGTGCTGCTTGTGGTGACTGGTCGTCTTGCTGACCATGGTTTTGTTATTGTTATTAATAATTAACTGTTTTTATTTTACTTCGATGGTGCTAGTTTATCATTTGTGACTTCGAGTTATAGCTGTAGCTTTATTTAAGCGGGCACGCCCATTATGCCTGGAGGCTTTTATTTAGATACCTTTTGTTTACGTTATTTCTGCTTGAGTATAGTTTTCGACGATTATTATATATATATACAGGGTGTTTGGTGCATCGTGTGCCAAATTAAAATGGTCGACTGAAGGGGTCATCCGCTACCCTTTCAGACCCCTTAACACCCCTCATGCTCTGTGGATTTTTTTTTATCGACTTTTTATTGTTTTCCAAAAAAAAGACCCAAATTTTACATTCAAATACAGATTTAAAAAAAAATATAAGGCGTAGACTCTGAATTTTAATTTTATTTCGATGTGTATTGTTTAAGAATACTTTTAAATACAAAATTAGTGATATTAGTCACCTAGTTTTTTTTTTAATTCACTCGCAAAGGTAAAACTTAAATTAAAGCTGTACATGTTACAGCTATTTATAAGGCTACAAAAAAAAAAAACAAAAGCGACCGGGATCTTCCAACTCCCTCATTAATTCTCCAGTCTATCCTCTTATTAATGATGTGCCATTTTTGTAGCCTTATAAACAGCTGTAACATGTACAGCTTTAATTTAAGTTTTACCTTTGCGAGTGAATTAAAAAAGAACTAGGTGACTAATATCACTAATTTTGTATTTAAAAGTATTCTTAAACAATACACATCGAAATAAAAATAAAATTCAGAGTCTACGCCTTATATTTTTTTTAAAATCTGTATTTGAATGTAAAATTTGGGTCTTTTTTTTGGAAAACAATAAAAAGTCGATAAAAAAAAATCCACAGAGCATGAGAGGTGTTAAAGGGTCTAAAAGGCTAGCGGATGACTCCTTCAGTCGACCTTTTCAATTTGGCACACGATGCACCAAACATCCTGTATATTTGTATAATGGTGTGGGTTAGCTAACATAAGGCAAATAATTTAATTTAACGTTTTGTGTTGCGTAATGCAAATTATTTTATATTGTATTGTATAGCTTCAAGTTTTTTATGCGAACAGACAGCTGTGCTGCTGGGGAGTTTGTTGCGCCACTTCTTCTTCCCAGCGAAAGCACTAGGAAGTGGTGAATGGTGGGCGTTTTTGGAGGACTGTCTCATGTAATTTTTGACGTTCGAAAAGTGCTGATTCTCAGCCTAGTTTGAATAAATGACTTTTGATTTTGATTTTTTGATTTTGGTACTAAGTTGTCAGTTTTGTGTTTAGGAACTTTACCATAGTCGGAATAAAGTTCGAAATTTAATAATGGCTCCATGTTTTAAACCTGGGTCTGCAGATAAACTTAGTTTTGTAATAAAGGGGCACAGGTTTAATAATGTGCCATCATGCATAATTAGCCTATAATGTTCCCACAGCTGCGACACAGGCCTCCTCTTTGTGAGAGGGAGTGGGCAGTAACCCACCACGCGGGCCCAGTGCGGGTTGGTAGATGCCATATGTCTTCGAATTTTTGTTTCTAGGACATGCCGGTTTCCTTACGATTTTTTCCTTCACCGTTTTGAGAGCAGTGGTGATGAAATAATTTACACAAAGTAAAGCGGCTGCCTGGTTTTGAACTCAAGACCTACAAACTCGTAATTCAGGGCCGTTACGACTGGGCCAACAGTGAAAACATCGTTTTGAATAATAATAAACTAAAAAAAAGCCTGGCTGTCACCCTCAACAAAGTTAATAAAGGAGTAGAATAATTATGAATTTGTGTTACCTTGAGTAACGAGGTCCTCTCGACCAGCTGGAAGGGCGCTGGATCAATGTGGCAGAGGTACAGGTTCTCATCTTCATATTCTGGGTCGTCCGGATGCTGTAAGAGGGATAGAAACTTGTATTATAGTGGAACTACTTTTAACGTTAAAATCTGCGGTTTCCTTTTGTTGTCATACTTTTCCAAAAGTATTTTTTAGGGCTACGTACCCAAAGGGTAAAACGGGAACCCTATTACTAAGGCTCCGCCGTCTGTCTGTCTGTCTGTCCGTCTGTCACCAGGCTGTGTCTCATGAACCATGATAGTTAGATAGTTGAAATTTTCACAGATGATGTATTTCTGTTGCCGCTAACAACAAATACAAAAAAACAGAATAAAATAAATATTTAAGGGGGCTGCCATACAACAAACGTGATTTTTTTGCTCTATATTGATAATGGAAACGGGTAGAAGCTTGAAATATTCACAGAATATTTAGTTGTATATTCACTTTAAAAATAAATAAATAAATTAAAATAAAACAAATATTTAAGGGGGGCTCCCATACAAAAAACGTGATTTGTTTGGCCATTTTTATAGATGATGGTACGGAACCCTTCGTGCGCGAGTCCGACTCGCACTTGGCCAGTTTTTTATAATTGTGGTCGAATTTAATTTCAAGCGTTTTGATTTGCTGTTGTATTAATAAACTGTTTATGAACGCGAGTGTTAATAAACGTGAGATTGACCGTAGGAGATATTCCTATTAGTTAAACTGTCCTCTCATACCTATTATTCTATTAACAGTGTAATTTGTAAACATTGTAAAAGTCAATATTTTTAAAAGAGTAACCGTTGAGTTTCTTGCCGGCCCTTCTCCATAGGAAACGACCAATTGGAACCGTGCACCTAGCTTCTGACGTTTCCTAAGTGCCCGTGTAGGTTTATGTGAAATAACATATTTTGATATTTGATTTTGAGTTCCAGTGTTGTTACACTTGAACTACGAAAATCGCCCTTACTGCTGCAAGATAAAGGTGCTGTCAAACCAAATTTGTTACCATAGATATACTGTTGACTGCACAACTTTCCTTAGTTTAGTATAATTAAATAGCACGATGAGCCATCTTTTGTATACGTAATAGTAATTTTACAAGTCATCTCGATGCGATCGTTTATCAAAAAGTCTTGAAAATCTCTAAAATTTTTGGAAGAAGTTTTTTATATTGTTTGTGTTTCATATTTGTCTAATTTATATTTTCTTAAATACTGATAAAGTGGAGTTTTGATTATATTCATCATCATTTATCATTTAAGCCGAAATACGTCCACTGCTAGACATGGCCTCCCCCAAAGGGTATGCAATCCGACTGGTTGGCGATCGCAGTATGGTGTTAAAATGCATGGAGAACGCTGCTGCCCATTCTCTAGTAAGTCCCTTAGTCGCCATTTACGACACCCACGGGAAGAAATAGGGTGGTGCTATTCCTTATGTTCGGCACTACACAGACAGTTTTGATTATAGTGCATTTTGGGTACATCTTTTGTCGAAGGTCCTCAATATATAGGTACTTAAATAATAGATGGGATGAATTTATCCCAAGAAGAAACTAAACATTTTAGTTGAAAAACTTGTTCTCCTTTATATTCCAACTGCAAATGTAAATTTGTACGCACATTATTGGGAGATTTATCATGCTACTTTAAGACAATAGACTTCTTATAGATTTTCCTGTAATCTATAGAACAGAACTATATTCTGTATTCTTTTCAAAATTGTAGGCTCAGTAGTTTTGGAGCAAAAGAATGGTAAATTTTCATCTGTTTTCTTAGGTAACTTTAAAACTATTCATTTTTCAAAATATACTTGAGACCCTCACAGTAAGCCCTATCATTTGATATGTCACACGGTACAGTGTGCAATTCTTTTTTAAATTGTATTATTTGCCTCCCAAAAGTGAGCCCCATATTAAAATGTAGGTATTTATTTACGTAACGTGTCCGTTTTTGGGTTACATAAATTGATATGTAGGTATACCAAATGTCAACTCAATCAGTCCATTAGATTCGGAGCAAATTGGCTGTGACAGATGGGCAGACAGACACACGAGTGATCCTATAAGGGTTCCGTTTTTCCTTTTGAGGTACAAAAATTAAGAAAATGATGATATCTTACCATATCTCGCTTCCGCGCGATCTGCAGCATCCTATCGAAGTCGATCTCCTTGGCCATCTCCATCTGCTCCCACGCCTTCTGGTCTTCGGGAGACATGTCACACACGCGCTCGCGAGGCTGGCGGGACAACATGGTTTATTAGATACTAGCTGACCCGTGCCTACTTCGTTGGGCGGTAAACATTTTTTCTTTCAACTACGTAGTAATGTTATCATTAATCACTACAGAACCGATCACAAAGCACGTATTTTTTGCTTAGAACCAAAACAGTGCAGAAATGTTGTATGAAATCTCATTGTTGCACTGTTTTTCAGTGCAACAATGAGATTTCAGACATGAGATTATTTTTTATTTAGATATAAATTTACCACAGAGGTTTAATGTTTCCCATTAAGTTTAATATAAAATGTATGCATTAGAACAAAAAGATACTGGCTGAATATTAAAATTGGCTGAATAAAACCGACTTGGTGAAAAACTTTGTTTTCATTTACTTGAGTTTTTATTTTGAGTAGGTATATTTTATCACGGTAGGTAGATTGGTAGTTGAAAGAAAAGTAGATCACGCACCTTAAAATGTAAAAATTAATGCACTCGTGCTAATTTAGTGCCCTTGCATGGGCTCGGGCACCAACATAACACTCGTGCATTAATAACTCAGTTTGCGCTCGGTGCAACAATCTACTATTACTCTATGACACTCTCAAATAACGTGGCGTTCTACGGGTAAGAGAATTTTCAATATCGGTTCTGTAGATCCAGAAATTACCCCACAAACAACCTCACAAACTTTACCTCATTATATAGTTTATATTACTTATTATATATAGTTTCGATTTGACTAATTTGCAATTTGTTTAATTCATTGTTATAACTAACAAACTAACCAAAACCCTGTAAATGTATTTGTACGCCGGAAACATCATAAAATTACGAACTTTTCAAACTATGTAATAGCTCTGTATCAATATTCTGACAAACAAATGGACTATTATCCCAGTGTGATTTAGAAGATAAATTCGTTCTTAAGACAACGATAGCAGACTTTTAATGGTTTTATACTGAAGATCACGTCTAAACGAATAGTGTTAATGATTTGAAAAAAAAAAAAAATTAGAACATTTTCTCAATGGTTTAAATATGTGAATATTTTAAATTATGTTTATATTACATAGTGAAATTAATTTTTAAAGTTATGTCTAACGCGAATTCAAAACTGAGAACGGCGCAAAATTTACCAAGCGTATTTTTCTGAAACCTTCACCAATTTAAAGATGACTTAATTATTGATCTTTTAGATTACGCGTTTTATTAAAATACCTTTTTTTTGTGTATAATAAATTAATAATGCGTCAAAATGGGGACAGCGCTCCTTGATGGGCGAGTCCTATTACTGGCTGAACGTACGACGCGTTGCGTGAGCTCAGTACAGAACACGCAAGCTAACCACTCAAGGTCACTGCCATATATCTGAGTCTTAAACGCCAGTGTTACTTCATATTTGGAAGAAACTTCGCTGTTAAACCAAATATACTGACCAGTTGCACTTTCTTGTTGATGGACGGACTCCTGGGCAGTGAGGTGGGACTCAGCTGGTCAGGCAGGCCTCCTTCCACGTCTTGTAGGAGTGATGAACGCTTGAAGATAGCCTCGAAAGCTGCTCGGATTCTGAGAAATTAAACAAGGCATTGTAGTAGTTTAAAGTCTTTTTCATTCTTCATCATCATTTCAGCCCCGAAAGACGTCCACTGCTGGACATAGGCCTTTCTCAAAAAGGGGAGGTTGCCATAATCGCCACGCTTGGCAGGCGGTTTGGCGATCGCAGTATATTGTTTAAATGCATAGAGAGTGCTGCTGCCCATCTCTAGTAAGTCCCTTAGTCGCCTTCACGACACCCACGGGAAGAAATAAGGTGGTACTATTCTTTACGTCCGGCACCAAGTTTTTATCATGCGATCGAAATGATTCGTATTGGCATCGATCCGGACTACACAAACTTCGCATGGGTATGCAAATTATATCTCCTTCTTGCCTAACGTGTGTCAATTGGAATTAATTTAACAGCTAAAATGTATGTCAATGACACAATTCAGTAGTATACAGGGTTATTTTTAAAACGTCAATAACCTCTTAAGGGGTCATTGTACTCATCATTATGAACAACTTTTACTATGGGACCAAACATGAAATTGCGAAAAAAAAAATCAGCTGTTCCCTACATTTTAATGAATTATTCGAACATAAATGTAGGGAACAGCTGGTTTTTTTTTCGCTAGAGTTTAGACAAAATCTAACTGGTTGCTATTTTAATTGTATACTTTATTATTTTTATGACAATGATTTTACATTCTGTGATTACCATAACTCACACACTGACTTATTACTTATTTTTTTTTAAGAAAACGTATTCTTTTACAATGTTTGTAAATGTATCTATCACATAATTAAATTATCTGTCATTGCTTAAATTTTAATTATTTTTACCTATGGTGGTATAGTAATTTTATTCTAGGTGCATCGTCTTTACACTAAATTAATGTACACACGGCTACACAGCAAGCTATACATTTCCAGTATAAGCTGATCTCGCATTGTAGAAGATTTCCGTACAATGAGGGGTCAGCTGATACTGGAAAAGTATAGCTTGATGTGTGGCCGTGTGTACCTATACAAAGTATGTTAAAACATTAACGGTGGAGTTTCTTCCCCATTCCTCTCCATACGATAAAATGTATAGATTTCAGAATAGTTTTAGATGACGTTTGCCCAACTATTGTGCAAACAAAGAAATATAAAAAAAAAAACTTTGTTGCAAAGGGGACTGAAAGGCGGTCTTAAAAAATTGTAGTGGGGGTACTAGGGCATGTGGGGTATCATATGAAAGAACGCTGTTTGCACATTCTCTTTTTTTAGGCAGCATAGTTTCCGACTTTTGACGAAAAATGTATAAATACCCCCCCCCCCCCACCCCGCCCCTTATCTCCGAAGTTTGCATAGACAAAAATCTGAAATTATTCTATATGATAGAAGTGTATGTAAAGATTACAGGAAAAATAAAACGATGTCTCTACATAGCACAGTTTTTCAGAAATCATCAACATCATAATATATACGTACGGAACCCTCGGTACACGAAATAAATACTTTGACTTTGAACCTTACCTAGTCTCAGCTCCAGTGACCGTGGTATAGACAGACGGCTGCGGCGTGGTGGGGGTCTGAGGAGCTGTTCCACCTGATGAGAGGCCGCGCGTGAGGGTGAAGGAGTTCGTCTTCTTGAGGATCGACTTCGGACGGAATAACTGGCCTGGTGCTGGAAATAATAGTATTTTATTACTGGTTTTCGCTGAAAACCAGCTGGGGCTCCAATGTCATAAAAAGGGGCTACAAATATTTTACGTACGTATCAAAATTAAAATCAAAAGTCATTTATTCAAACTAGGCTGAGAATCAGCACTTTTGGAACGTCAAAAATTACACGAGACAGTCCCACAAAAACGCCCACCCTTCACCACTTCCTAGTGCTTTAGCTGGGAAGAAGAAGTGGCGCAACAAACTCCCCAGCAGCACAGCTGTCTGTTCGCTTATAAAACTTGAAGCTATACAATACAATATAAAATAATTTGCATTTCGCAACACAAAACGTTAAATTAAATTATTTGCCTTATGTTAGCTAACACACACCATTATACAAAAAAATATATATATAATAATCGATTGAATCGAGTATGTTGGTTATTCTTACTAAAACGGCATTTTTAGGCGATGTCGCTCTACAAAAACTATTGTAATGTTAAGAGGGCTATCACAATTTTTCTTGAATTTGCGCGTTTTACTCGAGTTTTGATGTGTGATTATGGTTTAGATATAGCCATAAAATAAAAAATAAAATATGCCCAAGCAAGTTTAATTATTTATCTTGGGAGCGCTTTAAATAAATATTTCAATTTATTTACATAAATCAGTAAAAACCTTGTCTCTGCAAAGGATGTTTCATAAAATTTTACTTTTGGGTATCTTTTGATGCTTTTTTACACCGAAGATAACGTAATTTAAGAAATTATATTATATAAATGTCCATGGTACTACAGTATTTTATACTTGGGAGCGCTTTAATCAATTTATTATATTTAAAAAAAAAAAATATAATAAATTGATTAAACTGTCTAACCAAAAATAATTCTGTAAAACAGAGAGTTACTGACCATTTTTCATCCGAAGTTTTATTTTTTATCTACGAATATAAAATCCAAATTCAAACAAAAACTATTTAATAACTAAATTAACTATGTTACCTTGCTCGAAAAAAAATTCAATAGTCTATTTAAAAGTAAAATAACGGCGTAAATCAACGGCGAAATAAGCTATATTTTCGAGAGCGCAAAAGTGATGAAACTATTAACGGGTACTGAGACTGACACGAATGGTTTATCACTACGAAAACTGTACTTTTATAGTTACACAGACTTATTGTTTCGATTATTTCACGCTTTCTCACTTTTAGATAAGAAATTGACGAAAAACTTTTTTTTTGTGATAGCACCCTTAAGATACGATATGAGATGAGTAACAAGATGTTTTAAGTACTAACCAGGTATAAGTCCTCCCTGGTCTTTAGTGGTGAGTGAGGACCCTCTAGTCATACCGGTGCCCGGCACTTGTAGCATATCTGGTGCTGGAGTAACCTAGAGATACAATAGATTGTTATAATTCTGAAAATAACAGTTTTGTTTTTGTATATGTAACATCTTATCTTATATTTTTATATTCTAAAAGGGACGGAAGTGTGTAACAGGAAGGCAGCTTGACCATGAAATAAGTAAGTACTTTTTAAAAGCATGGAATTAATAAGTATTTTATAATAGCATGGAAATAGTGTACTCATGGAATTAGTAAGTACTATACAATATGTAACAAAAACCATGTTGCTCCTTCTACCGACGTTTTAAGAATCGGTATACATACGTAATAAAGCAAGTCATTTATAAAAAAAGCCGACAGTAATTTATTGTAACTTATTGTAAAATGTGTGATGTGCATGAGAGCAAATAAATAAATAAATAAAAACTGTTCAACAAAAATAATTAAAATAAATATTTAATTATTAATATTTGTAATGTTTAACTGATTTCTTACCTTTTTAATTCTTTGATTTTGACTTCTCGACTAGCCAATGCTTAATTTTTTTAAATTATAATTCCACTGTTGTGCTTGTAGGTAAATGTATACGTCCCTAAAAGGGACAACAAGGTTTTTGTTACATAATGTATAGATTGAGCTCCGTGTGGTGCCGGACGTAAAGAATAGCATCATCCCATTTCTTCCCGTGGGTGTCGTAAAAGGCGACTAAGGGACCTACTAGAGAATGGGCGCGTTCTCTATGCATTTTATCACCATACTGTGATGGCTAACCCACCTGCCAAGCGTGGCGATTATGGCACCCCCTCTTTTGGGGGAGGCCTATGTCCAGCAGTGGACGTCTTTCGGCTGAAATGATGATGATGATATAGATTTTAAGTAGAGGGGGTCATTTCTGTCGCTGCTCAGTTGCTTATTACCAAGGTGAGATGTCAGATGTTACACATCATATTATTATGAGACTACTGTAAGGCTTACTTGTTTTTTTATTTAATAATTTAAACTTTAAGACCGTAACCGTACGTCAATAGCAACATTTTAACCACGAAAACAACTCTAACATTTATGACATAAAAGCGCTGTCAGTGTCAAAACGTTGACGTTGACGTGTCTTAGGGATAAAAAAAAATTAAATGACAAACAACTATTAAATTGTAAATGACATTACTACAGTCTATTTAATCTTTTTTCTATGAAGCATGGTTATTCATTTGATTTGCAATAGAACCCAAAGGGGTACCAACCCGCACTGGGCCCGTGTGGTGGATTATCGCCTACTCACAGAGGGGAGGCCTGTTTCCCAACAGTGGGAGCATTATTAGACAGTGTTGTATATTTCACAATGTAAATTATCTTTGGTCCTTGGCCCTGACATCAAGCAATGGACAAGATTGTCAAACGTTTATTATATTGATTACGAGGCTTTTGGCTACTTTGTATGTATGTATTTTATTTATGTTATTTTGTTCTAATGTGCGTTTTGTTTGTGCAGAATAAACAATTCGACGGCACGGTTAGCGCAGTGATTAGGCGATTGACGGCTGCGCTGCGAGTCGCGGGTTCGATTCCCGCACGGAACAAATATTTGTATGACCTACAAGTAGTTGTTCCGGGTCTGGCTGTTTGTGTATGTGAGTTTAAATGTTTGTAAACGCAACCACAATACAGGAGCAATTCGTAGTGTGGGGCAAAGTTTAAAAAAAAAAAAAGTTTTGTCTTTATTAGCTGATTATGATATGGGTAGAAAACTTAATAATCTCACCTCAAACCTCGAAGGCCTCCTAACTTTTTTCCTGGCTTCCTCATCCCTCCTCCTCAGCTCCGCTTCCCTGTGCCACAGAGCCGCGATCTGCAGGCGCCTGTCGCGCCCCACCTGCTTCTCGATGACCTTCACCAGCTCCCAGCGGTGGATGGAACCGAGCAGGACCATGGAGGACGGACTGTCTACTAGCGGGAAGCTTTTGATCGTCTGTGGATGAGAAAATAATGTTATGTTAAATTTGAACAACAACTTGCATACTTAAAAATCGGTTTATAAATTACACTTGCGAGGTCAAAGGGGGTTGAAAACTCTTGTGAAAATGTGTGACTTACCCTAATGGAAATAGGTCTCAAATTAGTGGGAGCTTCAGATTCATTATCATAGGATGTCTTAATTATTTAGCTCAAAGTACTAGGTACTAAACCCAGAAATGGAATTCGAGATAAAAAATGTAAACAAAGAAATGTCATTGTCAAAGTGACAGTTGAGGGGTCGTCAGCATTTCCCTAGTAATTCAAAATAAGTATTTTTTATTTTCTTATTTTTCTGCGAAGCAGTAATGCTCGCGAAGGAGGAGGCGGAACGCGTGAGGGAGAGGCAAGGTTCGCGCCCTCGCGCCTCTAGTCGCCGCAGGAGACGCCCCGGGCGTCGCGAGTTGCAAGCCGATTTCCGGCCACTGTAGGCGCGGGCTTGCGGACGGAGAGCGATGGGTAGCTCGCCGTCCGATAAGGACCAGGCCCGGGTCGACGGCGCGTTGTGTTCCACGCGCGCCTCATAGAGATGTCAGCACCAACTGACGGGGTCCGTCAGGACCAATGCCTGCCAGGGTTGCGAGTTCGTCCGAAAGGGATATCGTGGCCCTGGCACACAGACAAATAAAGGAACACGGGTGGGTTTTAGTCAGTAAAAGTCTGACACGCCCTCCCGCTCAGCCCAAAGCGAGAGAAGTTATTTGATAATAAAATTAAAAATATGATAACCTAAGGTAAGTCCTAATATTATAGGTAAGGTAAACGAAAATAAAATAAATATATTCTTATGAACAAGTAGCGCATGTTTATTTGAAATTAGGATTTATACAATATTATGATTTATTCACTTTGTGATTCGGACTCTGAAGAGCTTGATGAAGAGTCCGAATCATTTACACTAATTATGAACTGATCCGTCACCCTGTCTATAATGTGATCGAGATCACACATTTTGTCCTTTTGTTTTATTATGTGTTTAACGCAATCACTTCACCGCTGCAGCGTCACCTCTTGTAAAGCTTCTGCGAAGCCGAGGCGTTTCGCTAGTTGAAAACACTAAATGAAGTCCAAATGTTTAAGACCACTGTCTTATTGCCAGTATCATAAAAATAATTTGCACGATTTTATTTCAAACAGTTATATTTTATTCTTGGATCGTAGTTTACGTCACTTTAAAGTTGAAAACTAAGTGCAATATTATATTTTAACTGTTTAAGATATGCCTACAATTTTAGCACTATGATATAGTACTTTTCGGCAAACGGCACGATTGAGGTTATTATTTAAAATTGGCAACACCTTTGTTTAAATTTTTTTATCTCGAATTCCATTTCTGGGTTTAGGTTACGCTGTTAGTGTATTGCCACAATTTAATTCATGTTCCGATGAAATACAATTTAAATGTGCTAAACGGGTGCTTCCGTATTAAAAGGGGACGTCGAACTTTGGACTAACGTTTAAGAAAACGAGTAATCTAGAATGAAATGGCTACGTAGACGCGGATTGGGGTCATACGACAGGAAATCCTGTACAGGTTTTTATTTTTAGACTAGGATATAATATAGTATCTTGGGAAAGTCGCAAGCAACAGTGCTTGGCGCTGTCCTCCACAGAGGCAAAATATATAGCCATCAGCCAAGCATCGAAAAGAAGCTATTTATTTAAATAAAATAAAAATAAAATAAAATAATCTTTAATTCGGATAAGCAACATCCATATGGGTTAGTAAAAACAAAAAGATAACTTATACCTATGTTAGTAAACTTATACATATATATATATAATATACATATATATATATATATATATATATGTACATATACATATTATCTATTTGACAACAAGGCTGTTGTTCAAAATGCATCTTTGAACAACATCACCTAACAAAGGAGAATCCAACCTCCCCGCTACGGTCTTCAGGATGGAGTTGGAGCTATCCCACACTCTGCAGAGCAAAGAGGCAGATTTCTGTCTGACTATGGCGTGGAAGCCATCGACGTGTGCTTGTGCAAACATACCTGATGCACTGCAGAAACGGGGCAGCCCCATCAACATCCTGAACCCATTATTATATTGGACCCGTAGGGCGCTGATAGCCCGCTGAGTATAGTTGGTCCACAGGCTGCACGTGTAAAACACTTGGCAATAAGCTTTAAAAAGCGTTATTTTTACTACCCTGCTACATCGTGCAAACCTGCGAACCAACATGTTACATCGGACGGCCAGCGCCCTACGTTCCCTCTCCATATCCACTCGGTCATTAAGGTCGTCGGTTACATAATGCCCCAGGTACTTGAACTGGTACACTCGCAATATTTCATTCCCATTTAGTTTGATCGGGGGCACATACTCAGGACATTTAACACCGCCAGCCTTAAAGACTAAGAACTCGCTTTTATTGACATTATATATTAGGTCATGCTCTCGAGCATAGCCCTCACAACAATGAAGCAATTCTCTAAGTGCCCTAACCGTAGGGCTCAGCAGCACCATATCGTCAGCGTAGCTGATGTTGTTGACACTAACGTCATCAATGCGACATCCTATTTTCTTGCTGCTGAGGTCAACGATTAGATCATTTATATATAGGTTAAACAATTTTGGTGACGTAATCCCTCCTTGTCTTACCCCACACTCGAGCCCATACGACACAGACAGCCCATCGGCCCATCTCACACTGTTCGTTTGGTTATAATACCAAAACTGGAAGATACGCAACAGTTCCGCTGGCACTTTTCTCTCCCGCAGCTTCTCCCACAAAATCTCGTAAGATACAAGGTCAAAGGCACGGGAGAGATCTAGAAAGCAAGCATACACTGGTGTTCGACGTTTTGTGTAGTATTGCACAGTATGCTTGAGGCCGAGAATCGCACTTTCAGTGCCAAGATCATTCCGAAACCCAAACTGTGCATCGTGCAATTTTAAAAAGCTATCCAATCGCGCGTCCAGCTGACTGTCGAGTACCTTCGCGATAATAGTTGCCAGGGAGATGGGTCGATAGTTAGACTTATCAGCAACGTCACCTGTTTTATTCTTAACAATAGGCACGACAATAGTTTTCAAAAGATCACAGGGAAGGTACGAGTGACACATACATAGCGAGTAAAACATAGCGAGCACTCTCGCCATGTGTGGACCAGCATGCTGCAAGTGCTCAATGCTTAAACCATCGTGACCCGGGGACTTCCCTCTCGTCATTTTCTTAATGGTGCTTGACACCTGCTTGGCCGAGAAACGAACCAGATCAGAGTCACGACAGCATCCGTCATCGAGCTCTCGCACCGAAGGGCCCAGCGGTGACTCCACTTTAAAGTGGTCCATAAACATGTTGGCGATGCTATCCGGCTGATCAGCACCGTTGACACTCACAGGAAGGCCAGGCTTAATGTCAAACTTTTTAGTAGCCTTCCAGAACTTCTGAAAATCATTGGCTTTACGGAGAGATGCTACAATATCAAGCTTAATTTGTTCTTGATGCGTCTGACACCACACTAGTTTACTTTTAAACACCTTTCGAGTCAGGCACATGTCGTTATAGACATCGCCAGAAGTTGGTTTATTGTGCCATACCCATAGCTGATACTTAAGCCTCGCCGCCGCGTGGGCCTCACGCACGTGCTTGTTCCACCCAACAACACGGCCAACATGTCTATGAGTCCGTGTTACCACTTGGCTTTGTACCGCGGCCTCTGACAAGGTAGTAACAATACTTTCATACATCTTGTCAAGAATCACCCTATGCTCATTATTATTACAGTGGCTATTACTGCACAAACCAAATTCCTGAGGGTAATCAATCAGTTTAATTTAAGAATTTCGTTAAACAGTTTAATAAAGGGGACTTATGTCAAACCGGCAGTCATTTACAACGACAACCAATCGGCACACAAAATAACAAAAATAAGATGAACCATATGAGGACTAAGCACATCGATATTAGGTTTCATTACGTTTGCGACGCTACTCTGTAGTCAATATACGTCAACTCACAATGCATATAGTGAGTGGCAGTTCTCCTGGTCCTTACTAGGAGAACTCCTCAACAATATTAACGTCCCTGCATCGGGGAACCCGGTCTATTTTATTTACTTTCATAGTATCATGTCTTACGGTATTTTACTTTGGGGACGGGCTGCAGACATCGAGTCTATTTTTATTCTGCAGAAAAGAGCCATCAGAGCCATATATAATCTCTGCAGGCGCGATTCTCTTAGGGAACTGTTTAAGGATATTAACATCATGACGGTGCCTTGTCAATATATCTATGAAAACATCATGTACGTAAGAAAAAAATTACATCTTTTTAGTAAAAGAGGCGAAAGACATAATTATAGTACTAGAAGTAGGGATCTATTAGCTCAACCAGGTTTCAGACTGGCAAAAGTAGACTCATCTTTCATGGGGTACTGTTTAAAATGTTATAATAAAATCCCTCCCCTCATACTTCAACTGAATGAGACGAAATTCAAATCTTGTATAAAACGCACACTATGCAATGCAAACGGGCATATTATAGGTTGGGGGATTACATAGCTGATAGAAATGCTTGGCTCAATGCTGGTCCAGCTCCACAACCACAACTAATTTATTAACATTTGAAAATACTGTTGGAGCTGATGAAGATTGGAAGACTATCTTTTCATTGTATAAACTCGAATCTCCTTTGTATTATATAATTGCATATTACAGGTGTGAGTACTATGTACAATAGAGCTACCATTTACCGGGTAATTATGTCTTTCATTGACTTAAATGTGCCCTGGCGGCTGAGAGTATGTCATGCTCACTCAGATGTCTCGCTAATGGTGGCGTGTGTGTTGGATCATTTAGCTCCCTTCAAAATGGTTGAGCTGAATGGTGCTGATCCATGCGTCATGTTCGTGAACGGGCGCTGTCAGTTGGGACTGGTCATCCCTTAGCTGCCACGGCTTATTTTTAATTATTTTAGTTTTGAATTGTTATCTTTTTATCACGGACGCTTTTGACGTATTGCATCGTTCTTACATGTTTAACTTCAATATGAATGATGTAACCAATATTTTGTATCAATATTTTAATTTAAAAGAGTGTCCGTGGAGTTTCTTGCCCGTTCTTCTCCATAGGAACCTACTATTTGGAATGGGCAACTAGCTTCATATTTGTAACTGACCGACTTCTTGACAATTCAAGTCAATGGTTTAATTGAAATAAATGCTTTGAGTTTGAGTTTAATAGATAATATTATTTTGTTTATGTTTAGTATTTTTGTTTGTTTGTTTTTAGTATTTTTGTTATTGAACTGTGTTAAGAACCAACGTATTATATGTAATAAAGGTAGATTTTATGTCAGTGAATAAACCAGCTGAATACACTGTGTACTTAGGGTGTGTGCACAGTGAGGAGTTTAAGGGTGCGTGCACATGTAGTTAATACTCGTATGTTAGTTAGGTACTTGATGTAATCTTGCGCATGCATCATGCTATAGGGTACGTGTTGGAGGTTGTATGCTGACATGACAGGGTTTCAAGATATGAATAAAACTGTTTTGTCAAGGATAAAAGTCCTTGTGTATTATATTAATTGTGGTGTAAATAAATTTGTTTCATCCAAATAACCTCTTGATTTAATTATTGTTTACTTTTTTGAATGATCGCCACTTGTGAGCATTGGAATTTACATTAACCCCTATTATTACTTTGTGTGGAATCAGGGTGTCGCAATTTTGTGATGTAGCCTTCGGATATCCAACCACATAGATGAACATAAAAAAATAACGAATGGTTTTCTTTTTTGACATTGTTATTTTGAATTTAAAATAAATTTTGACATTGTTATGTTGTATGAAATCTAAATTTTAACATTGTAATTTTGAATTTAAAATAAATTTTGACATTGTTATGTTGTATGAAATCTAAATTTTAACATTGTAATTTCAATTTAATTTGAATTTTGACATTGTATTTTTTTTGTATTTTTTGTCTAGTGCATCTAATTTTGTACGCTGTAGATGGCAAAACATGTAGCCACCTCATATTAATTATAAGACCTTCATACTGTACTCACGTTTTACCAAATACTTAAATATTCCTTCTGCGTGTCGCGGGTTCGATTCCCGCACGGAACAAATATTTGTATGACCTACAAGTAGTTGTTCCGGGTCTGACTGTTTGTGTATGTGAGTTTAAATGTTTGTAAACGCACCCACAATACAGGAGAAAATACTAGTGTGGGGCAATGTTTTTAAAATAAAATAAATAAATAAATATTATCTTATCTTACCTTATTCTCTTTGAGCAGATCCTTGAGCTGTTGGAAGGTCATCCTGTTCCATATGTACTTGACGTCGCGCACCATAAAGTCTTCCACGCAAATGTCGTACATACCTGCAATTATGTTCATTTGCTTACAAATGTTAAATCTATACTCTCTTAATGGTGGAGGGCCCTCAGGGGGCCTAAATGGACGCTTTGGCAGAATCATTATATGATCTGCGTACAGTTCATATCCCGCAATTCATCAGTTTGACAGTTTTGTATGGATTTTCGTAAAATGGTCTACAAATTATGAATTGCTCTAATGAAGTCTGCATAGAATAGAATAGAAATAGCAGCTGTCAAACAGATGAATTGCAGGATGTATGAATTGTACGCAGATCATATTATAATTCTGCCAAAGCTTCAATTTTAGGCCCCCTGGTCTAAAGTGGGACTATGTAAGCAAGAAATAAAGAAGCCAATGAATCAAAATACTACGATATTTTCAAAATCAAAATATTTTGTTTCACGTATGGCCTACACGGGCACTTAAGAAACGTCAGAAGCTAGGTGCACGGTTCCAATTGGTTGTTTCCTATGGAGAAGAGCCGGCAAGAAACTCTACGGCCCACGGATCCACGGTCTGGCTGTCGCTGAAAACCAGCGCTGGGGCTCTGTCTCGCATAGGGTCGCAGCACTATGCTGAGCCGTGGCCGTTTTGCGTGGATGTGACGCATATTTTCCCCCTACTTGTTCTTTTTTGTATTTATGTTCTTTCTTTGCGTCATGTTTAACGCAAATAAACGTATTTTCTTTCTATTTTTTTATATCAAATAAAATTATAGATTCAGTTGTTATATCTTGTAAATATTAGAGATTTTGTAATTATATCATATATTACCCCATGGGTAGACCATGACCTGGGTTAGAACATAGGATACTTTATATCCCGATATTTCTACGGGATTGAGAATAATGCGGGTGAAACCGCGGGTAGCCGCTAGTTGCATAATAAATTAATAATAGTATTACTGACGTTGCTAGTCATTATATTAATTACTGTTTTTCAAATGACGCAAATGGAGAATCAATAAATATCAGTTATTTATTATGGTTTTCTTCGCGCAGACTTATTAAGTTAATAGATACTTATAGGAAGGAGCACACGTGAAAATTACAATTTTAATTTGTTTTCAAAAGATCTGAGTTGTTCCTGGCGGGTATTTCTATAAAGTAGGTTTGTATTATTCATTTTATTTATTTATAATTATGTTTTGTTATTTTTGTTTTTTCCGCGTCGTGGATTACTTTTATTCTTACTACGGCATGCATGAGTCCCAGCAGTGGGAACATAAAGAGCGCCCAACCCGTCATACTTTTCATACAAACGCTCGTAGGTGATTATGGCGTTGTAACACACCTTTCTTTACATTTTTTGAAAATAATAGGTATGTATCTTATGCACTATATCTAGGTATCTATAAAAACAAAAAAAAAAAAATTTTAGAAACAAATTTAGTATAAGCCTGCAAAAATCTACCTGAACTTAACCTTTTTTTTTTGGGAGGGAAATTATCAAATAATTTCTCCCGCTCTGGGCGGAGCGGGTGGGCGGTGTCAGACTTTTACTGACTAAAACCCACCCATGTTCCTTCATTTGCCTGTGTGCCAGGGCCACGGTATCCCTTACGGACAAACTCGCAACCCACATGTAATGGAGATTCTAAATGAAAAACATTCATTTCACCAACTTGTAAGGCTTACTCAAAAACACGTATTTCCTGGAACAAATTTTATGAAATTTCCGCACACTATTTTTCGTTAAATTTTATCGCGTTCTCACTTGCTTGTTAGCAGTTCTCACTTACGCTGGATGAAAGCACAAGCTTTTCGATCATGCTCGCGTTGACGATAGACCCTATTAAGGCGACGATAACCGACTTTTAATGATTTTATACTGAAGATTTTGTTTTTTTTTTAAAACCATTAATACTACTCGTTTAGCACGTTTAAACGAGTAGTATTAATGGTTTGAAAAAAATGTATGTTAATTAAGAGCATTTTCTCAATAACTTAATATGTGAATATTTTAGATTATGTTTATATTACATAGTGAAATTAATTTGTAAAGTTATGTCTAACGCGGATAAAAAACTGAGAATGGCGCAAAATCTACCAAGCGTATTTTTCTGAAACCTTCACCAATTTAAAGATAATTTAAATATTGATCTTTTAGTATACGCGTTTTATTAAAATATTTTTTGTTTTGTGTAAATTAATAATGCGTCAAATTGGGGACAGCGCTCCTTGATGGGCGAGTCCTATTACTGGCTGAACGTACGACGCGTTGCGTGAGCTCAGTACAGAACACGCAAGCTAACCACTCAAGGTCACTGGCATATATCTGCGTCTTAACATGTTCAGTGTTGCGGGCACTCGTGGAGGGTTCACTTTAGCGCAAAGGTAATGCCAGTGACTCTCCTAGAAGGTCGACTAGCAATATGTAGCGATATGGGCGGCATGGCATGTGAGCTCTATAAAAAATTGGGTGTACTTGAATGTGTATAAGGCATACTATCTATCACTGTTTCGTATTCAAGTGTTCAAACTCATATTAATATATTTTTTCCTTTTTCTTTTCAGAAACTGCAATATATCGAAAACTACTTCTTATCATAACTCTACAGCTTCTAAGTACCGCATCATGCGACGAATCATTGGCCTACTACAACAAACTGTACCCCAGTGATTCCCCACGCAAGGGCCTGCCCTTTCCAAAACTGGTTTCCTTTGATAAGTACAGATGCGACACTCACTATGTAACTACCAGTGATGGATATATACTAACAATATTTCATATATACCCCAACGAAAACTGTACTGTAGTCCATAAAACACCCATACTTTTTATGCACGGTTTATATCTTAGTAGCGATGACTGTATTATACCAGGACCGGGTAAAGCCAACTGCTATATCTGTGCTGATAACGGGTATGACATCTGGGCAGGCAACAACAGGGGAAACAAGTATGGAAGAAATCATACGAAATTGAATCCAGACACTGATCCAGAATTCTGGAAGTTTAGCTTTGACGAAATGGCGCTGTACGACATGCCAGCAATAATTGATTTTATTTTAGCGGCATCGGGACAACGTCAGATAAATTTTATAGGTTGTGAGTATAATGATAAAGTTAAGTATGCTGTTGGGCTGTCAACTGCTAGTTGGATGGAACACACTCGTCTATTGGCACTTTATTTGCAAGCTGCATTGGCGCTATTATTCAAAACTCTTGTCGGAGAAATATTTGGTTATGGTGGTCCTGTTCAGAAAATTGCAAACATTGTATGCGGGTCTACGGATTTGTCTTATCCGGCTTGCACCGGTTTGATTTTCGCCCTCTTCGGTTATAACAACTTTACTATTTGTCAAGAAACGATCGCGGTGGCATTAAGTTGTCAGCCTTCAGGAACGTCTTACCAAAACTTCATTCGATGGGGTCAGATAATGAACAATAAATTTTCGTTGTTTGACTATGGGCCTGTCAAAAATCTTTGTGTGTATGGGTCTTTGTGCCCACCTATTTAAAATTTATCTAAGTATAGGGTGGCTACTCATTTCATTAGTAGTGAGAATGACTTTGTTTGTGATCCGAAGGATTTGTTATCTCTCTTGGGTAATTTGACGGGAGCTCGCCGTCCGATAAGGACCAGGCCCGGGTCGACGGCGCGTTGTGTTCCACGCGCGCCTCAAAGAGACGTCAGCACCAATTGACGGGGTCCGAAAGGACCAATGCCTGCCAGGGTTACGAGTCTGTCCGAAAGGGATATCGTGGCCCTGGCACACAGGCATTTGAAGGAACACGGTGGGTTTTAGTCAGTAAAAGTCTGACACTCCCTCCCGCTCCGCCCAGAGCGGGAGAAGTTATTTGAAAAAAAAAAAGGGTAATTTGACGGGATGTTATAATTATTTTATGTTAAATTAGAGCATTTTCTCAATAATTTAATATGTGAATATTTTAGATTATGTTTATGTTACGTAATGAAATTCATTTGTAAAGTTATGTCTAACGCGGATAAAAAACTGAGATTGGCGCAAAATCTACCAAGCCTATTTTTCTGAAACCATGACCAATTTAAAGATAATGTAATTATTGATCTTTTAGTATACGCGTTTTATTAAAATACCTTTTGTTTTGTGTATAATAAATTAATAATGCGTCAAATTGGGGACAGCGCTCCTTGATGGGCGAGTCCTATTACTGGCTGAACGTACGACGCGTTGCGTGAGCTCAGTACAGAACACGCAAGCTAATTCAAGGTCACTGGCATATATCTGCGTCTTAAGAGGCCGTACATCGGCGCCAGCTGTAGCCCGCAAAATTCAAATTGTCTTACGTTTTTTGCAATTTGCAGGTCAGTGTCAGCATTTATCTTGATCATAATATGATTCGCGACTATAACAGATATGTATTTACAGAATTATAATCATTACAATCATTAATACATCTCTCTAAGTTAGATTTGTTCCCCAATGTCATGATTTCATGAAAATGTCATACAATGGAATAAATCTAACTTAGAGAGATGTATGGATGATTCTGTAAATACATATCTGTTATAGTCGTTTAAGTTATAAAGAAGAAGTGTTTAAGAGGAAATGCGGGCGGAGAGACTTTTAAAGTCATAAATCGAGGTTCGGCTCTCGCCTATTCGACTCGACGACTCTTTTTTGATGATACATTATCTTTATAAGAGTTGGAACCCTCTAAAAATGCTCAAAATTGCCTTTTAGACCGCTGACAACACAGGGCTATTGTACAAATTTGCCAACTATTAATAAAAAAAGAAAAAAACAGGGACACAGTATATATCCTTCTGATTCAGTATAAGAAATATCTTTTAAATTGGTCCAATATTGGAGGAGGAAATAGGCGAGAGCCGAACCTCGATTTATGACTTTTTACTCTAAAAGTCTCTCCGCCCGCATTTCCTCTTAAGTTTAATAAATAAATATTTAAAAGATATTGTTTCATTAAAAAAAAACTGGCTCTCGGTCGACTTAAAACGGACGGCACGGTTGGCGCAGTGGTTAAGCGATTGACTGCTGCGCTGCGTGTCGCGGGATCGATTCCCGCACGGAACAAATATTTGTATGACCTACAAGTAGGTAGTTGTTCCGGGTCTGGCTGTTTGTGTATGTGAGTTTAAATGTTTGTAAACGCACCCACAATACAGGAGCAATTCCTAGTGTGGGGCAAGGTTTAAATAAAAAACAAAACAAACAGCGATACAAAAGTATTCCTTTATTTTAAAGTAGGTTATAGTATTCTTGTGTCTAATTCCAACCAAATCCATTCAGCCGTTAAAGTATGATTGAGTAACAAACATGAGATTTCTCATACTTATAAAAGTATGCATAAGTGGCTACCCCATACGTGGAACTATAAGTGTACAATAGTAATCTCAAGGACGAGGCTAGAGTACAATTAGAAAGAAAAGAAAGAAAGAAAACACGTTTATTTGCGGTAAACATGACGCAAAAAAAAACTTAAACACAAAAATAAGAAAGGGTTGGGGGAAACATGCGTCACATCCCTCAGCATTATACTGCGACCCTATGCAAGACAGAGCCCCAGAGCTGATTTTCAGCGACAGCCGGCACGAATTCTTATTTTGATGTCCTAAAATTACTAAATAGCCAAGTAATTGTGACCAACCTGGAAGTAGCGCTCACCGGCCGCTGCCGCTCGCTCAGCTCGCGCGCGGTTGGTCACAGTTGTCGCGTAAGTGTGTAAGCGGTGTAAGCGTGCATCATAAGAAGGTCAATAAGTTTTTAGGGGATCAATTAAACATTTCCCTTAACAGAATTCCTCACGATGTTTTCTTTCACCATGAGATACTCACTGACTCACATAATAATATTGACATCAACTTATGGATATAATCAACGGTCGTACAACGCCCTTCGAGTCCAATACAACAACGCTTTCAGGGTATTGGTGGGGCTGCCCCGTTTCTGTAGCGCATCAGGAATATTCGCGGACGCACATATAAATTGCTTTTACGCAACGATGCGAATGAGGTGTGCATCCCTGGTGCGCAGAGTGCGAGCTAGCTCCAACAAAATCCTGAGAATGATCGCTAGCAGGCTCGATTGCACGTACGTCAATCACTGCAGTGCCGTCTCCCATGGGATGAAATAAATGTAAATAGAGATAAAATAAACTAACATAGTTCGTAAGTTTACTAACACATTGAGTCCTTGTTACTTTAATAAAGAATTTAATAATAATACTTGTATATTAATTTCTACTACAAAGTCATTTAAGTGGCAATATTGATATTACGTAAATATTCACACACTTGTTTAAACACAACCATATTGTGTTACCTCTGATTGCCCCTGCCATTCAACTTTGTGAAAATCATATACAGCCCGATTCAAACTTTATGGCTGCACGGAACATGAGGCGAGTCGTTGCGAAGTAACAAATTCACGTGTCAGCGGGGGTGAGGGGTGCGGTACCACGCGGCGAGTAGCAGTAGAAGAGCGACAATAAAATTAATATAAATACTTGTCATTATTATTGACCCAAAGTTTGCCTTTAATTTACCTACAGGTAAATTGTAGGATTTTTTGACAGACTGAGCCAAAGAGTAGAATGTGAACGTTCACAATAATATAGGAATTGCTCCTCAGATAATCGCCACCCAGAACCAGGGACCATTTTGGTTACCCATTGAAAGGGTTTTCGAGAGGGTTTTCTAAGCGGTTAAACAAAAACCCATACGGTGTGGGTAAAAAACCCTATCGAAAACCCTTTCCATTGAAAGGGTTTTCGATAGGGTTTTTCTAAAATGGTAACCAAAATGGTCCCTGGGTAGAATAGAAAATTCTATACAGAGGTAAAATTAGACAGAAAAGTTCTTAAAAGGGGGAGATACCTATTGCTTAAAAGACTTACAAGGTGCTTACTCTTTTATGGTTATGTAATTCTATCTCTATTCTACCCTGGGACCATTTTGGTTACCAAAATGGTCCCTGGGTAGAATAGAGATAGAATTGGTCATGCTACGCGTGCTGGGCGGATATCGAAATAACATAATATTATGATTTTTTCATGTTACTGGGTTTCAAGTAGGTATACAACCCATTGAATGGGTTATCATGTAACCCTTTCACTGGGTTTCAAGTATAAAACCCATTCAATGGGTTATCATGTAACCCTTTCAATGGGTTTCTAGTATTTAAAACACTTTCAATGGGTTACATCATGATAAAGGTAACCCATTGAATGGGTTACCCCTTCGAAAGGCTTAACCCTTAACCGGGGTTGTACGGTCCCTGCCCAGAACAACACTGATTTATAAAAGTATGACGTAATGTCTTCGAATCCTCAATCACTTTGCCGGTAGCTATGTTAAAGCACTATTTGGTTAAAGAAAACTAAATAAATAAGTTTGTATAACTCTGTAAATTGAAGTAAACGTTCACAAGACGAGGTGGCCGAGAGGTTAAGGCGTTGGACTGCTAATCCAATGTGCTCTGCACGCGTGGGTTCGAATCCCATCCTCGTCGGGACGGTATTTTTGGAATATAAAATAATGGCGTGTAAAAAAATTCTATACAGAGGTAAAATTAGACAGAAAAGTTCCTAAAGGGGGGAGATACCTATTGCTTAAAAGACTTACAAGGTGCTTACTCTTTTATGGTTATGTAATATGGACGCAATATGGATATCAGGAACATATCCTCTTTTAACATACAGTGTGAGTCTTGATAATGTGCACATATCGAAATTAAGGAAACTTAGGTTCATTTTATCGAAGAAAAAATTATGCAAAAATAAAAATACAAAAAAAAGTGTCTGTACCTCCCAAAGTAAAGTACGTAGCCGAGTGCAAGGTCTTTCTTTAACAGTTGATATAAAACGTTCTGATTGACTTATAAACATGGTATTTTTACTTTTAGAAAGCCGATACGATGGAAAATAATTTAATGTAATAAAAAAGGGTAAGTACTCCGGACTTTTATTGAGATATATTACAATGATTGTAAAAATTTATGAAAAAATATCAGATTTTTGTTATAAAATCCCCCTAATTCTTAATTGAGGCCGAGTTTTTTCTTTCATTTTTATTTTATGAAGACGCCCTATTATTTCTAGTTATTACTGATTATTTCTAGTTATTACTGAGTTTGTTTCATCGTGATGGATCGTTAAGTTTAAAAAGTTATACCGATTTGTTTACACAGGGGTCACAGCAGTGAACAAGAATTTAAAAAATGCTATAAAAATGTAATTGTTTTTTTTTTAATTTGTTTACACAGGGGTCACAGCAGTGAACAAGAATTAAAAAAATGCTATAAAAATTAAATTGTTTTTTTGGATTTTTTTATATATTTTTTCCGTCGATAAAATTAAGCTAAGTTTTCTTAATTTCGATATGTGCACATTATCAAGACTCACACTGTATTTAAAGCTAAACTCAAAGTGTACGTCACACGCACTACTAAGTTAACAACCGAAGCTAGTCTTGCACAGAAAATGCGACATCGCACCTAAATAAAAAAAACTATGAGCTAATGAAAAACTATGAGGACACCCTTACCTTAAATATCTTGTGGCTGGATAATAAACTATATTTTCTTGCTGTGAATATTTATTTTAGACAAAAAAGTCAAACATCATGTTTTTTTTTTTAATTATCTTTAAAAAAGACATGATTTTCGAATAAAAAATGCATCGACCGTATTGCAATTACGAAACTGTCTTGTACATGGAAAGAAAAAGATCCAATATATCATATACTAAAGTTCCATTTTGATTGTATGTGTGACTGTTTTAGAATATGAATGCAAATTAACATAAAAATGGGGAGCCTCCTCCTAAAGCGATCGTCGCGCGAATTTCGATAGCGTATTCGCGCCAATAACTCACAATGTACGTTCGAAACGCGCAGTTTTTACTATCAGGCAAAATAATTTACCTTGCTGAGCTAAAGAATTTTTACTTTTGTTTCATACAAACAAAGAGCCTCTGTAACGTTCGCGCGAATGTCAGTTAGGCCACCTGTTTGGTATCAGTATGTTTGATGGCGCAATCGTATAAACTAAGTTCGCGCAAATTAGTAATCAAACATTTAATTCGCGCGAATGTCAATTAGTAGACTAGTTCGACTCCATTACGTTTGATCGCTAGTTCGTACGAACAACGTTCGCGCGAACTTGCGATGGTCGCGTTTTCGCTTCTATTAGAACGCGTGGTAAGAATTATGCAGAGGTTTACCTGTAGTGCAATATTTTGCAAGTTATGTTTTGTTCAGTACTGAGCTCACGCGACGCGTCGTACGTTCAGCCAGTAATAGGACTCGCCTATCAAGGAGCGCTGTCTCCAATTTGACGCATTATTAATTTATTGTACATAAAACAAAAGTTATTTCAATAAAACGCGTATACTAAAAGATCAATAATTAAATTATCTTTAAATTGGTGAAGGTTTCAGAAAAATACGCTTGGTAGATTTTGCGCCATTCTCAGTTTTTTATCCGCGTTAGACATAACTTTACAAATTAATTTCACTATGTAATATAAACATAATCTAAAATATTCACATATTAAATTATTGAGAAAATGCTCTAATTTAACATATATTTTTTTTTCTAATCAATAACACTACTCGTTTAGACGTGATCTTCAGTATAAAATCATTAAAAGTCGGTTATCGTCGCCTTAAGCCCCATGTAAGTATCATGTAACCAGACTTCAGTTTGCTACTGAAAAAACCCAATAACCGAGTCTACTAATGCGGTTTTATTTTGTTAAACCAATTTCAGCCGCACACACAAAGCAATAAAGCTGAACTCCAATTGCGCTCAACGATTTAAGCCGACCCTTACTGTCTTCCTCTCCACAGACTGATGCAGTTTTCATACGATTAAAATAATTCATCACTTACGGCTAGCTGAAGACAGCAGGTCAGGCAAATATGGCAGCTTCTTGATGAGTATGATACTGTCGAAGCAGGATGGCTGCAGTAGTGAGGCGGTCGCGTTTGCTGCTAGCACGGCAGCCATTATTGGTAGCAGATGTGTCACCTGGAAGGGACAAGTTCTTGTAAGAGTAGTGACTTTGTCTCAGAAATTAAGAAGATATATAGATAACACTCGACGAAAAGAAAAGAATAGAACTGAATACTCTTCATTATGTACCACCGCGAACGTTCCCGGTCGACCAGTTTTCGCTCTTATGCCCATAGTAATAAGGTTGAAAAGTGGTCGATCGGGAACTTTCGCGATGGTACACCATAAAAATTACAGATATAAATTTAATGTTCAAATTTGACATAGGGTGACACAATGGGCGGTCTTATCGCTAAAAGCGATCTTTTACAGACAACCTTTGGATGGATTAAAGGGAGAAAGAGAAACAATACTGCAGGTAGTCAGTGGTGTACCATTTACATATCGACGGTTAAGAACCAATAGTGTCTATCTCAGTTTTTTACGTTTTTCACTTTTAATGCAGGTAGATTTAAAGTTTAATTTGGCTTGGTCTACTGAGGCACTTATCTCAAAATTCACAAAATTGTTGTAGTTATTCGCTATAGAAATTCCATCTAAGTTAAGAGCGCGTGTATTTTTCTGCCAATACTGTTTATCTCTTCTCTATTGCGGCTTATATAAACATTTTAAGTATCTTTCTATTCAAAGCCGAGAAATGTTTTTTTTATCTCCCGTAAAGTTGACTTTATTGAGATAGACACTATTGATTCTTAACCGTCGATATACAATAAATATATGTATGTGTACATATATTTATGCCGCCCTGCGAGATTTATTTATTTAATACTTTAAGCACACAAATGTACAGAGGCGGACTTAATGCCATATGCATTTTCTACCAGTCACCCTTTGCGTGATGCAGAGACAAACAGTGGTAGGTGCAAAAGAGAGAATTTGGGAATCAAACTCAAAACATTTTTTTCAATTAAACCTATTACAGGCACTTTTGAATTGTCAAAGAGTCGGTCAGTTAGTCAGAAAGTTGAAGCTATTCGCCCATTCCAAAACGTAGATCTCTATGGAGAAGAACAGGCAAGAAACTCCAAGGACACTCTTTTAAATCAAGATATTACAAAATCCTGGGTACATTATTCTTGTTGCTTCTAAATGTGAGAACAATGTAAAAAATGTGAATACATATTTATTTAAATATAAAGATATACACATAGTTATTAAAAACTCCACTTTAAAATATTGTTTACCTGGGTGATTCCGCTTCAGATTTAGATGTAAATAATATGTGAAACCATGGACTGGTAGGAATCCATCTGAATTAGAGTCTTTAATACTTGCCGGTATAAAACATTATTATTAGATTCTCACCTGTCCTGTCATCTCGCTGACGATAACAATGGTAGAAACAGTATGTGTTACAGCTCCCGTGAAAGCCGCCGCACCGACAACCGCGTAGCCTCCTACAAATATAAAATACTTGTGTATAACATCTCCATCTTGATGCTCATGTTGCTAAAATTGTGAACACTGCTTTTCGTATGTACGGTTTTGTGATGAGATCGGCTCGGGAATTTAAACGCCCTGGTACTTATTTATACCTTTATAAAACTTTGGTTAGGTCTCAGTTGGAATATGCGGTCCCGGTGTGGAATCCCTTCTATGAAAAATATTCTAACATGATAGAAAGAGTACAACGCAAATTTTTAAAGGCCATGCATTTCCGTTGTTTTCGTACGTATGCATCTTACAGCGACTTACTTAATAGATATAAGCTTCAAAACCTTAAATCTAGACGTATAATGCTAGAATCGACGTTTTTGTTTGATTTATGTAACAATTCTTGTATAGACTTATGCAATAGAATAAGTTATGTAGTACCCAGAACTACTATGTGTCGAGGTGTGCGCGCGCGGCCGCTGTTTGCATGCTAAACATCTTGTCGATCAAACGCAGGATCGCGAGCACCCCTACGGCGTATTACTACTCAGTTCAATAGGATTTTCCAGGATATTGAGTTCTTTGCTGTTTCCACTGGAAAATTTAGAAGTATTGCGCTTAAAATCATAGCAGAATTAAGTACACAACAATTCTAAAATCATAATTTCTATTTTAAATACTATATTATATCTTTTTTCTATTATTATTATTTATTCCTGTATATGTTTCAATTTAGTTTTACTTTTTATATTTAATTTTAACCTTTGTGGGTAATTTATATCGCACGCCGTTCGTGTTTGTTTAACTTTTTTTTTATATTATGTGGAAAATGTTGTTGGTTATTTATTACATAACTATGTTATTAACTAGGTTATTTATACATTTATACTCATAACTTAGTTTTAAGTTCTATACCATAACATTGTAATGTGTAACCGTTTATTTTCCCAAATAAAATAAAATAAAATAAAATAACATAATAATTTGTATATAACATAAAATGTTTGTGTATAATATAAAATGTTTGTGTATAACATAAAATACTTGTGTATAACATAAAATATTAGTGTATAACATAAAATACTTGTGTATAAGGTAAAATCACCACTGTTTTCCTGAGGTAGGCCGAGTTGTATTGTGCATTTCGACAGCTATGTTTATTGTTATTTAACAAGTCGCTCGGTCGACAGTTGTAAAAAAAAGAGTACACAGTTGATAAGAAGATACTAACCAGGCAATATCTTCTGTATATGTCCGCCATAAGCGACGCCGAGCGGACAGAAGTAGTGCATCACTTCTCCCGTGAACCTGCCCAGAGAAGCTCCCATTTTGAAGGCTGGCACGAAGATACCCGCAGGTACTGGTAGTGTGCAGGACACCAGGCTTAAGAAGAACTAGGAAGAGAGAAATACGTTTAATTAGTTACATAAATTTGTATTTAATAATGATACCAAAGTTGTTTTTGCAGTTGCTGAAAATCGCCCATATTTTAATAAAATACCTTATGAATCGGCGTTTTTAATATTTGTTGATTAAATACAGTATATGGTACATGATATACAGAAGTCTCAAATTCCTAACTTGTTTAGTTCTTTTGATAGAGCTCGTACAAAAATGGTCTAAAACTGACAACTTTTACGGGCCCCTATTTCTTCATTTTTGAAGATAAAAAATAATAAAAATATTTTTACTTACTCTACTCGATAAGTCCTAGAAAATTACACCCACATGATGCCGGGGTCAACAATACAATGTTTTTATCAAAGTCAAAAGTTTATTGTATGGTCCCGAACCCCCTTAATTGTATAGCGGCAATAGAAACACACAATCTATGAAAATTTGAACTGTTACGTTTTTACTATTACGGTTCCTGAGATACAGCCCGCTGACAGACAGACGGACGGACAGCGGAGGCTTAGTAATAGGGTTCCGCTTGGCTCCTTCAGGTACGGAACCCTAAAAATACAAGATCACAGCTAACATAGCAACAAAATTATTTATTACATATTAAAACCAGCTGTATTCATAAAGTAATAGAAAGTATTATGCAGACTATAAATTGATACTTTTAATCACAAGACGAGGTGGCCGAGAGGTTAAGGCGTTGGACTGCTAATCCAATGTGCTCTGCACGCGTGGGTTCGAATCCCATCCTCGTCGAGATGGTTTTTGGTATCATTTGTGAAAATAAGAAAAATAAAGAATTTGTATTGATGTTTGCAAAATACGGTGAATGTAATTGATTGGTTGGTTTTATCAGTTAATATTTTGTGTTGTAGGTAGTTAATATTTTGTGTTGTAGGTAGTTCATTTTTGTAATTTTTACAAGCTTTTATTTATTTGATTTAATTATAATGACACATGTGAATGTATTTGAATTTTATTTGATTTTAATGTTTAACTATTATTTTATTGTATAAGTGTGATTTATTTTTATATCAATTTTATGATTTAATTAAATGTATGTAATGGTTTTTGTCTAAAAATAACTGAATATGAATTATTATTATATTTAGTTTCATCTGTCCGGTGTGTCTGTAATTAAATCTTGCAAGTTAAATTAGACCAACTTCTCGGTTTCCGATTGAGCTGAAATTTTGCATGCATACGTAAATCGAATGACAATGCAATATTATTATGAGATGGAGATGATCTGATGATTGAGCCGGAAGGTGGCCATGGGAACTCTGTAATAAAACGACGCAACCCCATCGAGTTTTGGCTCGTTTGGTTCGTCTTGACAACGATTCGGGTTCTAGGTGATATATATCCAGGGTCTAATGATGGAGCCTGAAGGCGGTCACGGGCGGTGTGTCAAGTCAACTAAACAATATAGCTCTGTTGTGATTCGGCCATTTGGATTTATCTTGACAAGTACCAGCCAGGACAAGAACCTGATTGATCGACCCCTGTGGCTTTTATTTCTTAGCCACAACCCCCTCCAATCTTATTACAACAGTATGAGCAATTATCGGCGCAAAAGAAGAATTAAGTATACTCACTATTGAGAAGAAGTATATAATGAGGCATCCAAAGTGGTCCACGTCAAGAGTATGCCAGTGGGATACCACGGACGCCTGTTCTGCAGTCAGCTCATCTGTCCAGGTGAAGTTAGAGAACAGCGAGAGGACCTGTGAAGAAGATTTAATTATTATTAGCAACTACACCATACATAAGTCTCGATCACGTGGGAATATCGGGATAAAAAGTATCTTATGTCCTAAACGAGATTATGGTAGTATGAATGGGTAGATTCAGCCGTTCCGTTTGGTGCCGGACGTAAAGAATAGCACCACCCCATTTCTTCCCATGGGTTTCGTAAAAGGCGACTAAGGGACTTACTAGAGAATGGGCAGCAGCGTTCTCTATGCATTTTAAAAACCATACTGCGATCGCCAACCCGCCTGCCAAGCGTGGCGATTATGGCAAATCTCCCCCTTTTTGGGGGAGGCCTATGTCCAGCAGTGGACGTCTTTCGGCTGAATTGATGAAGATGATGACACCATACATGTCTCGATCACGTGGGAATATCGGGATAAAAAGTATCTTGTGTCCTTAACGAGATTATGGTCTATCCATTCAGCCGTTCTGCCGTTTTAACGTGAAAGCGTAACAAACTCACTAGTTAAGTGTATGATGTTGATAGATACTTGATGAAATAAAACGGAATCGTTTAATTTTGGCAAGATCGATCAGAATCTTGCTTAAGGGTCTATACTACCTCAGCGCCACCTCACTCTTTGTCTCGCTCGCACACCACTGCCCGCAGTCACGGGAGCAAGCGAGACAGGAGGGATTGGAGTCTTCCAAGGCACCGATAGTTTAGTTTATTTCTTTTTACGGTGAAAATAATGGTAATTAAAAAACAAAAAATAACATAAGACTTGGGCCTCAAGTCTGCTATAACAATAGTTTCAGAATGGTCGATCATTGATTTCATAATTGTTGATTTTGATAAGTTTGGTAATCTACTATTAAAATGGCGTCATTATGACTTTCCAATGGTCGGCCACTGACACTACATTGAAAGAAATTGCATTTATTGGTAATCTCGTACATAATGACAAATGAATGACATTTCTACTAATGGATTTTATAATAATGGCAATACGGCAATGCCATTATAAGTAACACAATTCTATTACGAGAACATTGACTGACCAATGATCGGCCATTATGAATTTAGCAGATTACGAACTTTTAGCAAAATGACAATGGGATCGTGTTTGAATGACTGAATTTATAAAAATAGCAGACTTGGGGCCCTGCTTTATAGTTAGTTCAGTTACAGCAATTTAATTATCTAATTTGAAGTATTTTTTTTAATACCAGCTGTTTATTGTTCGGTTTGGAGGTAACTTTGGAGTTTTTTCTATAAAGAAAATATTTTATGGAATCGTGATTTCTTCAAACATAGTTCAAACGTACTTAACATTAATCCTCAACTTTACCATATATTTATTTCAAAATTAATGCTGCAGTATTTTCGACATAACGGAGGATCATGCTAAGCCATTTGAGGTAGGGCTCTTAAACTAGAACATTTAGATAAATGTTGTTTTAGTTTTTTTTCCTCAAATAGATTTCTTTTTCATTTCTTTGCTCTACTCGTATTTCTAATAGTTTTAGATTTGGCTTTGAATCCCATTTCAAAAACATATCCTGTTTAACAGGAAGTTAAAAATTATAAGAACAAAATACAAACGTCAAACTCATGAGGCTAGAAAATAATTAAAAACATTGAAAAACGCATTCACACGTCTTAAATCTTAAATATTAAGATCTTTTTCATACATTCAATTAGATAATTTGTTCTTATTAATTCACTATTGTTTAAGTACAGATAAAAATACATAACAGAGCATCACGCGGACGCCTCGTTTCCCCGAAGGGTTAGGCAGAGGTGTACCTATAGTACACCCACATTTCGTCAGTTATGTTTAAGTCCCATGTAATAGGGGGCGAGCCTATTGTCATCAACCGAGCATACATCCAGACTCCGGGCTGCTACTGAGAAATTCCAGATAGAAAAACCCAATAACACTTTGCCTGACCTGGGAATCGAACCCAGGATCTCATGCTCAGCGGTAGCGCGTGTAACCACTAGACCAACGAGGCAGTTATCTATATTAATTGTATAGTTTTTTTTTTTTGTAAGTTTGTATGATGGGGGTAATCTCAGGAACTAGCAGTCGTTTTTTTTTGTTTTTAGGATGCGTTTGCTCTTGACCTTAGTCTAGGGCAGAGGTGACAGAGACAAAGTCGACGATCGAGTTAGCTTACCCAGAAGATGCCTGTATACACTAACAAAAAAAAAAAAATAACAAAAAAAAATGTTTTTGCCGTTGATAGCCCAATTATTGAGGAAGGCTATATAACATCACGCTAGGACCCTTGGGAGCCGAACAAGAAGAAAAAGTCAGAAAAAACGCTAACCGAAAACGAAGTAATAGCGCGCAGGCGATACGATGCAACACAATGGGTCTGGGATAGGCTTGCAGAAAAAATATCGATGTATCGATATGTCGATATTTTTTGTATGATATATCGATATTTCTCGGCGATCTATTATTTCGATACAGCGATATAAAATATCAAGTATCGAAAAGGTATCAAATACGATATATTTCCAACAGCAACACCGTTGGTCCCACTGACTAAAACCGCTAGAATTCAGAGCCGTAAAAATGTAAATTTATTTTTATCAATGTTTTGTTAGTTTAAGATTTTACATCAGAAATGATGATTCTAGTTTGGTATTTCTATGAATAAAAAACAAACAATATAATTTCATATACCTAGTACCATAGACTTTTTAGAAAATTTCACCGATATATCGATACTTTTTATTCGATATATCGAAATCGATATCAATATTTTTTTAAATATCGATATTTTTTGGCACTACTTGCATCCCTAGTCTGGGAACAAGAAATTTCACGCGCACGAAGTCGCGGGCAGAAGCTAGTCACACTAATATTATAAAGGCGAAAGTTTGTGAGTGTGTGTGTGTGTGTATGTTTGTTACTTCTTCACGCTCAAACAGCTGGACCAATTTTGATAAAATTTTGTATGGAGGTAGCTGACACCCTGGATTAAGACATAAGCTACTTTTTATCCCGATATTCCCACGGGATCTAGACTTACGCGGGTGAAACCGCGGGGCGCAGCTAGTAAGTTATAAATACAAATAAAATGTATTTACCTGTTCCTGGTTTCCAAGATCCGCAGCCATATACTTGCCAATACCAGGCGGGAACAGAATAGACATTACTGCTAACGTTATGAAGCCTGGATATATGAAGCGGCTGGAAAAATAGTCATTATTGAGTTAATATAGGTAATAGTTCCGTGTGTCGGACGTAAAGAATAGCACCATCCTATTTCTTCCCGTGGGTGTCGTAAAAGGCGACTAAGGGACTTACTAGAGAATGGGCAGCAGTGTTCTCTATGCATTTTCAAACTCAAACTCAAAGCATTTATGAAGCTGGTTGCCAATTCCAAAGAGTAGTTAGGTTCCTATGGAGAAGAACGGGCAAGAAACTACACGGACACTCTCTTAACTTAAAATATTGACATTGGTTACATCATTCATGTTGAAATTATACATGTGAGAACGATGCAAAACGTCAGAAGCGTCCGTGATAAAAAAGTAAAAAAAAAACAAATCAAAACTAAAATAAAAATGTTTGGTATGGCAAACCCCCCCCCCACCCCGGTTTAGGGGA
Organism: Tiliacea aurago; assembly: GCA_948098905.1. Taxonomy (NCBI): domain Eukaryota; kingdom Metazoa; phylum Arthropoda; class Insecta; order Lepidoptera; family Noctuidae; genus Tiliacea; species Tiliacea aurago. Next base: position 3,005,374 of record OX402601.1, read on the forward strand.
GGCATGATGTAGATGAATATAGGTAATACGGGCTGGTGTCATCTCTACGTCAACAATGCGCGTATTTTGCGTACGGGTGGAAAAATCGATTATTTGATCCACCCCAACTCCTCAAGGCGGGCCAGCAACGCCCTGGTGTTACTGACTATCTCACGGAGGGTACCTGGGGTACTGAAGTACTTTGCCCTGTATGTGGCGACCACCGAACCAGTTTAGCAACATAATTATTAAGTTATAACACCACTTGTATTATCACACTGCAGAACTATGGTTTCTTCTTACAAAGTTAAAGACCTACATGGTTTTTACATGATGAGTCATGGTGTCATGGTGATTCATGAGTCATGACGTGCAGTTGCCGACTATTTGTTATTTTTTTGCCCGTGATTATAATGTATCTATAGAAAGGTTTTTTTTTAATGTTTACTTGTTCGAGTTTATATTTTCCTAAGCACGTGTTTCTGTGACGAATAAAATTATTTTTCTTTCTTTCTTTCTATGATCTGAATTTAAAAGAGACTGTGACCTCTGTATTTGTTTCGGCCTTTCTTCTCAGAGTAGTCAGATAGGAAACGCCGACCTCTAGTTTTTAAAATATGATTGACGTGCACAAACCTACTTACAGAAATAAAATCATTCATATTCATCATTCTTATTCATTCTTTTTATTTATTTTTTTCAATCATTTATCATAAAAGAAATATTTTTAGATGTTGATATGACAGAAAAATAATGGTTCTCCGTGCTTTAAACGAGCAATGATCACCATTCTATCCTACTGCTGGTCACAAACCTGTATACAGGGTCAAATTAAAATAGCTAGCGAAACTCCGCAGACATGATGGGAATCAAAATCTAAACACGAAAAAATAAACAGATTTGATGATGTTTTTGGGGTCAACGACCGCTGATAGTGTTGTTGGAAGTTGAGAAAAATCTGTTATTTTTATTTTATCGTGTTTAGTTATCGATAAATATCACGTCTGGGAAGTTACACACGAACAATAACATATTTTTTAAACTAGTATTTCAAGGGACTGTTAATGACCCTAAAAAAATCATTAAATTAATATTTTTTTTGTTTTATCATGTTTAGACATCACCCATTACGTCAGCGGAGTTTCGCTAGCAAATTTAATTTGACCCTGTATACTTCTAAATCTGTCTCTCCGTTGCATCCTCCAACTAAACGATAATGACCCAATCATTCATGCCAGCGCTTCCTGGGACTTCCTCGATAACAATGTCCATCTTCTGAGAGAAATGAGGTTCAGGTTCTATCTGTCAAAGGCATCCAAACAGATGGGAGGAAACTTAAGCGTTTTTTATTCACTGTAACGGGGGATCGAACCCAATAAATTACGCTTTAATGTTCCCACTGCTGGGACACAGGCCTCTTCTCTGAGAGAGGGAGTGGACCGTAATCCACCACGCGAGCCCAGTGCGGGTTGGTAGATGTCACATGTCTTCAAATTGTTGGTTCTAGGACATACCGGTTTCCTCACGATGTTTTCCTTCACCGTTTTGGGAGCAGTGGTGATGAAGTTATTTACACAAAGTAAATCGCCGGCCTGGGTACGAACCTACGACCTACAAATCGTATGTCGGGGCCGTTACCACTGGGCCAGCACTGCAATATTACAATACAGATACATACCGTCTTATTACAAAACAAGTTTTATCTTCAGACCCAGGTCAAAACCATTGAGCCATGATTGAATTTCGAACTTTATTCCGTTTATGGTAAAGCTCTTAATACAAAATTAACAACTTAGTACCGAACTAAGTTTTCAGTTTTGTTTATAGAACGGTATTTCAATCACTGTTACGTTCTTATTACAAAAACTGGCTCCATGGTTTAAGCCATGTCAAAATATAAATCTTATTTTGTAATAAGGCGGTTAGTGTCAAGAATACTTACTTTTTCTGTAAAAAGTTGCTAAGTGACTTTGTATTTCTTATGAACAGTACATATTGTCGATGCAGAAACACCCATAACGCCGCCAGAAGACCGGATACTATGCTGTAATAACAAAATAAAGTCATATTAAAATATTAGTTACTTTGCATGAAAAATAAACGCGATTTGGGATTATAAAACTTTAGAGTTCAGTTACTATTTTTAAGTGGAAATAGAAAATATACCAAGCTAGTGATAATACTGGCTTTCATTCATCTCCCGTACGTAACCACCTCAATTTATTGTTCAGGCAATACCTACAATAAGCAGATTATATTATTTTAATTATTTTTAATGTGAAGACTATGTGTGTCATTGTTGTTTTTTTTTTGTTAGTTTTTGTCATGGTCTGGCACTTTCAGTACTTTATACGGCCTAACCAAATGTTCTTTCTTTGGTATCGTCAACTGTCTACCTATTACGGTTCATGAGATACAGCCCGCTGACAGACAGACGGACGGACAGCGGAGGCTTAGTAATAGGGTTCCGTTTGGCACCCTTCAGGTACGGAACCCTAAAAAGGCTAAAACTTGCATCAATAGTAGTTCAAACTTACCCTAACAGAACGAAGACAGCAAACTCCTGAGGGTCGAAGGGGAAGTCTTGTGGCAAGTTGGTGGGGAACAGTGGCTTCACTGTAGGCATAGCGCCCGACCATACGGACAGGAGTCGGAACATCTGAAATTAGAAAAAATATTTATAAGGCCCTTGCACTTGCAGCAAAGACCCCTAAATGTGTTTAGTCTTAACTAAACGCATTTTAAACATCGTTCTGTTTCTATCAATCGTTTAGAAATGACAGAGACAAAATGATGTTCTAAATAAAACATAACATCACGTCGAAAACCGAAAACATTTCTAAACAAGTGCGAGTCGGAATCGCACACGAAGGGTTCCGTACCATTATGTATAAAAACGGCAAAAAAATCACGTTTGCTGTATGGGAGGCCCCTTAAATATTTGTTTTATTTTAATTTAATTATTTATTTTTAAAGTGATTATATAACTAATTCTGTGAATATTTCAATCGTCTACCTGTTGCCGTTATCAATATCGAACAAAAACGAGCAAAAAATCACGTTTGTTGTATGGGAGCCCCCTTAAATATTTATTTTATTCTATTTTTTGTATTTGTTGTTATAGCGGCAACAGAAATACATCATTTGTGGAAATTTCAATTGTCTAACTATCACGGTTCATGAGATACAGCCTGGTGACAGACGGACAGACAGACAGACGGCGGAGCCTTAGTAATAGGGTTCCCGTTTTACCCTTTGGGTACGGAACCCTAAAAACACAACCGAAAATCAAAAGTAACAACATAAATTATGCAAATCAAACACTAACACAAAAAAAACTAATTATCATTTAAATTACCCCTTGACAATTCAAAATTGCCTGTAATTGGTTTATTTTTAATAAATGCTTTGAATTTGTGTTTAATGATGATGTTCATTTTCTGTTTTAAATAAGACGGTAATAGCAATGCTCCATTCGTTTGTACATACATACAAAGTGCGCAGAATTTCTTCATCAATTAATCTAAATGAGCGCGCGCAGTTATGGTATTTAATGAACTAGATAATTCTAGTTTAAACAAATGAATATGCTGATTACTTCTGGATACGCAAACGTGAACTTTAATGAATATGGTATGTTCTTCTCCACAGGAGGAACCTACTATTTGGAATGGGCAACTAGCTTCATATTTGTAACTGACCGACTTCTTGACAATTCAAAAGTGCCTGTCAATGGTTTAATTGAAATAAATGCTTTGAGTTTGAGTTATGGGCATAATATTAGGTTGGGGAAAAAGTCTTTTCGCATTATAGTATGTATGAACTTGTAATAAAATCTCTTTGGCTATACTATTTGTATCTGGCTGATTTTGGTATCATTGAAAGTTTAAATTTTAAAGAACATAATTCCAAATTCAAATTAGGAACATGTGTGATTATCATTTGTTTTTCGTACTGTCAAGATGAGTGAATCTAATGAAGAAATTCGATACATTTTAAAATGTTACTACATAAAAGGTAAAAATGCAACGCAAGCCGCGAAAAAAGACCGATTTTAAATTTTCCATAGAAACAGAGATTTCCCGTTATCTGTTTTTAAATAAAATATTTCGAAAATGTTCTTTACTAACTTTTTAGACCTTAGTGACCTGCGCGTATGAAGTTAGTGCATCCAAATCCGTTCAGCCGTTTTAGCGTCAAAGCGAAACAAACAAACAAATCACTTTCGCGTTTAAATTGTAATTAAATCATGATTCGAAAGACACGTGGTGCCATCTATTATCATAAGAACATTATTGTTGTTTTCCTCGGGAACAGAACTTTTTTTCGGGATAAAAGGTGATGTCCATTTCTGTACAACTGACAACGTATATGCAAAATGTCAGGATGATTGGTTCAGTGGTTTAGGCATGAAAAGGTAACAAACAAACTTACTTTTGCATTTATAATATTAGTTAGGAAGTTAGGATAGTTAGAATTTGCAAGGGTTACTTACAATAGCACTGCAGCAGGCCGCGAAGAATCCTCGCCAGTAGTTACGTACTGCGAAGTACGTTGTCGTTACTTCAATGGAGAATAGCACACCTGCAATCAAACGTTTTAATTTCTAACTAATAATATCGGCAACTGTGACTCTGGCTTTGTCATCTTCTTTCTTTTTCGTGTGGTTAGTGATTAACTTGAGGGCCTAAAGTCTGTCAGCAAAGATACGGGCCCGTCCGAAAGTAGAATAGAACTCTTTGTTATGTACACCATACAAATTACAGATAAATATGTTTAAATTTAACATAGGGTGTACCTTATCACTAATAGCGATCTTGTACAGACAACTTTTGGATGGATTAGAGAGAGACAACACTGCAAGTAGTCAGTGGTGTACCATTTACATATACAATAAATACATAGATACACAAAGCAAACACTTATCTATACAAATATATATATATGTCGGAGTTGGTTGTCAATTACAATTGTGGGTAATCAACAAAAAGTGTATGTTTTGTTTTTCTTATTGTAATTTAACGTGATTTGAACGTGGTTTTCTATCAATTATTGTCTAGTAAATCACAACATCATTTATTGAGTACTCTGTATACGCACTAATTGATTTTGGCAACTTATTTCGATAATTATTATAACCGATAGTTTTGTTCAAAACAATTGTTGACATGTTACTTTGATTTCAAACTGATTTACTTTGTGAAATCACTATTGTTTATTTACGATAATTATTCTTGTATTATTTGATTACTTTATAATGTCAGTCTTATTAGATTTAGCATGTTTAAGTGTTTTGTATCAAGTAAACACATGACGTACTTCCGTACGTCATCGGACAGAGTTGTCATGGAATGGCGGGAAAACAAGGTGGGAACATCGCCCTATATAAGAGCGTGCATTCGGTGTTCGAGTCAATTACTGACATTCCCCCTCTCATCCGCCCCGACACAAGCTTGGCCTTTGAAGATGAGGAAAAGGCCGAGTGCCTGGCCGACAGCCTGGAGGGCCAATGCTCGCCAAGTTTACTACCCTTCGACCTAAAACACTGCGACATGGTGAACGCAGAGGTTGGACGTAGATCCGCCCTCCCCCCTCACGAGGACCCCGATGAACCCCTCCCCCCAGTAACACCTGATGAGGTTCTAGATTTAGTTAGGGACCTTAAAATCAGAAAAGCACCCGGTGCTGACGGTATTAATAACCGACTGGTTAAACTCTTCCCAGCTCAATTATTCGTTCTACTAGCAGCCATCTTCAATGCTGCCATGAACAACAATCTCATTCCACAAGTGTAGAAAGAAGCCACTGTCATTGGCTTTCATAAACCGGGTAAACCGAAAGCTGAACCGTCCAGCTACAGACCGATAAGTCTCCTCAGTACTCTGGGGAAAATGTATGAACGCATAATCTACAAAAGATTAATGTCACATGCCGAATCACATAAACTCATACCCGACGAACAGTTTGGTTTCCGAACCAAACACTGTTGTGTCCGTCAAGTTCACCGCATAGTCGAGCACATTAGTGCAGGCTACCAAACGGGGCGAATGACCGGAGCCCTTTTCTTTGATGTAGCGAAAGCATTTGACAAAGTCTGGCACAACGGCTTGATCTACAAGCTGTACCAACTTAAGGTGCCTGACCGTCTCGTGGTCATCATACGAGACTATTTGTCAAATCGCACCTTTCGCTACCGCATAGGAAATGCACTCTCAGCACCGCATCCGATCCGCGCAGGCGTGCCCCAGGGCTCCGTGCTCTCCCCCCCCTATTCTCGCTCTTCACTAGCGACATACCTAAACACAAAAAGTGTCAGCTGGCTCTATTCGCTGACGACACTGCCATTTACTATTCTAGTTCAAACACAGATAGTATCTCTAGTCAACTCCAATCTGCAGCTATTTCTTTAGAAGAATGGTTCAGAAAATGGAGAATCGAATTAAATCCGTCTAAAAGCGCTGCTGTATTATTTGTCAAGAAAGGCAAAAACAGCAACGCTCACACACACACTAGACCCATCACCATGTCTGGCCAACCAATCCCTTGGGAACGGAAGGCCAAATACCTAGGGGTAGTCCTCGATAATAAACTCCTTTTCACAGGACACATAAAGACAGTACGCAACCGTGCTGCCTTTGCTCTGCATCGACTCCATTGCCTACTCAATACACGTAGTAAACTCGCCCTTAAGTCAAAGGTGCGAATCTATACTACGTGTATACGCCCTATTATGACATATGCCAGCGTTGTGTTCGCACACGTTAAGCGGTCAAGACTAGCTAAAATGCAAACCCTCCAAAATCGCTTCATGCGACGAGCCACGGGAAGCCCCTGGTTCGTACGTAATGACCAATTACATGTCGATTTAAATTTGCCGACCATCAGGCAATTTTTCAAAAAAGCTAGTAAACGCTTCTTCGATAATGCTACCACACACACTAACCTACTAGTGGCATCAGCCGCCCGATACACGCCCTCATGCATATCACGCATACGGCGACCAAAACACGCCCTAACAGACAGCGACGACGACATCACTCTATATCAAGAGAATGTCAAATTACTTCGCAAATCTCTCAACACTACACATACATTCCGTACTCGCCGGCGAGTACCACCGCGAGCTAGAATAGTATGTCACCCCCCCCGTCCCTTGCCCCCCCCCCCGCCCGCCCGCGCGGAGCAAGAAATCACATCAAATGTCCCCAATAATAATAATCAGATACTGCATACCCCCAATGGTTCAGTAGTCAATAGCGCCCTAAGCCTAGGTTCGAGTCCCACTATGGGACGCCCTTAGCTGTGCTATTTAAATTATTTCTCTAACACGGCGAGAGGCCCTTCTGGCCCCGCCAAAGATCGGTTAAGCAGAAAAGGCACTCCGGAGCCATCTGCAATAGGTCAGTACCAAAAAAAAAAAAAAAAATGTTCGAGTCAGTCGATCTTCGGATTCGACTCAATAAAGAGCTCCCCGCTCCTGACAAAACGGTCGGTTTACTCGGTACAGCGCTGCTGTATATTATCAAAGTTATATTGGCTTGCAGATAGCGAGTGATATACTTTGTATTTGGGTGGCTTACGCCGCTATACGAACTGTAACCTGAAAGGGTTTGTTCGTCTGACTATACTTGGTATTTGGGTGGCTTACGCCGCTATACGAACTGTAACCTGAAAGGGTTCGTTCGTCTAACTATACTTGGTATTTGGGTGGCTTAGGTCACTATACGAACTGTAACCTTAAAGGGTTTGTTCGTCTGACTGCATATTTTTAACTAACTATTTTGTTATTGATTATTATTGTTTATTCTTGTGGTATTTTTAAAGATGTAATTACCTACTGTAATAAAAACCCTTTAATAGTTTATAGTCTTGTTTATCCCTATATAATGGGAACTCCAAATCCTGACGATATACCGCTCGGCACTCCTGATCCTACATATACAATTTACAATATTAAACATGAAACAAGAACAAGGAACTGTATTATGTAATGATGATGTTTAAGGAGAGAGGAAGTGTTTTAACTCGAAACGATACGGTTGGCGCAGTGGTTAAGCGATTGACTGCTACGCTGCGTGTCACGGGTTCGATTCCCGCACGGAACAAATATTTGTATGACCTACAAGTAGTTGTTCCGGGTCTGGATGTTTGTGTATGTGAGTTTATATGTTTGTAAACGCACCCACAATACAGGAGAAATTCCTAGTGTGGGGCAACGTTTAAAAAAAAAAAAAAAACTTCGTAGTGAACCCTTCACTCGATTAATTAACTTTTTCAGTCGGGCAAAAACACATCGGAAGTAGGGACAACTGTCGAATCATGGTGTCATTCATTCTTAGGTCGGGCTCCAAACTAATCTTATGTCCGTAGATTATATGAAGTACGAATCACCAGTAACTTTGCCCGAAATTACGGATTTCATGCATATGGAGTAGATCTATTAGTTTTTTCGCCGCCCATCGGCCTCTGACTGGGCTTCACATGCTGTCGAGAAATATCTCTCAGGCATGCCGGTTTCCTCACGATGTTTTCCTTTACCGTTTTTTAATCTCGTGATAATTATACAATACGCACATGAGACCGAAAAGGCAGAGGTGCGTGTTTGTGGTTCGAACTCGAGACCTATGACTTGGCAGTCCGACGGTCACACCGCTAAGCTATCACTGCTGATTTTTACTCTGGTATTCAGCTATATGCGCTTCAAAAGAGTTGGAAAAATGCTAGGCAGATGACCAATGCAGTTAACTTTGATGGCCATATTGGCAGAAGAGTAAAAATATACTGTTATTACGTCCTCGCCTCAGCTGTGAGCATATCGCTATTGTTGCATAAAACTTTCCAAGAACAACCAAGAACTCCACGACCTAATTCCACCGGCCCCCTTCTATTATCGGACATCTAGACGCACTGCAGGTTACCACCCCTTCCTTGTTGCTATTCCACCAATTCGCACTAAGCGTTTCCAAATGTCTTTTATAATGCGCACAGCTCTACCTGCGTCTGTGTTTCTGAACGCATACAACCCTAATCTTAAGTCTCATCTTAAAGGTAGAGTAAACAGGCTTCTTCTGGGTAAGCTCACTCCATCGTCGACTTTGTCTCTGTCACCTCTGCCCTAGACTAAGGTCAAGAGCAAACCCATCCTAAATAAAAAAAAAACTCACTCCATCGTCGACTTTGTCTCTGTCACCTCTGCCCTAGACTAAGGTCAAGAGCAAACACATACTAAATAAAAAATAAAAAGCTCACTCCATCGTCGACTTTGTCTCTGTCACCTCTGCCCTAGACTAAGGTCAAGAGCAAACCCATCCTAAATAAAAAAAAAGCTCACTCCATCGTCGACTTTGTCTCTGTCACCTCTGCCCTAGACTAAAGGTCAAGAGCAAACACATCCTAAATAAAAAATAAAAAGCTCACTCCATCGTCGACTTTGTCTCTGTCACCTCTGCCCTAGACTAAAGTCAAGAGCAAACCAATCCTAAAAAAAAAAACTTTGCTCAACACAGGAATCACACCTCATTTCACGGTCTGTTGGCATCAAATGATACTTCAACCGAATTGTCATAAATTAATGAAAATCCAATAACCAATTGAGCGATCACAACAAGTGCCGCGTGCTGATTCAAACTAGGTCATTGGCAATGGCGAATATAATAAGATTAGAAAATTGGGCTAAACGCTTAGCTTGTTAGAAATCCCTGGCACTTCACCCCGCAAAATTGAGTCAACTGAAATCGAGTTCTTAAGGGTTGATCTGTCAAACAGATGGAACGGGAAAGCAATCAGACGGCGATGAGAACAAGCTAAGCTTACTCTGATTAACAGGTTATGGAACCCTTGCATAAAAGTTCCCATTTATTAAGGGGGCTGCGCTAAGGTAGCTCGCGAAATTAAATTTTTCTTAAGTTTTTTGCAATTTACAGGTCTATGTCAGGTTGTATGTTGATTAAAATATGATTCGTGGCCGTAGGTAATAGATAATAATAGATAATACGGGCTGGTGTCCGCAACTCCACGTCAATATGCACGTATTTTGCGTACGGGTGGGAAAGTCGATTATTCGATCCACCCCAGCCCTCAAGGAAGGCCAGCAACGCCTTGGTGTTACTAACTATCTCACTGAGGGTACCTGGGTTACCAAACTACTTTGCCCTGTATGTGGCGACCACCGGGCAGTATAGTAGCAGATGAGCTGCTGTTTCATCATCCTCCATGCAGGCCCTGCACAGCGGACTGTCTGTGACTCCTATGCTATTGCTGATTCTAATATTATAATTCTGAAAAGCCATATTTGTTACGGCCGCGAATCATATTTAGATCAACATACAACCTGTTACTGACCTGCAAATTTCAAAAAACGTAAGAAAACTTGAATTTCGCGGGCTACCCTGACGCTTTCGTCTTAAGGCGATACGTAAAAAATAAATCATAGCTCGAGGGGCGTGGTTGAACCCGGGCGCTCAACGCGTTCAACCGAAGACGCCGGGAGTGCCTCGCGCCCCCGCTTGAATACGTCGCAAACGCACCGCGAGCGTGTCTGTATTTTGAAGTTTTAGAATAGGGAAGGCATGAGTCGCCAGAAATACATTTGTTTTTTTTTTTCTCCAAATTAAACTAACAAAGTAATTATAATTTACATATTATTACTTAATTTAGTATTTTGCTATAATTGAATGAAAAAAAATATTATAACGTGTGTAAATGAACAGGTAAAGGCTTCTACATACCAGCGCGACTTGTCGCGCGACGCGACACGGCACGAAGGCCCCGCGTGTCGCGGGACAAGCGGTGCCTTTGTGTCGCGTCGCGTCGCCCGACAAGTCGCCCCGGTATGTAGAAGCCTTAACATTTAAGACCATATTGATCTAAGAAAAGAAACCGCGTCAGTAAAAAAACCGGCCAAGTGCGAGTCGGACTCGCGCACGAAGGGTTCCGTACCATTATCTATAAAAACTGCAAAAAAAATCACGTTTGTTGTATGGGAGCCCCCTTAAATATATATTTTATTCTGTTTTTTAGTATTTGTTGTTATAGCGGCAACAGAAATACACCATCGGTGATAATTTCAACTGTCTAACCATCACAGTTCATGAGAACAGCCTGGTGACAGACGGACAGACAGACAGACAGACGGACAGGCAGCGGACCCTTAGCAATAGGGGTCCCGTTTTACCCTTTGGGTACGGAACCCTAAAACCGGCCGAGTGCGAGTCGGAACACGCACAATGAAGGGTGCCGTAGTTGGGATAAATTTATCCCTAGAACAAACTATTATAGTCATTTTTAGGGTTCCGTACCAAAAGAGTAAAACGGGAACCCTATTATTAAGGCCCCGCTGTCCGTCCGTCTGTCTGTCTGTCCGTCTGTCACCAGGCTGTATCTCATGAACTGTGATAGTTAGACAGTTGAAATTTTCACAGATGATGTATTTCTGTTGCCGCTATAATAACAAATACTAATTATATTACTATTAATATACTATTAATTTCATTTTAAATCATACCACCGGTGAAATAATTTCTCAGGTTTTTTTTATCGTTTTTCAATAACTATTCTTATATATTTCAATGTAAAATAACATTCGCTGTACGCAGTACTCCATTTATGTAAATAAAACAACAAAAATAAATAAATCGGCGATGGTGTTGAAATACTAAAATAATAAATACTCTTTAGATTTGGTAATAATAATAATATAATACTAATCGACCAAAGCATAAAATCAGAGCTGGTGCTCGGCTCACTTGGCGGCAGCGCAGCGCATTGAACCCGTGGCGCCGAGCACGACCGAAAGCTCGCTGCGCTGCCGTACGCTACGTAAAGTACGTACGATCCTGACATACCTCTTTCGCTTCTTCCACAATCATCAATCGAGTCATTCAAATATTATACACTTACTGAATATGTAATTATTATAAAGACAAACTTACTTTTTATTTTGTGTCATTTTACTAGCATGTTTCCTCAGGCGATTCAACTTTTGGGATTTGTTTACCTTTCGTTGTTTATATTTATTCCCCATAACGGCAATGTAATGTTGTTATTTATACCTTGTTCTTTTGACAAATATAGATAACTAGCTGACCCGTGCCCACTCCGTTGGGCGGTAAACATTTTTACTCTATGACACTCTCAAATAACGTGGCTTTCTATGGGTAAAAGAATACCTACCCTACCTGCCTACCCTACCTACCTACCTACCTACCCTACCTACCTACCCTAGCTACCTACCTACCTACCCTACCTACCTACCTACCCTACCTACCTACCTACCCTACCTACCTAAAAAAAAAAAAAAGACTTCACATAAACCATCTACTAAATAGTCCGAACAAAGCCTAAACCTTTTTTTTTGATAGGTGAGTCCGTTCTTGAGTTATAAAATTACAACGAAAATTGGCATTGATTTTTATAGATATAGATAAAGGTCATGAAACAAACACAAACTAAAAAAGTATTAGGATAAAAAAATGTTGGACGTTGTACTGTTGCACGGTTGCGGGAGGAACCGACACAGGTCTGTCGCTGGCAAAGGCCGCAGGCGAACTGGGCGGGAATAAGAAAGTGACAGAGTCAATTACATCCACATGCGAAAAAAGAGAACGCAACAATGCGCTGGGACCAAAATAAAACAACGTAAGCGCCAAACCAAATAAAAATTGTTTAAAAATAAATTAAGTTATCTATCAAAAATGTTTTCAGTCAGAATTTTCTATTACCTAATACGCACATTTTGAATTCAATTTTGCAATGAAATTAATTAGGATTTTAGAATTACAGAGAAAATTATAGAAAAGTAGAGGTCTTTTCGGAATTAAATTCTATGGAGCAAATTTAATCCAATTGTTTTTTCCTTCAGTCTAAGTATTAATCATATAGTCAATAAACATATATCCAATAATAAAATCGATGCATGCTGTAATAGTGAAATAAATGGATATGAAAAACACCCCAATTTATTTTGGTATCGCCTTAAGATCTGCTTGTAGACTTCACTGAGGACGACTGCGTCGTGGTGGCCCAGTGGTTAAGGCCGCGCCTCTCATGCACGAGGTTGTGGGTTCAAATCCGGGCAAGTACCAAGTGACTTTTTCAATTCATTATGTACTTTCTAAGTTTAACAGCCACACGGGTCGATCCATCAGGTTAAGCTACGTTTGCCGGGGTTGGTCCGTGGATGGGTGACCATCTTTACACCGAGACTCCTCCGTGACTCGGAAAGCACGTTAAGCTGTTGGTCCCGGCTGTCATTCGTGGATCTTTGACAATAGTTACGGGTCGTCAGAAGCCCGAACGTCTGACAACCAGTCTTACCAAGGGGTATCATATTACCCAGTTACTGTGGAGGTCAGATAGGCAGTCGCTCCATGTAAAATACTGGTGTTTAGCTGCATCCGGTTAGACTAGAAGCCGACCCCAACATACTTGGGAAAAGGCGGGCAGATTGATTGATGTACTTTCTAAGTTTTTTTTGGACATCACTGACATCGGTGAAGAAAAACATCGTGATGTAATCTGGACTTTTATGAACTACTAGCTGCGCCCCACGGTTTCACCCGCGTAAGTCTCGATCCCGTAGAAATATCGGGATAAAAAGTATCCTAAATTCTAACCGAGGTCATGTGCTACCCATGTGCCAAATTTCATCCAAATCCTTTCAGCCGTTTTAGCGTGAACGTGTAACAAACAAACTCACTTTCACATTTATAATATTAGTTAGGATGTAAGTCTAGGTTACCTCACGATGTTATAAGTTTGAAATCGCCATCCTACTCATGTCTTCTTGGTGAATAATCCTCGTGACTTCTCTGTATGAGAAGAGGATTTTGCCCAGCAGTGGGACCGTAACAGGCTGGTATTATTATTTTAGACTTGATGCCCACCCATAGATAAATATAACCCGTCTCTCCACTATTCCAATGCTTGCTCAAGGATGCATATCCGGTACGGCTCTAATATTCCTTCCATATCCCAAGGGCACGTCTTCCCTACCATTATCGCGCCCCCCGGTCTACTCTTTGATATGCAATGGTCTCTGTAGTCCCATGAAACATGAGACTGGAGCTAGTGTGAAGCTTTGGGTTAATTCGAGTGATCGAGCCTGGTTTAACCACGCTGGGGTCGGTGCATTTCATTCATTCATTCATTCATTTCATTAAAAGTCCAGGTCTTACCTCCCACAGGAGCTGCGAAGCATGAGGCCACGCCGACTGCGCAGGCCGCAGCCAGCATTTCACTGGTTCTGGACTCGTTGGAGTAGATCCCTTGGAAGGTCGTCACCAGTTTGGATAGGAGTGTAGCTACCATTGATGCTATGTGTACCGATGGACCCTGAGTAAGAAGAACGTTAAATAATTTTTTTTTCCTAACAAAATCATGGCTGAGAATTGGCACTTTTCAAACGTCAAAATTACATAAGACAGTAACCCAAAAACGCCCCGCCCTTCACCACTTCCTAGTGCTTTAGCTGGGAGGAAGTGGCGCAACAAACTCCCCATCACGGCTGTCTGTTCAGAAATAAAAAAGAAATTCTTAATGAAAGACAATTTGCCAGTTCTGAGGATCGAACCCAGGACCCCATGCTCAGCAGTTACGCTTGCTACCAGTCACATCAACGAAGCAGTTCTTCTTAAGCAACATTTTTGAAGAATACAATGACGTTCATTTCCAAGGTAAAATAATGCTTGAAACACGATTAATTAATATAATGTGTGCTTTGTACTGATGTAATTATACACGGAGGAATGTATTGTATATTAGATTCATTAAACTGGTCTGGTAAGTGTGCAAATCGTTACAAACAACTTGACCTAGGACATTTATGATTATGTTATCGTTGACTACTGTCGTCTCTAGCTGATCCTATTGGGTCGTGAGGTCAGAAAATAATAATTTCAACGAAAAATGCACCTTAAAATAAAAATATTTTGGGATGGGCCAATTCTTCAAAGCGAGGTCTATGATGGAACGACCAAGCCCCAAGCCCAGAAGATGCCTGTTCAATCTTGCTTTGAAGGCAGACTGGTTATATGTGGAAGGGAACACATTCGCTGGCAGAGAGTTCTACACTTTGGCTGCGCGCATAATAAATGTGGAGGAGAAGCGCTGAGTACGACTAGCCGGTATATCGACCAAGTGCGGATGGTTCCCTGCAGTATTCTACGTCTGGTAGTCCGATAGTGAAATGGAGACAGTGAGGTTTTAATGCCGTTCATCGTGCAGAGGTATGTGTGAAAAGTTCCATTTAGGGCTGAATCTGAAGAATTATGTTCCTAAGGAGGTTTGCCATAACTATTTTCTTTACAAAACTGTAAAACCGTCATATTTATTCCTCAGATAAAAGTTACACGATTGTAAAAGGAGAATTAATCACACTTCGTCGTCAGACTTGAAGCAGTCTGACTACTTTCTACTTTCGACTTTCGTCAGGGGCTTTGTGAAGCTTTCAAAGTAATTATTTGTTAAATATAATCCTGATGATACTGACCTCTTTACCCAGTGGTAGGCCAGAGCCCAGCGTGGCAGTGAGACCGACGATCTTAGATATCATAGCTCGGTACGTCAGGTATTCTTTTAAATGTACTCCTCGGAGTATCGTCTTCATTTCTGGTATACCTGAACCTGTGGCAGAAGAATTAGGAGTAAATTAGACGGATAGACTTACATTATTGCATTGTTTGAAATGGGCGAAACTCAAACTCTATACAATCTAAAAACCTTGATGTTTAGTTAAAAGTTATAACACAAGGTATAGGGAAAAGCTAGTTTGTTTTTTTAACAAAAACTAGAAGTTCTGATATCAATGTATTTGACTTGGTGTTAAGAACAGCATCTAAGGGACTGTCGCTAAAATATTGCATGAGGAACCCAATGCATGTTTGCCCGAAAACACAAGGCACTTCTCATTGAAGACCCTGGTGCATCTTTAAGTACCCTCGCGTTAGTTTCCGGTCGACCACTTTCCGCCCTTATTACTATGGGCGAAAATTGGTCAACCGTGAACTAACGCGATGGTACATGCTATTTTTGTAAATAAATATCGTTCATTCATTAGGAACAGCCACCGTGTATCCTTGGTAGAAGACCAGCCAAGTCAACCGCACTATCGCCGTTCCTTACCGTTCGTCTCCGGATTTTCTATTAATATTTATTTAGGGTAAGCCCAATGAGCTCTTCCCTTTTTTCAAATACTTGTAAGTACATGATATTATATTTTTAGTGTAAGCTTGTAGATATAATGTATTTAAGGGATAATAAACAGCAAAAATTTGGTACATAAAACATAAGGTTAACAAATTTTAAGAAGCAATACAGCATTAAGAAGAAGTCAACATAGATAGGTTGCACCTACACTCTTAGCTCCGAGGGTCCGTGTGGTGCCGGACGTAAAGAATAGCATCCATTTCTTCCCGTGGGTGTCGTAAAAGGCGACTAAGGGACTAATTACTAGAGAATAGGCAGCAGCGTTCTCTATGCATTTTAACACCATACTGCGATCGCCAACTCGCCTGCAAAACGTGGCGATTATGGCAAACCCCTCCTTTGGGGGAGGCCTATGTCCAGCAGTGGACACGGACACGACACAAAGACAAATTGAAATTACCCCAAATAAAACAAATGCTATTTAAAAAAAATACTTACTGCATGGCAATTATTATTATACTTAACCATTTGCCAAATGGTACTCAAGATTTGCCATTGCCGTTGTTCAAAAGGGTATTGTTCAGACTTATTAGAAAAAAAATATTACAGTGTTCAAGAATACTTAGAGGATAAATCATTAATAATATAATAAAGTAATAAAATAGCCTTTAAAATCCATGACATGCAAAAACTACTTAATTCAGTATTTATGATTATTATTATTACTACAATAAAATCTCAATCGTTATTAATTAACTATTATTCATATTTTATTCTCTAATTCATTATTATCCATAATTATAAACAGGTTAGTAAATGATGGGCTTTGTTTTTGTATATAAATATTTGTACGCCATACCATGGCAGGGTATGCTGGAACCAATATTGTAACATCTATTGTACCATATCCTAACAAATAAACATTTTTGATTTGATTTGATTTGACGTCTTTCGGCTAAAATGATGATGATGATACTCTTACCTATGCTCTGAGCAGCAACGATGTGCACAAATCCAGCGGCGAAGAGTATCAGGCAGACCGGTAGCGACACCCACGCGACGTACTGACTGAACGTGGACGTCGCCAGGTCATTGTACATCCACATGCGTGCTGGAATAAAAGGGTAATGTTAATATCGAGGGCCTTAGATTCCTTATACGTCGATTCCCGCTATGTCGGCCTAGTAGTTTTATCGGTTTCAGGATTCTGTATTAAATCCTGGTTTAATCAATTAGGTGAATCGGCAGTTGACACAGGGACGTAGCCCCCAAGCTACAGAGGCCCCGAGGTGTGTAAGCAAAAATTCGTACAAAGTTATCCAAAACCTCAAATTCTTATAGATGAGGAGCCCGTAATGAATGAATACCTAATGAAAATACGAAAATTTATTTCTAAGGCTTCAAGCTACAAGCACGGTCCAACTCTCAAGCTCTTACATTCATTTAGTAAAATCACATAGAAATCTAACCTACGAGTCAGGATGCTCCAATTTTTGAGTTCGCTTCGTTCGCTCTTACATTCTCTTAGTTAAATCACAGAATAAGTAATAGGTTAAATGACAATGACAGCTTAACGTATCCGAGTCAGGATTCTCCAAATTTCTAGCTGGCTTTGCTCGCTCTTGCATTGTTTTAGTAAAATTCCAATGAAATCTTCACCAATCCCGGTTCAGAATAGCTCGCCTCGCTCGCTCTTATTTGATTAATTTTGTTAAAAAAATCGCTAAAACGAACTTCGCTACAATCAGATAAAAAGGACCCCCAAATATTTTTATACAGGTCCCTTTACTACTAGCTACGCCACTGAGTTGACACAGATACTTTGCGGGTATTTACGGTATTTGTGATCTCGAAATACATTGTCAAGAACATACTCACACTTTTCATCCTGTTACGGAAGCATGAAAAGATAAAATGACAGTTGAATAATTTTGTAGCAACAATTCGAAGAATTAATAAGTAATGCCACCGCAAATACAAATACAGCCATCTTTTGTGCACACCCTAGTTGGACCAAGAACATGGTCTTTCATGTTGTCTTAGAACAAAATATTAATAGTCTATTCGGAAAGTATCTGATCAAAATGTAAACAAATGGATTAGAAAAAGTACCTGTGGATGCCAATTTGTTGTGCCAATTACAAATTCAGTGCTTTGATTTCATTATTTGAATACCCAGTACTCGTATTATAATTTGTAACCTAAAGATTTTTTCATTTGACCATTTATTGAGGTTGATTTTATAACCTCAATTTTCGGCAAGATTTTTCAATTACAATTGAATAATGTTATTCAAACAATAATAAGTGGAAAAAGTGATCTACAACATTACCTTCTAAATACAGATGAATGTGTTACTCATTCCCTTTAGTGAGTGACTGCATAAGAATATAACCTTAAAAAGGAAAGGTTTGTTGACACCGTCATCAGATAATTTTGAAATCGACTATAAATAGTGTCTTTGGAACATCTATTTTATTTAAGTTAGTAATAAAATATTCCTTACCATTCTGACAAACAGCGATCCCCCTGTCCATGGCGAAGTTGACGATAGCCATGATGATGCCCAGCAGAGCCAGGAACACCCAATCCTCCCCCAGCCGAGCGAACGTGTGCCTCCACACATAGCCTGCGACAAACTTCATGCACGTGAATATTTACCATCAACAATTTGGGAACTGTGATGTGTGGTATTATACGAATGGATAGAATAAGAAATGAGCATAAAAGAGGAAGTTTGAAAGTGGCACCGGTGACTGAAAAGTTGTCTGGGAATCAGTTGTCATGGTTTGGGCATGTGATGCAGAGGAATGAGGAAAGATTTGAGTATGAATATGGATGACTAACGGAGAAGTATTAAGTAAGTAGTAAGTTATGTATGTAAGGAAAAATCTACATCTTTTTAATAAAATAAGTGATAGACATAATTTTAATACTAGAAATAAAGATAAAATAGATCAACCATTTTTCAAATTATCTAAAGTACATATATCTTTTATGGGGTACTGTGTCAAATGTTACAACAAAATACCTTGTGCTATATTGCAACTAAATGCAAGAAAATTTAAAACCCATATTAAAAGTACACTTTGTAAACAAGCATATTACAAATTAGAGGATTATATCCAAGATAAGAAGGCTTGGAAACATGCTGGTCCAGCTCCATAGGACAATCTAGAGTATAGACAAAATCAAACAGGTTGCTATTTTAATTGAATAATTTATTATTATTATGACATTTATTTTAAATTCTTTCAAAGTAACGATGGATGAATTGTGTGAAAGACACAATAGATATGGCTGGAAAGGGGACGACTCAGAAGACGGCTGATAGGATTTTTGGAAGAAATAGACACGCTGCGTCAACCACAAATAAATAAGGAGAAGGCCAGAATATAGATGAGGATGATGGTTGCATGGCAAAGGATTTTTAAGCGAAGCTTACCATAATAAATTAATAACACTAAAAAATCAAGCATCGAGGCAGCATTTTTACAGGAGCATAGCAGCTGGCAAAAAAAACTCTTCATTGCTTTTTCTGGGAATATTAGCTACCACAAGAGCCGGCTGGAGAGAAGTAAACAATATTTCCTTTGAAATACTCATAATCTTCATAGAGAAGGAGACACTCACCTAATACTTTAAAGAACTTCCCCCGAGGTCTGTGTTTGCCGCTTGCTTCTAGTTCCTTCTGTCGAAGCTTGTCGTCTTTTCTCCTCTTCTTCCGAAGTCTTCTGAGTCTTCTTGCTTCTTCTCTAGCCGCTTCGCTTAGGTCGCGTTGATAGCGACCGTACATCTGGAAAGAAGAAAAGTATTGATTATTTATTTGTACACTAGGTGCTGCATTTTTTCTTTTTAACTAATTATCTTCATTTTATTTTGATACTTGTTTTATTTTAATTATAATTTCATAGATAGTTTATATTCACAAAATGTAGGAAGTATCTAATTTGCAACTATACAATAACGCCTAAAAATAACACATAGCAATTAAATGTCTAAACTAATTACAACAAAATACGAATAGGTTCATGAAGAATATAAATTATAATTTTTAACCAGCTATATCCCTTGTAGCATCGCCGACATGCAAGGTTTCTCTAAGACGAAAAGTATCCAATATCATTCTCTAAAGTTCAATCAATCAATTATTGTGGATCTACCTATGGGTAGATACAGAAAACTAGTGTTTTAATGACAGTGTTCAGCTATCCTTTAAGGTATCAAATGAAATTAAAAAACAAAAAATAAATAAAAAGCAATATCTTCAAATTACATTAAATTTGGTTTTAGTCGTAAAATAATTTGTATAAACCAACCAGAAATGCGAAGCTACAGTCGCCAGCACATCAAGATTTAAATACCAAACTGTCAAATTTCTCCAAATGATTTTAAATCTTAAAATGTTGAAGGCTAAGTTCAAAA
Source organism: Tiliacea aurago (assembly GCA_948098905.1). Classification (NCBI taxonomy): domain Eukaryota; kingdom Metazoa; phylum Arthropoda; class Insecta; order Lepidoptera; family Noctuidae; genus Tiliacea; species Tiliacea aurago. Next base: position 3,025,921 of record OX402601.1, read on the forward strand.
TCGAATGAGAAAATTTGTCAGTTTGTGGTAACATGATGTGCCGCCTGTACCTATATTGACTTCATTTGCGGTTTCTAACACCCTGATCAAGTATCTAGTCAGCTGTCAAATGTCATGTTTACTTTTGTGATTGGCTGACAGAAATATCAACAACAAATCACATGGGCCGTCATAAGTATAATGTAGATACAATTAAGTGCCAAATTTTTAGATGGTTTAGATGAGCTGATCGTGTTCAGTTCTTTGGTGTAATCTGCCCTTAGTAACATAACATAAAGGCTCTTACAGACTCACGAGATATTGCGGGCGCGACAGGCACCGACAAAGAAATTGTGCTACTAGTGTCGCGTCGCGCCCGCGATTCGCACCAGTCTGTTCGAGCCTTTAGGCGAATTTTACTAATGAAACTGAACGAGATTAGCACTTCTACACCACGTTCAAAGCTGTCAATGTTGTGAAATATTGAAACTGACAGCTCTAGCCCGCGGTTTCGATGTGCACAATGCGTTCAGTTTTATTGGGGAAATTCGCTCTGACTTTCAGAAACCGGAAGTTATTATCGAGTTAACCTACCACCACCCTGCTGCCCCTTTCGACCATTTCTTGCGAATCCATCTTGTTTTGATAAGAAGGTAATATAACAATTACATTTTTAAACCAACTGCTACCGACAAAGAAAGTAAAAATACTGAAAGGCTAATTAGTTTAAAACAGCCTTGAATCCAGGTTCTGTTTGTAGAAGCTATCAGATTATCTCGTGTTTACCGAAGATAATAAATCTGTAAATACCAATATTTGACTTTTATAGTAACTGGGTGCTTTCGGTAAATATGTGGTGGATTAATCTCGGTTAAAACCATAGGCTTAAAGGATAGAGTTATGTTTTCAACGTTTTTACCATCCAATATTTGCGAATATGAGTACTTATACTTTTATTGCTTTGTATAATTTTCACGGCCTAAACAACAAAACTGAATTTGATGATATATTGCATAGGAATAGCTCGGAGAAAGTGCTTAAAGGTAGACAGGATTATATTAATTTGTGTCTTTCATGGTGAAAGACGCGAGAGGCATCACTGCAAAATCAAAGCTAATCCTAGAGGCCATCAACCAAACAATAAATAATGATAAATGATTTATTTTCTGTAAGTAGGTTTGTACAAACACTTTACACGTCAATCATATTTCAAAATAAAAAAAACCGGCCAAGTGCATGTCGGACCACGCACAATGAAGGGTTCCGTAATTGGGATGAATTTATCCCAAAACCAAACTTAACATTGTAGTTGAAAAACATGCTCTCCCATACATCGATATACGTTACGGTCAATTCTCCAACTGCAAATTTAAGTTGGTCGACTATTACTCGTTAACTTGTGAAGCCTACTTAGCTGTGATAGTTTTCCTTTTAATTTCGTTACATATACTATTGCCATGAATTTTTTCACATATCCAAAACCAACCATTTAGCTGGCAGGGGGAGGGGGACACTTGACTCTAACAAAAAATAGCACTTTAAAGCATAATATTACGCAAACGGATCCCTTAATTAAAAAATGGTTTTGACAAACCCTCAATATTTTTGAACGGCCTATCCAACGATACCCCACACTATGGAATAGACGAGAAAAAAAAATATCATCTCCATTTCACGTGTAAGGGAGGTACCCTAAAAAAAATGTTTTTCATAATTTTATTTTACCATTTTTTCGGCATGATTAATATGTATACCCATGCCAAATTACAGCTTTCTAAGACTAAGCGTCTCTGAGCTAAGCTGGGGACAGACGGACGGACGGACGGACAGACAGACAGACAGACGGACATGGCGAAACTATAAGGGTTCCTTGTTTACTACGGAACCCTAAAAACAAAACTAGATGAGGTCGGCGTTTCGTAACTGACTACTCTGAGAAGAAAGGCCGAAACAAACTCAGAGGTCACAGTCTCTTTTATAAGTCCAGACATAATCTTGGTCAAATCATGTGAAGACCATGTAGATTGGTGCCTGAAATTATCTTTTGATGAAAGAATCACACAGATTGAGGGGACCTGTCCAGTCAGTGCACGCATTTGTCAGTAGTCGTGCAGCTCAACTCAGAACTTAAGGAGCTCAACGATTCAACGAACAATACCAAAGAAAGGACATTTGGGTAGTACTCAAACTGCCAGACAATGATGAAAACTGAGTAAAAACAAAAATAAACAATAACCCACATGGTCTTCACAATGAGTACCTAAACATAACTCATGTGATTTCACTAAAAATCATGCCTACACAAAAACTAGAGTCCACTCATAACATTAATCCGCAGATAAGCCAATAATAAAAATCAAAACAAATGCAGACAGATCTTATCGCGAAAACCAGGTAGTCAGCAAATGACCTTATTTATCTAGGTATAAAATCGATCGAATTTTCCATGTCCTACAAATATTCTGTTGTATTACAAGGCAACATGACAAGAACACCTGTTTACGATAAGTTATGCCCAAATCATTATCTTTGAGTGGATATACTGGCTCAAGGTGCTAATTGGGATGTTGTTGGGCAATATTAGTACCAAATTGATAGAAGATATACAGTCTTATTAATCATAATCATAGGTAAATCAGAATAGAATAGATTACTCTTTATTATGTAGGTACACCATAAAAATACAGGGGTGATACAATGGATGGTCTTATCGGTAAAAGCGATCTTTTACAGACAACCTTTGGATGGACTCAAGGGAGAAGGAGAGACAATACTGCAGGTAGTCAGTGGTGTACCATTTACATATACAATATATACATACACACATACAGCTTAGTGAGAGAGGGAGTTAGAAACTGAGGATTTAGCTTTCTGGAAGGATTCAATAAGACATTTACACCACCTTCATATATTGTGAAGAAATAGCAAGAAATTCCATGATTACCCAGTTACATCAAGATATATATTTTTTTGTAATTTGATGGAATAAGCATGCAGCCCACCTGATAGTAAATGGCCTCCACGGCCTGAGCGTCTGCATTATGAGATGCAGCACAGGTGCCTTTCAAACCAGAACTACGCATCATTACTGGTTGAAGGCAGCAATGAGGATGGTGGCAGATTTTTTACAGACGAGCTCTTTCGCAGAGAGCTTTACTCCAACTGAATTTAAGCATTATTAGACCAATGTTGGAGGACGATCAATTATAATTAAGTCGCATTCGAAGCGAGCTGAAATATCAGTTTGATTTATTCATGGGTGTGTGAGTCCATGCCTTCTTTGTATGAGATAAGGACTTTGCTCTGCTGCAGTAGGAGAATAATAGGCTGGTATTCCTTTTAGGGTTCCGTACCAAAATTGTAAAAAGGAACCCTTATGGCGAGACTGAGTCGGTCTGTCTGTCTGTCACACCTGGATATCCCAAGAACTACTAATGCTAAACTTGAAATTTAGAATAATTTTAGATGACGTTTGCCCAACTATTTTGCAAACAAGAAAGAAATAAAAAAATGTATCTTTTTTGCAAAAGGGACTGAAAAGGGTTTGTAGCGGCATCAACATCGCCACATGCGAACTACGCGTCACATTGACGTCACGCAAATCCTGCATCGCGCAAGTAGAGATTACCACGCAACTAGCATATACAACCTGTTTTTTTTGATATCCCATAACTCTAGGGTTATATTCTGTAATAAATGTAAAAATAATACTAAAACTCCTAGAATAGGTGGTCCAAAAATGCATCGTTTCGGAGATATCATCAATCATAATTAAATTAGGTCAAAAATTGTCACCAGTATGACGAATCTTTACTTTTGCGAGGTTGCCAAACTTCGCAGTAGGTAGTGTAGTAAAATAAATAGTAAAATAAAATATGTAGGTATGTTGGTATCAGGGCTTCCCGGTGGCAGCTAGTGAAGGGAAAGCTACCTTGTCGACGTTGTCATATTTCACGTAAGGGTGTTTTACATTACTAATCGTGTCTTTGCCGAATTATTTTGTATGAAAAATGAAAAAAAAAAAAAAATAACGAAGGATTGGAACATAACTCATATGCCAGTTGATTCTTTGATATGGCCTCAATCATACCCTAGAGTTATGGGATATCAAAAAAAACACGTTGTATACAACGTCCCGACATCAACCGTCGGGCAGTTGCCCACCAGACACAACACCCGTCTGGTCGGAGGATCCTCCCTATTCTATTGAGTATGAGTGAACTTTACACCCTCTTCCTCATACCTCTAAACGTTCTTAAAAATTTGAAGAGGTGCTACTCGGGCATGTGGGGTATCATATGAAAGAACGCTGTTTGCACATTCTCAAACAATTTTTTTTAGGCTGCATATTTTACGACTTTTGATTAAAAATGTAAAAAAATAAAAAAATACCGCTCCCCCCCCTTATCTCCGAAGTTTGCATAGATAAAAATCTGAAATTATTCTATGTGATAGAAGTGTATGTACCTAAAGATTACAGGAAAATAAAACGATGTCTCTAAATAGCACAGTTTTTCAGAAATCATCAACATCATGTATACGTACGGAACCCTCGGTGCGGGAATCCGACTCGCTGTTGACCGGTTTTTATATGTAGTGTGAGTTTTACTAATGATTTGCTGATAGAAATAGCTTGGAAACACTCATATGGCATTGTCTGACAACATTGCAAGTTTGGTATAATATCTATGGTTCAACCAATACGATGCTTTGACGATCGGCCGCGTCAAAACGCTAAGTGGCTTATTTAGCGTACCGTGTGGCATTGGTCGCACCCTGAAATCGGGCCATGGATTATGAACTATTCAAACTAAAAGCATTTTTTTCAATTAAACCAATTACGGGCACTTTTGAATTGTCAAAGTCGGTCAGTTAGTCAGAAAGTAGAAGCTATTTGCCCATTCCAAAACGTACATCTCTATTGAGAAGAATAGGCAAGAAACTCCAAGGACACTCTTTTAAATCAAGATATTACAAAATCCTGGGTACATTATTCTTGTCGCTTCTATGTGTATTGAAAATGTTTTGACACGGGTAATACAAGTTATCAGATTTGTACATCAAGGGTAAGAGTACATTAAAACATTCGAAGAAAGAAAACTCAATACTCATTGTGGACATTTTTTGGCAGTTAAATTGATAGGCAGACCTTTTGGAAAGTAGTGACAAAACGTCTGAGAGCAGCTACAAGCTGACATAACTGACCTTACAAATAAAGTTGTTGATCTTTTGAACTTTAATTTTATCGGCACCAATACGGTTTCCTTGAAACACAGAAATGCTTGGCGATAGCATAACTATGGTGTTTTACTTTAGTAGTAAGTAGTTCCTAGGAAGAAATATTTTAAAAGAAGTTCTAGGTACTATTCTAAATAGGAAGGACCTCAGTTAATTATGCTAACTTAATTTTTGCGCTCAATGGGCTTCGAACCCAGGACCTAAAAGATCCTGCTTAATATTAATGGGATGGCTTTTTGACCTAATGTTGACAAAGACAAAAGGATTGGACATAATTGGACAACTTTTCAAGCCGAAACCAAAACGAGTTACTTATATTACTGCAGGTTTGTCGCGAGTTCTTCAAGGGTCGGGCGGGTCGTCGTAAACCGGAGGCTGCTGGCTGAACCTGTTTCACCAAATGGGGGACGATGATGCCCATATATTTTATGCTTCTTCACTGTTTTCGCAATAAGGCATTTTGGATACTTAATCGTTATTTTGGATCGACAACAAGTTTAATTTTTATCATCCTCTGAAGTTGAAACATCAGTTATTATTCCTATTTCTTTATCAGAATTCGTGACTACATCAATGAAATGTTCTTTCACTTTTTTTCACTTTCACTGCTTTTGCATTTTTAACATTTTTGATAGAAAAGTGCTGTTACACCCTTGATGAGTTTCTCTGTGACACATACTTACAACTAGACTTTAATTATTATTATACTATTTTTATTGATTAGATTTTTTTTTTTGACATTGTGCAATGGATGAATATGATTTAACTTGTTTTTATATTCTGTAGTTGACTTAAAATTTATAACATAACTATTTTTATTGGCATTAGATTATATTTTTGACATTTAAGTAATAGTGGAATCTTTTTTGCAAATGTTTTAATTTTTTATTGGGTACTGTTTTAAATAATGATTTATATTGTAATTCTTTTCATTTTTAATTGTTATAATTTTGTGTAAAATGTTAAAATTGTTACAGAAATAAATAAATAATAATAATAGTTCCAATAGAGAGGTTGTTAGAATTCTAGCAATCTAGGTCATTCAATCCTCGATCCAATGGTGTCGTTAATTGAAATGAATAAATTTTATTTTTTCACACATAGGTACTTTCCGACATTTAGCGTTGCCAGTTCGAACAGAGACATGGTTCAAAATCTGTCCAATGACATTCAATCCACAATCCCATATCATCAATTAAAATTAGTTTATTTTACTTTTACACACATACATTCCGACGCACACACTTTTCAACAAAAAAAGTTTAGCTTTGTCCACAATTTCTTACGAACCCTCACACTACAACACAACGCAATAAAAATTAAAAATATCCCAACTATCCAAGAAAAATCTGGTCCAAAGAAGAACCAACTAAACGAATCCTAATAATACCCGTTACGTCGTACTATAAATTACAACCGTGAGTAATTAGTCTCCTAGATGCGTGGGTTATGGACTATTTATAGACATGTCTGTGTGCATGTTTGTTTTTATGTTCTGACTGCAGGGAATTCCTGGAGTTGGCGGCTATTTTCTGAAGATGATGTTGGTATGACTAGACTTGTCTGAAAAGACTGGAGTATCGCCACTAGCAGACCAAATACAGGGGGTGGTCTACTCCGAAGCGTTTATCCGAAGTATCGGCCGAATGTTCGGCCGTTTATAACTTCCATAATTTCCTTTTTTGACTTTGAATACTTACTCGACTTAAAGTCATATTTTTGGCTTTGGCTTATCTCTTTGACTGTCGTTTTTTCGCCGTAGTCTGCCATAGTTAGCCGTAGACAAGCAACGGCCGAACATTCGGCCGATACTTCAGATTTATGTTCCGAGTAGACCCCCAGGAACTGTTATATGTTATATCTTTTCAATACTTCTACACTACTTCTTTTTTGCACTCTTCCTCATTTTCGTGTAGTTACTGACTAACTTGGTGTCTGAGTTATTATGCCGCCCATGGGCCTCTGACTTGGTTTCACATGCCGTCGCGATATATCTCTCAGCATTTTTTGCATTCTGATATCATATATCATGAGGCGTAATCATCATTTGGTTTTTATCAGAGGCGAACCTGAAAAAAACATGAAATAATCATAGGGCAACAGGCGGTAGGCCCGAGCAAATTATATTCGGAAGTTCGGCTTAATTTACTCGAAAAAATGGTCCTAATGATCTTGCTATAGGAAAACAGATGTTTTACTAACAGTTGTTGCTTGTTTCCCGAGTACCTACATCGAATACTGGGTTTTAGGGTTCCGTACCAAAATGGTAAAAAGGAACCCTTATGGTGAGACTAAGTCTGTCTGTCACACCTTGATATCTCAAGAACTACATAAGCTATCAACTTAAAATTTAGAATAGTTTTAGATGACGTTTGCCAGACTATTTTGCAAACAAGAAAAAAATAAAAAAAATCTTATCTTTATTTTTTAGGTCGCATAGTTTCAGACTTTTGATCAAAAATGTAAAAAAAATATACCGTTCCCCCCCTTATCTCCGAAGTTTGTATAGTTAAAAATCTGAAATTATTCTATGTGATAAAAGTGTATGTAAAGATTACAGGAAAAATAAAACTATGTCTCTAAATAGCACAGTTTTTCAGAAATCATCAACATCATGTATACGTACGGAACCCTCGGTGCGCGAGTCCGACTCGCTCTTGACCGGTTTTTTCTAATTAAGATATGTTGTCATAACGACTACATAAAATCCAGTGCAACTATTTTGCAATTGCCTTATACTTCTCTATTTACGTATATCCATGAACAGCAATCAATCTGCCCAGCCTTTTCTCAAGTTCGATGTTGAGGTCAGCTTCCAGTCCAACCAGATGCAGCTTAATACCAGTATTTTACATGGAGTGACTGCCTATCTGACTGGTTGTCAGACTTTCGGGCTTTTGACGACCCGTAACCGACCACTGTCAAAGTTCTACAAATTAGAGCCGGGACCAACGGCTAAAACATGCTTTCCGAAGCAAAGAGGAGTCTTGGTATGTAAAGATGGTCACCCATCCACGGCTCCTGAACATCCATGAACATACAAACGTAAGTATTTAGGTCTACTTACAATCGCTATCTCTAACAAATATGTGAAAATCAGTTCACTCGATAATCTTAATCTGTGCAAAGTTTACCTGAGCTCGAAGGTAAAGTTAATCGTTCACGTGATTCTCTACATAGGTCTTATCTTAATCTACTCATCCGTACACACACACAATCTGTTTGAAATTCTACTGTAAACAGTCGTTGGTACGTTTTTATTGCACGGTAGTGCTTGTTCAAGTATTTGTGTCAGGGTTTAGGAAAATTGGCTTTTCCTTTATCTTGGTTCTCTTGGCAGGATGTGTAGGAAAATTGATCTTAGAGGTGGGAATTAAGTGTATGCAGAAGCAGTCATAGTAAGAGTCAGTAGTATTCCATCTCTTTAAGGCGACGATAACCGACTTTTAATGATTTTATAAGGAAGATCACGTCTAAACGAGTAGTGTTAATGATTTGAAAAAAATATATGTTAAATTAGACCATTTTCTCAATAACTTAATATGTGAATATTTTAGATTATATTTATTCATTTACTTAAATCTTGGACTATTCAAAACATAAATATTAAGTCATTCCAAGACTTAAATTTATTTAACCTCAAAAAATCGAGACACAAACGCGCCAATAACTCAATCAAGTCCAAATAATAAATAACAACAAAAATATCACGTTTTAAATTCATGAATAAGCTCCATATTGCATAACAAGTCGCTAAACTAGTTGCAGGAAGGTTATAAGAAAACTGCAACAGCGCTGCGCATGCGCATAGTGACGTCACAAGCGGTGTCAGTGACCCGAGCGAAAATCTCGAGAACACGTACAACCCTGACCAGAAAATAACACTGGTTCATTACATTATTCAACCCTAATTTACTCGTAGTTTTGATATAGCAAGGTTTTTTTTACAATAAAATAATATAAAAAATCTTATGTGAAAATTTCATAATCTTAGGACGATAATGTTATGGTAGATCATTCTCCAGCACACAAATAAATATATTATGGATGCAAAAGCGGATGTAAGTATGTTATGTCAGGCCTAAAGGCTTTTACACACCGGGGCGACTTGTCGCGCGACGCGACGCAACACAAAGGCACCGCTCGTCCCGCGACACGCGGGGCCTTTGTGCCGTGTCGCGTCGCGCGACAAGTCGCGCTGGTATGTAAAAGCCTTTATTCTTCATTGGAAAAGAGTGCCTGAAATGCATGATTTAGAAATACATCATGTATGTGTCTTTGGATCTGTATTTTAGTTAATTGCCACCGACTTCCGAAATTAAAGTTATTTTTCACTTTATAGTGTTTTTTTTAGAAGTCGGTTGTTTTTTTTTTGTAAAAAGATTTTTATTTTACCATTTTTAGTGGGTCACTTTTTAATTTATCTGTGACAATAGCCTAATGTCAACTGCTCATCAGCTTTTACAAAATATTCCTTTTCCCGATGCTGGGACGTTAATAATTGTTGAGGAGTTCTCCTGGTGAGAACCAGGAGAACTGCCACTCACCATATGCATTGTGATGAGCATAAATTGCTTAGAAACCATGTTAAAACACCTAATCAAATCGCAACCCGTTAAATACCTATTATTATGTTGTTGCGGTGGCCATCTTTGGTCTGCATCATCAGTTCTACTTCACCAAATGGTGCTTTCCGAGAGCAAATGCACGAGTTACTTTAAAAATTACCCAAATAGCTATAGGTGTGCCTATAAAATTTGAGGGTTTCCCACGATTTCCATGGGATTCCCTCATCAGATTCTGATTTGGTGACAATGGGACCACCTCGGGAGCCTACCCTTTCAAACAAAACAATTGGCGGAGATCGGTAAACATACATTAAAAAAAAAATGAGTCGTCACGGGACGGCTGGCAGATGTGAAACATCGCACTACACACTACTACATATAGACTGTATAAGTGTATAGTGGCCGATCGCCACGCGGCATGCGTCGCCCCGCCAGCAATCGGTGTTACGTGCGCCTATAGATGTTTCACATCAAAAATACAGCCGAACATATAACTTCCTCCTTTTTGAAAGTCGGTTAAAAAGGCTAGGCAGATGATAATCAGTATAAAATCTCCATCAGCATATGTACATCAAAGGAAGTGATTAAGATCAAAATCTAAGCTAATTAAATCTCACACATCTTTTGCACAATAACAGAGTATTACGCAGTCGGTCTTACGACTGAATTGACACGGTTAAATCATGTAGTCACGAGCTTAGATTATTAGGACTGTTTCACACGACGGTAGTAAACACGCCAGTATAGTAAGCTAGTAGAAACAAGCAAGTGCAAACGTCAAATTCTCAGCTGAAAGCAAAGAAAAGATGGTTGGGAATGAAGCTTATATTCTGATGATGACTGATAAAGATGAATGGAAGAGAAATACAAAACAAACTAACAAAACACTTTTATATAAAAAAAAAATCGACTTCCAAAAAAACACTACAAAGTGATAAACAACTTTAATTTCGGAAGTCGGTGTCTTTAGATTTTAGTTTTTTGTCAGAGCAAATGCACTAGTTACTATAAAAAATACCCAAAACTATAGGTTTGCCTATAAAATATGAGAGTTTGCCTCGAAAAAAAAAACAAAACATACAGCCGAACATATAACCTCCTCCTTTTTGGAACTCGGTTAAAAAACAACACTACTACTGGAATACTTAGTAGGATATAAAATAATTCAAACTTAATAATAAGGAAAATTTATAAAGCGCTCGTCCTCTCTCTACTTATTTAAAAAAAATTGTCCCCGACAGGGTCCATTATTGTTTCTATTCATTTTTATCTACCACCTGTAAGTGTAGGTACAATAGGGATTGCAATAAACGATTTGAGATTTGAAAGTCAAAAGTACTTTCTTTTATGAATCCTTTGAGATTTTCCACGATTGTTGAGAATTCAACCTTGGCTTCACACCATGGTTATTGGTGCCGGTTCCCAAAACGACCGATATTTTAAGCCCTGGTCCTGACAGAGAAAGGCATGCTAACACTAAGTAAATCGGGTTTGTCGAGAGTAATGGTACAGGGAGGTCACGGCTCCAGTCGTTTTTAAAAGCTTTAGCAAAATGCGAACCTAATGAATAAGAGCAATAGTCATCTCCTACGATTGACGATACATTAGCATGAATGTTAGCATCAACTTTGCTGAACCACGGCATCAGCTATTCTTTTATACCTCATACCGACGTGAAAGAAGGATCAAGCCACTGTCTTCAAAATGACTGTCCTCGTTTAAAACACGATTTATCCTCGATAGCTTACAATCTGTATAATAGTTGCAATTACATACATATGTGAGTTATGTAAATAAGTTGTTTATAATGACGTTTTTATGAGAATATTATGAAAATGTATCATGTATCACCACGTTTTGTTAATTAATAGTCAAGTTTTAACATCTTTGCAAAAATGCAGATATATTTATTTGCATAAGCCGTGACATTGGAACTAGTATTTAAGAACCTAATTATGATGATGTCTAATTAGTACTGATATTTAGGTAAATAGGCTCGTTCGAGACCTAGCCTTTCATGTACAAAAACTTAAGTTTTGACTCAATTACGCGAAATTAAAAAGATAATAGGATATTCCTACTCAATTTCATAAATTGTCAGAAATATACATACAATTTCAAAAAAGAATAACAATGAAGGAAAACAACGTGAGGAAACCGGCATGTCCTATAGAACCAAAAATTCGAAGACATGACATCAACCGTCCCGCACCGGGCCCGCGGCCCGCGTCGTGGATTACAACCCACTCCCTCTCACAGAGAGGAGACCTGTGTCCCAGCAGTGGGAACATTATAGGCTGTATATGTAAATAAGTATTAGCTAACTCAAAGTCTAAATCATCATCATCATTTCAGCCGAAAGACGTCCACTGCTGGACATAGGCCTCCCCCAAAGGGGGGGTTTGCCATAATCGCCACGCTTGGCAGACGGGTTGGCGATCGCAGTATGGTGTTAAAATACATAGAGAACGCTGCTGCCTATTCTCTAGTAAGTCCCTTAGTCGCCTTTTACGACACCCACGGGAAGAAATAGGGGAGTAGGGGAGTGCTATTATTTACGCCCGGCACCACACGGAACCTAAGTCTAAATCATTTATCAAAATTCGGCTAAGAATCAACACTTTATGAAAATCTAAAGTTACAAAAGGCAGTCTTCAAAACGCCCACCATTCTTAACTTGTGACCTGGGAAGAAGAGGCGCAACAAATTCCCCAGCAACACATGTCTTACTGCAATTTCATCCTCTACTTAGATATTTATAGTTACAGAACAATCTCGTTGTGAAAATCAGTTAATAGCACAAGGAAATATATGGTTTCCGTGACTTGCAATCAGATAAGGAAGCATTAACTTACCATCTTAGGTTATGATTTAAAAAAATACACCTTACTGATGTCAAAGGCGACCTAACCATGGGTATAGTAAGTCCCGTATTACAGAACGTCATTCAGGCCCGTATTTATAGAACTTTACTCAGTACTCAAGCATTACTTAATACTAGATTCAAGCCATTGGATTGGTTGAATTTAGTCTTAAGTAATGCTTGAGTACTAAGTAAGGTTCTATATATAGGTACGGACCTCAATACTGAAGCATTACTTCCGTCCTCTTCCTTAAAATTTTTATTTTGCTGTGCCCGAATGGGTCCACGATTGGTACAATTAATGTTTACTAATCACCTAAGCACATTGTGGAATGCAATAAATGATTAAGTATTGAGTACTTTAGTTTAGTTTAGTTTAAGTAATGCTTGAGTGTTGAGTGACGTTCTGTAATACGGGCCTAAGTCGTTCAAAAGATTATTTCTTAAATTCTATCCTCCTTATTACAAAACAAGATTTATCTTCAGACCCAGGTTTAAAACATGGATCCATTATTGAATTTCGAACTTTATTCCGACTATGGTAAAGTTCCTGAACACAAAACTGACAACTAAGTACCGAACTAAGTTTTCAGTTTTGTACATAAAGAACGGTATTTCAATCACTGTTACGTTCTTATTACAAAAACTGGCTGCATGGTTTAGGCCATGTCAAAATATAGATCTTGTTTTGTAATAAGGCGGTATCTGTTTAAAAAATTTAAACTACATCGATAATTTTGCGTTATTAGCGTCTGCCGAATGTTCGGCCGTTTTTTAACTGCCAAAGTTTACTTTTTTGACTTTGAGTCCTTATCTGACTTCAAGTCACATCTCTTTATCTTATCACTTTGACTGTCGTTTTTTTTTCTTTTACCTTATTTAGCCATATTTAGCCGTAGTCAAGAAACGAAAGAACATTCGGCCGATACTTCGAATTTATGTTCGGAGTAGACCCCCTGAAGTGGCAGATAGGCGTACGAAAAAGTAAGTGTTACTAGCTCGAATGTTTATCACCCATTTTATGATTCGCAGTAGATGGAATAAAATATAAGAAAGGTTTTACCACCTCAATTGTGTATCACAGTTTGAATCACAATTTTGTAGCATGTTGCTAATCCATTGCTTCAAAGGTTTGAAAAATTCATCTGCTCAACAACGTAGTGACCGTGGCTGAACTGTCAAAATGAAACCGATTGCGATCAACTGTTATTTTATGTGTTACACAATTTCCCCGCTGGTACCACACAATTTTAACCCAGAACTCCACGACCTCATTCCACCGGCCCCCTTCTATTATCGGACATCTAGACGCACTGCAGGTTACCATCCCTTCCTTGTTGCTATTCCACCAATTCGCACTAAGCGTTTTCAAATGGCTTTTATAATGCACACATTAAAAGAGTGGAACACTCTGCCTGCGTCTGTGTTTCCGAACGCATACAACCCTAATCTCTTCAAAGTTAGAGTGAACAGGCTTCTTCTGGGTAAGCTCACTCCATCGTCGACTTTGTCTCTGTCACCTCTGCCCTAGACTAAGGTCAAGAGCAAACCTATCTTAATGAAATAAAAAAAAAGATAGTGGTTGAAACCTTTTTCCAACAATCAACTACTTATCATGCAATTGCAAAGCAAAGGACAACATTGTCAAACTTTTACCCCCTTATTACAAAACAAGGTTTATTTTCAGGCGCAGGTTTAAAACATGGAGCCATTATTGAATTTCGAACTTTATTCCGACTATGGTAAAGTTCCTAAAAACAAAACTGACAACTTAGTACCGAACTAAGTTTTCAGTTTTGTATAAAGAACGGTATTTCACTCACTGTTACGTTCTTATTACAAAAATTGTCTCCATGGTTTAAGACATGTCAAAATATAAATCTTGTTTTGTAATAAGGCTTCGGTACTAAGTTGTCAGTTTTGTGTTTAAGTTCGAAATTCAATAATGGCTCCATGTTTTAAACCTGGGTTTGAAGATAAGCCTTGTTTTGTAATAAGGGGGTTAAAGTTTTGAATACTTTTTAATTTAAAACTTTTTAATTTTAGGGTATAGAATAGAATAGAATTGTCTTTATTCAAGTAACGTTGAGTTGCTTAAATTCTGAGTAGAGCTGCACGATTACTGACAAATGCGTGCACTGACTGGTCAGGTCCACTCAACCTGTGTGGTTCTTTCCTCAAAAGACCATTTCAGGCACCAATCTACATGGTCTTCTCATGATCTGACCAAGATTATGTCTGGACTTTAAAAGAGACTGTGACCTCTGAGTTTGTTTCGGCCTTTCTTCTCAGAGTAGTCAGATAGGAAACGCCGACCTCATCTAGTTTTTAAAATATGATTGACGTGTAAAAGTGTTTGTACAAACCTACTTACAGAAATAAAATAATTTATCATTTATAACTTAGACTCAAAAATTATGAGTAAGACTTACAATCTATATTAGTTAGACTGACACTTCACAAAAACAAACAAATGGAAGTGGATCACCGTTGTGGCAACCCATGTGAGATGGCACAACAGCGACCCACGAAAACACAGTCTAGACGACTGGCCTGGGTTTTTTTTTTCATATTTTTATTTCTGGATAATATTTAAATCATTTGAAAGCTTAAAATATGTATTATTGGCTTCTTTGTATTAGTGTATTTTGCCAATTTTTATTTTATTTTTGTAAAGCGTGTCTTGTTTGTGCAGAATAAATAAAGATTTTCGGAGCTACCATCTTTTACCAACCTTTCCAGTGGTTAGTAATAAAGGGCAAACCGATAATTTACTGGTTAAGTTTCTTTGCCTCTGTGTTACTCATGTGGTAAGCATCAACTAACCAAGAAATATCTAATGATACTACGCAGTTCCTTCATCTCTAAGGTAGGTATTGATTTCTGCGGTTCAGCAACACAATTTACTATTCGCACTATCTTTAGTAAAAATCTAGTAGGTTTGTACATTGTACCTATCATTAGTTGACCACAAAGTGATGGTGGATTTTATCCTTGGATTTCTATTTTTATATTGTTAGTCAATTATAGACCTAATTATTGGTTGCCTTGATTTTCAGTTTCTACGTCCAAAAAAACTGTGCTTTCAATGTTGTCGCCAAGTCTGGTATATGCATTTGGAACCTTCGTCTGTGGTATCGTAGCTATCAAACAACGGAGTCCTAATATAGGAAGAAATCGGGGTAGACTAATCTTTGCTAGAGACCATTCAGCTTGGTATCTAGTTCCCACAGTTAGTCTCATCAAGCTTAATTTAACTCACACAATTGTTGACATTACCGGACGCGAAGATACCAAGATTATCATCTAGGCAATAGGAATCAAGTTACTAAACGTGCTTAGTGTATAAGCACTACCAGAAGTTGGGCCTAATAAGGTGGAATATTAATATTATTATAATGTTTTAATGGCACCGAAAGGTTTGTCTAAAACTAACGCAGCATGCCTCAAAGAAAAGGTTGCCTTCTACTGAAATATCCCACTGCAGAGGATTACTGCTTGTTGGCGATTTTAGACTCCAATTCATTAAAATGTTTTCCTGCGGTACATGACTCTTGGTCCTCAAAGTATCGAGCCTGAAAACCACAGCTAAAGTAGTAGATCTACCATGTTTATCCGGTTGTGAAATGCGATGAGCTGTAGCTGAATAATACAAAAATCTTGAAAGCTTGTAAAGACAGCTGGATAGAGACAGAAAATAGAATTTCCGGAAAAATCTTTTTAAACCGCTATGGGACTAATTGCGTTATTCTTAAGAAGCCTTCAGAGGACTTTACCTAAGCTGTTTCCTTCCTCCGGACAAACCACGTCCTGGGCATCAAGTTGCAAAGTGTTAAACACAACACCTGGACTAATTCGCAGCTATTACACAATTGTGCTGCAAGTGGGACGAAGGAAATACCGTCTGATGAAGTAAATTTCACAATTACCACAATTGGCTCGCGTGAAGTGGGGACAGGAGCGAATGGCTTCTCATTTATTGGTGTTGGGTTTCAAGGGATAACGGTATAGACTATCTGGACTAGACCCATTACATAATAGAGTATATCCATCATTGTCTGGATTGGTAGGGTCTGGTTTCCAAGTAAGTTTTGTCTAAAGTATGATACGAAATCTAATTAGGTCTTCTTAATTGTCTCGAAGGCTCTATCTTCTTTAACTATTCTATTATGGAGTAAGTTTCCCTTAACGGGACACTGCTCACTAAACAAGTACTGTCACATAATAGGCCTATCGGACAGCCCTCTATGCAGGGCTTGCATGGAGGCTGAAGAAACCGTTGCGCATATGCTCTTTGAATACACAGGCGTCACCCAGATCAGAACAGAAACCCTCGGGCCACCTAAATCCTTCACAGATATCTTAAGCAGACCAGGATACCTAATCAGTTTCTGGGAGGTGGGCTGGTTGGAATAACTAAGGACGGCCAGCCCACGCACAATGGTCCACATGAAGGACTAAGTGCGGAAACCAAACCCGCTACCATAGAACATGGGGTAAGTTTATCATAATCTTGATTTCAGCATAGTACTTTACATATCTGTGTTTCTCTTTTGTTCGCCACAAACGAACGGTAACTTTATACCTTAGTCAAAACTTTCAGTTGAACGAATTCGGATTAGTTATTTTGGATTTATTGCTGGAGTTTTTCCTAAGGTTATCAAGGTTACTACCTAACAAGTAAATACTGAATCCATACCTTTTTTACACATATTTGTTCTGCTCGATTTCCTTGATTCCCTTCACAATAATTTCACACAGAAAATCACAAGTATTTTTAAGACATCCAAATATTTTATCGCTAACACGAAATATCATAATCATCATAATCATAATGTCATGATCACAGCGCTACTATAATATAATGAACTCCGTAATAAAAAAAAAAATAGTTCATTAAAATAAAAACGATTACATTATCATCTACCAAGCCGCACTGGGCCCGCGTGGTGGATTACAGTCCCTCTCACAGAGAGGAGGCCTATGTCCCAGCAGTGGACAACATTACAGGCTGATTAAGTAAGTATGATAGATCATTATAATTATATAATTGATGTACCTATACAAAATATTGTAAAACATTTTAAAAGAGTAACGGTGGAGTTTCTTGCTCATTCTTCTCCATACGAAGCTACCTTTTGGAAGGGTCGACTAGAATCAATTCAATTTTATTTGTAAATTTTGACGTTCAAAAGTGCCTTATAGGTGCCTATTTGAAATAATTAATTTGACTTTGACATTAAAGAACCAAACCGTAACTATTGATAACAACCATTTCTATTGAACTGACCTACTTAACTACTGCTTTCAGTACCTAGAGGCTACATTGACATTAACCCTAAGAGATCGCGTGCAAGATTCGACTTGCCGCCATTACGGTATACCGGCTTCAGCTATCCTGTTTAGACAATCTTAACTAGGTAAATGGGTTCCTTATTCCTTAAGGACGTCCGTATTTAGTATCTTCTGGACATTCTAAGACAGATGTTTGTGTAAAAGATGCGATTACTTTTAAACTTAAGGCGACGATAACCAACTTTTAATGATTTTATACTGAAGATCACGTCTAAACGTGTAGAGTTAATGATTTGAAAAAAATATATGTTAAATTAGAGCATTTTCTCAATAACTTAATATGTGAATATTTTAGATTATATTTATATTACTAGGTTTAGGCAAATTTAGGTTTCAGAAAAATACGCTTGGTAGATTTTGCGCTATTCTCAGTAGAATAGCGCAAAATCTACCAAGCGTATTTTTCTGAAACCTAAATTTAAACCGAAATTTATAGATAATTTAATTATTGATCTTATTACGCGTTTTATTAAAATACATTTTGTTTTGTGTATAATAAATTAATAATGCGTCAAATTGGGGACAGCGCTGCTTGATGGGTGAGTCCTATTACTGGCTTAACGTACGACGCGTTGCGTGAGCTCAGTACAAACCACGCAAGCTAACCACTCAAGGTCACTGGCATATATTTGAGTCTTAATGGAAAACCTCTGTTCTCTCCTTTCTACTTAGGTCTATCCTGTACCCAGTAACTGGGTTGTAGAGGACTACCTGGATGCCTCTCTGTTGGTTCCAATGCTGGTTCAACAGATAAATCAAATAAATACAGGAACACTCGCAATTTATTTTACTCTATTATTAGATTAAACGCTTTCAATTAATAAACGCTAATTTCTTCAATCCAATTAGCTTAAAGAAGTTGTCTTATTGTCATTTGAAGAATTGACAATTACGAGCTCATTTATCATTATTAAAAGATAATATTTTACCTGTATAAAGCAGAGGTGCCTATTGTATTTTAATTTAGTTTTTTTTTTTTGAGGGATGCGGCGGTTATTTTTTCCACTCTGTCTGTCTGGTTCAACGCTAAAAACTCTGTCACGTGAAAGAAAGAAAGAAAAATAATTTTATTTTTCACCAAAACACGTGCATACGAAAACATAATTAACTTGAGTTGGTAAACAAAAAAAAAATACACAAAACAGATCTAAGTATGTACATAAATAATACCAGCTCCATAGGACAATCTAGAGTCGTAGACAAAATCAAACTGGTTGCTATTTTAATTGTATAATTTATTATTTTTATGACATTTATTTTACATTCTGTGATGTGTGTTTTTTTTAGGAAATCTTTTTGACGCAAATATGCGCGCGTGCGCCAATATGCGCTTCTATAGAGGAGTCATGAGAACAGCCACGCACAATATTCCCAATTTTTGTTATAATTTTCTAGTCAGTAAATGCGTGGGATTTTCGAACTATACAGTACTAGCTTTTGCCCGCGGCTGCACCCGCGTTGAGATCGGGAATTATTCCACGGGAACGTACTACCAGGATAAAAAGTATCATTTGTCCTAACACAGGTCACGGTCTTTACCGGTGGGACGTAACCCATGTGTCAAATTTCCTCTAAATCTATTCAGCCGTTTTAGCTTAACCGCGGTTGTACGGTCCCTGATTATAACAGCTGTAAAAACGATTTTGAGAAGGCTCGTGCATATTGGCGCGATATCGCGGGCGCTACAGGTAGCGCGCCAGTCTTCGCACGAGCCTTCAGAAAACTAAAAGCGTGTACGCAAGAATGTACAAAACATGGTGAGCACGAACATCGAACACGGAACGTTTGGTTCGCGTGAGGACGTAAATTAGCAAAGCGAACACCATACGAACACAGTTGGACTTGTGTTCGCGCTCAATCGCCCCACTTTCTTTAGTAGCTATGGATTCGCCGTTGGAAGTGGTACACTGTTGGATAGGTGGCTGAGAACTGATGCCCCCGCAACGCCGCGCGCCCATCCCCCGAGTTCGGTACGGATAAAGTTGCATCAAATTTCTCCGAACACCGTCCGCACAGAAAAACTAAATTGGATTGCAACGAACCTTTTTGACAAACATAGTGTTTGATGTTCGTGTTCACCATGTTCCTGTTGTTCGTGCGTACACGTCTTAAGAATTGCACAGGTATTCAGAGCTGCAGGGAAAACCAGTTCCCTAATTGCGTAACATAGTTTGAATCAGAATCGGAATGATTTTGAAGTATATTGCTAATCCATTGCTCCACCATATGTTAGAAAACTTTGTCTGCTCAACAATGTAAATAACGCAATGAATGTTGTTGAACTGTCAAATTGAAACCGATTCCTACTGATAGTTTGTTACGCAATTAGCACGCAGTTCATAGCATTTTACTAAAGTCTAGAAGAGTAGAATAGTCAAAGGCAGTTATTGTGATAGTTTTGATCAAGTTAATTAAATGCCGTCGGCTCTCTTCTGTTGTGTGGGATTCCTATGATGACCGGTAAACGAATGGGGCCTTTCCAAATAGTCAAATGCCGTTCCCGAGATGGAAATATCAGCAGGATTTGATTAAATCTGAGAAATTTTAATTGTTAATAATTGCCGGTAATAATTCCCAGGCAACAAATTAAGAGGAATGTAAACACAGCATCCTCTTTGAGTCACATCTATACTAACATTATAAAGAGGTACAATTTGTTTGTTTGTAAGTTTGTATGTAGGGGGTAATCTCCGGAACTACTGATACGATTCTGAAAATTCTTCCACTAATGGGAAGCCACATTATTCCTGAGTGTTTTATATTAAAACAAGAAACTTCACGCGGATATTGTCGCGGTCAGAAAGTAGGAAATTATAAAAGTAGATACAGCAGATACTTATTGATAACCGAGCTTGAACCGAGCCATTTGCCAAGCTCGGTGAAAAGTGCCAGCAGGGGTTTTCAAATAACCAGCACCTTAATTGCGTAACACAGTTTGAATCGGTATCGGAATGATTTTGAAGCTTATTGCTTATCCATTGCTTCTTATGTTAGAATAAATGTGTCTGCTCAATAACGTAAATAACGCAATGAATGTTGTTGAATTGTCAAATTGAAACCGATTCCTACTGATAGTGTGTTACGCAATTAGCCCGCTGTTACTGTTTCGCTGGTCTTTTTGGTAATAAGACCCTGACATTATCATAATATACCTGCCGAAGAAGTTAACTAAAGTCCGGTCGCGAAGCAGATTTTTTTTTTTTTATAACTTATCCCTAACACTCGCGCGCATTGAATTGCCGTCGCATTCGCAAATTAGAAGGACCAAGCGCGACAGCAATATTAAATAATAAGTAGTATAAGCGGGTGCGTGGCGTGCGCGGAGTGAACGCGGGTGCAAGGCGGGTCCATCGCGTGTGCGGGGCGTGCGTGTAGCGGGCGCGTGTCGTCTGAACGCCTAATCAAAATATCTAGGACTCAAGTCTGCTATTTTTATAAATTCAGTCATTCAAACACGATCCCATTGTCATTTTGCTAAAAGTTCGTAATCTGCTAAATTCATAATGGCCGATCATTGGTCGGTCAATGTTCTCGTAATAGAATTGTGTTACTTATAATGGCATTGCCGTATTGCCATTATTATAAAACCCATTAGTAGAAATGTCATTATGTACGAGATTACCAATAAATGCAATTTCTTTCAATGTAGTGTCATTGTGTCAGTGGCCGACCATTGGAAAGTCATAATGACGCCATTATAATAGTAGATTACCAGACTTGTCAAAATCAACAGTTATGAAATCAATGATTGACCATTCTGACACTATTGTAATAGCAGACTTGAGGCCCTGGGCTCTGGACACCTTGCGATTTCGCTACACAAAGGTCCCACTCTCCTTGCTAAGACAACTCACAATGACACACAATAACACTATATACAACTCGTCACGACTTCTGTCAAGTTTTACATACGCAGACCATGACAAACTCATCGGCAATCATTTGTCAGTTATTTAGATCAACTACTTTACCTCACAGACTGACTTATTACTTCTCACAGTTTTATGAAAATCATCTACTTTTACAATGTTAGTAAAGGCTTCTACAGACCGGCGCGCCACGCGACGTTACACAAAGGCACCGCGTGCCGCGCAACGAGCGGTGCGTTTGTGTCGCGTCGCGTGTTGCGCCGGTCTGTAGAAGCCTTACATATGTGAGCACCGTGTATCGATCACATACTTAATTTATCTGTCATTGCTTCTTTTTTAATTATTTTTACCTATTGTGATGTAGTAATTTCATTCTAGGAGCATCGTCTCACATAATATAATTTATTTACTATACTAAATATTCTAAAACATTTTAAAAGAGGGGGTGGGGTTTTTGTGTTCTGGGTTCGATTTCCGGGTCGGGCAAATGGTTTTCCATCTGGAAATTAATTGTTGAGCAAATTTGCTACCAACTTAAATTGCCCATTTAATATTACGCTACCAACTTAAATTGTACATTTAAAGGGGGTGGGGGTGCCATAATCGCCACGCTTGTCAGGCGGGTTGGCGATCGCAGTATGGTGTGAAAATGCATAGAGAACGCTGCTGCCCATTCTCTAGTAAGTCCCTTAGTCGCCTTTTACGACACCTACGGGAAGAAATGGGACCACACAGCATCAAGCTGAGTGGAAACCTTCTTGTCACAGTTATGACTTGCAGCTGCCGACTATTTGTTTTTTTTTGTTTTGTGTTCGTGATTATGTAGATCTGTTTGGTTTACCTATACTCGAGTTAATTATGTTTTCGTATGCACGTGTTTCTGTGATGAATAAAATTATTCTTGCTTTAAAAAGTTTTGCATAGTTTTAGCGGGTATCCCGTGTTTCTTCCCAGGTTTGATGCAGATGACTGCATTGATCAAACGCTTTGGCAACACGTTATAGGTCTAATTAAATAATTAGAAGCAAAATAAAGTCTTGAACTTTGGTTCGTAATTATCACTTTCCCTGAAGATAACAGTCATATGATGTTATTTATGTGTTGTTGTTAATATCGTGATATAAATGTCACCCGAGGAGTCATGTTTGTATACTACGAGTACTACACTATAAAGTGAATAAACTTTTGATAAGTACTCGGGATTGCCTTGGTAAATACTTTTTATTTATGTTTTGAGATAATAGTTCAGAAACTTTGCATACAGCGTAACATTACGCTTGTATTCACCGAAAGGATGGGCAGTGGTGTATCTACATATAGCAGGGACCGTACAACCCCGGTTAAGAGTTAAGCCTTTCAAAGGGGTAACCCATTCAATGGGTTACCTTTATCATGATGTAACCCATTGCAAAGGTTTTATACTAGAAACCCATTGAAAGTGTAACATGATAACCCATTGAAAGGGATTTATACTAGACACCCATTGAAAGGGTAACATGATAACCCATTGAATGGGTTTATACTTGAAATCCAGTGAAAGGGTTACATGATAACCCATTCAATGGGTTCTATACCTACTTGAAACTCAGTAACATGAAAAAATCTGAATATTATATTATTCCGATATCCGCCCAGCACGCGTAGCATGACCAATTCTATCTCTATTCTACCCAGGGACCATTTTGGTTACCATTTTAGAAAACCCCATACGGTGTGGGTAATTTGAATGGCTTAAATTATGCCGTTCAAAAGGGTTACCCACACCGTATGGGTTTTTATCGAAAACGCTTTCAATGGGTTCATCATCATCATTCATCATTTCAGCCGAAAGACGTCCACTGCTGGACATAGGCCTCCCCCAAAAAGGGGGGGATTTGCCATAATCGCCACGCTTGGCAGGCGGGTTGGCGATCGCAGTATGGTTTTGAAAATGCATAGAGAACGCTGTTGCCCATTCTCTAGTAAATCCCTTAGTCGCCTTTTACGACACCCACAGGAAGAAATGGGAAGGTGCTATTCTTTACGTCCGGCACCAAACGGAACCAAAATGGGTTACCAAAATTTAATTTAAGCCGTTCGTGTATAAGGGTTACCCATATCGTTTGAGTTTTTGTTTAACCGCTTAGAAAAACCCTATCGAAAACTCTTTTAATGGGTGACCAAAATAGTCCCTGATCTATATATAGAGCTCACATTTTGACACTTATGTACAAGGGACAATCTATACAGCGTGTATCAATAAGGTGTGGTATAGACCATCGAACTGAACAACTGTCTCCATGGGACCAACATAGCGAAAAAAATATCAAGTGTCCCATCCATACATCTTCAATACCTACTCGATTGCATGTTGTTAGCCTGTAAGTGCATGTTGTGTTTAGCCTGTAAGTTATTGTTGCACTATGTACTATTAATGAAATTATTTTAAATGTATTGCGTAATCAATAAAATTGTTGGCTAACCTAAATAAATAAATAGATTCAAATTTTATTTTAATTTTAATTGAAAGGTTACCTATTCGCTAGAAAAATGAACATTATAAAAAATAACATATGCATTGAGTTATGGTGAATTAGTCACTTACAGGCGTACACAGCACTTAAATAAAAAATAGCTCCTTAAATATACGGTTTAAAAGGATTTTTTACTCGTAATGAGGATAGAAAAATTAGAAACAAAGAACAAAACACTAAGTAAAAACAAAATCATAATCGAAATTAGAATCACAAATTAAAAATTAAAATCAAAATTAACAATACTATTAGAAGCTAAATTAAACTTAAAACATTAAAAAAGTATGGGACGGCTGATAATTTTTTCGTGATTACGATGTTGGTCCCATTGAGAAAGTGGTTCAGTTCGATGGTCTGTATCCTGACCTTTCTAATACATGCATGTATATACAAAATACACTAAAATTATGCAGACATTTTATGTCGACATATTATCATAAGTTAGCACAAACATCACCTGAAGCGATTTTCAGGGTTGCCACTGTTCTTTATATTATTATCGGAGATTTTTTGCCATAAATACTAACTTACTGACTTTTTATTGACTCCAAGTTTGGCCAAACAAGCACAGATAAAATATTATACACGGCGCGCCCTTTTATAAACGATATAGTCATCATAAAAACCACACTTCGGTAAATAAATTATTTTTTACATGAGTTTTTCCGCTCACTACAAGTTACAAGGTTTAATTGTACTTTTTCGCGCAAACCAAAAATGGTAAAAATAAGTTGTTATTAAATATTACTTTTCAATAACTGGACTCAATATAAATAACGAATTTTCAAAATCGGTTCACAATGGACGGAGAAATCGGTGAACATACATAAAAATAAATAAAAAATAAACATATATACGAACATACATATATAACCTCCTCTTTTTTTGGAAGTCGGTTAAAAAGTAGAGAAAATGTTTCAAATCATTATTTTACGAAAACATAATTCAGTCGAGCCCCTAAAAGCCATGTTATTATTTGGCCCGTAAAACCCACGCTATTATTTATTTAGCCCCTAAAAGCCATGTTATTATTTGGCCCCTAAAAGCCATGTTATTATTTAGCACCTAAAGGCCATGTAATATTTTAAAATCGGCAATAATAAACTTGTTAGTGCCAGCCCTCGAATTCGCACTCAACACTCAAATTGGCGAGCGACACGAAACAGCAATCAGCACATGATCTTGTGCTAATCAACAACAATGAATAATTAGTATTCTCACTTAAAACGGCCATATTAGCGTATTGTAGGTAGATCATAGTTTCATTCATCACGTGCCAAGGCGCATCCCTTACGTCATCTAGGATTCTAGGTGAATGAAAAAACGAAGGTTTGTCTTCCTGTCTCTCTAGCTGTTACTTGGGGTCGTAAAATTATTAAAGATTTGAAGTAAAAATAACCGTACAAAGGCGGATTTAATGTTTCAACTTGCACGGATCACCAATTAGTTTCATTTTTATATAATAATATATTATGACTGTCACGGTCCGTTTGGTAGACAATAAATTAAGTACTAGCAACCGATATTTAAAAAAATAAATGAAAAGAAAATAAATCTTAAATAATTATGTTTTTTAACAAATGTTATGATTATGAATGTATGTAATGAACAAAAATAACAAATTAAGTAAGTAATTCATATTAATGTGCAAAATGTTTTTTTGTTAATTTGGATGTATCTGTCTAAAGTTTGGAGTAAAAATGGTGCAAGCAAAAACTCAACACTTTTTTTTATTATTTTTAGATTAAGTTTTATCTGATTACCTACAGAGGTCCAGATGCGGACTGCGGTCCGCCATTTGGTGACCTCTGCCTTAGGTTGATGCACAGACAAGACATAGTAGATGTGAGTGTGTGTTGGATGTGCAACATGATATAAAACTAAATACACACACAAAATAATTATAAACAGTATAATTATATTAAGTCAAAAGAGATAAAAATACGTTGATGGGGAACAATTTATCAACAAATCAACTCCACGTTGATTCTGGCAACTGAATTGATTCTAGTTTCAAAAGGTTGTATGGAGAAGAATGGGGCAAGACACTGCACCGTTACTCTTTTAAAATGTTATACAATATTTTGTATAAGTAGGTCCATTAATAATTAATTATACAATTGAAATAGCAACCAGTTTGATTTTGTCTAGACTGACCAGCCAGTCTAGACAAAATGAAACTGGTTGCCATTAACTGGTTGCTGTTTGTTATGTTTTATTATTGCTGGTTTGGAATCAATCCTCTCCATTCATTAAAATGTAGGTATAAATACGTCACTCTTGTAGCTCGAGGCTGATATATTTAATTAGTAGAGTTATGTTAAAAATAAGGAATCGGAGATTTGACAGATTCTTAAGGTGATAAGACGTCATCGTCGTGATCATTCCATTAGATACCTAACACTTTTTTGGAATTAGCACTTTTTAGGGCCCGCGCACACCACGTTTTTTAGTGTGTCAGACGCAGCCTGTAGACTTTTGTAGGATAAAAGCGCGCCGTGTCGACGCACGTTTCTAAAACGCGCGTCAACGGTGCGTTTAAAAAACGTAGTGTGTACAGGCCCTTAGGCGATTTGTCTGCGTTTGCACAAACTCTAGTTAAATCATTTACCTACCTATTTTCTTATTATTTCTATACAGGGTCAAATTAAATTAGCAAGCGAAACTTCACAGACGTGATGGGTATCGTTAACTAAACCCGACAAAATAAAAAGATATGATGGTTTTTTGTGGGGTCAACGACCGCTGTTAGTGTTGTTAGTAGAAGTATGAGTTGAGAAAATCAATTTTATTTTGTGTTTAGATATCGATACCCATCACATCAATGAAGTACAGACGCCAGCAGGTCAAGCTACCCGAAACTGTCAAATTTTCCCAATCAACCTTGAACCTTATGCTTTAACGATAAAGATATATTACAATATAGATATATTATTAAAGATATATGCTTTAACGATAAAGATATAACCTTATGCTTTAACGATAAAGCTTGAAAATCTTTTAAGGAAATTTGACAGATTGTAGTAGCTTGATGTGCTGGCGTCTGTACATATACAAAAGAAAAAACTGGTATTTGAAGTGAATACTCTGTAGTCAAATATAAACTCATCTAATTAATTTATTTTTTGTTTGATCATATTTAGATATCGATACCCATCACGTCTGTGGGGTTTCGCTGGCTAATTTAATTTGACCATGTATATTTAGCCCGTAATGCCCTACTGCTGGGCAATGGCTTCCTTTTTCGTTTCACACACGTCTGTTCTGAGCCATTGAAATGAATTAAGTACCTATAACAACTACCCCACACCTACCTTGCCCCACCCCCTTACCTTTGACTATCTATAAAAAAATTACAAAAATATTTTTTATTTTTTGAGGTAAGTACTCTTATTTTACGTAGAAAATATTACGTAGAAAATATTATGAGACGTAGCGTTGGAGGGCCTCCTACAAGGTGGACCGATGACATTGTGAAGGTCGCTGGAATCACAGAAGGGGAAGCACAGAACCGGTCGAAGTGGCGGTGCTTGAGGGAGGCCTATGTCCAGCAGTGGACGTCTTTGAAATGATTATGATAGAAAATATGTCTTCGTGTTTTTCTGATAGCCAATATTGAAAGGAATTTAGCAATAATAGTTAAAATCACATGACTTTAATTTATGTCTGGAGGATATTATTCTGTTAATAGTTTTTCCTCATCTCGTCGATACAGACATTAGTTTGTAATTAGCATAATTGAGAAAATATTACTTTAATTGTTATTTGTACAGAACACTCAAGATTTCGGAGATAGTTTTAATAATAATGAAAAGATTTAAATATTTTTATGTTTTGTTACTCCAAATGGGTGCACAATATGTTTTGAGAAGTATAATTAAATGTAGATTAGTATGTCAAATTGGCATATTCTTTTCGCTACGAGAAACTTAACTTTTAATGTGAAATAATAAGCTGGCAAGTATGCAAGGCATCAACGTCGAGGCATTCATTACATTTTAGGGCTCCGTATCCAAAAAGTGCAACGGGACCCTATTACTAAGGCTCAGTTGTCCGTCCGTACGTTGTTCCGTCTGTCACAGGGTGACACTCTCTAAGTCCGTCAACGAAGATACGTGCCCGTCCAAAAGTAGTTGATCCGTCAAAACAAGTGACAATATCAATTTTTCTAACGGGTAAAAAATACACATCGGGATTAGGGACAACTGTCAAATCATGTTGTCATTCATTTTTAATTCGGGCCCTGAACTAATCTTATGTTCCTATGTGATACGGAGTAGTAAACGCCCAAAACTTCGGCTGAAACTACGGATTTCGTCGATTCGTTTTCGTTTCGACGATTGACCATCGCGACGTAAGTAGTGAAGTAATCCTACGACTCGGTACTCGATACTAACTATAAATCGATTCAAGTTAAATGCCAAAACGGGCCTATTATTTTTTGACAAGTATACGGGGTCAAATTAAATTGTCTAGCGAAACTCCGCAGACGTGTTGGGTATCGATATCTAAAAACAATAAAACGAAAAAAAAAAAGACATTGTATTTTTTTTGGGGTTAACGACTAGTTACTTGAAATATGAGTTTCAAAATCAGTTTTTTTCTGTGTAAACTTCACAGATGTGATCTTTATCTTAACATGATAAAAAAAAAACTTAACTACTTCAAGTAACTTCACTGCCAGTGGTCATTGACACCAGAAAAAAAAATCAAAACTTTCTTTTTTCGTTTATACGTATTTAGATATCAATACCCAACACGTCCAAGGAGTTTCGCTAGCTAATTAAATTTGACCCTGTATACTATGGCCGCTATAATAGAAAATAATAAAAATAAAATAAAGTAAAAAATCAAAATCTTGTTTTTTTACTAAAGTATTTAAAAAAAAAATGTAGTTTTGAATAATGTAAGGTGGTACGGAACCCTTCGTTTGCGAGTCCGACTGGCACTTGTTTCAAAATCACCTATCCGGTTTTTGTTAATAAACATGGCCAGATGCATTTATCAATAAAAGGCCAGTTTTAACAGAAATCTTACCGAAAACCAGTTTAGGGACCACATTCAGGGTTCACAAACACAACATCCTCGTGTGCAAAAAAGGGTTCCATAATATTTATGTTTACTTTAGAAGTTAAGTTTTGTTTTGTTGAACGTCATTGAACTTATGTCAAGGTGATCTCGAGAGTCGGCTAAGTTTTTAGTTGTAAAGGACAGGGTTGAGATAAAAAAAAATGCTTTTGTACTGTTAATTACAGTCATTAGTAAGTCACATAATAAAATTATAGTCATCGTTTTGTAAGACATTTTTTATCAAAAATATCTAAGGGCGGCCGTACACGGACTGCTCGAGCAGTTAGCGGCTGAGCGACGTACACGGACCGCTCGAGCGGTCGGCGTCGACTGCTCGAGCGGTGGGTTATTGACTGCTCGAGCTGTCGCTACCAACCGCTCGAGCAGTTGATTTTCTACCACAGTCGAGTCATGGATTCTGACGAGGAAGCACTGCTTTTGGTGCTTCTGCTCAAGCGGAGACGACGGCGGCGATGTCAAAACAGAAAATTTTGGGTTCATCCAATTGTGGAATTAAGAGAACAACATGGACAATTCCATCATTTTTTTATGGAACTTAGAAGTGATGAAGAAAAATTTTTCAACTATTTTAGAATGTCAATGTCTTCGTTTGATGAATTGAATAATATAAAGTCTCAAATTAAACGTGAAGACACAATTATGAGAAGAAGTATCCAAACAAGGTCGGAGAGCTGTCGGCTGCTCTAGCGCACTCAACGGCTCGAGCAGTCGGTGTATGCCTCGCGACCGCTTGCGAGCGGTCGACGGCACGATGGAATTTCGTCATGCAGTTGACGGCTTGAAGCGGTCGCGACTGCTCCAGCAGTCGTGTGTACGGCAGCGAATGAATGACTATAGTTCACCGCGCGGTCGCGGCTTTAAGCAGTCGGTCTCAACTGCTTGAAGCAGTCCGTGTACGGCCGCCCTAATGAATAAGATTGGATTTGGAAGAGCAATAAATAGGGTTTATTTGGTCGGGGGTATTCTGTCCGTTTGGTGCCGGACGTAAAGAATAGATAGCATCATTCCATTTCTTCCCGTGGGTGTCGTAAAAGGCGACTAAGGGTCTTACTAGAGAATGGGCAGCAGCGTTCTCTATGCATTTTAACATAATACTGCGATCGCCAATCCGCCTGCCAAGCGTGGCGATTATAGCAAACCCCCCCTTTAGGGCAGGCCTATGTCCAGCAGTGGACGTCTTTCGGCTGAAATGATGATGATTTTGTCGGGAACTTTTTTTAATGCGTGTAAAAACGCCTTACTTTACTCTGCCAATTAGCAACATATAGGATTGTTTGTGCCTTTAGTACCTTAATCAAAGTCATACTGTATTGGTTTTTATTATTAATACGAGTAAACAAAGAAATTGTCATGAACCAGAATTGAAGGCAAAACCAGAAACAAGAATTTTGGATTTCACAAAACATAAAAAAAAAACATCATTAACATAAGAACTGCATTAATAATCAAAAAGCGTCTAAAAGGACCAATAAAGTTTCAAATTTTTTTAGGGTTCCGTATTCAACAAGGATTCCTTATAGTTTTGCCATGTCCGACCGGCGTCTGTCTGTCTGTCCGCGGCTTAGTTCAGAGACTCTATGTAAAATTCACCATAAGTAAAGTTTCAACATTTATATCTGTAACTTTTATGGTGAACATAATAAAGAATATTCTATTCTATTCTTTTCTCTTTTTCTAGAAAGCTGTAATTTGGCACGCCACCAAAGTGGTAACACAAAATCTAGGAAATAAAAAAATTTTGGAAACCTCCCCTGCGCGTCAAGAGGGGATGTTTTTTTTTTCTTTTCCATGGCATGGGGTGTCGTTGGATAGGCAGTTAAAAAATATTGCGAGTGTGTGAAACTATTTTTCAATTCAGGAATCCGTATCCGAAATTTTAAGAGTGGCGCCCGTGGCAGCTAAATGGTTGCTTTTGGATATGTGAAAAAAATCACGGCATTACAGCTAAGTAAGTAGGCTTACACAACTGCAAGTACGTTGATTATTACTCGCTTACTTATACTCGTAAGTAAGCGAGTAATAATCAACGTACTTGCAGTTGTGTTTTCTACTACGATGTTAAATTAGTCTTGGGATAAATGCATCCCAACTACAGAACCCTTCATTGTGCAAGGTCCGACATGCACTTGGCGGTTTTTTTTTTGTACTGGATTTAATATCCTTAAAAATCAAGAAAGTCTAGATTTTTTTTTAATATTGTTTTTCGATTATTTCCAAAGTTAATTACTTTTTAGAATTATATAAGACCACAAAATCTGCGGTAAGACTGATAAATTGATAATTTAATTCTGTAATTATTACGGGCCAAAAAGTTAGGTATTTATTATGGATTAACTTGTTTTTAAGGTGACCTATCATCATCACAAGATTATAATTACAATAAATTTATTATAACCATCAGTTTTTTTAACACTACCGGAAACCTGCGGTTGCTTATTCCCAATATGCAACAGAATTATATCGATAATTAAATGCTCAAACATCTTATTGTTTTGTCATATTTCCAAATTAGTTCGTGCTAAATTGAATATTGGTCTGTTTATTGGTCATACTATCAACAATTAATCTTTGTTTTGAATGATTCTTGAAACGTTTCAAAGGCTTCTACATACTGGCGCGACACACGACGAGCGGTGCCTTTGTGTCGCGTCGCGAGTCGCGCTGGTATGTAGAAGTCTTTATGCGTTTGTTGACTTTGCTACTCGAAAGTGAAAAAATTCGCAACCTTGTAGTTTTCCATCAGGCTGAAGCTGAAATTCCGGCTTTGTAGCCATGGCTTGTTTGACAAAGACTGTCCTATTCAGAAGAAAAGTCACTTCTGAAACTAGAGCATGTCTACATTCCCGAGTTTCCCACAATAAGTACCATAGTCAGCCTATAATGTTCCCACTGCTGGGACACAGGCATCCTCTGAGAGGAAGTGGGTCGTAACATAATCCACCACGCGGGTCCATTGAGGGATGGTAGATATCACACGTCTTCGAATTTTTGATTCTAGGACATGCCGGTTTCCTCACGATGTTTTCATTCACCGTTTTGAGAGCAGTGGTGATGAAATAATTTACACAAAGTAAATCACCTGTAAGGGATCGAACCTAAGACCTACAGCTCGTAAGTCGTGGTGTTTACTACTGGCCCACCACTGCTGACCCTAGAAAGTACCAATAATTCACAATTATACGGTTTTTCCATTCCCAACATGTAGTTTTCATACTGTCATATACATTACCGGTTCTTTCAGAGAAGGTTATAATTACAGCCAGATGGGAAAAGCCGTATAGATCATGGAAAACTCCTTCTTTCCCACCTAAGAAGAAGACGGGCAACTTGGAACCATGGTAGATGGGAAATGAACACCAGAAACATGAATCAAAATTCAAGATAATGAAAATAAGAGGTATTCCACTCAGAGCACTGATTTTAACAGCACTTGTCCGAACCGCACCTGAGCACTTCCAATGACCGCACTGAAACAAAATTTTGATAAGTGCGATTCGGCGGAACAGTTTATTAATATTATTTTCAGTCCCCGAACGGCACCTCACTGATACAAAATTTTGATAAGTGCAATTCGGTGGAACAGTTTATTAATATTATTTTCAGTCCCCGAACAGACTCAGAAACATGGAAAGAACTCCAAAAATGTGTACTGAATTGGAGATACTCAAGGACTCGGTATATATCGTAAGTAGTAAGCATCAGCGGATAGCCTCTAGTTAATGTGGAGCTCGTAGGCGAATCTGCAGGCGTATACTACTCAGACGCAATTGTTGATGCCAATTTGGCGTATATACCGCAGAACTTGTTAATATTGCGTGAGAAGAGTTATTTAAAATGCGATGACCTCTTGAAATCCTTGGGAATTGGACCTTTGGGACTAAGATAAAGGTTACAAAATTGGAAGATAAGAAAGAAAGAAAATTATTAGAACACAGTTCGTGAAACACAACTAACAAAACAAAAAAGTGAAAATAATGTTTTAACAACAATGGTGTCTCACGGCTGCGCTAAAAAGGATTGGAAACTTGTTAGGTAAATGATGGTACCTACCACATCGGAAATTCGTCTCAGACAAAAGACCAGTCTTTGAAGATGTAATTCTAGAAAAAAAACCGGCATAGTGCGAGTCGGACTCGCGTACGAAGGGTTCCGTACCATTATCTATAAAAACGGCAAAAAAAATACGTGTGTTGTATGGGAGCCCCCCTTAAATATTTGTTTTATTATAATTTAATTATTTATTTTTAAAGTGAATATATAACTAAAGATTCTGTGAATATTTCAAGCGTCTACCTGTTGCCGTTATCAATGTCCAGCAAAAACGAGCAAAACAATCACGTTTGTTGTATGAAAGCCCCCTTAAATATTTATTTTATTCTGTTTTTTAGTATTTGTTGTTAAAGCGGCAACAGAAATACATCATCTGTGAAAATTTCTACTGTTTAACTATAACGGTTCATGAGATACTGGTGCCTGGAGAGCCTGGTGACAGACGGACAGACGGCGGCGGCGGAGCCTTAGTAATAGGGTTCCCGTTTTACCCTTTGGGTAGAGAACTCCACAAGTCCGCAACAATGATATAATTATTGTGTTAATTATTGAGATTAGTAATTCACAAGGGTTTTCATGTGACAAGTTTCACGTGATTTAGATGGTTCGTTTGATAGCTTTATAAATTAAAAACATATCATCATCTTGAATGCATTAAGGTGCATTACATGTGAATTGATTAGAATAACACGTAAGGAGGAGCGTAAGCAGGTGGCGTTCTATAGTTTGTGCCTACCCCCATGGCAAGAAGGCGTGAGTTTATCTCGAATTAAGTTTATTTGATAGTTTCTAGTGGCATACAATTGACGTTTGACAGTGTTTTTGTATGGAAAAACTGTAAAAAAACTCAAAATTATTCCTTAGATTAAGACACAGATATATGCCAGTGAACTTGAGTGGTTAGCTTGCGTGTTCTGTTCTGAGCTCACGCAACGCGTCCTATGTTCAGCCAGTAATAGGACTCGCCCATCAAGAAGCGCTGTCCCCAATTTGATGCATTACTAATTTATTATACACAAAACAAAAGGTATTGTAATAAAACGCGTATACTAAAAGATCAATAATTTAATTATCTTTAAATTGGTGAACGTTTCAGAAAAATAGAAATATATTTTTTTCAAATCATTAACACTCCTCGTTCAGACGTAATCTTCAGTATAAAATCATTAAAAGTCGGTTATCGTCGACTTAAGATATCTACACTCACCACACCACACTTCACCCACAATCTTCAACAATAACTTTTAACTTTGTATCATTTTTTTGTATTTTTCCTTTATTTTGAATTCTTCTACCACAGGTTAAAATAACTTGTTAATATTATCTTTAAGTTATAATACTCAAACGCTGTTTGGGGGGGGGGGGGAATACCAGTCTCCCACAAAGGAATTATTGGAGGATATATTATTCATATTTTTAAGGCGCCTTTGTGGAAAAGAAATATTTTTTTTATTGATTATTATTATTATCTGGCGTTTAAGAAATCAGCCCGTAATGGATCGTTCTGACTTGATCTTGCCTTATTCAATGGAAAAGTCATACATTTATCAAATTGACCATTTAGATCTAACTCTTGCAGGCCTATTTCTACACTACTGTCGAATAGAAATCGCTTGTCTACCAAAAATGTTCTACTGTCTACACGGAAACGTCTTTTTTGTCTACTCTTCCGTCGACAAAACGCTTCTCTACGGTTCTCGTTAAGCCTGCTGGACACACAGCCATACTTGGCAGAATGGCCCAATTGAATTACTTTTCAGCTATACTAGGCAGATGCTGTTGAATAAGACGCTAGTCAGCTTATTAAATCAAGTTAGACTGTTGTCCAACGATAAGAGCTCTAATGACAGGCAAGACCAAGATAGCATCTATTAACTACCACTTACCAAAGTGCTCAAGTAGCTGTGTCCTATCTCATCCTCAGACGTCTCCCCTGAAACCAGGGTCTGCCTTTTCCACTTCATAGCATAGCACCACTATTGTATCACCACATTTATAAACTGGACTTTTTTGCGGAGCTTTGCGTGCTAAGTCGATGGAGCTGGTGAAAATTATTTTTGAGTGAGAATTTTCGCGGTTTTTTATGTCTTGGATTGGAGATTGGATTTGGTTTTACGCGTTTATGTGTTAACTAGCTGCTTCCCACGTCTTCGCCCGCGTGGTCTTAGCCTTAGTTACTCCTCATAACATCAGCTATCTGCCAGTGAAAGTCTCGTCAAAATCGGTCCAGCCGTTTCTGAGATTAGCCGGAACAAACAGACAGGCAGACACTTAAAAAAGTTTTTTTTATGAATAAATACCTACCGTATAAACTTTCATATTATGCATTTATTAAAAAGCTGTTATTTGACATTACAAACAGCCACTACGATGTTATTCATATGCATGTGATTATGTTTGTTTTTGTTTTGTTTTATAATGTGAGTGGACTGTGAGTGATAAAGTTGTGTGTCGAGCTCGTTGTTTATGCCAAGTTAAATTAAGGTAGTAAAACTTTTTTTTTGTATTTATTGTATAATATAAAGTGTGTTTGTGAAAATAGATACAAAAATCCTTATGAATTATTCGCTTTTACATTATACAAAATTGAGGATGTTTTCATAAAAAAAAAACTTAAGGATAAAACGGCAAATAAATGCAACATAATTTGCGAAATATGACTGCGTATGTAACATGCGAATTTTAGAAAATGACCGTGATTATCTTGTGATTGTGTGTAATTTTTACTAGGTGAGGTAGTTACAATGAAATTTTCCTATCGTGGGGCACCAATTAGGCTAAAATTACAGTAACGAGACGGATGATTGGCAATGATTTATGAGTTTAAACCTAATCAATCATGAACTAAACATTTTTGATAAAAAAACATGCGACTATCACTCAAAAATAATTTCCACAAGCCAAGAAATTCATATCACAGCACTAAATAGAAAATTGCATTTCAAAAATGCACCGTAAACTTTAGCTCACAGGATTCAAAATCAAAAACTTTACATTTAGAATTTTCGAAAAAACGTTGCTTTCTCGATTGATTTTACACCTTATTTTTTTGTACACAGAATTCAAATTGCAATAAATTTTGAATTTTGGAAAAATGTCGGTATTTTGTTTTGTCTTTTACTTAGCGGCCGTCCGTCGCGTCCAGGTGAACAAAACTAATGAGATGCGATGCTCCCGCGCACATCTGAAGCTGAAAACTAAGACAGCGGTCTGAGACCTGCGCAGGAGTCTGTGCGTCGCCGAGATTTATGGCGATAGCTGTGAGGATTTAATTCTGTGTGGGTGTTGTTTGTTTTTATTTTTTTTATTGATTAAACTTATCTTACCTACTTCAATTAAGTGTGGAAAATACTACATACTGATATTTCATGTTTCTTTTTTGGCTTAACAATATTACAATATTAAATTTTACAAATTATTAATTTGTAAAATTGTAAGGACCTATTTTTGACGAATGATATCATCAACTTTTTGTCCGACATGGTGTTTTTATTAAACCTTTTTAACCTTATTCAAACAATAGATTATTAATTTTCTAAACATAATATTAACATAAATGGGATGTTAATATTGTTTTGAAAAGTTATAATTGAAATGACCGAAAAACCGTAAATAATTAACTAAGTTTCTTATTTTTTTACCCGACTACGGCAGTCAATTTATGTCGGCAGGTGGCGATCATTGAAAAATAAGACCCTTTTTATAACATAAGGCTAGGGCCATATCTGAGGAACATCACGTGCAGAAAATCTATAAATATCTTTGTTTATAAACATCTCATACTTAAATGGTACAAAACAGCACGACCAGTAAAGCTTTCGAAGAAATAATGATAGGATGCATCTACTTGAATAAGATGTAATAACATTTTTAATTACGTAGGTATTTAGTTTATTACTCATTTCTTACAAAACTGTTATCACTAAACAATATTTTTTGTAGTCATCTCAATTACCCCTTGAATTTGTACTAACATTTATATTATAGTAAATATGTACGTATGTGTATTATTTTGTAACCTATTTATGTAGGTGTACCTATTTTATGTATAATTAATTAATTATTTTAGTTATATTTTTTAATATTATTATTTTCTCTCAATCAGAAAACCGCCATCCTATCTCTTCAGCACCCTTGGTTGACTGGTACATAATGCCAAAGCCATGATGTCCGCCTTTGTACCTTATTATATGCGTGAAGTTTAAATATACATTTTATTTATTTAACCATTTATGTACACACATGAATATAAATAAACATACAAGAAGAAAGGAACAGAAAAATCAACTACATTTTTTTTTCCAGATCGCTTTTAGCGCTAAAACCGTCCATTGTGTCACCCTATGTAAAATTTCGACATTTATATCTAACTTTTATGGTGTACATATTAAAGAGTATTCTATTCTATTCTACATTTTTACCTGAAAATCGCTATCCGCGCATCTCAGACCGCAGCCTTACTACTTCCTATCGTTGCCTCACACATTACCACAGTTTGCCGTAACAGTTAGAGCGTCCTCCGCTATCGATAACAATGCCATTTATCGGTAGCCCAACTCAAATAGCGCGCTAATTAACGCGTAATGACGGGAGTAATGGATTCACGTGATTTTCGCGGATGTTTGTTGATGAAGGTGAGTTGCTACGGTGAGTTGGTGAGCAGGCTTTTCTTTTATGGAAATGTTAAGTGATTCTAATTAATTTGGGTCCATTAACTGCCAATGTAGAGAGTGAAAGATTGAAAAAAAAAAATGTTTTTAAACAATGTATCATATGGAGATAAGTCCGAAGAGTCCATTACGATTTAAGCTTGATTCTCCACGCAACGAATTACTTCAATATAGGTTTTTTTTCTCGATTTTAGGGTACAAATCTTGTACGCACGACGTTTGTTTCTTGTAAAAAAGGCTTTCCGAAGAAAAGCTATCACGATTATCAGTTCTTAGCACCAAGCAGCAGTGCTGTGTCCCAATTCAACGTGTACTGACGTGGCGCCATTGAAATGACGCCATTTAACATTTTTAGGGTCCCATGCGTCCGAATGTAAAAACGGAACCCTTACAGGATCACTCGTCTGTCTGTCCGTCTGTCACAGCCAATTTGTTCCGAATCTAATGGACTGATTAAGTGGCCCAAACACGGACGTGTAACGTAAATAAATGAATTTTGAATATGGGGTCACTTTTAGGATACAAATTAAGAAATTATAAACGTTTTATAAACTTTACCGTGTGACACATTAAATGAAAGGGCTTACTGTGAGGGTCTCAAATCTTTGTTTATAATAATTCGAAAATAAATTGTTTTAAAGTTATAATTTAAGAAAATAGACCAACCCTCCGGAACTACTGAGCTAAAATGTTTTAAAAATATACAGAAAATAGTTATAAACTTATAGATATACAGGAAACCCTAAAATAAGTCTGGTCTTAAACTAGCATGGTAAATCTCGCAATATTGTCAGTACTAACTTAATTTGCAGTTGGTATGTATGGTAGAATATATTTTTCAACTACAATGTTAAGTTTGTTCTTGGGATAAACTTAACCCAACTACGGAACCCTCCATTGTGCGTGGTCTGACAAGCACTTGGCCGGTTTTTTGAAGTGAAAACTTCTTTAGGCGCGTTGAGCACTTTTTTGGTGAACAAAGATCATGGAACTCACGTCATCGTCACCGAACGTTTTCCATGAGCTACATGTATACAGTTTTCACTTCTATCGGCAGTCCCCAAAGACTGTATTAATAATAAATTATAATTGTATAATTTACTATTTTTATGACATTTATTTTAAATACTTTGATTAGTTGATTACCTTAACTCAAACTGATATTATTATTTTTTAGGAAAAGTAGAGTAGTATCTTTCACATAATTAATTTATCTGCCATTGCTTCATTCTTAACTCTTTTTACCTATTGTGGTGTAGTAATTTTATTCTAGGTGCATCGTCTTCACATATAATTGTATAATGAATGTACCTATAAAAAATATTGTACAACATTTTAAAAGAGTATCGGTCGAGTTTCTTGCCCATTCTTCTCCATACGGAACTACCTTTTGGAAGGGGCGACTAGAATCAATTCTATTTTTTTGTAAATATTGACGTTTAAAAGTGCCTATTTGAAATAAACAATTTGACTTTGACTGCCCCGCATGTTTTTTTTTTGTTGTGCTATTTAGTTTAGTTTGTATACTTAGTTAAAGTTAACACCATATATAGGTACATATTATATATGTACATAAGTACTTAACATGTAAAGTGGTATCGTCATCGTCAGGGTATTAAACTCATTAGCATAGATTATGATGAGGCGGGTATACCCTCATCATTGTACTTTTGTAAATTGAAGATTATGATAAACGTAATTGCTTTGAAGATTATTGTTTATTACGACATTTTAAAGAGGGGCTCGTGACAAAATTATAATAATAATAATCATAAGCCCTTTTTATTCTGAACTTCTTTGCGTTGTGCTGTTTCAGTAGTTTATACAAGGTTATTTTTAAAACGTCAATAACCTCTTAAGAGGTCATTGTACTCATCATTATGAACAACTTTTACTATGGGACCAAACCTGAAATCGCGAAAATAAAATCAGTTGTTCCCTACATTTTAACGAATTATTCGAACATAAATGTAGGGAACAGCTGGTTTTTTTTCGCGATTTCAGTTTTGGTCCCATAGTAGAAGTTGTTTATAATGATGAGTATAATGACCCCTTAAGAGGTTATTGACGTTTTAAAAATAACCCTGTAGAATGTCTCTTAGTTCAGTGTGCCTTTTGGCAAAGACCTCCTCTAACAACTTCCACCGAGTCCTATCTCTCGCAACTCTTCTCCAATTTGGACCCGCTGCCGCTGTGAGCTTCAATTCGTCTTCCCATCTTTTATATTGTCTTCCCCTGTTCCTTTTGCCATCTCTGGGGTACCATTCTGTCACGACTTTACTCCACTTTTCTTGAACGCCTCTTCACATGTGGCCTGTGACTAAATTAGTCCCTCTTAAAATGTTGCCGGCGCGTCTGCCGCACGGGTTGATCAAATGTTAAGCTACGCTTGCCAAAGTCTGTTCGTGGATGGGTGACCATCATTCATCATCATAATTTCAGCTGAAAGACGCCCACTGCCGGACACAGCCCCCCCCCAAAGGGGGGTTGCCATAATCGCCACGCTTGGCAGGCGGGTTGGCGATCGCAGTATGGTGTTAGAATTCATAGAGAACGCTGCTGCCCATTCTCTAGTAAGTCCCTTAGTCGCCTTTTGCGACACCCACGGGAAGAAATAGGGTGGTGCTATTCTTTACGTCCGGTACGACACGGACCATCCATTCTCAAACCCAAACTCAACTCAAAATCAACTGAAAACTCAGCATTTATTTCAATTAAACCATTTACAGGCACTTTTAAACTGTCAAGAAGTCAGTCAGTTAGAAATATGAAGCTAGTTGCCCATTCCAAAGCGTAGTAGTACCTATGGAGAAGAACGGGCAAGAAACTCCACGGACACTCTTTTATATTAAAAAACATTTTGTTAAAAAAAAATAACCTACTTCCAAAAAAACACTACGAAGTGAAAAATAACTATAATTTCGGAAGTCGGTGTCTTTGGATCTGTATTTTAGTTTTTTGCAACCGACTTACGAAATTAAAGTTATTTTTCACTTCGTAGTGTTTTTTTGTTACTACTCGTCACGTCGAGTAGTCAGAAGTTCTGAAGTCTGACAACCAGTCTTACCTAGGGGTATCGTGTTACCCAGGTACTCAACGGAGTTGTGGAGGTCAGATTGGCAGTTGCTCCATATAAAATACTGGTATCCAGCTACATCCGGTTAGACTGGAAGCCGACCCCAGCATAGTTGGGAAAAGCCAAAGACAAAAAACAAAGTTGAAACAAAATTCTATAGATGTTATATACAATATGTAACAAAAACCATGTTGTTCCTTCTTCCTACGTTTTAAGAATCGGTATACATACGTAATAAAGCAAGTCATTTATAAAAAATATTCAATTTTTTTTTTTATTGTTATTATTAATATTTGTAATGTTTAACTGATTTCTAACCTCTTTCATTCTTTGATTTTGGCTTCTCGACTAGCCAATACTTATTTTTTTTAAATTATAATTCCACCAATGTTGTGCTTGTACGTCAATGTATACTCGTACGTCCCTAAAAGGAACAACAGGGTTTTTGTTACATACTGTATAATAACACTTTTTTCTTTTCTTTTTTTTTTTTAAATAACTTTGCCCCACACTAGGAATTTCTCCTGTATCGTGGGTGCGTTTACAAACATTTAAACTCACATACACAAACAGACAGACCCGGAACATCTACTTGTAGGTCATACAAATATTTGTTCCGTGCGGGAATCGAACCCGCGACACGCAGCGCAGCAGTCAATCGCTTAACCATTGCGCCAACCGTGCCGTCGACTTGTTTTTCTCTTTTCATAAGTTTTGTTGCAGTCGGTTTTTTTTTATAGTAACCTAACTCTGGTAAATGGGACATAACCTACAACATAAAATTGAAGAAACCACAATCAACAACAAAAAACACCGGTGAATTACTGTAAAAATACACCGCATAGACTTCATTCACTCTTCCTTCTTCGTTCAGTCTATCTCTCTGTGGAATGCACTCCCCCAGGAAATCAGGATAGCAACCAACCGATTATCCTATAAAGTTAAAGTTCGCGAGCACGTTCGCAAGAAGCTGGCAGTATCATCACAATTCACAACGGTAATGTTTTCCCATTGTTTGTCTTATTTGTTTTATTATATTTATTTGTGCCTAGATTTATATATAATTAGGCGTATAAACTTCGCGTATAAATTATATTTTATAGTTTTGAAGTAAAAATTCTTTAGGCACGCTTGACTTGGGGAGTAAGCTGGTTAATGCATGACGAGAGCGTTACGGAAGTGACGAGAGCGTTACGGAAGTGACGAGAGCGTTACGGAAGTATCATTAGTATTAATAATTGTAAGTTTTACTTCAGTCGTGTGGTCTAAAGCACACTCGTTTTTAGGTTTCCGTACCAAAATGCTAAAAAGGAACCCTTATGGTGAGATTAAGTCTATCTGTCTGTCTGTCTGTCACACCTGGATATCTCAAGAACTACTAATGCTATCAACTTGAAATTTAGAATAGTTTTAGATGACGTTTGCCCAACTATTTTGCAAACAAGAAATAAATTTAAATAATATATCTTTTTTCAAAAGGGACTGAAAAGGGGTCTTAAAAATTTGAAGTGGTTCTACTAGGGCATGTGTGGTATCATATGAAAGAACGCTGTTTGCACATTCTCAAATTTTTTTTTTTTTAGGCGGCATGGTTGCCGACTTTTGAAGAGAAATGTAAAAAAAATACAGTTTCACCCCCCCCCCTTATCTCCGAAGTTTTCATAGATAAAAATCTGAAATTATTCTATGTGATAGAAGTGTATGTAAAGATTACAGGAAAAATAAAACCTATATAGCAAAGGTTTTCAGAAATCATCAACATCATATATACGTACGGAACCCTCGGTGCGCGAGTCCGGCTCGCTCTTGACCGGTTTTTTTAATAGGTATATGCATATCTTTATATTTAAACTAGCTGCGCCCCGCGGTTTCACCCGCGTAAATCTCGATCTTAGGGGTATAAAAAAACTAACTCCGTTCTAACACTATTTTCGTTGGATCCCAAATGCTTAAAAAAAACTGAATGTTCAAAAACTTTGAGTAGTAATGATCAATCAATCAAATCAATCAAAAGTCATTTATTCAAACTAGGCTGAGAATCAGCACTTTTCGAACGTCAAAAATTACATGAGACAGTCCCCCAAAAACGCCCACCCATCAC
The DNA here is from genome assembly GCA_948098905.1 of Tiliacea aurago. NCBI lineage: Eukaryota > Metazoa > Arthropoda > Insecta > Lepidoptera > Noctuidae > Tiliacea > Tiliacea aurago. The sequence continues at coordinate 3,069,294 of OX402601.1, forward strand.
CACTTCCTAGTGCTTTAGCTGGGAAGAAGAAGTGGCGCAACAAACTCCCCAGCAGCACAGCTGTCTGTTCGCTTATAAAACTTGAAGCTATACAATACAATATAAAATAATTTGCATTTCGCAACACAAAACGTTAAATTAAGTTATTTGCCTTATGTTAGCTAGCACACACCATTATACAAATATATATATAATAATCGTCGAAAACTATACTCAAGCAGAAATAACGTAAACAAAACGTATCTAAATAAAAGCCTCCAGGCATAATGGGCGTGCCCGCTTAAATAAATAAAGTAAATAATGAGTATTATGAACTCTTAGTACCTACGTACTCCTGCCAGGGTTGCGAGTTTGTCCGAAAGGGATATCGTGGCCCTGGCACACAGGCAAATGAAGGAATACGGGTGGGTTTTAGTCAGTAAAAGTCTGACACGCCCTCCCGCTCAGCCCAGAGCGGGAGAAGTTATTTGAAAATTTCCCACCTAAAAAAAAAAAAAAAAGGGGTATAAAAAATAGATAGTAGCCGATTCTCAGACCTACTGAATATACACATAAAATTTCATAAAAATCGGTCAAGCCGTTTCGGAGGAGTATGTTAACTAACATTGTGACACGAGAATTTTATATATAAGATAATATTTATTCCTCAATTCTCGCTATTGCACCTACCACTGCTTGTCTCTGCATCAACCAAAGGTTCTGACGGGTTGAAAATTCCTAGGGCATTAAGTCCGCCTCTGTACATTTGTGTGCTTAATGTATTAAATAAATAAATAAATAAAAATAAACCATAAGAAACCTTCGATCAATAATTCGAAGTAAGAAACGCATTCATTTCTGCTAACATTAACTATTGCTACCTATCGATCTTGTATTGATTTCCTCCATTATTTCAAATTAATCCATACCAGGAAACCTAATGGTTTCCTTAGATTGCAGTACAATTAATAATAGACTACATGCACTATGTTTATGATTTCGTTCTATTGTACTGTCATTGCATTTGCACATAAAGAAAAATACGTTTATTTATGGTAAGTTCCTGACGCAAAAAAGGAACACAAACACAAAAAACCGCGTCGGCCCACGCACAATGAAGGGTTCCGTAGTTCGGATGAAATTCGGAATTTCCCCCTTCTATTATCGGACATCTAGACGCACTGCAGGTTACCATCCCTTCCTTGTTGCTATTCCACCAATTCGCACTAAGCGTTTCCAAATGTCTTTTATGATGCGCACAGCAAAACAGTGGAACCCTCTACCTGCGTCTGTTTCCGAACGCATACAACCCTAATCTCTTGAAAGTTAGAGTGAACAGGCTTCTTCTGGGTAAGCTCACTCCATCGTTGACTTTGTCTGTCACCTCTGCCCTAGACTAAGGTCACGAGCAAACCCAACCTAAATAATAAAAAATCCCAATAACAAACTTAACATTGTAGTTGAGAAACATGTTCCCCTATACATTCCAACTGCAAATGTAAGTTTGTACGCACAATATTGAGTGATTGACAGCTCAACAACATTCATTGCTTTATTTACGATAAAGAGCCGACACATTTTTCGAACATAAGAAGCAATGGATTAGCTATACAAGGTGTAACATAAATAAAGCACAACCTCTTAATGGGTCATTGTACTATGGAACCAAATCAGAAAACGCGAAAAAAAATCTGCTGTATCATACATTTTATATTCTCATACCTCGTCAAAATGTAAACAGCTGATTTTTTTTCACGATTTCAGATTTGGTCCCATAGTAAAAGTTGTTGATAATGATGAGTAAAATGACCCCTTAAGAGGTTGTGCATTATTTATGTTACATCTTGTATACTTCAAAATCATTCAGACTGTGATTGATACATGTTGTTTGTATATATGTCTTACGCAATTAGGCTGCAGAATGTATTCGAGGACCAATCTTTCTCAACTTAGATGTCTGCTCATCCCATAATTGTATCACGCTATTATCTGTTACGTGAGTCATTGAGAGCATTTCTGCCAGGTCGCAAAGAGTTGCTTACAATGAGTTGCGGAAGTATACCCGACCGTGAGTGTTACCGCTGCGTGCATGTCCGTTGTACGGCACGATACGATATTACGAAATGTCGTGACGTGAGTGACGTGTAAACGTGTTATTGTGATGAATTGTGTTGCAAAAGGTGGTAATTTCTACTTATTTGTACCAGCATATAAGTCTTTTACATATAAGCATAACTATGTTTTTTAACTATGGGTATTTTAAGTCCCATGTAATAGGGGCGAGCCTATTGCCATCAAATGGGCACAAATTCAGACTCCAGCTGCTACTGATAAATTCCAGATGGTATATATATAAGTAAATACTGATACACTGTTAACAGCCTATCATGGACTAGTCGCCTCAGTTCTGCGATATGGTGTTATTTTTTGGGGACAGTCAACAAACAGAGAAATTGTTTTCAGGATACAGAAAAGATGTTTACGTTCTATGTGTGGTTTAAAAACAACAGATAGTTGCATTCCGTATTTTAAAAAGTTAAAAATATTACCCCTACCAGCTCTATACATTCTGGAAACTGCATTATTTGTGAAAGCAAATCCACATTTATTTAAAAAACTATGTGCAGTAAAGAAAACGCCGATACGTGCTCAATATATTAACGAATTATGTCTTGTGAAATGTAAAACTTCTCTAATGAAGAAAAGTTTATTTGGTGGTATTTGCTCCACAATTATATAATAAAATACCCGATGAAATAAAATGTATGCCACTGCAAAAGTTTAATTCTTAATGACGAATCTATATAATTATAATGCTGACATAAATTTTGATATTGTACATTAATACTAATCTTTTGAATTTAATTGACTGAAATGTTTGACATGAAATGAAATTGACTCTGAATAAATTGTAATAAAATTTAATTTGCATGAATGTGTTAATAAAATTAGGTAATGAAATACTCTATTGTAATACATTTATCATTGTAATTGAATAATACTCACTTTAATTGTTTTTACACATCAAATATTTGTATGTCAATATTGGCAAAACATAGCGCACTTCCTAATTTTTAAGATCTTTGTCTGTAATTACCTATGTTTAACAAATAAATTATTCTTATTCTTATTCTTAAAACCCAATAACACTTAGCCCGACCCGGGAATCGAACCCACGACCAAGTCCACAAAGCATTTTAATCGCTTCTATATAATACTTTTAAACTTTATGGCATTTCTGCAACATCATAAAAGGCTAAGGTAACTCTTCAAGAGACTACGATAGTCCGTCGGATATCTACTAGTTTTTTGGATTGTAAAAGTAAGTTGGAATGGGCTAGGTACTAAATAGACACACAGATGATATGACGCAAAAACATGTTATTAGCTATTTAGAGCATTGTTTATATTGTGTGACAGGATATACAAGGCATTTGTTAAATAAAATAAAAATTAATGGTAAATATAGTTACCAGGTTATAACATTTTGGGGAAAGTTCCTAAATAATGTACGAGTATAACATCGCCGACATGGGGCCGAAAGGTTCTGACCTCGACACGGAAGACTTAGCGTTGGAAGGCTTCCCATAAGGTGGACCGATGACCTTGTGGAGGCCGAAGGAAACCGCTGGATACCGCGAACCGGTCAAAGTGGCGGGTGCTTGGGAGAGACCTATGTCCAACAGTCAGCAACAGTCTCGATTTACTGGTATGATTCAGAATTCAGTAAACTATGGTCCAACTGGCAAAATTCGAATATTTCAGTTACATTTAATGCTACAGTGATAGAATGAATGAATGAACAGAATATTCTGAAGAGCTTAACAGGAGATAGCAGAGCTTCATAGTAGTCTATAACTGCATTTCCCAAATAACCTCAATAGTAAATTAAATAATCAAATAAATAAACGCAAGTTACTAACATTTCAAAACTCACACGTCACGAATCTCGTGCCGTACCGTTCAATGGAAACGCGCACCGTCTTCCCCTTACGAGCGTACAAATTACCCATTATGATTCTTCCTTTGCGAGACGCGAGCCGCGCACTGCGTTTGCGTAAATCTCGGCTTGCTGAGTCGTATCTGACAAAAACTGCCATAATATCAAAAACAAAAAAAAAAAAAATTTTTTCGGTATTTCAATCGTTAGTCATGACAAAGTTGAGTAACTTGCTAAAAAAAGTAATACATTATTTATGTCATATTTCGCACGATTTTAGTAACTATTAAGGTTAGTCTTCGATTCGAAGATCTTTATAAACTGATAAAAATCATAATTGTGTTGTTATATGTATGTATCAAACGGGAGAATTAAATAAATTAACTGCCAGCAGCATTTGAGATTTGATTGGATAAATTGAATGTCGGGGCAGTCGAGGTCAGCCAAATATTTAGGGAATTGAGAGCCCTGAAGCCTTTCTTGATATAATGTAATACCATTAAACTAAGACCTTTAAAATTTTCCAAATGAAACAGCATCATCAGCTTATAATGTTCCCATTGCTGGGACACAGGCTTACGGGGACTTACAGGGACTACGACATGCCGTTTTCCTCACGATGTTTTCCTTCACCATTTTGAGCGCAGTAGTGAATGGTAGAATTTACACAAAGTACAGTGCCTACCTGGATTCTAACTTACGACCTACAAATCGTAAGTCGCTGTTCTCCAAATGAAATAAGTCCGCAAAAATATTCGTCGGTACAAATCGCACGCGCAAACTGAGTGCGTCAAAGCTATTAGCATTAATAAATGCCACAATTGCACAATAATTACACTATAATAGAAGTGTTCTAAAATAGAGGGCACTAAGAACAGACAAAATTGATGGAACAGGAATAAGATTTTTAAAGGCCAGAAAAAGGGTGCCTCTACCATGGTAGCAGGTAAATAAGTTAGCAAAGATTTACCGACATCTGATCATAGGTAATTATTTTTTGCTCATGTTCGATGAACAGTAATAGACGGATCTAAGTAGAAAAGGCCCCAGGAGGACAGATAAAGGCGTTATTGGTAATGCCCTTCAAAAAGGACAGGTAGTACTCGAAACCTCAGAACTATGATAGTGGACGGTAGTGATGAACGTCGACAAAGCAAAAGGCGTAGGTACGTAAGAATCACTAATGGCGTTATTTAACTTGATAAAAATGATAAGTTATTAAGTATGTGTGACTGTATGTCTGTAGATCTAACTCAATCATCCACAATCGGTGTTGTCGGCAACCCTGACATAGGTCATACTTCAAGGAAAGTTCGCGCCAAAATCTAAAAATAACTTCTGAAATCAATCAAAGAATCATATCACGCCGCTAATGACATGCTGCCTACATTAGTGCTAATTAATTCACTATAGTCTAGCTTAAAACAAGGACTATCACTATCAGAATTCAGCGCGCATTGGTCTTCCGCAAGTGTAGCTGTGTAAGGCCAAAATATTTTATAACTGTTAGAGAATAATACCAGTCGCACGGATTGATTGAAGGTTAAGTTACGCTTGCCGCGGACGGTTCGTGGATCCGTCCGCGCGGTCAGCAGACCATCCAGATTCCGTGCCTCTGAAAGCACGCTAAGCCGTCGGTCCCAGCTATTATACAGATTTTTAACAGTCGTTACGGGTAGAGAAGCCCACAATTCTAACAATCAGTCTAACCAAGGGATATCGTGTTATCCAGCAACTGGGTGGTGCAGGTCAGATAAGCAGTCGCTCCATGTAAAATACTGGTAATCAGCTGCATCTGGTTAGACTGGAAGCCGACCCCAACATGGTTGGGAAAAGGCTGGCAGATTGATTTGTTAGAGACGTTTAGAATGCTAAGACCACCCACACCCTAATTGCGTTTGAATCACAATTGGAATGATTTTGAAGTATATTGCTAATCCTCCATTGCTTCATATTTTATGTTAGAAAACCAAACATGAAATCGCGGAAAAAAATCAGCTGTTCCCTACATTCATGTTCTCATAACTCGTCAAAATGTAGGGAACAGCTGATTTTTTCGTGACTTAAGGTTTGGTCCCATAGTAAAAGTCGTTCATAATGATGAGTATAATGAACTATGAACCCCTTAAGAGGCTGTGCGTTAATTCCGGGACATGTTGTATATATATACATATCGCGTCTCTAATAAAGAGTATTCTATTCTATTCTGCAAAGGGGCAAGCAGATATGTATACGCACATTTCTCACAAGTCCTATGTAACAGGGGGCGAGGGTATTGCACACTACTCAATCTCTAATTTAGGCTTCAGGCTGCTCTTGAGAATATTCCGTATTTTAAAGAATTCATGACTTCTATGTTTCACTTCATCATCATCATCATCTCCCCGCCCCATGTCTCCTGTTACTTGAGGTCGGTGCAACACGTATTCTTCTTCCATTCCCCCCTGGCAACCGTCACGCTATCATTCAATCCCTTCTCGTTCCATCAAAATTTATGTTCATCATTCTTTTAGTCACTTGCGTTTCCTCCCTCCTAATCACATGCCCATACCAAGCCAAATGATTCCCTTTCAACTTTTCTTTTTTTCTTTTCTTTTTATGTTGTAGCGGCATCTACATCGCCACATTCGAACTACGTGTCACACTGACGTCACGCGAATCCTGCATCGCGCAAGCAGTTTACCGCGCGACTAGCATATATACAACGTCCCGACATCAACCGTTGGGCAGTTGCCCACCAGACACAATACCCTTCTGGTCGGAGGATCCTCCCTTTTCTATAGAGGATGAGTAAGCTTTACACCCTGTTCCTCATGCCTCTAAAATGTGTTTACTTAATTCTAACTAATATTATAAATGCGAAAGTGGTTTTGTTTGTTACGCTTTTACGATAAAACGGCTGAACGGATTTGGATGAAATTTGGCACATGGGTAGACCATGACCTGGATTAGAACAAAATACACTTTTCATCCTGACATTCCCATGGGTACGAGAGTTATGCGGGTGTAACCGCGGGGCGTAGCTATTATAAAATATTTTCTAAAATATAACTAGTCTTTAAGATCGCCTAGGACAAATTCAATGTCACAGTGTACATCTTACAGGAAAGATGTTCGTCTGAATACTATCGTATGATAATAATAGTCTAGGCGTTTAAGAAGTCTGCTGCATTCAACTACTGTCATAAAATTATTTATTGTAGCTTTAGACCCTGTTAGTATTAGACTACTGATGCATAAACATAACATAACGAGTATAATCCCTGAAGGGCGAACCCTTCACGAAGCAGAGGACCTAAAGTACACCCACATTTCACCAGTTATGTTTAAGTCCCATGTAATAGGGGCGAGCCTATTGCCAACAACCGGGCCACAAATCCAGACTCCGGGCTGCTACTGAGAAATTCCTAATGGAAAAACCCAATAACCTAGGACCTCGCGCTCAGCATAAGTCCTTGCGACTACAAGACCAACGAGGCGGTCCTTATACTGATGCCTTTCTGCATAGGTTTATTTATTTTATTTTATTCGGAAACTTGCACCGCCTTATTACAAAACAAGATTTATATTTTGACATGACTTAAACCATGGAGCCGTTTTTTGTAATAAGAAACTAACTGTGATTGAAATATGTTTCTTTATACAAAACTGAAAACTTTAGTTCGGTACTAAGTTGTCAGATTTGTATTAGGAACTTACCCCATAGACGGAATATAGTTCGAAATTCAATAATGGCTCCATGGTTTAAACCTGGAAGATAAACCTTGTTTTGTAATAAGACGGAGAGAGTGTAACTTATAAGTACAGTGTTCTTAAACAATATGAAATTGAAGGCCATTAACAAATTTCCACTAATAATAATATAGTAGTCTGGTTTGACTACATTTTTGTTCAAGATCAAATCAAAAGTCATTTATTTAAACTAGGCTGAGAATCAGCACTATTTGAACGTCAAAACAAACAAGTGGTCGCAAACCCCACCGCCTGTGCTTGGCAATGATAATAGGGTCACTTCCTTTTTTACATGTTTGACATAATTTTACGTTAAAGTAGTATATTAGTAAAGTTCATTCATCAACTTCAAGATAAGCTTACTAATGATCGCTATCAATATTATCAATACACAATCGGTGTTGATTGCGATCATTACAGATAACGGACATAATCAGCTCGTTAATAAACATTTTTTTTTTTTTGTGTGGGAAATTATCAAATAACTTCTCCCGCTCTGGGCGGAGCGGGAGGGCGTGTCAGACTTTTACTGACTAAAACCCACCCGTATTCCTTCATTTGCCTGTGTGCCAGGGCCACGATATCCCTTTCGGACAAACTCGCAACCCTGGCAGGCATTGGCCCTAGCGGACCCCGTCAGTTGGTGCTGACAACTCTTTGAGGCGCGCGTGGAATACGACGCGCCGTCGACCCGGGCCTGGTCGTTATCGGATGGTGAGCTACCCATCGGTCACCGTCCGCAGGCCCACGCCTACGGTGGCCGGAAATCGGCTTGTGACTCCCGACGCCCGGGGCAAACATGCACTACAAGCATTGGTTTCTTCCTCTTGACATAATCTCTTTAATATGGTGGCTTATTTTACCCTTCAGAAGAACTGATCAGGTATTACCTTAGGAGGAGTTACCTGTCACTCCGCAACCATTCCTGCAGTCCTCGGTGGAAGATCTCTGGATCAGCTTACGGATTAAAAATTCGAAGTCACGTGAATACGTGAACCTATTTATTTGCACTGTTTACTTGTGTAAACAAAACAAAGGGTTTTCGTTTTCGGGACAACTTCATAACTTCCTGGCCAAATTAAATCATACAGCTTTGAATAAAACTTCAGATGTGTTTTTAGTTTTAGGTGACTTTAATATGAGTGGAATCACGTGGGCTCCATCGAATACCCTTTCGTTGGTCCCAGTGAGTCCCACCACTAGTGATGAATGTTTGTTCGCGGACGAGCTATGTACGCTGGACTTTGGACAGTATAATGGGGTAGCTAATGGGTACGGAAAACTGTTGGACTTAGTCCTCTCAAATAAGTTAGCCTGTGTTAGTGAGTGTGTTGACCCTCTAGTGCCTATTGATCCCTATCATCCTGCGTTGTTAATCAATATTGACATCTTTGAAATACCTCCCCTTGACCATGCGCCGCGGTTGCGATATATCTATAGCAAAGGCGATTTTGATTCTATAAATAACGAGATTACTAGCACTAATTGGGAACATGAGTTTTCAATCCGATCACTGGATGAGTCGGTTGAGTACTTTATAGATACTTTAAAACAGTTTCAAAACAAGTATATACCACAAAAGGTAGTATGTAATAATAAATACCCAGTATGGTTTAGCTCATCACTCGTCAAACAAATTAAAGAAAAATATAAATATCTAAAAAAATTCAAGATTTACGGCAATAAATCTGACGAGTTAACTTTTAAATATTTGCGTGACAGAGTCAAGACTATGGAAGCTTCTTGTTATAAATGTTATCTTAGTCAAACTGAAAAATCCATTAAAGATAACCCTAAACACTTCTGGACCTTTGTTAAAAATCGCTACAACTCTAATTCTATACCTAATACATTAAAGTATAACGATGAATCATTACTCACTGGAGACTCAATTTGTGAGGGTTTTTCATCTTATTTCATGTCGACCTTCCTCAACCCCACTTCGTCTAATACTCCCAGCCCACCTCCTGGCTTCTCTTTTGATACTAACAGAACTTCATCTGATATTTGTCACATAGAAGTGAATGTTGATGCTGTGACCGGTTTGCTTCGTAACTTGGATCCAACTAAAGGTGCTGGCCCTGATAATATGTCATCTAAATTTCTAATTAAATGCGCGCCTTCTATTGCCCTACCTATATCAATTTTGTTTTCCAAGTCTTTGACTCAAGGTGTTGTCCCCAAAGTATGGAAATCTGCTTTTATTACACCCGTACATAAGAAGGGGTCTAAAACGGAGATTACCAATTATAGGCCTATATCCAAGCTGTGTATTATAGTTAAAATATTTGAGAGGATTGTCTATAACCAGTTATATTCCGCCTTTGCTAGCTCGTTCAACTACTTTCAGCACGGATTTTTGAAAGGACGGTCTACCACTTCTAACTTGATTTTATTTAATGATTTCATTGCGGATGCTATGGATAATGGTAAGCAGGTCGATGTGGTTTACACAGATTATAGCAAGGCATTTGATCGGATCGACCACGATACCCTGATAAAGAAGCTAAGCTACATGGGCATCCGTGGGGATCTCTTAAGGTGGTTCTCTTCTTACATTGATAACAGGTCCCAAGCAGTAGTGCTCAATAATTATATGTCTAGTTGGGTAACCATCCCCAGCGGAGTGCCTCAGGGTTCGTTGCTCGGTCCTCTGTTATTTGTAGTCTATGTGAACGACATCGATCAGTGCCTCCAGTCATCCAAACTATTATGCTTTGCCGATGAGATGAAAATATTTGCCACTATTTCAACGCTCGAAGATAGTCTAGCACTTCAGGCTGATTTGTATCGGCTTGAAGAGTATTGTCGGGCTAATAAACTAGATGTCAACCCATCCAAGTGTTCGGTGATCACTTACACTAGAAAACGTGCAGTCCTAGCCACTACTTATACTTTGGTGGGCCAGATCTTGTCAAGATGCAATACTATTCGTGACTTGGGCGTTCATCAAGACAGTAAGTTAGTTTTTGACACGCACATTGATGCAATTGTCAAAAAACCTTCTAAACTGCTTGGGTTTATTATACGTCTGTCTAAGTGTTTTACTGATGCTAAAACACTAAAAATATTGTATTGCACTTTTGTAAGAAGTCAGCTTGAGTATGCGTCTCAGATATGGAATCCACGTTATCATAAATACATTGACCGCATAGAAAACATACAAAGACGGTTCATAAAATATCTTTGCTTTCATCAAAAGATTCCATATCAGTCAACTGATTATCTTGGACTCTGTAAGAAGTATCATCTGCTACCACTGGTAGATCGACGTAAAATTGCAGACTGTTTATTCTTGTTGAAAATCCTCAATAACAATATTGATAACCCTGAGTTATTGTCAAAATTTTATTTTAATGTGCCAAGTAAAGCATTTCGTTTTTATCCACCCATACGTGTACCTCATACCTCTTCGAATTATAGGCAAAACAGTTATATTGTGCGCGCAAGCAGAAATTTCAATGATATATGCAAGGAATATGATTTTGATCCATTCACAATTAGTGTGAATTCGGCCAGAAGGTGCTTAAGCCTCAAATTTTTCAAGTAGCAGTAGGTTTATTATTTGTTAATTTTTTTTGTTTTTTCATAATATTTTCTCAGTTATATAATTTAATTGCAAACCAAGTAACCAAGTAATGTATATTATGTATGTTTTATATTGCTTCTTACATTTTAAGGCGATGTGCTTTTTTGTGTGTTGTTTTTTTGTTTTGCTCACACCATAATTTATTATTATAAGTCTATAAGTGAGGATTTGTAATTGGCTTTCTAGTGACTATGGTTTCTTTATTTTTGTCTGTTTTTAGTAGCTGTAAGTCCTCCATGTTTTAAATAAATAAATAAATTAATAGCATCAAGTATCATTATATCACTCCAAGACAGGATTGATAGTACCTACCTAATAGTATATTAATTATATTCTTGGTGAGAGCGTAGACCAAGACATACTCCCGACATACTCGTAACTCCTTAAGGCGACGATAACCGACTTTTAATGATTTTATACTGAAGATCACGTCTAAACGAGTAGTGTTCATGATTTGAAAAAAATATATGTTAAATTAGAGCATTTTCTCAATAACTTATTATGTGAATATTTTAGATTATGTTGATATTACATAGTGAAATTAATTTGTAAAGTTATGTCTAACGCGGATAATAAACTGAGAATGGCGCAAAATGTACCCAGCGTATTTTTCTGAAACCTTCACCAATTTAAAGATAATTTAATTATTTATCTTTTAGTATACCTACGTGTTTTATTAAAATACCTTTCGTTTTGTGTATAATAAATTAATAATGCGTCAAATTGGGGACAGCGCTCCTTGATGGGCGAGTCCTATTACTGGCTGAACGTACGACGCGTTGCGTGAGCTCAGTACAGAACACGCAAGCTAACCACTCAAGGTCACTGGCATATATCTGCGTCTTAAAGGCTCGTGCCGACTGGGGCGATATCGCGGGCCACCAAGTGGTAGCGCTGCCTGTCGCCTGTCTGCACGAGCCTTAAGGCAAAAGCGTCAGGGTAGCCCGCAAAATAATTCAAATTTTCTTATTTTTTTAAGGTCAGTATCGGGTTGTATGTTGATCTAAATATGATTCGCGGGCTACTATGCCTATCCCCGTTAATCATTATGACTTATTTAACCCTTCAGTTTGTTTGATTACTAAATAATAACGCCAAGTATTGCCACTTGAAACGAGTAGGTACATTTATCAATGAAACCGTGGATCACACATGTCGTAATAGCGGAAGCGATATGCAAATTGTACGCTCGTTCGTCTTGCGTCTCGGTACGATCGCAGGCCATATCCAGTTGATTCATTTAACCGGGCCCTTCCCGGTTTGTCTATCATCGTCAACGCGAGCATGGTCAAAAAGCTTGTTGTTTCATCCAGCACAAGTGAGAACTACTAACAAGCAAGTGAGAACGCGATAACATTGAACGAAAAATTGTGTGCGAAAATTTCATAAAACTTGTTCGAAAAAATATGCGTTTTTGAGCAAGCCTTACAAGTTTGTGAAATAAATGGTTGTCATTTAGAATCTCCATTACGTGTGCGAGGTTTCTATGAAAATATTTTCTTTACTTTAATAATTTAGGAGTACATTATGAACGGCTAAACTTCAGGCAATAGTTGATTTTTGCAGGCTTATACTGAATTTGGTTCTCCAAATGTTTGTTTTTGGTTTCATAGAAAGCTAGATATAGTGCACAAGATACCTATGAGTTCAAATTTTTTATAGAAAGATGTGTTACAACGCCATAATCACGTACACACGGCTACACATCCAGCTATACCGTTCCAATATACGCTGACCTCTCATTGTACAGAAATCCTACATAGTACGAGATCAGCTTATACTGGAATGCATAGCTTGATGTGTAGCCGTGTGTACAAGCGTTTGTATGAAAAGTATGACGGGTTGGCCGCTCTTAACTAGCTCAATGAGGACACGGAGATTTTTAAGTGCCTAGTGAAATCTTAGGCCCCCTTATTCCAAAAAAAGGTTTATCTTCAGACCCAGGTTCAAAACATGGAGCCATTATTGAATTTCGAACTTTATTCCGACTATGGTAAAGTTCCTAAACACAAAACTGTCAACGTGCCGAACTAAGTTTTCAGTTTTGTTTAAAGAACGGTATTTCAATCACTGTTACGTTCTTATTACAAAAACTGGCTCCATGGTTTAAGCCATGTCAAAATATAAATCTTGTTTTGTAATAAGACGGAGGGGGTTTAAGTATCTAGCAGGTCTTTATTGGACGGATTCATATAAACAGCTTAGATGAAGTCACCGTCGTCGTTATACCTAATCATAATGGTTTAATAAAGTCACGTGAAGAATTTAGACATGTGACAAAGAAAACTAAAATTTGGCTCAATTTCTCTCATGAAGGCTCTATCAATAGGATATAACATAGGCCACAGATAAGTATCTGCAGTAATTTCTTATTCATTGTAGCTTAATGAGCACTGCACACTCAAGGATTTTTCTAATATAAAAAAATATATTGCAATCATTTCGTCGCTTTCAATAAACCAGACGACGTACATAATTTATCCATTGCTGGAAATAGGTTTCTATTAGGGGGGCGATAACCGACTTTTAATGATTTTATACTGACGATCACGTCTAAACGAGTAGTGTAAATGATTTTAAAAAAAAATATGATAAATTAGAGCATTTTCTCAATAACTTGGTATGTGAATATTTTAGATTATGTTTATATTATATAGTGAAATTAATTTGCAGTCATGTCTAACGCGGATAAAAAACTGAGAATGACGCAAAATCTACCAAGCGTATTTTTCTGAACCCTTCACCAATTTAAAGATAATTCAATTATTGATCTTTTAGTATACGTGTTTTATTAAAATACCTTTTTTTTGTGTATAATAAATTAATAATGCGTCAAATTGGGGACAGCGCTCCTTGATGTGCGAGACCTATTACTGGCTGAAAGTATGACGCGTTGCGTGAGCTCCGCAAGCTAACCATTCAATGTCACTGGCATATATCTGCGTCTTAAACATCGTCACAACGACCGTCGCAAATGTGCAGGGTCGTTGTGACGATGTTTTTTGGCAATAATGTTTCATCGGATGTGCACATCCAATGAAACATTATTGCCAAAATCGGCAATTTGTCAAAATATGTCTTTATATCATCTACATATACGTGTCACATTATTTCTGCTATGTTTATTGAAATGAAGTTCTTTAACGCGGCTTGCGGTAGGAGGAAACTGGCAGAAATTGTCTCGTAACGAAAAAGCGCCCCGAATATGTCAGTTTAAAGTGTGAAAAGTTTTTGTTACAAAAACAAAGCATTTTGACACTTGAAAGTTGAGACCTACTTAGATACTTGATGACTCTGTATTAATACATAATATCAACGAGAGGAACTTCGTTCCAACTGACACTTCTAGAGCTTTTAATTTAGTATTATTACTTACATTTGTTTTTACAGAATGAGAATGGGAACCCAATATAACAATGTAATTGGGTATCACCAACTGCCACACGGAGACGTCACCCAAAAACCAATAAAACACCATCACCGTTTTTATCCGTCATATTGTTCACTGACAACTTCTAGCAACATGTAGCAGAAAATACGTCTTTTCAACGATGTACTCTGTTTTCCAATAACTCTTCCATCAGCATGAATGCGATATAGCCTCGGTAAATAGATTGGAATCAATGAACTAACTCGTTTGCCGCACTTGACTCGTGCGTACAACAAATGTGGGATCATGTGCGACTATATCTGTCTTCTTTTCCATTGAATTTATATTCGTCTTCCTTTTAATAACACTATTATAATAGTGTTCATAATTTACAACTCTGCCTAGCCCTTCGAGGATTACAGGCGTGTTATGTTATGTCATAATTTTGAAACAAAACCATTAATTTCGTCTAAACCTTAGCTATGGTCTCCTATAAACGTTGTCGGCCACGTCACGATGCTTCTATAGAAATGTACTGTTGTGGTCTCTTTCACACGTCAACGTCGGCGTCTTGACGTCGTACACGGCATTCAAACGCTTTGCGTCGCGTCTCTAGTTATTACGAAATTCCATTGCAGTGTCAGGTCCACGACTAACCTAACGCTGCAATGGTTCGACGTGTTCATTTTTCGACATTCGCGAGCAACAACTGAAGCGTCGTCATCCACTGCGGACGTATTGACCGCCGACGTTGTGCGATGCGCTCTGACGTCGATCGGAACGTTGACGCTCAAGTCAGACGTAGCTTATAGCATAAAATAGGAGACTAAAAAAAGCCTTTAAAACATCAATAATAAGCATGTCTTTTTCATTTGCATGCCCATATCCCATGTTACCTGTTCGGCACAAATTGTTTTTATCTTCCGTTCTCCAGTCAGCCGACTCTTGCTCTTTTGTCTTCATTAATAGGTATCATTCTTGACACAAACCCTCCACGTTTTCTATATAGGTACTCTCCATCCACGCACCTATCACAAAACTATACAGGAACGGTTTAAGGTTTTTTATTTCCACACCTGTCTAACTATAGGTCAAATCTTGCGATGATATTTTCACCCAGTTTCTGTAGTTTCAGTTTCCTAGTGAGTTGAAATTATGCACACACGTATAGTTTTGATGACAATACAATATTATGATGTCGTATTGCTGATCTGATGATGGATGCAGATGATGATGGTCCGTTAGACCAAGACATCAAAGAACGTTGAAGAAGACCACCTCGTTGGTCTAGTGTTCGAAGGTACTACTGCTGAGCTTGAGGTCCTGGCTTCCATTCCCAGGTCGGGCAGTGTTATTGGGTTTTTGATGTGAAAAATTCTTTAGGCGCGTTTTGGGTGTACAAAAATCATGGAACTCACGTCATCGTCACCGAACGCTTTCCATGAGCTATATGTATACTGTTATCACTTCTATCGGCAGTCCCCAAAGACTGGCCCGCATGTTTTTTATCAGAAATTGCCCAGTAGCAGCCCAGTTTGTGCCCCGTTGGTAGCAATAGGCTCGCCCCTAATTATATGGGACTTAAACATAACTGGCGTAATGTGAGTGTACTATAAGCATACCTCTTTCCTAAACCTAATAATAACGAAAAGTGAGTCCCTAATTAAACCAACGCAATTAAACTGAATGATTCACCGTTAACGATAATGAGGATATCCTTTACAACTAAGTTGTAGTAAACTTAACCTTATTAGTTAATACAGTACTCCATTAACGGAATTCTTTGAATATTCTTTTGGTTTGTACGAGTACACCGATCAAAAAAAGTATCGCAGCAATTCACACTTAATTAATAATGATTATAATGAATACCGATAGCACCATTAATGTATTAAATAGGAAGATATGGTTCGCGCTCCTCGATGTGGACCGCATAAATTAGGTGAAAGAACACAATCGACCTACATTACTCTCGGTTTGCGGGGAATACCCGAATCGTAGTTTGTTTCCGAGTTGTTATGGGTACGTAACAGTGACAATTATTGCTATCTCGTTAGATAGCAATAATTGTCACTGTTACGTAACCGTACGTACGTAGCGGGAACGCCCGCTACAGCCCGCGTAATATGTCTCTCTATTACGGTTGTCGAGCACATGACGCACGACATCGGGTCCATTTAATATTTACGTTAGAGAGTGGCCTATCTCAATTCTCAATTCTTTATTGCATTCCATATGTATTAATAGATGGTATAAAAAAGTAAAAGATCAATATGGACCCTGTCGGGCACAGCAAACCCCTATCAGCTTCCTATTTAATAAATCAATGGATAGCACCTTAATGAGTATAGAAATAGAACATACATTCAATGAAAGTTTAGAGTCTGAGGTTTCAACAAGCTAAGAAAAAAATTTAATGCTTTTAGTTTCAAGAGAGATGACCTGTGTTCTAAGACAACTGCCACTCCCCAAGTGTTGCAGAACATTTTTTGATCGGTGTATAATTTATTAATATGAAACAATACGACAGTTCCTTTAATTGACGCAAGCAGAATAACTAAGCGTATACGTTCTATTATTAGTGAGGGCAATGCGTCCGAATGCTTTATCTATTGTTTGTATGTATAATTTTGTGTGTGTACTATAGGTACACCTCTGCCCTTCCCTGCGGGGAAACAAGGCGTGATGTTATGTATAATCTTTGTAATAAAACTGGAATGCTTTTTACTGGTATTCAGCAGAAAAGTGAAGAGTTTACTGGTGGTTTGATCAATAAATCTACCCTAGCCTTTACCCTGCCATGTTGGGGTCGGCTTCCAGTCTAACCGGTAATAATACTTACCTGAATTTTACATGGAGCGACTGCCTATCTGACCTCCACAACCCAGTTACTGGGTAACACGATACGCCTTGGTAACACTGGTTGCCAGACTTTTGGGTTTCTGACGAGCAGTAACGACTGTCAAAGATCCACGAATGACAGCCGGGATCGACGGCTTAACATGCTTTCTGGGGCATGTCTTGGTATGGAATGGAAGGTCACCCATCAAAGGACCGACCCCGGCAAGCGTTTCTTAACCTTGAAGATCTATCTGTGCGGCTATTCTTTTATAGCCACGAGAGGTATTCAGCGGAATTGTGGAGAGCTTATTGTTGATTTGATATCGTTGTTATAACGCAGCTAACCTTTACAATGATTGTGGTTTTCAGAAATACCTAAGTATTATTTCACACATCCAAAAAAGTCAAAAGTCAAATTATTTATTTCAAATAAGCACAAAAGGCACTGTTGAACGTACAAAATTTACAAAAAAAAATAATTGATTCTAGTCGCCCCTTCCAAAAGGAAGTTTTGTATGGCGAAGAATGGGCAAGAAACTCCACCGTTACTCTTTTAAAATATTTTACAATACTTTGTATGGGTACATTAAATAACTGTGAATACGATGCACCTAGAATAAAATTGTATTGTCATTTTATTACACAATATGTAAAAAGAATTAAAAATGAAGCAATGACAGATAAATTAATTATGTGATATACACATGGTGCTCACTTAATATTTACAAATATTGTAAAAAAGATACGTTTTCCTAAAAATCAACTAGTTGGTCAGTGTGTGAGTTAAGGCAATCAGTATCACAGAATGTAAAATAGATGGCAGAAAAAATAGCAACCAGTTTGATTTTGTCTAGAATTCTAGATGATGATGGTACTCGTATAGTGACGTGGAGGTAATAACTAAAGAAAGTAAGAAAAATGTGCAACAATCACATCATTGCAGTTTGCACGCCTCACTCAGCGTATGAGAGTACTCTATTCTCGATATGTCACCTTGTCAAAATTTTCCAACATAAAATCGTCTCTATATTCTCAGTTATACATGGAACTCATATTAGCAGGACAGTTTTAAAAACTAGAGACTTGACATTATAAGATTAATATATTTTTACTTTTGACAAAAATGTAATTAACAAAAGTGCAGTGCTTTCCGTTGGGAAGTGTGTCTGTTACTGGTACTTATAGAAGAAGATTTAGATTAATCCATTTTGGGTGGCGTCGTGAATCGTGACGTTGTCGTCACGATACACGTCGTCTCCCACAATGTTGCTGTTGTTGTTGTTTTCTTTCATGCTTCGGATGAGCCCTATTGATTTTCGCTATCAAACTCATAACCGTTCAAAACAAATTAACAAAAATCGATTAACTTTCATAGATTTTTTTCAGTAAAATTTATCGTCAACATGCTTTTCTTTGATGCGTGCACTTTTGTACTTTTAAATTTTTTGTTAATTTGCACTCTGTAATTCTTTTGTTTGTGTCGTTATTGGGACATCAAAGATCGAAAAGCTGGCCGAGTTTATAATAGGTTGAAGTAAGTAGGTACATAGGTATGTGTGAGATGGAATTTTAATATTCTTTTTCCGGAAAGATACAATTAATTTAGCGCATAATTTCAGGGTTTTATTAACTTTTTCTTAGCCATGACCAATAAAAACTTTATTAGCATTACGGAAAACACTATAGGAATTAATATTGTATTAATCTGTGTTTGTTTCTCTAAACTTTTTTTATTATTCTATGAGCTGGTATAAACTTAATCAATAAGTACAGTCCTATCTAAAATACAAATTTTGGTACTTACAGTCAATAATTTGCGACGGAAACGTTCACTAATGATGAGACACAATTAACTATCTACTGTTGTAAGACTCCCGGGGGGGCACCGCGCCTCAAAGGACCAAAAATATAGTAATTAGTTTCGTAACTACCTACCAAACAATTTAAACAACAATATTCACAAATTAACACATTTCCACAACAATGTTCGACTCACGCGCAAGCTCGCAACTAAATTATCTGACAATAGGGAACTAATTAACGTCGCTTGCATCTTTGATAAGTAGTTCCCTGGAGAGAAAGACGTGTGTGCAAACAATATCATTTATACTCGTTATGTGTCGTAATGTTCGTGAGAAAATATTGTAGATGCGACAGTGTTTTAGTGTTTATCAGTAAGTACTTAATAATGATAGAACGCCAGCTGCACCATCATAGTCCTTCTGCTTCGTTTACGTTCATACAGCTGGTCATACACGCACGCTGGTTGCGAGCACTACGCTCCTGATCTTTCTGAAAAAACTCACAAATATAATTATAACGACACTATAATTATGTCCTTCCAGGACGTCCCCTCCCGGCGTTTTCACTTACATCTGCCTTGTAAGCAGGGACCGTACAACCCCGGTTAAGAGTTAAGCCTTTCGAAGGGGTAACCCATTCAATGGGTTACCTTTATCATGATGTAACCCATTGAAAGGGTTTTATACTAGAAACCCATTGAAAGGGTTACATGATAACCCATTGAATGGGGTTTATACTTGAAACCCAGTGAAAGGGTTACATGATACCCCATTCAATGGATTCTGTACCTACTTGAAACCCAGTAACATGAAAAAATCATAATAATATTGTTATTTGGATATCCGGTCAGCACGCGTAGCATGACCATGAACCAAAATGGTCCCTGAGTAGAATAGAGATAGAATTCTATCTCTATTCTACTCAGGGACCATTTTGGTTACCATTTTAGAAAAACCCTATCGATAACCCTTTCAATTGAAAGGGTTTTTCTAAGCAGTTAATCAAAAACCCATACGGTGTGGGTAATTTTGAATGGCTTAAATTAAGCCGTTCAAAAGGGTTACCCACATCGTATGGGTTTTTATCGAAAACCCTTTCAATGAGTTACCAAAATTTAATTTATGCCGTTCATAAGGGTTACCCATACCGTATGGGTTTTTGTTTAACCGCTTAGAAAAATCCTATCGAAAACCCTTTCAAGGGGTAACCAAAATGGTCCCTGCTTGTAAGACATAGCCCTTGCTTATTGAAGTATAACTTCTTTACGCACGCTTGACTTGGGAAGTAAGCTGGTGAATGCGTGACGAGAGCGTTACGGAAGCGAGCGAACGCCAGTTGACCTTTGAGATCCCAGATATAAGTTAGTGAAGATAGAAAGAGAGAGTTACGTTTCGTAAATTACTGTAGGGGCAAGAGAGAAAGGTGCGAGCACACATTTTCTTTCTCTGTTTCTCTCATAGCCGGTTGCGTTTGGTATATCAAAGACACAGTGCAGACCTATTGTTGTAAGTAAGTATAATTAGTATTACTATTTGTAAGTTTTTCTTCAGTCGTGTGGTCTAAAGCACACTCGTTTTTTTTTTTAGAGGGGACGAACCTATATAACAAATTCACAAGCCTAACGTGTCATCATGGAATCATGAAGTATGTGTATCGTGTCATTAAGGGAAGATGAGTTGAATATCAGCGTCAGGCACTAGTTGTCTGACATTTTTGCTGAACTGGGCCTTTTTGCCGCAGCTGCCGTGAGGCGCACTTTCCTGCAAATTTGTTAACTTTCTTACACTTTTTATTTATTTATTTTTTACAGTATAATAATTTATGTTGTGTTGTGTGCCTTTTGGTCTGTGCTTAATAAATGTATTTTCTTTCTTTGTGCGCGTTGAGCATTGTCCCCGTGGCTTGCTTACTACTGTTTAGATTAAGAAGAATAGGTAATAATCTTCTCATGTGAAAAAGACTAGATAATTCGACACCGCGTGCTGTAGATTTCAGTGCTAAATTCCATAAAATACGTTTACTTGCGGTAAACATGACGCAAAAAAAGAACATAAATACAAAAAGAACAAGTAGGGGGAAAATATGCGTCACATCCACGCAAAGCGGCCACTGCTCAGCATAATGCTGCGACCCTATGCGAGACAGAGCCCCAGCGCTGGTTTTCAGCGACAGCCGGCGTTGACGTGATGACGTCGACCGGTCCATCGATGTTTATTGTCACTAAATACCCTCGCTGTTATTTTTGTTGTTAGTTAATTTTAATTAAGAACTTAAGTTTGGTTTATTCTCTAAATTATGTGGTCGATGATTTTGGTGCACGGTAAAACTCTAATGAGTTTATATTTGCGTCAACTTTATATGTATAAAAATGTAACTGTATTACTAATAAATGAAATGAAATGCAAGTGGTATCATAGATTATCATCGAAAGTAGGTAAATGATGCTGAGCCTTGGCGGTACTCTTTATTATTTACATCATTAAAACCACAGATATTAATGTAGATATTGCGAATTGAGGTGAGTCTGTAGCTGCAGTAAACTAGTGAAACCAAGATTGAGCTAAACTGTGACGCCAGAGTTGAATCATGATTAAACTAGTTAATAAACAATGCACTACCTTGGACATCGAGCTATATCATTATTATTAAAGTGATTGACAGGTAAACGACACGTTGATTACACTTTGTTTTGACTATAATTTAAAGATATTGATATTGTTCGCTATACATATACAGGGTCAAATTTAATTAGCAGTATCGTATTTAGATATCGATACCCAACACATCCACGGAGTTTCGCTAGCTAATTTAATTTGACCCTGACACTTTGTCACAGACAAATAAACTGATTATTAACTTATATTTCAAATAACTAGTCGTTAACCCCAAAAAATACAATGTTTTTTTTTCTTTTTTTCGTTTTACGTATTTAGATATCGATACCCAACACGACTGCGGCGTTTCGCTAGGTAATTTAATTTGACCCTGTATAGTGCAGATATCATAATTTGAATATATCAGAAAACTTGCAGGCAAATTTTTATCACAGACTCGGAATAAGAATCGCTTTTAGTTTGACAGTAAAATCAAGACTACTTTACTTTTTTTCTAACCACAATATGTGTTACAAAAGTAGATCTATTTTCATAAAACCCTCATTAGGGCCTGTACACACCACGTTTTTAAACGCGCCGTTGACGCGCGTTTTAGAAACGTGTCGCGACGGCGCGCTTTTTTCCTACAGAATAGAATGACTCGCGTGCTTATCGCGTCTGATCGCTACAAACGCGCGTCAACGGCGTGTTTAATAAACGTGGTGTGCACAGGCCCTAATGAGGGTTTTATGAAAATGCATGCTAACAATTTGCGCCACTTCGACAACGAATCATTCGTTTTGTTCATTCGTCCGTCATTCATTCACGACTAAAGAAAATATAAGCGCTTTGACAATTTTGACAGGTCCTGAACTGACGTCTCAGTGCTGCCAGAAAACCCTCGTTATGTAAACACTATCTCATGCACATCAGTGGTGAAGTAGCTGTCACTAATGACAACTGTTAATCACCACGAATGGCGGTACAAACAGTTGAAAGTGAAGCATTCCTGCACGAAAGGCGTGGTGGTGTGGTGATGAGCCAGTTTAGTGATATATCCAGCTTAAATACGGAATGCGCAGGATTCTCCACTATCCATTATTTATCAGTCATCATCACAAAGCAAACCGACTAAGAAGAGTGGCCATCTTCTAAACAATGACTTGTCCTTCCTTTTCAAATCTCCGAAGCACCTCGGAGATAAAATTTGAATAATTACGTTTGAACTAAGTGGAGCACACAATATTTACATAACACTGTATTCTGTGAAGAACAATATTGTTTAGCTCGTTCAGCTAATATTACAGTCATGCATATACACATAATTTGTTCTACGTTCATAAAAGTATTGACGATGACGATTGTCAACTAAAGACTAGCCCGTTGGTCTAGTGTGGGCTCTAATTTATTGTGTTCACTATGTGGGATTTTTAGGGTTCCGTAGTCAATAAGCAACCCTTATAGTTTCGCCATGTCCGTCTGTCCCCGGCTTAGGTCAGAGACGCTTAGTACTAGAAAGCTGGAATTTGGCATGGGTATACATATTAATCACGCCGACAAAGTCGTAAAATAAAACCATGAAAAACATTTTTTTTAGGGTACCTCCCTTGCACGTATAATGGGGATAATTTTTTCTTTTCTTGTCTATTCCATGGTGTGGGGTATCGTTGGATAGGCCGTTTAAAAATATTGTGGGTCTGTCGAAACCATTTATCAATTCAGCAATCCGTTTGCGTAATATTAGGCTTTAAAGTGCTATTTTTTGTTAGAGTCCAGTGTCCCCCCCTGCCTGCTAAATGGTTGGTTTTGGATATGTGAAAAAAATCATGGCAGTAGTATACATAACGAAATTAAAAGGAAAACTATCACAGCTAAGTAGAGTTAACAAGTTAACGAGTAATAGTCGACCAACTTAAATTTGCAGTTGAAGAATTTACCGTAACGTATATCGGTGTATAGGAGAGCATGTTTTTCAACTAGGTACACAGGGCTACACATCAAGCTATACATTTCCAGTAAACGCTGACCTCTCATTGTACGGAATTCCTATACAATGCGAGATCAGCTTACACTGGAAAGGTATAGCTTGATGTGTAGCCGTGTGTATAATGTTTAGTTTGTTTTTGGGATAAATTCATCTTGGGATGAAGACCCGCACTTGGGCAGTTTTTTTTTTCTTTAAATATTTTACTTTTTTTTACTTTTTCTCAGTTACTTCTAATGATGGTCTGGCATTTTGACCACTTTATGCGGCCTACCCAATTTTCCTTTCTTTGGTATTGTTCGTCGAATCGTTGAGCTCCTTAAGTCATGAGTTGAGCTGCACGATTACTGAAAAATGCTTGCACTGATTGGACAGGTCCACTCAAATTTGTGTGATTCTTTCCTCAAAAGACCATTTCAGACACGGATCTACATGGTCCTCACATGATCTATGTCTGGACTTTAAAAGAGACTTTACCCCTGAGTTTGTTCCCATTTCTTTTCAGGGGTAGTCAGATAGGAAATGTCGGCTACATCTAGCTTATTTTTTAATTTTTAGTATGACGTGTAACAGTGATTCTGATATCCTATTTTCAGAATAAACGATTTCATTACATTTCATTTCAGTGTTCGCAAGCACTACCGCTGAGCATGAGGTCCTGTTTTCGATTCCCGGGTCGGGTAAAGTGTTATTAGGATTTTCCATTAGGAATTTCTCATTAGCAGCTCGGAGTCTTGATCTGTGCCCGGTTGATGGGAATAGGCTCGCCCCTTAATTACATGGGATTTAAACAGAACTGGCGAAATGTGTGTGTACTATAGGTACCTACACCTCTGCCTAACCTTTTGGGGATTACAAGCGTGATGTTATGTTACTGGCAGAGGATTGTGGGCACGTTTACAATCATCTGCCAGTTAGCAATGTTACAAACTAATCTATACTTACTATGTGATAGTGTTTGTCTGTCTTTTTCGTTTTCATGGCTAATCCGCTGAACCGATGTTGATGACATTGAGTTAACAGATAAACAACATCCCCTTATTACAAAACAAGGTTTATCTTCAGACCCAGGTTTAAAACATGGAGCCATTATTGAATTTCGAACTTTATTCCGACTATGGTAAAGTTCCTAAACACAAAACTGACAACTTAGTACCGAACTTAATTTTTAGTTTTGTATAAAGAACGGTATTTCCATCACAGTTACGTTCTTATTACAAAAACTGGCTCCATGGTCCAGATTTATATTTTGACATGGCTCAAAAGCCATGTCAAAATATAAATCTTGTTTTGTAATAAGGCGGCATAAGTTTTTGTTTATACTAAACCCGTCTGTGTGGTGCCGGACGTAAAGAATATCACTCCCCTATTTCTTCCCGTGGGTGTCGTAAAAGGCGACTAAGGGACTTGCTAGAGAATGGGCAGCAGCGTTCTCTATGCATTTTAACACCATACTGCGATCGCCAACCCGCCTGTCAAGCGTGGCGATTATGGCAAACCCCCCTTTGGGGGAGGCCTATGTCCAGCAGTGGACGTCTTTCGGCTGAAATGATGATGATAATGATGAAACCCGAAAAGGGGTCATTGTACTCATCATTTTGAACAATTTTTTCTATCGGACCAACCATGAAATCCCAAAATAAAAATCAGCTGTTCCATACATTTGTGTTCACTGAAATCGACAAAATGTATGGAACAGCTGATTTTTATTTCGCGATTTCAAGGTTGGTCCCATAGAACAAGTTGTTCAAAATGAAGAGTACAATGACCCCTTTTCGGGTTTAGGTTAAACAAACACGAATGTTGTATAGCTTAAACTCAGAGAAAGGACGAGAGATAAAATGCACACAGTGTGCAGAAATGTACTTACGGGCGAAAAACATAACTCTTCTTTGCAGGCCGGTAAAAAGTTTTTGCCTAAGGTGAAATCCGAACTTCACACAGACGAAATCGCGGGCAAAGAGCTTAAAGTCACAAGATTTTAATATCTGTTTAGAAATGTTGCAATGGCTAGATTTTCCTCGTTTTGCAATCGAATGCAGGTGTAATTCTGCAATACCTACGTAACTTTGTATAATTGTGAGCCCTAAAACTGGCACTATCGGTTTTCCTTAAACTAGTAATTATCGCCTTGTATGGAAATGCATAACAGATTTGAGTCGGTGATAGAAATGTTAGCCTAGATTTTGTAGTTCTAGAGATTTTTAATCAGATTTCCTAGTTTTGCATCAATAACAAGAAATACAGTACAGTATTTACTTATAATAATACTAGCAGACCTGACAGACGTTGTCCTGCCCGGACAGCGCCATCTACCGGATCTAATGGTGAATCTAAACCACCCAGGAACCCCACTCAGACACACAAACAATTACATCAAAATCGGTCAAGCCGTTTAGGTGTTCAGTGACATACAAACGTATACATAAGAATTATACAGGGTCAAATTTAATTAGCTAGCGAAACTCCGTGGACGTGTTCGTATCGATATCTAAATACGATAAAACGAAAAAAAAAATAAAGATTTGAGGCTTTTTTTTCTGGTGTCAATGACCACTGGCAGTGAAGTTACTTGAAGTAGTTAAGTTTTTGTTTTATCGGGTTTAGTTATCGATACCCATCACATCTGTGAAGTTTACACAGGAAAAAAAAAACAGTTTTTGACTCATATTTCAAGTAACTAGTCGTTGGCCCCAAAAATATATGTTATTTTTTCTTTTTTTCGTATTTAGATATCGATACCCAACACGTCTGCGGAGTTTCGTTAGCTAATTTAATTTGACCCTGTATATACTTATTTCCAACCCATATTCATCTACTACTGGTTATGCTTCTCCACTTTGGATTTGCAAAGTTTAATACTTACATTAGAAAGACCTTAGCTTAGATATACTCAACAAAGCTTTTCTTATAAATTTTCACTATAAATAATATCCACAAAAAAATAAAATTTAAATGTCTGTTTGTATTGTCAAAATAACAAGTTTTTACTGAATGCATTATGAAAGTATATACGGTACTTTTTATAATAAAGAAACAATTTTTATTTTTTTGACTGTATGCTCCGGCTAATCTAAACGGGTGGACGGATTTTGACGGGACTTTCACTGGCAGATAGCTGATGTTATAAGGTGTAACTTAAGCTACTTTTGTGTTTGAAAAGCAACAGCGGGCTGCAGCTAGTACAAAATAAGTTTCGCAACCATTTAACGCCAGATAGAAAATAGGGAAAGTCGATTAAACATGTGTAGAGACCGCAGCCGTAAGCATCTAGATTTCTTTACCTGTCCTAGACCACCTAACTAGGAGAAAGATACCTAATGTATATTCAAATCCTTGTTTCCAATGATGTTATTAATCGAATATCAACTATTCATAAAATAATTTTAATTCTAAACGATTCCTATTTTAAGTTAGTTGGTACTAAATTACGTTGATCTTGCAATATTTTTTTTGTGATTTCATTTTTGTTTTTTTTTTATCTGGGTTCGTTTATCGATACTGAACCTACCCTTAAGCTATGGCACGCAGTTACTTTAACACCCTGTATACCGGTGTAAATTAAGTTCAAAATCACAATATTATATTTCACATAAACCTACATGGGCACTTATGAAACGTCAGAAGCTAGGTGCACGGTTCCAATTGGTCGTTTCCTATGGAGAAGAGCCGGCAAGAAACTCCACGGTTACTCTTTTAAAAATAATTGTATTTTACAGTGTTTTCAAATTACAGTGTTAATAGGTATGGGAGGACGGTGTAGGCCCGTCAACAAGTACCAGATACTTAACAAAATAGAAAATGGTCTACAAATCTACAGTCTATTGACCCGACAACGTTGTCACATTCACAAAATATAAAAGATAAATACTTAAAATAGTAAAAACAAAAACCTATTAAACCAAATTGCCATTACAACTGTAACAAATCTGAATTAAAATCCTGTCCACGAAAGCCGCTATAAATAGTTAAAATTGTAGGTATATAATGTAAAACAATGAAAAGATTATGTGAAGGAAGTATGTAAAAAAGTTAAAATCGTAAGTTGGTTGATTTGAGAATGACTAGCATTATCTAAAACTTCTTATAAAAGTTGAAGTGCAAACTCAACTTGAAATGAAATGAAATCATTTATTTTGTAAATAGAATATTAGAATCACTTTTACAAGTCATATAAAAAATTAAAAAAGTAATCTAGATGTAGCCGACATTTCCTATCTGAATCATTTACCCCTGAGAAGAAATGGCGAAACAAACTCAGGGGTCAAAGTCTCTTTAAAAGTCCAGACATAATCTTGGTCAGATCATGTGAGGACCATGCAGATCCGTGTCTGAAATGGTCTTTTGAGGAAAGAACCACACAAATTTGAGTGGACCTGTCCAATCAGTGCAAGCATTTGTAAGTAATCGTGCAGCTCAACTTCATGTGTGGATAAACGTGTTTGGAAACTTTAAAGCGAACGCAGTATAGGTAGGCACGAAGCAATGATTCAGTAGGTAGTTCACATATGAACGTTACTGAAGAGGACAATAGTCGCAAGCGCAGTTTTGTATTTAATTTCACTTTATTTCTAACTTTGAAAGACGATACGATACGAAAGAAGGTACTGGGATTTTGATAAAATTTTCCTGGTAAAAAAAGGTAAATGGTTGGTAGATTCGTCCCAAAGATAAGTGCTAGGCTGTTTGTACTTTCCATTTATATCCTTATTTCTCATACCTACATTTGCTGATGAGTAGTACTTATACAGGATGTTATAATAACTGCGTGCCATAGCTTAAGGGTAGGTTCAGTATCGATAGAGAAACCCGGAATAAAAAAAAAACAAAAATAAAATATCAAAGAAGAAATATCAAGCTAATGTAGTACCTACTAACTTAAAATAGCAATCGTTTAGAATTAAAATTATTTTATTTGACTGTCCTAAGCCCGTTAAAGTACGAAGAGACTTATTTTTATTTATTTTTTATGTACATACATTTTTTAGTTTTTTTTTTTTTTCCGGGCTCCTTTGTCGATACTGAACCTACCCCTAAGCTATGGCACGCAGTTAGTTTAACACCCAGTATATACTCTGATTTAGTACCTCCCCAGATTCGTGAATCATAGGAAGCATATCCCTACATCTGCTTATCCTTTTGATCAACAGATTCTTGAAGATACACCGATTATTTATACAGCATTATTTTTAGTGTATGCGAAACCTGATCATAGTTAGTTCAGAATAAGGAACTGAATCGATTTCAATAATTTTTACACCATGTTATATTTTGTCCCAAAAATATTTAAGTGTGATGGAAAATGTTATCACCATTTAATTACTTACAATACAATCGCCGTACGGTTAGGTACTCGTACCTACTGCCAAATTATTATTAATGAGTGCAAGATGACACTGGAGGCGCGGGGGTGCCGTTAGCATGTTTTTGTACCGACAACCCGGTAACATAACAAGCTTATAACTATGTGATTTTTCATGATACAGTTTTGAAATTTTGTACATAGAGTCTTTACATAAAAATACTAGACACGTGTTTCGGGTTTCGCATATATTAATACTAATATTGTTTAATATTATAAATTAAAGTCACTACGTAACGGATTTTGATGCGGTTTTCATCATCATTTAGACAAAAAACTTACCTACATAATAATAGGGTGAGACTAAATTAGCTAGAGACACTCTGCAGACGTGATAGATATCGATATTTAAACTCGCAAAAATAAAACAAAAAATATTTTATGGTTTTTTTTTGGTGTCAGCGACCTTTTTTTACTTGAAGTTAGTCGAGAAAATCTGTTTTCTTTTGTTTTATCGTTTACACACAAAAAAACTGATATTTCAAGTGACTACACAAACTACGGTCCATGAACCCACAAAAAAGAACTAAAAATATTTTTTGTTTTATCAGGTTTAGATATCGATACCCATAACGTCTGTAGAGTTTCGCTAGCTAACTTAATTTGACCTTGTAGGTAATAAATAAATCTAAATGTTTTGTCAACTCGTAAAAACCGCGTGAAGCAGTAAATAAATAAAGAACGGCATATATTCTCACAGGAAACTGTTAAATCAGAGTTAATCCGTTGCAATCTCAGAACTGCGGCGTGACGTCATCAAGAACGCAGCACACTCTTGAGTGTAGTGCACTTGTTTATTTAATTTAAGAAAAATGTATGATGATACTTAAAACTAAAAACTTATTTTTAATAAGAATTATTTTCTTTGTAAACTGTACACACAGCCAAAGCGATGGAAGTGCTTAAAAGGAGGCTCCAATCACAACTAAAACAAACGATTGGTACAGAAATAAACATTTTGTATTTTGTTTTTTTTTTTGTATTTATATTTCAGTTATAATTTGCTCAGGCGCAACCCGCGCCACTTACGGTCATACCGCAGGTACAGAAACTTACACCATTAAGGCTCCCGCAGACAGGCGCGAAGCGACGATGCGACGCGATTTTGGTAGAACGATTTCCATAGAAATTATTCTACTAGAGTCGCGACGCGCCTGTCTGTGGGAGCCTTTATCCAATTGGCTGAACCTACTTTATACAATATTATTTTTAGTATATGCGAATTTATTTTTATGTAAAGAATCTATGTACAATTTTTCAAAACTGTATCATGAAAAATCACAAAGTTATAAGGTTGTTAGTTGTTATGTTATGAAAAATCACAAAGTTATAAGGTTGTTAGTTGTTATGTTACCGGGTTGTCCGTACAAAAACGTGCTAACGGCGCCCCGCGCCTCCAGAATCGTCTTGCGCTCATTGATAATAATTTGGCAGTAGGTACCTAACCGTACGGCGATTGTATTGTAAGTAATTAAATAGTGATAACATTTTCCATCACACTTAAATATTTTTGGGCAAAATATAATATAACATGG
Source organism: Tiliacea aurago (assembly GCA_948098905.1). Classification (NCBI taxonomy): domain Eukaryota; kingdom Metazoa; phylum Arthropoda; class Insecta; order Lepidoptera; family Noctuidae; genus Tiliacea; species Tiliacea aurago. Next base: position 3,100,023 of record OX402601.1, read on the forward strand.
TGTAAAAATTATTGAAATCGATTCAGTTCCTTATTCTGAACAAACTATATTCAGGTTTCGCATATACTAAAAATAATGTTATATAACTCAGCTGAAACTCAGCTAACTCCGAAGTCCTAGTTTAGTCAAAATTATTTGCATAGACATACACACATCATCACACACATCTACAGAACCTACACCGCACACTCACACTTTAAATATACACTCTCTGTATTTATTATTTTTTGAAGAACGACTACTGATGGCCACCGGAACTACTTAATAATAAGTATTTCAGGAGTTGCAATTTGATTAGGTACTCTAATATGATTGATACTAAGCAATTTATGCTCGTCACAATGCATATGGAATGGAACAGATGCTGACTTCACCATCAGCTCCAGTTCTTCTGGATGTCACCAGGAGAACTAAACAATTAACTTCCCTGCATCGGGAAAAGCAATATTTTGTAAAAGGTGATGAGCAGTTAACATTAGGTAACTTAGATAAATTACAAACAGACCAACAAAAAAAAACAACAATAACAAAAAACAACCCACTTCCAAAAAACACTACAAAGTGGAAAATAACTTTAATTTCAAAAATCGGTGGTAAAAACTAAAATACAGATCGAAAGACACCGACTTCCGAAATTAAAGTTATTTTTCAATAGTAGTGTTTTTTTTAGAAAGTCGGTTGTGTTTTCTAGGGAAAAAGTTAAAAAAAAACAGTGGTTTATTGTCTTCTGATAATTTATACCCATCACGTCTGTATGTTTCGACAGCTAATTGGTTTAAACCTTAGATATTTATTACCCGAAAGAAGAATTTATATATTGTGGTGTACAAAAGGTCAAATTAGGCTATAATTAATTATTATTAGAAAAAAAAACAAACAAAGTGTATAAAATATTACAACAGATGTCTTATCCATATGGAAATAAGCTCGATTAGCAAATATTAGCATTTTCAATGAATATGTATTGAAAATTCTAATATTTGCTAATCAAGCTTATTTTTATTTTTGTTGTAGATATTAAAACTAAAATCAGATTATATTTAATCAAATTACTGTCCGACATTTACCATTTTAATTCACACGGTCATATTCATCAGTTATTTATATTCAGACGGAGATATATGCCAGTGACCTTGACTGGTTAGCTTTCGTGTTCTGTACTGAGCTCACGCAACGCGTCGTACGTTCAGCCAGTAATAGGACTCGCCCATCAAGGAGCGCTGTCCCCAATTTGACGCATTATTAATTTATTATACACAAACCAAAAGGTATTTTAATTAAACGCGTATACTAAAAGATCAATAATTAAATTATCTTTAAATTGGTGAAGGTTTCAGAAAAATACGCTTGGTAGATTTTGCGCCATTCTCAGTTTTTTATCCGCGTTAGACATAACTTTCCAAATTAATTTCACTATGTAATATAAACATAATCTAAAATATTCACATATTAAGTTATTGAGAAAATACTCTAATTTAACATATATTTTTTTCAAATCATTAATACTACTCGTTTAGACGTGATCTTCAGTATACAATCATTAAAAGTCGATTATCGTCGCCTTAAGTTGACTTATAAAGTAAAACAAGATTTAAATACGCTTAAACTTTATAGCAAAAACGACGAAGTTTCCCTGTTCTTTTATTACTTTGCGTAGGTTTGCATTTGACCACAATCTTACCTGATCTTAATTGACAATGCTGAATGCCGTCGACGGTTTTTCCCCCTACAAATTCCCATAAATGATGTCCTATTCGTGTTGTAACCAGTCCAATAACATAAACTTGATAGTGATGTTTACGAAGATATAAGATTTTTGTTCACTATAATATTGATGACATGGTGCTGCTGAGCCCATCCATTAGTGCTATGAGAAGGCGTCTTAAAATTTGTGAAAGTTATGCAGTGGCTCACGGGCTCAAATACAATACCGATAAGAGTGAATGGTTGGTTTTCAAATCGGGTACTTTAACTTATAAACAGCTGCGGCCTGAACTCTCACTCTCTGGGTCTCCTTTAGGTCGGGTTTCGAAATTGAAGTATTTGGGTCACTTGGTCACTGATGACTTAAAAGACAATGCAGACATAGAGAGGGAGCGCAGGTCGCTGGCTGTCCGTAGCTGATTCTGTAAAGATGACGCTTTTTAAGGCCTTCTGCCAGTCGTTTTACAAGTGCACCCTGTGGACCAAGTATACCCAGCGGGCATACAGCGACCTGCGCGTACAGTACAATAACGCATTCAGGGTGCTTTTGGGGTTGCCGTGGCGGTGTAGTGCGTCAGGGATGTTCGCGGAAGCGTGCGTCGACGGGTTCGCCGCGATTATGCGGAAGCGATGCGCTTCCATGATGGCGCGATTGCGCTAATCCTCCAATGGCATCCTGAATGTGTTTTCAGACCCGTGGGACTCTCCCCTCTAACGAAGGTGGGTGAGTGTTCAGACACCATCAATATCATAGTCAATATCATATCCAAATAATTGGCTGTTTATTTAATTTAATTTAATACTAACATTAGGCTAAGTTTTACTACTACTAACATTATATGGATTTTATCTGAAATAAAATATTTGAGTTTGAATATTGATAGTTTCGCCAACATTATAAAAAAACAAGTGCATCCTGATTTCGCGTGTTCGTTTCAGTGTGTTTGCAGATCGGTGGGACTCCCCGATGCTGAGATGGATGCAGCTCCACGCTGGACTTTAATTGTATGTTAAATCAGTCTGTACCTACAAACACAATTAGTCAAATATTGAGTCGAGAAAAACCCAAAAATTATCATTAATTGGTAGCTGTTGTTATCCGAGTGGTGCCGGTCGTAAAGAATAGTACCACCCTATTTCTTCCCGTGGGTGTCGTAAAAGGCGACTAAGGCCCGGCGCCCAGTGGCGGCACGGCATGGCAAAGTATTTTTAGGCGACGAAAAACAATATAACTTAATAGTATGGAAATAAAGTTGAAATTACAATGGTCGTAAGTACAAAAACAACAGCACGGTATGCTTGACATTTAAATTTCAACTTTAGTACCATACTGTTAAGTTATATTTTTTCCGCCACTGGGCGCCGGGCCTAAGGGAAGATAGACAAAAAATAAAAGGCCCGTTTTGACATTTAACTTGAATCGATTTATCGTGAGTATCGAGTACTAAGTCGTAATGGTTACTTCACTAGTTACGTTGACAACTTTCGACCGATCGCCAAGCGTGGCGATTATGGCAACACCCCCCCGTTTGGGGGAGGCCTATGTCCAACCGTGGACATCTTTCGGCTGAAATGATGATGAATGATGGTAGATCTTGTGTTGTCAATGAAAAATTTAAATATGTTTTAATATATGGGTTATTTAAGTGGTACCTGAAATAAATTAATTTTAATTTCATTTAAAAATGTTTTTACAAAAAAAAACCGACCTCCAATAAAAGCACTACAAAGTGAAAAATAACTTTATATCTGAGTTTTAGGGAGATCTGTATTTTAGTTTTTTGCCACCGACTGCCGAAATTAAATTTATTTTTGACTTTGTAGTTGTGCAGTTTGTGGTCAGTTTATATTTATAATGTAGGTATTAATTTATTTATTAAATACTTTAAGCACACAAATGTACAGAAGCGGACTTAATGCCATAGGCATTTTCTACCAGTCAACCTTTGGGCGATGCCGACCCCAACATAGTTGGGAAAAGGCGGGCAGATTGATTGAGTGTGTCAGTTTTATCTAAGTTACAATAGCCTAATGTCAACTCCTCATCATTTTTTTACAAAATATTGCTTTTCCCGATGCAGGGACGTTAATTGTTGAAGAAACCAGGAGAACTGCCACACACCATATGCATTGTGACGAGCATAAATTGCTTTGCAACCATTAAAGTACCTAATCGAATCACAACCCGTGAAAAACTTATTATTAAGTTGTTCCGGTGTCCATCTGTGGTTTTCACCACCAGTTCCACTTCACCAAATGGTGCTTTTCAAGAGCAAATGCACGAGTTACTATAAAAAAATATCCTAATCGCTATACGTGTGCCTATAAAATTTGAGGATTTCCCTCGGTTTCCATGGGATCCCCTCATCAGATTCTGCCTTGGTGACAATGGGATAACCTCGAGAGCATAACCTTTCAAATAAAAAAAAAACAAAATCGGTTCACAATTGACGGCGAAATCGGCGAACATACATTAAAAAAAACTTACAGACGAATATATAATAGTTAAAACCTCGTCCTTTTTGGAAGTCGGTTAAAAATACAACACAACAACAACTTCTTCAAACTCCATTTACTTAAATAGACAACATTTTGCTGCTTCATTGGCATTCCTCTAGAAATAGATTTCAAACCTCGCATAGATTTCAGACATTCTGGTGTGTTTGGAGAACGATGCAGCGTTCTATTATTAATAACAACACTTCTAAAAATCTTTAAATATTTATGATTTATAAGAAAAAGACAATGCATGACACCTTTAGCTATTTATTTATTTATAATAAACACACCAACAGCATAGTCACTTACAATTCAAAATTAAATAACATCTAAAATTGGCACTTCAGTAACCATGCAAATAACAGAAGGCCAATTCTCGTAATTTAAAACGTTCAAAATCTAGTCGCAATCTCATCTTGGCGACAAACAAACGTCAAAAAATTGTCAAAATGTAGGGAAGAAATAAGAGGTATTTTTGACAGATTGAGACTGAGATCAGACTGTGAACGTTCTTAAAATTAGTAGAATTGCCCCTCAGGTATGCATGACATTAACATATGAATATTAGAGACAAAACTTTTTACAAAAAAATAATAACCGACTACCAAAAATAACACTACAAAGTGAAAAATAACTTTAATTTCGGAATTCGGTGTCTTTGGATCTGTATTTGAGTTTTTTGCCACCGACTTCCGAAATTAAAGTTATTTTTCACTTTGTAGTGTTATTTTTGGTAGTCGGTTATTATTTTTTTGTAAAAAGTTTTTTATTTTTCACTTTTTAGTGGGTCAGTTTTGAATTTATCTAAGTTACAATAGCTTATGTTACCTGCTTATCACCTTTTACAAAATATTGCTTTTCCCGATGCCGGGACGTTGATTGTTGAGGAGTTCTCCTGGTAAGAACCAGGAGAACTGCAACTCACCATATGCATAGTGACGAGCATAAATTGTTTAATCGCAACCCGTTAAATAGGTACTCATTATTATATTGTTCCGGTGGCCATCTGTGGTCTCCATCATCAGTTCCACTTCACCAAATAGTGCTTTCGGAGAGCAAATGCAAGAGTTACTATAAAAAATACCCAAATCGCTATAGGTTTGCATATAAAATTTGAGGGTTTCCCTCGATTTCCATGAGATCCCCTCATCCGATTCTGATTTGGTGGCAATGGGGCCACCTCGGGAGTATACCCATTCAAACAAAAAAAGAATTTTCAAAATCGGTTCATAATTGACGGAGAAATCGGTGAACAAACAATAAAAAAAAACATACAGTCGGTTAAAAGAGAAAAAATTAAAAGTGTGTCCAGATACCCAAATCCAGAACACTAGAAAACCAACCAATTTGAGCTACACAGACGTGCACTCTTTGCTCTGTTTTTTTTGTTTTTATTATCTTCTTGATTCGTTTATCTACTGAATGTTAGAAATCATAGTTTACGATAAGCATTTTACAAAGGATAGCATTAAGTACGTGCTATCCCAGTTGGTTCTAGTCAGAAATGATGTATGTGTTACAGTTACACTATTCATCTTAAGACAATAACTGCTGCTGTTTAAAAAACCATATTCCTGATCATTCAGGGGGTTCTAATAGAACAGTAATAGGAAGCTCAACTATCCAAGCAAGATCTGTGTTCCTTAATGTTGCAACTGCGCCTTCCATTATCAGAATTGCGTATAGATGATGGCTATTCAGCCAGAATGCAAAATTCCTTGTTTTTTGTTTGATATGCTCTGAGATTCCCTTTATTATGGTCTCAATAGCCATAAGCTCAAACTCAAAGCATTTACTTCAATTCAACCATTTACAAGCACTTTTGAACTGTCAAGGAGTCGGTCAGTCAGAAAGGTGAGGCTAGTTGCCCATTGCAAGGCGAAGTAGGTTCCTATGGAGAACCTCTTTACTAACCTTTTTGTGGTTGTATCTTTGGAGGCGTAATGAGCTTCGGCCTCCAGTCGACTGAAATAGGCTGTTGAGAATGGGAAATGCCATCCACCTGCATATGTACGTGCCGATAAGACATCCGGTACCTTTGATAACCGGCTGCAAGGTTCACGACATTAAACATGATCATTTTCATAATGAAAAGCTGACTCATTGGTCGCAACTTCTACAGTTCAGAATGAGGTCCAAAGTGTGATTGGGTTCGTCCACCAGGAATTTCTCAGTAGCAGCCCGGAGTCTGGATTTGTGCCCGTTTGATGGTAATAGGCTTGTTTCATAGGACTTAAAAATAACTAGCGAAATGTGCGTGTTACTATAGGTAGATACTTACACCTCTGCCTAACCAAATGTATGTACAGTGCTTCTATTTTCTTAATGTCTCTCGGCAATCATCAGATTTCCGACTTTAGCAGCTTTCTTGCCATTTTAAAATAAATTACATAATAAGTAAAAAGAGTCATACGTCGGCGCCGGCTGTCGCTGAAAACCAGCGATGGGGCTCTGTCTTGCATAGGGTCGCAGTATAATGCTGAGCGATAGCCGTTTTGCGTGGATGTGACGCATGTTTCCCCCAACCTTTTCTTATTTTTGTGTTTATGTTCTTTGTTGCGTCATGTTTACCGCAAATAAACGTATTTTCTTTCTTTCTTTCAGTAGTATAATAAAGTATACTTACATACACACATACATAAACTCACGCCTTCTTCCCATGGGGGTAGGCAGAAACTATAGAACGCCACTTGCTACGCTCCTTACATACTCCTTTTGCTTCGCCTACGTTCATACACGCACGCCATGCTTCTTTTGCCACATCCAACATTCACTTCCATACATAAGCTTAGGCACCAGCACACCATTGTGAACAGCCAGTCGATCCTTTTTGGGCATCGACTGATTGGTCACAATCGCATGTACAGCACCATTCACGTTATTTCCCGCATTTACTCTCCTTTCCACATCTTCATCAATCTTTCCATCCCTTGTAAACTGACTCCGCAAATATATAAACTCACTTACTTGCTCCACACTCTTATCATAGCACTCACTCACTCTTAATATAGTATACATGGTTATAAGAGTAAGGGAAGACCAAAGAAACGATGGATGGACTGTGTGGAAGATGATGTGGCTAGAAGGGGAGTGACTGCCGAGATGACGACTGATAGAGAAGTATGGAAGAAAGGGACATGTTGCGCCGACCGCAAATAAATTGCGATAAGGTCAGGAAAATAAATGATGATGATGATGAAGTAAAAAGAGTAGTAACAGCTCTATACATTATTTTTAGTATATCCTCTCTTTCGCCGAGCGGCCTTAATAAGGCCGATGAGGCCGATTTCAATTATGCGGGATTCGCCAATCGGTCTGATTCAGTCCGACTGATTCAGTTCGTTCGTGGCGCACACCCATTTTCGCGCCAAATAGGCTGGTTCAGAAGAGGTTCCCTCTCATCTGTCAATTGACCTACATTAGGCCGATGTCAATTATGCTGGATTCGCCATCCGATCTGGTTCAGACCGACTGATTCAGTTCGTATAGTGGCAAATCCCCATTTCGCGCCAAAAAGCCGACACGGGAGAGGATATGCGAAACCTGAATATTTTTTCAGAATAAGGAACTGAATCGATTTCAATATTTTTTACACCAAGTTATATTTTGTCCTAAAAATATTTAAGTGTGATGGAAAATGTTATTACCATTCAATTACTTATAATAAAATGGCCGTACGGTTAGGTACCTACTGCCAAATTATTATCAATTAGCGCAAGACGACCCTGGAGGCGCGGGGGCGCCGTTAGCATGTTTTTGTACGGACAACCCGGTAACATAACAACCTTATTGTGATTTTTTCATGATACAGTTTTGAAATTTTGTACATAGATTATTCACATAAAAATACTAAACACGTGTTTCGGGTTTGGCATATACTAAAAATAATGTTGTATACTTCCATTCCAAGTCGATTGAGAGCGTCCGGCCTGCACCAAGTGCAAAGGGCAACTGATAGAAATCCGACTGACGAAACACGAAGATTGCCGACAGACATTAAGAAAATAGAAGTACTGTAAACAATTACGTATCGCACCGAAATGCATCGTACTAGTAATAACTTACGTCATAGAAGGTCACAGCTGATAAGAACAGAGTATGCAAACAAATGTAAGAGATGTTTACAATACATATATTAACAGCGTAACATCATGTATTGACACTAATCTGTACGGACAATGCTTTGCATATTGTTGGTAGATGGCACTTGATGAAAGATTTGTGGGTTAAAATCAAAGAGGTTAAAAATTGTTTTTTTTTTTGTTTGTGGTTTTGAGTCGGACTTCAATCTTCCTTTAATCTTTCCGTAAAATAAATAACTGTAAGATTCATGTTTAGTGGAGAAAGATCTAGGCAGGATTATGATAAGGCCCCTTTCCCATTGTTACTGTTGTGATATGTCCTCATTGAGTAAATGATTTGTATTTTGAGATGTCATGTATGAGAAGCGGGATAGGATTTTCATGGAAGGAGGTATCTGATCTCTAACGGATATGATCACTTTTATATCCAAAAAATGACAACTACTGTGGGCTAATTGCGCAACACACTATCAGTAGGAATCGGTTTCAATTTGACAGTTCAACAACATTCATTGGGTTATTTACGTTGTTGAGCAGACATTTTTTTAACCTTTTGAACGCCAGAGCAAAAACGCATGAACTTGCCCTCAACGCCAGGCCACAAATTCATCGCAAATACCTACGAAAAAAATAGGGATTCCAAAACTTCATCGATAATCAATTTTATTTTCATTTTCGTCTTTAATTTCGAAATATAATGTCCTTATAACATTGAAATTTAATTCAACATTACATTTCTTCCTATTAAAGTAATAGTTATACACTATTTACAGACTTGTATAATACCGTAATAACAGATATGAGACTACAATATATTTAAATATAATAACTGTAGGTACAACACTATTCTTGATCTGCTGTCTTCATATTGTGACCATGGCGTGGACGGCCCGCCATTTTAATAACTACTTCGCTTCCGAAATAAGGATGTGGCAACGTAATATCTCGTTTATCGATGTTCTAGTACAATATTATTTTATAATAAATGAAACACGTTTTTTAAATCAGATTTATAATTCCGAATGTAACAGGTACTTAAAAATATATGATTGAAATAGGTTAAGAAGGTAAATAAAAACTATGAAAAAATAGAAAATTTTAATAAAATGTTATACAGTATGTACTATGTATACATGTTTTTAAATATTAAGTTCTATAAACCTGGCATAAAAAGTAACAAATTAAAACAATTAACGATTATATATAATTATCACAATTACCAATCAGTCTTATACTAATAAATCTTTTGAATAATAGAACAAAATTATACAAAATCTACAATGCAATATATATATTATTTCGATATCACAAGTAAATTAATCATAAATATTATTCATTCACTTCACTAATTTCTGGTCGCCGCGCTTGTGACGTCACGATATTGTCGTCTAGTCGTGACCATGGCGTACAGGGTACTGATAATTCGGGTTGCGTTAGGGATGCGCTTGAGTTGGGATTAGTGAATATCGAAATTCGACCCAACCAAATTTTATTTTTGACTATGTAGCTTATTGAATGATTTTTAAGACTGGTTTTATAAAATTAATGCTGCTTTATCCTAGTACCAAATTATACCTAAAATAATATATTCCAGAGGAAAGTTTCGAATCGATCTTTGATTTGAAATAATGATATTATCCAACATGCGCTACATCACTAGCGGTCACGCAGTTATGACTCTGGCGTGTGAGGACATTCTTTTTTCAGAGTTTATTTCTTTCTTTTTAACGTAAAATTTCTCAATATTTATAATGCAATTTAATTAGTTTTATGGAAATAAATAAATTTTGGACCTTCTATTTTACAGGTATATAAATAAATAGGCATTAAAGTAATGTTTAAATAGTTTATTTCGTGTTTTAATGTACCGCTGTTTTTGTCACATATTTGTGTCGTTGGCGCTCAGGGACAGTTTTCGCTTGTCACGTATTTGTGACCCTGGCGCTCAAAAGGTTAACATATGAAGCAATGGATTAATGAATATACTTCAAAATCATTCCGATTGTGATTCAAACTGTGTTACGCAATTAAGGTGCTGGTCATGATACATTCCTGGAATAGCGGTTACTACTCCACACAAAAGGATATTCATATTTTTAGGGCACACAAAGACTTCTGTCGAGGTATACGATGTTCTATACTTGTTTACGATACGGGTACGACATTTTGAGTTATTTATTTATAAGATTTTGCTCAATTTGGTAGGCCTGATCATCAGAAAGCAATACAATTATTTTTACAGACGCAGACGTTCATATTTTCTTAACATACAAACCGTATTGAATCAATATTGACATAAAATAATTGAATTAGTCTTTGGTGACTACCGATGTTTGCGCAGCTGTGTAATCTAGATAATCGCTTTCTCTTAGTATGTACTGGGGGCTACTCCGAAGCGTTAATCCGAATGTTCGGCCGCTTTATAACTTTCATAGTTTCCTTTTTTGAATTTGAATCCTTACCCGACTTAATGTCACATTGTTGACTATGGCTTATCTCTTTGACGTTTTTTTTTCTTTAGCCGTAAATAATAAATGTTTTTTTTTGTGTAAGTAGGTTTGTACAAACACTTTTACACGTCAATCATATTTTTAAAACTAGATGAGGTCGGCGTTTCCTATCTGACTACTCTGAGAAGGAAGGCCGAAACAAACTCAGAGGTCACAGTCTCTTTTAAAGTCCAGACATATTCTTGGTCAGATCATGTGAAGGCCATGCAGATTGGTGTCTGAAATGGTCTTTTGAGGAAAGAACCACACAGATTGAGTGGACCTGACCAGTCAGTGCACGCATTTGTCAGTAATCGTGCAGCTCTACTCAGAACTTAAGGAGCTCAACGATGCGACGAACAATACCAAAGAAAGGACATTTGGGTAGGCCGCTTATAAGACTCAAACTGCCAGACTATGATTAACACTAACTGATAATAAAAGAAAAGGAAAAAAAAAATAACCCACATAGTCTTCACATTCACAATAATTAAAGTAGCCGTAGTCAGCCATAGTTAGCCGAAGTCAAGCAACGGCCCAACATTCGGCCGATACTTCGGATTTATGTTCGGAGGAGACCCCCTTATTATGATGAATTGATGATATTTGATATTGAAATGCGCACCAGGAGCTTAATTAACTCAGTGATAGGAGGCTCTCTAAAATAAATGTTCTTAAATCTAGCCTAATCTCATCATCATTATCTGCGTCCCATTTCCCAACTATGGGGTTGACTTCCAGTCAAACCGGATGGAGCTGAATACCAGTATTTTACATGGAGCGACTGCATATCTAACCTCCAAAATCCAGTTACTGGTACGATACCCCTTGGTAAGACTGGTTGTCAGACTTTCGGGCTTCTGACGACCCGTAACTACTGTCAAAGATCTACAAATATGACAGCCGGAACCAACGGCTTATTATTATTATTAATCAGTTTATTTCAGATAAAAATGAATCCATACAGTTACAAAACAAAAATACAGATATAAATAAAATCAGAATAAATGATTACAATTATAATATAATTAATTATTTACTAACACAATAGGTACCTATTTTGTTAGTAAAATCTTATGCACTATGTTAGTCAATACCTATCCCAATATGCATCCATTTGTTCTGGATAGGGCAGTCGGCACGAGATACAACAATTTGCAGGATACTGTTGCTACTGCCTCGCACGCGCTGCAACAAGGAGGCCACTTTCTTCCGTATAACCGCATCAAAGCCGTCCGTTCGCGCCTCCACAAACATTCATGACGCACTACAATAGCGAGGCAGCCGCATCAGCATCCTGAAGACGTTGTTGTATTGGACTCGCAGAGCACTAGCAGCCCGGCGAGTAAAGGCTATCCACAGACTGCTCGAGTATAACGATTGGCAGTACGCCTTGAAAAGAATAATTTTCACTGCCCTCGAGCAGCGAGCAAACCTGCGTGCAACCATATTCCCCCTGACTGCCAAAGCTCTGCGCTCCGTGACAGTCTATTTATTATAACGACCCACAGTTCAACAGTGTCTAAACTATACGTTGTTGTAAGTATAGAGTTCTACATTAATGCTAGTGAGTCTGGATATTTCCTTAATCACCAAGTTTGGCAAAAGGATGATGTGCTAGCAAGAGTGTATAATGATTATACAAAGATGTAGCTAAACTTTTGGGTGACCTCTGTGCGTAATCTCTAAAATCTTAACTCACAGTTACTCACGCAAAGGGCAATCGTAGGGTTGGAAGCCTTGGCGGCGGTAGCAGCTGGATGAAAACAGCAGAGGATCAAGTTAAATTGTCCCAGTAGTGGACTGTTATGGGCCAGTATGGGCTGAAGATGACTAACGAAATATGAGGAGTAGGAATAACCCTTTGCTCACAACTAATTGGCGGAAATGACAAAAATGGCTTCTTCACTTAGCGTCAATTCCACCAATGAAACTTAACGCGATCAGCACATCGTAACTGCGTTCAGGAGCTGTCAGTGTCAATATTTCACAACAATGATGTCACTGACTGCTCTTAAGCGCGGTTTAGATGTGCTGATCGTGTTCAGTTTCATTGTCGAAATCCGCCCTTAGTAAGTACCTTTACTTTTCAACTGCCCGTGGCTTCGCCCGCGTGGCTTTCTCTAATATAAAATTAGCCTCAGTTACTCCATAAAACATCAGCTATCTGCCAGTGATAGTCCCGTCATAATCGGTCCAGTCGTTTAAGAAATTAGCCGGAACAAACAGACAGATACACAATATTTAAAAAAAAAATTGTTATAAGACCAGTATAAACATCCGTGTACAAACATACACTTCAATTTTATGTATAGATTTAGATCTGGCTAGTTTTGGTATTTTTTATCATTGAGATGCGAAGTAAACGGTCGGGTCAACGACGTTCACAGATTTACATAATCAATTGCGTAATTATCGCAATCAAGGTCATTTGGGCTCATTAACCTTTTATATCAACAAATTCAATTAAGAATACGACGTTATTGAGTTGTTTTGAATCACTGTTTCAAGGTATGTGAAGGTTATATTTTAGCTAGACAGAAGACGATCTTGATGATTAGGAAATATGCTTAGATGATTTCTGTCATTTTATTTATGAATGACTGTTTTATGGACGCCTCTCCCGCACCTCTCTCTCTCTCTAGAAAGAAAGAAAAAGAAAGAAAAAAAATTTTTTTTTTCTCTCCCGCGTGGTTTGTGTTCCACGCGCGCCTCAAAGAGATGCCAGCACAAACTGACGGGGTCCGTTAGGGCCAATGCCTGCCAGGGTTGCTAGTTTGTCTGAAAGGGATATCGTGGCCCTGGCACACAGGCAACTGAAGGAACACGGGTGGGTTTTAGTCAGTTAAAGTCTGACATCCTCCGTTCCACCCAGAGCGGGAGAAGTTATTTAATAATTTCCCACCCAAAAAAGGAGAAGTCTTAGTAGAATAAAAAGAGATGTTAGTAAATTAGGGAATAATAGACCGAGGCAGAGCTGCATCACTCAGGTAACAAAAGTGATGGTCGCGACACGTATGTAATTTTAGGTGTCCTGAAACGGACTCAATAGATTAAGATGGAAAATGATGCAGAAGACAAATTCCTTCACGAACTCTCTTTAGCCGTAGCATAAAGCTGATATTTAAATTAATAGCGGTTGGTCCTTATTGACAAGAGCATGAGCAGCAGTAGCATCCACTCATTCAATAATAACAACAAAACACATATCAAAGAATCCGAACACTAGGCTGAGAATACACGTCAGATTTTGTTTCCGATTGTCTGATCAGAGACTATCTGATCATATTTACTCGATACACATCCGATTCTAGATTGCGTCAGGCTTTTTTCTGAACTCGGTCGATCCCGAGTGCATGCGTACGGAGGAAAAAGAAAAGATGGACGATGAATTACTGTTACTTCTTGCATAATTGCTCGTGTTGACGCGAATATATGAATATGAAAGAAGAAAAAAATAAAAATGTAAAACATCGGAAATGCCTCGCGCGTAAAGGCTTCTACAGAACGCGCGACGCGACATAAAAGCCCCGCGTGTCGCGCGACGAGCGGTGCCTTTGTGTCACGTCGCAAGTCACGCCGGTCGGACATTCAACACACGGCCAATTCGATAGTCGGATCGGACGTCCTAGTCGGAAACTGGCTCGAAGCGTTTCCCATTTTTTTTATTTTTCCTCTTTTACGTCAACACATGCAAATATGCAATAAGTAACAGTAATTCGTCGTCCATCTTTTCTTTTTACTCCGTACGCAAGCACTCGGAATGATAGCTCGGGATCGAAAGAGTTCAGAAAAAGCTTGACGCAAGAATCGGATGTGTATCGAGTAAATACGATCAGATAGGCTGATCAGACAATCGCAAACAAAATCTGACGTGTATTCCCAGCCTTAAGAACGCATCCACTAAGAATGCTGATTATGATAACAGCATTGTTTTCACAGCTGTTTCTCGTGGATCCGCAGCTGTCAGCCCGCAAAATTCAAATTTTCTTACGTTTTTTGCTATTTGCAGGTCTGTGCCAGGTTATATCTTGACCAAAATATGATTCGCGACTATAACAGACATGTATTTACAGAATTATAAGAATTACTAATACATATCTCTAAGTTAGATTGCATTGAATGACTTTAATGAAATCATGACATTGAAGAACAAATCTAACTTAGAGAGATGTATTAATGATTATAATTCTTTAAATAAAAAAAAATACCGTCAAATGACGTCACTGCAAGGTTATTTATGAAAGTAAATTGGTGTGTTTCCCTAGAGAGCGTTTTGGACACCGTAAAGTCAAGCCCATTTGCCATCATGTTCATGACCACCATCACTGCGGCCGCTTCTTGGCGGCCACCGCTGTCGTAGCAAACCGAAGCTTGAGCGGTCCCGGACGTAGAATCACAATGTTCATGTTATCACACATATTTAGCTTTAGGTGATAAGTTAAAGGCTAAAGGACAATGCTGCAATCTTAGTCAAGAATTGCATGTAGACGCACGCGTATTTTCCGTGTGAATATTTCCGAGGAAAGGGTAGAGTGACGTCACTTTAGTAATAATAGTCCTCGGCTATGGCGAACAATCTCAGCGGAGACCAGCCATCGGCGCGGGAGATATTATAGTGCACAAGTGTGTGCTCAGACTCAGGTGCATCCCTGGGCAGTCAGCACTGATACCAAACTATCTGACCAGAATGACACTACAGCAGGCTGAGTTACATATTCTTGTATAGCACACTTCCGAAACAAACAGCACAGAAAGAAGGAGCAGTGAAAGGTTAACCAGGTTTTGATTGTAAAAACATTTCAGCTTCTAGTTCAAATAAGGAAGAAAAGATCAAACTGTCTCTACTAGAAAATCTAGTGCTACGTACAATCACAAAAAAGTATAAGCGAAATAATTATGCGCATGCGCAGGTGAGCGAATTTACATCAAGTTTGACCCAGTTAATGTATAAATACACGATACTTCCTGTCCCCGATTAACTGTAATCACGCACTTGATTCCGTTTGGTGCAGGACGTAAAGAATAGCACCATCCCATTTCTTTCCGTGGGTGTAATAAAAGGCGACTAAGGGACTTACGAGTACTAGAGAATGGGCAGCAGCGATCTCTATGCATTTTAACACCTTACTGCGATCGCCAACCCGCCTGCCAAGCGTGTCGATTATAGCAAACCTGCCCTTTAGGGGAGGCCTATGTCCAGCAGTGGACGTTTTTCGGCTAAAATGATGATGAATGATGACGCACTAGATTACTGTGTTACTAACTACCAACATCTGAAGGTTTTAATTACTTAATCGGGTATTCTGAGAACCGACCGGATGTTGCACGAAACAAGCTTTCAAAGGAATTCTGGATTGAAGAGATGAGTGTGTCAACATTTCCGGAGTGTTTAAAATAGTAAGATTGGGAAACAGTAAAGAAAATTATAACCAGAAAGAAACACGTGGAGATGACTGCCACACAAAATACGTTACAAAAAAAGCTGGACATTAACTACAGAACTACGAAGAGTATAAAATTAAACTCTTTCCGCCTAATTACAAAACAAGATTTATATTTTGACATGGCTTAAACCATGGAGCCAGTTTTTGTAACAAGAACGTAACCGTGATTGAAATACCGTTCTTTATACAAAACTGAAAACTTAGTTCGGTACTAAGTTGTCAGTTTTGTGTTTAGGAACTTTACCATAGTCGGATAAAGTTCGAAATCGTTTTATTTTTCCTGTAATCTTTACATACACTTCTATCACATAGAATAATTTCAGATTTTTATCTATGCAAACTTCGGAGATAAAGGGGGGAACGGTATTTTTTTTTTAAATTTTCGTCAAAAGTCGGAAACTATGCTTCCAAAAAAAAAGAAAAAAATGTTTGATGATGTGCAAACAGCGTTCTTTTATATGATACCCCACATGCCCTAATAGCCCTACTTCAAAATTTTAAGATCCCCTTACAGTCCCTTTTGCAAAAAATATATATATTTTTAAATTTATTTCTTGTTTGCAAAATAGTTGGTCAAACGTCATCTAAAACTATTCTAAATTTGAAGTTGATAGCATTAGTAGTTCTTGAGATATCCAGGTGTGACAGACAGACAGGCAGACTTAGTCTCGCCATAAGGGTTCCTTTGTACCATTTTGGTACCGAACCCTAAAAACGGAACCAAATTACAGCTTTCTAGTACTTATGTACTAAGAGTTCATAATACTCATTACTACTCAAAGTTTTTGAAAGTACCCCGCATTCAGTTTTTTTTAAGCATTTGGGATCCAACGGAAATAGTTTTTGGGATTCAACCACAATAAAACATAATTCTCTTGCATTTTTAAAACATGGCATCCAACGGAAATACATAATAATGTTTTGTGGGATCCAACGTTAAAAATATTAAACCGGGATTAAAAACTGGGATCCAAAGAAAATAAATCTCAAAATCTGCTGTCGATCTCATTGTAACTGCCATGATTGGTTAACCGAAATAACAGCCAACCAAACTTGACTAGAGAGTTAACAACATCTAAAATTGGGATGCTTTAAAATAGCCACGACACCGATCCGCGGCGATGGCTTCCGATGCAACCCGGGGCATTCACCTTCGCTACCACCTTCAATCTACTCAGCATATCGCAGTCCCCTGCTGGACATAGCCCTCTCCCAGGTTGCGCCACAATACCCTGTCCCCCGCATCCAGTCTGTCCCAGCCACCTTTTTAGGATCGTTCCATCTAGCTGATGGGCGTTCCACACTTCGCTTGCCGGTCTCTACTCCAGGACGCGTCTGCTCCACCAGCCATCGGTCCTTCGACAAACATGGCCAACCCACTGCCACTTCAGGTTGCTTACTCTGCAAGCTATATCAATAACTCCGGTTCTTTTCCGGATAATTTAATTCCTGACCACTTTACTGGATTGCTAATATATTTACTACGGCATGACCTATTCTCATAGTCATTGCCAAAAGAGAGAGGCACAGATACAATTGATGTTCATGGGGGGCCAGCCAGTACCAATAGCATCCTGAAAACTATAGCAGATACGTGTGACAGCGCCATACTGGGGCATTGGATACACCTACATGCCACTGTGGCGTAGTAATAGTTCGTGTTGTTCCTCTGGTAGATATAAGTACTAACACTAGTTTCTAAGCCGTTTAAATTATTTTTTATAAACCACAATCAACATCTTCCTACACCAGGGATCGCCAATATTTTCAGATTTTCGGGTACGGACTGTCAAAGTTCTACGATAAGCGTAACTTTCTCTGATCTCTTTCCCAATACATACCTATTATAGACCGACACTCTTGTGTTCACACATATGCCCGGGTTGGCATGATTCGGCACAGCCGGGCAGCAAAATGGAATACATATTTTGTCGTCCAGCTATTCCGAATCGTGCCGAAGAATGCGGCACCGAACCCAGTGTGTAGCTCGCCTTACACCACGCGACACCTAAACGAATGCCTCGTGTTAGTGAAAATGAAACGGGCATTACTCTGCTACAACGAATGTACGTAGTACGTACGTACCTATTTAACATAGTTGCATTGATTGTAATATTAAACCAGCAAAATGTAAAAACAATATCATATCACTTTCTTGACATTTTACCACGTAAACAACTCTCCAAGCTGCCCATGACGATGCGACATTTTTGCCATCCAGAAACCGGAACTTTGTGAGAATCAAAGAAAACTTCTCATATAACATAGCTGACAGAATATTAATACGATACCCCTCCGTTTTCCGGCTGTAAGCATACATAATACCAATAACCAATATGCAGATAAGCTAAACGATTCTGAAGCATTCCAATGCGTTTCATGCTGCATGATTAACTTGCTGTTCCAGTCGCTTTGCGGTTATGAAGTGTGGCGATAAGAAATAAACTATTATACTCTGGATTCTGTTATTTATATATGGCAGTCGTTACAAGTCAGAAACCCGACGCTGACAACCAGTGTTACCAAGGGTTATTGCGGTATCCAGTTACTATGTTGTGGAGGTCAGATAGGCCATCGCTCCTTGTGAAATACTGGTATTCAGTTGCATTCGGCTAGACTAGAAGCCGACCCCAAATTGATTGATCAGAGGAAATCTCATTCATTCATTTCAGTCGAAAGATGAAGATGTCCCCCATCGGCCATCAGTTCTGCGAGCAATGTGCCCTGCCCACTGCCACTTAAGCTTGGCAATTCTTCGGGCTACGTCGGTTACCTTGGTTCGCCTGCGGAAAGGTTCTGGAGTGGCGACCGCGTACCGGAAGACGTAGCGTTGGAAGGCCTCCTACAAGGTGGACCGATGACCTTGTGTAGGCCGCAGGTATCCGCAAGATGCGGGAAGCACAGAACCGGTCGAAGTGGCGGTGCTTGGGGGAGGCCTATGTCCAGCAGTGGACGTCTTTCGGTTGAAATGATGATGATGATGAAGATGTCCACTGCTGGACATAGTCCTCCCGCATAGGGGTTGCCATAATCGCCACGCTTGGTAGGCGGGTTGGCGATCGCAGTATGGTGAAATGGGGTGGTGCTATACTTTACGTCCGGCACCACACGGACGAGGAAGTCTCCACCAGCTTCAAACTCCTCCTAAATTGAGTTTCAACAGAACCCGACACCACTGCTACTGCCCCAAGAGATTCTGACAAGACACCAATCTATTTTGCCACCAGTACGAGAACAATCACGCATGAACTGAGTGAATATTATACAGGGTCAAAAAATTTGCTAGCGAAACTCCGCAGACAAAAGAAGAATTAAACAGGCTTAGTGTTTTTTTGGGTCAACGACCGCTGTTAGTGTTGTTAGTTGAAGTGGAGATGTTTTTGTTTTATCGTGTTTAAATATAGATACCCATCACATCTGTGAAGTTTACAACACTAAAATTGTATTAGAATTAAACATAGACTTTAGCCTTGATTCTTTCAAGCTATAAATAAGTGCAGACTGGCAAAAAAGCGGTCAAGTGCAAGTCGGACTCGCACACGAAGAGTACCGTACCATCGTACAATTTTTAACACTACATATTCGAGCCTGAGCAAAAAACCCCGACAAAACACGTTTCTTTTCCCCCCTTTAAATTTTAAACTTTATTTAATTTTTTTGTTATAGCGGCCATAGTAGTACACACTATGTAACAATGTAAGTGTCTACCATTACGGTTCGAAAGATACAGCCCTGAGAAAGACGGACGGACAGCGAAGCCTCAGTAATACGATCTCGTTGGCACCCTATATACGAATACGGTACCCTAAAAAATAAAATATTTTTATGGTATATTTTTTTCAACTTATTTTACCGCGGAAGCACATACACATGCAGAAGTACATGGGCAATTTTGTTATTAAAATAATGATAAAATCATAGCAAAATTGTCTGCCGTCGACAATGGACCACTTATCTTGTTATTGTAACTGCAAAAAAAAAATACCATCTCGCTAGTGCTCTTGCATGGGGAGCTGATTAATGACCTCCAGTAACCATTTCATCAAGATAAAGAGGAAAACACGAGCATTAGAGAAACAAAAATATAGGAAGAAAGATGACCATTATGATTATCAAGTTACTTAATTAGTAAACGGTGATATTTTGTAAAATTGGCACCCAATAGACATATGATAATGATATAAACATAACTGGCGAAATGTGGATAAATGATTTATTTCTGTAAGTAGATTTGTACAAACACTTTTACACGTCAATCAAATTTTAAAAACTAGATGAGGTCGGCGTTTCCTATCTGACTACTCTGAGAACAAAGGCCGAAACAAGCTCAGAGGTCACAGTCTTTTAAAGTCCAGACATAATCTTGGTCAGATCATGTGAAGACCATGTATTGGTGTCTGAAATGATCTTTTGATGAAGGCACCACACAGGTGTGGGTACACTTCTGCACAACCCATCGCGTAATCAAGGCGTGGTGTTATGTTAGGGCACCTAAATAGCGTCGTAGTATATCAATGGTCATGATTTAGACGACAACAAACAGATTTTTAACATGCAGAGAAATGGAAAGCGTTGAAGTCTTGTTCAATATAAAAGCCATTGTAGCCAATGACGTATTATAAATAGACGCGTCACACACGAACATTAGTGCACTCAAAAACAGCGTAAGCCATGATTGTAGCTACATACTTGCATACAATCATACAGCGCGTGAAGAAAAGGAAAGACCTATACCTACCGATATCTGTTGTTAGAAAGAGATAAACATACATATTTAGTTACGTCACTAGCTGCTGCGTGTTCATTGGCGCGTACGTAATAATAATAATTATTATTATTGTAAATGTCAGGCAATTGCCCGGCATTTACTTTGCCATTATTGAGCGCAGGTAACACATCTAAAGGTGATATCATCATTGATTGTAGCTGGGAAGTTTGTTATACAACACGGTTCCCATATTGATTGGAATTTGAAACATCATTTCGTCTACTTTCAATTTATGTTAGGGTCTGCTTCGAGTCTAATCGGATGTAAGAACTGGTGTCGGAATTAAGTTGTTTTTCAAATCGTCATCCGTATCACTGGCATCTTGTTAAAGTTTGTTGACGGAATACTCTTGACATGTACAGAATAAAGTTTGATGGTATGTAGCTGAATAGCAGTATTTTACACGGAGCGACTGCCTATCTGACCTCCACAACCCTATAACTGGGTAATACGATACCCCTTGGCTACACTGCTTGTCAGACTTATATTGCCACTAGGTATACATAATTTATATGTGATGAATTCTTGTGAGATGTTTGAAATAGGACATCTTTCGCAACTCTCATGAATAAGTGACGAAATACCACAGTTGTGTTCCCGTTGAGAATTCAGAAATGAGTTGCACAATCGAGCTGAATAAATTGAAGATATTTCAGCACTTTTACCCATTTCATAATTTTACAAAAGTTTCACAAAAGAATTGTGTGGTATCTGACGACTACAATAATATTTCCGCATCATCCTCTTGCCCTACATCATCATCATTTCAGCCGAAAGACGTCCACTGCTGGACATAGACCTCACGAAATACCACAGTGGTGTTCCCGTTGAGAATTCAAAAATGAGTTGCACAATCGAGCTGAATAAATTGAAGATATTTCAGCACTTTTACCCATTTCATAATTTTACAAAAGTTTCACAAAAGAATTGTGTGGTATCTGACGACTACAATAATATTTCCGCATCATCCTCTTGCCCTTCATCATCATCATTTCAGCCGAAAGACGTCCACTGCTGGACATAGGCCTCCCCCAAGCTCCGCCACTTCGACCGGTTCTGTGCTTCTAGCATCCAGGGGATTCCTCTTTCACTCATCCTGATTTATTTGGGGTCATAGCTGCATGTCTTCGTCTTTTATTCATCTCTCCGTCATCTCTTTATTCACCCTTTTTCTAGCCTTACCGTCTATCACACAATCCATTCATTGTTTCTAGTAATACACCACATATCTTTAAAAAGATCAGACATTCATTAGTAAGGCAGATAGCTAGGTTGAATGCCCAACAGCGTTGGAAGCGTTGGATACAGTCAGGCATCATATGTAATTGTAGTGTTGTATTGACCGAGCGAGCGAAGCGTGTAGTGCTTCAAGTCTGGCAAAATTTGCGTTCCTCAGTTTGTTGGTCTATCTACAGGTCGTTTTTTACCACCGATCTGGACTAAACTTGGCATACAGGTTTTACGACTTCATAGAACTTTTTTCGTCGGACATTTTTGTTTGGATACTTCCTCCAAAAAGAGGCAAAAAAGGGGCTACTGGATATTTCCGCTGTAAGAGATCCGATTTCGATGGTTCTTTTTTTATTTGAAAGGTAGTGTGATGATCAGATTAGCCCCTCAAAATGCAGTAAATTGCTCACTTTTAGATTTCTACCAGTGGAATCGGCTGGTATATTAATTTTTATAAATTAAAAGTTTGTGCTCGCGAGGTCTACTTTTCGCAGAACTACTACTGTTAAAGTAAAATAAATACAGTGGCATTGGGCAGGCCATGACTGTCGAAGGACCGATGGCCAGTGGAGCAGACGAGTCCTGGAGTATCGTATCGAGAAGCGTAGTGGGGAGGCCCCCCAGCTATATGGACGACGAACTTAAAAAGGTGGCCGGGACAGACTGGATGCGGAAAGCGGCGGACATAAATAACGGTTTTTGCGTAGCCTGGGAGAGGCCTATGTCCAGCAGTTAACTGTAATAGGCTGAGTTGATTGAAAATAAATAAATTCTTCATCAAAAGAATCCATGGAGCCTTTAAATGCAGCCCAAAATAAATATGAACATTTTGCATGACTCAATTCTTCTACGCCTACAAAAAAAAAAAGCTGAATAATCCTGATTCTGCACTAACAACATCAATTACCGAATCACCAATATTTAGTTTCAATATCAAGGCAATATAAAGATACCTCCATATAATTTATTGTCAATGAAGCTTATCTAATATTAAGTTGACTACAATTCCATAATATTCACTGCTATCCGGATATAATCCTATCTGATAAGAGGTGTTATCGTCCTGGGAAATTAAGATAGCGAAATGGATAAGATAAGGTACATACTTAACTATGTTTTTGCTGCGGTGTCGCCTGTAAAATTACGTTAATCGGGTGACAAGGTATTTTCCCATCATCCAATAAAACTTTATAGAAACACTTGTTGTTTCTATAAAGTTTTATTGGATGATGATGACATCACAGTCACTTAAAGCGCGGCTTTTGTAAGTCAAAATCGAATTGAAATAGCTCTTACCACAATTGATTCTTGCTCTGATAGTACGGTTTCCTTTGGAGTCATAACAGCTGTTCATAAGGTTAGTAGAAGGTGGAGGTGGTGTGGTGGTGCTTATTTTTGTTTTTAATTTTTAATTTCTGATCGGAATTTTGATTTAAATTTTGTTTTAATTTTTAATTTTGATCTTAATTTTGATTTAAATTTTGTTTTAAATTTTGATTTTAATTCTATAAGTTTGCGATTTTATTTTATTTTGTATTATAATTATGACATGAAAAATTTACCAATTTATCTTATTTATTTACATATAATATTAATCAAATTATCTGTTTTGTAGTTTGGCAGGTGTTATCTTAAACTAAATAAAAAAAAATTAAAATCTCCGAAGACAAAACTTTCCACAAAGTCGTAAAACCTGTTTATTAAGCTTCGTCCAGATCTATTGTATAATACGACCTGTAGATGTAGACGAGTACCAACAAACTGTCAGAGGAAAGCTTTGCCAACACTTGACGCAGAGACGCTTCGCTTGCTCGGTCAATTATTCTATTTTAGTTGGTGGCAGTGCAGTGTGGAATAATGAGTTGTCACCACCATACAAACAAACAGACAGCCATCATTTTGCAGTAAAAGCTCTCACAGCTGATAACGTCTAGATAATCTCGACCGCTATCAATGTCAGTGTAGTTTAGTGACATTTCCTCATATTTGGGCTGATACGAGTAGTGCTCATACATGTTTGACTAATTGCGTAATACATTAAATAAAAGAATGCACATAACCCACGATATTTCCGCGCTTTGAATCTGATGGCAGTTTTACGTAATTACACTTCTGATGATACGGTCTCACTGCTCTGCGCCACTGTTAAAAACAGATTCGAAACAAGACAATTGCAGTCAAATGTAGTCTCATGCAGTTTGAATTTTAAGTGGCATAGCATAACCTGCCCACAGCTGGGACACAGGACCTCTCTGTGAGACGGAGTGGGCTATAATCAACCACGCGGGGCCAGTACGGGTTGGTGGAAGTCAAATATCTTAGAATTTGTGTTCCATGCGACTTACAGAATATTTTTGTTTTATTTGGGTTGTACATAATCTATTAAAATAATACTCCATTGCTCGGAGTTGATGTTTGTTTGTAGTCGATGATTCCATAGTTACGCCCAAATATCAAGTTTGCTGGCCAAAATTTAATTTATTGCTGGTGATAGCACTCTTATCTTGAGCATTAATTTTTAATGATTTTCCAGCGGTACGTGGATTAAATTCTTTAGAGAGTTTCTGAAAGATTTTTACGACTTAACGGATTTAATTTTTTCGGCGGTAGGTCCAGAATTGTATGATGCCCGTTTTGAACACAGCAGTTTTCTTAGTTGTATCAAGTTTTTTTTAAGGGACGAAGTTGTATAGTAACTGTCCGTTACTCTATAGGTATATTACCTTAGCATATTATATTTAAAAAAATACAGAATGAAGATTGAAGATCAAAGAAAAAGAGTATTGCTACGAGTATAATACATACTATACTATTTTTATTTCACAAAGCAACGCGCGCTTGTTTGTGGTAACCAAGGGTACAAACACGCTGTGCATGTGTGCGTGAAGACGAGTACCGTCAGCACATAACACACACACGCACACGGCCACACACAATTCTAACTTATGTCTCGGACGGTACCGAGAGCTCCTGCGCCTACACACACATTCAAAGCGTGTTTGTGCACTTGGTAAGCACAAGTCAAGCGCGCGTCGCTTCGTGAGATAAAAATACTGTATCTTTGTAATGGTAATTATTCCAATTAAGTATACCATTTTACATTTTACGACCAGTTTCATAGACAACAAGCAATAATCTTCAACTATGTAAGAAAATATTTCTTCACTGAATGTGAAGTACCTATCATCATAGCATGTTAATAGGTTAATAAATTATTTAATTGTACCATTGAGAACTTGTCACCACTTTAACAAATTAGTAATGTTAGATTACGTAGAACTTGTCTTATAAACCGACTTTAAGTCTTTACGTTTAAGGAGGAGGTACATTGTTCCGTTGTTGGTCCTTATTTCGTTTAAGGAGGAGGTACATTGTTCCGTTGTTGGTCCTTATTTCGTTTAAGGAGGAGGTACATTGTTCGGTTGTTGGTCCTTATTTCGCGGTCGCCGTATGTCGATTCTCGTTACGTTACGTCGATGCTTGAAATAATCTAAATAATTACTACATTATAATCATATTAATTTAAACCATCAATATAGTTCTCGAAAATGTATATACTCGTATTTCCAACTATTTTCGAGAGAGCAGCTATATTGATGATTTAAATAATTATACATATATACATAAACTCACGCCTTCTTTCCATGGGTAGGCAGAAACTATAGAACGCCACCTGCTACGCTCCTTACATGACTCCTTTTGCTTCGCCTACGTTCATACATCTGGTCATACACGCACGCCGGTTGCGAGTACTACGCACCTGACCTTTCTCAAGAACATCCCCAATTTGGTCACTATTATTATGTCCTCCTAGGGCATCCCCTCCCGGCATAATTATAATTTAGTCATTATTTAATCATAATTGCCGCGAAATGAATTTCGATCAACATGCAACGTGCAAACCGGCCAAGGTTCCGTATCCGTACCGTATTAAGACCAACCAAAAAATGCCGAAACAAAAACACGTTTCTTGTACGGTTACGGTACGGCCCCCGTTAATTATTGTTTTTTTTTTAATTTTTATTATTTGTTGTTATAGCGGCAATAGAAGTACGCAATCTGTGAAAATTCCAACTGTCTACTTATTACGGTTCATGAGATATAGTTCGCTGACAGACAGACATACGGACAGCGGAGGCTTAGCAATAGGGTTCCGTTTGGTACCCTTCGAGAAGGGAACCCTTAAAAACGTAAGAAATTTTGATTTTCGCGAACTAAGATTGATAAGGAATCACCATAACAATAACGTTTGGCGATTATTTAATAAGACTATGTTTTCTGGGGATTTTTGCAAACTGATAAGAACAAAAAAAAAACAGCCTAATCATGGAATGTTTACATTCATAGGTATTGTTGTAAATCCAGATTATCGACAGAAAGTCACATGATTTTGATACCCTTCGGACACCTGATAAAGATTATCTTTCGCAGATTAATCACGAGGCTCTGAATAGTATTTGATACTGGTCATGTCAATTACATTGTTAAAAAAGTGTTAGTGGGTTTCCTAGTCTGGACCCATCCATCTTTTATTTTTGACATTCGTAAACGGACATTGTTTATTGGGGTCCTAAATTGGCCCGACGAACAAACAGTGAATTCGGCATCGTCCTTCGATCCGATTTATGGTTCTGCATAGCATTCTTTCATTCACAATCATTCGACAGGCTTCCGAGTCGAAAATTACACATTTCGGTAACCTGATTTGCCGACCGTAAATAGCTGTCAGAAGAATACAAATACAAAATACAAATACAAAATAGTTTTATTGTCATAATTATCATATTATTAGATACATTTAAATGTGTTTGGAGCCTTCTTTTAAGCAAAACATGAAGACAAAAATGGTCGACTATTTGATATAAAATGCCAAAAAAATTCGGGATTAGTTTTTACATTTTTTGTGAATAGAGTTTAGAGGACTTCTTCGATAACATTGATTGATGTTTGATTCGGAACGGAAGCATATCGAATGGCTATCCTGAATATTATTAGCTGGTTTTGATCACATTTTTGGAAACGCGAATTTTAAATCATGAAACATTCTAAATAACGATCTGTCAAAAGAAAAAGATTGCCGAGTCACCGGGGTAATTGCGTAACACACTACCAGTAGGAATCGGTTTCAATTTGACAGTTTAACAACATTCATTGCGTTATTTACGTTGTTGAGCAGACAAATTTTTCGAACATATGAAGCAATGGATTAGCAATAAACTTCAAAATCATTCTGATTCAAACTGCGTTACGCAATTAGGGTGCAGGACAGCGAAAATAAGTCTCTTAAGTTCATATTAGGTACATACGAATATAACATGATCTGAGTTTCATTATGATTAAATATGAATACAAATCCATTCAAGATTTTTATGACCACTATTTAGAATACCAGACAGACATAATATTTATGTAGCAAAAGAAGACTGTCATCAACTAGAACAAGAGGAAAATACTTACGATGTTCATAAAATATATTATAAGGCTGTTAAAAGCCACATAAAATAACGCTGAGCACGTTTAATATGTATGTTAAGATAAGTTTTGCATAATCTCTGAATGATAAAGTAACGTAACATTGATAACAGATAAGATATTGTTATTTAATAGTGATATCTGAATATCTCTGCATTCAATTAGATTGAAATTAGCGTATTTTATAATAGGCCTTGTGGTTTTGGCAAGAAGTGGTCAATTTAATTGAAGGATTTCGTTAGCAGGTCTTCAAAAGACACAAGGATGAATCTGGATCTAATAGATCTGTGATTAATTGATTTTTCATCAAATCGCAGACGTAGTCAAGACAGCCGCCAAATTAAAATGGAACTGAGCAGGCCACATATGCCGCATGTTGCATCGGAATTGGGCAAAAGTAGCCACAAATTGGGTTCCGAACAACAGGAACCTGGACGCGGTAGGCCCAGGAGATAGCGTGACAAGTTGGATTCATACCTAAGGGATTGGGCTCTAATTGCAAAAGAGAGAGAACAATGGAAGGGAGGCATTTGCCCTGCAGTAAGACAACATTTCCTATTTCTTCCCGTGAGTGTCGTAAAAGGCAACCCTTAGTTGCCTTTTACATAAATGGCAACTAAGGGACTTACTAGAGAATGGGCAACACCGTTCTCTATGCATTTTAACACTATACTGCGATCGCCAACCCGCCTGCCCAGCGTGGCGATTATGGCAAAGGCGGGGGGCCTCCTTTCAGGGAGGCCTATGTCCAGCAGTGGACGTCTTCCGGCTGAAATGATGAAACACAACAGGCTCATAATAATATTTTTTTATAGCTATTGAAACGTCGTTAGCCTATGTTCTGTTCAGAATCTAGTACTAGATTCTCTCAAGCTGAGTCCAGTATGATAATTTTTGTAACTAGATCTACATATAAAACGATAAAGAAGATTCGCAAATACTTAAGCCTTTGAATCAAGATTAACAATAAATATTCAATAAGGTCATTTCCGCATTAAATTCTTATATTCAAAGTCATTTAAGTAGAATGTGCGAGGATGACAATAATGAAGGCATGACATTACAGACGAAATGGTAGGGAAGCTTGAAATAGGTCGACCACAGTCAACCTTCTTCAATTCAAGCAAATTCAATGAGTTTTAAGCTATAAAGTTCGATTATGGTAATATGGTGGCTGGGTGTCGTAATAGCCCAAAAAACCACGAGAGAGATATGTTTAATCAATATCAACAATACAACCGAACAATGAAATTAGGAGCAGCCTAATTCGAGCAGCTGAAACACTGCCACAAGAATCGTGTTTATAATTATTATAGAAAAAATAGAATACCTAAACAAATCTCTTGGCACGAGAAAAGAGAAGAACAAAATAAAGTACTATACTTTATTTCTTACAGTTGGTAAACAATAAAGGAAACCAGAGAAACCCATATTAGTTAGTACGATAACGATTTGCGAGTGTACCGAATAGCATTAGGTAACGGTTTGTTGATTATAAATCAACGCTGCGGCATGGACACGCTCGCATACCAAGCGTATTCCATGTAAACAGGGCACAGAACCATAGATATAATTATATAGAATAGAATTAACATAGATACAAGACGTTTGTATCTTATGCTATTATGCCCAGTAATTTAAAAGGTCTCTAGACTTGAAGCAAAAGATCAAGAACATTTTATTAATGCATTAAGTGGAACACGTTTTTGTTAAGCAGTAACCTAACACCGTCTAAATGACGACTGAAAAAGAAACAATTATTAAAAACACTTCAATTAACACCAGCTTATATTTCAAGGGAAGAAACATGATGATCATGACGGTTTATATCTAAGACTAGATAAAAGTTAATAAAGATACGGCATACCTTCGTTTTATTGTCTTGATCTCAATTCGAAGTGGAACAGATAGCAAATAAAAATCTAATTCCATCAAATGAGAGCTCTTTGTTGTTGTTTTGAGAACCTAATTTGTTTTGTCACGATTCTGAAGCATTGATTTCTATTTCGGTTAAGTAGATTCAATTAATTAAGGAGGTACTCAGGAGATGAATCAGCACACTTATATTATTGGCATTGTAGCATGCACGATCTGCTGTGATGTAAATACAAATATGAAATAGGGTTAGGTTACCCAGTAACTAGGTCGTGGAGGTCAGATAGGCAGTCGCTCTATATAAAATACTGGTATTGAGCTGTATCTGGTTAGACTGGAAGCCGACTCCAGCAAATTTGGAAAAGGCTGGGCAGATGATGATGAGGCTCGTATTTGACCTCAATTCGAACTGATGTTAAATGATAATACTGTCGACGATGGTAAAGTTACCTTATCACTCGTGACTGAAGATTTGTTATGTAGCTCTGAGTTGGCAGTAATTATTAGGTGCTAATTTACTTAAGTAGATAGGTACTAGACTTAGAAGCGAGAAATCATTTAGAATATTATTGGGAAAACCTCTGAAACAAAGACAGAGCGAAGTCAATGTAACCTACAGCCTACATCCAATATTTGTGTTTAACAAAAAGTATGTGAAAACAATTACGTAGTTATATTTGATAAGTACAGACAAGGTTATCACACTGTTGACGGATGTTATATATAATAACGTTGGATGGATAGAGGATGTCTCAAGGTGTGGTTTCAAGTTCAATTCCTATCATTACCGTTACAAAAGCGTAATTTTAATGAGGAGGGAGGAAATGATAACATATTGGGGGATAAAGTTGTCGCCATGTTGTTAGAAAGAAGAGAAAAAGAAAGATAATACGTCTATTTGCGGTAAACATGACGCAAAGAAAGAACACAAACATGAAAAGAACAAAGAAGCTGTTGCCATTTGTAAGGTCGGAACAATCCTGATCAATACGGAAGAAACTGAAAGAAAAGTGTTGGATTAGCTGCTATCTGAATTCCATTAAACTAGGCAGCTATGATCAAACTTAGCAAAAAGGAATTGACGGAGAAGTTTCAACAGTAATGCCGATATCAGACGCATCAATGTTCATTTTTACCTTTCATTCGGCATCTTTCACTCGAAGTAACAAGTCTGAACTACAAATGAATTAATTAGGGAACCGATCCAACGATGTTCGATTTAGCCACTCCGATCTTTCGTTCTCCTACCGAATGATCGAAAATATAAAAAAGGAGCAGATGAACATTCATTCATTCTTCACTTGAGTTATATCGGCTTTAGGATCACACTTATGCACAAAATGATAAGCAAACCCGAGGGCCTAGACAAATGGCATTCGCTTCGGAGCGATTCTATTTTTACAATCGCTAATGTCACTTTTTGACAAGCTTTATCGCTACTTTTCGATTCGAATTCCTTCACACGAATCGAAAACTAGCGATAACGCTTGTCAAAAAGTGCCACTTGGTTACGCATCTTTACGAAAGTTATCGTTCGGCAGCTGTCGATTCGTTTCATGGAATTGAATGATGATATTATTATTGCCTAGCTGATGTCTATTCGTTGACCTATTATCACGTGACATTTCGATAGCTTATGTCAACCCCATACATTTTGTGGCTTTTCTACTAGCTTTATCGATAATCGAATGTTAATTTGTCTAGGCCCTCTGTTTACTTCTAAGTGCCAATCAGCAATGAAACTGACCGCGATCAGCACATAAGTGGTTTAAGAGCTGTCAGTGTCATTATTTTCTTTGGAATAATGACACTGGCAGCTCATGAACTCGGTTTAGATGTGCTGATCGCGTTCAGTTTCATTGGTGAAATTCGCCCTAAGTCGATATTAAAAACGTGGAAAGAGTTTAAGAGGTTTTGAGGGACATCTTCACAAATACAAGACCCCACTTTCAAAGGTTCTGACAACACACGTCAAAAAGATCGTTCAAGAAATCCTAAGCAAAGCAGAGCATGAATGAGGCTATAAAACTAAATACGTAAGCTATGAAGGTGGTGACAGGTGGCTAGTTGGTCGCCTACGACCATTTCAATAGGTCGTTTCCCGTTGTTGAATACTACAGTTACAATGAGGTGATAATAGATCGTTTTATGAAGAGGTTTAATGGTTAAAATTTTATATTCAGTCGCCTTAATTGGGGGGCGAGGGCTGGTGGGGGGGTTGGGGGGAGGGGGTAGAGTCGTCCCCCACTTTTTCCCCCGCCGGGGGTGCGTAGTTTTTTTTATAATAAATGTCAAAGG
Source organism: Tiliacea aurago (assembly GCA_948098905.1). Lineage (NCBI taxonomy): Eukaryota > Metazoa > Arthropoda > Insecta > Lepidoptera > Noctuidae > Tiliacea > Tiliacea aurago. Next base: position 3,131,887 of record OX402601.1, read on the forward strand.
TTCAAATTTTTATCGAATGTTTTCTGAGTTTGTTCTAACTGAATTTACCAACAATACAGGGGATCTGGCGCTTGGCGGCCGTTGCCGCGGCACGCTCGCTCGCCTTCGCGCGTGTTTTGGTCACTGTTCTAAGATCTAACCTAACCCAAATGAAGCGATTTTGTTTTTTTTTTCTCGTAAACCTTTTATTTCCGCATATATTTTAAAATGTTCCGCCGCCACATGTACTCCACTATCGCAACACCAAAATTCTCCGGGTTATTCTCTTCTCTTTTGTTTCCTTTCTTTATATTTGTTTTTCTTTGTCTTGTCATAAAACAACAAAATAGTAAGTCTTTTATTACGGGAGGACGCTGGCTCCTGCAACACAGTTTTAACTAGCGCAGGAGTCAGAGAATTCTATTTTATTGTAAAATATGTTTTATGTCAATAAATAACTTTTGTTTGTATTTTGTTTTGTATACATGGAGCGACTGTGGATATTCTGAGAGGTGTGACATCAATATCGAAAGTACCCTAAGTATCTATCATCAATCAACCATCTCCAGACTTATAATAAGACTAGCTGCACTCCGCGGTTTCACAAGTACAAGTCTCGACCCCGTGAGAATATCGGGATAAAAAGTATCCTATGTTCTCACCCAGGTCATGGTCTACCTATGTGCCAAATTTTATCCAAATGTATTCAGCCGTTTCAGCGTGAGGGCGTAATAAAGAAATTGACTTTCGCAATTATAATATTAGTTAGTTAATTACACTGATTTGAGAATAATAGGGCAAAAATCTAGATATGCCCAATTGTTCTCAAATCAGTATTTAATAAACAAATCATTTATTTCAGATAAATATCCATAGGTAAATTTTTCATGTCATAATACAAAATAAAATAAAATAAAATCGCAAGCTCTAAAATCAAAATTAAAAAAATAAACAAAATTAAGATCAAAATTAAAAACAAAATTAAAATCAAAATTAAGATCAGAAACCTTATCGGTAATTATGTTTTCGAGCCGTTTCGGGTTGAAACTCTCGGGCCGTGGGGTCCGAGTGCTTTTTTTTTATCTCTATAATTTCTCCCTCCCGCTCTGGGCGGAGCGGGAGGGAGTGTCAGACTTTTACTGACTAAAACCCACCGTGTTCCTTCAAATGCCTGTGTGCCAGGGCCACGATATCCCTTTCGGACAAGCTCGTAACCCTGGCAGGCATTGGCCCTTTCGGACCCCGTCCATTGGTCGACTCTTTAAGGCGCGCGCGCGAACCCAACGCGCCGTCGACCCGGGCCTGGTCCTTATCGGACGGCGAGCTACCCATCGCTCACCGTCCGCAAGCCCGCGCCTACGGTGGCCGGGAATCGGCCTGCGTATCCCGACGCCCAGGGCGTCTCCTGCGGCGACTAAGGGCGGAAGGGCGGGCACCCTGCCTCACCCTCACGCGTTCCATTACTGTTTCGCTAAAGGAGGTGACGGCCATGTTTTGTTCAAAGAAATCTCCAAACGGCAGGTTGACACTTCCCGTGACCCAAGGGCTGACTTTTACCTTGGCCAGAGGTTAAGCATTGCCATCCAACGTGGCAATGCCGCCAGTCTCTTGGGTACATTACCAGTCGACAGCAATTCGACGCCATATTTTAATTTGTTAATAGTTTTAGGTTTTTTTTTATTCGTTTAGTTAGTTAGTATATAATTGTGTTATTATTATAAATTAATTAGTTATAGTTGTTATTTATGTACATAATATTCTAATTCTAACTAAATAAATATAGTATACTATCCCTAGATCAGAAATTAAATATATTATATTCATTATAATAATGTTTTTTTATTAGTTTAGTTAGTATATAATTTTGTTATTATTATAAATTAATTAGTTATAGTTGTTATTTATGTACATAATATTTTAATTCTAACTAAATAAATATAGTATACTATCCCTAGATCAGAAATTAAAATATATTATATACATTATAATAATGTTTAAGAATAAAACGTAAGCATTTTTTTATTTCTAATTTGGTTAACCGTTAAGTAATGGAACCAATTAGAAGAAATAGGTTACTAGAGTGCTTGTAAGCGATAAGCTAACCTGCGTTTGCGCAACCTCAGACAAATAACACTTTAACAGACCTAATAGTGTTATTATAAGCGTGGTTATTATTTATTTCGAATAATTATTATTGCATGATAAATAACACTATTTGGCGTAGCCGTGGCGTGACAAAATAGACGTGTTTGTGTGACATGGCTATGGTTATAGACAAACAAAGTTCTGATACCGAAAATTGTGACACTATTACACATTATGGCGTTTGTTATGATAGCAAGGATTATCACGTCATAAGGAGAAAATTGAGATGATTATGATGATTTTTAACCGACTTCCAAAAAGGAGGAGGTTCTCAATTCGGCGGTATGTAATTTTATAGGCAAACGTATAGCGATTTGGGTATTTTTTATAGTAACTCGTGCACTTGCTCTCGGAGAGCACCATTTGGTGAAGTGGAACTGATGATGGAGACCACAGATGGCCTATGTCCAGCAGTGGACTGCTATGGGATGATGATGATGCGCCTCTGTTTATGAGACATCAAATAAATTTTATTTTGGGGCCTAAAAATACAAAGTAGCCAAGGCCATACTCATAACTGTGATCAACTTTGGTCGGATGTGGGTGTGGTAGGTCGGTGAGGATGTAACTCTCGCCGGCCGTTGCCGAGGCACCGCTCGCTTCGCTCACTTAGCTCGCGTGCGGTTAGTCACGATCAGTTCTAACCTAACCTAACCCTTTTGGTCGGGGTGCCCTAGTTTAGTTACTGCGACCAACAGAGAAATGTTTAAAGAGCCTCAATTATTAAAGTGTGACATTTTCCATATTTTTTTGCCGAAATTTTGTTAGGGTGAAGTTTCAAAAAAACCTGGGCGTAAAATAATACACTATATTTAAAAGCCACAGACGTATAATTATGGTGTATAAGTAACTACTTATCGTTTCTAGTTTACAGTGCTTACCAATAATAACAATTAGGTAAGTATATTAATGTATCGATAGCATTTAGATTAAATAGGCGATTTTCGAGATTACAGCCTGACAATCAGTTAGTAATCCGTGTGGTGCCGGACGTAAAGAATAGCATCATCCCATTTCTTCCCGTGGGTGTCGTAAAAGGAGACTAAGGGACTTACTAGAGAATGGGCAGCAGCGTTCTCTATTCATTTTAACACCACACTGCGATCGCTAACCCGCCTGCCAAGCGTGGCGATTACGGCAACTCCCCCCCTTTTGGGGGAGGCCTATGTCCAGCAGTGGACGTCTTTCGGCTGGAATGATGATGATGATGATGATGAATCAGTTAGTTAGTCAACTCGAATGGGAATTTATTTAGGCGCTGACAAGAGGCAAATGATCAAAGAAGGCTTGTCTTAAACAAAAAAAAAATGCCAAATCTATACAGGGTCAAATTAAATTAGTCAGCGAAACTCCGCAGATGTTATGGGTAGAACTTAACCTAAACATGACAAAAAAAAAAAGTTTATTTTTTGTGGGTTATCAATCGCCGGTAGTGTAGTCACTTAAAATAACTGTTCAAAAATCCATTATTTTTGTGAAAACTTCTCAGACGTGATGGGTATCGATATCTCAACACAATAAAACAGATTCTATTAGCGGTCGCAGACCCCAAAAAATAAAAAACTACTGAAATCTTTTTTATTTTGTCGTATATAGATAGGTCCATCACGTCTGCGGAGTTTTGCCAGCTAATTTAATTTGACCTTGTATAGTTTGTGGTAGCGGAAAAAATATTGTTATTCTTGAACATACTTCTCAGAACTTGGTTGTTACTCTCGCTTTCCGAGTGATTCCGTGAAAAGGGACGGAAGTGTGTAACAGGAAGTGACAGCTTGAGCATGGAATAAGTAAGTATCTACTTTTGATGTGGAACATCTATAGGCGCACGTAAAACCGATTGCTGGCGGGGCAACAAATGCCGCGCGGTCCTCCGGTACGCGACCCTGACCTTTATTTCGATGTTTGTTTGTATGATTTCGATGTTTGTTTGTATGATTTCGATGTTTCACGTCTGCCAGGCGTCCAGTGACGGCTCACTATTTTTTTTAATAGCATGGAATTAGTAATAGTTATATTAGGAATTAGTAAATAAAGTTACAATTAAAGGGGGTTCCCATACAAGCAACATGTTTTTAAAAATAAAGTAAAAATATGTAGTGTTTAATATTTTACGGTGGTCGCACTTGGCCGCTTTTTTTATATTTTTTGTACACTGGTGATTTCTGTAGTGTCGTGTTTTCTTGAAGAATAATAAAATAATACTTAAGTTCATATGAGGTGTAATAATAATACACATTATTACAATAATAAATAAGACACTTAAGAAAAATTTTACTACTTAGACATAAAATGATTTATGTCAACTAATGTTAATAATAATAGCATAATTAAATTAGAAATACAGACATGTTAATTCTGAATTTGTATGTTTGTCTTCATTCTATTATAGGTACTTATAATAAAAACAATGTTCAATTTTTTACTTAAGTATCAAGGTCAAATGTTAAAAATAAAAGCGTCTTTTTATACATTTCATTGGGTAAGGAAGGTACGACGAGACAGCAGCTCATGTGCTTCTAAACTGCCCGAAGGTCGCTACATAAGGGGCAAAGTACTTCGGTAACCCAGGCTCCGTGAGATTGTCAATGGGCTTCCTTGAGGAGCTGGGGTGGATCGACCAATGTTCTTTCCCACCCGTACGCAAAATACGCGCATTGAAAAGAGTTGCGGACACCAGCCCGCATTACCTATTACGTTGTAAATGCTTTTATGTATGAAACTGTAGACCTTTTTTCGGTGTTTCAGATAAGTAAGTACCTACTTAACCATAGTAAACGTTGTTTAAAAATTCATAAGTACTTTCAGCCACCCTCTGGAAGAATGCCAATGAATTCAATTTCAACCTGTTGAATACCAAACTTACAGTCAGATAGGACTTTGTACCTAATACTTACTCTGTATTGTTTTTTGACAATGTATTGGATTGGAAGGAAACATGAATGAACAGCCACATTACTGATAATACTGGCAGTAGTATAATATGTAGTAATATAAACAATACCTACTGTGAAGTTAGTAAGTACTTCTACAGCTGTTAATAATTCATAAAATATAATGTTTTATGTTATATTGTGTTCATAAATGTCATAATTATTAGACTGTCTCAGATAGGTCTTGAAATATAAATAATTCGATTTTCTAATGTTATTCAAAATATACGAATCAACATCATAATGTTAGTTTATCTTCACAGGCAAGGGTTTATTATACCTTTGTGTCTTGAAAGGTGCCTTTTTGTGTCCATAGTCTGTAATACACATGGACTTAAATGGTAGTGACTACCAAGATGACTACTAAGGGACTAACTACACTTATTCAGCTCTGTTCAGCTTTTATTTAATATAGAAAAAAATTCATCTGACGAGGAAAGCTGAACAGATGCGTACGCATCTCCATACAAAATCGTTATTTGGAGATGTGTTGTTAGTTCCTAATAGAGAAATATGGAGGAAAAAGGCATGTTGCAACAAGGCTGGAGAATGATAATGAGTCTGTATGGACATTTCATGGGTATCCTTCAAACTGATAAATTTAAGTAAGCGGGCTGGACCAGAGGGCTAATTGCGTAACACACTATCAGTAGGAATCGGTTTCAATTTGACAGTTCAACATCATTCATTGCGTTATATACGTTGTTGAGCAGACATTTTTTTCTATCATAAGAAGCAATGGATTAGCAATATACTTCAAAATCATTCCGATTCCGATTCAAACTGTGTTACGCAATTAGGGTACAGGTCTCTTAGTCTAAAATACCATATTCTTGATTCACCCTCGATGACGACATTTCATTGATGATGTTCAAGTCCTATGTAACACAATACGGAGTACAAATCAGGCTAAAAATAAAACTGAGTGGGTTTCAGTTAAGAATAAGTCATCCTATGCAGCATTTCATTAACGCATAACAGGGAATCTTACTGGAATAAATTATTTTGGCAGGGGAAAAGTCATAGGTAGGCAGCACATTGATGGACGTAAGGCTTAAATTAAATCTAGGGTACCGGTGGGTGAATGATACCTAAAATCTTGGTATTCATAATAGTAGTTGAAGGTATTATTAGTTATTCAGTATTTAAGGTATTATTAGTGTTACGAAAAAGAATAATTTATTTGCTGAAAATACAGGTTTTACTAGATGTAAAAATTGGTGGTTTATGCACAGTCCATATTTTGTCTGTTTAGAGCATGTATACTCCATTTGAAATAAGATGAGACATTCAAATAAACCTTTTTTACAGTCCGTTCAACCGATTTTGACTTTTATTGCGTTGGTGGCATGACAAATGGCAGCTGTAATAAACAGTTGGTATTGTAACTACGTTTTTGCTTTTAATGCCATCCTTATGCCTAAGGAATAGAACTCAAAATTGGTTGAACGGACTGTAAACAAGTTTATTTAAATATCTAATCTTATTTCAAATGGAGTATATGTTCATTTGACATCAATAATACCTACATAAGTAACTACTTGTTTTAGTAATATTTACAACTATGTTCTAATATAAATTACAAGCAATATTGACTTGTAAAAAACAAACTTTAAAGGATTGAGCAAACTTTATAATTAGCTTCAAAGCACTAATTGATAGTGTTGTGTTGGAACTCTTTACTGAACATATTAACCTTGCAATTCTTGTTGATTTCAAGACATCTAATAGTATGATATATTCTGAAACTTATAATCTAGGCTTAAAGTGTCGGCTTTTAGTGAGCAGACTTTTGTAATTTTAATATTCCAAAGTGTTATTTGTTTCTTGGCCTATTTGTGGATAATATTTCAAGATGCAATAAAAGAACTTCAGCATAGGGACTTCAAAACATTATACATATAAGATAAATGGAGGTTGGAAATTATCCCATGTAGATATATTGTATCAATATTTTAATTTAAAAGAGTTTCCGTGGAGTTTCTTGCCTGTTCTTCTCCATAGGAACCTACTATTTGGAATGGGCAACTAGCTTCATATTTGTAACTGACCGACTTCTTGATAATTCAAAAGTGCCTGTAAATGGATTAACTGAAATAAATGGTTTGAGTTTGAGTTCATACTTACTACCAGGTTAAAAGTATCCTATGTCCTAACTCCGGTCACGACTCAGGTATACAGGTTACATTCGCAATTATAATATTATATAGTATGAATTACTATGATGAGACATTATGAATCAAAATTATCACGTTTGTGTATGCATGTACCTAAAGAAAGTATCTAATGACAAACGATTATTTAAAAGGTCAAGTTGCACAAGAGCTCACCTGCATAATGGTTGCGGTTTTAAATTATACCGTACAGTGTAATGTAGGTAATACGAGAATTTATGAAGTATTGTAATAATTGTTGATTGTTTTTAATTTTGTCCAAATTTCGATGTTCCAGTTGTCAAACAGGAAAAATTAACTTTTTCCTATTTTATGAAGGAATTTGTATGTTTTAAATTATTTATTACTGCTACATTGATGAAATTGGTTTTTTTATCAAATAATAATAATTATAACAGGAAAGATTATAATATGTGTTTAGGTACACTGGTTGTCCCTGGACAATATTTATTGGAGAAAATATGAATAAAGTTATAATAATATTTGAATATATTAAAATAAACCATTAATTATGGTTTGGTATTGACATAATATTGATAAAAAATATTTTGAATTCTAAAACTTAATTTTTATAATTTTGATGATACGTAAATAAACCCCAAATACACTTAAGGATTATAATTTTCGTTTTAACAGTTGCAAATTACAAAACCCATCAGTAGCATTGTATGGTTTAAGTATCAAAATAAACTGATACAATTTATAAACAAACTTCTTTCCAGCACAATCCATAAAACAAAACTCGGATATAATCCTGTAATGCTGTCTGCACACGCACAGACAGCCTAGAACAGACTCGTATACTAGGATGACAGCTTTGTAAGTTATTTCTAGAAAATAGAAAGTGGCACTTACCAACGTATTCTGATATCCAAGCCCGGACTCCTCATCCGAAGTCTCCTCCTTGCTGTTTGAATGTGACACCTTCATCATTACCAAAGAGTTCTAAACTTTAACACAGAAAACTGAAATATCAAAACAACACAGCGGTTCGCCGCGTTTCGCAACTTTTTTTTCTAAATATACAACAGTGGCAAAGAATCACAGTGTCCGGCGGTGTTCGGCCATCTCCCCGCTACACGTACAACCACCGTTCTAGTGTACTATGATAATATGTAATTGAATAAACGCAATTTCAGGCAAATTGCTCGCGTACGCGGCGGATATGTTTTAACACACGTTCAAACCGAACGTCATCGACTGACCGACTGACAAGTTGACAAAAAGTTGACGACTGACTGAGTCAAGTGACAGTGCACATTCAAAAAGATGGAATGGCGACCATGAACTTCAACTGATTCGTTATCTATTTATTTATTTGAGACCGTATCTAATTTTCACTATCAACTTTAATTTATATTTGGCAGTCAATACAAGCAATTAAAATCTTGTTTATTTAAATTCGGTCGCACAGACGGAGCGCGAGGAGAGACATGCAAACGTCATGATATTCCGAACGCAACTAATCTCTTGATTTATCAACGTTCCGTTCCGCATGTGATTTGATGTTTATTTATCTTCATAATATAGCACTCATGATAAATGCTTTTATCAGATTAATTTGCGAAAAACATGTGACTCTATTACTTCTGTTTTTCTGATAAACCTATCAAAAACACATCTGACTTATGAATTTGCATCCCTACAGGAAGGCGAGGCTGACAACATGGTGGGATTTATTATTTCATGCGAAATCCACCGAAACACATATTATTTGCACAATACGCGGTCATAGTTAAGTAGGTGTAGAAAGGAAACAAACGACGCCGAGCCACAGTCGTTGTAAAACGTTTAAAAACAAAAGATATTCATCCTATTGTTAAGGAGACTTGTGTTTGCTTGACAATTAGCCACACAATAATTATTGTAATACATATAATTGAAGTCCCCGTTGTTACAGTAGGCAGCATTTATGAAACTTACACGGCTGGTAATTTGTATGGATGTTCTTTAATTTTCCCATTATGGCACATGGCGGCTGACCGTTGACGATTGCCAAGCCGCAACAATACGCCTAATTACCTAGGTAGTACCTACTTTTTAAATGATCTTTTAAAGCTTAATAACAATGGATCTTCTATAGATCTATTCGTCGAGAGCTATTCATAAACAGTATCAAGAGACATAGTTACATAATCTGCTCTGAGAGAGAGAGAGAGATAGTGAGTTCTTGTGGTGTCAACGAGATTTCTGCCTTGTCACCTCATGAACTCACGTAGCTTAGGTACCCACGACAGAACAGACCTGGGGGCCTAAAATGGACGCTTTGGCAGAATCTTACCTATGATCTGCGTACAATTCATACTTACATCCCGCAATTCATCTGTTTGACAGCTGCTATTTGACATTAGACTTCAGCAATTCATAATTTTACGAAACTCCATACAAAACTGTCAAACAGATGAATTGCGGGTATGAATTGTACGCAGATATTGACGCCGATCATAATAAGATTCTGCCAAAGCGCCCATTTTAGGCCCCCGCAGGGGTTTATAATGTGGCCGCTTTGAACAAAAGGAGGTCCTACGCTATTCATCGAGAAGCAACAAGATAGTAATGTATATTCCTTCGCCGAAGAACTGCCTGAGATCTCATGACAACACTAATAATGTCTCATTCAAATTTGTTTTGAAACAACCATCTTGTTCTGTAGGTATTGTCTGTTCCTCCACGATTAAGCCATCATTTTAATCTACGTAACAAATAGTGCCCTTGATCTTGAATTGTTGACCGAACTCGACACTTAGCAAAAAACAAGTGAAAAAAACGCTATTTGTAGGTAAGTACCGAAAGTGTTTATTAAATAACACTTTATTATCGTCTCGTACTATTGTTGTGAATTGTTGCAAAAAAGTTAATCTAGAAATTAAGGAAATTCGAAATTGGATTGCTTTCGATTGATTCAGATTTGGCAACAACTGGCAAATAAAATAAGTACCTACCTACTTAATTGAAACCAAGTATATTCTTGGATTTAGGTAGTGAATGGTCTGAAAAAGTACCTAACTAAAGAAAACGCCTAGATACCTACTTAACAGTTGCTGACTCAAGCCAGTTACAGGCTGCTTTTTAATTTTATTAATAAGCTTCGACTATTGTTACTTAAAAAATTTCACGACTAGAAAGTAGAATATAGTGAAACCATTTATATAAAATTTTACCTTAAACAATGTACCTATATTCTGGCAAATAAAGAATTAATTCGTTCATTCATTCATTCATGCTTATAATAATAATAATAAATTAATTTATTTCAGTTTCAGGTAAATAACACCCATCTCCAAACATAAATTAATAGAAATAGACCATAGCCCTACACTCACTCATCCAAAACACAAACCATTAAAATAAAATGGTGACTAATTAGTCACCATTTTATTTAAAGATTTAAAAATTATTAAAAAATATATATAATTATGCTGTTACTCTGGCTGCGTGTAACATTGTGTACATACATCAATCACAATCTGAATGATTTTGAAGTATATTGTTAATTCCTATAAAAATGAGATTGTTCTGCTTCCATACATCTTTCGCCCCAGAACCAACAGCGAAGGAAAATTACTTTGCGTGTTCTAAATTACAAGTATATGCCATGAAGACAAAGTTTACTGACGGACAACTTGAAGAAAGCATTTATTTAAAAAGAAAACAAAGATTTTGAGGTTATATTTAGTAAGAAACATTCCTTTCAATAGGTACCTAAAAATACATGCTAATAAATGCCTGGCACTGATGTTATTTTATGTCTGTGTGGTGCCGGACGTAAAGAATAGCACTCCCATATTTCGTTCCGTGGTTGTCTTAAAAGCGACTAAGGGACTTACTAGAGAATGGGCAGCACCGTTCTCTATGCATTTTAACACCATACTGCGATCGCCAACCCGCCTGCCAAGCGTGGCGATTATGGCAAACTCCCCTTTGGGGGAGGCCTATGTCCAGCAGTGGACGTCTTTCGGCTGAAATGATGATGATGTTATTTATGTTGCCTGTAGCCCTATATGTGGCTAGTTATTGCTAAAAAATGTCTGCTAAACAACGTATTGTTGAATTGTCAAAATGAAACCGATACTTGATATTGTGTTACGCAATTACTCCGCTGATTTGTCCAAATGTCAGCCTTTAGGTAAGACTAGCTTCTGCCCGCGACTTCGTTCGCGTGGAAGTCGTAAGACACCACAATATACTAAAATAACAGCCACATTTTTATTTAAAAAAACTGCCTTGTTGGTCGCTACCGCTACTGTTAAGCATGAAGGTCTTGGGGTCGATTCCCGGAAAAGTGTTATTGGGTTTTCATCTGGAATTTCTCAGTAACAGTTTGAAGTCTGGATTTGTGCCCGGTTCATGGAAATAGGCTCGCCCTCTATTACATGGAACTTAATCATAACTGGGGAAATGTGTGTGTACTATAGGTAAACCTCTGCCTAACCCTTTGGGGAATAAAGGTTCGCTTGGAAGTCGTAAGACACCACAATACAATAAAGATTTTTACAACAATGTGACAGCTTCGTTGGTCTAGTGATCGCAAGCGCTACTGTTCAGTATGAGGTCCTGGGTTTGATTCCCGGGTCAGGCAAAGTGTTATTTGGTTTTTCATCTGGAATTTCTAAGTATCAGTCCGAAGTCAGGATTTGTGCCCGGTTAATAGCAAAAGGCACGCCCCCTATTACCTACATGGGGCCTAAAAATAATTAGCGAAATGTGTGTGTACTATAGGTACATACACCTCTGCCTAACCCTTCGGGGAATAAATGCGTGATGTTGTGTTATTTTTATAAAACTTCCCTGTATACCACGTTTGTAGTTTTGGTCTCAGCAGCCAAAATATACAGAGACTCAGGACTGGTGACACGGGAGCAAGCGACGTACAGTTGTCAGTGTGAGAAGCAGTTTAGTCCTGAGGTCGACTCCGCAGTCTTCAGTAGCAATTTCCCATTGCTTGCGATGTTTTTCGTTTTTAGTGAATTAATAAACGCCTGCGTTCCTGCCTAATGTCACATCACTGATAAACTGACTGATGCATTCTTACAGATTATTTCTTACGAACGGCTATCACTAAGACCCCTATTTATTATAGAAAGTTACTCCGTTATACTCAAGCATTACCTACTTAAGACTAAATTCAACTAATCCAATGGCTTGAATCTAGTCTTAGGTAATGCTTGAGTACTGAGTAACGCTCTATAAATACGGGCCTAAAATAACAGTAGTTATATAGACTGGCCGAAAATGACAGAATTTTTTAAACTTCGAATTTCGAACGAATACGCGTTATAATACTACTACTACTACTATTAAACTGCAGAAACTATTGTGCTTCCACTTCATATTATACTTAATAAATGTTTACGAGAAGGCACCTTTCCCGATATTTGGAAACGGGCACATAATTATCACACCGATGTTCAAGTATGACGATAAAAACAACATACAAAATTATCGTCCTATCTCTAAACTGTCCACCTTGTTGAAGCTTTTCGAGAGTCTTGTACACGGTGAAGTATATTCTCACATTCATAACCTCACTATTGGTGAGCAGCACGGGTTTGTTAAACGACGTTCGACGAATATCAATCTCATGTTATTCGCAGACTTTCTATTCAAAAGCATGGATGAACAGGTTCAAGTGGACGCTGTGTACACGGACTTTCGGAAGGCTTTTGACAAGGTGGACCACAAGTGTGGAACTGCTCTTAGATAAGATTGCTTACAACGGAATCCGTGGCAATCTGTTGCGATGGTTCATGGGGTACAATAGATCGCAAAAGATAGTCATTCATGGTTTCCAATCAAGTTCAATCTTTGTCACCTATGGGGTGCCCCCGGACTCAATTTTGGGGCCCCTACTCTTTATTTTGTTTATCAATGACATTAAGAAATGCTTCATTCATTCACGATTTTTAATGTATGCCGATGACATCAAAATTTACAAGTCGTGCAAAAGCACTAATGATTGCCTACTCTTGCAGGAGGATTTTGATAGACTTTCTCGATATTGCGCATATAACAAACTTTCACAAAAAACAAAAACACTATAAAATTTGATTATAGTCTACATGGTATCTGTCTGTATTACAATGGACTCGAAATTGCACTTCAATCTTCATATTGTTGCGCGCACAACTAAAAACCCTACTACTAGCGCCATCTAGTATCAGGTAGCGAAACTAATAGAGTCAAGATGCTTCGAGAAAGTTCGATTCTAGAACTATCGACACCCGGTCAGTCGGGGCCGGTATGTACTCGAATGTTCTAGATGTTTCGGGAACTATCCGAGGCCCTATATAAGGCCGGTATGGGCCGTGACGGAGTTAGTTTACTTTTGAAAACGAGACAAGCGAGAACTGAACGATATTTGAGAGTGTCATTAAGTGATTGTGTTTTAATTGTGTTTAAAGTAGTAGTGTGTTTAAATTGGTGTTCCTAATTAAAGTGTCTATTTTTTAGTTACTAAATCGGCAGTTTTTATTGTCACGAACCCCAAGCTCGTAACAATATTGATAACATCGTTAATAAGGCGTATCCTAAGTTTGGTTTCATCATGCGTTCTTCGAACGACTTTCATGGTCTGTGTAATAACAGGTTCGATTGTCTAGATATTACCAATAACCTATGTTACATTGATTTATTCCAAAAATCCCCACCTAAAAATCCCCACTGGTGACAATTTGTACCTAGAACTGTGATGCGTCGAGAGGCGCGTGTGCCCCGGCTGTTCCACACCGCAAGGTGCAGAACTCACGCTGGTGCACGGGCGCCTCTCCGTCGCATTGTAGATACGTATAACACCCACTTCATCGAATTGGATATTTTTGCGCTTACACACTTTAAATTCAAAAGGACGGCTATTGATTCTTTAAAATAGCCATCTTATACCTATTATTCCAAAATACGTACGAGTACTTCTTGTTTGTTTATTTGTAAAATCTACGCACGCATTGTTTATCTAAGCTTAAACCATTATTTCGCGGACATTGGTGTGGGTTACACGTTTATATACCTAGTTTTTAATGTATTCTGTCACACTTATATTGTCATGTGTAATTGTTTTATGTCCCAATAAAGTAAAATAAAATAAAAAATAATTTTATTTAACTGACTTCCAAAAAGGTGGTTTTTTATTTTTTTCAAATCAAAACTTTCGGACCAAAACTTATGCTAGTGAAATCGCGGGGCGCTGCTAGTAAATAATAAAACCAAATCAAAACATGACAGCCCAGCCAAAAAACGTACTAAAAAGTGTTTTGAGTTTTTTAATTATATGTTTCAATTATTTATTTGCTTGAGCTTATTCGCAAATGTCACTGGTTTCATCTTTTATTGCATCTGGTAGTTAATTAAATATTTGAATGGACATTACGTAGGGGCCATTGGAATGTAGTTTCATGAGCGAAGAGGGTAAAATTAAAATATTTTTATATCTGCCAGATCGGTCGGTATGTTTATTGCCGCGGGTGGTGGGGGTGAAAATGTTCGTGTATTTATTTCCTAACAAATTTGCATATTTTCAGGATATAGATAGATAGTAAGGTGAGTATTTTATGTTTTATAAAAAAGGGTTTACAGCTATCGGTTTGTTGTTCTATGATAAGATAAGATAATTTATTTGCTTAAAACATGGTATACATAGGTGTTATTAAAGGAAATGAGATCATACATGTTTTGCTCAAAATTAAAGCATGCAAACTTAGAAGATTATAATACAAATTTGAATTTAAAAACATTATAATTTATGTTCAAAAAAATCCTTGTGTTGTTCCTTGCCTTCCTTGTTCCTTGCCTTCCTTGTAATGTTGACTATGATCCGAGTTAATTTCTTCTGGAGAATGAAAAGCGTAGACGCATCTGTGCTATTTCCCCACATTGTAATGCCATAGCTGAACCATGCATGAGCCTAGGCGTAGTACGAAGTAAAGTGCATTTTGCAAGTC
Source organism: Tiliacea aurago (assembly GCA_948098905.1). Classification (NCBI taxonomy): domain Eukaryota; kingdom Metazoa; phylum Arthropoda; class Insecta; order Lepidoptera; family Noctuidae; genus Tiliacea; species Tiliacea aurago. The sequence continues at coordinate 3,147,049 of OX402601.1, forward strand.
GGTAGTTTTTTTGACTTTTGAGAGTTTTGATCGTACTTTTTTATATTTTCGGGGTTTCCATGAAATGTGTGTGTCTATTGTGATTCTTAATTGCGTAAAGTCATTAACTTATTAATGCTGCACCGGTTGACATACAAAAATTTAAAAAACCCCGACACAAACAAAAACATCTAAAAAGTAAATAAAAATATACGTAAGTATTGAACATTTGAGCTTCAACCCTTAATTATGCGCATCAAGAAAATCACACAATTAGTCGCATGGGGTCACTACTGACCCCAAAGAAATAAATGAAAATGGAGTGGAAGAAATAAATAAAACAAAGTATGTATTATCAAAAATAATAAACTACTTTATTATAATGAACTCCAATAAACAAAAACATAACTTTGACTTTAAACAATTGAAAAAATAAACAACAATAATTATTATTACAATTATAATCTCTTTGAAAACTACAAATTTTTTGCACAGCCGAACTCAACTAACAAAAAAAATTATTAAGATTCATGAGCAGATTCATGTATTCCGCATCCGATGCACCTGATGAATCTGCCAAATTCTGTAAATTATTCTATTTAAATTTAACCATGGTGTTGGTGAGTGCATTTAATGGTGCTGCGATTGTAGAAAAATTGCTAATAAATTTACGGTACCAAAAACCAGTTCCTAAGAAATTTTTTACTTCTTTCAAAGTCTTTGGTACTGGAAAGTCTAAAAAAGACCACACTCATCCACCACATAGCCCAAGTATTTTAAAGATTTTCTAAAGAATTTACTTTTTTCGAAATTCATTGTTAAATTGGCCTGAACCCCTGAAGTGTTGCTGCCAAATAAATTTACCACACTTGTGGCATTTATTTGGCACTCTTTCCCCTTCTTTCTCTTTATCGCTTAGCAGTCGATTGATGCACAACTTCCTGCATGTTATGAACCTCACGGGGCCACTTTTTTGTCGGAGCATGCCGTTGAATGCGACGTTTCTAGTGAACTTCCACTAGCTCAGCCACTAGATTATATTATATATACTACTCTTATCTGTATTCAACCTGAGTATAACATAAGCATTGATTCCAGATATATTTTGGAGGTGAAAAAATACCGCTAACGGCCGTCTTTTTGTTCTTCTTCCAACTTTATAATTAGCAAATTAGTTGATCATTGCAGTCGACACCACCTTTGGTACTACGAGTATTATGATATGTAACTATTTCTGATTTCTCCGATGATGCAGGGACATTTTCGCTATCTCCGGACTCTTTAATTTCGCTTTCCGAATCATGGGCACTATGTGTATCGTCTGAAATTTCATCTTCCGGGGTAGAACCAGCGACATCTTGCTCATCATCGGAAAAATCCGCCAATCATTGCCATATCTGTCTTTTCTGACTTGTTAATTAAATAAAAAATAAGTTCAAAAACTAAAACCCGACTACTGTAAGATCACGCTCTAAAAAGTATGAAACAAGAAAATATTCTAATCTGAAATTATTATGTACAAACTATTCAATATTTATCGTCTATTAAATAAACAACTTACACGTAATATATTATAATGTATTTAATACATATTCATACTGATGTTCAGAAGACAGCCGTGGTCCAAACCTTACTGGACAGTTTGTCCGAGGTAAACATACTCGTCCACAACTTCGAGTGTAGCGCCTCCGATCTTCATGATAGTGGGTGTGCAATGCTCGATGACCTCAGTAAAGCTTCCGAAAGAGAATAAGGCAAAAGTCATGTCAAATGCCCGATCACCATCTATCTTAAACTATTTATTGAGACCATTCCAGTATCCTGCAAATTCCAGGTGATGCTGCAGCATTTGTTTTATATTAATATGTTTATTTATTTATATACCTTAAGCACAGAAATGTGCGTGTGCGTGTGTGTGTGTTCTAATATCATTGAAGTAACAGTATAGCAAATTTCGTCTTGATCAGACCTGTGGATGTTGAGTTGATGAGATGTTCACTTCCAATTATCAACTAGAAAAGAATTAATCTTCAAACGACTGAACTGATTTTCTTGAACCATAGCTGAGACCACTCTCGAATATGTCACCTTCCAAACGAAACAAAAAAAAAATTGATTCGGTCGTTTGAGAGCTACGATGCCACATACAGATCCACTGATTCACAGATCCACAGACACATACTTTAAGCTTATAACACCCCTCTTTTTCCGTCGGGGTTAAAAATATGTTCGGTACACATCTGCCTAGCCGCTCATAGGTGAATGAGTGTGAGTGTAAGTGTGTGATTATTGTGTTGTGAACATAGAAATATTAAAAACACGTTGTGAATGATTGTGAGTGTTAAGTGTGTGATGATCATTTGTGACAGTGAGTTTGAGGGTGTATAAGCGAGAGTATGTGTGTTTGAGACAGAACTTAGGAGCTGTAGAAACGTATGTGTGCAAAAAATATTTTACCACTGTAATGACCTTTTCTGCTTCGTCATACGACAAGTTTAGTAACCAGGAGGTTAGTCTGTTTTTTATTTGTTTGTGAGTCCAATTTCTTATATTGAACTATTTGATCATAGCGATAAAGACGTAAACATGCAGAAAATGTGGAAGTCGTTGTTTTGGACATGCGGATTTTATTGGGGAATTTCGTGATATCATCGATCAGTTTTACGCAGCAACAACAATTTATTATATAACAGGATATTATGTATTATTTATATGAATTACCTGTTCTGTTTTTATAGTGTTTTTTTATCCAAAAACTGGTATAAAAACATTTAATGAAGATTTGTAGGTAAGTATCTTATTAATTGTGTAACTTACTTCAAACATCATTGTTTTTGAATTATTTTGTGGTGTTATAAAACTATACAACATTATTTTTAGTTTAAGCAAAACCTGAATATAGTTGGTTCAGAATAAGGAACTGAATCGTTTAAAAAAAAAAAACATACACCATGTTATATTTTGTCCCACAAATATTTAAGTATGATGGAAAATGTTATCATTATTTAATTACTTACAATACAATCGCCGTACTGTTAGGTACCTACTGCCAAATTATTATCAATAAGCGCAAGTCGATCCTAGAGGCGCGGGGGCGCCGCCGCGCCGTTAGGATGTTTTTATACGGACACCCCGTAAGTATAACTTTGTGATTTTTCATGATACAGTTTTGAAATTTTGTACATAGATTCTTTACATAAAAATACTAGACACGTGTTTCGACGAAAACTAATTTTGTATAATATGTAAGTATTATAGATATTTGTATTATTATTAACACTGCAGGACACTAAGCGCCCCCAGACGTAATAACAATAAAAGTTCTAGTGTGTCTCGCTCAGTATCCTACAACCAATTAAACTTTGATTATTTATTATGTATAGATAGAGTGTCGCGCTGCAAAACAACTAAAACAAACAGGCTAACTTTGTTATGTTGGTGTGCGTGACAGCTACGTCTTACACTCGCCACGTCATTGTTTTATTCTAGTGTGCGTGCATTTTGCGGCCAATAGTTGGACGCATTTTTTTCGATGAGTTCGTGGCTTTGACTGTCTATCTAGACATTTATGTCGGATCCAGTCATTAGTACGGACACGTAACGAATAAAGCCCGCCACCAGTGACATCGCATGATCTACCCGCACCTCTGGCGCGCTTCTACAGAGTCGTGATGTTTTGAGCCGATGGCGAGGAGGACATTCAAGATTCAGTGTCTGGTCTGATCGCATTGGAGTTAAGACGTCGCGGAACTGTACTTGATTCGTTATGCTCGGTTTTTGTGGTGATTATAATTTGTAGTCATGGTGTCAATTTGTGATTTCAATAAACGCTGTGTATCTCACCCAGTGTGTTTTCATTGCACGAAACCCAACTTCTGCCCACATGATGACCGAATCTATGGAGTAAAATCTTGACGGTCTGACATTTATATCTTTGCCATTAAAGAATACCAAGGTATAGCCTAATAGCACATTGTACGACTTGGGAATTGAACCCGGGTCCTCCTGTTTGTAAGCGGCTTAGCAGTCACTTGAGTAAAACAACAATATGATAGGTTCGTGGCTAACTGTTTCTACTTACTTAAAGTATTCGTCACCTGCTTACCGATAACCAATCCAATATTTACCCATTTCATTTACAGATCACGAAGAAACACGACGCCATTCGCGGAGTGTCCTTTGTCTCTGCTCCTTGAATCCAGTTGGTGCGTTGATATTGTTCCTAACAATATTATAAATGAGAAAGTGAGTTTATTTGTTTTTTACGCTTTCACGGTAAAACGGCTGAATGGCTTTGAATGAAATTTGGCACATGGGTACACCATGAGCTGGATTAGGACATAGGATACGTTTTATTCCTACGGGATCGAGACGCATGCGGGTGAAACCGGGGGGCCCAGCTAGTACTTAAATAAATAACAAAAAAATACTAAAAAATTAAAAAAAAAACTACAAAGAGAAAACTAACTTTAATTTCGGTGTCTGGGGTTTTGTATTTTCGTTTTTTGGCACCGACTTCCAAAATTAAAGTTAATTTTAACTTTGCAGTTTTTTTGGAAGTCGGTGGTTTTTTTTGTAAAAAGTTTTTATTTTTACCTTTTTAGTTATGGTACCTACCCCACACAAATTGGAATACCATTACCTGCTATGTAAATAACAGTGACTGAAAGTTATTACATCATCACCCACACATCATATCATCCACATAGACTAAGTGGGAAAAATACGTATTATTGAACCTATCCCAAAAACTACCCAAAAGTTAAAAATATTTTTTTTTTTTTTTTTATTCGGGAATACAAACAATTACACATTAAGAATTACAAAGAGATAGGATACAGAAATTACATAAATGTGAAATCAACCACGTTCTCCACAGATACACAATGAGACAATTTGGTAAATTATTAGACTAGCGTTGTAAACAATCAAAAAAGGAATATTAAAAAGAGGAATAAAAAAAAAAAGGAATATTAATAGCATAGTATCATCATAACTTAGTTGCCAATAGTGCCGCGTAACAACAGTGTCACATTATTTTCTCAATATATTAAGCAACAACATACGTACGAACATAGAACCTCCTCTTTTTTTGAATTCGCTTAAAAATATAATTATATAGTTTTGGTCTTGCTGGGATGCACCTTGGGAAAAAAAGGATATAATAAAAAAAAGAAACGGTTTTTTGTTATTGTATGGTAAACAAGCCCATTTGATATCACCGCCGCTTAACGTGGACATCTCCAATACTTAAGCCATTGCTAATGCGTTGCTGTACCTGCACTACACGGTCAGTAAGCTAATTCACGTAACTATACTCCAGCCGATGAGAGAATGCGTTCCTGAAACCCGTCAGCTGAGTACAAAAGCAAACGTGCTTTACGAATTTAAACTTTATTCATTCCTAACCGTTACCAACTAACTGCAGGTTACCATCCCTTCCTTGTTGCTATTCCACCAATTCGTACTAAGCGTTTCCAAATGTCTTTTATAATGTGCACAGCAAAAGAGTGGAACTCTCTACCTGCATCTGTGTTTCCGAACGCATACAACCCTAATCTCTTCAAAGTTAGAGTGAAAACTTCTTCTGGGTAAGCTCACTCCATCGTCGACTTTGTCTCTGTCACCTCTGCCCTAGACTAAGGTCAAGAGCAAAGCCATAATAAATAAAAAAAAAAAAAAAAAGGAACTGGTACCTGCCCGTGGTTCCCCAAGTCTAGTTCCCCTTGGGGTACTATTAGCAAATATTTTTGTCTGTGGAACCCCCTGAATAACAATCTTCTTTATTAAATATATTTTATTGCCCATGGTACACCATCTCAAACGGGGAACGCATTATCTCGGCGGCCGAAATATAAAGAAGTTTTGATTATTTATATGTCTAGAATTCTAGATAGAGTGTCGCGCTGCAAAATAACTAAAACAAACAGGCCAACTTCGTTATGCTGGTGTGTGTGATAGCTACGTCTTACACTCGCATCACGTCATTATGCTGTCATTGTATTATTCTAGCACGCGTGCATTTTGCAGCCAACAGTTGAGCTCCTCAAGTTCTGAGTTGAGCTGCACGACTACTGACAAATGCGTGCACTGACTGGACAGGTCCCCTCAATCTGTGTGATTCTTTTATCAAAATATCATTTCAGGCACCAATCTACATGGTCTTCACATGATTTGACCAAGATTATGTCTGGACTTGTAAAAGAGACTGTGACCTCTGAGTTTGTTTCGGCCTTTCTTCTCAGATTAGTCAGTTACGAAACGCCGACCTCATCTAGTTTTTTTTTGTTTTTTTTTTATTATGTTTGACGTGTAAAAGTGTTTGTACAAACCTACTTACAGAAAATAAATCATTTATCATTTAATAGTTTCGACGAGTTTACAACTTTGACTGTCTATTTAGACATATTTATATCTTTGTAAAGAATTTCAGTTGCAGTACTTGCAGTGCCGTTGCAGTTAAGTTTCGATCAAAACAACGCTTTTCGCAAGTAGGTAAAGTTACTGTTTTCTACGACAGTGGTTTCGGCTATACAGGGTGTTAAAGTAACTGCGTGCCTTAGCTTAGGTAAGGGTAGGTTCAGTATCGATAAAGGAACCCAGGAAAAAAAAAAGAAATAAAAAAAGTCATTAACAAAAAATTTTATTAAACGTAAAAAATAAATAAAAATATGTCTCATCGTACTTTAACGGGCTTAGCCGTCAAAAAAAAGGATGGATGAAGGAATGAATGATATTTATTTGCAAGAATATAGGTATACATTAGTTCTTAATAGCTATGGGTTTCACTATATTCGGCATTTCAGCCGTGCAAATATTTAGATTTTACATCTTGGTTATACTTATAGCATGCAGTACACATTTAGGAATAAGCAATAACATTAAAATACTAGTAACAATTTCAAGAACTAAATTTAGATTACAATGCAATTCATAAAAATCAAATTATATACAATTATATTCATTTAAAATAATAATTTATATCAAAAATAGCGATCAGTAATAATGATGTCATGTCAATAAAAAATGTGTCAATATTATTTATGTAATGTCAATATTTAGATGTCATAATAATTATTAATAATAAGTTTTACATTTTACACTCAAAATATTCATTTATGGAATAAAAATATCTCTCACACAACCAGTTATATATCTTTTTATTAAATTCCAAATCTGTAGCACTTCTAAATTCTTCAGCTAGGTGGTTATATATTTTCACCGCCATGGTATAACAGTTTTTGTTGCAAACTTTTAGTCTATTACGCGGGACTACTAGTGGCTTTTGTACTATTTTCCTCTTTGACATAGCCTTTTCATCTTTTTCAAAAAGCGAGTAGTTATTTCTTACAAATTTGCAGGTTTCAAATACATATAAAGACGGGAGGGTTAGCAGCTTTTGCTTAATAAATACAGGTTTACAAGAGTCTGTCCACTTAAGATTATAAATTGACCTAACACACTTTTTTTGGGCTATGAATGTCCTCTGGGCATCTGTTAAATTCCCCCATACAGTTATTCCATACCTTAAAACAGAACAAACATGGCTATGGTATACCAATAAGGCTGTTTGAATGTCTGTTAAATTTTTGATCCTCCTAAGTGCAAATACGAATTTATTTAATTTCTTACATACATTATCTACTTGAGCTTTCCAATTGCAATGCTTATCCATAATTATTCCTAAAAATTTGATATTATTAACTTCTTCTATGTCATTATTATTGTATTTTAAACTTAATTTCGTTTCATTTCCTAATTTTTTGTTGTTATTATATGGCAAAAATTTTATAAATTTGGTTTTATTTGTATTTATTTCTAAGTTATTCATATCTAGCCAATTTATTAAATCTGTCAATGCTTTATTTGTAACTATTTTACTGTCATCTAGAGTTTTCTCTTTTGTCAATATGGTAGTATCATCTGCAAACAATATGGTATATTGGATCGTGGAGTTCGGCAGTTCGTTTATATATATTATAAACAATAAAGGGCCAAGGACACTGCCCTGTGGTACACCACAGTAGTTAGCTAAGTACGGTGACCTAAAGGTTTTCTGGGTGTTAGTTTGGAAACACATTTTTTTAATCTCCGTGCATTGTTGTCGGCCTCTTAGGTAGCTTTCGAACCAACTATAAGCAACGCCTCGTATGCCATATTGCTCAAGTTTACGCAGTAAGGTTTCATGACACACCATATCAAACGCCTTACTCATATCCAAAAATACTGCTACTGGGATTTCTTTTTCATCCATAATTTCTTTCACTAATTTAAAACATGCCAAAGTTGTAGATTTTTGCTTAATGAAACCGTTCTGTTGACTACATAATACATCATGTTTCCCTAAAAAATTTATAAGCCTTTTGCTCATTACTTTCTCAAATATTTTTGAAAGTATGGGAACCAAAGTAATTGGTCTATAGTTGTTTGCCTCTGATCTCGATCCTTTTTTGTGAAGGGGTTTTACAACAGAAAATTTTAAACTGTCGGGGAATATACCCTTTTCCAAAGATAAATTAATTATGTATGTCAAGGGTTCTGTTAAAGTTAATAAATTTTGTTTGATCATATTAGTACTAATGTTATCATATCCGACTGAGTTAGTGTTTCGTAATTTCATAGCTGTCATAAATATTTCCATACAAGTAGCTGGCTCTAGATAAATTTAGTTAACAACAGTTTTATTGCAAACATGTTTATTTTTTGGATTTTGGGCATTTCCCTTTTTAGCAATGTTGATAAAGTAATTGTTAAAGTATGCTGCTATATCATCACCTTCTTTTACTATAATTTTCCCCATCCAAAATTTCTCTACTGTCAGTACTAGCATTGTTCTGTTTAAGTTTATCATTTATTATTTTCCATGTAGCTTTACATTTAATGTCTGCTTTCTCTATGTATTTTTTATTACTATCCCTTTGTATCGTATTTACACATTGCCTTAGTCTTTTGCTATATTTTCTAAATTGTTGTTTATTGTGGGTAGTTTTATTTTTATAATAGATACCTTGTAGTTTTCTCTTTATTATAAATGACTTTTTTAGACCTTTAGTTACCCATTTTGGGTTAAGAGAGTTAGAGTTCATCTTAATTTTTATCAATGGGAAACACAGTTCATAGAATAGACAAAGTTCATCGTGCAATAATGAAAAGGCTTTATTTACGTCTGTTTCCAGGTACACTTCTGAAAAAGATAGCTTACTAACATAGTAATTAAATTTTTCTATATTGTCTTTACTCAGGTCCCTTTTGTATGCAGACCAATGCTTTTGAATGAAATTATTTTCCGTTTTTAATTTTATCGATAATGTTTGTCCGGTATTGTGATCTGATAATCCTAATTCATGTGTTTCACCTTTTGCTTCTTTGATGTCACTTATAATATTGTCAATGCAAGAATTTTGCCTAGTTGGTTTACTTAAGTGTATTTTTAAGTCATAATTGTATAGAATATCGATGAATGTATTCTTATATTTACTATCGCTTAGAATATCTATATTAAAGTCGCCACATAGAATATTTTTATATTTGTCGCTGTTACGTGTTTTATCCAATAATATTTGTAATTTCCTAAAGAATATATTTATATCAGAATCTGGTGTTCTTTAGACAGAATAAGTTCAAGTTATATTGTTTTATCTTAATACCGCATATTTCAAAATGTTTTTCCATCGCAATACTATTCAGCCACTCTATGTTTTCAAATTCAATATCTGGTTTCATTAGTATACAGACTCCACCTCGCCTTTGGTCTTTCCTAGAATAGCTGCTGACTAATTTAAACGAATGTACTGTCATATTATCTTCTTCTCCAGATTTAATAAATGTCTCACTTAGGCATAGGAAATCTACAAAATATGTTTGATCCTGAAGCAAATTAAGGGCAATTTCAATTTCATTTATTTTGTTAATAGCACCTGCAATGTTTTGATGGAGAATAATATGATTTTGGTTTTTAGCTACGAAAAAAAGATTTATTTTCAACTTGAATCAATTTATCGCCCTGAGATAGTTCAGTAATGTCTGATGATTTATTTATATCACCTATCAATACATCATCACCAGTTTGTGTGCTTTGGTTTTTAGTTTTAATATTATTGACACTCGAGTCTAAGCCAGTTTTTTTGTTATAGTAATTTGAACTTCCGTAAAAAGATAAAAACTGTTTGTTATAGTCTAGTTGATCTAATAAAGAATTTATTTTATAACATAATGATGACACATTATAACATTTTTTGAGAAAACTACATTCTTTCGTCTGACTACAAATTAAATCCAACATTCCATTCAATTTTACCTCATTTGAGCAGATGTTTTTATTCACACTCAATACAATTACAGGACAAGGCACAGTTTTTAAAAACAAACATAATTCTGTTGTCATTTTCAAGGTATTTTCATCGTTTTGTCCAATAGATATTATCAATTTATCGTCTGCTTTAATGGAAATGTCGTGGAAACGTCTGCTTGAATGGAGGAAGAATGAGAGGTTAGCCTAAACTGGAAATGTAAAGCTTGATTTGTAGCCGTGTGTACTAAATTAGGTTGATCTTGCAAAATATTTTTTTCGTGTTTTCATTTTTTTTTTTCTGTCTAACGGCCGTATTGATGACCTTCGTGGAAATGATGGCATCGGGGCTTGACTTTAAGGTGTCAATAACTCTCTAGGGAGACACACCAACTTAATTTCATAAATACCGTTTCATTGACTTCATTCGACGGTAAATGGCGGACGCTATGTGGCGGCCACCGCAGTCTTATGAAACCCTAGCTTATATACCGCTGTCGGATACGCTCGCGTCAAGTTATTTCCCATTCTTATCTACTGCTACGGGCATGGGCACTGGGCACTTCACACTGTTAACACTAAAACTGCAAATGCTCCGACATTCGATAAGCACGCCATGAAATGATGACTTAGGATATCAACATTCGTCTCCTTCCAAAGTTTTTAAAAAGAAAAGACAATTTAAAACGAATAATATTTTATTTATTCACATATAACTTTTAATGATAGAATATTTTAACTTTGATATCTCTATGGTTTGTACAACATTCGATTTAAGTATTCAACTTTTTATAAAATCTTTACATTATCAAAGTCAAACGATAAAAATAAAACAACACAAAGTTTTTGAGATAGACTATATTAACTTTACTAGGTCTTAGGTTATAAAAAAATATTTAAATAACTTATTCACCTTAAGGCATTGATGTATTAAATAGGAAGATATGGTACGCGCTCCTCTAAGTGGACCGCATAAATTAGGGGAAAGGATACAATCGACCTACATACTCCCGGTTTGCGGGGAATACCCGAATCGTAGTTTGTTTGCGAGTTGTTATGGGTACGTAACAGTGACAATTATTGCGATCTCGTTCCCGCTATAGCCCGCGTAATATGTCGTATCTATTTCGGTTGTCGAGCACATGACGCACGACATCGGGTCCATTTAATATTTACGTGATGTTAGAGAGTGGCCTATCTTCCTATATTTAATGCAATGCCATAGGGTGATAATAATACCTACCTATGACTAAAGTACTAGATTATTATATTAATGGTTGAACAATGAATATAACCAGATGCATTTTGAAATTATTTACTTTTTCAGTTTGGGACGCGAGGAGCAGTGGTGGCCCAGTGGTAACGGCTGTGACTTGTTGCAGGTCGTAGGTTCGAACCCAGACTAGCACTTATTCTGTGTAAATAATTTCATCACCACTGCTCTCAAAACGGTGAAGGAAAATATCGTGAGGAAACCGGCATGTCCTAGAACTAAAAATTCAAAGACATGTGACATCTACCAACCCGTACTGGGCCCGCGTGGTGGATTATGGCCCGCTCCCTCTCACAGAGAGGAGGCCTGTGTCCCAGCAGTGGGAACATTATAGGCTGATTATGCATATAAGAAAGAAAAAAGAAAGAAGAAGAAAGAAAAAAAGAAAATACGCAGTTTGGGACTAATTTGTTCGTGCCGTAAGGTTCTGCCAATGCCTAGGTATGTCATCATCATCATCATTGCGATACCTTAATCCGCAAACCAGCTAACTCCAAATGAGCAATTTTTTCAGGAGACACTTAAAACTTTATAATATTTTGTTAAGACTACTTATAAAAAATCTAAAATACCATTGATCCACCAACGGTATTTTAGATTTTTTATAAGTAGTCTTAATGGATCTTAAGCTGTTAAAATATCAAACAAAAAAAAATCTTTCAAAAAAATCTAAACCACAATCAAAATCAACATGGACAATGATATAAAGACGAGATATGAGGAATTTAAAATTTCTATAGAAAACTTATTTTTCTCATAACTCTTGTTTAAATCAGTGTCCATTCAAAATATATATTTGGGAACCTAGATATTCTGTATTCTAATCGGAATAAATACACACTACCTTAAGAATATGTTTGATTTACAAATTATTTTGGTATTACGTTTGTATGAACTACGCATCCATCGCCTCTTAAAATGTGTTTGGCGAAATGTGGAGTTGGCTGGTTTGCGAATTAAGGTATCGATTGGCAGCCTTGTTCCACCCACTGGTGAGTACAGGCCTCCTTCCTTTTGTGCCATATGCATGCTATGAACTTAGTTATATTCCACGCTGCAAACGTTTTCGAGGAGCATTCGTTCATGGGTCTACCCTTTATGGTAGAACTTTTTACCCGACTGCTTCAGAAGGAGGGTTATGTTTTTTTGTCATAATATTATTTTGCATAACAGCTGATAGCATAAACATCATTTCGCAGAAAATCGTTTGGCAGACACCATATGTCAATATTATAATATGTCAATTATGCCAAATAAAATTCTGCCATCTTAAAGGTATGCCATTGTAAATTCGGACATATAAACATTCGGCCAAACAATAATTATATTAAATATTTTTTATGCCTTAATAATAATCGTTTAAAGAAAATTATGCTAAGTGTGTTATGCCAAATAAATTTCGGAGCATCAAGATTCTGCCAGATAGAGGGAACCCTTCGTTCATTATTCACATTGCACAATTGTTCTGCGAAAACAGCATATCATGTAAACATGACAGGGGAAACTGCATGGGAGGTTGTGGCTATGTAATTTCAGCCGCATCAGGTTAAGCTACGCTTGCCGGGGTTGATGCGTGGTTGGGTGACCATCTTTACATACCGAGACTCCTCCATGCCTCGAAAAGCACGTTGAGCCGTTGGCTGTCATTCATGGATCTTTGACAGTCGTTACGGGTCGTCAAAAGCCCGAAAGTCTTCAGTCTTATCAAGGGGTATCGTGGGGTATCTGGATTTTGGAGGTCAGATAGGCAGTCGCTCCATGTAAAATGCTGGTGTTTAGCTGCGTGCGGTTAGACTGGAAGCCGACCCCAACAGTGGGATAAGGCTGGGCAGATTGATTATAGAGAAAACTGCATGGGTACCTCTGCGCAATCAAATTACTGTCCCTATCGCCATTAAATGCCCCCAAGTCAGCTCCCCAGAGTAAATAGGTGAAAACTTAATTTAAACCAACATGTTTTGAAATCATCATTCATCATTTCAGCCGAAAGACGTCCACTGCTGGACATAGGCCTCCTCCAAAAGGAGGGGGGGGGGGTTGCCATAATCACCACGCTTGGCAGGCGGGTTGGCGTTCGCAGTATGGTGTTAAAATGCATAGAGAACGCTGCTGCCCATTCTCTAGTAAGTCCCTTAGTCGCCTTTTACGACACTCACGGGAAGAAATAGGATAGTGGTTTTCTTTACGTAAAGCACCACACGGGACATAAAATTACCTAAAATTCATAAAAATGTTTTGAAATAAATCATAAGTAATGGGATGCCTAAATATTCATCAAAGCTATCGGCTTTGATGTTATCATTTGAATGCTGGCTGTCTGACGGCAGTTGTATATAATAGATCCTCTGCCAGGATATAATGCATACTTATCTCAAATTTAAACCAACATGTTTAGAAATAATGAGATGTTATTATCATTATAATGGTGTTATCATTTTAATAGACTACTGGCTGTCTGACGGCAGTATTGTCTATCAGGATATATCGCACATCGGTTTAGCAGAATAAAAACGGAGGTCTAATGTGCTTTGTTAAAACTGATCACAACAATGTAGCGATTGAACCTGCAATACTAGACGCAGATCGACTTCTCATAACCATCGATGATAAAATCGCAATTCTAGGCATCCACTAATCCTGCCAGGGTTGCGAGTTTGTCCGAAAGGGATATCGTGGCCCTGGCACACAGGCAACTGAAGTAACACGGGTGGGGTTTAGTCAGTAAAAGTCTGACACGCCCTCCCGCTCCGCCCAGAGCGGGCGAAGTTATTTGATAATTAACCACCCAAAAAATAAAAAGAAGGCATCCAGTTTTCTCCTTCTTTTAGTAATATTGATCTATTCTTACACTTTACTGAGTTCACTGACAAACAGACAATCACTAATTGTCACTGGCGATATCAGTATTGATATTTATAACACTACCAATAGTCAGTCATCAGAGTACCTATGTCTAATGTCTTGGCATGAGCTACTACCTGCCACAACCAGCCCAAATAGGAATAAAGCGTGCTTAGACCACATATTTCTAAGACAGAACAAATGCTTTGAGGTCGTTTAGTCTCCAATAACAGAAGTCTCACTGATCATGATATAGTTGTCGCTAAGGCGTTATCTCCACAGACGAGAGAACCGCGGTAATAGTAGTAAACCTTCAACTAGTACTCCAAAGAGATGGTATAACTAAAATTGACACCGAAGCAGTTATTGCTGACCAAAACAGCGTTGACTGGTCTATCATCACAAATAACACAAAACATCTTTACACTGCAACCAAACGATGTTTCAGTACACGAATATTGTTTCTTCTACTGTAAACATAACACACGCCCCAAGTTTTGGAATTGGTAGGAAATTGGCATGCATCAAACCATGGATCACCTCGAGACTAGTAAGATGATCCATCATGTCAAACTTCATAATGACTGTAAATCAGACCCTGATGACCGGTCGAAAATAAAATATACACTCGTTATAGAAACTGTTATTACAAACTTGTTTCAAAAATCAGGTCTAACTACAATAACTAACAGATTTTTGATAACAAAGACAATCCAAAAAAATCTGGAAAGCAATAAAATCAATAGATCACATATCTCCTACAAACAATGAAAGCTCACAATTACTGAGCTCCAATAGAGAAAAAGAAACAGTCAACTCACTAACTCATACTTTAGTAAGACTCACACTTTTATCTCAGTAGGAACCCGTCTGGCACACAAGATACTAGAAAAACTCAATCAATCTCATATGAATCCTTAAATAGTACACACATCCGACGTCTCAAACCCACATTCTCTCCTCCTTGTTGAACCGAACAGATGCGTAATAAATTATTAAAATTATTTCTGACCTTAAATTCGAAAGTGCTTCTGGCCTTGACACAATTTCAATTATTCTTGTCAAAAGTCCTTACTAGTACCAATGATGCACATCTTTGAACTGAGCCTGGAGACCGGTACCTTCCCGGAATGTTGGAAAATTGCTGAGGTTTCCTCTATCCACAAAAGTGATCCCAAACATGCACCAGATAATTACAGACCTATAGTACTACTAAGCTCTGTCTCTAAAATATTAGAGAGGATAGTTAACGTTCGTCTTATTTCTTTCGTTGAGAAAAATCATCTCATCTCTGATAATCAACATGGTCCGAAGGAATAGGTCGACCGAGCACGCTGCCAATTGTGTATCTTCTCATATTGAGAAAAATAAAAAATGACTTGCATTCTCCCTTAATCTTGCAAAGGCATTTAACACGGTTTCAACTGGCCTACTCCTCAAGAAACTAGAATCGATAGGAATATGAAGAATTTGCCTTGAATAGTTTAAACGCTACCTGAAAACCGGAAACAGTACACAAAAGTAAGCTTTTTCACTAGTGACCAACTCCCCATAAACTTCGGAGTTCCACAGAGCAGTGTACTTGGTCCTACGCTTTTCATAGTATTTAATAACGACATACTAAACCTCTCTGTGAATAATGCTGACACTATAACTTATGCAGATGATACAGCCGTCGTATTTCACGGGAAAACATGGGAACATGTCACTGTCTGGCAGAAGCGGGATTGTCACTAATCGCGAATAACCTGGGTAGAAACCTACCTACTCACGCTAACTTTCAGTAAAACAAAATATATTGTTTTCTCCAAGACCACCAACTCACACTGCAACTCAAACTGCATCACTGCTCTTCTAGCATTTCTACTTCTCCTTGTGACTATCCTCCTCTTGAACGTATCACTTCCATTAACTCTGTATTCTTATTAACGGCCACCTAACATTTATGCAATACATATCCAACCTTTCTGGCAGAATAAGAAAACGCATCCACACCATGCGTAGACTACAAGAACCACAGACACACTACAACAAGTTTAGTATAATATTATAATTCAGTATTGCAACAGCGTGTAGGTAGTGCTGGAAATACCTACTTGATGGAAGTAAAACGAGCACAGAGAGCGCTTCTTAAAGTAACTTTTATGAAGCCCTACCGCTTCTCTGGCCCAGGTACGTGTATAAATAAAAGAAACTATAGAATACAAATAATACTTTTAACCTAGCTGTAGGTAATATTTTAAGCTACTCAATGTTGACTCAACTTGGTGTTAACCTGTGTGAACCTGAAAATAAATGATAAATTAATACTTACTGTATTAATAATAATTCATTTATTGTCAGATTTCTGTCCATTATATTAAATCACAAAATTGATATAAAAATTATACATACACAGTAAAATAATACTCAAACATTCAAATCAAATAAAATTAAAATACATACACATGTCATCCAAATCAAACCAAATATAAAATACATACCAATGTCATTAAAATAAATAAAATTAAAAATATTAATAAGAGGAGGCGCTATTATGAAGCGGTGGCATCCATCTCTGCAACAGAAGCAGATACCACCGCTCGGAAATTACCTTCAGGACGCTGTTTGAGCTGTTTTATAGGCGACTGAGGCCCGTATATATAGAGCGTTACTCAGTACTCAAGCATTACTTAAGACTAGATTCAAGCCATTGGATTGGTTGAAACTAGCCTTAAGTAACGCTTAAGTACTGAATAACGCTCTATAAATACGGGCCTTAGTAGCGAAGCATTCCATTTCCTTAGGATCGCGAAAAAAAAACACACAAAAATTTAACTGAAGTCACGGGAGAAGTTGGCAGAATCATCCCAGCGCTGATACGTTTTCTCCTCTACCAATCGTTATTACTCCTGAAACTTTTTATTTTGTTTATATTATGTATGTATGTATCTCTGTATTAGTATATATTTTTGTTTTTCGAGTTATCTATGCCTTATGTTGGACCTACCATGTTTTGTCTCTGCATCACCCTAAGATTGACTTTGCACAGTATTTTTTTTTACTTGTGCTCAAAGTTTTATTATATAAATAAAAATTACCTGGACAATAAACTGTTCTCTATTACTATATCAGCTATTCTTGTACTCATGCTTAAAGTACTTACACAAGGAACATGAGTTTACAAGCCGACATTACAGAAATACGTGATGTACCGATAATTTTTATGCGACTATGCGTAGTTGAGGATTTTTACAGTTTCAGATTTGCTTCTGCTCTGCCTAACCCTTTGTGGATTACCAGGGTGATGTTATATTTATAATACTACCCACTGAGTTTTTGAAAATTTTAAGACAAAAAATGAATTGGCTGCACTAATGGTCTTAAAAAATTTAAGAATCTGTCTTCATTGATATGGATTATCACTTGCCATATTAACTAACTTTCAGACTTCAGCAACAAGTTTTGGCCCTATAACATTGGCTGCAGATATAGTAAATTCCTTTCAGAATATCTAACTAGGTACCCTAGATGCAATATGACATAGATTATTATTATTAGCATTATGCTGAGCGACGGCCGTTTTGCGTGGATGTGACGCATATTTTCCCCCAACTTGTTCTTTTTTGCGTCATGTTTACCGCAAATAAATATATTTTCTTATTATTTCTTTATTTTCTATTTTTATAATTTACTAACAAATTAATTAAGTAGCATGTCGATAATATTCTGTGATATTTATATTTCAAACGTATCATTTACAAGAAGTCTTTAAAACACACTTTACGAAAAGATTTTTAAGAGGAACAAAGAGTAATTCTTATTTTTTAGATGGTTATGAATGAGTCCATAATACGATACTGCGGTTTCCTAATTGTATATCACACTCACAATCATAATCGCAATACAGGGTCACATTCAATTAGCTAGCAAAACTCCACAGTTCTGATGGATATCGATAAGTCTGTTTTTTAAGTGAAAACTTCTCTAGGCGCGTTGAGCACTTTTTGGGTGAGCAAAGATCATGGAACTGGCGTCATCGTCACCGAACGCTTCGATACAATTCACAAGTTACTTAGTTTTCACTTCTGACGGGCAGTCCTACGACTGACAATTTTTTTTGTGTAAACTTCACAGACGTGATGGTTATCAATATATGTATAAACACACATCCAGTCACTACATCTATATCGTCAGAAAACTAGGTAGCGGTCGTTAGCCCAAAAAATATACAGGGTTATTTTTAAAACGTCAATAACCTCTTAAGGGGTCATTGTACTCATCATTATGAACAACTTTTACTATGGGACCAAACCTGTAATCGTGACAAAAAAATTAGCTGTTCCCTACATTTTAACGAGTTATTCGAACATAAATGTAGGGAACAGCTGGTTTTTTTTCGCGATTTCAGTTTTGGTCCCATAGTAAAAGTTGTTCATAATGATGAGTACAATGACCCCTTAAGAGGTTATTGACGTTTTAAAAATAACCCTGTATATCTTTTTTTTAAGTAAAAGCTTCTTAGGCGCGTTGAGCACTCTTTGAGTGAACAAAAATCATGGAAATCGCGTCATCGTCACCGAACGCTTCGATACAATTCACAAGTTACTTAGTTTACTCTGCAGTCTTACGACTGACAGTTTTTTGTTTTATCTTGTTTAAATATCCATTATATCTGCGAAGTTTTCCTAGCTAGTGTGTGTAGTTAGTTATTTAACTGTTTCGTTAGAACCCTGTTCAAAATAAAGCGGGTTGTGTGTGATTGTCAATGATATCCAAAGGATTCTGAAAATGCCATCGAAAACTATCGGTAATCTTCCGATTCGTTCTAAATGAACTAAAACATGAATGAGCAAATAACAAAGTTCAACAAACTGAACAACTACTTCTAAGTCCATCAGATGTACTGCGCGAAGTGTATCCAATAGATAGCGTTGAGTACGGAGAAGAGAAGCGGGAAGAACACACGAGAGAACCGGTCGATGCCGATGGCTCGCATCTTGGCTTTCGCGGCTTCTTGAGCATCCTGGAATATCGAAAGCATTCGTAACTTATAATCATCAACATCCACAACACTACTATAGCGTTACAAGGTTATTTTGGCGCGCGGTCAAAATCGGAACGAACACCTCCATCTTATTTTTTTAATACATTTCAATTTCAAGTGACATTTCACAAAACAATAAGGTATTTGAGTGTTTCATTTACAGTAGATTTTTCGATACCATTAAAAAAATTAAGCCACAGTAAAAAAAATAATTTATATGAAAAAAAAATGCCGTAGTTGTATGCGTTTTAAAGTCTATTGTAGACAGAGATAGCACTGCTGCGATCTGACGTCACAACACAGGAACGCCATCCAGTGCAATGATTGTTTTGCTTGACAAGGATAGTAGTTTTTTTTTTTAAACGTTGCCCCACACAAGGAATTTCTCCTGTATTTAATTTTTATTTTTTTAAATTTATTTATTGGTCTATCTACAATCGTTACACTGTTCAATCAATTAATATAAACCAACATACAAGCCAAGTTTAGTGCACAATATTAAGCGATAGACACACCATGCAAAAACAATATTATATAAAAAATAAAAACAATTTAAGTACAGAAATGACACAATAATTACACAATTTTAACACGAATGGTTGACAGTAGTTGGGAAATCGTGCGTTACATAATTATAATGGTTATCTATTTTGATACTTGTCGCTTGAATTCTTGAAGGGACGTGCAACAAATATCAATCAATCCCTACATCACAATTGTTTAGAAGTCTGCAAAGTCTTGGGACTGCAGAGTTAGACCCTGAAACAGTTTTGCGGAATTGGGGACGTAACAGTTTGATAGGTTGGCGCGGATATTTATAGGGAAGGTTGAGATTAAACTTATTTAACAACTGGGGGCAGTCTATTTTACTGTGTAGAATTTTGAACAGAAAGATTAAATCAATATTATCTCTACGTTTTTCGAGTGAGGTAATTCCAAAGTTTTTGAGACGTTTTGCGTAGCTTGGAACTTTCTTAGCTATTCTCGCAGAGTAGGCAAGATGGTTTAAAAATCTTTTCTGAATGCGCTCTAACCTAAGACTATGTGATGCATAGTGGGGACGCCACACAACCGCGCAGTACTCCAATACGGTACTAACGAGGCAATTGAATAAATATACTTTTGTTTTGGGTTTCCGAAACAAAAGTATTGGAATTAAACTCACATACACAAACAGCCAGACCCGGAACACCTACTTGTAGGTCATACAAATTTCAAAGTAAAGTTTGTTTATTTAAAAGCGTGTCTGTGTGGTGCCGGACGTAAAGAATAGCACCACCCTATTTCTTCCCGTGGGTGTCGTAAAAGGCGATTACGAGACTTACTAGAGAATGGGCAGCAGCGCGAGCGTTCTCTATGCGTTTTAATTGTTTTTTTTTTCTTCATCTTATTTTTTTTCGTGGTTTCGTCAAACACAGGAATCCTCAACTTTACCATACATTTATTTCAAAATTAATGTTGCAGTATTTTTGATAAAACGCAGGATCATGCTTTAAGCAGTTTGAGGTATTGTACACTGAAAAAAAAAAAGTGTTTGCCATAACAAAAATCTTGTTTAATGTGATCACGCATCTTGACTCCATACGAGCCTAACAAGATCTTGACTTCTGAAGCTAGGAGAACTTTGTTAAATTAACATAGTTCCGTCTACTAAGTAATTAACTAGTTTAATTACGGGTAGTTATTTAATTTAACTCAAATGTTGACCAGTTTAAGAATGATATAATGCTAACAAGTTGCTTGTTACCATCAAGTAAAATTATTATTTGATGTACAAAAGTGAAGAAGTAAAATCAAACAAAGCATGTGTGATGTAAAAAATACCGGTGATTATTCTGTACATGTCACATTGTCAATATAAATAAAATCTAGGTTTGTGCTGTCATTGTGTTATTCTAGAGTGCGTGCAACAGTTGGATGATTTTTTTTTCGACGAGTTCACAGCTTTGACTGTCTATCTAGACAAATTTATATCTTTGTTACTCACCTTTACTTTGGCGCCATCTCCCAGAACGATGTTGACCAGACAGTACTCCATGAGGGCCATGAACACGAACCTGCAATTATAATTTATATTGATTAGACATCGGATATCTAGATACTCGTATAACTTGCCAGATCCAAAAACTTTACAAAGATTTCAAGAATTATTTCTTAACTAGGGTAAGTGGTGTATAACCAGCTGAAGAATTAATTAAGGCGATACCAAAATAAATTGGACGCTCTTTCGTAACCATTTATTTTACTATTACAGCATGTATGGATTTAATTTTTGGATTGTATGTTTATTGACTATTTGATGTTGAGTAATGGAAAAAAAAAACAACCAAGTTCTGTAATTTAAATACGATACGTCATTGTTATTAATTTTATCAACGTACGTTGATCGGTACGAGAATACAGATTTTCTTGTTTGAAGATTATTTTAAGAGGTTAGTTTACCATTTTTGTGTATCCAGAAAACTGTTCAAAAACGTGTTTTAATTACAACTAGGTTCTCAGAAATATGTTCAAGTTTAACATATATTTTTTCCGCCGCCACGAACTGTACAGATTTGGCAAAAAAAATTGTTTGAAACAAGCCTACTTGGGTCTTATCAGCGCCTTAATACTCTGGTTGAAGAAAAACACAATTGGGTTAAATTTCCCCGATCCGATGAATTATTTTTTTATTCCATAGATGACTTTATGAATATGAAATCCTTTTGACATAGTGATTATTTTATTATTTTTTATTATTGTTAATGTTAATTTTCTTGTTTGTGTTAATAATGTAAGAAGACAAATTTTTATTTAATTGTGTACTGAAATGGACATAGTGATTATTTTTTATTTTATATTATTGTTAATGTTAATATTATTTTTTGTGTTATTAATGTAGGAAGACCAAAAACTTTTTTTTTTTTTTTTAAAGCTTCGACTATGTATACTTACTTAAAAATTTGCACGACTAGAAAGTCGAATATAGTGAAACCATATATTAATTTTACCATAAATAATGTACCTATAATCTGGCAAATAAAGAATTCATTCATTCATTCATCCGAAACGACTTCTACTTTTTTATATTATTTCTGTAATTCGTATATCCTAAGTAATTTCATTGCAAAATTGCATTCAAAGTGTGCGTATTAGGTAATTGAAAACACTGGCTGAAAATATTTTTGATACAGCATAATTTATTTTTAAACATTTTGTAGTTTGGCGCTCTTACGTTATTTTATTTTGGTTCCAACGCATTGTTGCGCTCTCTTTTTTCGCATGTGGAAATAATTGACTCTGTCACTTTCTTTTGCCCCCCTTGATATTTTTTTAGTATCACCATAATGAAGTATCCCTGCTTGATTCCTGACTATCCTCAGATAGGCTTGTGCCAAAGTATTTTAAATATTTATGGTCTATCAAAGACTGTAGCTAATGTTGTTAACTTAGTAAAATTTACAATCTTGAGCTAGTAGGACGTTAAATTATTAACGTGTAGTGTATGGGTCACCGAGATACAGGCTGTGCCTAGTTTGAGACTCGCTGTTAAGGCGACGACAACCGACTTTTAATGATTTTATACTGAAGATCACGTCTAAACGAGTAGTCGTAAAGATTAAAAAAAAAAATGTTAAAATAGAGCATTTTCTCAATAACTTAAATCAAATCAAACTTTATTTGTGAACATAGTACCTATATAAAAGGTCTTAAAATATAAATTTTCGCGAGATCTCTATGTTCTACCAATGCAATTGGTATACAAATAATTTGTTATATCATTTTAATAAGTAAGTCTAATGATTAATATGTGAATATTTTAGATAATGTTTATATTACATAGTGAAATTAATTTGTAAAGTTATGTCTAACGCGGATAAAAAACTGAGAATGGCGCAAATCTACCAATCGTATTTTTCTGAAACCTTCACCAATTTAAAGATAATTTAATTATTGATCTTTTAGTATGCGCGTTTTATTAAAATACCTTTTTTTGTGGTTAATAAATTAATAATGCGCCAAATTGGGGACAGCGCTCCTTGATGGGTGAGTCCTATTCCTGGCTGAACGTACGACGCGTTGCGTGAGCTCAGTACAGAACACAAAAGCTATCCACTCAAGGTCACTGGCATATATCTGCGTCTTAAATCTGCCTCAGTATTCTGTTAGTTAGAATTTCTCATCATGTTACATGTATGAAAAAAATATAATGATAAATGATTTTATTTCTGTAAGTAGGTTTGTGCAAACAGTTTTAGGTACACGTCCATCATATTTTAAAAACTATATGTGGTCGGCGTTTTCTATCTGACTATAACTCTGACAAGAAAGGCCGAAAGAAACTCAGAGAACACAGTCTCTTTTAAAGTCCAAACATAATCTTGGTCAGATCATGTGAAGGTCATGTAGAATAGAATAGAATACTCTTTATTATGTACACCATAAAAGTTACAGATATAAATGTCTAAATTGTACATAGGGTGACACAATGGTCGGTCTTATCGCTAAAAGCGATATGTAGATTGGTGTCTGAACTGGTCTTTAGAGGAATGAACCACGCAGATTGAGTGGACCTATCGAGTCAGTGCACGCATTTGTCAGTAATCGTGCAGCTCAACTTAGAACTTAAGGTTTAGTATGTTTAAGAACTATGTGTGGGTAGAGAGCTCAAGATAGCGTTAAACGTAAACCATACTTACACAGTACACACTGACATGAAGGCATCAACAGCCTTCAGGTATGACACCGGTGGTAGCTGCGCCTGGGACTTGGCGTGCTGCGTCGACAACGTGAGCAGTGACGTCACGCCCAGAGTGACGCGCGCCGGCGCAGCGTCCGGCTTGATCCAGAACGATACCCACTGGAGAAGAAAGACATCAAGAGGTTGTGGTTAAGGTTTCAATTGATAGCGTATTTTAACATTTAATAATTTCCATAAAATAATGCATCTTTAATGTTTCCACGAAAGCAGTGGTGCCGAGGCAAATAGTTATAAACTGAGGGCAAATGTGTTTTTATCATGCGAATGTTATAGATAGAGTTCAGCGCTGTTCCGCAGTGTTCAGCACTATCCCGCCACGTTCAGGGCTGTACGTGGTCGCAACTTGTCGACGAGGAGTCGCGAACAGTCCACGTTCAGCGCCGAACGTAGCGGAACAGCGCTGAACGCTATGATGACATTTCACAATCTTACGATGCTGTACGCGGCAGATAGAAGCAGAACTGTAAGTGTGACCAAAATCGTTCAGCGAAACGCGAATGGAGTTGAATAAATGTAGTTAGTCCTTAAACCATTGGTTCCAGCTGTCATTCGTGAATCTTTGACAGTCGTTTGGGGTCGTCAGAAGCACAAAAGTCTGACAACCAGTCTTACCAAGGGGTAACGTATTACCCAGTAACTGGGTTATGGAGGTCAGATAGGCAGTCGCTCCATGTAAAATACTGGTATACAGCTGCATCTGGTTACACTGGAACCCGACCCCAACATAGTTGGGAAAAGGCGGGCAGATTGATTGATTGAAGAAGTTGGTACTGTTAACGTTAGGCAGATTGATTGATTGAAGTAGTTGGTACAGTTAACGCTAGGCAGATTGATTGATTGAAGTAGTTGGTACTGTTAACGCTAGGCAGATTGATTGATTGAAGTAGTTGGTACTGTTAACTTACAGACATGATAACAATCAAGCAGGTTGGAATGTATGTGTTGAAGAGATGGTATCCCAGCCGCCGCTTCAGCTTGAAGATCACCTCTAGGCAAGTGAAGTTACCTGAAACAAGCAGCATCATCATAACCCGCTTCAACTATATTTCTAAACAATATTAACCTAATACAGGGTGGAAGGGACATCGACGCGAATCCGTTTACCATGGATTCAGTACTGTATCATTCTTGACCCCCCCGCGTTCAAATTACTCGTGGGTTATAAAAAAAAAACCAGTTATTTCCTACAGAAGTGATTGTACCTACTCGGTCAAAACGTATGGAACAGCGAAATTTATTTTTAATAACCGACGAAAAGTTTTAACGCAAGGGGGTCAAGAATGATACAGTACTGAATTCATGGTAAACGGATTCGCGTCGATGTCCCGATTCCACCCTGTATACACTTGTGGCTAAGTAAAGTTGTCAAAAAATTATAGGCCCGTTTTGACATTTAACTTGAATTGACATTTAACTTCAGTTGCGTCGCAATTGACCATCGCGACGTAACTAAGTAAAGTTGTCAAAAAATTATAGGCCCGTTTTGACATTTAACTTGAATTGACATTTAACTTCAGTTGCGTCGCAATTGACCATCGCGACGTAACTAGTGAAGTAACCATACGACTCGGTACTCGATTATCATCATCATCATTTCAGCCGAAAAACGTCTACTGCTAGATGTCCAGCAGTGGACGTTTTTCGGCTCCCCCCCCCCCGTTTTAGGCCTCCCCCAGAAACGGGGGGGGGTGCCATAATCGCCACGCTTGGCAGGCGGGTTGGCGATCGCAGTATGGTTTTAAAAAATGCATAGAGAACTCTGCTGCCTATTCTCTAGTAAGTCCCTTAGTCGCCTGTTACGACCCCCACGGGTAGAAACGGTACTCGATACTCACGATAAATCGATTCAAGTTAAATGTCAAAACGGGCCTATAATTTTTTGACAAGTATAATAACAGACGTTTAAATATAAATACGTCTAGATAGAAGCTGTGAACTCGTTGAAAATAATTGCGTCCAACTATTGGCCGCACACTACAATGACAGCACAATGACGGGGCGCGAGTGTAAGACGTAGCTGTCACGCACGCCAGCCTATCAAAGGCCTGTTTGTTTTAGTTCTTTTGTATCGCGACACTATCTAGAATTCTAGATATATATTATATTATAAATCATTATCAGAGCTGCTGCGCCCTGCAGTGCCTACGACGCAGCTGTACATTTCACGTCTGCACCACTCCACGACGATCAAGGAAGTCGTGCAGTATGTGAAAGTGAAGACCAACTGGATTCTGAGGGTCGAAGGGTTGGAATCGCGCCACAACATCAACTTTAAGTCATTTGTGGTACGAATCCCAACCAACCATCTACAGGCCTGCTTGAAAGAGGACTTTTGGCCGAAATGTGTCGTATATCGAGGTTTCCGAGGACGGTGACGCGACACCACGCAGCGAAACACGACGCCGACAACGTGTGTTTAGTTATAGTTTAATTTAGTTTTAGAATATGTATTAGTTTATTATTGTTGTAAAATCTAATTTTGTGTATTTTATCTATGGGCCTTAGATGCCTGACAATAAAATGATTATTATTATTATTATTTACATACAAAGACCCCTCCGTGCCTCGGAAAGCACGTTAAGCCGTTGGTCCCAGCTCTTATTAATTGGTAGATCTTTGACAGTTCTTACGGGTCGGCAGAAGCCCGAAAGTCTGACAACCATTCTTACCAAGAGGTATAGTGTTACTCAGTTACTGGGTTGTGGAGGTCAGATGTCGCTCCATGTAAAATACTGTTAAGGCTTCTACATACCGGGGCGACTTGTCGCGCGACGCGACGCGACACAAAGGCACCGCTCGTCCCGCGACAACACGTTGGCGCGTGAAAAATTATAGTTGTTCGTCATTGAATCTGGATTGCATAAATAATTTACTTAGTTTGAATTTCCGCGCATTATTTGAGAAAAGCACTATACAAGCCTTGGTCGCAACTAGGCATTGATGGACTCACGTAAAGTCCATTTCACGAAAGAAGTCCCGCGGAAATAAGTGGAACTAATTATTATTATACGCTAAGTTAGCAACATTCCTAAAATAACCCATGCCTGCAGCGCCACGTCTGCGGGACTTCTTTCGTGAAATGGACTTTGTGTGCCTCGACGTCGCCTCAGCCCATATTTACACGTTCGTCCATCAATGCCACTTTTGCTGGCCGCTGCAGTAATGTACTGTTTTTTTTCAATAAACAGCTTTCTATTTGCAAGCCAGTTCGAAATTTGAATAAAACCTTTGATAAGTTACCTCCTTGGTTGCCATGTTTCGGAGTAAAAGATCATTCCATTTTTAGGGTTCCGTACCCAAAGGGTAAAACGGGAACCCTATTACTAAGGCTCCGCCGTCTGTCTGTCTGTCTGTCTGTCCGTCTGTCCGTCTGTCACCAGGCTGTATCTCATGAACCGTGATAGCAAGACAGTTGAAAGTTTCACAGATGATGTATGTCTGTTGCCGCTATAACAACAAATACTAAAAAATAGAATAAAATAAATATTTAAGGGGGGCTCCCATACAACAAACGTGTTTTTTTTGCCATTTTTATAGATAATGGTACGGAACCCTTTGTGCGCGAGTCCGACTCGCACTTGGCCGGTTTTTAAATTACACGATAGGTATGAGTTTACTATGTAATTTATTAGGCCGCTAAAACATGACACATTATATTATATAGATTTTCATACACCTGTTGGTGGCTGCTGCTCGCATGTTCTTGGCCGGTACAGCAATTTCGATTTATTTCAAAGAAGGTTGTCAAAATAATGCTCGAATTTCCAAGCATGCTGTTTGAAAAAAAACATTAATTTGTATTTAGAATAGAAGAAAAAGATGAATGACCAATTGTATGAACGTAGGCGAAGCAAACGGAGTATGTACGGAGAGTAGCAGGTGGCGTTCTGTAGTTTCTGCCTGTGCCTACCCCCATGGGAAGAAGGCGAGAGTTTAAGTATGAATGTAATAGAAAAAAAAAAACAGTAGGGGTTTACTGAAGATCGGACATGTGGATGTCATGTTGTAAAACCGTAACACTACGTTATAACTGAAATAATATATGTTTTATTGAAGTTGATATTCTGTACCTCACAGTACCTAGGTATGTTTTTATTAACTGGGCCATCTAGAGATTTTTAAAAGGCCCTCGCATGTGTCTATAACTTATAATAGTACATTTTGATTTTTTGTTACAAATGGGGAATATTTGATAATGCATCCGAGCCGTAGGTGGCGAGGTTGTTTTTGAGCCGAGAACTGCAATAACAAATGTCCACGTGTATCAAACGACGTTTTTCAATACACTTTTGAAGAAATATAATTTTATTTTATTTCTTCAAAACGACGAAAAATATTTTTGCCATGAATTATTAGGAAACTATGATTTAATTTGCTTTTTTGCGCGCGATTTACCTTGCACGGTTAATTGAGAGGCAGATAAACACCCTAATATAAAAAATAGAAATTTAAATATTTTTGAGTTTAGAAAACAAATAAATGTTAATTTGTTCATAAACTTTTTCTTATTGTAATAATCATGGTATTCTATTTAGAAACATTATTTAAATATTCCAAAAATATTAACGCCGCGCGCCTTAAAGACGCATCTTTACCGAGATTTTAAAAAAAAATCTCCGAATAGAGAGGACCGTCTCTGGCGCGAGACGGTGTGAATAGAGAGGACCGTCTCTGGCGCGAGACTGTGTGAATAGAGGCATTGAACCAATTTGGACTAAATAAAGGTATAAGTTATCTGTGTTGCAATTTTTATTCCCGCACACGTGTTGGAAAATAAAAAATCGCACGCGTGTGAAATACATTGCATACGCGCTATGAACCAGTTTTCGAGGAAGTGTATTGAAAATGTATTTAGGCTATTGATTATTTTTGAGAATTTAATAATAAAGTGTCTGACCAAAAAAAACATTTAGCCTTTCTCCATTGTAAATGATGACTGTACATCTTAATTAGTCCTAATTATTATTATCAACGGATTAAAAGATAACACTAGAAATGAACATAATCCATAAACAGGATTAGCAGTAAAGTGATGGTCATTGCTATAATCCGCAATACGACCTAGTTTCCTCTGATAGGTAATCTTTACACAACTTGTTGAAATAGGTTTAAACGTCTGGCTTTGGGAGATTTGGTGGTAATTGATCTTAATTTTTGACCTACTATCGTTTGTTTGTGTAATGATATCAAACAAGGCTTTGAATAGAGCCTTTTTTATGGGTGGGAAATTATGAAATAACTTCTCCCGCTCTGGGCGGAGCGGGAGGGCGTGTCAGACTTTTACTGACTAAAACCCACCCGTGTTCCTTCATTTGCCTGTGTGCCAGGGCCACGATATCCCTTTCGGACGAACTCGCAACCCTGGCAGGCGTTGGCCCTAATGGACCCCGTCAATTCGTGCTGACATCTCTTTGAGGCGCGCGTGGAATACAACGCGCCGTCGCGACCCGAGCCTGGTCCTTATCGGACAGCGAGCTACCCATCGCTCACCGTCCGTAGACCCGCGCCTACGGTGGCCAGAAATCAGCTTGTGATTCCCGGCGCTCGGGGCATCTCCTGCGGAGACTCCAACTCTACTAACCAACTTCGTACCTACCGTCTCCGACGAATAAATTTCTTTGTTCGTTTTTGTGATGTATCTAAAAAATCTAAAATAATTGACGTTCACAAGTGTGGTGTGCATAGACAAATCTGGCAATTTTGCTTCCTCCACCAATGATGATACAAAAACCTAGATTTAGGCCGTTTTTTAAGCGTATAAGATCAATATGTAAGTGTGTTTGTTTGTCTTAGACGTTTTTCTCGAAAGATACGCGACGAAGGAATAAGAGACTCGATGTTATACACAATATATGAAAATTAAAGTACATAAAATATTAAGGGATATGAATTATGATCAAGCACCTTATAAATAAAACATTCAAATAAATTATTGAAACCTAGAAGCAATTTACTTACCAGTAGAATAAACTTGAGTACAATCAGCTGTAGTGTTCTGGACCAGCTCCAGCTGAGGTAGCTCGATGTTCTCGTCCACCACGAGAGGAACGTCAGGATCCCACTGGAAGATCAGGTCGTCTGTTGTGTGGGATACTGTGGACATTGGGTAGATCATCATCATCATGGCAGCAGAAAGACGACTAATAGACAAGATAGACTTCATAGACCAAGCGCCGCAACATCCCCCGGCGGTATTTCTACAAAACAAAAAAAAATGCGGGGCAGTCTTTGCGGACTGCCCAATGATATTGTATCAGATATGTTAAACACTCACAAAACAACCGAAAAAAAGTGTTCCGCGCAGCAGCGGCAGCACACATACCCACGTTTCACTCATTTTACATTTCACTTCAAGTAAAAATGATAGAAAAGAGATGGCTTGATAAAAACAACAAGAAAAAAAGAGACAGCTAGTGTTGTCAATTGCACGTGAATGTAAACAAACATTATTCTGGCCACCAATCACCGAATGTTGGCATCACAAACTAACAAATACGTCCCAATTAGGACGTTTTCGAGTTTTCACAATTGCGCGCTCACAACATATCTGTCTAATATAATATCATTGGGACTGCCGATAGAAGTGAAAAGTAAGTAACTTGTGAATTGTATCGAAGCGTTCGGTGACGATGACGCGAATTCCATGATTTTTGTTCACCCAAAAAGCTTAAGCTTAAGCTTGTCTCCTAAGATACAGGCCATCCCTAGTTTAGGAGACAGGATTTAAATTTTTGTTTTTATAGACAATTATTTTATTTTATTTTTTTCCACTTGTGTACAGCACCGACATCCACATTTAGCCAATTTGTAGGCCGTGAAAATCCGTGTGGTTCCTGGATGTAAAAAGTAGCACCATCCCATTTCTTCCCGTGGGTGTCGTAAAAGGCGACTAAGGGGCTTACCAGAGAATGGGCAGCAGCGTTTTCTATGCATTTTAATACCATACTGCGATTGCCAACCCACCTGCCGAGCGTGGCGATTATGGCAAGCCCCCCCCCCTTTTGGGGGAGGCAACATAGGCTTCCCCCCCGTGAAAATCCGTGTGGTGCCGGACGTAAAGAATAGCACCACCCCATTTCTTCCCGTGGGTGTCGTAAAAGGCGACTAAGGGGCTTACCAGAGAATGGGCAGCAGCGTTTTCTATTCATTTTAACACCATACTGCGATTGCCAACCCACCTGCCGAGCGTGGCGATTATGGCAACCGCTCTCCTTTTGGGGGAGGCCTATGTCCAGCAGTGGACGTCTTTCGGATGAAATGATGATGATGATGAGGCAATGCTAGTGCAAGATAATTATGATGCATCATTTCAGCTGATGGACATAGAATAGAATAGAATAGAATTTTCTTTATTCGTGTAACCAAGACTCAACTAGATTTGTTAGTAAAACTTACGACTATGTTAGTAAGCAGAGACACTAAACAATACGAGTAATAATAATTGGTCACCGTTGCAAAATTCCATGAGAGACGGCACAACAGTGACCCACGTAAACACAGTCCAGGGGGCCTAAAATGGCCGCTTTGGCAGAATCATATTAAGATCTGCGTACAATTCATACATCCCGCAATTCACCTGTTTGACAGCTGCTATTTGACATTAGTTTAGTATAGCAATTCATAATTTGTGGACCATTTTACGAAACTCTATACAAAACTGTCAGACAGATGAATTGAGGGATATGAATTGTACGCAGATCATATTATGATTCTGCCAATGCGTCCATTTTAGGCCCCCAGGCGACTCGCAACCATGCTTAAGAGGAAATGCGGGCGGAGAGACTTTTAGAGTTAAAAGCCATAAATCGAGGTTCGGCTCTCGCCTATTTCCTCCTCCAATATTGGACCAATTTAAATGATATTTCTTATACTGAATAAGAAGGATATATACTGTGTCCCTATGTTTTTCTTTTTTTATTAATAGTTGGCAAATTTGTATAATAGCCCTCTGTTGTCAGCGGTCTAAACAGGCAACTTTGAGCATTTTCAGAGGGTTCCAGCTCTTATAAAGATAATGTATCATCAAAAAGAAAAACATAGGGACACAGTATACATCCTTCTTATTCAGTATAAGAAATATTTTTTAAATTGGTCTAATATTGGAGGAAGAAATAGGCGAGAGCCGAACCTCGATTTATGACTTTTTACTCTAAAAGTCTCTCCGCCCGCATTTCCTCTTAAGACACTGTTAGAGCTGCCCCGCACCCTGCGCACCAGGGAAGCGCACCTTTTACGCATTGTTGCATCAAAGCAAACTACATGCGCATCTGCAAACATCCCTGACGCACTACAGAAACGGGGCAACCCCACCAGTACAGCAGACATAGACCAAGCGGCGCCACATCCATCGGCGGTACTTCTACGTATAATCAATCTGCCCGCCTTTTCCCAACTATATTGCGTTCGGCTTCCAGTTTAACTGGATCCAGCTGCAGTATATTACATGGAGCGACTGCCTATCTGACCTCCACAACCCAGCAACTGGGTAATAAAAAATAAAAATAAACTTTTAATTCAGGTATTAACCCATAGAACCCATTAAACCCATAGTAAAATTACAAAAATAAAACAAAATTACAATGCATTATAAATTAAAATTAAATTACATGCACAAAATTAAATTAATTTACAATAGGTATTGAAAATTAAATGAATTACATTAAATTAAAATACAGCGTCTTAGCATGTACACACAGCGAAGTGTTGCAGACACTATTTGATTCGTACATGCACATAGTCGAGTCAGGAAGGATGCCTTGAGTTTCCTCAAGAGCCCGTAAAAATCGGTAACTCGGTTCTCAACGAACATGCCAGACGCACTACACCGCCAAGGCAGCTCTAATATAGCTCTAAAGGCGTTATTATATTGTACACGAAGAGTGTTATAAGCACTCTTCGTGTACGTGTACCAGAGCTGACTGGTGTAGAACGACTGACCGTAAGCCTTGAACAGAGTTATTTTAGCTTGGTTGGAGCAGTGAGAAAAGCGTCTAGCCAACATGTTGCTTCGACATGCGATGCCACGCCTCTGTCGTTCCAGATCAGCATCATCTGCTAAATCATCCCTAATTATGTGTCCAAGATATTTAAACTTACTAACAATGTAATACGATACCACTTGGTAAGACTGGTTGTCAGACTTTCGGGCTTCTGACAAGCCCTAACGACTCCATGTACATCCACATGTAATCAGCTGTAGCCGGTTATACTGGAACCTGACTCCAGTTGGGAAAAGGCTAGGCTATTTTAAGATTTGTGGTGTCATTACTCAAAAAGTGAAAGGAAGTAACTCGGTAAAGTATTCTAACATTAAATACCAAGTTTTTAAATCCACAACCTGATGCGCCATACCTATGAAGCTGCAAAAAACTTTGGGTTACACGCATTTATTTATTTATTTTAGTTTTAAGGAAACTTACGGCTAAACTGATAATTGAGTAATAGTTAACACAAGAATATGGCCAATTACAAGTTTCCACTTATAGTCTATGATCATTGGAACAAAGAAAATTGATAGCAGACTTTATAAAACACAAAACAGAAAAAAGAATACTATTTACGCTCGAAGAAGCTATTAGACAAGATTCTCTTCAACTGATTAACACTAGTATTGAAAATGTCGATGTCAGCTTCCTGACAGGTTGCATTGTACATACGACTTGCATTGATATATTAAAAGGAGGAAGATATGTTACGCGCTAACATCGCAATCAGTAAACCTGGGCCTGCAGTCTCGACATACATACCGATCGCTTTACGACCGAATTCGGTCGCTAAGTCCTAATGGAGTCCCTAGACAGTCAAAAATGCATGACAAGATTGTGATTTGTTCGTGCTAATCAAGCATTTTTGACCGTTTAGAGATCCCATTAGGACTTTGCGATCGAATTCGGTAGTAAAGCGATCACTATGTATGTCGAGACTGCAGGGCCAGGGGGTCTATTCGAACATTAATCCGAAGTATCGGCAGAATGTTCGGCCGTTGCTTGACTACGGCTGACAACGGCGAAAGAAAAAAAATGACAGTCAAAGAGATAATTCAAAGTCAAAAAAGGAAACTATGGAAGTTATAAAACGGCCGAACGTTCGGCCGATACTTCGGATTAACGTTTCGGTCGGAGTAGACCCTTTGGGCTCAGAGCACGACTACACGCAATCGGTGTGATCACAGTCGCAAAACTACAGATACCGATAGACAAGAACAGCGATAGGAGACAGCGCTGTCGTGCGAGCGAAATTGGCTGAATGTTTGATTCAACGATATGCCGTGTTTGCGACAGAGTGCCACTACGGGCATCACTTAGTTTGATAGGACCAGGCGCTGTTACTAAGTCCCGTATCTACCGCTTTTAATACGAGGGAACGTAGGGCTGTCAGGTGTAACATGCTGGCCTGCACGTTCGCACGGTGTACGCCAGAGGTTAAAATATCACTGTTTAGGGCCAGTCGCTGTACACGTGCGCCCTGTGGGTCAGTTATACGCAGGGCTCGTACAATGCTCTACGAGTCCAGTACAATAACGCGTTCCGGATAATGATGGGGCTGCCGCGCTTCTGTAGCCCGTCGGGGATGTTCGCGGACGCACGCGTTCCGGATTTCGTCTCGCTGTTGCGTCTGCGAATCGCATCACTGGTGCCTCGGGTGCGCGGCAGCCCCAACAGCCTCGTGGCTACTGTAGCAGGCAGGGTGGATGGCCTAATGCTATTTCACTGGATGGCGGCTAACAGACCGATGGTCAGATATGTGAGATAGATTTGTTTTTGTTTTAGTCATTATATTATGTTAGTCAGTATTATATTATGGATCTTGGTCTGAAAATAAAGAATTATAATATATTATTATATTAATACATCAATGGTTACACAATATCTTTTTTTGTAGTTTGGTTAAATGTGACTGAATGTAGTCGTTAAATATTTTTTCAGATCCCCAACCCAAATCCAGTCTTAAAGTATTTTGCCCTCATTTTTGTCACAGATTAAAAGCAAAAACCCTCAGTTTTGCCGTCTGCAGCATCCTTCGACACACAGTCAAAGAGTTTCAAAAAAAGTGTTTCGTTAATTATCGCAGATCGTGTCTCTTTACTTCATTAGTCACAGAAATGCTTTCACGGAGATGAAATGAAACTACGAACTGCAGTAATTATGTAGACTTTTTAGTTTATCCCTGGTTTAACTTTAGTTTTGTTGCCGTACTTTTGGTATCTTAACGAGCGATTGATGTTAAAAAGGTTTAGAAATAAACGCATAATAAGTATATTTAGGTAATGTCCGAGGCACCACGACCGAGACAAGACCTTAGCGATGGAAAATTCAAACCCCACATCAAACGTGTCCTTATCAAAAAAGCATATTATAAGATTAAAGACTACGTTGAAGACATGGAAGTTTGGCATTAATTCCTTCTTCACATGTGGCTTCCGTGGTACCTCATTAACGGAAAAAATATGTAAATATCTATTAACTGGTACCAAGTTGCGATATTTATGTGATTAATTTTTTACAAACTTCCTTGACATAATCGATGGTTTTTTTTTTACTTGTTTAATTTCAACAAGGTTCTAACCTTTATTATTTTAATCATATTTTATATTGTTTTTTTGTTAATGTGAGGCACGTTGTAGGCTTAACAGACTGTAGATCTGTAGACCTTTTTCTATTTTGTTTTTGCTGTCCTCTCAAACTTAATAACACTGTAATTTGAAAAGATTGTAAAAGCCATTTTTTTTAAATAATAACCGTGGAGTTTCTTGCCGGCTCTTCTCCATAGGAAACGACCAATTGGAACCGTGCACCTAGCTTCTGACGTTTCATAAGTGCCCATGTAAGCATAAGTGAAATAAAAATATTTTTGATTTTTATTAAGTTAAATTGATCGACTGGTAATATTTAAAATACCACACATTTTAGAAACAATGCTCTCAGGTTGGTCTTTTTGGAATAAAATATTGGAAATAAGCATGACTATGTTCCTTCTTGTGTTGTGTTCGATATGGCTTTCGCCAACACGAATATGTCTATGGCTCAAAAAGACTAGGGTTATCAAAATAAAAACCAGCCGAGTGTGTGTCGGACCACGCATAATGAAGGGTTCCGGAGTAGCGATGAATTTGAGAAGTACCCTTTTCTTTTTTTTGTTTTTGGGTGGGAAATTATCAAATGACTTCTCCCGCTCTGGGCTGGGCGGGAGGGCGTGTCAGACTTTTACTGACTAAAACCCACCCGTGTTCCTTCCGTTGCCTGTGTGCCAGGGCCACGATATCCCTTTCGGACAAACTCGCAACCCTTTTTTTTTTTTGTTTGGGAAATTATCAAATAACTTCTGCCGCTCTGGGCTGGGCGGGAGGGCGTGTCAGACTTTTACTGACTAAAACCCACCCGTATTCCTTCCGTTGCCTGTGTGCCAGGGCCACGATATCCCTTTCGGACAAACTCGCAACCCTGGCAGGTTGGGAAGTAACCTAGGTTTTGGTTTACTTGCGAGTATCAAAATATGTCGCTTATATCGCCGTGTTTTTTTATTGCGTTGACTTAGAAGCTTGATTTTTTTAGAGCTCCAAGGGACCATAGATTTACGTATTTGATATCAATTTCAACTTAATACCTCTACGCTTTCTTAAGAAAAAGGGTCTTGACAGACGGACAACGAAGTAATCCTATAAGGGTTCCGTTTTTTCTTTTTGTGGTACGGAACCCTAAAAACATTAGACAGACAGCAGGGCTCATCACGCTGGTGAATGCCCAGATGCCATATATACAACATTAATTTTTGTTTATACTAAACCTCTTAAGGGGTCTTTGTACTCATCATTATGCACAACTTTTACTATGGGACCAACCTTGAAATCACGAAACAAAAATCAGCTGTTCCCTACATTTAAGTTCGCTGAACTCGTCAAAATGTAGGGAACAGCTGATATTTTTTTCGCGATTTCAACTTTGGTCCCATAGTAAAAGTTGTTCATAATGATGAATACAATGACCCCTTAAGAGGTTTAGTATAAACAAAAACTAATGTTGTATATATCGTAATTCACCCCATCCCCTCTAATATTTACAACATAATGTTATCATACGAAAAAATCCCCCACATACAAAATCATCTCCTCAAAACGCACTCACGTCGCGTCTCCAAGTGCATACAGCTGACAAGCATCATTTTGTCCATCAGCTCTATTTATAGGCTCCTCAGTCCTGATCTCGCGATAGGACGGGGTTGGCTCCAGCCACAAGCCCCCTTGTCCCACTTGGCCTATATTTTACAAGCCACTCGATGCGATAATTTTCTGTATCACACGACAAACTTTACTCAGGATTGAAGAGGTAGCTCTTATTGTTCGGGTATGGGTCTGAGTGATTTTTATTTTTTTCGTATTTTTGTTAAGTATGGCGGTATTTGTGATTGAATAGGCTTTTTACTTGATTTTTAGCGGACATTGCTAAATCGTAACTGGATTTAGACTATTTGTTTCAGTTTTTAAGTAATTATTACCTTTTCAACACATACTTAGGTAAAAAACAAGAAGAGAACACGGGAGTTCGCAAGTCGTGTATGAATTTATATTACACATTATGTAACAAAAACCCTGTTGTTCCTTTTAGGGAAAGATATATACATTAACCTACAAGCACAACATTGGGTAAGTATAATTTAAAAAAATTAAGCATTGGCTAGTCGAGAGGTCAAAATCAAAGAATTAAAGAGGTAAGAAATCAGTTAAACATTACAAATATTAATAATTAAATATTCATTTTAATTATTTTTGTTGAACAGTTTTTATAAATGACTTACTTTAATACTTACGTATAAGATACCGATTCTTAAAACGTAGGTAGAAGGAACAACAGGGTTTTTGCTACATATTGTATATATTTTTTCTTACTAGCTCTTCTTTCCACTAAATAACTGCTGGAGTACCCCAGGGCTCTGTACTGGGACCGGTATTGTACACCATATATTATATACAGCTGTACCCCGATTGTAAGTTTGCAAGTGAGTAAACATAAATAACTAGCGCGTTTGCGTTAAGATTTTTATTTGCACTCTTATACTCTTAGCATAAGATCTATCGGTCAAATTTTAACGCAAACGAAATAGTTGCGTTTACTCTCTTGCAAACTTACAGTTGGGTTACAGATCTGCCACATACTCCGGAAGTTACGCAGATGACACATGTTTTAGCCAGCCAGAACAAAAAAATACACAATTTATGTCTAAAATACTTCAGAGTAGTCTAGACGACATAAATAAATGATTAAAAAGGTGACAAATAAAAGAAAATAAATGCGTCTAAAGGCTTCTACAGACCGGCGCAACTCGCGACGCGACACAAAGGCACCGCTCGTCGCGCGACACGCGGGGCCTTTGTGTCGCGTCGCGGGTAGCGCCGGTTTGTAGAAGCCTTATGTCAGCCCAGGGTACCTCTCTTATTTTTAAAGTAGACAAGATTTTGACGACGGAAACAGTTCACTCTTAATGGTTACAGAATGATTTACGACAAATAACTTAGTTCTCAATGCAAACGAAACGAAATTTCGCTTTACCGAATATTAGAAATCTAGGTCCCAACATCGTCTTAGATAAAGAGGTGCTTGAAACTGTAGACTCAGCAGTTTTTCTGGGTAACAGTAGATGCCAAACTTCAGTGGGGCCCACGGGCCGTATATCAAACCTAGCGGGACGGCTCAGTTTAGCCGCCTACGCCACATCAGGAAAGTAAGACAATACACTGACTTTGATGCAGCTCGATTAGTCTATTTTAGTTATTTTCATAGCATTAAGTCCTACGGTATTCTGCTGTGGGACAAAGCCACTGATATTCAAAATATTAATGTTCTTCAAAAATGAGCTGTTCGAGTAACAGTCTCTGAGAGATTTTTTTAAAGATATTGGTATTCTCACGGTGGCATCACAATTCATCTTTGCCAACATCTTAATATTAGGCAAAATATGCGCATATATACTAAAAACAGTGATATTCACAATATTTCCAACACCACAAAAAGAACAAATGACGTGCACTATTTCACCGGCTAAATAAGGTTCATAACTCATTTGTTGGACTTGGTATAACTTTTTTTAACAAGCTACCCTCTTCTTTGCTAGATTTGCCATAAAATACGTTTAAAGTTAAAGTAAAATCCAACCTTTGTTCTATCAACGACTATAAACGATAAGAATAGTTGGCCGCTGTGATTAACTTTGTTCAAAGGCATACTATTCTATCAACGACTTTAAACGATAAGAATAGTTGGTTAGAGAAAGATCATAACTTCTTAGAGCATTTACCCGAACTTACTTATATTATGGAAACAATGTTTTAACAAGTCGTAAAATCCGTGAGAAGCAGGGCCGGGTCGTAGATTATTACAATTAGAACTGTTGCAGTATTTTAAAGAAGAGTGAAAGAACTCTATCTGTTCACTTCGTCATAGTTGCGTATGCAACAAGATAGTTTTTAATTATTTTAAAATTATAATTTAAAATTAAATTATTTTAATTTAATTATAATTATTAATATTCTAGTGATATTTATTTTAAAAGTATGATGTATTATAACAAAAACTAATCCACTTCAACACTATCCGAGCCCGCTCACCACCTGACCGATCTAAATCCTTACTATTTCTTTAGCCTTGCTTGGGACCACACGTCTCACGTAATATTAGTTAATCACACCTTCCAATATATAATATAATTAAAAGGATAATAAACACATTATTGAAATCGTTAAGCAAGGCCGTTCTTTTAATTGCGCCCATTAACCCTATAACGTATGTTAGCAGGTCCTGTATATTCTCATATTTTTTATTATTTTTATTAAGTGAATTGTTTTTGATTTTATGTAAGTATTCTATTTTCTCTTTATCTACTTTTTGCAGGCAGAGATTTCTTTACAAATAAGCATCACAGAATTTAAGGGCGGATTGCCAATGTCTCTCGGGGATATTTTGGAGTGGAATGATGTTTATTCCGAACACAAAAGTAGCTAATATTCTAAAAACAATATTAGATCGCGTCCAAGGGGCGAAGCTAACACCGTATCAGCCGTATCAATAATACGTGGCCACCAATCTACAGGGCGATATACAACGCGATCTGTGCAAGCAAAAATCCGTAAAATATTATTTATACAACATTAGATTTTGGTTACACTTAACCCGAAACTCATCATTTTGAACAACTTTTTCTATGGGACCAAACTTGAAATCAAGAAAAAAAAATCTTTGTTACATTTTGTCGATATATGTGAACACAAATGTATGGAACAGCTGATTTTTTTTTCGCGATTTCAAGGTTGGTCCCATAGAAAAAAATGTTCATATATATTCTTATTGATAATAGTAATGAACATATGAAAAATAACGTAAGTTTATACAAAGGCTTCAAGCGAAATTTTACAGGCGCGCGCGCTCCAATTCTCAAGCTATTGAATTATTTGATAAAATCACATGGAAAATCGTTGAGCTTCGTCGCAGTCTGGTCCCCAGCTAATTTTAATGTTGATACGGTGCTTCTTTAGGACTCGCTACGCCAATATCGCGTCCATAACAAGATTCTACCTTAAAATACAGATAGGTACAGTTAAGGTAAATAAAAGCTGATCAAAAGCGAGGATCCAAAAATACTCTATCACCTAAAGATGAAAGCTCAAGACAAAATGTCAAACATAGATTATAATTAGAAGGGAGAGAGGCTGTGTCGGCGCTTCGCAAGAGCCACTCGGTCACAATGACAGTATAACGAGCTGGCTCGAGGGCTCTCGAAGATATTTTTATGGTTATACGAAGTTTAAGTCTATAGGTATTGAACTTGGCGAGGAGAATTGAATGGCTGACGTTCTAGTTTGTGGTTTTCGTTTTGTAGTGACGGGTTATCTGTGGAATAAGATGTTGCAGTGCGGTTTTAAATGGTGCCAAAGGATTATAGTTTTCGAACGGTTAATCTTCATCATTTCATCATCCAAAAGACTTCCACTGCTGGACATAGGCCTGCCCCAAAACGAGGGGGGTTGCCACAATCGTCCCGCTTGGCAGACGGGTTGGCGATCGCAGTATGATGTTAAAATGCATTGAGAACGCTGCTGCCCATTCTCTAGTAAGTCCCTTAGACGACAGCCACGGGAAGAAATAGGATGGTGCTATTCTTTACGTCCGGCACCACACGGAACACGGTTAGCAAAACAAAAAGGCTTCACGACACATGGAAACTGATAGCGTTAATGACCTTATTGTTGTAATTTGTCCCTGTTTTGGATACGGAAAGACATCTACTGAATGAATATATATAAAAGAGAAGTCCACTCACTGACCACTCATCACGAAATCTCGGAAACTACTGGGCCGTGAGGTCTAAAATTTGGCACAAGCACTCTCTATCGGGTGCAGGCGCGCACTAAGAAAGGATTTTTATAAATTCGCACATTAAGCGGTTGAAAAGGGGTGTCAAAGTTTGTATGAAACTCCTATGTTTTTAAAGTTAGAGACATGAATGTTGGCCTGATTGTTCCTTTCGACTTCTAGGTGCTCACTAAGAAAGGATTTTACGAAATTCGGCACTTAAGGGTGAAAATAAGGGTTTTTAATGTTTGTATGAAAAATGTACCAAATGCAGTTAAGATCCAAATTGAATCTTACGGCAACGAGTTATTGCATACTTTACATTGAAATTAGAATTCGGAGGCCGATAAAGATCTAAATTGAATTTTACGACAACGCGTTAATGCATATTTTACATTGAAATAAGAATTTTTGGAAGTTTCTTGAAGTTTATATTTAGTTTTTTTTCTAGGTGGCCAGTGTGTTTCAGTGCAGGCGTGATAACGTTCTAAAGTTTTTATGCCAGTTCTAGGTGGCCAGTATTTTTCAGTATGCAGGCATCTGCTAAAAGATAATGAAATGAAGTTCTAATTGGTATTCAGGTAATTTGAACGTTGCATTTATAGCATTAAAGTCGAGAATGCCAAGGGGAAAACTTCACAATGTTTAACCTTAATCGCGGCTTGCAAGCCGATCGTATCAAAAAACGAAGTCATGTATCAATCACAGAATACAAACCTAAGCGATACACGTTCAAGCTATAGTTGCCGAAATTTCTGTTCTGCGATATTTTGTTATTACTTACTACTAATTTGCTTTGAAATATTTTTCATCGTCGTTGTTTTCGTTTTGGTTTGTTTCGCTTCCTAATTTTAAATTAGAGGATAATAATTGTGTTTTTACCTATTGCCGGGTTGGAATTTTGTTATTTCTATTTCTTTGCGAATTACTTATTGTGTAGGTATTTCACACTGTGGTATTA
Organism: Tiliacea aurago; assembly: GCA_948098905.1. Lineage (NCBI taxonomy): Eukaryota > Metazoa > Arthropoda > Insecta > Lepidoptera > Noctuidae > Tiliacea > Tiliacea aurago. The sequence goes on from OX402601.1 coordinate 3,189,497, forward strand.
CTATAATAGTTTTTAGTATTAGTCGTTCTTACTAGAAAAAGTGTCCTTGAATACCTACGTGCGTATTTTAATTTTATTGCTTAGTATCTTTGGGTTAGGCTGGTGTTATAAAGGTTGGAAAAAGGCGGGAGAACTATTCCCATTTTAAATGGATGTCAGCACCAACTGTCGGGGTCCGAAAGGGCCAATGCCTGCCAGGGTTATGAGCCTGTCCGAAAGGGATATCGTGGCCCTGGCACACACAGGCATTTGAAGGAACACGGGTGGGTTTTAGTCAGTAAAAGTCTGACACGCATCAAAATGACCTTCATTGAAATTTCCTGAGAATCAGATTATTTTTACTCCATGTTGTGCGTCCCCAAAACCAGCAATAAAAATACCATCTTGAAACACCTGGAACTCAAATGGGAATAGTTCTCCCGCTGCCATGAGTTTACATGTGGTTCCGTAGGTGCCATTACAAGACATTTCAGCGACGTATTCACGCTTTGAACAGTTTCGGGAGGTTCCTATTCAGAATAAAGCGGGAGGAAACGCTCGGGTGTCACCATACTGTGTGGATCGCCCGGAGGACACGGTGGAGCATACGGTTGAGGTCTGCCCTGCTTGGGCGGAGTACCGCCATGTCCTCACGGAGGCGATCGGCGGCGGCGATCTCTCGCATCTGGCCCTGGTTCAGGCCATGGTTCGGAGCGAGAGTGCACGGGAGGCCGTCACCTCCTTCTGCAAAGCAGTAATGCATGCGAAGGAGGAGGCGGAACGCGTGATGGTGAGGCAGGGTTCGCGCCCTCACGCCCTTAGTCACCGCAGGAGGCGCCCCGGGCGTCGGGAATCGCAGGCCGATTCCCGGCCACCGTGGGCGCGGGCTTGCGGACGGTGAGCGATGGGTAGCTCGCCGTCCGATAAGGACCAGGCCCGGGTCGACGGCGCGTTGTGTTCCACGCGCGCCTCAAAGAGATGTCAGCACCAATTGACGGGGTCTGAAAGGGCTAATGCCTGCCAGGGTTACGAGCCTGTCCGAAAGGGATATCGTGGCCCTGGCACACAGGCATTTGAAGGAACACGGGTGGGTTTTAGTCAGTAACAGTCTGACACGCCCTCCCCGCTTCGGCCAGAGCGGGAGAAGTTATTTGATAATTTACCACCCAAAAAAAAAAAATGGCAGCGGCAGAACTATTCTCATTTGAGTTCAGGATGGTATTTTTATTGCTGGTTTTGGGGAAGCACGGCAGGGAGTCAAAATAATCCGATTCTCAGGAAACTTTATTGAAGGTCATTTTGATGTTTTAATTCCGTTGGCTAATTTAAATAATAAAAAAACCGGCCAAGTGCGAGTCGGACTCGCCCACGAAGGTTTCCGTACCATAATCTATAAAAATGGCAAAAAAGTCACGTATGTTGTATGGGAGCCCCCCTTAAATATTTGGTTTATTTTAATTTAATTATTTATTTTTAAAGTGAATATATAACTTAATATTCTGTGAATATTTCAAGCGTCTACCTGTTGCCGTTATCAATATCTAGCAAAAACGAGCAAAAAAAACACGTTTGTTGTATGGGAGCCCATAAATATTTTTTTTATTCTGTTTTTTAGTATTAGTTGTTATACCGGCAACAGAAATACATCATCTGTGATAATTTCAACTGTCTAACTATCACGGTTCATGAGATACAGCCTGGTGACAGACGGACAAACGGCGGAGCCTTAGTAATAGGGTTCCCGTTTTACCCTTTGGGTACGGAACTCTAAAAATATCTTTTGACCCCTCACGCCGGCAAAATTGAAGAATCACCGACCGTCACCGACTCAGCGGTAAATGTGCAGTTGAATTCACAATCCCAGTCCCAATTCACTGCTATTGATTTTGTCGAGAAGTCGCTTGCCTATAGTGAGCAAACGGAATGCGAGTCATTTCTTTTTAAGGATATTGCTAAACCGTTGCTTCATCTACTTATATTAATATGTTATAGTTTGTGAGGTTGTAGGGGTAATCTCTGGATCTACTGAACCGATTTTGAAAAATCTTTTACCCATTGAAAGCCACGTTATTATTTTGTGAGTGTCAAATCATAAGGCCATAATTTAATCCGAAAAATGAAAAGACGGTAAAATGTTTACCGCCCAACGAAGTGGGCACGGGTCAGCTAGTGATTTAATATTATTGAATTCGCAACTTATTAAATAATTCGTTTTACCTATTTTTAAACGCATAGCCGCTGGAATAATCCTTCTGAATAGTATTCTATATTATCTATAACCTAAGTAGGTAGGTATGTAAAACATAGTAGAACATGCCGTTCGGTAAGTTCCGGATTCTAACTAAGGTTGTTACGATCGATGTGCGAACTCCTTTTCGTGTTCATCATCATCAACATTTCAGCCGAAAGACGTCCACTGCTGGACATAGGCCTCCCCTAAAGAGGGGGGTTGCCATAATAGCCACGCTTGGCAGGCGGGTTGGCGATCGCAGTATGGTGTTAAAATGCTGCTGCCCATTCTCTAGTAAGTCCCTTAGCCGCCATATACGACAACCACGGGAAGAAATAGGGCTTTTCGTCTGACTGTTTCGCAAATATCGTACTTTAATGCTTATACAGAACCAAATTAAAGTCTCCAGAGTTTCGCTAGCTAATTTGCCCCTGTATATAACAAAACAATACTCACAGCTTTCCATCTGCAGCTTACACTCCTGTGTATCATGGGGATAGATCAGGAAGTTCATAGCACACGACAGTCTCAGGGTCAGCTTCACCATGTACAGGATCGTCTTCTCCTTGGACAGCCAGACGTAGTGGTTGGGGATGGTCATAGTTTGAAACGTCACGGACTTGGCGTTCTTGAAGAAGGAATCTGGCCTCCACATGTGCTTGAGCCAGTCCACTTCGAGGAGCCTGGAAGATGATGGTTGGTTAATTATGAAGGCAACAGATAAAATCTTTCTGTTCCATTAAACTCTGAATACTCGTAAACGAATAGTTAAATAATGCCAAATCACGAGATAGATCTCTTAGTCTTAGTTACCCGCATCAGTCCACGTGGAGGTCGGACATTATCTCACGGCAACCCGGAACACGGAAATTGGGACGGCGGACTTGGAGACGTCCACCACCCCCATCATACTGGACACCCCCCCCCCAGACTTGAGGTGGCCTGCGGAGGCGGGCTGGCACTAGCCGGGGATTTATATTAGATCTCAAGATCCCCGGTGCAAGTGTGGGAAGGGAACACTGGGTGGTTTTTAGTCAGTAAGAGTCTGACAGACCCCTCCGCCCGCCTTAGGGCGGAGGACATCCATGAGGATTTTCCACCCCAGAAACGAAAGAACAAAAAAAGGATGATGAGTTACCTACCTGTATTCCGTAGTCATATTTTCTGGTAACCTTAAACGATGATCTTTCCATGTTTGAGCAAAGAATATGTCAGCAGCGTAAGTCTAAAACAATGAGAAAGAAAGTAACAACAACAAATAATAACAATTAGTAGCAAGTAGCAATTAGTTTTTTCTTTATCCTAGATCTTGTCGTGTTTTATTCAGTCAATGAAGGCAGACTTAGGATAGAAAAGAAGGTCATCATAATTAAAATGACCGTGTTCCTACGTAATGAGGGTGCATATTGCATAATTCAGACTGGAGCTAACGTCTGGGGGCCTAAAATGGACGCTTTGGCAGAATCATAATATGATCTGCGTACAATTCTAAACCCGCAATTCATCTGTTTGACAGTTTTGTATGGAGTTTCGTAAAATGGTCCACAAATTATGAATTGCTCTAATGAAGTCTAATGTCAAATAGCAACTGTCAAACAGATGAAATGCGGGATGTATGAATTGTACGCAATAATTATTATGATTCTGCCAAAGCGTCCATTTTAGGCACCCTGTTCACACGTTCACATAATATAATATAATATAATGCTTTTTATCGTATTCGTCACGACTTTTCATGATTCGTGAATCTGTAAATACGGTTGAAGAAGTTAATGGGCAACTAAGAAAATAAAGACTTTAATCTTCTCTTGTAATCTCAATTTGGAAAACATTACGATTTTGGGCAATACTTACAATAATACAATGCAATTATGATATATTATTTTGATTGGAAATCGACCGAGCCATTAAATTGTAGAAGGAACCGCTAACTAATCATTCGGTTAGGCCTAGAATTAAAATGGTTTCATTGAAATAATAAATCAGGCATGCAGTTCAAGAGAATTACCATTGAAGTTTCATCAATGGAGTCCAACCCCATGACAGTGACGTGGAAGTTTACTATAGTGGGCTGTTCGTTGATCTTGGGAGGCCGCATCTTGTCGTACAGCCTCGGGTCTTCCGGCAGCAGGTCTTGAAACGTCAGGAGTGTGGATCTGGTGACAATAGAACCTGGAATTAGGAACCGTTGGCGAATCAGACTTAGTAAACCGCTACGCTATAACACGTTTTTAGAATTTATGTCTGTTAGTCTGAAGGTATGTTCTAGCATCTCGCAAATTCTACCGGATAGATTATGTTAGATAGCATCTGCATAGATATTCCCTGAAAGTCTGGTCTGCTATTTGCTATGGGGGCTGAGCAATATTCTATGTTTGTATTCCTCTACAGTTTACAGTACATTGGAAAAAGACGAGCCGAACGGTTAGAATATTCAGATAGTTACAGATTTTACCTTTTCAATGATTATCATCACGCTATATCTTTATGGGGCTAAGCAGTCAATCATCACGATATATATACAGGGTGGGTGTTTGAGACGGGGCAGTAAAGGCACGTTGTACACGAAATCGGTCTTTTAGGACACTGTCCTTAACTTTTTGAGACATTTTGATCTGCATACACATGATTTTGAAGAAAATGGGCAATTTTCCCAAAAAAAAAATGATGCCAATAGATCCTGTTTTTTTATGAGGATTAAAAACTATCAGACCGACTGAGGTTTGAGTACTAGAAGAGACCAAATCGAACAAAAATATCCTTTTCGTACCACTTGCTCAAAAAAGTGACATTCTATGCCACAAAAAGCGAACATAACAATAATCATTTTTAATCTGTTAAAAACAGGGAAAGAAAATTGTACTGAATTTCATTCATCCTCTAGGGGGAATGTGATTTAAATTTGGAATACTTACCGAAATTTATATTGAACTACATCTGTGTTTACACCATTGAGTTTGTATATAAAGCATTATACATCTTTTTGAAAAAGGAATACGCATTTATTATGCAGTTATGATTTTAAATAAAATTACGAAAACCGACGAGGCCGTTCGAGCTTGATGCCTTTGCTTTTCCGACAAAAAAATATGAGTCTAGGAATTTGCCTCGTTTTTGTTTTCTTCAAATACATTTTTTTTTTTTTTTTTTTTTCCTTCTGGCTTCGCACGGTTTGTGCATTTAGCCAATGTCAAGTTTTAGTTCTTGTGTGTGTTCTTGTGTATTGATGAAATTAATTATAAATGCATGATGATGATATCCCCGCCCACTCCCCTTGAGTTTCAGTAAAGATGTGGCACTTTACTGAGTCCTCACGCGGACTTCTTGAGAGAACTTGAAGCGAAGTTGCACTGTTTTGTTTCATTTGCCTACACTAATGCACGTTCACAAACACTTAATGGTTAATAATCCACCATTATTACACATTAATATTCGGCTAAACACTAATTTTGGAAAATTAAACAAACTACTGAACATGACGCTTCACTTTCCCGCCAAGAAGTCCTTCAAATACATAAACGTTAAGTTTATATTTTTTTTTTTTTTTTTTTTTCTTCTGGCTTCGCACGGTTTGTCCATTTTGCCAATGTCACGTTTTAGTTTTATTAAAAAGGTAGGGAAACAAAATTAATATAAATATAAATTTTGACGGGATTTAGGATAGACGGGATAGGATCAGTATAATTATAAGTAACAAGGAAATCTTATGATTAGCGAGCAAATTACACAAAAAAAAAAAAAAAAATTACAACTTAATATTATTTAGAGTAATGAATGAGACTATACATTTATATACAAGAGAGCTATTTGTACAAAGTAAAGAAAGTATTGAGGTAGGAAAAGGAGTATGGAGGGATAAGAGGTTACTAAGAAAGGAAGAACGGTCATATAAGGGACAGGAGAAAAAAATGTGATCTAAGTCGCCTACATCTGTGCCACAGAAGCATAAGGGATCGTCGATGATATGAAGTTTGGCAAGATGAGCTGGAGAACAAACATGACCCAGTCTCATCCGTATTAGAATGGAGGTCTCCATCTTGCCAAACTTGGCCCTGCCAAACCACGGTTTTTCTGGAACGTCGGGTTGAATATGTGAAAAATAACGTCCCTTCGATTTGCTTCCGATATCCCAAGCCACCTTCCAGGTTTCCCGAAGAAAAGTCTTTGGTAACGATACGAGGTCATAAGTAAAATTTGTATAAGGAACTAAGTCCCCACACTGCACCGCATCACCGGCAAGTTTGTCAGCCACTTCATTGCCATGGATTCCAGCATGGGCTGGAATCCACACAAATTGTAGTGTATTACCCTTAGAAATGGTCCTGAACGCAAATTCTCTTATTAAATAAATTATAGGTAACTGCAATTTGTGTTCGAAAGCGGATTTATTGATGGCTAGAAGAGCACTTTGAGAATCGGTAAAAATTATCGATTTTTTGAGCTTTAAAATACGGATATATTCTATGGCTTTAAAAATGCCTAAAACATTCCCCGGTAAAAACAGAAGTCTCCGGAGGCAGTTTTATTTTTTGTTCGATGTTGTATTGAGAATGGTAAGTACCTATCCCAACACAACCCGTCGGAGAAGGCTTGGCAGCATCCGTATAAATATGGTGGTACTCTACGTGTTCAGCCAGAAAATGATTAAAACTTAAATGGCAATCGGGATCTGATTTACTTACACAGTTATATTTTATAATGGGACTGAATTGTAAACTCTCATAACTATTGCTAAATATGGGAAGTTTATTGGAACGGTGAATAGGAGAAGAAAGTGAAAGGAATTTTTTATAACTTACAAGTAAACAAGGAGCACGTCTATGGGACCAGTAATCTGACGATTCAATCTGCAACACTAATGTGTCCAGTTTAGGAATGAGAGGATGAGTTGAGAATTGAAGAATCCGGAACAAATATTTGTCAGATAGGAATTGTCTTCTAAGGTATAAAGGAGCATCCCCGCATTCAACTTGGAGTGCATTAATGGGACTAGACTTCATTGCACCTGAAATAATGCGTAATGCTTTAGACTGGATGCGATCCAATTTTTTAAAAGCCATGACACTACCTGGCTCTAGAACGAACAATCCATAATCCAGAGTGCTTCTGATGATTGCGTTGTAAATGAGTTTCAAAGAAAAGGGATGTGCACCCCACCACACACCAGAGAGGCATCTAAGCATGTTTAGGTGTTTTTCACATTTGTTAACAATATATTCACAATGAGGGACACTACTTAATTTACAGTCAAGTATTATACCTAGATATCTGAATTTATCTTTAACTGGGATTGGTATTTCCTTATAAAGGAGATTTACTATGGGAATATTTCTCTTCCGGGTGAATAAAACAGCCGCGCTTTTAGACGTGGATAAATCCAAACCGTTTAGATGTAACCATGACGCCAAAATAGATAAAGCAGAATTGATAGCAGAGCTAACTTGCTCAACAGATGGACTTGAAGAATATAATAATAAATCATCGGCATATTGAAGAACCTTAACATGACTAGTTAAGGATAACTCTAAATCATAAGTGTAGATATTGTATAGAAGGGGACTGAGCACAGAACCCTGTGGGAGACCCCTCCATACAAGATGAGATACCTCATGGTCTCCTATTAACATGTTAACAGAGCGTTCAGTCAAGATATTAATAATGAAATTCAACAAATTCAATGGAACTTGTAAGGCTTCTAATTTATTTTGTAAAACCGATAATACAACATTATCATAAGCTGCATTAATATCAAGGAAAACTGCAACGGTGGATTGGTTATTAGAGAAGGATAACCGAATATCGGATGTTAATATACTTAAACAGTCAGTTGTACTTTTACCTTTTCTAAAGCCATATTGTGATTCTGCCAAGAGACCCTTACTTTCAACATACCATTCTAGGCGATTTTTAATTAAGTGTTCCGCTAATTTCATCAGAATTGAAGACAAAACTATGGGACGGTATTAAGAAGCATCAGATGGAGTTTTATTTGGTTTAAGGAATGGCAACACCATTTGACGTTTCCATTCAACAGGGATGTTTCCTGTATAAAAAATTGAATTAATAAGTTCTAAATAATAACTGAGGACATCATCATTTAAATTAGCAAAAAAGGAATACGGGATGCCATCAATGCCTGGTGCAGAATCATTAGTTTTATGGATAACAACCTTTAATTCAGTGAGAGTGAATGCAAGATCTAGCGTCGTATGAGTGTCTTGGATATTGGAAACGAGAGACAGGTTATGGTTAGTACTAATAGCCTTAGCCTCAGGAACCCAAGGCGGAGCTAATATCATACATAAAAAATCACTGGCTAAAGAATCAGGAATAGGAGAAGGGTTGTTATATATGGACCTAAATCTACGAATATTGCGCCAGACAATCGTAGGGTGAGTATTCGGTGAAATTGATAAGCAAAAGTTACGCCAAGATTCAAATTTTTTCTTTTTAAAAAGTTTATAAGTTTCATTATTTAACTTAGTAATGATATCAAAATTAGTATCAGACATATCAACGTTATAATTATATTCAGCCTCTTTACGTTTTTTAATCAATTCAGTGCACTCAGAGTCCCACCACGGAGGCGAGGGAATTGTACTAATGTTGTTATTTTTTACAGGAAAAACTTCATCTGCCGCTGCAATTAATATGTGTGCTAAAGCTTCAGCACAACTATTTTCATTGCCATCAGAAATTACGGGCAAGGAGCTAAGCTTACTGTCAACAATGTTCCTAAATTTACCCCAGTCAGTATTATTTCTATTAGGAAGTTTATATTTTAAGTTTGATTTCCTTAATTGTGCATTTGGTTTGGAAAGAGGATAAGAAATAACTATTGGAAAATGGTCACTACCATAAGTAGAGGTCAAAGTATGCCAAGTTAATGAAGAGGCTAAGTTTGGAGAACAGATAGAAAGGTCAATTGCACTTTGGTTCTGATTAGGATCTGAACGACGTGTGGCAGCTCCTGAATTTAAAATACATAAGTTGTGTAAGTCTATTATATCTATTAACTCATCACCATAACAGTTCGAAGTTGAACAACCCCATGATTGGTGATGGCAATTAAAATCCCCCAGTATTAATAATGGCTTTGGAAGAAAAGAAACGAGATTATTCATCTCTTGAAGAACATAAAAAGAAGGGTGAGGAATGTAAATAGAAACAAGACAAGTATGATGCACTTTAATAGCTACAATTGGAATTTCCTCACTATGAGGAGGTAATGTAATGGTAGAGAATGGGATAGAATTCTTGATAAGTATAGCTACTCCACCATACCCATCAGATCTATCCTCTCTAATGGTTAAATAACCATTAATTTTAAAAATATGATTAGGTTTGAGCCAAGTCTCTGCTAAAGCAAAGGCAAATGGCTCATATTTGTTTAAAAGATGTATAACATCACTCTTTTTGTTTACTAGACTGCGGCAGTTCCACTGGATTATTTTGGATGTGTTGTCCATTAAGGATGGATTGTGATACATTGAAAGATGGGGCAACGTTGGACGGTGAAATGTTGAACTGAGACAGAAGATTGTGTAATGCAGAAAGAAAATCGTTTATGGAAAAACTGGCATCAATTTGTCCATTGTTATGATTAGAAAAAGCACAACCATTTGCTGGTTGAGGAATGTCGTAATCTTTAATAATGGCGTTGTGAGCCTCTTTATTATATCCTTGTACAGATTTGGGAGGCGAGCGTGGTTTAAGGAAGACAGTTTTTTTATAGCTACTTGAAACAGGCATTCTATTAGAAGAAGGGAAAGATGGAGTATCTGCAAAGTTTTTGGAAGGAGAAGACAGAAGTGTATCGGCATACGATTTAGTAACTGGGGGATACATTTTTGCCGCTTCAGCATAAGATACTGAACTTTGTGCCATGTATGTTTTAATTAATTTTTGTCTAGACATTTCTGGGCAAGATTTATTAGTAGCATAGTGAAAACCGGAGCAACGGCAGCAAGATGCACTTTCTTGTTCTCTTTTACAACTGTCCCCAGTATGGTCTTGGCCACATTTATAACAACGAGGTTTGGACCTGCACTGAATTTTTGTGTGACCAAAACGACAGCAATTGAAACACTGTACAGTATAGAAAATATATAAATCTACAGGTAATGCATTATAGCACATAAAAATTCTTTTAGGCAGAATCTGCCCATCAAAAGTAATAACTATCGATTGGGATGGTTTCCAAATGGTTGTACCATCAACAACAGTTTTAAAATTGAGGCGTCTGACTTTTAAAATTGGACCGCAACCAATTGGTACTGTTATATTATCAATAACTTCCTCTGGAGACCATTCCGCAGGAACACCACGTACTAAACCCATTCTAGTAACATTAAAAGTAGGTATAAAAGCTTTATAATTATATGTTTCAAGGCTATTATGTGAAATAAAAGAATTTGCGTCCAGGAAATTGGAAAAGCAAAGAGATATTTTATTGCGCCCGATTTTTTTGACGCTACCGATAATAATATTTAGGAAGGCGTTGTGTTTTAAGAACTTGCCAAATGTAATTGGGTGCAATGACGTTCCATCATCTGGTGATAATAATATTTTTTGCACATGAACAACGTACGGCGAGCTGTCAGTTTTGTCATACGTTTTTCGACCATTCTGAGTGGGAATAACTGAAGGCGGAGCTGGAACATCAGGAATATCGTTAGATACGATTATTTCAGAGCATTTAGGCTCCGATGGAGTTAGCGAGAGAGGTGTAGACTCCATGCAACCACAACCCGAAGACTCGGAACCGTGGTTTTTTCTGATACGACGGCGTTTGTTGCAGTTTTTGCACACATGCACGCGGCTTCTTTTTAAGTGACGAGCCGACGACGACCCATCGGTATCCATGCCTGAATCATTGGATTGGATAGTTACAAAATTGCCTGCCGGGGGAACAAAGTCCCCCGGGTCAGGCGGGTCTTTCATTTTCCCGCTTTAAGAAATAATAATAAAAAACTTACCCTACAGAAGAAAATTTACAAAACTACAATTAAATTACAAGTGAAAGAATAAAAAACACTAAAACTACCACTACTGATCCTATATTATAATTCATTAATTATTTTCAATTTTAACAAAAAAGGACACGTCCACCAAGTTAAGTTTCCCGCGCTTTTCGTTAAGTTTATTTTAATTTATTTTTATAAATAAGTTAATGTTCTAAAATGCTTATCTCATATTATTATTGTGTTAATTTTTTCGCAAATGGTACGAAAAGTAGAGTATTTTCCTCGGTGATAAAGCTGTCTTAGTCTTGGGTGAACTTATATCCCTCGCTACACTCAGGACTGTTTTTAACACCCTCGCTACGCTCGGGAGTAAACCTCGAGTCCTTCGTTACGCTCGCGATTTAAATCGTCATCCGCGACAGAAGACACTGCTTTATCCCCTTGGTTAATAATCTACTAATATGTAGGTACATAAATTTCGTGGACAATGAGACGCCAACTTACTTTTAGGGTTCCGTACCTCAAAAGGATAAAAATCGGAACCCTTATAGGATCACTTCGCTGTCCGTCCGTCTGTCTGTCTGTCTGTCTGTCTGTCAAGACCATTTTCTCAGGAATGCGTGGAGGTATCAAGTTGAAATTAATATCACATAGGTACACGCTATACGGTCCCTTGGTGGAGCTCTAAAAACATCAAGCTTCTATGTCAACGCAATAAAAAAATACGGCCATTTATACGACATATTTTGATACTCGGAAATAAATCTAAACCTAGGCACTTCCCGTATTGCCAAGAAGTAAGATCTCACAGCTCAAGTAAAGGAAAAAGTCTGAATCATTAATTTGTACCATTGGCACGCACTTGGTTGGTTTTTTATGATGAATAGACTGGCTGCTACGAAACTCAGAAATTGCTAGTAACTTTTCCTTCTGTTCTCAAAGCCAATAAAATTACAACGCGTATTAAAATTCGAAGTTTAAAAAATTTGGTAATTTTCGGCCAATCTTCATTGAGAAATGAGAAATTCCGTGTGTTTACAATCTACTGTTATATTATTGAATTGATAGCCGTTCGTCAGGAATAATCTAACAAATGCATCAGTCAGTCCATCATGGGTGTCGTGACAGTAGGTAGTACGAGTGTATGAAAGAACGCAGGCGATTCACTAAAAACGAAAAACTTCACAAGCAATGGTACATTACTACTGAAGACTGCGGAGTCGACCTCAGGACTAATTGCTTGTCACACTGACAGCTGTAGGTACGTCGCTTCCTCCCGCGTCACCAGTCCTGAGTCTCTGTATATTTTGGCTGCTGAGACCAAAACTACAAACGTGGTATACAGGGTAGTTTTATACAAATAACAAAACTTCACGCCTTTATTCCCCGAAGGGTTAGGCAGAGGTGTATGTACCTATAGTACACACATTTCGCTAATTATTTTTAGGCCCCATGTAGGTAATAGGGGGCGTGCCTTTTGCTATTAACCGGGCACAAATCCTGACTTCAGACTGATACTTAGAAATTCCAGATGAAAAACCAAATAACACTTTGCCTGACCCGGGAATCGAACCCAGGCCCTCATACTGAACAGTAGCGCTTGCGATCACTAGACCAACGAGGCTGTCACATTGTTGTAAAAAACTTTATTGTATTGTGGTGTCTTGCGACTTCCAAGCGAACGAAGTCGCGGGCAGAAGTTAGTATTAAAATATGATGAAATATAAAATAGACATATAAGAAGTCGCAGACAATAGCTAGTAAATTATTAAACCCTCGTCTTATGTACCTATAGGTACATGCGGCTATTCAAGCAGTCAAAGGCATGTTCTCTTCCCGATTTTGTCCACGATAGCCTGATTAATTTGTCCTAAAACGATTCGTTTTGCTACTTGTTTATAGGTATGAGGAACAGGGTGTAAAGTTCACTCATACTCCATAGAAAAGGGAGGATCCTCCGACCAGACGAGTGTTGTGTCTGGTGATGTCGGGACGTTGTATATATGCTAGTTGCGCGGTAAACTCTGCTTGCGCGATGCAGGATTTTGCGTGACGTCAGTGTGATGCGTAGTTCGCTTAAGGCGATGTAGATGCCGCCACACTTGCACGTTTCCTAAACGGGCACAATATCAATCCATTAAAACTTAACAAGACTTTAAACGTTGTTAAAATGTTCAAACTTTCGGTCTTGTTGACGTTTTCTCTAAAGTTTCTATAGATATTTTTATTTGTATCCCTTCCTCAATTCCATTCGTTCCCTAAGGGCATTGTCCAAATATCGTGCATAAGTAATAAGTAAAAGCTCCACAAGCCATGTGGCGTATGGCAGAAATAAACGGAGTGCAGACATTATGACGATTGTTTGCTGAAATTACGGGAGTGTTTTGAGAAAAAAAGGTATTTTTGGGTTTATTTTTAGGGAGGTTTGGAAGGGGCTATATTTAGACTTTCTGTTGATGTTTTATGCCAATTAAATTGGATTTTAGGCGTAATGGTAAACAAAAAGGTCCTGGGTTCGAGTCCCAGGTCGGGCTAAGTGTTATTGGACTTTTCCGTCTAGAACTCCTCGTCAATGTCAGGATGGAAGGTGACCACTCATAAAACACTTCGATTTGGGTCTTAAAAATTGCTACTTAATTGCTACTATTTGCTACCTATTGTTAAATAATTGCTACTTATGTATTTTTAAAAATAAACCTCTTTTCGAGGTGACATGTTAAATTTATGTGCTTTATACAAACTACAGGGAATTAAAGAAATGTTCTTTGATCAATAATTGCTACATATCTATCTATCGGATCCCTTAACTTTAAAGGATAAAAAAATATTAACAAACGAAAATAATATTCTGTCTTGCTTGAGGACGCGCGACGCCTGCAAAACTAAAATAGCAAATAACGCGTACTGTCAACTTGCGTAGTGAATATAAGGTTGACAGTCTAACTACAGACGTTCACGGGTGCTTTAGATAAAATTATTATTATAAGTTCACGGCCCAATACAAATTAAGACATAGACTTGCGGGCTGCTGAATTAAATCCTAACTAATAATAAAAATGCGAAAGTAAATTTGTTTGTTTGTTTGATAAGCTTTCACGCTAAAACGGCTGAACGGATTTGTAGTGCCGCCGTTATTATTCGAGCCACGAACAAAATGGTATCGAGACCTCCGTGCCTCGGAAAGTGCGAACACGTCTGCCTAACCCTTTAGGGATTACAGGCGTCAAGATTTTGAAGTTGTGTATAACATAACATTGTTATGTTATACACAACTTCAAAATCTAGAATCAAAATCTGAAGAATCAAAATCTGATGAAAGTGAAATGAGAAAAATAGGTCAAGGTTGCATATTACATACATTTTCATATCCCTATTTAAAAATGGGTCGGCAAACATGGAAAGCTCATGATAGGAAGTGGTTACCCACTCAAAGGGATTAACGATGCGTTGACAACCTTGACGACAACGGTCTAAAGTCTAGTGTGCTTGTAATTTGCCACAGAGGCTGTGAAAGGGGACCGGGAGAGGTCGTGCAAAGGTATTATGACGAAGGCTGTTTTTAAATGCGTGGTCTTGTTTCGATTCCTAATTGTTTCAGCTCAGCAACATGGGATTCGGAGAACTACGAATTCGCCAAGCTTAACCCTTAGGTATAATGTGACGATGGTACGTTTAGTGACGAAATTAGGTAAACACGTTTACTTTAACATACATAGGTAATATTATTAATAACACACAATTTTTAATGGTAAATAATTCAAGAACTTGTTATTTTGGTAAAGGGTCCCCGAAACGTTCAATTTCAATATTGTAGTAAGTAATATTGTCAATCGCATAACAGCATTTGGTAGACGATCAATTTGCGCATCAATGTGTATCAATCATGTAAAAATGGACAGTTGCAATTGATCGTTTCTGGGATCCTTAGCAAACACATCATTTTAGTTTTTCTACATAATTACCTACCTACTTATGGAGGATATTAAAATTTATTACCTATGGCTACTTAGGTACTACTTAGTTACCACTTGATTATGCAGTTCTTCTGGCGAGTATGGCCAGGTTGTAGGCACAGAGCATTTGTAGGAAAGTCTTACTTGCTAGGTTCTATCCCAATGACCCAATCAATGAGTCGGGGCAAGCCATAAGCTTTAGATAAGTGCATAATAAAAAGTCTACTTACTGAGCATAGCAAAGGTCTGTAGCTCCAAGCCACAGACGAAGAAGCACAGTCGTGAACCACAGCAGTCTTTCAGCCGCCATTTTGAACGCGATATTTATAAATACCGGTTTAGTTTTTATTTAATTACCGTATCATAATTACACTCTTCTAATTTTTTAACGACTCTATAATATTTATTACAATGCAGTAGGTACCTAATTAAGTATTTACATTATTTTTATTTATTTGGTGTAGGTAGTCCATTAAAACATTGATTTTAAAAAGTTATGTACGAATACATAACTATCTACTAAGTTATTTGTTTGAAATCAGCATATTTATTTTATTATTATTGAGCATACTTTTAATATTAGCTACAAAAAACAAAAAGTTTTTGTTTTATTTTTCACGACAAAAAGCTCGCGAGTTTTGACAGGTGTCGTGAAACCGCGGGAAACGTAATGACGGAGCTGCGGAAAAAATAACGCGATGACCATCGGATGCGTTTTAAAGTTTGTGACATGCGCATTGATATCTACATATTTGATGGATTTAATGCAGCGTGCACGTGTGCGTTACCCAGGCCAGATGTTGTCGAAAATGGTCATTTGAATCTAATAGATAATTAGTTTTGCGGCTTCTGTAATTGTTGCGCACATTTTTAAATTTGTTGCGCTTATAGTTTTTTAATTATTTCACAAAAACATTTCCTGCTGGGGTAACATTATCCCAGCCAGACCTTTTTCTTTCTAATGGGAATATTTAAATAAATACTAGCTATAAAATTAGTTGTCTAGATGAAGTATACATATATTCCAGTATACGCTGACCTCTCATTGTACGGAAATCCATTACAACACGAGATCATCATCATACTGGAAATGTATAGCTTGATTTGTACCTACCTGAACCTAAAGTTATTACATTCCGTTCTTTAATTTACTTCACAGGGTACATAACATCCGTGGGAAGGACCTACTAAATTAAAAATATCTATGATTGTAAAGGAAATAATAGATACTTAAAATAGAAAGCATACTTACTGCATAGCAAGGTATTAGATCATTGATATAGGTACTAAAAAATTTGATACCGAAAATTATACGAGATACATTGCCCGCTATGCTTATTTTAAAATCAACTTACCGTAGAAAACCAGTAGTGCACGCTGTGTGCGTTACCCAGGCCAGATGTTGTCGAAAATGGTAATTTGAATCTAATAGATAATTAGTTTTGCGGCTTCTGTAATTGTTGCGCACATTTTTAAAGTTGCGCTTATAGTTTTTTAATTATTTCACAAAAACATTTCCTGCTGGGGTAACGTTATCCCAGCCAGACCTTTTTCTTTCTAATGGGAATATTTAAATAAATACTAGCTATAAAATTAGTTGTCTAGATGAAGTAAATGTTGTGCCTTATTTTGTATTTGTTCTTTCATCGGTTGCGAAGTTATTCGAGATTTTGCTGGGGCAACGTTTTTGGTTTTGCTAGATCTTTGAAACGGTTAAGCGGATTCTTATCATATTTTGTACATGACTTCTTAGGAATTAGTTTAAATTTGTTCTGCAATAAAAAAACCAAAATAATGCATAGTTTAAAGGTTATTTCATTAAATAGAAAAACACTTCAATTGGTTCCAGCACTCTCAATAAGAGGTCTAAAGACTTACTTTAAACGTTATTTTAAAGCTTGTAAATGCCTTCAAATGTATGTGAAGTTTCATTAGTATCCTGTAAGTATTTAACAAGTTATGATGATATTCAGTTCTTCACGAGCACGGTCTTGATGCGCGCGGTGTTATTTGGCCACTGGATTGGATATATGAACTGAATGTTATGTCAATTATTAGTTGTTTAGTTCAGTTGTATATCAGTAAAATTTTAGCGTAGTACATTGGATAATTAATGAGATAATACGATTAAAGTCATTAGGAAGTGAATGACCGAGGTAACCCGACCAAGTTAAGGTGGTTACGAAAAAGCGAAATCGCAGAACATTATGCTATCTTTTGAAATGTTTAGTATAATACACCTTACAATTTCGGTACAGACGCGTACACTGTTAAATACATAATAATATCTGTACTATGAAAACATTATTATTATCTTCCAGTTGCACATACTTATCAAAAATCACCGATATAACATGTCGTTCGGTGGGACGCGGGAGGGGTGGGGTGAAGGGGTAATTCATTGTTTGCATAACGCACTAAACATGCTCCATAATCACATAATTCATCTTGTAGAGTGCGCGTGCGCTTCGGCAGTTCCGTTTCCTGTTTTTGCAAATATTTATCGAGTGCGTGTGAGCTATTATATAATAATAAGTGTGGCGAATTACTGTTAATGTGGAGTACTTCTATTGATGATCATAATTATGGTGCATGTTGCTTGATGAATTAACGAACAAGGTAAGCTTGCATAATGTAACTACAGAAATAGTAGCAAAATTATTATTAATATGTACATGTTGTTAGGTACTTATCTAAAACTGTATTTTTTTTAAGGCTTAAATATTTGAATTTAGGAACTTACTTATTATTTTCTTTTTTTTCGTACTTAGTTATTACGTGGACTGGAATTCTCAACAATGATAACGACAAATTTATCCTTCGCTACATAGTACCTATAAAACCAAGTCGCTTCCCGTTGTCAGTCCCTGTTTGCTTAGATCTTTAAAACTACGCAACGGATTCTGAAGTTCAGTTGAAATGATTATTTTACCTGTTAATAAAAATTCTTTAATAAACATGTAGTTTTTTTTAAACTTGTGTACATGTCTGTACTAAATTTGTAACACTATCCTACATATTTTAGAAGGTACCATAATGTTCTGCGATTTCGCTTTTTCGTAACCACCTAAACTTGGTCGGGTTACCTCGGTCATTCACTTCCTAATGACTTTAATCGTATTATCTCATTAATTATCCAATGTACTACGCTGAAATTTTACTGATATACAACTGAACTAAACAACTAATAATTGACATAACATTCAGTTCATATATCCAATCCAGTGGCCAAATAACACCGCGCGCATCAAGACCGTGCTCGTGAAGAACTGAATATCATCATAACTTGTTAAATACTTACAGGATACTAATGAAACTTCACATACATTTGAAGGCATTTACAAGCTTTAAAATAACGTTTAAAGTAAGTCTTTAGACCTCTTATTGAGAGTGCTGGAACCAATTGAAGTGTTTTTCTATTTAATGAAATAACCTTTAAACTATGCATTATTTTGGTTTTTTTATTGCAGAACAAATTTAAACTAATTCCTAAGAAGTCATGTACAAAATATGATAAGAATCCGCTTAACCGTTTCAAAGATCTAGCAAAACCAAAAACGTTACCCCAGCAAAATCTCGAATAACTTCGCAACCGATGAAAGAACAAATACAAAATAAGGCACAACATTTACTTCATCTAGACAACTAATTTTATAGCTAGTATTTATTTAAATATTCCCATTAGAAAGAAAAAGGTCTGGCTGGGATAACGTTACCCCAGCAGGAAATGTTTTTGTGAAATAATTAAAAAACTATAAGCGCAACTTTAAAAATGTGCGCAACAATTACAGAAGCCGCAAAACTAATTATCTATTAGATTCAAATTACCATTTTCGACAACATCTGGCCTGGGTAACGCACACAGCGTGCACTACTGGTTTTCTACGGTAAGTTGATTTTAAAATAAGCATAGCGGGCAATGTATCTCGTATAATTTTCGGTATCAAATTTTTTAGTACCTATATCAATGATCTAATACCTTGCTATGCAGTAAGTATGCTTTCTATTTTAAGTATCTATTATTTCCTTTACAATCATAGATATTTTTAATTAAGTAGGTCCTACCCACGGATGTTATGTACCCTGTGAAGTAAATTAAAGAACGGAATGTAATAACTTTAGGTCCAGGTAGGTACAAATCAAGCTATACATTTCCAGTATGATGATGATCTCGTGTTGTAATGGATTTCCGTACAATGAGAGGTCAGCGTATACTGGAAATGTATAGCTTGATGTGTAGCCGTGTGTACTAAGGCCTATATGTATGATTCGGGGAGGTAGACATATCCGAGACATATCAGACCTCAGGATACCAATGGTCAATCATCATCATTCTCCCCCCCTTATCCCAATTTATTTGTGGTCGGCGCAACATGTCCCTTTCTTCCACACTTCTGTATTAATCATCATCTCGGTAGTCACTCTCGGTTCCGAATATAATTGTTCCATTGAATGACCTTTTCACTCCTCTTGCTCAAAAAGTCCGTCATTGTAGCGTACCAGAGGCTCTGCTCTGGAATTTCCAGAGCAGAGCCGGATAAAATAGCATATTTTCCTCTAGGGGAACAAGTTTTGTTAAATTCTTGTCTTTTACCAACGAGCCTACAAAAACGAAATAGTCTTTATTCATAAGTAGAATAAACAAGAACAAAGACTCGACTTTTACTGTTTCTTATCAAAATATCATTTGTTTTTTGAAAATGGAACTAAAAGCGGCGATCTCTTTGGTATAATGCGTGCATTGCGGCTAGAGAAGAAATAAAAAAAGCATTGACGCGTAATCCTTAGAATATTGGTGACCGTAATTAATTTTACAACAGATGTCATCATCTAGTGAGAATGGAGACCCTAATTTGCAGATCTTCCATTTGCAAATTAGCGAGAAAATAAATAATTTTCAATCTGTTGCCGTCAATGTGTAGGTATTGGATTATTTTAATATTTTCTCGCAATCGTAGTAAAAAGTAGAGTGTAATACACGGCGCTAAAAACCCCTTATAACTCGGTTTCTATTTACTCCCTCGCCAAAACTCGGGAGTGAAACTACCTGGTATAATGGGTAATTTTAGCCCCTTGAATAACAATCTACTGTTACATGAAATCATGAGATGTAAATTCTGTAAATACATGTCTGTTATAGTCGCGAATCATATTTCGATCATCATACAACCTGACGTGTCTGTGTGGTGCCGGACGTAAAGAATAACCACCTCCCTATTTCTTCCCGTGGGTGTCGTAAAAGGCGACTGAGGGATTACTAGAGAATGGGCAGCAGCGTTCTCTATGTATTACACCATACTGCTATCGCCAACCCGCCTGCCAAGTGTGGCAGTTATGGCAAACCCCGCCTTTGGGGAAGGCCTATGTGCAGCAGTGGACGTCTTTCGGCTGGAATGATAATGATGACAACATGATACTGACCTGCAAATGGCTAAAACCGTAAAACAATTTTAATTTCGCGAGGTACAGCTGCGGATGACAGCGGTTCCCCCGTATAAAGATAACCACATCCTCATTAATCATACTACTAACTAGTACACTAGTCATGTCAATTAAAATATAAGTTACCAGAAATAATTATAGAAGAACAAAAATTTTATATAGGTATTCACTAGTAAAACAAAAACCGGCCAAGTACGTGTCGGACCACGCACAATGAAGGGTTCCGTAGTTAGGATGAATCCATCCCAAAAACAAACGTAGTTGAAAAACATGCTCTCCCATACATATATATATGTTACGGTCAATTCTTCAACTGCAAATTTAAGTTGGTCGACGATTACTCGTTAACTTGTAAACCCTACTTAGCTGTGACAGTTTTCCTTTTAATTTCATATATATTACTGCCATGAATTTTTTCACATAACCAAAACCAACCATTTAGCTGGCAGGGGGGGGGGACTTGACTCTAACAAAAAATAGCACTTAAAAGCTTAAGAGTGCTATCACAAAAAAAAAACGTTTTTCGTCAATTTCTTATCTAATTGTGAGAAAGCGTGAAATAATCGAAACAATAAGTCTGTGTAACTATAAAAGTACAGTTTTCGTAGTGATAAACCATTCTTGTCTGTCTCAGCACCCGTTAATAGTTTCATCACTTTTGCGCTCTCGAAAATATAGCTTATTTCGCCGTTGATTTACGCCGTTATTTTACTTTTAAATAGACTATTTAATTTTTTTCGAGAAAGGTAACATAGTTAACTTAGTTATTAAATAGTTTTTGTTTGAATTTGGATTTTATATTCGTAGATAAAAAATAAAACTTCGGATGAAAAATGGTCAGTAACTCTCTGTTTTACAGAATTATTTTTGGTGAATTACTGTACGAAATATAATAAATTGATTAAAGCGCTCCCAAGTATAAAATACAGTAGTACCATGGACATTTTTATAATTTCTTAAATTACGTTATCTTCGGTGTAAAAAAGCATCAAAAGATAGCCAAAAGTAAAATTTTATGAAACATCCTTTGCAGAGACAAGGTTTTTACTGATTTATGTAAATAAATTGAAATATTTATTTAAAGCGCTCCCAAGATAAATAATTAAACTTGCTTGGGCATATTTTATTTTTTATTTTATGGCTAAGTATATCTAAACCATAATCACACATCAAAACTCGAGTAAAACGCGCAAATTCAAGAAAAATTGTGATAGCCCGCCCTCTTAATATTACGCAAACGGATCTCAGAATTGAAAAATGTTTTTCACAGACCCACAATATTTTTGAACGGCCTATCCAACGATACCCCACACTATGTATTAGATGAGAAAAAAAATATCATCCCCGTTTTACGTGCAAGGGAGGTAAACTAAAAAAAAATGTTTTTCATGGTTTTATTTCATGACGTTTTTGGCGTGATTAATATGTACACCCATGCTAAATTACAGATTTCTAGGACTTAGCGTCTCTGAGCTAAGCCGGGGACAGACAGACGGACAGACAGATATACAGACAGACAGACAGTCAGACAGACGGACATGGCGAAACTATAAGGGTTCCTTGTTTATTACGGAACCCTAAAAAACGATTTCTAATAAATAAATGCTAATGCTAATATAAAAGAATATTTAAATGACTAATTTTAAATTACATATCATTATATTTTTATAAAATAATTACTCTCCTACTTCTGCTGTGCCCGACAGGGTCCACAATTATCATATTTTGTAAAACCTACGACCTAAGTTCACATGTGGAAGCAATAAATGTATTGAGTATTGAGTAGTTTAAAGTCATAATTGCATTGGTTGAAATATTGAGTCTTGAGTGAGGTTCTGTTCTGTAATAGGTACGGGCCTTAGATTAGAGATTTCCTATTCCAACTGGTGGCCAGCAGTCGAGCCATGCCTAGTTCTTTCTTCAGTCCCTTTCGAAGACGTGCCGTCTCCTGAATCTGGATATCAATAATTTCCAACCCTTATTATATGTACTCACATTTAAAAAAAAAATCGATACCTAATACCTACTTATGACGTAATACAGTGCTGACGACTCGCTGGCATTCGGGGGCGGGCAGGAGGGGCGATCGACAACACTTGAGCACGATGCGGTCAAACGCTTCTCGTACTGTATTTGCGTGCTACTTAGTAAGAGCTGTTGATACCACTTGGTAATATTTCCTATTCGAGTATGAGAAAATGGACTTGCTAAAATATTGCTTGCGAAAACGATATAGTAGCCCGCAAAATCCGATTTTTCTCATGTTTTTAGCAACTTTCAGGTTAGTACAACAGGTTCACTGACCTCTCTAAATCAGGTTGTAACAGGGGCGCAGCCTCCTATCGGCTTCCCTTCGGAACAACCAGTCTTCTTACACTTGTGTGTATCACATTACAAATATTTAATACCCGTTTAAAACATCATATAGGTAAATTAAAAACATTACAAAAATGCCTAAATTGTTTGACTAAACAAAGAATTCCGACCATAGCTGGCGTTAAATTTAGAAAAGTAAAGGAATGAATACAATGTTTGAGTAAATTATTTTTGATGTTATCTAGAGTTTATCTAGCTTTTTCTTCGGCTTACCTCTAATCAAAATTATAGCCTCGCTACTGGGTTGTAAGTATGTTGTTCTAAATATGATTCGCGGAAAACCATCAATACAACTCTCTGGGCCTTATTACAAAACAAGGTTTATCTTCAGACCCAAGTTTAAACCATGGAGTCATTATTGAATTTGAACTTTATTCCGTCTACGGTAAAGTTCCTAATACAAAACTGACAACTTAGTACCTAACTAAGTATTCAGTTTTGTATAAAGAACGGTATTTCAATCACTGTTATCATTCTTATTACAAAAACTGGCTCCATGGTATATGACATGTCAAAATATAAATCTTGTTTTGTAATAAGGCGTAGTATATAATTATACTTAGTATTTTATATAGTAGTATAGTATTACCCTATTGAATGACTATTTCATGAAATCATGACATTTGAGGCCAATTCTAACATAGGGAGTTGTATTGCTGATTCTAATGATTATAATTCAGTAAAGCCACATTTGTTACGGTCGCGAATCATATTTAATTAACATAGAACATTTTAATTTTGCGGGCTAACTTAGCGAATCCCTTATAAGACTTTCTATTGTAAAGGGGTAACAGTAGCAGGCAATGTAGTGTCAAATATGTGGGTACCTACTCCAGACTCCAGAGTCAAAATGCTTCCGTTTCGTATACGTTAGCGAGCAGGCAGCCTTTAAATCAAATTTCGAACGCATGCTCCGCCCCTTGCTCCCCGCCACTCCGTTATTTGCTAATACATCAGTAATAAAGTTGAATATCGCATGCGCTCTTTGATCGTGTTCCAGCACGAAACTAAATAACGTAAGTGTCAATTCTTATTTCGTTTATAACTAAAGTAATAATTGATCTAGAGAAAAAATATCTTGTGGCTGGATAATAAACTATATTTTCTTGCTGTGAATATAAACATAGAAGCCAAACAGTCTTGTTTGTTTTTTTTAATTAAAATTATCATTAAACAAGACATGATTTCGAATAAAAAATGTATTGAGAGAAAATATTACAATTACCTACCTAACTGTCTTCAACATGGAAAGAAAAAGATCCAATAAATCATATAAGTACCAAAGTTTTCAGAATATTCATGCAAATTAACATAAAAATAGGGAGCCTCCTCTTAGTAATCCAAATTAAAGTTCAAGATGGCGGGCATACCTATACTAGTGTTCTACTTGGTATCGTTTCCTTAATTTTCGAGGTGCTGCTGCATAATCATCATCATTAGTTCAGCCGAAAGACGTCCACTGCTAGACGTAGGCCTCCCCCAAGCATCGCCACTTCGGCCGGTTCTGTGCTTCCCGCATCCAGCGGATACCTTCAGCCTTCACAAGGTCATCAGTCCACCTTGTAGGGGGCCTTCCAGCACATAATACCTGCTGCATAATACCTAATTGTTATACACAAATTCCAAGATATTGGCAGTAAGATAATGACCAAAAATAATTCGACATGGGTTATAATTTCCATTTTTATCGTGCACGTGCAGATGCCGAAATGTGGTAAAAATAGAACCCTAAATTCATAACAGATTTCCGTTGTGTAGGCACCATCAGGGGGCCTAAAATGGACGCTTTGGCAGAATCATAATATGATTTCATACCCCGCAATATTCATCGGTTCGACAGTTTTGTAAAATGGACCACAAATTATGAATTGCTATAATTAAGTCTAATGTCAAAAAGCAGTTCTGAAACAGATGAATTGTGGAATGTATGAATTGTACGCAGATCATTAATATGATTCTGCCAAAGCCTCCATTTTAAGCCCCCAGCTCCGCTGCTCTATACAAATATATCTCAAGTCTTGCTACGTGTTCAAGCAGTAATCTCCGTCGGTTCACGTGCAGCATCAGTGTTCCGTCACAGAGCCGGTTCCCGCAACCACTTGACCGCCCCTCGATAGTTCAATACAGCATGTCACGGAATTGGCTACAATATCTCGATCAATAAATCCCGCTGATTTTATTAAGATAGCATCTAAATTCTGCTTAAAAATAGACTCCACGAGCAGGCCCGGACTGAGACCCAAGGCCCCTAGGCACTTGACATTTGCCCGCCCCCCATCCCGAAGAAAAATTTAGCACGAAATTTCGGAAGTCGGTGTCTTTGGTTTTGTATTTTCGTTTATGGCCACCGACTTCCGAAATTTAATTAAATATAATATTAAATGTGGGTGTACTACAGGTACACCTCTGCCCTACCCTTCGAGGAAACAAGGCCTGATGTTATGTTATGTGCTTCCGAAATTAAAGTTATTTTTCACTTTTTTGTGTTTTCTTTGGAAGTCGGTTGTTTTTTTTGTAAAAAAGTTTTTTATTTTTCACTTTTTAGTGGTACCTACCCCACACCAATTCGTATACTCGACTCCGACACTCGACTCGACTTCGTACTTGCTATGAAAACAACAGAGACAGGAAGTTTTATTTTACACCCCTTAAGGGGTTAAATCTTCAAAAATCTGTTTTTAGCGGTTACCTACGTCATAATAACTATTTGTGTGCCAAATAGCCCAATCAATTCAGTGATTTGAGCTTTGTGTTGATAGATCAATCAGTAAGTCAGTCACTGTTTCCTTTTGTATGTATTAAATCTATAGTGTAATTCGACATGTTACGACGACCCCAAATTAATTGGGATTAGGGCAGGAGACTGATCATGAAGTATTCAGGCTCAGTTTCAAGTTAATACATCAACGAAAGAAGATTTTTTTCATACAAACTGTATCCCTCCCCTTTACACCCCCAAAGAGGTTAATTTTTAAAGTGGTTTGCAACTTTTCCATTATTTGACATAGAGGTTATACCAATTTTTGAGTTAATCAAGCCACGTAGTGTAACAAGTCTACTGCAAACTATTAAAAATAAAAGGGAAAGTAGACTAGTTAACTATATAATTGAAGAATTTTTTAAAAAATACAGAAAAAAATAATTAAAAAAGTTAAGGGAGGTTATAAAAGGATGGTACGAAACGGTGTCCAGGTTCGATACGTCAGGCCTCGTCAGCTCTGAAGCATCCAGATCCGCTTCCAGTTATTTTAGTAGGTTCAACAAGCAGTGTAGAAGTCGTCAGGCCTCGTTAGCTTAGAGGCCTGTAGATCCGCTTCGCAGTATCACTGCCAGTCCAGTCCAGGTCTCTGCAGTAGTGGATGGTCCTCTTGGCAAGTATGTAGTTCCAAGAAGACTGAGTATGTTGCAAGACTTTTGTAGAGATGATTCCTTCAGCGCTACCAGATCAGATCTCCCGGGAATGTGTCAGAAATCCCTTTTATATCCGTTTCTCGGTTCATTTTTCCACATCATCTGTTTTTTCTGTTCTTTAAAGAATTTAATTTCAAATTCAGTGTTCGAAAAGGCCAGACATATTCGTATCACATATTCGTACCAAAAACCTCTTTGGCGAATTTTGGGAGCGTTTCAATTATTATTATAAATGTAAGTTAGGATACAAATATTATACAGCAAACAATTATAATTATCTATAAAATACAATATTTGAGCTAAACATATTGATAAAAATAATTTAAATTATATAAATCAAAAGTAACCTTCATGGACTAAGCCAGTAAGAAAACTATGAGAGAAAATTTGAAGAAAAAAATAATGATAGCTTGACAGCCTGACGAAGTGTCATAACATTGAAAAATATGAAAATTTAAGAAAACTAATCGTTTTTAGAACGATTCGCAAAATAATATTGCAAAACCAATAGAAGAGTATAATACATAATATTAATGAATGCAAAGTGTAAGTATAAGATGTATGATGTAGTGTCTGTAGTATGTAGATACTATAGTAGTAAAAATCTCTCTTGTAAAATTGACTACCCCTTTTCACCCCGTTATGGGTAGATTTTCGAAAAACCCTGATACAAGTTATTCTTCATTTTTGGTCTTAAGTATAAATACTGAGTTTCGAGTTGATCGGACCGCGCGTTAAAATTCTTCTATACAAGCTTTGACATCCCATCCGTTGAAGTTAAGTTAACAAAAAAATATAAACTTTACAATTTACTTACGTAAGTATTCGTCCAAGTTTCAAGATTATTAACCCTAGGAATAAGATTTTTCATGCAAACAAAACCCCCCGTTTTCCACCCTTAAAGGTCAAATTTCTAAAAACTCCTTCTTAGCGATGGCTACGAGCCAAATTTCAGGCCAATCTGTTCAGTGGTTTGAGCTGTGTTGATAGACCAATCAGTCACGGTTTCCTTTTATATGTATATATGGCTAGATATATATATATATATATACAGGGTGTTTGGCAGAACGTTGAACATACGAAAATGGTGGGTAGGTGGGGTCATCTGCTACTTACTCAGCCCTAATTTATTTGGCCCTGGCCGACTGGGTATTTAAAAAAAAAAAAAAAAAGTTTTTTTCTTGTTTCACCACTTTCCTAACTTTAAAGTGTATTTTTTTTATTAAAAATGGGCAATAAAACAGGCAATTTTTTTTTTTTTAATCTTTGATGTTGGCAGATTCTTATAAAATTATTGCTTTGTTCAGATGTTAGCTAGAAAAAAAGTTATGAGTCCTCAAACTTACAGAAAGATGTAAAAAATACTTGAATGTTAATTTCAACTTGCATTTAAAAAAAAACAAAAAATGATTGAGGAGTTCCAATTCTAGCAAAACATCCCTAGTGTGTGAGCTTTCTAATGGTATGTAATTTGCTTTTATAAAAAAAAAACTTTAAGAGTTATTTCATAATTTTATCAAGTAGGAAATTTTTGACTAAACTCTACCTTTACGGAAAGTTAAATGTTTTGCGAAATTTAATACTGCAAAGTTAGTAAAAATTATGGATCGACGGCTTGCCAGTAGTAGTGGTGCAAATTGACATTCACTATTCCCTTGAGATGGTTACACAAAGCAGGTAGAAATTTTGTTTCACTCTTGCGCAGTCATAGCGTATTTTTGCTCTCTTTCGCTCTCGTGGCACCGTGACGCGTCAGAATGAATTCTTGACGAAACTCTACCTTTACGGAAAGTTAAATGTTTTGCGAAATTTAATACTGCAAAGTTGGTAAAAATTAAATGATCGATTGAAATTATGCTGTACCAGTTAGGTGCGTTAATGAAACAATTAAATAATTTTAAATAATTTATTTAAATAATAAATCATATTAGATGTTCAAATTGACGCCCTTCATTCGCAATACAGGTGCGGCATCTACGTCTGATTTCTACAGTTGTTGTGCGCAGCAGCATCTCCTGTCGCATAACTTCGAAAGCAGCATTAATTCGATTTATCAAATCTTCCCGACTTTCTACTTCTGTAGTGTAAACTAGTTCCTTTGCCCTTCCCCACACGTGAAAATCGAGCGGAGTGAGGTCGGGCGATCGCGGAGGCCAGGGAATTGGTCCTCCCCTGCCAATCCACGAATTTGGGAAACAATTATCCAAATGCTCACGTACAACTAGACTAAAGTGAGCTGGGCAACCATCGTGTTGAAAGACAATAGGCCTGTTTATGTCTACTTGGAACACTTCTTCCACTAATGGTGGTAAATCATTTATCAAAAAATCCAAGTAGTTGTTCGCGTTGATGTTGTCGGGCAAATAATGAGGCCCTATTAGCTTATCGCCAATCACTCCTGCCCAGACATTCACACTGAATCTCCTCTGGAAGCCTCTTTGTCTCTTCACGTGTGGGTTTTGATTTTTAAGTGCCCAATGGTGAAGATTGTGATAATTGACAATCCCTTCTTTGTCAAATTTGGACTCGTCTGTCCACAAAATACTTTTTAAAAAGTTAACGTCGTCCACATCGGTATGCAGCAAATGGCGACAAAATTGCACACGTCTCCCAAAATCACTGTCATCGAGACCTAGAACAAACAAAACATGTCTAAGAATTGATTTCAATACTGAATCTTTTCTTCCTCCGAGTTCAAACTCTACAATTATCCAAATTTTTCATCTTCAATTTTTAAGTACACTAATTGGCTTTATGGCTTAGCCATAAAGACGTAAGACCAAATTCACAAAAGGGTGTGCGACTTTCCAATTTTGTTCTAAAAAGGACCCATAAGTGCTGGCAAGTTTACCTACGCTGACCACCTGCGCAAACCGAATCCGAAATCCGAATCCTGTAAGCGCTGGCCGCCTGATTGTTACGTGAATGCGGCCGAATAGGAATAGTTTATTGAATTTAATTTGAAATTAGAATTGAATGCGCTAAAAACAACATGAGGCAAAACAACTAATAAAGAAAGTGACGAAATCAAGGTTAAATGGAACGATCAATTGAACTGTCTCATAATTTACTACATTCCACAAAATCGTATCAGATGCAGTGCATAAACGGCTTAATCTTACCTTGCACTGGAGTGTAGTGAAAAGCATGTCTACCATCTTGCCGGAGAACAGACCACACTTTCCATATGCTTAAGCCAAGTATTGAAGCTATCTGTCTAATGCTTTTGGTAGGATCCGCGTCAAACTCGGCAAGAACTTGTTCGTCAATGGTAGCATCGGGTCGTGCTGCGTTCACTCGTGGTTCTTGTAAGTTCAGGTTACCGGTTTGTCGTAAACGTCGGTAAGTACTCGCAAACGTCTGATGACTGGGTACTCGGCGGTTGGGATAACGCTCTTGATAAATTCTTCGCGCTTCACGCGAATTTGTATTAGCGCTTCCATACGCTAACAACATGTCCGCGTATTCCTCACTGGTAAAAGCAGCCATTTCTTTACCAATAACAACAGGTAACAGTAATAACAAAAAACTTAACAAACTTAAACTTAAACTTAACTAGTGATAACAATAAAAGAAAACGAAGTGAACAAAAACAAACGTAAGCGTAACGGGCACGTGAGATCGCAGAGGCAGTTAAGTCTCGACTGAATAAAAGAAAAGAATTCATTCTGAGGCGTCACGGTGCCACGAGAGCGAAAGAGAGCAAAAATACGCTATGACTGCGCAAGAGTGAAACAAAATTTCTACCTGCTTTGTGTAACCATCTCAAGGGAATAGTGAATGTCAATTTGCACCACTGCTACTGGCAAGCCGTCGATCCATAATTTTTACCAACTTTGCAGTATTAAATTTCGCAAAACATTTAACTTTCCGTAAAGGTAGAGTTTCGTCAAAAATTTCCTGCTTGATAAAATTATGAAATAACTCTTAAAGTTTTTTTTTTATAAAAGCAAATTACATACCATTAGAAAGCTCACACACTAGGGATGTTTTGCTAGAATTGGAACTCCTCAATCATTTTTTGTTTTTTTTTAAATGCAAGTTGAAATTAACATTCAAGTATTTTTACATCTTTCTGTAAGTTTGAGGACTCATAACTTTTTTTCTAGCTAACATCTGAACAAAGCAATAATTTTATAAGAATCTGCCAACATCAAAGATTAAAAAAAAAAAATTGCCTGTTTTATTGCCCATTTTTAATAAAAAAAATACACTTTAAAGTTAGGAAAGTGGTGAAACAAGAAAAAAACTTTTTTTTTTTTTTTTTAAATACCCAGTCGGCCAGGGCCAAATAAATTAGGGCTGAGTAAGTAGCAGATGACCCCACCTACCCACCATTTTCGTATGTTCAACGTTCTGCCAAACACCCTGTATATTGAGAACCTCCTCCTTTTTTGTAGTCGGTTAAAAATCATTTATAGCCAGAGTGCATCTCATGACAATTCCAATAAGACCAAACACGGGTAGGATACATTGTTTTTTAACGGAGTTCCAGCGCCTACCATCCGGCTTCATCATCAGATCAGTTTGATGGTACCATTTAGATCAGAACTATTTATTTAAACTTGCTTCGCTTAACTATCTTAATCCAGATATCTCATCGCCACCCGTGAATTACGTATCACTGAGAAGTTCCGGTGGCCATCTGTGGCCTTCTTCAACTGTTCCACTTCACCAAATTATACTTTCTGAATGCAAATGATTGACTTGTTGATGAAAATATAAAAATTGCTATAGGTATGCCTATAATATTTGAGGAGTTCCCTCAATTACTCATGGATCCCAACATCAGAACTGGATTTTGAAAAAAATGGGACCAATCTGGAAGTATATCCTTTCAATTAAAAAAATAATTTTCCAAATCGGTTCATAAACGACGGAGTTCTGAGGTAACAAACATTAAAAAAAAAAAAAAAAATACAGACGACTTGAGAACCTCCTCCTTACGGAGGTACCGTCAGGCAGGCAAACTACTTGTTCGGGTTACCTAGGTGGATGGAGCCCCAAGGCCAGGGCCTTGTAGACGTTGGCGGAAATCCAA
The DNA here is from genome assembly GCA_948098905.1 of Tiliacea aurago. NCBI lineage: Eukaryota > Metazoa > Arthropoda > Insecta > Lepidoptera > Noctuidae > Tiliacea > Tiliacea aurago. Next base: position 3,220,895 of record OX402601.1, read on the forward strand.
GGCTGTCCATCACGAGCGGCGATACGTTACTTAAAAGTGGTACGTCCGGCCTCCGGCGCATCCTAGGCAGTTCCCGACTTGCTGACTGGCTAATATTTTTACCTCGTCATGAGCCCACCTAAGCCATCTATAGCAGGATGGATCTGCAGCTGCAGTCCGCATAATTCAAGTTTTCTTAAGTTTTTTGCTATTTGCAGGCAGTGCCAGGTCGTACCTTGATCGAAATTCACCCCTATTATAAGTACCTACTATATAAACTTTTACTTCAGGCACTAAATTTAAAAAAAATATTAAAAATTGTTAGAGAAGACGAATATTACACATTAGAATAGAGAGAATGCGACGAACCGATGTTACTGTCCGACGTCCTCCTACCACTGAGAGACGACAAACAAATGTCGGTGGATGACTACCGGAACAAACTGTACAGCATAATGGCTAAGGGGTCACAAACAACACTCTTTATTATGTACATTATTAAGTATTACTGGCGAAATGGGGGTAGTATATTAGGTACACCTCTGCCTAGCCCTTCGAGAATTACCAGCTTGATGTTATGTTATTAATTTAGATAATATTCGGCTACAGATGTCTAATTCATTTGTAACAGGAAACTAGTTTATCCTTTGAACATGTGTATCATTGTAAACAATTATTGAAATAAACTTTTCTTTTTTTATGTAGTAGGTACATGACACGCAACTAGGTAGGTAGTCCATTATAGTTTTTGACGACACTAGGGAGATTAGTATGCGATATCATGAACGATGTCCTGCCCATAACCCGACAGATTAGTATTCGATATACCGTGATAAAATGTAAGTAACATATTATTAGCTAAAAAATTTAGGGGGCAAAACCTAATAATATATTCTTGTGCAACGCTAGTATCTGACTGACTGATGTCAGTATATTAGAATGTACTCAGTGTATTAGAATGTACTCTGTGCTGACTGACTGTGGGGTCTCCCCACATAACACTTATACGAGATACGAGGGTCTCCCCTGAGTCTAGCTGCGCACAACAGCACGTGACCATAGTGCCAACGTATTCTCTGAGGTCACTCTATGCCATAGAGTCTATGGGGAAACAGAGTCCTCGGTTATAGCCGTTATAGCGTACCTGTACCTACTATTAGCAGGTTCTAAATCTAAATCTAGGGAACCAAGTTCCATCGTGGACCAGTGCGCCGCCGCGCTGAAAGAAAAAAACAACTGTTGCCTCCATTTATGTTTGTCATAACTCGGCAAAATGTAGGGAACAGCAGATTTTTTTTTCGCGATTTCAAGTTTGGTCCCATAGTAAAAGTTGTTCATAATAATGAGTACAATGACTCCTTAAGAGGTTGTGCGTTAATTCTGGGACATATTGTAGATATCGATACCCATCACTTTTGCGGAGTTTCACTAGCCAATCCAGGTTAATTACGTCATTTTTATTTACTCAGTTATCACAAAATATGTATAGTAGCTTAGGTATGTACACATGGCTACACATTTCCAGTATAAGCTAATCTGGCATTTTATAGGATTTCCGTACAATGGAGGTCAGCTCATACTAGAAATGTATAGCTTGATATGTAGCCGTGTGTACAAGTATCTAATAAAAAATAATAATAAAAAAAGGGGGAAGAGCTCATTGGGCATCATTAAATTCGTCTGCATCGCTGTCAATGGGAAAAGTGCCCAAAAGGCTGGCAGCATTGCCACGTTGGATGGCAATGCTGATTATTTAGGCTAAAAATAGGCCAGCCCTCTGGTCGCGTAAAGAGTCGACCAACCGCTTGGCGATGTCTCGATAAGGATGTTATAAGTATTTGCGGCGTTTGAGATTTTCTGCTCCTGCAGCAGCCCGCCGTGTTAGGAAGATGGGATGGCGCGAGGGTGTCAACACAGGTTGCATCCTACACGGGGGCTACCCAACTTCCACGACATTATGGTCATTCCGTCTGGCCTCTTTCCATCGTCGCGTGTCAAGCCATTGGGTTCTAAAACAGCTGGCACCACGGTGACGAGAGCCCGAAGGATGATGTCGTTAATGCTGGCTGCCGTGCCATCCGACCAGCGCTCTTGCTGCAGGATACACCATGGTGTCCGAGGCAGTCGACTCCTTCACCGCATTGACACCGATGTGGAGCCCCACAAGAAGCGCCCAGAAGCAAACACGAGCGAGCCGGAATGTGGTGTCATCTAGCATGGTGCCTATGTTGGGTGACGGTAGCGCCTGAAGCCAGAGGACTGACTCCCATTCACCCACCACAGCCAGCCGGCGGGCACGCTTAGCAGTATTGATGGACGGAGTTTATATCGTACCAACCTGCAGAGTGGCTCATCCCACTGTCACTAGGAAGACAGGTTCTCGGGCTGAACCGTATCCGGGCCAGTCACTTTCCAGGCGTTCAACGCATCGGTCAAACACGGCACTTCAGAGTCAACCTGAGAAGGGGCTAAAATCTTGTGGTTAACTTTTCGGTGCTGTGGACCGTGGACTGGAACGCCACGCTGCGCTGGTAGGCTTACACTAGAAATTTTGCGGACACCAAGCCCACGAAAACGAATGGGTAGTGTGGTTTGCAGCCACGCTCGGTCGTCTAATGCCACATTTAAAATGGATGTTAGAGCAGTTCGAATAATATGAACGATTTTATCTAAAAGGTGTGGCTGCTTCCTTAAAGAGGAAGCGCGGAGAAAATACATCAAATTTTGACCGAAACAGCAATAGGTACCTACTTACTTATCTGATACGGGACGTAGTAGGTACTATTACTTATTCTGTGTTAAGGGTGAATGCCGAGTGTAAATTAATTTTAGAAAGGTAAGTATCCGAAATATCGTTAAAATGTTTAATTTTTTCTTCGCCAAATGGTGAAAAACTGTCTTCTAAAATTGGGGAACGTACGAGGTGCAGTGAACTATTTTCCAAAATTTTTATATGACTGGGGCTATTGAATTGAATGTTTGCATAGTCGATTGTCTGTCGGCATTGTCACAAAGGTAAATTTTGCATTAGGAGTTGTTGAAGTCAAGGCCTTTGGGTTGAAACTGCTGCTTTAGGAATTGAAGATCTTTGAGAACGTTTCTACGTCACCTCCTAGTGTTCCATCCTCTATATGGTACCTACCACACATTCAATTTTGAATTTAGTTGTTGTATTGGGATGGATAACTAAACTAAAAAGACTGACCCGAGAGGATCATCTTGTCTCCGAATGCAGATTCCAAAACGTTGACCCTGTGGCTATTGTGGATTCTGGTTTCTAAAATGAAACTTTTCAAAATTCAAACTAAGATTCTAGAACGAAACAATCGCTATCATCGACGAAATAAACCGGCTAAATAAAAATGTGATTTTGTTGTGACTTGAATTTTAAACCAATAGGCCTTAATTACTTAGTCTAAAGCTTAATTTAGATTGACATGTTTTACAACAGTTAAGCTCGTTTGACTTTTCAATTGTTCCGTCTTAGATTTTGACATTGAGACATTCAATTTGTGATTCTTGTGAATTTGTAAAAGGAAATGAAAGTAATTTTTAATGTTAAAACATTATTTATTGATAGGAAATAAATTAGGATAATAATGTAGATAAAGTAAACTCTAAAATGGATGAAACTACAAATCAAAACCACAGTTACGTGGAGGAAAAACCCGAATCGGCCAAGAAGTATTGTTTTGGGTGTTTGTGTAATGAAGACAAAAATGTACAAAACTATGCATTTCAGTGCGGTCCCCTCAAGAATATATTCCAGGTAACTTGTTTATATGTATATTGCGTGATGAAATACGTTTTAAAGCAGGTAAATCAAGGTAAACTTGATCCTTGGGTTCAACAGTGTTGGCACAATATCAGCTGGTAATCACTATCAAAAAGAAAGCTCTACAATACCTTTAATGGAATACTACACTGTTAATAGCTTTATGTATGTGTGGATACAATTTGATGCCGACTACCTAGTTGTGCTTCTTAGTGAAAAAAAGAGTAGGCACCGTCAACCACAAACATAATTATTAAGTACTATTCCCACAACCAATGATCTTCCTACTGAATGTTAATATTTGTCTTGTATTGTTACGCGTGAATTACCAAAAATGATTGAATAACTTTCATTGTAAATATCCTTTTTGGCTTTGTAATGTTACATAAAATCATAAATGGTAGTTTTAGCCTGTAAGTAATTGTTGCACTTATAAAATGTACTAATAAGAAAATTATTTTAAATGTGTAAGCAATTGTTGGCTAAGCTAAATAAATATATGAATAAAAAACCATTTGTAGACCATTTTCTATTTTGTTAGTACCTGGTAATTTTCGACAGGCCTACACTGTCCTCCCATACCTATTAGCACTTTAATTAGAAAACATTGTAAAAGCCAATTATTTTTAAAAGAGTAACCGTGGAGTTTTTTGCCAGCTCTTCTTAAGAAACAACAAATTGGACCCATGCAACTTCTGACATTTCATAAGTGCCCATGTAGGTTTATGTGAAATAAAGTGTTTTAATTTTTAACCATTTCAGTTAATAATAGTATGATATACCTAGAAACATTACAAATAACTTGGCAGTTTATGGCAATTCCCCATTTAACTATTCACTTGTTTCTTCTTTTCAAAATAAAAGTGTATTTTATTTTGTTTAAGCCCAGTAGGTGGCCACATTTTGGCATCAGTGACTACTATCAATTTAGAATCTATTATAATTATCGAACATAACATAACATCACGCTCATTTCCCCAAAAGGTTAGGCAGAGGAGTACCCCCATATTTCACCTGCTATGTTTAAGTCCCTTATAATAGGGGCGAGCTATTGCTATAAATGGGGACCAATATATACTCCGGGCTGCTACTGTGAAATTTCTGATGGAAAAACTTAATAACACTTTGCCCGAACTGGGAATCAAACCCAGCAGTAGCGCTAGCTGGTTGCTAGCGCTACTGCTGAGTTTGAGGCCCTGGGTTCAAGAGACCGTCAACAATTATCGGACTTATTGCTAATCATTTTGTAATGATGGTTGTTTTGTTTTGTGATTATCATCACATATTTGTTTATTTTTCTTACAGATGGACTGCATATTCCTTTGTTATCTGTGCAAGAGGATGGCTCAGCACACTGAACAGTTCATACAAAATGTGCAAAGTAATCAAATACTATTGGAAAACTTTCAGAATGTAAGTGAAATTATTATTAAAAGGAATTCAGAAAATTGGCTTGCTGATAAAGTCGAGAAACGCTTTTGTCAAGCTTAGTCCATTGTTAGTTCTATTAGAAAATCTGGTCAAGTGCGTGTCGGACCACGCATAATGAAGGGTTCCGTAGTTGGGATGAATTTATCCCAAGAACAAACTTGTTCCCTCATACAAAACAATAACTAAAACTCGTAACAAAAACAAAGGGTAGAATTTCAGTGCACGCAAGTGTACTGCGTGCGTCCATACTGCGATCGCCAACCCACCTGCCAAGCGTGGCGATTATGGCAAACCCCCCTTTTAGGGCAGCCTATGTCCAGCGAGGGATGCGGTCAAACAGGTGCTGACATTGAAATGGAAATGGTCAGGTCATATCCAGAGAGCTATGGATGAAAGATGGTCACAAACTATTTCTAATTGGTACCCAATATATAAAAAAAGAAGGAAGGGTAGACCTTCTAAAAGATGGAGTGAGGACATCATAGAGATAGCCGAAGCCTTATGGCCCAGATGGGCAAACGACAGAACCACCTGGAAAGGTTTGGAGGAGGCTTTCACCGCGAAAGGCGGCCCTTACACCTAACAATACTAACCTTATTTAAGTACAAAACTAACATTACTAACAAATAAATAAATAAATAAGTTTACATCAAAAAACTAAATGTAAGGGATAAAATAAAGCTAATAATAATAATAATAAATACCTGGCAACACTGGCAAGTCAACAAACGTCATATTTCTCTTATCCCATATTTTCTTTATTAATTAATAATATATTAATTCCTCACCCACATTTTAGTCCTAGAAAATTAAAAAAAAATACATTAAAACCTTTAAAAAATACATACAAGAAACCATAACAACAAGAAAATGAAAAACCAAAAAATATACCGAAAAGCAAGAAGACGGCTGTCAAAGCCCTACAATAAAATGTAAAATGTGATAAGGAAACCAAGAAACGGAATGTTGACGAGATCAGCAGCTCGCCGCGCACGCCTACCACCTCCGGACTCGTCGCTCAGCTCCGCCTCGCCGCCGCCGGTACCTAGCCCCACTGTGAACGCTGTGACAACATCGGCCGCGGTAGTTGCGTCGAGCTCGAGCGACGAGTATTTCTCTCCGCCCACGACGCCACCACCTGTTCGTCGACGGGGAGGACGCCGGCCGTCGGACGGCTTAGGACCTCGAGGCCCACCGGCCTCTGATAGGGTCCCAGCTCCCGGCGGAAGTGTGCAGCGCATGAGATGGACACAATCCATCAATGAGAATGTCATGCGCTCATACTATGGGGCTACAGATGGAGGAAACAATCTGACCGCGTACCGTGTTCGGATGCTCTCTCTTTTTCAGGTGCTTGAGCCAGCTGTCAACGTTTCGGCACAACGACTATCGGATCAGGTGCGGGTCATACAGCGTAATCATATGTTGGATGACACTGTACTTGATCGCCTGCGAAATGAAATGCGGAGTAGCCATGTCATCGCCCCCCTACCGCGGGCTGCTGTAGTACCACCACAGTCTAACACAAGCCAAGCTGACGGGGGGAGAGATGACAGGGCTACAAACGTAAGTACCCAGTGCAATGAAAAATTGAGGAGTGCTTTGGAGGGTGCGATTCGGGAATATCGTTTTATGTCACCTGAACTTAGACCACGCTTACCCCGTTTGCCCATGCACAACAAAAATAGGGCGCTGGTGGCGGCTCTGGATTCGCAGTTGTCAAACTATTTTGATGACTGCGAAGACCTCACTGATACTCATTCGATTCTGTACTGTGCGGCTGTAGCGGCATGTCGTGTAGCTAACGTAAAATTGTCTAATGTCTCTATAGCTACACGACCAAAACCAGTCGTACCAGCTTGGCAGTGCAGAATTGAGCGTCGTATTGGTGGGGCCAGAGCGCTCATCGGCAAACTAATCTGCTTCAGGGAGGGCAATACTCGCCCAAGAGTGATGCGCTTTGTGAGGAGCGTTCTCAGGGACTGATACCAGCCCTCAGGACTATATGTCTCGTGTCACAGAGCGCATAGGCTTCCTGAAGCAGAAAGTGTATGCCTGGGCAAACCGTATTCGTAGGTATAAGCGGCGGGTAGACCGATACACCCAGAATCGCACCTTCCAGAGCGATGAAAGGTGGGTTTATAGGACTTGGGAGCGACCGAACCAAGATGTGGCTGACACGCGCCTGCCGGATAATGATGCCGTGTGTTCTTTCTGGCGCAGTATCTGGTCGGTGCCTGTCAGTCACATTGAAGGTGATTGGGCTCGGGAAGTCGAGCGAGCCTGCGATCCAATACCAGAAATGGGGGCTATTACCATCTGCCCCCAAGATGTAGCTCGTGCAGTCCGTCCGTTACCTAATTGGAAGTCTCCAGGACCGGACGGGCTGCACAACTTCTGGATTAAATGGTTTGTTGGGTCGCACGCTCGCTTGGCAGCTCAGTACCAGACTGCTTTGGAGTCTGGTTCGCTACCCCAGTTCCTAACGACAGGAATAACCCACCTGCTCCATAAATCAGGTAGCACCGTGGAACCCAAAAATTATAGGCCGATCACGTGTTTACCGACGGTCTATAAAGTTCTTACATCCATTTTGAGAGCTAAAATTAACAAACATATAGACACCAACTTCATCATGTCTGCCTCTCAAAATGGATGTAGGAACGGGTCCCGCGGTACTAAGGAGTTACTCCTCATTGATATGGCCATTAGCCAACAGGTTCGTCGTTCCCGAAAGGATCTGTCGACATGCTGGATAGATTATAAGGCCTATGACTCGGTGCCACATACATGGCTCATGAGGGTGCTGGAGCTGTATAAAGTAGATGCAACTCTGCGCACCTTCCTGGCGTCGTGTATGGGGCAATGGAGGACGGTTCTTCGCTATCCAGGATGTCGAAATATCCAGAGAAATAGCGAACATAGCAATAAGGAAATAAGGATATAATATCAGAGAAATAAGGATCGAGCGAGGCATATTTCAGGGCGATAGTTTGAGTCCGCTTTGGTTCTGCTTAGCCTTGAATCCTCTAAGCACACTGTTGGAGGATTCAGGTCTAGGCTATCGGTTGAGGAGAGGTGGTCAGGTTATATCTCACCTCCTCTACATGGATGACCTAAAACTCTTTGCCCCCAACAATTTGCAACTGATGGAGCTACTGAAAGTAACTAAAACTTTCAGTAGCGCCATCAGGATGGAATTTGGTGTGGACAAATGTGCTGTCATGCATGTAAAGCGAGGGAAGATTGTGGAATCCGTGGGAATCCAGCTCTCGGATTCCATAAACCTTAGAACCCTCTGCGCATCCGAAACCTATAAGTATTTGGGTATGTCGGAAGCGTTGGGCATCAATTCGACTGACATGAAGCAATCGTTGAAGGAGCGCTTCTTTGGCCGCCTGAAGAAAGTATTTAATAGTCTTCTATCAGGCGGAAACAAGGTGCGCGCCTTCAACGGTTGGGTCATGCCGGTTTTGATGTACTCTTTCGGCATACTCAAATGGACTTAGACCGAACTCGACGCCCTGGATAGGAGGGTCCGTACGCTGCTGACTGCATATCGAATGTATCACCCACGCTTTTCGGTAATGAGACGGTATATCCCGCGAAAGTGTGGAGGTCGAGGCTTTTTAAACGCTAAGACCCTCCACAACCGCGAGATATGCAGTCTCAGGGAATATTTCCTAGAAGCCGACGTGGGGATGCATCGAGATGTGGTCGCGGTGGACAAGGGCCTCACCCCGCTCTCCTTGGCTACAGAGAACTGGCGCAAACCTGTAGTGCTTGACACTAACGATCGCAGGGAGGTATGGCAAAGTAAGGAGCTTCACGGACGCTTTTTCCGGGCCCTACATGAACCCGATGTAGACTTTTTAGCGTCCGTAGCCTGGCTGCGTTTCGGTGACCTCTTTGGGGAAACCGAAGGTTTTGTCTGTGCAATTACGGACGAAGTTATCATGACGAAGAATTACCAGAGATTTATTGTGAAGGACGGCACGGTTGACGTGTGTCGGGCATGCTACCGTCCGGGAGAATCAATCCGACACATTATCTCCGGGTGTTCTCGTCTAGCTAACGAAGAGTACTTGCATAGACACAACCTTGTAGCCAGGATTATCCATCAGCAACTTGCTCTGAAATACAGCCTTGTGGAATCAGAGGTGCCGTACTACAGGTATGTGCCCGACCCAGTTCTCGAGAATGGAAATATCACATTGTACTGGGACCGATCCATCATCACTGACAGGACTATTGCTGCCAATAAACCTGATATAGTGGTGGCGGATCGAATAGAGCGGCGCACAATGATTATTGACATAACGGTCCCTCATGACGGGAACCTCGTGAAAGCCGAGAAAGATAAACAAATCAAGTATCTTGACTTGGCTCGCGAGGTTGTCGACATGTGGGATGTGGACTCAGCAATCATTGTGCCGATAGTTGTATCAGCCAATGGCTTAATTGCCAAGAGCCTCGACCAACACCTAAGGAGGCTCGCGTTGGGCGGCTGGATTAAGGGCCTGATTCAGAGAGCGGTACTTCTGGACACGGCTCGCATTGTCAGGAGGTTCCTCTCTCTGGAGCCTTGACCGCCGGTAGCTTGGACCCTGTTCCCGATACCGGTGGGCTACTATTTTTTATATTTTTAAATGTTTTTATATTCTTTTTCTATATTCTAATATTTAAAAATATAATTTATATGTATATATAGTGAAATAAAGGAAATAATAATAATGTCCAGCAGTGGACGTCTTTCGGCTGAAATCATGATGATGATGAAGTGTACTCAGGAGCGAACAGAACTTGGACGCGTTGCGAGAGACAAGGGTCGACTGACCAACCAATCGTGCGCTCGGAACGATGCTACCTCTTTCCCCGCATCCTGCTTGATAACCAAAGAGACCTGAAAAACGAATTCTGCGCATCTAACGACTCTTGCCAAGTTATATGCCGGGTACTGTAGCTCTATTAAATACTTGAATGATTTAATTCATCTTATTTTAACACTTTTCCAGGTAATGGATGAGACACTAAAGTCAGTGCACACACAGACCCAACCGCTAGTCAATTTAACGCAAGTGCCATTTGATGTGATAGAGTTATCAGAGAGAGATGGCCATAGTTCTGAGGAGACCTTCTCTGTTGTATGCTCGAGGAGTAGGAGTTATGATGTCCAGGTCAAGACCGAGATGAAAGAGGAGGAGTATATGGATCATCTTGAAGGAGAGTTTATTAACGGTGGTGATGGTAAGTTACCTAAACCTTTTTTACAGTCCGTTCAACCGATTTTAACTTCTATTGCGTTTGCGGCATGACAAATGGCAACTGTAATAAACAGTTGGTATTGTAACCACGTTTTTGCTTTTAATGCCATCCTTATGCCTACGGAATAGAAGTCAAAATCGGTTGAACGGACTGTAAACAAGTTTATTTAAATGTCTAATCTTATTTCAAATGGAGAATAGTAATTATGGAATTTTCGAATACCTTTGCTGACAAAGCTAGAGATTAATTTACACCAGATTTTATTTGGAAACAGGTTACACAAAACTTGGTATTTTTGTCTCTGCATCACCACATTTCAAGATAATAAGACGTCTTTGTTTAGCTCCCTTCAAAATGGTTGAGCTGAATGGTCACGCGTCATGTTCGTGAACGGGCGCTGTCAGTTGGGACTGGTCATGTATTGGCTGCCATGGCTTATTTTAATTATTTTAGTTTTGAATAGTTTTTTTTTAATCTTTTTATCACGGACCCTTCTGACGTTTTGCATCGTTCTCACATGTATAAATTCAATATGAATGATGTAACCGATACTTTGTATCAATATTTTAATTTAAAAGAGTGTCCGTGGAGTTTTTGCCCGTTCTTCTCCATAGGAACCTACTACTCTTTGGATTGGGCAACTAGCTTCATATTTCTAACTGACCAACTTCTTGACAGTTCAAAAGTGCCTGTAAATGGTTTAATTGAAATAAATGCTTTCCGTCTTATTAGAAAGAAAAGAAAGAAAGAAAGAAAAATTGTTTATTCTGCACAAACAAAACACACATTACAAAAATAAAATACAAATTGACGAAAAAAAAAAAAAAAAAAAAAACACACTCTAATACAAGTAGCCAAATCGCAATCATATTTAAGACTATGAATAACCAGAAATAAAAATAAGAAAAATAATAAATAATAATTGCTAAAAGCCTAGTATTCAAAACCTTAAAACAAGATTAATATTTTGACATGGCTTAAACCATGGAGCTAGTTTTTGTAATACGAACGTAACTGTGATTGAAATACCGTTCTTTATACAAAACTGAAAACTTAGTTCGGTACTAATTTGTCAGTTTTGTATTAGAAACTTTACCAAAGACGGAATAAAGTTCGAAATTCATTAATGGCTCCATGGTTTAACCTGGGTCTGAAGATAAACCTTGTTTTGTAATAATACGGTTTGAGTTTGAGTTTTTTTGACAATTTCTATTAACTTGAGCATGTAGTTTCTTATCATTACAAGTTAAGAGTCTACAATACCTCATATTCCTTAGCATGAAATATTGAAAATAATGCGGCATTCATCTTGAAATAAATATTTGGTAAGGTTGAGGATTGATGTTACTATCTTTGACGTAATCACGATTCCATAAAATTTTCTTTACTGAAAAAAATTACAAAGTTACCTCCAAACCTAACAATAAACAAAAAATACTTCAAATTAGATCATGAAACTTTGCATAGTAATGGAACTAAATATAAATTAGATACTATGTTTATTAAATTACCTAGTATCTAATTTATATTTAGTTCCATTGCGGTTCCGGTTCCGGTGCGTGGAAGCCTTCTCCCTGCTGTCCAGCACCCCACTCAGCATCGCTTTGCTCGCCTACGCGAGCAGTAGTGTGCGAGGAAGGCCCGGCGGCGCCCATTGGCGGCACGGCATGGCAGGATATTTTTAGGCGACGAATTAAAATATAACTTAAGTGTATGGAAATAAAGTTGAAATTTCAATGATATGCATAAGCATAATACCGTGGTATTGTTTTTGTACTTACAACCGTTGACATTGAAATTTCAACTTTATTTCCATACCATTAAGTTATATTTTTATTTGTCGCCTAAAAATACCTTGCCATGCCGTGCCGCCAATGGGCGCCGGGCCTAAGGTGGCGCTGAGGTATTATGGACTCTTAATAAATAATGTTAGTGAATTCTTGTCTACAAAACCACCTGTTTAGCATTTTTGTAAGCTATGTAGATTTGTATTCAGAGATCTAATTAAACTTGAAAGGTACATAAAAATAAATATTTCTTTTAAAAGTGTCTCTAACAGAGTTTCTCACAGAAAAAAGTGACACTTTGTTATGATGTTTTGTATTTTTCAGAGTTCCCCGAGTCATACGTTAAAGATGAAGAAGACGCATTTCCTCTGAAAGCCTTAGTGAAAGAAGAATTGCAACTAGAGGATATTGATAGCCTGGACCTCTTGACTCTTAGAGCGACGCTCAAAAAGAATAAAAATAAGAAGAAAAGTAAAATCAAACAAGAAAACTTGATACAGATAAAGAGAGGTAGGTTGTTGAAATTACATGGAATATTATGTAAAGAGTACTTCTAATTATTATGGAGCAAACACATTAAATTATTTACTTAACAATAGACGGGACATAGCGAACAAAATTGTCCTAGTGGGCAAAAGTCGCTCGTCTAGTGTGGTACGCCTGCATGTCAATGTCCACTAAAAGTTTTCGAAGTATACACTGAGTCGTCTTACAACGGCAGTCCATTTCATGTATCCAATGACTACTAATCATTCATAAAAGATTTTTTATGAGCGCGGTGCGAGCCTTGCACTCCATTCCGCGCCACCTTTGGAACGCAAAGCTTGTACTCGTAACAGGGTGTTTCAAACTACGTCATGTGTCATTTTTTTTTTCGTGTGAATAGGTGAATATGCATCCGAATATCAGATCTCTAGTCATAATGTTTTTTATTTATTCAAATATTAATTTTAAAAAATATCTTGTGTGTGTCATTGGATACATGAAGTGGGCTGCCGTGTAAGACGACTAAAATGCCACGTTGTATATACTAAATTGTGCATTATGTATGGTATACAGTCTTAACCACGGTTTATTTTCGTTAGTATTCTGTAATTTACACAGTATTTAGATAAAGTATATATATTTTTTAGATGCTACAAATAAAATATCTGAAGGTTGGTAATCAAAGGTTGGTGTCGGTAAAAGTGTAACGTGTCAAACTTTGTTATTACGTAATTTTGCTATAATACGCTAGATGGCGTCACTGAGACATGGGATCACAATTTTTCTATGACATTACTTCTGATAGCCTCTCTATAGTATCTATCTTAAATCTCTTTGTTATGGAGTAACTGGCTTTTGGCCGCGGCTTCGCTCGGGTTGTACTCTGCTTGCCCCATAATATAATTCAATCACGATTCGAAAGACACGTGGCGCCATCTATTCTCATAAGACCGTTATTGTTGTTTTCATCGGGAACAGTACCTTTTTTCGGGATTTAAGGTACCCTATGTCCGTTTCAGTACACCTGACAACGTATATGCAAAATTTCAGGATGATCGGTTCAGTGGTTTAGGCGTGAAAAGGTAACAAACAAACAAACTTACTTTCGCATTTATAATATTAGTTAGGATATATATACCCAAAGAGCAGGGATTCGGCTAGAAGCGGCACTATCAACAGTTTCCACTCAAACCAAGCTTTGGCACCCATCACGTCTGCAGATATTTTGATAGAATTATGATATTTTTAATAATATCTCATCAAATCATGACACTAAAAATTGATTCCCATTCTTTCACATGCAAAATATAAAATTTCAGACATACCTAAAATAAAGACAATATATATAACTAGAGAACAATGCATGGAAGAACGTGCGCGAATTGAGCAGGACCAGAAATATGTGAACTTTTCCTACAAATGTGGCAACTGCATCAAAGGGTTCAGCTTTAAAGGCAGCTACGATAAGCATATGGAAAAACATAATCAGGTATTTATAATGAAAATAGTTACTGAAAGTCTTTGAACAGTGCGTGTTGCCAGTGATGACTTATGGTACAGAAACGTGGTCGCTCACAATGGGCCTTATCAGAAGACAAAGTGCAATGGGGAGGGCTATGCTTGGAGTTTCCCTACGTGATCGAATCAGAAATGAAGAGATCCGCAGGCGAACCAAGGTAACCGACATAGCCCGAAGAATTGCCAAGCTTAAGTGGCAGTGGGCAGGGCACATTGCTCGCAGAACTGATGGCCGATGGGGCCGAAAGGTTCTGGAGTGGCGACCGCGTACCGGAGGACGTAGCGTTGGAAGTCCTCCCACAAGGTGGACCGATGACCTTGTGAAGGCTGCAGGTATCCGCTGGATGCGGGAAGCACAGGACCGGTCGAAGTGGAGGTGCTTGGGGGAGGCCTATGTCCAGCAGTGAACGTCTTTCGGCTGAAATGATGATGATGAGTTACTGCAAATGTTGAAGGTTAAAGTGCGTACAGGTAAACCAGAAAAGGTATGCTTTTCGGTAATCTTCGTAGTATACGCTGACCTCTCATTGTACGGAAATCCTACACAATGCGAGATCAGCTTATACTGGAAATATATAGCTTGATATGTAGCCGTGTTTACAAACATTTTTACACGTCAATCATATTTTAAAAACTAGATGAGGTCGGCGTTTCCTATCTGACTACTCTGAGAACAGAGGCCGAAACAAACTCAGAGGTCACAGTCTTCTTTTATAGTCCAGACATAATCTTGGTCAGACCACGTGAAGACCATGTAGATTGGTGTCTGAAATGGTCTTTTGAGGAAAGAACCTCTCAGATTGAGTGGACCTGTCCATGGCAGTCAGTGCACGCATTTGTTATTAACCGTGCAGCTCAACTTAGAACTTAAGCCCCCTTATTACAAAACAAGGTTTATCTTCAGACCCAGGTTTAAAATTGAATTTCGAACTTTATTCCGACTATGGTAAAGTTCCTAAACACAAAACTGACAACTTAGTACCGAACTAAGTTTTCAGTTTTGTATAAAGAACGGTATTTCAATCACTGTTACGTTCTTATTGCAAAAACTGGCTCCATGGTTTAACCCATGTCAAAATATAAATCTTGTATTGTAATAAGACGGAAGGAGTTCAACGAATCGAGCTTATACTAGGAGAGTTTTCTATATTATTGCAGTGCATGGGGGACTACGAATGTGATATTTGTAAACAAAGAATGGATACAGAAGACAGACTGGTTGGCCACATGAGGTATCATTTAATGTGAGTCGGAACGGTATTTTTTTTAAATTTTTCATCAAAAGTCGGAAAATATGCTGCCTAAAAAAAATGCTTGAGAATGTGCAAACAGCGTTCTTTCATATGAATATGCATGCCCTAGTAGCCCCACTAAACATTTTTAAGACTCCCTTTCAGTCCCATTTGCAAAAAAGATCTACTTTTTTATTTTCTTTCTTGTTTGCAAAATAGTTGGGCAAACGTCATCTAAAATTATTCTAAATTTCAAGTTGATAGCATTAGTAGTTCTTGGGATATCCAGGTGTGACAGACAGACAGACCGACTTAGTCTCACTATAAGGGTTCGTTTTTACCATTTTGGTACGGAACCCTAAAAAGAAAGAAGTATGGAGTCTTTTGTTATTAATAAACTTTCGTTGCTGACGGTACTTAAATGATACCGGTATCATGTAAAAAAGAAAAAGCTGACATGGCTTGCAACAATTCATTGACATTGCTATCAACGGCAAAAGGCAGCTCCTTGCCACATTGGATGGCAATGCTGATGTTTTGACCGCAAAATTGCTCCAGCCTTTTGGTCGCTTGAGAGTCTTACAATCGCTAGACAATGTCGTAAAAAATTTGGCGAACACTTGGACCCCATAATCAGCCTATAATTTTCCTATCTGTCGGGACACAGGCTTCCTCTCCGTGAGGGAGAGTGGGGAATCCACTAGACGGGCTCAGTGTGGGTTGGTGAATGTCACATGATTATCTTAGAATTTTTAACCCCAAATTACTTAAAAATTTTTTTTTGCAGCCGTTACAAATGCACAGAATGTGGTTTACTACGAAATTGTCGCATGACAATACAAGATCACTACAGTGCATATCACAGTCAGGGTTTTCAAACGTGTCCTTTTTGCAGCAAGACTTTCAAGTGAGTTTGTACCTTATTGTTTACTGGATAGAGTCTATAATTACTTGACGTTTACATGTTTTATAATCTAAAAGTAAGATTTTAAGGACTCAACATTGTAGCAAGCGTTTAAAGTGAGTTTGTACCTTATTGTAAGCTCTACAATGTCTTGAATCGAATTAAACAGTTACCATAATTTAGTCGTCTTTAATGTTTTAGATGGATAAGTTTTCAAACTAATAAATATTTCTCTCTCCAGACGTCAGACATCACTACGCAAGCACATACACTACGCACACACGCACAAGGGCCGCGTACAGTGCGCGTACTGCCACAGGACGTACGCCGATAAAGACGTACTGCGCTCTCACATGATCATGTAAGTACCCGAGCTGGGCAAAACTTGCTTTTTAAGGTTCCGTACCTCAAAAGGAAAAAACAGAACCCTTAAAGGATCATTCGCGTGTCTGTCTGTCAAAACCGATTTCCTCCGAATCTGCTGCACCGATAACGTTGAAATTTGGTACACATATATTATGAATTTCTGTGACTCAAACACGGACGTGTAAAATAAATAAATGAATTTTGATTATGAGGGTCACATGTGGAGCAAATTAGAAAACGAAAAAAATAAAAAAATAATTGTAAACTGCACCGTGTGACATCAAATGAAAGGGCTTGTTCTGGCTTGTTGCTGGTTTCAAATATATATTTTTTTATAATTTTATAATAAATACATAGTTTTAAAGTTAATAGATATAAAATGACCAATGACCAACAATAAATGACCAACCAATGACCTTATCTCCGAAACAAGTGAGCCTAAAATTTAAAAAAAAATACAGAAAACAGTTCTTTGTTTATAGATTACAGGAAAACTTATAAGAAGTCTATTGTGAAAAAATAACATGGAAAATCTCTCAATATTGTGCATAAAAACTTACATCTGCAGTTGGAATGTACGGGAGCACGTTTTTCAACTACAATGTTAAGACGCAGATATATGCCAGTGACCTTGAGTGGTTATCTTGCGTGTTCTGTACTGAGCTTACGCAACGCGTCGTACGTTCAGCCAGTAATAGGACTCGCCCATCAAGGAGCGCTGTCCCCAATTTGACGCACTATTAATTTATTATACACAAAACAAAAGGTATTTCAATAAAACGGGTATACCAAGAGATCAATAATTAAATTATCTTTAAATTGGTGAAGGTTTCAGAAAAATACGCTTGGTAGATTTTGTGCCATTCTCAGTTTTTTATCCGCGTTAGACATAACTTTACAAATTAATTCCACTATTTAATATAAACATAATCTAAAATATTCACATAATAAGCTATTGAGAAAATGCTCTAATTTAAAATATATTTTTTTCAAATCTTTAACACTACTCGTTTAGACGTGATCTTCAGTATAAAATCATTAAAAGTCGGTTATCGTCGCCTTAAGGAACCCTTCATAGTGCGCGGTCCGACACGCACTGGTTTTTTTGTTTCCCTCGATTTATTATTATATTTGTTTCAAACCCCTAATATTAACAAGCATAGTCGTTAAAAAATATTGGCTTTCCCTGACAATTTATTTGTCAGGGAAAGAAAGCCAATATTTTTTATTAGACTTTATGGTGCGTCGAATTGCCTTTTAAGACTTTTGACATAACATAACGTCCCTGAAGGGTTAGCCAGAGGTGCCTAGAACACCCCCATTTCGCCAGTTGTGTTCTATCCAAGTCCTTTGTAAAAACAAGCGAGCCATCTAACGGGCATAAAGTCAGACTGGACTGCTGCTGAGAAATTCTTAATGAAAAAACCTGCCATTATCCACCTTTTTCCAACTATTTTGTCGGCTTCCAGGGGCTTGTGGCTAAGTAATAAAAGTCGCATGGGTGAATCGATCATGTTAAGCTAAGCATGCCGCGGTTGGTTTGTGGATGGGCGACCATCTTTACATACAGAGACCCCTCCGTGCGTCGAAAATGACAGCCGAGATCCACCGGATTAACGTGTTAATCCGGTGGGTCTCGGCTGCCATTCGTGGATATTTGACAATCGTTACGGGTCGTCAGAAGCCTGAAAGTCTGCCAACCAGGCCAACCAAGGGTTTATTACCCAATAAATAACTGGGTTGTGGAGGTCAGATAGGCAATCGCTCCATGTAAAATACTGGTATTCAACTGGATCCGGTTAGACAGGAAGCCGACCCCAACATGGTTGGGAAAGGCTGGGCAGATCCGGTTAGACTGGAAGCTGACCCCAACATGGTTGGGAAAGGCTGGGCAGATCCGGTTAGACTGGAAGCTGACCCCAACATGGTTGGGAAAGGCTGGGCAGATCCGGTTAGACTGGAAGCTGACCCCAACATGGTTGGGAAAGGCTGGGCAGATCCGGTTAGACTGGAAGCCGACCCCGACATCATCAGATGATGATGTCGGATGCAGCTAAATAACAGTAATGGAGAAATTCAATAACATTTTTAACTTGTTAAAGTAAAAAGTAAAGTAAAGTTTATTTATTTGCACAGATTGTAGGTACATGACATAAGTTATTAAAAAAAAACGGTTGTGATCCTTGTACAATCTACCTTAGATTAGGCATGCAAACATTAATTAATGCAGTCAAAAACGGGTACAATTAAATTTGTTGATTAAATTATATTAAGTATGTCGTTAAATTGCATAAAAATATTATAACTATCTTATATTATAAATTTACATTAGGATTTAAGTCATTGTCATTTAGAAAAACGTTAATCGAGTAGTAACATTTTTCAATCAATAATGCTGTTAACTTATTTTTAAAATTGCGTATTGCTTGTTCACAGTAAACATTCCAAAGAGGTATCAGCGGTTCCGATAAGCAAGAAGTATGTGTGCCAAGAGTGTGGCATGGCCTTCAAGGCACCTTCTCAACTGAGGAACCACAGCATCAAGCATTCCGACAGCCGGGACTACTACTGTGTGGAGTGTGATAAGTATGACATTTGACGTTCAAAAGTACCATTTATGTGCCTATTTGAAATGAATAATTTGATTAATTTGAATTTGAATATCTTTTTTGTTCACTTAATCACATACATGAATAAACTCACGCCCTTTTCCCATGGGGGTTGGCTGAAATGACTGATTTCCCCCTGCTATGATTTTTACATACTCCTTTTGCTTCATTTATGTTCATACATCTGGTCATACACGCAAGAACGCCGGTTGCGATTACTACGCACCTGACCTTTCTGAAGAACATCACCAATTAGGTTTTTTTTGTTATTCTTTCATTATCTTTTCATTTATTGATTATTTTCTATTTAGACTACACTGTCCTCTCATTAATACTGTAATTTGAAAACATTGTGAAAGCCAATTCTTTCTAAAAGAGTAACCGTGGAGTTTCTTCCCGGCCCTTCCCCATAGAATACGACCAATTGGAACCGTGCACCTAGCTTCTGACATTTTATAAGTGACCATGTAGGTTTATGTGAAATGAAATATTTTGAATTGGATCATTTCAACCTCTTCCATTGCTGGTCATACAGCCGGTTTCTATATTGAGATTTTGAAGTTGAGAACTTATCAGCCTCTACTTTAAAGGACATGTCCAGGGGTCAATGAACGAATGCCTAGGTATTCAAAAATTAATGTTCAGTAAAGATTGTTATATTTTTATAACCGGTATATTTTCTAGTTTGTCAATTAATAAGCTTTAGGAGTCAGGAACTTTAGAAAACTGCTAAGTTAAGATCATTTATTTGTCCAAAACATGAGTATACACACACATGGCATGCAAGATATGACCTATTGTATACCTACCTATGTTTCACAAATAAACTTTATGATTAAGATGTTACAATAAAAATATATATTTGGGAACATAGATATTCTGTTATCCAATCGAAATAAATACACACTACCTTCAGAATATGTTTGATTTACAAATTATTTTGGTATTACGTTTGTATGAACTACGCATGCTACGCCGCCGGCCCCTTAATGTGAATCCGCAGGAAGCCCGCGAAATTAAAATTTTCAATAGGAACAGAGATTTCCAGCTGTCTGTTTTTAAATAAGACATTTCGAAAATGTTCTTTACTAACTTTTTAGACCTTTGTATCCTGCGTATGCGTATGAAGTTTCATTAAAATCGGTTCAGTCATTTCGAAAAACAAGGGCTTGAAAGTTTGTATGAAATACTGTAAGGTGTAAACGCTCTTATATAATATTTATATTTCGTTCACTGTAACTTGACGCGTGACGCGATTGGTAGCACTGAATTTACAGTCTTAGTTTCGATACTAATAGAGCTCAAAATGGCGACTGACATAACAAACTACCAATCAACTGCCTGCAAAATTCAGTGCTACCAATGGCGTCCCGCGTCGAGCTATAGTAATCGCACAGTAACTCAGTAAGTAGAGTTTGATAACTTTTGAACTTAAATCCTCAATTCAGAAACCGGGTAATAAGCTCCCCTGCAAATATCATCGCAACGGTCCCGATAACATAAAAATAACCGCCCAAGTGCGAGTCGGACTCGCGCACGAAGGGTTCCGTACCATTATCTATAAAAATGGCAAAAAATCGCGTTTGTTGTATGGGAGCCTCCCTTAATTATTTGTTTTATTTTAATTTCATTATTTATTTTTAAAGTCAATATATGTCTACATATTCTGTGAATATTTCAAGCGTCTACCTGTTGCCGTTATCAATATAGAGCAAAGACGAGCAAAAAAATCACGTTTGTTGTATGGGAGCCCTTAAATATTTATTTTATTCTATTAACAGAAATATCATCATCTGTGAAAATTTTAACTGTCTAACTATTACGGTTCATGAGATACAGCTTGGTGACAGACGGACAGACGGACAGACCGACAGACAGACGGCGGAGCCTTAGTAATAGGGTTCCCGTTTTACCCTTTGGGTACGGAACCCTAAAAATCACTTCGAGTAACTGGTTAGCGTTTTATAATTAGCAGTATAATTAATTAATTCATTATTGTACAGTGTGCAGGGGTAATTTTATTCGCTTTTATTTTGCAGAGGTTTCAAATCTGATGCCGCATTGAAAAAGCATTTGAAAACTGCATCCATGCACGTCAGTTATTTAGAATTACCGTAAGTATTGGCATTTATAACAACATACTTAGGCGAGCTGTAACTTTTACCGTTTTATTACAACAAGCTTAAATATTTCGAGCCATGCAGTTATTATATTTTGAACTTTATTCCGACTTTTATAAAGTTCTTCATACAACATTTACAACTTAGACTTTAGTTCTAAAGTCAGTTTATGCCATAAGAACTTTGTGTTCGTCGGAATAAAGTTCAAAATACAATAATTAACTTTAAGGTTTGTGCTTGGTCTAAATGAGAACTCGTTAAGTAATGAGAATGTTTATATTCCGATGTAAAATACTTCAAAATCTGTTCAGTAGTTTAGCAGTTAAAACAAAACTATCAGGCAAATGGCATTTATATATACTGTGTCAACCTGCCTCGTTGGTCTAGTGGTCGCGAGCGTGAGGTCCTGGGTTCGATTCCCAGGTCGGGGAAAGTGATATTGAATTTTTCCATCTGTAATTTCTCAGTAACAGCCCGGAGTTTGAATTTGTGCCCGATTGATGGCAATAGGCTCGCCCCCAGTCCCACGGTATTACATGGTACTCAAACATAACTGGTAAAATGTGGGGGGAACTATAATAGGTACAGCTCTGCCCAACCCTTCGGGGAATACAGGCGTGATGTTATGTGATATTATACACTCCATTATAAGACTACCCCCCTCCCTTTAGGGGAGGCCTATGTCCAGCATTGGACGTCTTTCAGTTGAAATGATGATGATGATAAGACTACTGATTTTCAATATGGACTTATGCCATTAACAATCTCATCTAATGCACTTTTGAAATTTATATTTGTTCCTTAATTATTATCATTGGAATCAGTAATGCAACTCTCTAAGTTCATAAAACCCTATTGAATGACTTTATCATGAAATCATGACATTAGAGGCCTTTTCTAACTTAAAAAGTTGTATTGCCTGATTCTTATGATTATAATTCTGTAAAGCCATATTTGTTACGTCCGCGAATCATATTTAGATCAACATTCAATCTGACACAGACCTGCGGGCCAAGCACGGGCGTGACATGATAAATTATGTCATATCAATTTGTACTAGCATTTTTGACAAAACAGTTTTATCGCTCAAACTGTGATAAAATGTGTGACTCAAGTCATGTCACAGTAGGCCGTGCTCGCCCCGCTGCAAATTGCAAAGATCGTAAGAAAATTTGAATTTCGCGGGCTACCTTAGCGCATCCACCTTAAGGGGACGATAACCAACTTTTAATGATTTTATACTGAAGTTCACGTCTAAACGAGTAGTGTTAATGATTTGAAAAAAATATATGACAAATTAGAGCATTTTCTCAATAACTTAATATGCGAATATTATAGATTATGTTTATATTAGATAGTGAAATTAATTTGTAAAGTTATGTCTAACGCGGATAAAAAACAGGGAACGGCGCAAAATCCACCAAGCGTATTTTTCTGAAACCTTCACCAATTTAAAAATAATTTAATTATTTACCTTTTAGTATACGCGTTTTTTATAAATACCTTTTGTTTTGTGTATAATAAATTAATAATGCGTCTAATTGGGGACAGCGCTCCTTGATGGGCGAGTCCTATTACTGGCTGAACGTACGACGCGTTGCGTGAGCTCAGTACAGAACACGCAAGCTAACCACTCAAACTCACTGGCATATATCTGCGTCTTAAGGGTCCTTAAGGCATCTAAATTAAATAATATTTTTATTCCAGATTGCCCTGCCTGCACTGTGAGAAGCGTTTCGCGATACGTCGAGATTTAGAGAGACATACCAACAGGGTACACCTAAATATCAAACCGTATACTTGTGATAGATGTGATAAGGTAAAGCACTTTTTAAAAGAGTAACCGTGGAGTTTCTTGCCGGCTCTTCTCCATAGGAAACGACTAATTGGAACCGTGCACCTAGCTTCTGACGTTTCATAAGTGCCCTTGTAGGTTTATGTCAAATAAAATATGATTGATTAAAACCAGTAAAACAATACTAGCTTTTTCGGCAGTTTCGAGCGCGTAGATTTTGTGATTTCAACAACCTTTAGGGATTGTTTATCGGGATGAAAATGTGGCCTGCGTCAGTCTCCGGCCCATAAAGTACGTAAAAATAATGTTGATCCGTTAATTCATTGTAGCGGAATATAGCAAAAAACACACTTTAGTATTTATTGTTAAGAGGGGCGCTCTTGCAATGAATTATTTAGCTTAATCAGCCTATAATGTTCCCACTGCTGGGACACAGGGCTCCTTTCCGTGAGAGGGAGTGGGTGCGTCCACCACGCGGGCCCAGTACGGGTTGGTAGATGTCTCATGTCTTCGGTTCTAGGACATGCCGGTTTCCTCACGATGTTTTCCTTCACCGTTTTGAGAGCTATGGTGATGAAATAATTTTCTCAACGTCTGTCTGGGTTCGAACCTACGATCTACAACTCGGTAAGTCGTGGCCGTTACCACTGGGCCACCACTGCTCCTGAATTATTTCATTACCATCATCATTTCAGCCGAAACACGTCCAATGCTGGTCTTAGGCCTCCCCCAAGCACCGCCACTTCGACCGGTTCAGTGCTTCCCGCATCCAGCGGATTCTTGCGGCCTTCACAACGTCATCGGTACACCTTGTAGGAAGCCTTCCAACGCTACGTCTTCCGGTACCCGGTCGCCACTCCAGAACCTTTCTGCCCCATCGGCCATCTGTTCTGCGAGGAATGTGCCCTGCCCACTGCCACTTAAGTTTAGCAATGCATCGGGCTATGTCGGTTACCTTGGTTCGCCTGCGGATCTCTTCATTTCTGATACGATCACGTAGGGAAACTCCAAGCAAAGCCCTCTCCATTGCCCTTTGGGTGACTTTTAGCCTTCTGATAAGGCCCATTATGAGCGACCACGTTTCATTGCCATAGGTCATTACTGGCAACACGCACTGGTCAAACGTTCGTCTTGAGACACTGCGGTATGTGGGACGAGAAGATATTCCGTAGCTTCCCGAACGCTGCCCAGCCGAGTCGGATTCGACGATCGACCTCTTTCTCAAAGTTGGACCTACCTAACTAGACTGGAATTATTTAATTAATAATAATAAAACTTATTTTTCGTTTTCTTTTCCTTTAGAATATAAAGTGGGATGATATTGTTATAGACATCTGTTTCAGAATTACGTGAACAACTGGTCTTTGAAGGAACATCAGCGGTTGGTGCACGAAGGGTATAAAAGACCGCTACAGTTTCCATGCCCGATGTGTGACAAAGTTTTTGATGTAAGTTTTTCCTTATTTATTTTTATTATCTTACTATCTATGAAACATGTACCGTCCGCGTCGTAAAATAATTTCCCAGTAGTCACTGGTACAATCGTAACTTGGTAAGGTTTTGGGCTAGTGGGGGTAAGTTTTGGGCTAGTGGGGGTAAGTTTTGGGCTAGTGGGGGTAAGTTCGCATATAGTACACTTATGCAACAAAAGATGGTCACTTTTATTATTTGTCATTCTTCTATGGTTATTGCCATAATTTATTTTAAACATCTTTAAAAAGAAAGTTAAAAAAAAAAACAGAGGAATTCGTGAAGTTTATTAGGTGTTATATATAAATAAAATATAGAATAAAATATTTTTAGTTATTGTGCCTTTCAAAAAACAATGTTAACGAGAACTAAAGGTCAACAAGCTTTATTAGTAGCTGCCGCAAAAATACACTCTTAAACTTAATTTAAAATAGTACTTAACAACAATTCGTAACAAAAACTCAACAAAAACAAAGGGTATAATTTTAGTGCACGCAAGTGTAATCGGGAGCGAACGGAACGCGGTGCGGGAGGCGAGTGTCGACTGACGCACCAATCGCGTGCTCGGAACGGAGCTCCCTCATTCCCCGCGTCCCACTTGACCACCAAAGAGACCTAAAAATGACTTCTGCGCATGTAACTACTCTTGCCAACTTACATGCCGGGGACTGTAAAGGCCTCTTTTGATACTTGTAGAAGGAAGAAGCTTAACAATAATGTAAACACTTCGATATAATGACATTGTAAGATCAACTATTTTTTAAAGAGTAACCGTGGTGTTAATATGTAAGGTAGGACTCTCCCTCAGGCTATGTGGAGCGACGATCTACGCAGGGTGGCCGGTGGCAGCTGGATGAGAGTTGCCGAGAATCGAGTTGAACGGCGTGCAATTGGAGAAGCCTATGTCCAGCAGTGGACTGCTGTCAGCTGATGATGCTGATAAACCGTTGAGTTTCTTGCCGGCTCTTCTCCATAGGAAACGACTAATTTGGACCGCGTACCTTTTTTTGTTTTTTTTTTTGTTCCGGGGTGGAGTATCCTCGTGGATGCGGGGGGCTGTCTGACTCTTACTGACTAAAAACCACCCCGGTCAAAATCAAAATCAAAAGTCATTTATTCAAACTAGGCTGAGAATCAGCACTTTTCGAACGTCAAAAATTACATGAGACAGTCCCCCAAAAACGCCCACCGAAGAAGCGGCGCAACAAACTCCCCAGCAACACAGCTGTCTGTTCGCATATAAAACTTAAAGCTATACAATACAAAATAATTTTCATTTCGCAACACAAAACGTTAAATAATTTTTACCTTATGTTAGCTAGCACACACCATTATACAAAAATATATATATATATATATAATAATGTGGTGTTCCCTTCTCACACTTGCACCGGGATCTTGGGATCTGGGGTGCCTTCCACGATCCCCAGCTGGTGGCGCCACCTCAGGCCCGTGGGGGGAGTGAGGTGTGGAACCGTAATACGTGCCCATGTAGGTTTATGTGAAACAAAATATTTTGAATACCTTGCGCGTGAAAATATCCATGAATGTAATTACCATACCAGTACTATGCAAAAAGAAATAATACTGCAAAACTAGGCATATTACTTGCCCTACAGTAAACCACATGTTAGTGAATTAGGAGAACAACTGCTACAAAATACGGATGCTGTCAATGTCAAATTGTTACGATGCTGTTGGCAGTACGATTTTTTTTCTAAATAAACTATCGTTCCTTTTGAAAAAACCGGTCATGAGCGAGTCGGACTCGCACACCGAGGGTTCCGTACGTATATATGATGTTGATGATTTCCGAAAAACTGTGCTATTTAGAGACATCGTTTTATTTTTCCTGTAATCTTTACATACACTTCTATCACATGGAATAATTTCAGATTTTTATCTATGAAAACTTCGAAGATAAGGGGGGGGGGGGAACGGTATTTTTTTTACATTTTTCGTCAAAAGTCGGAAACTATGCTGCCAAAAAAATAAAACTATTCTAAATTTCAAATTGATAGCATTAGTAGTTCTTGAAATATCCAGGTGTGACAGACAGACAAACAGACAGGCTTAGTCTCACCATAAGGGTTCCTTTTTACCATTTTGGTAGGGAACCCTAAAAACGTATAAATATTTTATTACTAGCTTTTGCCCGCAACTTCCCCCTCGTGGATGTCGGAAATTATCCCACGGGAATAAAAAGTATTCTATGTCCTGACCTACATCATGGTCTACCCATGTGCTAAATTTCATCCAAATCCGTTCAGCTGTTTTAGCGTGAAAGGTCCAACAAACACACAAACTCAATTTCGCATTTATAATATAAATTAGGATTCGCCGAAGGGCATCAATGCATTATGAATACTTATTCAAATCCTTTGTTACAGCGCAACCAGATATTAAAAGGTCACATCCGCACCCACACGGGGGAGCGTCCATACCAGTGCAAGAAATGTCCAGCTTCATTCAGCCAGTCCAGCATACTTCGCACCCACGACAGACTTATACACCTCAAACTGACCAGGGATGGACGGCCTAAGGTCAAATAGACCTTATAGTGACCACATACGTAATATCTATGGTCCAATATACGTTACACTGACCAGAGACGTTAGATCTAAGGTCTAATATAATTTTCACAGACCTGAGACGGACAGCCTAAGGTCAAATAGACCTTACACTGACCAAAGATCGGACAGTTTAAAGTGAAATAGACCTAGAACAGAGTCGGACGATCTAAGGTCAAATAAACATTATTCATACCAGACTGGTAACCTAAGGTGAAATACACTTTACATTTACCAGAGACGGACGGGCTATGTCAAATAGCCGTAAAATTGACCAAAGACGGACGGCCTTGGTCAAATAGACTTCCAAGGCAATAAAAGATGATATTTTTCAGTTACTTTTATGTTTTGCCATGATTGGTTTTACTGGCGTGCATTATTCGGGAAAGTCCGACTGGTTTCGGACTTGATCAGAGCCGTTATTCCAAACCCACATTAATGTCAGTACAACGGAAATATGCATTTATTCTTAAAATATCTTCACGTCAATCAAGCAATTTTTTTTTCACTTGTTTTTTTCTGTGCCTAGCACGAACGCGCGGAGTTAAGGCGACGATAACCGACTTTTAATGATTTTATACTGAAGATCACGTCTAAACGAGTAGTGTTAATGATTTGAAAAAAATATATGTTAAATTAGAACATTTTCTCAATAATTTAATATGTGAATATTTTAGATTATTATATTACATAGTGAAATTAATTTTTAAAGTTATGTCTAACGCGGATAAAAAACTGAGAATGGCGCAAAATCTGCCAAGCGTATTTTTCTGAAACGTTCACCAATTTAAAGATAATTTAATTATTGATGTTTTAGTACTTATACGCGTTTTATTAAAATACCTTTTGTTTTGTGTATAATAAATTAATAATGCGTCAAATTGGGGACAGCGCTCCTTGATGGGCGATTCCTATAACTGGCAGAACGTACGACGCGTTGCGTGAGCTCAGTACAGAAACAGAACACGCAAGCATATATCTCCGTCTTAACGTAATGTACATTCTAACGATTTCAATATCTAAAATACTCGTTTTACACATCATATTTACTTAGTTTTAAACTTTATTCATATGTGTGACTACTGATTGTGCTGGTCGTAAAAATTTCAAACCAAAATATCATAGAATAGTTGTATTTTCAACACAAAATTCGTTCGAATTTACGTTACATTAAATCGCGCGTTCGTTCTTCGTCAGGACCTCTTACTTACCCGAAATATCTTTACGAGAGTTTAAAAAAAAACATTCAAAGCAAGTCAAAATGGTTTCCGAGTTCAATTCATAGCAATCACACAAGTTATTAAAATGTATACAAAGAAGATCATAGCCAATGGTCTGTACGAAATTATTTGATGGATCTAACGGGTCCGGTTGTGAATCATTGTAATAAATAATTTATAAATACTTGTTGTTTTATTTCAAATAATTAGTGAATGCTGAAAAAATATGCTTACAAGGAAAAATTTATCATAACATATTTTTATCCGTTTGCTCCCTTCTATGAGTTGAAGAACGTAAACGGTCTATGGCACATGTCCCACCACGAGTAGAGCTATCAACTAAAAACTAGTTGGCGAGAAACTAGCAGCGAGGGCGCGACGACGACGAGCGACTGCTAGATGGTATGCATGTACAGACGCCAACACTTCAAGCTACCAGAAACCGTAAAATTTTCCCAATCAACCTTGAACCTTATGCTGTAGGAAAAAGTTGAAAATATATTAAATCAATTTGACAGATTGTAGTAGCTTGATGTGCTGGCGTCTGTACCAAGCGTGAGTCAAAACAGGATCACTTTTCAAGCAGTCTGGTGCAGTTGGTGGCAGTTATTTTTAGTTCGATCTCAGATTTGTTCCCACCAACTATATCAGACTTTATTTTATGTTAACCTAATATTAAGTTATTAATAACGACTTCGGTTTATAATCCCACGATTGAGGTTTGTAGAACTCCCCTGTGAAGGAAAGAATAAAAGTTAATTCCAAATTCGAAACTTGTTGTTTATAAAAATAATAATAATTTTTTCAGTTTGTAAGTTTTTACTTACTTTTCGCGGGTTTGCGGTAAAAAGGTTATCAGGCAACTAAAACTAACTTCTCGTTATTTTTAGTAGTAGTAATTTATGTTAGTCGCATTATCCTGCCTTATTGTGACTTAAAACAGATATCTTTGTGTCGATTGTAATGGCAGAAAAAGCAATAAGAGCTAGTAATTATAGCGCTGCTGGAAGAGGGGTGTAGCCAGAGTTACGTCTCACAGCGGT
This sequence comes from Tiliacea aurago, assembly GCA_948098905.1. Lineage (NCBI taxonomy): Eukaryota > Metazoa > Arthropoda > Insecta > Lepidoptera > Noctuidae > Tiliacea > Tiliacea aurago. Next base: position 3,250,465 of record OX402601.1, read on the forward strand.
TAAACGTGAGTCGTTTAACCGTTCAAAGAACCTGGACTCGATACCAAGAGACAGGGAGAAGAGAAGGCAAGGTTCTGGAAGAAAACGTTGCACACGACCACGAGACGACCGCTTTTTAGTGACTCAGGCACTGATGAACTGCAAATACAGTTATAGACCTCAAAAGAAACCTTGAAGAGGTACGAGGAGCAAAGGTTGAGGGTGAGGAGGAGGTTTTTAGCGACTGATATACGCAGTCGGCGACCAGCGTGGGGCCCCAAGTTACTCCGTGAGCAACGGATTGCTCGATTGAGGTTCGCTAGAAATTGCCTATTTTGGACACTAGCTAACTGGAGTAGCGTACTCTTCTCCGATGAGGCTCGAATTTGTCTGAATGGTGAGGACCGACGTCGGCGAGTGTTACGAAGACCTGGGGAACGCTATGCCGACGTGTGTTTTGAAGAAATCACCGCTTATGGTGGACGCCAGCCCAAAACATAACGGACCCCGTTATGTTTTGGGCTGGCGTAACTTCCAGCTATCGTACCGAGATAGTATTCATTGAAAATGGCTCACTAAATGCGCAAAGGTACATAACAGAAATCCTTTGTCAACATGCACAACCCGCACTGACTGTAATTGGTGAAGATGCCATTTACATGGACTATAATGCTCGGGCCCACCGTTCTGGCGACTTAGATGCTTGATGCAAGAGGTCGGTATTCGTCGTTTGGATTGGCCAGCGCGGAGCCCCGAACTTAACCCCATTGAGTACGTATGGGACCGCCTAAAAAGGCGAGTACGATCTGTCCAACCACTTCCACAAAACATCAGGGAGCCTAAACGTGTGATCGCGGCTGAGTAGGAATACATTCCACAGGACACCATCAAAAGCCTGGTGGAAAGCATGCCAAGACGTTTACATGCCGTAATCGCTGCAAGGGGAGGTCATACGATTCCAGGATATGTTAAAAACTATATTCTCATTGATAATAAGAAGTTTCTAGTCATTTATGCTAATGACAAACTAAAAATATTAATATTATCCATAGAAAAGCCAATGACTGTAAGGTGTCCGTTTTTTTTTTGCAAATGAGTGTATGTATCCATCCAAAGGTTGTCTGTAAAAGATCGCTTTTACTCTCTATTGTGGGTGGGAAATTATGAAATAACTTCTCCCGCTCTGGGCGGAGCGGGAGGGCGTGTCAGACTTTTACTGACTAAAACCCACCCGTGTTCCTTCCGATGCCTGTGTGCCAGGGCCTCGATATGCCTTTCGGACAAACTCGCAACCCTGGCAGGCATTGGTCCTAACGGACCCCGTCAGTTGGTGCTGACATCTCTTTGAGGCGCGAGTGGAACACAACGTGCCGTCGACCCGGGCCTGGTCCTTATCGGACGGTGAGCTACTCATCGCTCACCGTCCGCAGGCCCGCGCCTACGGTGGCCGGAAATCGGCTTGCTACTCCCGACGCCCGGGGCATCTTCTGCGGCGACTAGGGGCGTAAGGGCGCAAACCCTGCTTCACCCTCACGCGTTCCGCCTCCTCTTTTGCGAGCATTACTGCTTCGCAGAACGAAGTGACGGCCTCCCATGCACTCTCGCTCCGAACCATTTCCTGAACCAGGGCCGGACGCGAGAGTTCGCCGCCGCCGATCGCCTCCGTGAGGACACGGCGGTGCTCCGCCCAAGCCGGGCAGACCTCCACTGTATGCTCCACCGTGTCCTCCGGGCGATCCACACAGTGGTGACACCCGGGCGTTTCCTCCCGCTTTATCCTGAACAGGAACCTCCCGAAACAACCGTGTCCGGTGAGGACCTGCGTCAGGCGGAAGGTGAGGACGCCGTGGCGCCTCTCTAACCACTCCTCAAAGAGGAGACTTATCGCCACAATTCTAGCGTGCCCAGCACTGGGTTGCGACAATCGCACTCTCCATGCCGCCATGAGATCCCGCCGGAGCTCTGTCCGTTGAGCCGTGATTTCTCGCGGCAGCGGAGTTTCACCCCGGCGTTTCGCCTCCTCGCGCAATTCCCAGATGTGCGCAAGGACTTGCCTTCAGATCCCATGGCGGCAGTCCAGCAAGGAGGCTCGCCGCCTCACGGGAGACCATGTGGTAACCCCGTCCCAGCCTGATGGCCATGACCCTTTGGGACGAGTTCAACCGCCGCCGCGCCGGGCTGGTCGCAGCCTCAGAGAACACACCCACACCGGTGCCCCGTAAAGGATTGTGTCACCATAAGTACCTAACATTTCAAAATTTATATCCGTAATTTGTATGATGTACCTATTAAAGAGTAATTCTATTCTATTCCATGTAAGTATACTTATATTTTTTGCAGGATTTGTTAAAATTTGCTAATAGAATACTTAACAAAAGTTAAAAAAAAACTCTGAAACAAAAGTTAACAAAACAGAGCTTTTGTAAGAAACTCCTTTTTCTAATTGAATTTAACACGGTATCTACAATTAAAATCATATCATCATCATCATCTTGCATATTATTATCTACTTAGAAATAAGCATCACCTTTGTATGTATATTTTTCTGTTATTTTCTTCTTGTCTGGAAATGTGTGTACAAAAATGGTTAAACAAATAAATAAATAACTACGAAAAATGGGCCTTATTTGTGCACCTTTTTTAGGGTTCCTTGACTTTGAAAACATGCGATAAAATTTAAGGGAGTGTTTACCCATCATTATGAACAACTTTTACTATGGAACCAAATTAGAATTCGCAAAAAAAAAAGTCGACCTTCCTATAAAGGTACATAACCGATTGGACCATTTTGTAAACAGTCGACATTTTTTTTGCGAATTCTAATTGGGTTCTATAGTAAAAGTTGTTCATAATGATGGGTAAACACTCCCTTAAATTTTATCGCATGTTTTCAATGTCAGTCTGTAGTTTGTCCTTGTCTGTCGGTCCACGGCTTAGCTCAGAGACTCTTAGTACTAGAAAGCTGTAATTTGGCTTGGGTATACATATGAATAACGCCGAAAAAAATGTTTTTGCGTTCTTCCTTTTGTAAGAGTCGAATGTACCCCCCCCCCTGCCAGCTAAAAGGTTGTTTTTGGATATGTGAATGAAAAAATTCATGGCAATAGTATATGTAACGAAATTAAATGGAAAACTATCACAGTTAAGTAGGGCTTTACAGGTTAACGAGTATCGACCAATTTACACATTTGCAGTTGGAGAATTGACCGTGACGTATGTCGATGTATGGGAGAACATGTTTTTCAACTACAATATTAAGTTTGTTTTTGGGATAAATTCATCCCAACTACGGAACCCTTCATTGTGCGTGGTTGGACACGCACTTGGCCGGTTTTTAATTTTGATATAATTTTTTTTATTATTTAGATATCCTATCTAAAAATAAATAGTCTCAGGCTGCCCTTCGCCCTAAATCCTAGTAGGAACTAGGGGGCGGAAGTGCTGGCTTCCACCGCGACTAACTACTTCCTACAGCGCGACAGGCGACATGTTGCTACGTAGATATGTATTATGATATGCTGGTGCACACGAGATTCGTTGTGGCGCTCTGTCTCGGGATATTTGGAATACTGAAACGGTTTTTTTTTTGGCATTATGAATTGTTCAGTAGCAGCCCGGAGTCTGGATTTGTGTCCGGTTGATGGCAATAGGCTCGCCCCCTATTAAATGGGCCTTAACGTTACTGGCGAAATGTGGGTGTACATAGACCTGGGGACCTAAAATGGACGCTTTGGCAGAATCATAATTATGATCTGCGTACAATTCATACATCCCGCAATTCAACAGTTTCTCCTCTGCCCAACTCTTCGGGGAAACAACGCGTGATGTTAAGTGTGAAACGATTTTTTTAGATGGGATATGTAATAGCTAATGGCATATATTTTTTATTTTCTTATTAATATAACTACGCCAAAAAACAAAACAGGGACAGGGCAGTGGTAGATATACATTAAGTCTAACGTAAATAAATATTTGAACTAGTAAATAGTCATTGCGATACACTGTATCATAAGATACAGGGTCAGAATATTATAATGCACTCTTTGGATACAGGCCCTAGTTTAAGAGACAGAGTTTAATCTATTGTGTACAGAGGGCCTAAAATGGACGCTTTGGCAGAATCATAAGTACAATTCATATCCCGCAATTCATCTGGGAGCCTAAAATGGACGCTTTGGCAGAATCATGCGTGCAATTCATACAGCCCGCAATTCATCTGTTTGACAGCTGCTATTTAACATTAGACTTCACTATATTAATTCTTAATTTGTGGACCATTTTACGAAACTCCCTAAACAACTGTCAAACAGATGAATTGCGGGATATGAATTGTACGCAGATCATAATATGATTCTGCGAAAGCGTCCATTTTAGGCCCCCTGTTTGACAGTTTTGTATGGAGTTTCGTAAAATGGTCACAAACTATGAATTGATAAAGTGAAGTCTAATGTCAAATAGCAGCTGTCAAAGAGATGAATTGCGGGATGTATGAATTGTACGCAGATCATATTAAGATTCTGCCAAAGCGTCCATTTTAGGCCTCCAGATTTCTGCAGCATCGAAATGTTTTATGTTTATGTAAATGTTCTCTACCATAAATGTCAAAAATTGTAAACCTAAAGTACAATAATTATCTGTATGTGTTATTGGGGATTAGAGATAATTTATTTAAATTTATTTAGTATCAATTAGTTATCACCAGGGAGAAAATAGAGGAATACGTTAGTTATTAAGGAATGAAAACCAATGACCACGTGACGGCGTTTCCGTTTAAGAGGAAAACAAGAATATTGAAATATCGGTTATTACATAGTACTATGTATGAAGAAAGTACACAGCGCCGGCTCCAAATAATTGGGAAAAATAGTTAGTTTATTACCTAGTGTATTCGGTAGTCAACAAGGAACCCTTAATATAAAAGTATTATATGTACTGCTTTAATTTATTGTGAATGTGAGCCCTATGTGGGTAATTTTTTTTTCTTTAAATATTTTCCTTTTTTTTTCTTTTTCTCAGTTAGTTTTAATGATGATCTGGCATTTTGAGCACTTTATGCGGCCTACCCAAATGTCCTTTCGTTGGTATTGTTCGTCGAGTCGTTTGGCGTCTTGAGTTGAGCTTTACGATTACTGATAAATGCCTGTACTGATTGGACAGGTCCACTCAAATTTGTGTGGTTCTTTCCTCAAAAGACCATTTTAGACACGGATCTACATGCTACTCACATGATCTGACTAAGATTATGTCTGGACTTTAAAAGAGACTTTGACCCCTGAGTTTGTTTCGCCATTTCTTCTCAGGGGTAGTCAGGAAATGACGACTACATATAGCTTATTTATTAAATTTTTAATATGACATGTAAAAGTGATTCTGATATCCTATTAACAGAATAAACGATTTCATTTCATTTCTATTTCAAAATAGGTTCGTGATCGTCTGTTTCTTGTGAACGGTCAACGAACTTTGTATTCAAATAGGTTATCGTGCATTCAGACTAGACGCACTGCTATTTAGCATCTACCTAGGCTAATAGCTAGTAAAAATGCTAATTGGGACCTAGATATTTTTGTTTATTCGTAAAATTAGTCTCCTCCTAATATGGGCGTACAAAAATGATGTTTTCATGCACACTAGGTACTCGAGTAGATTTGAAAAAAATGATGAACTTTCTCCATACTGTGATGTTTTTACAAGCTTTTTATTAACTTTCTTGGTTCGTACCTATGTGTGTTTTACCTACTTTTGAACAGTTCATGGGGCCTAAAATTGACACTTTGGCAGAATTATAATATGATCAGCGTACAATTCATACATCCCGCAATTCACTGTTTGACAGCTGCTATTTGACATTAGACTTCAGTATACTCGTAGCAATTCATAATTTGTGGACCATTTTACGAAACTCCACACAAAACTGTCAAACAGATGAATTGCGGGTTATGAATTGTACGCAGATAATATTAGGATTCTGCCAAAGCGTCCATTTTAGGCCATGTTCTGATAAGTTTAAAGATTTTTTTAAATGTGCTGACTTGTCCAAAGAGTTCCAGCCTAGGGAGAAGAATCGAATACACGCATGCTTTAAAAAAAATCTCAGCATCATTCCAGTCAAAAGATTAAAAAAAACTATTGCTATCTAAAATAAATTGTCCAAATATCTCCGGAAATATCTCTACTTGGTCGCCCTTGTGTTCCGTAGCCGGATGGTGTCACATCCGCGGCTCCCCCCCGGATGTCGCTATGCTCCCGTGGGAGTCGTGGCGACACCAGCGACATCTATACGCGCTCATTACAACTTGTTACCTTTGCGAATGAACTTGGCAAGGTGGGAAGGGTTTGATTGCTCGTGGTTAAATTAGGAAGAGCCTACTTCGCTTTTGAAATGGTCCACTAGCTTCATCATTCTGATAGGCACTTTTGAATTTTCAAGGAAATTCGAAAGTGCCTGTAATTGGTTTAATTGAAATAAATGCTTTAGGTAGCGCAGAGTTGCATTCGTACGAAAAAAAAACCGGCCAAGTGTATGTCTTGTAGTTTAAAAACATGTTCTCCCATACATCGGTAAACGACACGGTCAATTCTCCAGCTGCAAATGTAAGTTGGTAGACTATTACTCGATAATTTGTAAAGCTATACTTAGCTGTGATAGTTTTCCTTTTAACTTCGTTAAGTATACTACTGCCGTGTAGCTGTATTCTTTTGTTTTTGTACTAATACCTATAATTATTATTATTATATCATTTATTTCAGGCAACGGCCATAGTGTTAGTAACAATGATCTTAAAAACTAGTGTTAGTAGATATACAAGTTTTATTCCGTGTGGAGTTTCATCCAATGTCGCAGCATTGGAGACTCCCATCTATCTGCGAATAAACTCAAGATAGTGTTGGTACTTCCGCGGAGACCAGCAAGCAGAGAAGCGTTACGTCAAAAGAGCTTATTAGGTACTTTTGGCAATAGGTTCGCCCGGGAACTCTTGGCTCCTACTGAGCTGCCACACTATAATAAATACACATTTTATTTATCTCAATACATAATAATAAAAAAAATGAAATGATTTTTTTTCATTTATTTATTATTATTACCTCGTGTTGGACAGTGAGGTGAACGCTTACTGTGTCAGATTTATTATATTAATTGTAATTTATGTTTTTTTTAAGTAAAAACCTTGAGGCGCGTTGAGCATTTTTGCTAGGGAAAAACCTATGGGTTCTTGTCCTACATTCCCGCGCTGGCATGCTGTAGTAGCAGTACCTAAGTGAAGTTAAATTGACCACGTGAAAAGTTTGTGGATACTGTGCATTCTTTAAATTGTGTTTTAGATAATCATTATTTTATTAAAGTGAAAACTTCTTTAAGCGCGCTGAGCGATACATTTTCACTTCTATCGGCAGTCCCATGACTATTTTTAGGGTTCCGTACCTCAAAAGGAAAAAAGGAACCCTTATAGGATCATTCGTCTGTCTGTCCGTCTGTCACAGCTGATTTGCTCAGAATCTACTGAACCGATTAAGTTGAAATTTGGTACACATATGAAATTCTGTGACCCAAACACGGACGTGTTACGTAAATAAATGAATTTTGAATATGGAGGTCACTTTTGGGGGGCAAATTAGAAAATTAAAAAAAAAAGTTTTTCTGACTGTACCGTGTGACATATCAAATGAAAGGGCTTGTTTTAAGGCTTTTATGTATATATTTTTTATAATTTTAAAATATATATACTTTTGAAATTATTTAAGAAAATAGATGAAAAATTACCTTTCCTTGAAAAATGACCCTTATCTCCGAAACTACTGAGCCTAAGGTTTTGATAAAAATACAGAAAATAGTTCTTTACTTATAGATTACAGGAAAACCTATAAGAAGTCTGTGATCTTAAAATAACATGGTAAATCACTCAATAATGTATGGGGATATTGTTTTCCAACTACAATGTCAAGTTTGTTCTTGGGATAAATTCATCCCAACTACGGAAACCTGCATTGTGCGTGGTCCGACACGCACTTGGCTGGTTTATTTGAATTCGAATACATGCGACATTTACCAACCCGCACTGTGCCCTCGTGGTGGATTACAGCTCACTGCCTCTCACAGAAAGGAGGCTTGTGTCCCAGCTGTGGGAACATTTTATAAACTGGTGATGCTATGCTTATATTTTTGCATGCCTTACTTGGTAACATATTATAGTTAATTGCGCATTTAGCAATACAGATTTGTATTGATTTGCTACTACTGAAAATCTAACTAATATTTCTTCGCCCGAACTTGGGATTGAACTCAGAACCACTAAAGTAACGAGGCAGTCGAGAAATAACCTTAACCAAAACAAACCATTATAATACATTTTGACAATGTTAAGCTTCCCCTTAACCCATGGCCGGGATGCAGTGGAAACTGGGTCACAGGATCAATACAGGTCGAACTTAAAAGTTAGGGGGCCGAGCTAACACCATCTGGGGTTGATGGGAACTGTCATCTTTAAGCCGTTGATTTTTAATATCTTTAAACTTTAGGCCATTGGAAACATACTAGAGTCTGGACAAAATGGTTGCTATTTTAATATATTATTTTTATGACATTTATTTTACATTCTGTGATTACCGTCTCTATACTCACACACTGACCTATTATTTTAAAATGTTTAGTAAAGTTAATTTTTAATACTTTTACAATGTTTGTAAATATGTGACCACCATGTATCTATCATATAATTAATTTGTCATTGCTACATTTTTATTTTTTTTTATACATTATAGGCTGATTAATGATTATGCTAAAGGAGTGGCTGGTGGAACATTTCGTAACATCTATCTGTGTGCTCAAATACCTAAACGTTTTTTTGATTCGTGCACGCGTAGCATGACCACAGTGTCGACGGAAGAATCGAAAAAATGACAGATTATAGAAAGATTTCTACCGTCCTAAGCATGGCGATGTTAAAACTGAACAGAAGAAATGTTTCAGTCGACAAAAGTCTATAGTGTCGAGTATGGCGACCAATTTTTCTCTACTCTTGACACTTGGGGTAGAAACATTTCTTCTCGACAAGCGTTAAATAGTCTACATCACATTTGACCTAGACAATAATCTATATTGATTTTGAAAACTCAATTCAATATTTTCACCGTCCAAATTTCTTCTCAATGAACAATCAATCTGGTCAGTGGGTCGTCTTAGGGGCGGAGTTATAGGAGTTGGAGTATATGCTTAGAGGCACTATGTGCAGAAAAGTGACACAAGAAAAAAATGGGAAAAAGGCGGGAAAGAAATTGTTGTCCTAGTCGAAAACCATCCATAAGATAATGTAAAAAGACCAGCGAAAAAAAAAGGAGTATTTTTGCCTTAAATTCATTATAGTTTTTTTTTTCACTTCAATTCATGTTGGCATGCTGCTTGTACGGGGGGTGGCAGAGGTTCACGGGCTCTTAGACAGAAACGCGAGTCTACGAGTCGCGCCGTGCTCGGGCAGACTGAAGAGATATCGAGTTGTATAAAAAGAACTTTGTCGTTTCTTGGTAGAATAGAGATAGAATTGGTCATGCTACGCGTGCTGGCTACATCGGAATCGCTGATTAAGGGTGCTATCACAAAATAAAGTTTTTCGTCAATTTCTTATCTAATTATGTCAGTGTAACTATAAAAGTACAGTTTTCGTGATGATAAACCATTCCTGTCAGTCTCAACACCCGTTAATAGTTTCATCACTTTAGCGCTCTCGAAAATATAGCTTATTTCGCCATTGATTTACGCCGTTAATTTACTTTTTAAATAGATTTATTATTTTTTTCGAGCAAGGTAACATATTTAACTTAGTTATTAAATAGTTTTTGTTTGAATTTTGATTATATATATTCGTAGATAAAAAATAAAATTTCGAAAAATGATCAGTAGGTAACTCTCTGTTTTACAGAATTATTTTTGTTGTATTACTGTATGAAATATAATAAATTGATTAAAGCGCTCCCAAGTATAAGATACAGTAGTACCATGGACATTTTTATACATTATGTTATCTTCGGTGTAATAAAGCATCAAAAGATACCCAAAAGTAAAATTTTATGAAACATCCTTTGCAGAGATAAGGTTTTTACTGATGTATGTAAACAAATTAAAATATTTATTTAAAACGCTCCCAAGATAAATAATCAAACTTGTTTGGGCATATTTATTTTTTTATTTTATAGCTATATCTAAACCATAATCATACATCAAAACTCGAGTTTTTTTTTTTTTCCTTATTAGTAAGAACCAAGTTCTTACTAGTTAATTGCAATCTAGCCTAAGAAGACTAATAAACAATTTAAATCTAACTTATTATGCTACGTTATAAATTATGTTAATGCTAAGAATAGTGTCCATAATTAGGTATGCACTTTTACACACGTTCGTAACACTTCCTTAGAGTCTGGTAAAATTGATAAAACACTTTGTTCATGTGTTATATAAATAGCACAACATTGTTACTATTATTGATTCAATTACACTACACTAATTCAAATGGTTTAGTTCTCTTTAGTCTACGCACTATGCCTGTGTTGTCTAACAGCTGGATTGCCTCAACATTCACGTGTCGATGGAGTCTGTGTTCGTGGGCTTCAGCAAATTTTTGTGTGATGGTGGTGACGAATTCCATGTCGAGGTCACGGTGGAGGTCATCGTTTCTTATGTACCAGGGTGCATTTACAGCAGCCCTGAGTACTTTATTTTGGAACTGTTGAATTATTTTGACGTTGGTTGGCTTAGTACAGCCCCAAAGTTGGATACCATACGTCCAAATTGGCATCAGAATATGCTTGTATATTATCAGCTTATTATGTATTGATAAACAGGATTTCCTTCCCAGTAACCAATGCAAACGTTTATAACGAATATCGAGTTCCTGTTTTTTCTTTTTGATATGGGCTTTCCAACGCAGCTTGGCGTCGAGAGTTATGCCAAGGTATTTGGCTGTATTAGCATAAGGTATTTGCATACCATTTATGTAGAGTGGGTGGTAGTCACTGTGTTTGTTTGTGAAGTTAATGTGAACTGATTTTGACTCATTCAGATTGATCTTCCACTTTTGTGTCCAGTCGTAAACTTTGTTCACAGCTAGTTGAACTTTCTCTACTGCTTCTCTGTGGCTTGATCCGGTGGCCATAATAGCAGTATCATCTGCAAAGGTCGCTATGGTGCTGTTTTCCAGCTCTGGGATGTCACAAGTGTATAACAAGTACAAAATTGGGCCAAGCACACTTCCTTGAGGCACCCCAGCTTTTATGGTTTTTAGCTCGGAATATGCGTCCTCTTGGCGTATTCTAAACATTCTGTTAGTTAAATACGACTCTAGGATATCTACAAATTCTGGTAGCATGCGTCTGAGCTTAAATATGAGACCCTCATGCCAAACTTTGTCAAAAGCTTGCGCGACGTCTAAGAACACGGTAGCACAGACTTCTTTATTTTCTAGCGTTTTTTCAATAACATTAGTTATTCTATGTACCTGGTCTAACGTTGAGTGTTTTTCTCTGAAGCCAAACTGGTGATCTGGAACTAGGTTTTTATCTTCTATTACTGGTTTTATCCGTTTTAATAACAGTTTTTCAAATAACTTTGATAGTACGGGTAACAGAGAAATGGGTCTGTATGATGATGCTTCGTGGGGAGGTTTCCCAGGCTTCGCAATCATAATGACTTCAGCAACCTTCCATGGCTCAGGTACATATTTTAAGATAAATGAAGCATTTATTAGTTTGGTCAGCTTTACTATGGCTTTGCGTGGGAGGCGTTTTAGAATTTCCCCTGTGATGAGGTCGTAACCGGGAGACTTTTTTGAGCTAATGTTGTTTTGAATTTCTCTCATTACTTCCTTAGGAGTCACAAGCTTGATTCTTTGGTTTTGTGATAAATTTACACTCTCATGTATTTCTACAGAGCTTTCGTTGGGTTGAAAGGTTTCTTCTAAATGTTGAGCAAATCGGAACGCCTTTTGGTCATTGCTTATTGCCCATTTTCCGTTGCTATCTCTGATGGGCGGTATTTGTATAATCTGCCTTTTTAGATTTCTCGTTGCTTTCCAAAGTGAGTAATCCGTTGATTTGTCATTGGTAAGCTGAAGAAGGTTGGTATTCAGAGATTCATCCTCAAATTGTAGAATTTTTCTCTTTAGTCGTTTAGTTAGGTTATTTAGTGTTGTTTTATGACGCGGGAACCTTGTTTGCTGCCACAACTTCCTTTGTTTTCTTTTCTCTGATAGTAAATCCACAATTTCTTTAGGATGGATAAATCCCTTATATTTGCGTTTTAGCTGAGGTGTATTGCTCCACGCACATTGTTGAATATTAATAATAAATTTGTTTACTTCTGAGTCAAGCTGATCTTGCGATTTTATCGGAGTTTTAAGGTCGATAATATTATCTAGATCAAGAGCAAAACTGTCCCAATCTGTGGACTTATTAACCAAGGTTAAGTGGCTTTCTTTTAATAGGATTTTTTGACTTAGCATTAGTATAATCGGAGAATGGTGTAAACGGAGAAAAAACTCGAGTAAAACGCTCAAATTCAAGAAAATTTGTGATAGCCCTCTTAAATAACAACGGTAAGTATTGGTTTTTATCCAGTAGGTATCACAGTAACGCTTTGCCTCAACATTCATTACGCGCAAAGCCAACGAGGGGAATCCCCTTTTTTTTTTTTTTTTTTTGGTGGAAATCATCAAATAACTTCTCCCGCTCTGGGCGGAGCGAGAGGGGGGAGTGTCAGACTTTTACTGACTAAAACCCACCGTGTTCCTTCAGATGCCTGTGTGCCAGAGTCACGATATCCCTTTCGGACAGGCTCGTAACCCTGGCAGGCATTGGCCCTTTCGGACCCCGTCAATTGGTGCTGATGTCTCTTTGAGGCGCGCGTGGAACACAACGCGCCGTCGACCCGGGCCTGGTCCTTATCGGACGGCGAGCTTCCCATCGCTCACCGTCCGCAAGCCCGCGCCTACGGTGGCCGGGAATCGGCCTGCGATTCCCGACGCCCAGGGCGTCTCCTGCGGCGACTTAGGGCGGAAGGGCGGGCACCCTGCCTCACCCTCATGCGCTCCGCCTCCTCCTTCGCGAGCATTACTGTTTCGCAGAAGGAGGTGACGGCCTCCCATGCACTCTCGCTCCGAACCATGGCCTGAACCAGGGCCGGACGCGAGAGATCGTCGCCGCCGATCGCCTCCGTGAGGACACGGCGGTGCTCCGCCCAAGCAGGGCAGACCTCCACCGTATGCTCCACCGTGTCCTCCGGGCGATCCACACAGTGGTGACACCCGGGCGTTTCCTCCCGCTTTATCCTGAACAGGAACCTCCCGAAACAGACGTGTCCGGTGAGGACCTGCGTCAGGCGGAAGGTGAGGACGCCGTAGCGCCTCTCTAGCCACTCCTCAAAGAGGGGACTTACCGCCGCAATTGTGGCGTGCCCAGCACTGGGTTGCGACAATCGCACTTTCCATGTCGCCATGAGATCCTGCCGGAGCTCCGTCCGCTGTGCCGCGATTTGTTGCGGCAGCGGAGTTTCACCCCGGCGTTTCGCCTCTTCGCGCCACACCCACATGTGCGCGAGGACTTTCGCCTCCAGATCCCATGGCGGCAGTCCGGCAAGGAGGCTCGCCGCCTCACGGGAGACCGTGCGGTAACCCCGTACCAGCCTGATGGCCATGACCCTTTGGGACGCGTTCAACCGCTGGGCTGGTCGCAGCCTCAGTGAACGCGCCCACACCGGTGCCCCGTAAAGGGCCATGGACCGCACGATCCCCGCGTAGAGCCTCCGGCAGGAGGCGTTTGGACCCCCCAGATTGGGCAGGAGCCGCTTCAAGGCAGCCCCGGCCCGCTCCAGTCTGGGAGCCAAACGTCGGAAGTGCTCGACGAAGTTCCACCGGCTGTCGAGGACGAGTCCCAGGTACTTCATCGTCACCTCGACGCCGATGTGAACCCCTCCCGCCGTTATCTGGGAACCCGACAGTGGCGCGTTCCGAGGACCATAAAAACACATGGCCTCGGACTTGTGCAATGCCACCTCGAGTCCCAATTGCCGGATCCTATCGACGATTGTCGCAACCCCACGTTCCGCCAGTTCGGCCGCCGCCTGATGTGAACTCCCCTGTGCCAGGACCAGCGTGTCGTCAGCGTAGCAGACTACGCTGACGCCACTGGGGAGGTCAGCGCGCAGCACCCAGTCGTACCCGATGTCCCACAGATGCGGCCCCAGAACCGATCCCTGTGGGACACCGCACGACATCTCTCGCCGGTTCCACTTTCCTTGGTGACCGGGGTAGATGACGGCCCTGTCCGTCAAATAGGCCTCGACCACGCGACAGAGGTAGGTCGGCATCCGGTGATACCGAAGTGCCTCCCTGATGCAGCTCCAGGGCAGGGTGTTAAACGCATTGGCGATGTCAAGAGACACTGCCAAGACGACCCCACCCCGGGCCACAGCATCCCCCGTCGTGAGGGCTCGAACGCGCATGATGGCATCCACCGTAGAGCGCCCCTTGCGGAAACCAAACTGGCTCTCCGCCAAATCCGGCCCCACCCGTACCAGCCGCCCGACAAGGCGGTCTGCAATGACTCTTTCAAAGAGCTTGCCCACCTCGTCGAGCAGCACGATGGGCCGGTAAGCGGACGGAGAGTCCGCTGGGCGCCCCGGCTTCTTAATGAGGACCAGTTTCCCCGTCTTCCAACGAAGTGGGTACTGGCCCCTCTCCATGCATGCGCTTAGGAGCCCCCTTAGTCGAGGCCCGAGAGCCTCTGAGGCCAGAACCCAGGCTTTTCCAGGCAAGCCGTCGGGTCCTGGGGCGGTATTCTTGGCATTCAGCCTACGTACCGCCACTCTCAAATCTACCTCGGTCACCTCCGAAGCATCGTCGTCGTCGTCGGCGGTGTGGTCCGCATTGGGCACCGCAGGAGGCGGAGCCATGGGCGGGGGAGTATGTTCCCCTCGCGAAGGGAACAGAGCGCTCACCACGTCCTCCACGAGCTGGGGCCGGAGACTCTGCGTCAGCGGGGGAGCCCATGGGCGGAGTTTATCCCGCAACATATTATAGGGGCGTCCCCACGGGTCTCCGTCGATGATCTCCAGCGACTGCTCGCGGGAGAGTCCTCTGGCCCGCTGGATCTCCTCTTGGAGGGCGTTCTTCGCCGCTCTGTAACCCTCGTACAGCTCCGCCTGAATGGCTACCGTATCCGGAGGGCGGATACGGAGCCTGCGGTGCCTGGCATACCGGCGTCGCGCAGCAACGCACGCCTCGCGTAAAGCGGTCAGCTCGCGCGACCACCAGCACACCTGGCGCCGGGCACGTCCGGGCTGGACCCGGGGCATTGCCACGTCACAAATGTTGGACATGGCCTCCCGGAACCACTCCACCTCGTCGTTAATGTCGGCAGGCCTGTCCGATGATGACACCCAGGCCTGCACGATCGAGGCTTCCAGGAGGAGCTCCTGGTCCAGCTGCTTCAGCGCCCACCGCGGACCACTCGGGGCCTGTCGGACCGGCGCGCTCGAGGTCGGGGCGGAGACGTCAAACCGGATGTACCGGTGATCGGAGTATGTCTCCACCCTCTCCATGACGCGCCAGTCGATGACACGCGGCGACAGAGCGGGGCTGGCGAACGAGATGTCCACCACTGATTCACCCCGCATCCGCACACACGTGGGGAACGTCTGCAATCCCCTTCTAAGTACATACATAAAAAACGGTCAAGAGCGAGTCGGACTCGCGCACCGAGGGTTCCGAACGTATATGTGAGGTTGATGATTTCTAAAAACTGTGCTATTTAGAGACATCGTTTTATTTTTCCTGTAATCTTTACATATACTTCTATGACATGGAATAATTTCAGATTTTTATCTATGCAAACTTCGGAGATAAGGGCGAACGGTATTTTTTTTTACATTTTTCATCAAAAGTTGGAACCTATGCTGCCTAAAAAAAAACAAAAAAATGTTTGAGAATGTGCAAACAACGCTCTTTCATGAAACCCAACATGCCCTAGTAGCCCCACTTCAAATTTTTGAGACCCCCTTTCAGTCCGTTTTGCAAAAAAGATATATTTTGTTTTATTTATTACTTGTTTGCAAAATAGTTGGGCAAATGATATCTAAAACTATTCTAAATTTCAAGTTGATAGCATTAGTAGTTCTTGAGATATCCAAGTGTGATAGACAAACAGACTTAGTCTCACCATAAGGGTTCCTTTTTACCATTTTGGTACGGAACCCTAATAACACATCATTCTTAAAATAAGAGTGAATAGACCTACATCTTGGTGCGCTCGTTACATAGTAGACCTCCAGTAGACCTCCAGTACTAAGTCAATTGGTTTAAGATACCTTACAATATCGGTCTTTTTCAGTTTTGGGCTACAGAGGCAAAGTACTATATTCCGCCCCAATGCAGTATATGTATATATAAATTCTAATAGGTACCTACTTAACTATGTAAGTAAGTAGCTTAGTACCCAGAATCAAAATCATCATCATGATCATTTCAGCCGAAAGACGTCCACTGCTGGACATAGGCTGCTGGAATAAACTGACATATATATAGGCCTCCCCCAAGGGTGCGGCAGGTGTTGCCATAATCGCCACGCTTGGCAGGCGAGTTGGCGATTGCAGTATGGTGTTAAAATGCATAGACAACGCTGCTGCCCATTCTCTAGAAGTCCCTTCGTCGCCTTTTAGTCGTAAAAGGCCCAATGAATATTTTGATTCAAAATATTCATTGGAAAATATGAACAATTCGCCAAATATGGGCTTACGGGACCAGCAAAAACGGGGAATTTCGTAACATAAAAATACTTTTTACAAAAAAAATATAACCCACTTCCAAATGGCCTTTCTTAAGGTTATTTTACACTTTGTAGTGTTTTTTTTGGAAGTCGATTACATTTTTTTTGTAAAAAGTTTATTTTTATTTTTCGATTTTTAGTGAGTCAGCTTGCAATAAATTTATCTAAGTTATAATAGCCTAATGTCAACTGATCATCACCTTTTACAAAATATTGCTTTTCCCGATACATGGGCGTTTATAGTTGAGGAGTTCTCCTGGCAAGAACCAGGAGAACTGGAAAAGATGGTGACTTCACCATATGCATTGTGACGAGCATAAATTGCTTAGCAACCATATTAAAGTGTCTAATCGAAACGCAACAGTGAAATACTTATTAAGTAGTTCCGGTGGCCATCTGTGGTCTTCATCATCCACTCCGTTCCACTCCGTTCCACTTCGTTCAAATAGTACTTTCCGAGTGCAAATGCATGAGTTACTATAAAAAATACTGAAATTGATGTGTGCCTATAAAATTTGAGGATTGCCCTCGACTTCCATGGGATCTCATTAGATTCTGACTTGGTGACAATGGGACCACCTCGGGAGCATACCCTTTCAAACAAAAAAAATATTTTCTAAATCGGTCTACAATTCACGGAGCAATCGGTGAACAAACATTTAAAAAAAAAACATACAGCCGAACATATAACCTCCTCCTTTTTTGGAAGTCGGTTAAAAATGACAATTGATCGCAATGGGATTCATTTTGACAGTTCACCCACATTGGGTACGTTATTGAGCAGACGTATTTTTCACACTTATGAAGCAATGGATTTGCAATATCCTACAAAACCCTCGACGTGTGATTGAAACTGGAGTACCGGTTGCAAACGTAAAAAACAACTCGGTTGTTTTAGAATTTTTTTAATTGCCTTATCCAAGAGCCTATGGTTCGGATTTGTCAATTCATTAGGCAACATTTTTGAAAATAAAAGCAATTTCCTTTGCGATTTCCTTTTCTTTTAACTGGTCATACATTTTTGAAGATCGGAATTGTAACAATACACAAGTATTATTGTAATTTTTCAAAGTAAATCAATATAGTAGATAGATATTGAATATAAATGGTGTGGAAATCCGTTCCTTGCGAAGAATGTGTGGCGTGACTATGAATGATAGGCTAAAAACTGATGTGATAAGACAACGGTGCAGTTTAAAAGAAGATGTAGTGATAAAAATGTAAAAGAGTTCTAAGAGTTTAATTAGATGGTTTGGTCATGTGGAGATGATGAATAAAAGGGCGACTAACAAAAGGTTTTACAAGGCAGAGTTGAGTGGAAACGTCGCGCGCTGGCGCCGGGAAGGACGCGCTAGGCCGACATAAAGTGATCTAATTGTTGATGTTCTTCAGAACACCTGACCTAGGTGAGTAGTACTCGCAACCGACGTGCATGTATGACCAGATGAAGCAAAAGGAGTATGTAAGGAGCGTAGCAGGTGGCGGTCTATAGTTTCTGCCCACCCCCATGGGAAGATGGCGTGATTTTATGTTTATGGATACCTACATTAACGCGTTAATCCTCCGACCAGACGGGTGTTGTGTCTGGTGGGCAACTGCCCAACGGTTGATGTCGGGACGTTGTATATATGCTATTTGCGCGGTAAACTCTGCTTGCGCGATGCAGGATTTGCGTGACGTCAGTGTGACGCGTAGTTCGCATGTGGTGATGTTGATGCTGCTACATCACTTCTATGTTCGGTAAAATCTTGCTGAGTTTAGGGTCCTGGGTTTGATCCTCAGTTTGGGTAAAGAATTCATCAATAAATATAGTCTGGGGCTATGCCCGGTTGATAGCAAAAGGTTCACCCCTTATTATATGGGACTTCAACAAAAATTAATCTGTTTTACCAACCATGTTGGGGTCAGCTTCCAGTCTAACCAGACTCAGCTAAACACCAGTATTTTACATGGAGCGACTGCCTATCTGACATGCACAACCCAGTAACTGGGTAACACGATATCCCTTGGTAAGACTGGTAATCAGACTTTAGGGTTTCTGACTACTCGTAACAACTGTCAAAGATCCACGAATGACAGCCGAGGCCAACGGTTTAACGTGCTTTCCGAGGCACGGAGAGGTCTTGATGTGATTGGTGGTCACCCATCCATGGATCAACCGCGGCAAGCGTAACTTAACCTGATGGATCAAGCCGTGCGGCTGCTATTATTTATCCACGTGCCTATTATATGTATAATAATTAATTTCAACATAAATGATGTAACCAATACTATGTAACAATATTTTGATTTAAAAAAGTGTCCGTGGAGATTCTTGCCCGTTCTTCTCCATAGGAACCTACTACGCTTTGGAATGGGCAACTAGCTTCATCTCTCTGACTGACCGATCCCTTGACAATTGAAAAGTGCCTGTAATAGATTTATTTGAAATAAATTCTTTGAGTTTGAGTTTGTGTTGTATTGTGTGTTGTTGTGATGTGTATTGTTGTTGTTGTACTCATACTCAAAACTTTCCTCACGACATTTTCCTCATGACTTCAACATAACTGGTAAAATGTACACAATGCCTTAGCTTCGCGCCACTTCAAGTAACCACGTTATGACTTTATATCCTTGATTTCGCGCGTGTACGCAAATCATATATTATGATTCTGCCAAAGCGTCCATTTTAGGCCCTCTGGTCATCAATTATTTATTCTTAACTGAAAAATAGGAATTGAATCCGACTTATAATTTTAAATTGTTCAAAGTCAACTTTATTGATTATACTTTACCTTAATTCCTAATCAAGTTCTAAGTTATGGTGTTCTCTTACCGGCAGTCAACCAAGTAAATATACTAGTTTTTCTCTTTTCATTTAGGCCAACTCACCTGGGGGCCTAAAATGGACGCTTTGGCAGAATCATAATACCATATGATCTGCGTACAATTCATACATCCCGCAATTCATCTCTTTGACAGCTGCTATTTGACATTAGACTTTACTATAGCAATTCATAATTTGTGGACCATTTTACGAAACTCCATACAAAACTGCCAAACAGATGAATTGCGGGATATGAATTGTACGCAGATCATATTATGATTCTGCAAATGCGCCCATTTTAGGCCCCCTGTGATCGGCACTCAACCAAGTTATATAGTTGAGTTCTGCACAAATGGTGTAAGATATCCTTCGAATTTGGTGTGGGACCAGTCAAAAAGGGCTGCTTCCGGGTTTATTTAGTTTATAATATAAAACATTTATTTTCTCTACACAAGTAATCTACTTAAAGCTAATATTTGACAATAATCTTCGGACAAGGTGCTAACTTTGTGACAGACTGATGGTGCCTGAAGTAGGTTTATATAAAAACCTGTATCACCCGGTCACCAGAGCCCTCCCGCGGCTAGATTCCTATGATTTGATCAGCACTATCCGATGTACTTTAAGTTTTCTCGTAATCTCTTTTCATTTAGACCAAATCACCTGTACTACAACTGTTTTGATTATATTTAATTTCAGCTTATTATACAATATTACTTTTAGTACTTATATGCGAAATCCGAAACACGTGTCTAGTATTTTCATGTAAAGAATCTATGTACAACATTTCAAAACTGTATCATGAAAAATCACAAAGTTATAAGGTTGTTAAGTTACCGGGTTGTCCGCACAAAAACATGCTACGTCTTGCGCTCATTGTTAATAATTTGGCAGTAGGTTCCGAATCGTATGGCGATTGTATTGTAAGTAATTAAATGGTGATAACATTTTCCATCACACTTAAATATTTTTGGGACAAAGTATAAAATGGTGTAAACATTATTGAAATCGATTCAGTTCCGATTCTGATTCTGATTCTGAACAAACTATATTCAGGTTTCGCATGTACTAAAATAATGTTGTATATACTTTGATGCGATACAATTTATAAATATTAATAAATTGTTATACGTGTTAAAGTGGTGAATTTTCATTTTTATTTCGCTACAATAGGTAAGTAGATATTTCTGTAAAACTCTTGGGTGTAAACGAACTTAATAATTTTTCACAAACTAACTCCGGACTGCTGTCGGCGTCCCGTCGTACCAGACACATATTGAGACCCGCCTCAATCAAACATAACAACTCATCAGATAACAAAATCACAAACCCTATTTATTTCACAATTTTTATGACACCGTGGAAAGTAACAGTTTTTGGGTGACGGTAAGTAGGGAAATAAGAATTGAAGTTTAGATGTGGTTAAGTATTTTTTAGTACACAGGGTCAAATTCATCATCTTCATCATCATCTCAGCCAAAAGACGTCCACTGCTGGACATAGGCCTCCCCCAAAAAGGGGGAGGATTTGCCATAATCGCCACGCTTGGCAGGCGGGTTGGCGATCGCAGTATGGGTTTAAAAACGCATAGAGAACGCTGCTGCCCATTCTCTAGTAAATCCCTTAGTCGCCTTTTACGACACGCATGGGAAAAAATGGGAGGGTCAAATTGAATGAATAGAATAGTATTGAATAGACGAAAGTCTAACCAATAATGGCAAATCCATTATTACAGAGCAATTCAGGAAAATAAAATTTCCGATAAAAACTCAGTCACACTGTAGTACGTCTTATCCATTAAAAAAAAAACCGGTCAAGAGCGAGTCGGACTCACGCACCGAGGGTTCCGTACGTATATAATATGATGTTGATGATTTCTGAAAAACTGTGCTATTTAGAGACATCGTTTTATTTTTTCTGTAATCTTTACATAAATTTCTATCACATAGAATAATTTCAGATTTTTATCTATGCAAACTTCGGAGATACCCTTCTGTTGCTGAGTCTTTGCTTAAGGAAAATGTTAATGTTTGCGAGTCGGAATTTCATTTTGAACATATTACCTGTAGAGATATAATTAAAACCTTTCACACTTTAAATGTAAAAAAGACTGCAGATCTGTGGGGTAATTCTGTAGAAGTTGCTAAGTCTATTATAGACATTGTAGCACCTACTTTAGCTCTTATCTTTAATAATTGTATTGACTGTGGGGAGTTTCCTGACCTTATGAAAAACAGTAAAATAATACCGTTGTTTAAATCAGGTAGTACATCAGACCCCTCAAATTATAGACCTATTTCAGTACTACCTACCTTTAGTAAAATTTTTGAGAAATTAATTTTAGACCAATTGCAAAGATTTTTTAATAAACATAAATTACTACATAGCAAACAGTTCGGTTTTACAAGGGGCCGTTCGACTACTGATGCCGGTGTTGAACTGTTAGGACATATTTATAATGCATGGGAAGATAAATGCGATGCCTTGGGCATTTTTTGTGATTTGTCCAAGGCATTCGATTGCGTTTTTCATGAAACGTTAATCAGGAAACTCCGCCACTACGGGATCCGGAACACCGCTCTGGATCTTCTTATTTCATACTTGAGTAATAGGATTCAGAGCGTTGACGTCAATGGGAAAAGATCTCCCGGATCTATAGTAAGAATGGGAGTCCCACAGGGCTCAATTCTTGGTCCTTTCTTGTTTCTTATTTATATTAATGACTTGCCTTACCTCATAAAGGATAATCATGATATAGTGTTGTTTGCTGATGACACTTCACTTTTGTTTAAACTTAAACGTCAGCAGCTGGTTACTGACGATGTAAATAGCGCGATCTCAAAAGTAGTTCACTGGTTTAATGTTAATAATTTACTTTTAAATGAAAAAAAAACCAAATGCATTAAGTTTACGCTACCTCACGTTAGGCAGGTGAAATCTAATGTGTTAATAAAGGGCGAAGAATTGAATCCTGAAGATAGCACTGTATTCTTGGGCTTGACTTTGGATGCTAAGCTTCAGTGGGGCCCACATGTAGATAAACTGTCAAAAAAGCTGAGCTCCGCAGCATATGCTGTTAGAAAAATTCGTAATTTAACTGACATAGAGACAGCCCGTTTAGTGTACTTTAGCTATTTTCATAGTGTAATGTCGTACGGTATTCTGTTATGGGGAAATGCTGCCGACATTCAGACTATCTTTGTTTTGCAGAAAAGAGCTGTTCGATCAATTTATAAATTAAGTCCAAGACACTCTCTCAGAGAGAAATTTAAGGAGATTAATGTAATGACTGTGCCTTCTCAGTATATTTTTGAAAATCTATTATATGCCCATAAAAATATAAAATTATTTAAAAAATACAGTGATATCCATAATATAAATACTAGGAACAAACACAAATTTGTTGTACCTACAACAAGGCTCAAGAAAATAGGTGGCTCGTTTCGATGTCAATGTATACGCTTTTATAATAAACTTCCAAGCCACGTTCAAGATCTAAGCCTTAATAAATTCAAATCATTCATTAAACGTAAGTTGTGCCAGAAAGCCTTTTATACTGTTAAAGATTATATTGAGGACAAAAAGGCTTGGGATTGAGCTGCTCCAATTTTTGTACATATTGAGGTAGTTTATTTTTATTGTTTTTTTTTTTTTGTTTTTGCTAACTTTATTATTTTATAAACAGTGACATTTAATTATTATTTTATACACAATGACAGGAATATTTACTTGTAAAGTATTATATTATTTTAATTATTGTGAATGTGAAGACTATGTGGGTTATTGCATAATATTTTTTTTTCCCTTTCTTTTATTCTCAGTTAGTGTTAATCATGGTCTGGCAGTTTGAGTCATATAAGTGGCCTACCCAAATGGCCTTTCTTTGGTATTGATAGTCGCATCGTTGAGCTCCTTATATTCTGAGTAGAGCTGCACGATTACTGACAAATGCGTGCACTGACTGGTCAGGTCCACTCAACCTGTGTGGTTCTTTCCTCAAAAGACCATTTCAGACACCAATCTACATGGTCTTCACATGATCTGACCAAGATTATGTCTGGACTTTAAAAGAGACTATGACCTCTGAGTTTGTTTCGGCCTTTCTTCTCAGAGTAGTCAGATAGGAAACGCCGACCTCATCTAGTTTTTAAAATATGATTGACGTGTAAAAGTGTTTGTACAAACCTACTTACAGAAATAAAATCATTTATCATTTATCATTTATCGATAAGGGGGGGGGGGGGGAACGGTATTTTTGTTTACATTTTGCAAAAAAAAACGGAAAATATGCTGCCTTAAAAAATAAAAAAAACGTTTGAGAATGTGCAAACAGCGTTCTTTCATATGATACCCCACATGCCCTAGTAGCCCTACTTCAAAATTTTAATACCCCCCTTTCAGTCCGTTTTGCAAGAAAGGTATATTTTTTTTAAATTTCTTTCTTGTTTTGAAATTAGTTGGACAATCTAAAACTATTCTAAATTTCAAGTTGATAGTATTAGTAGTTCTTGAGATATCCAGGTGTGACAGACAGACAGACAGAGAGACAGACAGACATAGTCTCACCATAAGGGTTCCTTTTTACCATTTTGGTACGGAACCCTAATTACGTAGTCTACTCTTAAACTGCACTGTTGTTAAGTATCTCCATGAACTAGCGATGCTCTGCAATCATGATGGGTATCAATATCACGGTAAAACAAAAACATACTGATTTTCTAAAGTCATACGTCAAGTAAATAAAATAAAAAAGAAGACATGAGGTCAACGACCCCATGTTTTTATATAAAATCATATTTTCATTCTGAGGAGTTTTCCTAGCTAATCTAATGTTACCGTGTAGGTGACCTCATAATTGCTTACTACTTTTAACAACAATTCACTAAGGTTGAAAGTATATTTATACAAATGGTAGCCATACACGTTATGATATTACTTGCGCAAAGTTTTTCAAACTCAAACTCCCACCCCCTTATTACAAAACAAGGTTTGTCTTCAGACCCAGGTTTAAAACATGGAGCCATTATAGAATTTCGAACTTTATTCCGACTATGGTAAAGTTCCTAAACACAAAACTGAGAAACTAAGTTTTCAGTTTTGTATAAAGAACGGTATTTCAATCACTTTTACGTTCCTATTACAAAAACTGGCTCCATGGTTTAAGCCATGTCAAAATATAAATCTTGTTTTGTAATAAGGCGGAAAGAATTTATTTCAATTAAACCATTTACAGGTACTTTTGAATTGTCAAGGAGTCAGTCAGTTAGAAATAAGAAGCTAGTTGCCAATGATGTTATATTAAACAGATATGTTGTGAGCACGCAATCGTGCAGGCTCGACAACGTCCTAATTGCTAGTTGCCCATTCCAAAGAGTAGTAGAAGAACGGGCAAGAAACTTCACGGATTCTTTACAATTGACGATTGATCTTTTAAGTTTGACGGCACGGTTGGCGCAGTTAGTTAAGCGATTGACTGCTGCGCTGCGTGTCGCGGGTTCGATTCCCGCACGGAACAAATATTTGTATGACCTACAAGTAGTTGTTTCGGGTCTGGCTGTTTGTGTATGTGAATTTAAATGTTTGTAAACGCACCCACGATACAGGAGAAATTCCTAGTGTGGGGCAAAGTTTAAAAAAATAATAATAATAATATATATATTAGTACAAAATATTGGTAACATTATTCATGTTGAAATTATACATATGAGAACGATGCAAAACGTTAGAAGCGTCCGTGATACAAATAAAAATAAATATATATATTCAAAACTAAAATAAAAGAGATTCAGTTTATACAATGAAAATATAGTCTTACAATCTTAATAATTAGTTAATCAATTAGTTGTGGTTGTGACTTGTGGAGCTGTTTAGACTTGCACAATTATGTAACATTAACGTTTGTGGGATGAATTAGCACAAGTATCCGAGCCCTTCGGTGTCACGGAGACTTGTATAAGTAAGCCAGTTTAGGCTCATGTATATCGTAACGTGTATCATAAATCAATCAATCAATCAACTCAGCCTATAGCAGTCCACTGCTGAACATAAGGCTATCCCAGGCTGCGCCACAACACCCTGTCCTCCGCCTTCCGCATCCAGTCTGTCCCAGCCACCTTTTTAAGGTCGTACGTGGTTGGAACGTGTATGGCTCCATTATTTTCAATAGGTACTGGTGCTATTTTAAACTTGTGCAATTATATCGTAACGTGTATAGCTACCATTTCATAGACAAGACAGTATGCGTAAGTGTCATTCAGGCCTTAGAGTGGTAAAAAAATCCTGCCAGGGTTGCAATTTGTCCGACAGGGATATCGTGGCGCTGGCACACAGGCAGCTGAAGGAACACGGGTGGGTTTTAGTCAGTAAAAGTCTGACACGCCCTCCCGCTCCACCCAGAGCGGGAGAAGTTATTTGATAATTTCCCACCCACAAAAAAAAGGGTGTTCAAGGAATAACGAGCTCGACTATACAAGTCATATTCGTTTTAGGAACTCGTGAGGAGGTCCTGGGTTCGATTCCCAGGTCGGGCAAGGTGTTATTTGGTTTTTCCATTAGGAATTTCTCAGTAACAGCCTGAAGTCTGGATTGTGCCTGGGCAATGGCAGTAGGCTCGCCCCCTATTACATGGGACTTAAACATATCTGGGGAAATGTGTGTGTGTGCTATAGGTACATCTCTGCCAAACCATTCGGGGATTACAGGCGTGATGTTATGTTTTGTGTTTAAGGAAAAATCATTACCCTCCTTTTGGGTCCCGCCGCAATCGGTTAGAAAACCATCACAAAAGGGGCTTTTTTTAAGGTAGTTTTATAACTATTTAAGATTGAAAACAACGCTCAAATTCTTCCTTGACAGTAGGTTTATATCCGAATAAATAATGAAAGCAATGGATGATACCATTCAAAGGGTTCACAACAAAGACATCTAGCAAATTGCAGTCATTGAAAACATTTAAGGAGTTCAACAAAATAAACGCCCAAGGAAATGCAACTTTGATCCATTCTCTCAAAGTCCAAATTGGTTCTTCTTTTCGTTCCTGAAAACGAAAGTGTCGTTAAAGTTTTAATATTTTCTACGGACACTGAAATTTCCACCTAGTGCGTAACACAATAGGGTTTAAAGTTAATTGTGTAAAAGCTATTAAAGGACGTTTTGATACAGTATGATGTTATTCCACATTACTATAAGTTTACGATATGAAATGTGGCGATGAAGATATTTCGCTTTAAAGCCTTAAAAGGATAAATGATTTGATATGAGGTATTCGGGTCATAGGTAATAGTTCTGTTCGGGTAATACTCGTGTCAACATAGATGCAACCTTTATTATCTATAAAATAATCTAAAAATAAACAAGCCTTTTATTTCATGCATTAAAAAATAATTATGTTCTTTTGTTTTTTCTAACATTTTGTTTTTAACATGTATGTATTTTAATTGATTAACAAAAGAAATTGTTAAGCATTAGTTATTTTTATAATTTCATAATAAGTAATTAATTAATAATTTCCATAGCATCTTTTCATTTTTGTATTTAGTTTCTTAGAGTAGTTAAAAACTTAACCTTTATTATCTAATTATCTAATAATCATAGGACACTTTGAAGGCCATAAGTTGTCTCAAACTTTTAAAGACTGGGAAGTGGCGAAGGATGATCTTTGGGCTAATCTATACCCATACCTCAGAAGGAAAAAAACGAAACCCTTATACGATCAGTTCGTTGTCCGTGTGTCTGTCAGTCTGTCAAGACACTTTTTCTCAGGAACGCTTGGAGACTTAGTAGGCAATAACATGTTAGCTAAAAGTACGAATTTAGACATCTAATAAGAAAAAATATTAACTGTTCCAAATTTTACCTATAAGTAATATTTTAATTAACTTTGTGAGCTTGGTTGGTAACTTGTGCATGCTGTGGTCTCCTTTATGTGAAGGATAACATTTTCTTAAGGGGGAGATTTCTGAAAACGGTCAAAAATGTGTTTTTTTAAAGCAGTGTATCTCTTAAACCGTAAATAATTTTTCAAAAACATATTAGTATGATATTTTCAAGTCTTTTGTGCATACGGTAATGGAACTCAAAACATAATTTATTACATCAAAATAATCTTCAAAGACAACTCTTAATTATTTTTAAAAGCTGTTTATCACTTAGTTAACAGTTCTAATTATAACTAAAAGATATACCATAAAATTGCAAATGCCAAACTGCATCCGGTGATGGAATAATTTTTATTAATTAGTTAATTTATAATTTTATACGATTTTATTTGCATTTTTACGCCGTATGTTGTGTCATCGCGCATCTCTTTCTTTTGTATACAATCTGACAGTGACAGCGGTTTACCTGTTGTCGGCGTCTTAATAATGCCCTTTATTGCTGTGTCATGTATTGTGTACATCTTTTAAAGATCCTATATAAATAAATAAAATATATCAACCCGAAAAGATGCAAAGAAAAACTTGATTCCGTGTTTCCGAAAACGATGAAGTTTCGGGCAAAAGCTTGTCATCAAAGAAATTACTTCCCTAATAACAAAAACAAACATCTACCCATAGTAGGGGTGCCAGGACGACACCTGTACTACGCATGCGCGGTCCACGAGGCTGTGTGAAAACATCCCTTTGTCCATAAGGGTGGAATCCACACCAGCGCGCCATCGTCTCCTCGAAAATTGTTTCACAGAAGATACGAAGTTAAAAATTTAACTGTAAGTTTTTCACTCATTATTTCATTTAGAATATAAAGAAAAAAAACATATAGAGAAAAAGGTGGTTTTTCAAGATATTTTTCTGTGTTGTTATTTTGTGGGAAAATTCAATTGTTATTGGAAAAACG
The DNA here is from genome assembly GCA_948098905.1 of Tiliacea aurago. NCBI lineage: Eukaryota > Metazoa > Arthropoda > Insecta > Lepidoptera > Noctuidae > Tiliacea > Tiliacea aurago. Next base: position 3,278,891 of record OX402601.1, read on the forward strand.
TGTCTTTTGTTTTTCGCGCAAATGAACTGTTGCATTGATTTGTTTCTCTCGCGGTTTGATGAACTTTGACGAAGGTGATTCATGTATTACGCTTTTGAATAGAATATTGATGAGTTGTATTATGTTTTCCGTTGGTTTCAGTGATGAAATGTTTTTATTTAAAAGTAAGGCGTAGATGAGGAAGCTTCTTGCTGGAACTTTCCACTTTTAAGAATCTTTGAAGGTTTAAAATTATGTTTTCAATATTTCATTTGTTTTGATGGTGGAATGTCTCTTCTAAACATAACCTCCTCCTTTTTGGAAGTCGTTTAACTAGAGGAATCCGTGGAGGGAAAGTTTTCGATGGAATTTTCCACTTAAGTCACGAGTGACATTTTTTTAGACTTACTTTGACGTGTTTATAAACACGACAGGACTTTACCGTTTCAAACTCAAACTCAAATACTTTATTGCTTTTGTTGGAAAGTATGTAAAATACTAGCAAGTAACTGTAGTAGTATTAGTATGTAAGTGTGTATTATAAAGTACTAGCTTCTGTCCGAGAGTTCGTCCGCGTGAAATTTATTGTTTATTTAAAATATATCGTATGAAACTCGGCAATATACTGTAGTTTCTCAGTAGTGAAATATTTTTTGGAATCGCATTGAAGATTACCACAACATAAGTCCAAACTCACATAGTTACCTCTTTATAATAAAGGGGAAGAAAGAAAGAAAGTAAGAAAATATTAATAAAATAAAATATTAGTAAAAATAATTTGCGGTAACAAAGAAAAAAAAACACAAACACGAAAGAACAAGTTGAGGGAATATACGCACGCAAAACGGCAATCGCTCAGCAAAAATGGGACCCTATGCGAGGCAGAGCCCCAGCGCTGGTTTTCAGCGACAGCCGTTTCAAGGGTTCCGTACCCAAAGGGTAAAACAGGAACCCTATTACTAAGGCTCCGCCGTCTGTCTGTCTGTCTATCTGTCTGTCTGTCTGTCTCTCTGTCCGCCTGTCACCAGGCTGTATCTCGTGAACCGTGATAGTTAGACAGTTGAAATTTTCACAGATGATGTATTTCTGTTGCCGCTATTTTCACAGATGATGTATTTCTGTTGCCGCTATAACAACAAATACTAAAAAATAGAATAAAATAAATATTTAAGGGGCAAAAAAACGAGCAAAAAAATCACGTTTATTGTATGGAAGCCATATAATAAACGTGATTTTGTTACTCGTTTTTGCTCGATATTGATAACGGCAACAAGTAGACGATTGAAATATTTAAGGGGGGCTCCCATACAACAACGTGATTTTTTTGCCGTTTTTATAGATAATGGTACGACGGAACTCTTCGTGGCGAGTCCGCCCCCACTTGGCCTTTTTTTTTAATAATTGTAATATACCTAATAATCATACTTTTTTTAAACTAAATAAAAAGGCATAAGTATCTCGAGTTTATATCGTTTATTTAATTCTCTCTAAGTATTCATTTGTTATTTATGTTAGCCTTTAAGTTTATTTTTAACCGACTTCACAAAAAGGAGGAGGTTCTCAAGTCGTGTGTATTTTTTTTTTTTTTTTTTTTATGTTTGTTACCTCAGAACTCCGTCGTTTATAAACCGATTTGGAAAATTCTTTTTTTAATTGAAAGGATATACTTTGTTTGAACCTCTTTGGGGGTGTAAAGGGGGAATAGATACAGTTTGAATGAAAAAATCTTCTTTCATTGATCACATCATCATCATTTCAGCCGAAAGACGTCCACTGCTGGACATAGGCCTCTCCCAAACTCCCTCTTCTTTCGTTGATCTATTAACTTGAAACTTAGTCTGAATTCTTCATCATCAGTCTCCTGCCCCAATCCCAATTTATTCGACGTAACATGTCGAATTACACTATAGAATTAATACATACAAAAGGAAACAGTGACTGACTTACTGACTGATCTATCAATACAAAATTCAAATCATTGAATGGATTGGGTTAAAATTTGACACACAGATAGTTATTATGACGTAGGTAACCGCTGAAAGCAGAATTTTGAAAATTCTATTCCTAAAGGGGTGTAACGGGGTTTCACAACTTGTATGGAAAAACATTTGAATTGTAACAATTCGACAATTCGCACGGTTACCCGTGTCAACAAATAAATAAAAAGTGTGTCATGTTTTATAAAAAACAGCCTCTTCTGGGGGTGTGAAGAGGTAAATAGTCTACAAATCAATATGGTGTCATTTTCAAGGCTTTTTCAGGACGTTGTTCTCGTAAAGGTCAACAATTTTAAAATGTTACACTCGAAAAAAAATAATATGTCCTAATTTATTATTATTTTGTATTGGTCTAAATAACAAATCTATCTGTATAAATAAATGGAGAAACTGACCGACTGATTAACTGACGTATCAACGCACAACCCAAACTACTGGGAGCGACGTGAAATTTTGCACTAGGGGTCCTTTTATGTAGGGTAGGTACTTTTAATCCCGGTTCCCGTGAGATTTTTTCTGACATCTACGCGGGTGAATCCGCAGGCAAAAGCTAGTATTATATATGTTCAGGCATAACTTATTTGTTTATGAACTGATTTTTATAATTCTTTTATTTGGTAGAGGAAGCTTGCGCGGTCTCATAAACATTACAGATTTACAGCTAACTCTTCAATAATACGTATTTAATCCACTCGGTGTATGTTGATGATGTTATAAAACTTCCTGTTACTGTTGTTTTCATAGCAAGTATTATACGAATTGGTGTGGGGTAGGTACCACTAAAAAGTAATAAACAAAAACACTAAAAAGTACAAAATAACTTTAATTTTGGAAGCACATAACATAATCACGCCTTGTTTCCTCGAAGGGTTGGGCAGAGGTGTACCTGTAGTATACCCACATTTAATATTATATTTAATTTAATTTCGGAAGTCGGTGTCTTTGGTTTTGTATTTTCGTTTTTATGGCCACCATTCATTTATGTTCACCGATTTATCCTTTAATTGTGGACCGATTTTGAAAATCCTTTTTTTGTGTAAAAGGGTATGCTCCCGAGGTGGTCCCATTGTTACTAAGTCAGAATCTGATGAGGGGATCCCATAGAAATGGAGTGAAATCCTCAAATTTTATAGGCACACCTATAGTGATTTGGGTATTTTTTATAGTAACTCGTGCATTGCTCTCGGAAACCACCATTTGGTGAAGCGGAACTGATGATGAAGACCACAGATGGCCACCGGTACTACTTATTAATAAGTATTTCAAGGTTGCGATTCGATTAGACCCTTTAATATGGTTGTTAAGCAATTTTATGCTCGTCACAATGCATATGGCGAAGTGGAGCTCCAGAACTCCTCAACAATGAACGTCCCTGCATCGGAAAAAGCAATATTTTGTAAAAGGTGATGAGCAGTTGACATTAGGCTATTGTAACTTAGATAAATTACAAACTGACCCACTAAATGGCTACAAACTGGCTTCATTCATTCTTCTTTCTTTGTCCAGGCGGTCTTTCTTTGGAATGCGCTCCCTCTGAACATCAGGACGGCACCCAGCCGGTTATCATTTAAAGTGAAGGCACGTGAACATATTCGTCAGAAGTTGGCCGAAACATCTCAACGGTGATTTGCTGGAGTGGTTTTTTTCGCTACCGGTCGTTATTTCTCCTGACAAAGTTTATTTTGGTATATTAGTATGTATGTATCTATCTATGTATTTGTATTTATTTATGCTTGTATTTTATATGTAGTTATTTCCGAGCTATCTATCCCGTACGTTGCACCTGCCATGTTTTGTCTCTGCATCACCCTAAGGTTGACTGGTAGAAAATGCCTCAGGCATTAAGTCCGCCTTTGTACAGTGTATTTTTACAAGCACAGTATATTAATATTAAGATAACTACTTACTAGAAAATGTTATGTTATGATGTGGCTATTAATGTACCTAGTACGTGTATGTATTGAGAGAGAGAGATAAAATATGGTAAAAACTCTTCTTCAAGGAAAAGTTTGAACAAACAGTAGTGTTACGACAATGTCTTTTGCGATCACGTAAGTACCGTGTCAGTGCTTGACATAACACGACCACTCTTCCCCTCTTCTTCTTTGTAGGAGGGGTCAGATAATATAGAGCACTGACCGTACCTAATACCTACATAAAGTGAGTCCACACCCACGAAATTAAAATGTTCTTATTTTTTTTTTGCAATTTGCAGGTCGTTGTCAGGTTGTGTCTTGATCAAAATATGATTCGCGACTATCCTAACTTCCTAACTAATATTATAAATGACAAAGTAAGTCTGTTTGTTTGTTACCTTTTCACGACAAAACCACTGAACCGATCATCCTGAAATTTTGCATATACGTTGGCAGGTGTACTGAAACGGACATGGGTACCTGAAACCCGAAAAAAAGTACCGTTGCCGAGGAAAACAACAATAATGTTTTTATGAGAATAGATGGCGCCACGTGTCTTTCGAATCATTATTGAATTATAATATGGGACAAGCAGGGTACAACCCGAAATGATTGTCAAATTCTAAATGAACGCGAGCGAAGCCGCGAGCAAACGCTAGTCATTAATACATGAAAAAGTAATTCAATGGAACAAATCTAACTTAAAGAGATGTATTAATGATTCTAATTCTGTAAAATCAAAAACAAGCTGTATAAGTTGGCTAAAGGTCTCCGGTTATTTTATTGAATACTCATAACATAACAGTCAGGGTACAGAAGGGGTGACTTCGTAAGGCTTTAGTTGAGGAAATCCTGACGTTATCAAAGCAAGAAATTGTTACATGTTTGGAATATATCATGAGTCATGACCAGGGGGCCTAAAATGGACGCTTTGGCAGAATCATAATATGATCTGCGTACAATTCATCTGTTTGACAGCTGCAATTTGACATTAGACTTCACTATACCAATTCATATTTTGTGGACCATTTTACGAAACTCCATAAAATACTGTCAAAGAGACGAATTACGAGATATGAATTGTACGCAGATCATATTATGATTAGGCCAAAGTGTCCATTTTAGACCCCCTGATGTATGAAATAAACGAAGCAAACGAAGTATGTAAAGAGCGTAGCAGGTGGCGTCCTATAGTTTCTGCCTACCCCCATGTGAAGAAGGCGTGAGTTTATGTACGTGTATGTATGTAAGTTAATAAAAAAAATATTACACACACTACCATGCGTTTGACACTCACCAGTGGCGAAGGGTGATTTTATAGGAGAGTTAAGCCGGAGCAAAAAAAAATATTTTCTACAAAAAATAAACTCGTCATGACGTCGATTTTGTATAGAAATTGAACTCACTGAGTTATTTTAGAGCAAAATGTTTTGTTGTTGGGATATAAAGGCTTCTACATACCGGGGCGACTTGTCGCGCGACGCGACACGACACAAAGGCACCGCTCGTCCCGCGACACGCGGGGTCTTTGTGCCGTGTCGCGTCGCGCGACAAGTCGCGCTGGTATGTAAAAGCCTTAAAGACAAAAAATGTAATGTAGGCGTTTTGTGATGTTTTAATTGTATGGAGTATTAAATACCTACAATGTGATTATTATATTATGTGGCATTATTAAACACTACTGACTGTGTACCATTTTTAAATAACGATAGAGTGGTTGCGTTTCGAATTTCCGAAGGGAAGCCGGTAGGAATCGTGTTATACGGTGCTTTCGCCACTGACACTCACGCATAGTTCCAGGGCCTCATAACTTGAAGATAGATAGGTGACAAAAGTGACAGCTTGAGCATAGAGTAAGTAAGTACTTTTTAATAGCAAGGAATTAGTAAGTACTTTAAAGATTGTAAGTAGAGGGGCTCGAATTTTGACCAGTTGTCGACCACTAGTTTTCCTAAAAAGGTAGTCTCGAAAATAAATAATGTTATTTATACTTAGTATATTATAAAGAGGAAAAATTTGATTGTAAGTTTGTGTGTAGGGGGTAATCTTAAGAACTACCAGTCGGATTTGAAAAAATCGTTTTGCATTTGATAGCCCAATTGTTGAGGCAGGTTATACACTATTTAACATCATGCTACGAAAGACGTCAACGAAGTTGCGGGCAGAAGCTAATTGTTGATATTCTGGCTAACTTTGATGTGTTCATTTGAAAACATTGATGTATTAAATAGGAAGATATGGTACGCGCTCCTCGATGTGGACCGCATAAATTAGGGGAAAGGACACAATCAATCTTCATTACTCCCGGTTTGCGGGGAATACCCGAATCGTTGTTTGTTTGCGAGTTGTTATGGGTACGTAACAGTGACAATTATTGCCATCTCGTTCCCGCTATAGCCCCCGTAATATGTCTATCTATTTCGGTTGTCGAGCACATGACGCACGACAATGGGTCCATTTAATATTTACGTGATGTTAGAGAGTTGCCTATCTTCCTATTTAATACATCAATGTTTGAAAGAGATCCCAAGACTACACACGAATTTACATCACAAACGATTGCAACGTAATTTGGCCACAACTTCGGCATTAAGGCGACGATAACCGACTTTTAATGATTTATACTGAAGTTCACGTCTAAACGAGTAGTGTTAATGATTTGAAAAAAAGATATGTTAAATTAGAGCATTTTTCAATAACTTAATACGTGAATATTTTAGATTATGTTTATATTATATTACATAGTGAAATTAATTTGTAAAGTTATGTCTAACGCGGATAAAAAACTGAGAATGGCGCAAAATCTAACAAGCGTATTTTTCTGAAACCTTCGCCAATTTAAAGATAATATTTGTTTTGTGTATAATAAATTAATAATGAGTCAAATTTGGGGACAGCGCCCCTTGATGGGCGAGTCCTATTACTTGCTGAACGTACGACGCGTTGCGTGAGCTCAGTACAGAACACGCAAGCTAACCACTCAAGATCACTGGCATATATCTGCGTCTTAAGGAGAATGCGCTAAGGTATCCCGCGAAATTCAATTTTTCTTACGTTTTTTGCAATTTGCAGGTCAGTAACAGATTGTATGTTGATCTAAATATAATTCGCGGACGTAACAAATATGGCTTTACAGAATTATTATCATTAGAATCATATTGCTGATTCTGCTGGGCTACCTTAGCGCACCCGGGGTTAAGTATAGCCCTCAACCACCCACTGAATTGAACTACACTATATTCCATTTACGAGAAATACGATTAGACATTTAAATAAACCTTTTTTACAGTCCGTTCAACCGATTTTGACTTCTATTGCGTTGGTGGCATGACAGATGGTAGCGGTAATAAACATACGGTATTGTAACCATGTTGAACGGGCTGTAAAAAAGTTTATTTAAATTTCAAATTTCAAATGGAGTATAGTCGCCTCAGTCCTATTTCACAGCACGCGCAGTGTATCCCGATTTATAAGCACTGAGCTTTCGTCTATTTTCTTTCGATTTTCAGTCTTCATCCATAGTAAAATGGTCTGCTCGAATTTCTTGTTGTATTCAGGAACCTCTTGTTATCCAGCAGAAGCAATTCACTCCAAACTGCTTAATACACATAATCAGCCTATAATCTTCGCACTGGCACACAGGCGTTCTCTCTCTGAGAGAGGGAGTGGGCCGTAATACACCACGCGGGCCCAGTACGGGTTGGTAGATGTCACATGTCTTCGATTTTTTAGTTCTATTAGGTCATGTCGATGTTTTCCTTCGCCGTTTTGAGAGCAACGTGGTGATGAAATAATTTACACAAAGTAAAGCGCGTCTGGGTGTGAACCCACGAACTACTACAGTTGTCAGTCCAGGCCGTTACCACTGGGCCACCACTGCCCTTGAACTCGTTATCATCATTCATCCTGTCAGCCGAAAGACGTCCACTGCTGGACATAGGCCTCCCCCAAGGGTTTGCCATAATCGCCACGCTTGGCAGGCGGGTTGGCGATCGCAGTATGGTGTTAAAATGCATAGAGAACGCTGCTGCCCATTCTCTAATAAGTCCCTTAGTAGCCTTTTACGACACCCACGGGAAGAAATGGGATGGTGTATTTACGTCCGGCACCAAACGGAATACCGTGATCTTGAAACTGCTTATACTGATAGTTTTTTGTAGCGGAAACCCAATAAAACACATCGATCGAGGTTTTAAAGTCAACCCGTACTTGTATCTCAATGAGAAATTGTGTTTTGTCTATCAAACGCTGGGTCAAAGTCAGAACCTGACACACGACAGCCCTCTACCTAACCACTGGCCCAACCAATCCTACCAAACTTCATCCATATTCTGTACCACTTTGCTCGACCCAAAAAACGGCTAATAAAGGAAGAAATAAATAGGCCATACAACATCTAAAGTGTGAACTAGCATCGGGCCGTCGGGCCCACCCCAGTATAGCCAATCGACTCCCGCGCATTGATCCCCCTTTCCGGTGGGGACGTGTAGGTGCTCATAAATTCTTTCTAATCCTGACAGCTTCATGATTCGCATGTATACCCATGATGTAGTAGCTGCCATGTCAGTTTGGGACCTCACAATCGGCTCAGCATGTGTTGAGGCTACACGTACAGCCGCCATTTTAGATTTTCGGGTCCTGTTTTAGACTTAGTGATGTGTGTGTGCTGTGCTGTGTTGTGATGCTTGTGTGTTTGTGTAAGTATTGCTTTCTTTGTGCTTTTGCGTGTACGCGTTATTTTTGTATCTGCCGCGTTGAAAGCTGGCTTTCAGGTGGCTGGATTTCTACGGCCATTAAGCCTGAAATATGTGTCTGAATAACTAAATAAATTAAACTCATTTTAACTCAAGTTCAAGTTAATTGGAAATTATATGACCTTGTCTGGAGGTGGTGAAATAGACCATTAGCTTTGTACGTAAAAAATTTAAGCATAGTATCTTAAAGTGTAATGAGGGTATGACATAAGTAAAGAAATAAATCTGGTTATGTAAAGAACATAAGTAAAGAAAAAAAGAGAGAAACCAAACTATTGGGCAGTAAAGTTAGCAGCAGTTCCTTCTTCCTGCTTACCCAGTAAAGTACTGGGATTAAGATACTTGTTAAACGAAAGTTGCAGCGATTAATTGGGTAAAAATTGCTTGCAATAATCGACCTATTAGAATTGAAAAGAACTGGGTCATATTGGAAGTATCGATCAAGTTACTAACGACAGATAATGTGTCATCTCACTTAACGCTTAACACTTAACTTGGAAAGTATCGTATCTAGCAGGGTCATAAGTACGATCTTCAACTTCCTTTATTGATCATAATTTTAATGCCACGATTTTTTCTTTACAAAAGTGGCTGCAGATATTGATAAACGATATTTATTTCTGAGAATACGTTTAAAAAAAGAACAGTTTTACACATTAAAACTAAATTTTATTAGATGAGATCGGCTTTTCCTATCTGACTACTCTGAGAAGACATACCTAAACAAACTCAGAGGTCACCGTCTCTTTTAAAGTCAACACATAATCTTGGTCAGGCCATATGAGGAGAGAATTACACAGATTTGAGTGGACCTGTCCAGTCAGTGCACTTATTTGTCAGTAGGTGATCTTGTAGTTTAATTCAGAATTTTGGAGCTCAACGACTCAGACAAGACTTCATATGAGACCCTAAATGTAACATATTTAAGGCTTCAGGTATTCATTACTCTTGCGTAATATCTGTCTGCATGGACAGTTAAATCTATTTAAACCAGAAAACCAAAATAAAAACCACATTACTTTCACATTGAAATTGCAAATGTATGGCGTTTTATGAGAATTTCCCCATTTGTCACTTTGAAGCTTGAAAAGGTTTTAATTTATACGAATACAGACTGCTTTATATACATAAAAAGGGTGGTCCTTTAAAACCACATCCATTAAATAAATATTATGATTTACTTCGCAAAGGGAAAGCGTATTTAATTGATAAGTAACTGTTTTTTATTTGGTTAGGTATTATTTCAATATAAGTGCACAAAATGGAGCTGATTCCAATATATCTATCTATTTCTGTTTCTCTACAAGAGTAGTTTTTAAAAGTGATGGAAGTTTTGACAAAATTTAAAGGCCTTTCTATTTTTAATAAATTCATGAATCTATTTTATAGGTTTTCAAACTTTTCCTAATGATATCTAATGATGTACTTAACAGATAGTGCTGATAATTATGTTAATCGAATATACAATATTAGTTTTAGTATATGCGAAATCCGAAACACGTGTCTAGTATTTTTATGTAAAGAATCTATGTACAAAATTTCAAAACTGTATCATGAAAAATCACAAAGGTATAAAGTTGTTGTTATCGGGTTGTCCATACAAAAACATGCTAACGGCACCCCCGCGCCTCCAGGGTCGTCTTGCGCTCATTGATAATAATTTGGCAGTAGGTAGGTACCTAACCGTACGGCGATCGTATTGTAAGTAATTAAATGGTAATAACATTTTCCATCACACTTAAATATTTTTGGGACAAAATATAACATGGTCTAATAATGATTGAAATCGATTAAGTTCCTTATTCTGAACAAACTATATTCAGGTTTCGCATAAACTAAACATAATGTTTTGTTGTCTGATGCTTTAAATAAAAAATATTAGAAATGTTTCTCAGTCCTTTTATATATTTAAATTGAGTTTTTATGCAAGAAATCATAATGGTGTAATAAAAAAAACCTCTGTTTCTTAAGCTAATATTGAGATATATAATCAACTAATCCTTTATGGGCTGTCAAAATATGTGATGAACTAAATTTGATCCGTAGCTATTGTTCAATTAGTTGGTATACGTTATCATGACAAAGTTTAATAAGTAAATTGATGTTGTGGACCCTGTTCCGTTGAGCTGTGATCTGTATAGTTGGATTGATGTCGTTTTGATTAGGATTTATAAAAGTGTTCACTGCCCTTTTGTAACATTAATGTTGTATGTCTCCATAGTCTAGCGGTCGACAAGCGCTATTGGCTGACGTCCTGGTATCGATTCCTAGGTCGGGTCAGATGTTTTTCAGGAGCAGCTCAGTGATTGGATTTGTACCCGGTTGATAGTAATAGCATTATCAGCCTATAATGTTCCCACTGTTGGGACACAGGCCTCCTCCCTGTGAGGGAATCGGGGGTCACATGTCGGTGGAGTTTTTGGTTCTTGGACATGCCGCAGTGGTGATGAAACAAATTACACAAAGTAAAGCGCCTGCCTGGGTTCGAACCCATGACCTACGACTTTTCATCGTATCTATACCTAGAACAGTCATTTGGTTTTCAAAAAGGGTGTTACCTGGAATTTAAGTTATTTGGTTCGTCCTATAAATCAAGCAGTAACGAATTAGGTAAGCTCATTGTTTGTCTGCATAGATACACTTGACGTGTAAGTGTTCAGATATTTTTGGTTAGTTGTGTGTATATAAATTATTGACAAGCATCTGCTCAGATATTAATGAAGTAATTAATGTTCAGATATTAATGGTAACTTGTAGTGTATGGAACTTATTGACATTTTAAATTGTTCAGAAGTATTTGGTCAACTTGTTTGCTACAATTTATATATCTGACGGCGACTGTACAACAGGTAGAGGACTGGACCCAGCACACTACCTTGAGGCACGCCAGATTTAATAATTTTTAACTCGGAAAAGGCATCCTCGTGCTTTACTCGAAACATTCTATCTGTAATGTATGATTGTAAGATATCGGCAAAATTATGGGGCAGCATAAGTCTTAGCTTGTATATCAAACCCCTATGCCAAACTTTATCAAAAGCTTGTGCCACATCTAAAAATACTGTGGAGCAGACTTTTTATCTTCGAGCGTTCTCTCAATGATGTTGGTAATTCTATGTATTGGTCTATTGTTGAGTGTTTCTCTCTAAAACTAAACTGATGGTCAGGGATCAAGTTTCTCTCGTTTATAATAGGTTTTAAGCGTTTTAAAATCAATTTTTCAAACAGCTTTGATAGTATATGCAACAAGGAAATGGGCCTGTATGATGATGCTTCGTGAGATGGTTTACCGGGCTTTGCAATCATAATCACTTCAGCAACTTTCCATGGCTCAGGAACATGTTTCAACACGAATGCTTCATTGATGAGCCTAGTAAGCTTAACGCGAAATTTAGGAGTACTTGATAGCTCTGCCTAACTCTTCGGGATGTAGTGTGTTATGTATAATTTCCAGGATGAGACGTACAACAATCTGATCTTTTCTCGATGTCTTCCTTAGCAGCATGAATTAGAATTAGCTTTTGCCTATTGATAACTATTCAAATCAGAATGAATGACGACATACGACTCGACCTAAAGCCGATATCAGACGATTTCGATTCATTTTTGCCTATCATTAGGCACCTTTCACTCGAAGTGAAATGTCTAAATACAAAATGAATCAAAAGTGCTAAATTAATTCATTAGTGAACCGATCCAACGATGTTGGATTTCAGCACAATGGCGTCTTTCACTCGCCTACTGAACGATCGAAAAATGAAATCAAAGAAGCAGATGAACGTTCATTCCTTGGAACGTGGAATCGAACAAATATGAACCTTCACTCGAGTGAAGCATCTGATATCGGCTTAAGTAAAAACATTTCCTAGATGCAATTGTAACTACAAAGGCATTTACATGATGAATCGTCCTCTCCTCCGGATACCTAATTGTTTATAAATGGTCAACCATATTCATTCTTTCATGAATTGAACATTGAACAATCTTTCTCAGTTAAAGATTACCTACTGACAGGTTATATGAGTTCCTATATTTGTTTTTTTTATTTGACTGTTTAAGTCAATTTATTTTAATTTAATAGTGACAAAATCTACTCATTACAATGTTCTTATACGAGTACGAGTTGTATTGCAATACGTGGTTAGCTAGCGTCCTCAACAAATTGATCACTTTATTCTTGCCTGAGCAACCGGCAGCAAGTTCGTCATGCTCCCTTAGATGTCACTGCTTGTGGTAGCGTCGGGGGTCGGGTTGCCTCCTTCCCTCAAATATGGCGAGCGGGGTGATGGCTGATCTTTGCGTTATGCTCGTGAACGGGTGCTGCTTGTGGTAACTGGTCGTCTTGCTGATCATGGTTTTGTTATTGTTATTAATAATTAACTGTTTTTTATTTTACTTAGATGGTGCTAGTTTATCATTTGTGACTTCGAGTTATAGCTGTAGCTTTATTTAAGCGGGCACGCCCATTATGCCTGGAGGCTTTTATTTAGATACGTTTTGTTTACGTTATTGCTGCTTGAGTATAGTTTTCGACGATTATTATAATAATATAATATATAATATATTTGTATAATGGTGTGTGCTAGCTAACATAAGGCAAATAATTTAATTTAACGTTTCGTGTTGCGTAATGCAAATTATTTTACATTGTATTGTATAGATTCAAGTTTTTTAAGCGAACAAACAGCTGTGCTGCTGGGGTGTTTGTTGCGCCACTTCTTCTTCCCAGCTAAAGCACTAGGAAGTGGTGAAGGGTGGGCGTTTTTGGGGGACTGTCTCATGTAATTTTTGACGTTCGAAAACTGCTGATTAGTTTGAAGTCAAAGTCAAAGTGAAATTGTTTCTAGTTTGAATAAATGACGTTTGATTTTGATTTTGATATAAACAATTAGGTATCCGGAAGTAAGTTCATCAACAACGATTGCTTTCTTGCCAGAGTGACCATCTATAAGTCCATTTAAAAGGTGCTCGTTTTATTTCTGTCGTTTTAGTGCAGTTTGTACTAAGCCTTAAAGGAAAAATTGTGTTTGTATTTAAATGAATGTTTCATGCAAATCTTATTTCTTTTAGTTACGTTAGATTTTAGTGGAAGAGTTCTACATTATTATTGTGAGTGTGAAGACTATGTGCGTCATTATTATTTTTTTGTCAGTTAGTGTTAATCATGGTCTGGCAGTTTGAATATATTTGGCCTACCCAAATGTCCTTTCTTTGGTATTGTTCGTCGCATCGTTGAGCTCCTTATGTTGTGAGTTGAGCTGCACGATTACCGAAAAATGCGTGCATTGACTGGACAGGTCCACTCAATCTGTTTGGTTCTTTCCTCAAAAGACCTACATGGCCTTCACATGATCTGACCAAGATTATGTTTGGAATTTAAAAGAGACTGACCTCTGAGTTTGTTCTGGCTTTTCTTCTCAGAGTAGTCAGATAGGAAACGCCATCCTCTTTTAGTTTTTAAAATATGATTGACATGTAAAAGTGTCTGTACAAACCTACTTACAGTAATAAAATCATTTGAGTATCCTAATCCTATTCTAACTTCCTATTCTAACTAATATTATAAATGCGAAAGTAAGTTTGTTTGTTTGTTTCTTACCTTTTCACGCATAAACCACTGAACCGATCATCCTGAAATTTAGCATATATGTTGGCAGGTGTACAGAAACGGACATAGGGTACCTTTCATTCCGAAAGAAAGTACTGTTCCCGAGGAAAACAGCAATAACGTTCTTATGATAACAGATGGCGCCACGTGTCTTTAGAATCATCATTAGATTATTATAGAAACTTGAAAAATTACTTTTTTTTATTGATTGTCAAATTCTAAATTAACCCGAGTGAAGCCGCGGGCAAAAGCTAGTCATTTATAAATGTTCATTTTTAGATTAGTTTGATGTAGGTAGTAATGTTGGTGATGATAAATGTTTCGGGTTTACGTGAACAGTACAAAGGGTACGGATTAAGTTTACCGTTGCGTCACTCAGCAGCGCTATAGATCATATTTCTACTAAATGTCAATCTATTTTAAAACGTCACGTTTTGCAATTATACTTTACGAGTGTCAATGTTTTAGTCTAGACCACCTTTTATAAGGGTCCACATAATTTCAGCGCCATTCCACAGACATTTGTAGCCAACAGTAAACAAATCCCAGTCCCCATCCAATTTTCTTTGGCAAATTAAATGAACACCACATGTGATGTAAATGTCTGTTCATATTTCACGTTGATACCTCGTAAACAAGAGATTGGCTTTAGAGGGTACATAGTAAAGGTAGAGCAGACAATGAAGATGAGTACATTATGGAGGAATATACGAAAATCTGTGCATATACTTTCTGTTGACATTGTCTTTCTGTGGAAATTATTTTGCATATGGTTAGACGTGAAATTGAAATCGACATTGATGGCAAATGCTAAGCTAATGCTTGCAGTGTGTTTTTGAGGGGCTTGTGGCTAAGTAATGGCAGCTGCAAGGGTCAATCGATCAGGTTAAGCCACGCTAGAAGCGATTCGTCCGTGGATGGGTGACCACCTTTACATACCAAGACCCCTCCGTGCCTCAGAAAACACGTTAAGCCGTTGATCCTGGCTGTTATTCGTGTATCTTTGGCAGTAGTTACGGGTCATCAGAAGCCCGAAGTCTGACATCACACACACACACATCCTACACAAACATACATCTCATAACACAGATCAAATAATTATGCCCACCTCACCTCACATTACATACACAAAACGCACACTAAGTTATATTTA
Source organism: Tiliacea aurago (assembly GCA_948098905.1). Taxonomy (NCBI): domain Eukaryota; kingdom Metazoa; phylum Arthropoda; class Insecta; order Lepidoptera; family Noctuidae; genus Tiliacea; species Tiliacea aurago. Next base: position 3,294,298 of record OX402601.1, read on the forward strand.
ATCTAATCTAATCTAATTTTTAATATTGTAATTAATTATAAATAGTAAACAGTGGCATTTCTTGTGTACATTATGTAAATTTAAGTTACGGAAGAGGGGAGTGTCCTAGTACAGGCATTTACTTGCTTAAAGGGACACTTCTATAACTAGTATGTAGTACAAGCTTGTTAAAGAAAATAAACTATTTGTATTTGTATTTTTTGTATTTTGTATCCAGTCTTACTAAGGGGTTCGTATTACCCAGTAACTGGGTTGTGGAGGTCAGATAGGTAGTCGCCCCATATCATCATCATAATCATCAGCCCATAGCAGTCCACTGCTGGACATAGGCCTCTCCAATTGCACGCCATTCAGCTTGATTCTCGGCAACTCTCATCCAGCTGCCACCAGCGACCCTGCGAAGATCGTCGCTCCACCTAGCCAGAGGGCGTCCTACCTTACGTTTGCCGATTCGCGGTCTCCACTCAAGAACACGTCTACCCCAACGGTCATCGGTTCTACGGCTAATATGGCCGGCCTATTGCCACTTCAGCTTGCTTATTCTGTGGGCTATGTCGATAACTTTGGTTCTCTGCTCGCTCCATGTAAAATGCTGGTAATCTTCTCTATCCGTTGAGAATGGAAGCTGACCCCAACATAGCTGGGAAAAGGCTAGGCAGATGTCAGGCTAGTGTTTTTGTATCTCTCACTTGCAAAAGTAAAAATTTCTTAGACATGAGGTTGGGATGAAGTAGCAGTAGAACTATACCTCGTATCTTCCAGAGTTAGGGTCGTAACTTATGACGCATATCAGCAAATGCGTTCAATGGACAGCTATAGACTGGTGATGTTTTTCACTAGATTATATGAAACCTAGTGCTTGAGTGCCTCGTTGGTGTATTGGTCGCAAGCGCTACTACTGAGCATGTGGTCCTGGGTTCGATTCCCGGGTCGGGCAAAGTGTTATTGGGTTTTTACATCTGGAATTTGTCAGTCATCATCATCATCATTTCAGCCTACAGACGTCCACTGACTGCTGGAGATAGGCCTCCCCCAAAGGGGGAGTTTGCCATAATCGCCACGCTTGGCAGGCGGGTTGGCGATCGCAGTATGGTGTTAAAATGCAAAGAGAACGCTGCTGCCCATTCTCTAGTAATTAGTCCCTTAGTCGCCTTTTACAACACCCACGGGAAGAAATGGGTTAGTGCTATTCTTTACGTCCGGCACCACACGGACATTTACGTCCGGCACCACTCGGACATTTACGTCCGGCACCACACGGACATTTGGAATTTGTCAGTGTAGAAATAAGTTCGCCAACGGGGGCGAGCCAACATGGGACTTAAACATAGCTTGCGAAATTTGGGTGTACTATAGGTGCACCTCTGCCTAACCCTTCGGGAAATATAGGCGTGATATGTCATGTTATGTTTTATAGTGTTTAAAACAAGACATGCCTTCAAATAGCTTATTCTTTGTTACAGGTACAAAATTAGCGGCATTCCTAATCTAGTCCACGTACTTCAACGAAAATGTTATTAAAGTTTCCCTAGAACATAGAAAAAGTGTGGAAAAGAGACAAAAGAAAACGGCAACACATTCAATTAGAAAGAGACAGAAGAAAAATAAACAGAAATGGAAACGAAAAACGACGTACGTACAGATGACATCGAACTTAGCGCACAAGGATCAAGCAACAAAACTGGGTAAGTCACAAATCCAAACACATTTATTAAAATTAAGCTGAGAACCAGCACTTTTTGAACATCAAAATTGCATAAAATAGTCCCCCAAAACGCCCGCCCTTCACCACTTCATAGTTTTAGCTGGTAAGAAGAAGTGGCGTAACAAACTCCCTAGTAGATATTATAGATTTGTTTGAAGTAAGCGGCAGAGGATTGCAAAAGCCTGAGTTATTTAATGCATTCACAGACCACAGCTCAGTTGCCTTCATTGCTCCTTACAGTGGTTGTTATAGTTATCGGTGAGCATGAGGTCTTGGTATCGATTCCCAGACTGGGCACAGAATCATTGCATTTTGCAAAATTGCCTTATCTATTCATTGGTGATTAACTAGAAAACTTGTAGTTTGTATTGTTTGTTTCCATCCTGATCAGACAATAACGGAAATTATGTTATAACAATTAGAACACATTATGAATTCGGGAATGTAAGGGGCATAATTGAGACCTTGCGTGTTGATGGCATTTGGTAACACTTCCTTCAAAAAATTGGTGTTATAGACACATTTTGTATGATGCTCTTCTTTTTGGGTTCATAACACGACAACAACTTGTAGCGTTATAATCATCTCACGCCTTTTCTTCCTACGGGGGTAGGCAGAAACTACAGAACGCCATCTGGTCCGATCATTACATATGCCTTTTGCTTCGTTTACGTTCATAATTACGTCTAAAAAATCGTCATGGACATTTTTATTGTAATCAAAGTATGAAGGGTTCATGTTAGGATTTAAATGTTTTTAGTTGTAATGATGTATAATAAGGAATTTTATTTCCTACACTCAAAATTAATACTATGATACTTACATTCAAAATAGTCAAATTCCATTTCATATTCTTATTATACTTTCGTCCAAATCTGTGCAGTGACATTGTTAATTTCTTTGCAGCGAAGTAAAAATAAAAAAATCAAAATCCGACCTACCCGAAAGAGGCTCATGGGGCAGCAAGCTAGACTTTATCCTCTCCGTCATTGGTTTAGCCATCGGTCTTGGCAACGTGTGGCGGTTCCCCTACCTCTGCTACAAGAATGGCGGCGGTGCCTTCCTCATCCCTTACTTCCTCACCTTGTTCCTTGCTGGTATTCCTATGTTCTTCATGGAGCTTGCCATGGGACAGATGCTTACCATCGGCGGCCTGGGCGTGTTTAAGATTGCACCGATTTTCAAAGGTATGGAAAATGTTCTTTGTTTTAATTAATAGTGTTGGACTTGTTGATTATTTTGTACCAGATGTCAATACCACAAATTTTTGATGAAGTTAACTGACTGACTAAGTTATTTGACATAATTGAACTCCTTTTTGGTTACTTTGGTTTTTAGAAACTACTAAGCTGTATTCAAATTAAAATCATGCATAACTGTAAATTATTCATATAGTAGAAGGTTATAACCAAATAGGTACTTCGGTTATATTATGATAGAAGATTTCATATGAAGACTGGGACAATTATAGCTGTTGGTGAAAAGAGTCTTTTGTTTTGAGACTTTCTTTTGTTATTCAATTTGTAGATTTAGAAATGTCTTAAGGCTTAAACTGGCGTGATATCTCGAGCGCGACAAGCAGCGACATAGCAATTGTGCTACTAGTGTCGCGTTGCTCCCGCGATATCGCGACATTCTGTACGAGCTTTTATTAATATCTGTGATCATTTCGCAACTTTCTTAACCTAATCCTGAGTTTAAGACTACGACGATAGGGTTGATGAATAAATTAATAACTTTGATCTTTTAGAAACGAAACAAGTAGCTTGAATTCTGAGACTTAAAATGTTTAATTTACTTATCGTTTCATTTAATTTCGTAGAGTTACAGAAGTTCAATGCTAGCACAAATTAAATTAACATTGAAATCGTTAAATTGAAGTCATGGGAAATCGTATCAAAATATGACAATGAGTTTTATAGAGTTCAATTAAGTGCCTATGTCTTCTGTCATAGTTTAAGAGTAGAGGCAGAGTTCTAGAAAAAAGCACAGAATATAACAAAATCATGGTTTTGGTCCAGGTATTGGTTACGCGGCTGCAGTGATGTCCTGCTGGATGAACGTGTACTACATCGTCATCCTCGCGTGGGCCATCTTCTACTTCTTTATGTCTATGAGATCAGGTAAATTCTTCACCACCATATAGAGTTTTAGTATTGTAATTAGGTAATTAAATACTAACAGCAACATAAATACGTTGACACAAAGTTACAAAAGGGATTACAAATCAAAAGTTCATTAATCTTATTTGAGACTTGTTTGTATCACCTTATTTCAGAGCAGAGAAATCTTTGAAGACTTATATTATGAATTGTTTACTTAATTACGTTTAAAAAAAAATTAAGTATGATTATTTATAGCTAGCTTTTGCCCGCGGCTTCGCCTGCGTGGTTGTCAGAAAATATCCTACGGGAAAGTACTGCCTGGATTAAAAGTACTACATGTATTATAAACTGTGTGCCAAATTTCACCCAAATCAGTTCAGCCGTTTTTGCGCCAAACCGAAACATACATCCAGACAAACGGACAAAAATGCTAAAAAGTATATTTTCAGCATCAGTTCCCACATCTCGTAGGAATTACTTTTTTCAAAAGTATTTAATGTACAGTTTTACTTCGTTACTATTTGATTATATCTCGCTCTATTTCTTTTTAGGGTTCCGTACCCAAAGGGTAAAACGGGAACCCTATTACTAAGGCTCCGCCGTCTGTCTGTCTGTCTGTCCGTCTGTCTGTCCGTCTGTCACCAGGCTGTATCTCATGAACCGTGATAGCTAGACAGTTGAAATTTTCACAGATGATGTATTTCTGTTGCCGCTATAACAACAAATACTAAAAAATAGAATAAAATAAATATTGAAGGGGCTCCCATACAACAAACGAGATTTTTTTGCTCGTTTTTGTTCTATATTGATAACGGCAACAGGTAGACGCTTGCAATATTCACAGAATATGTAGATATATATTGACTTTAAAAATAAATAAATTAATTAAAATAAAACAAATATTTAAGGGGGGCCCATACAGCAAACGTGTTTTTTTGCCATTTTTATAGATAATGGTACGGATCCCTTCGTGTGCGAGTCCGACTCGCACTTGGCCGGTTTTTGGCTTTCTTCGCTAAGTACTGTCATTTGCTACGTGTATGACCTACAGTAAGAAATTATAGCTGAACATATTGTAACTTGCTACAAATAATACTATCGGACTACTCTACTATCTCCTTAAGGCGACGATAACCGCCTTTTAATGATTTTATATTGAAGATCACGTTTCAACGAGTAGTGTTAAAGATTTGAAAAAAATATATGTTAAATTAGAGAATTTTTTCAATAATTTTATATGTGAATATTTTAGATTATGTCTTTAATACATAGTGAAGCCCCCCCGGTCTATTCTCTGATATACAATTGTCTCTGTAGTCCCAAGAAACATGAGGCTCCAGGGGCTAGTGTGAATCTTTGGGTTCATTCGAGTAATCGAGTCTGGTCAAACCACGCTGGGGTCGGTGCATTTCATTCATTAATTCATTATGTCTTTAATACATAGTGAAATTAATTTGTAAAGTTATGTCTAGCGCAGATAAAAACCAGAGAATGGCGCAAAATCTACCAAGCGTATTTTTCTGAAACCTTCACCAATTTAAAGATAATTTAATATTGAACTTTTAATATACGCGTTTTATTAAAATACCAACTACCACCCCACCTACCCACCCACCTACCTATACCTTTTGTTTTGTGTATAATAAATTAATAATGCGTCAAATTGGGGACAGCGCTCCTTGATGAGCGAGTCCTATTACTGGCTGAACGTACGACGCGTTGCGTGAGCTCAGTACAGAACACGCAACCTAACCACTCAAGGTCACTGGCATATATCTGAGTTTATCATTGAGTGTTACTTGACCCTCCATCTTTATCCTTTTTCTTCTTTGCCGTTTCTCACTTTTTTTTTCCTATCACAGACGTGCCATGGCGAAACTGCGATAACTATTGGAACACGGCTACTTGCGTGAACCCCTACGACCGCAAGAACCTGACCTGCTGGTCTACCATGGACATGACCACCTTCTGCACGCTCAACGGGAAGAACATCAGCAAGGCTGTGCTGTCGGATCCGGTTAAGGAGTTCTGGGAGTAAGTAGAGGAAATAGTTGGGTTTGAAGTTAGGAATCTGTCAGTAACAGTTGTAGTTCAGGATCTTGGAAATGTTCTGCGACGTAGTTAAAAAAAAAATGAATCGGTTTGGAAGGAAAAAGGGCAGACTTTTGACCAGCAGTGGAACACAAAGGAGGCTAATAAAAATAATAAAAAGATTTGTCCTGGAATAACTCTATTATTGGTAGTACCTATTTGACACTCCTAAGGTCCTGCTGTGCCTAAAATTTTCAAAACTAATTACATCTTGTCAATTTTCATTAACAAAACCACTAAAGGTTAACTGACACATACAATGTTCAAACCAAGTAAATGATTTCAAAACCGATTGAAAATACTCTTAATGCTTCATTAATTTACTTAAATGACTGTTTAACTTCACTAATGAAGGCTTCGATCAAGTCGGCGTTCATTAAATACAATCACACAAAGCTACACAGCAACAAGTTACTACAGCTCATTCAAAAGGTGTGAAGTTCAACTTTAATGATGTACTGATCGAATAGTATTCCAATACAACTGTGTTATATTATAAGTTCGTAATTTTAATGAGAATATAAATGTTACACGAAATAAACTCCTCAAATGTGATGACCGTCAGTCAGTCGTCATCTGTGTGTGTGTGTGATGACCATCATCTTCCAAAAGATACTTTCTTCATTGCGGAAAAATGGTTACGTAGAGATTAATTAAAACCATAATCAGTAAAGCTTGGTTTCCCAGGTATTCGTAACCAGTTTTTATATAATCGTATAGCATTTCTGAACGCTCAGTTAAAATCAAAGAAGAACTTTACAGACTTTGTCAAATCAATAGCTATTGTGACTTTATCTGAGGACGAAACCTAGTAATGTATGAACTTATTAAATCCTAAAACGCCATCACTCTTCTTCCCCAGACGTCGTGCCCTCCAAATCTCGAGCGGCATCGAGCATATTGGCAACATCCGCTGGGAGCTGGCCGGGACTCTGCTGCTGGTGTGGGTGCTGTGCTACTTCTGCATCTGGAAGGGCGTCAGGTGGACCGGCAAGGTGGTCTACTTCACCGCCCTATTCCCGTACTTCTTGCTGACTGTGCTGTTGATCAGAGGTTAGTATTGGAATCATGAAATAAAATCTAGAATAGAATTAAATGTTTTCAATTAACATCAATAAAATTATTAGATTAGCAAAAAAAAAATACGATGACGAAAATGAGGGTTTTAGGATTATAACTGAAAAAAAACAATTGAAAATAATCATAATATCATATTATGATTCGATACAGTGGTTGCAATATAGGGAATTTGTTGTGCATATTGCTTTGGAAGTACATATTTGCCAATACATATATTAAATAATACAGCAATTAACAATCGCTAGAATTAAAGCGTTTAGTATCGTTTACTACATAATCGCTTAAAACTGTTTAATGTTCTTTACATTTCAAAATCGATTTGAAATAAGATTACTATTCACAGCAATATAAACTTTACTATCAATGTTCCAGGAATCACCTTGCCCGGTGCGATGCAAGGCATCAAATTCTACGTGATGCCCAACATGTCGAAGCTGATGGAATCTGAAGTATGGATCGATGCTGTCACTCAGATCTTCTTCTCTTACGGCCTGGGTCTGGGAACTCTTGTCGCTCTGGGAAGTTATAACAAGTTTACTAACAATGTGTATAAGTAAGTTTATAAGGATAATTTATTTATTTTATATTATTAGTACTCTTTACGGAAATACAGTGAGATAGATAGGATACTTGTATCATATAGTTTGTGAGAACAATGTCAGTGTTATATTCTAAAGAAATCAAAGACTATGAAAAATATTCCCTTTAAAATTACAGAATAGGAACAGCTTTTTCTTTTAGTGCTGACTTAAAAATTGTGATAAATCGTCTTCAGGCTACTTGACTGCCTGAACAGAATATAATTTCTAGTGGACTAACTGAAAGATATCTGCAGCTATTGATTTTAGATTCATAATGAAGTCTTTTACTTATTGAGCAACATTCGAGTTTGTAACATTTTGTTCATCAATATCTTTTCTTTCAGGGATGCCTTGATCGTGTGTACTGTTAACTCAAGTACATCGATGTTTGCTGGTTTTGTGATCTTCTCTGTGGTTGGGTTTATGGCCCATGAACAGCAGCGGCCGGTTGCTGAAGTGGCTGCATCAGGTAAAATTTGCAAACCTCATGTTAATACAGAATAGTATAGTAGTACTATCAAGACACGTTTTATTATTAAAGATGCTTTATGTGTAACACAATTCAGTAATACATGTACCTAACTGTTTCAATAGAATCAAAAGCATTCTATAAGAAATCATATAATTTGAATGTGTTGTTTAATAACAAATAATACATATCTCTGGTTGTTAAGATTTGATTTTTTTTTTTCGTTCCCAAAGATTAATACCAAACATCAAAAATATGCTCCAAACCATAACCATCTTTAATTTTCCAGGTCCTGGCTTAGCCTTCTTAGCCTATCCGTCAGCAGTGCTCCAGTTACCAGGAGCTCCCCTCTGGTCCTGTCTCTTCTTCTTTATGTTGCTGCTCATAGGTCTGGACAGTCAGTTCTGCACCATGGAAGGCTTCATCACTGCTGTCATTGATGAGTGGCCTAAACTCCTCAGGAGGAGAAAGGAGATCTTCATAGCTATTACTTGTGTCATCTCATATTTGGTTGGGCTATCGTGTATTTCTGAGGTAAATCTAATTATAATCTAGTCCTTACTTTTCTTAACATAAAGCCAAAATTAAATAACTTCATTCTCAAGTTTGAAAACTGTGGTTTTCGCTACAATTACAACCCTTGTCCGAAAAAAGGCAGGTTTAACAGGCCGGTGATGGATGCGTAGTTCATACAAACGTAATACCAAAATAATTTGTAAATCAAACATATTATTGTTAAGGTAGTGTGTCTTTATTTCTATTGGAATACAGAATATCTAGGTTCCCAAATATATATTTTGAATGGACACTGATTTAAACAAGAGTTATGAGAAAAATAAGTTTTCTATGGAAATTTTAAATTCCTCATATCTCGTCTTTATAATTATCATTGTCCTTTCAAAATATTTATTTGGGAACATAGATATTCTGAAATCCAATCGAAATAAATACACACTACGTTAAGAATATGTTTGATTTACAAATTATTTTGTTATTACGATTGTATGAACTAAGCATGCTACGCCGGCCCCTTAATAGATGAGTTTATTATAAAATTTGCTGCCTGTATTATGTTACCACAGTGAGAAGGCTTGTCCCAGCAGTGGGAATGTTATATGCTGATTATTCTAAGCAGTCAGTATTACAATATCTGCCAAAATAATTTATTAACGCAGTCTGATGAGTAGTTACGTCTACGTGCGTTGAAGCATACCGATAATTTTAATGAGCATATTGTTTAAACTTTTATGGCACATTAGTAATCAAGCTTATTACATTCAACTCTGATATATTTGAATATTATCCTCCAGTGATTTTAGAGCCAGTTGTATTTCTAGATTCGGTCAGGAGATTTTTTCGTATCATGAATATATAATTTTATTATAACGTAGTGCATCGCAACAAATGATTATATGTGAAATACAACATTTTTACACGTAGGTGCTTGATTTATTTTATTGGCATAGAAATTGATTTCATGGTCAGCGTCAAGGTTTTGTAGTGTCTACAAACCTGAGGCAAATCTCTTAATGTGGCATTGAAAGGGAGTAGTAACTCTCATTTAAATTCAATATACGTCTTTGGTAGGACTTCGCATGAATACAAAGTATCGTTTTGTGGAGTACGGAAAATGTGATCAAAATTATCTAAGGATGTTTTAAAAACGAGTTGGTAGACTATCAGATAATCTTGTGATCTTATATTAGCTCGAACTTATATTGTCTTTATCTTAGCTATTACAGAAATATTGATTGCAACAATTTTTAAGATTTCAAATCAAGAGGGAATTTGTAATTAGAAAACATTGGACAAAATCATATCAACACACCAATTTTAGAGCCAACAAACATAGAAATGAAGCAGGAGCAAGATCATTTTTTTCTTGATATTCTTGACATTTTAGTATTGATAGAGTAATGAAAGAATGCTATAAATCTGTTTACAGAAAAATAATTTGGTAGAGCGGGGATATAGCATTGTATTGGCGGTTGCTCTAAACTGAAATTTATAAGAATGATTATGTAGGAGCATGATTTAATCTTCGTTTATCTATTGCATTGTTATTCGGTACATTCAACTGGATCGATCATACTCTTAAAAACTCTACATCATCGCAATCTTTCCGCAGGGTGGCATGTACGTCTTTCAAATCCTCGACTCATATGCTGTCTCCGGTTTCTGCTTGCTGTTCCTGATCTTCTTCGAGTGTGTCTCCATCTCCTGGGCCTTCGGCGTCAACCGGTTCTATGACGGCATCAAAGAGATGATTGGCTACTACCCTACTATCTGGTGGAAGTTCTGTTGGGTTGGATTTACGCCTGCTATTTGCATTGTGAGTATGGGTCCCGGTGCCGGTATTATCTTTAGGCGCTTTAGTATGGCTTAGAAAAATGGTCTCAAAATAGAAACCTCTTTTAGAGCCATATTTTTTTGTCCCTTTTTAAAATCGTTTTCTAGAAATATGTTTTCCTAAAATGGAAATTCCTTAAATTTGTATCTTTCTTATATTTTTCTGTTCAAATTATAATAATGTTCTATCTCTCCAGAGCGTCTTCATTTTCAACTTGGTCCAATGGAAGCCGATCAAGTACATGAACTATGAATATCCCTGGTGGTCGCATGCCTTCGGTTGGTTCACTGCCCTGTCCTCTATGATGTGCATCCCTGGGTACATGGTCTACCTGTGGCACGTCACTCCTGGTACTTGGCAAGAGGTGAGGTTTACCGTTTATGAAGACAGTGCTCTTTTTGTTTTGGCATAGAAGGTATGTTAAGCTAAGTGGGATGTGGTATGTAGTTTGTAGAACCAACTGAGTGGCATCTTGTGTTATATATTGTTTTAGCCATAGTTAAATGTTGCTAACTCATCAGATTGTTCTTCTTCTTTTATTCTCTTTCTTCAATTAATGAAAATTGGCCATCAACTACGAATATTTCTTACTATCCTATGTCTTTTGTTGAAATAATGTGATTGAGAAAATATCAACTATAATGGTCTGGAACTTCATATTTATTTTTATTTATATTTTCAGAAATTCCACAAAATCGTTCGTATCCCAGAGGATGTTCCTACTCTCAGGACCAAGATGCAGGCTGAGGAGTTGGCCAAGCATAACAAGTCTTAACTCCACTAACTCCTACTTAAGAGCAGGATCTCAGACGAAAGGGATTCGGAAAGTAACACCTTAGTTATGTGTGGTTAGAGTTGATATTCGCTTGATAATAGTTATTATTATGTATATTTCAGGGATGATAGTTGCATTATATCTCGGAGGTCATAATTATCTGATATTTTTACCTATACTGTAGAAAATAATTATAAAAATCAATTTAATTACGTTTGTATTAAAATGGGAGTAAAAAATATCGCTAGTAACTCTTGAAATATTGAAACTAACCTTACAGAATGATATCGTGGGAAAGTAAAAGAAATAAATTCTAAAACATCACGCACAATATTAATATAATATAGTAACAATGCATGTGCCAAATATATCTGTGCCATATACTACCAACATATAATTATACTAAAATTATATTTACATAATTATAATAATTAAAAATCGTATCGAATCGTAATCGTATTTAAAAATTATTTAAGCGCATTATGTTTTAGATTCTTAGAATAATTTGATGACTTTCCGTTTGCCGTGTGTCGACACGTTCATGTACGTTTATTTGTACGATAATTATTAAGTATATTTAGGTTAAATTAACAGTATTATTAAAAGTTAACTATCTAATGGTCTTCCATGTAGCTGACGCTTAGATTTTACTGTTATTATTGGTATTTAATATATTAAATGTTTATTTGTTATTGCTGACTAAAATCTGGTGATTATTATATATATTATTGATTAGGTAACAGTATAAACAGTAATCAAACAAAACTTGCCTCATTCTGGTGGCAAAAATCATAAATATATTAAAAGTTTTAATTCCAAAATTTTAAATAAAAAGTACAACGAAATAAACCTCATTTAGGAAAACACTAGGTTTTGGTCGTAATTACTAATATTAATTGATCCCTTATTATAATTATACGTAAGTAGTAAAATACATCTTTTAACATAATTATATTTGTTATCCTTAAAGGATTTAAGTGTTAGTTTGATGTTAGATATTAGACTTTTAAGAGTTTACAATAAAAGCGCTTCGGGACGCGTCATTTTTGAATCTAAATGGTGTTTGTCGAAAATTTTAGAATCATTCTTAAATGCATTTAATCTTATTTATATTCAAAGGCCTATCTATTCGTTAAGTATTATTATTATGTTGTATAAATGGAGTTTATGGTTGATTTTGATATTCATATTATAAGATTGTTAAAATATACAGTTTATCGATTTGGTTAATCAGCTTTAAAAATAAATTATTTTAAATTCATTTTTAATTTAGCTGTATGATTAAATCGTAATATTAATATTTGTTTGTTTCGGAGTCACTGCGACCTACATTGGATATTCAAACCTCTGTGTTCTAAAAGAGACCAAAGAATCTAAAAATGTAGTCTACTCTAGCCAAAAAGTTTCTTATATAATATACTGTAGATTTTATATAAATTATATCTTAAAATATCTTTCTAATTGTTTACGTGTACAAGATGATTTAAATAGGTATCTCATCCATTAATACAGTACGAGTTATTTAAGTATATTAATAAGTTGCCACGAATGGGAGATCACATCGATAGGCATTATTAATTTTATAAAGATATTAATTATTAACTTTTTGATTTATCTTGTACACAAAATATAATTATTTTAAAACAGATGCACTACTTATCGTGTTCAAAATGATATTTGTCTATTTATACTGTCAATTTTTAATATATTGATATACTAAGTAGCAAAAAAACTGTAGCCCATTTATAAAATTTACATAAACATTTATAAAAATAAGACAATATAATAAGAAAAATATTTAATCCTATAATTTTACTAAAACTGTTTACCTTCGTAGTGTTTGAAGAAAAATTTAATAATATTTTAGGTGAATTTAATATACATTTTAAATATAAGATACTCGTAGCCCGATTTTGTATAAATGAGTGAGATGATACACAATTATTTGTAGATTTTCAATAATATATTATATTTATTGTATTTTGTGTTAGATATTGGACACTAAGTAAAAATATAATGGAAAGTTCCAGTGAGTAATATAAAGATAATTATTGTTTCATCAATATAAAAATATCTACTTTATCAAGTTATTTTCTCCAACACAAAATATCTGCAAAAACAAAATATTATTAAGTGTCAAATATCTATCAAAATTATGCGTTATCTAAGATAAATGTGCTTCCACGTATTTTAAAATTATGAATAGTAGACATATTGTTATAATTTTTAAATAAATTGATGTACTGTGTACTTTTAAAATTTAACAAAACCTATTTAATCATTGCTACTCAAAAAAAAGTAAAATTGACATGCGAAAATTATTTAAAAAGATTTCCATTTACCAACGAAGTAGTAATAATAGTTATTAACATAATCATTGTTTACGCAAAAGTTGAAGGTTAATATAAACCGCCCATTTACTAAATAATTATTAAATATAAATGAATAAATATAATAATAAATATCTAGTACTTAGGGCATATAATAATCATACAGAGTAATCTATGAGCCGACATGTCATTTTAATCAACATATCTAATTATTTTATCAATTACTTATTTATTTTTATTATGCCAAACATAACAAATTATATAAATATTTATTGTGATTATTATAATTTATTTAAATAATTATACTATATAAGTAAGTACATATATATAATTTTGAAGCCATATATTGTCTGAAGTAATTTTTTATATTTGAAAAAATGTTTTCTAATCTTATGTAACGTAGTTTAAATCGTTGAAATATTTATTTAATTAAATAGTAGATAAAAATATGTGTTATTTTATTTTAAATGACCTTTTGACTGTGAATTTTGTGTCTGCTCCAACTGAAACATCACACGTTATAAAGAATAAAAGCAAAACCTGTCCAGTCAGTGCACGCCTTTGTCAGTAATCAATAATTATGTAACTACTCAAAACTTAAGACTCAGATATATGCCAGTGACCTTGAGTGGTTAGCTTGCGTGTTCTGTACTGAGCTCACGCAACGCGTCGTACGTTCAGCCAGTAATAGGACTCGCCCATCAAGGAGCGCTGTCCCCAATTTGTCCCTTATTAATTTATTATACACAAAACAAAAGGTATTTTAATAAAACGCGTATACCAAAAGATCAATAATTAAAATTAAATTATCTTTGAATTGGTGAAGGTTTCAGAAAAAAACGCTTGGTAGATTTTGTGCCATTCTCAGTTTTTTATATGACATAACTTTACAAATTAATTTCACTATGTAATATAAACATAATCTATAATATTCACATATTAAGTTATTGAAAAAATGCTCTAATTTAACATATATTTTTTTCAAATCTTTAACACTACTCGTTTAGGCGTGATCTTCAGTATAAAATCATTAAAAGTCGCTTATCGTCGCCTTAAGGGTCTATACTACCTCAGCGCCACCACACTCTATATCTCGCTCGCACAAGTAGCTGCCGGTCTCGCGAGCAAGCGAGACAGGGTGGCAGCGAGAAGACTCTAAGGCACCGATATTTTAGTTTATTTCTTTTTACGTTGAAAATAATGGTAATTTAAAAAAAAAATAACAAGACCTGCTTTAAAGTTAGTTCAGTTAATATCCAAATTTCATTATCTAATTTGAAGTATTTCTGAAAACACGATTCCATAAAATTTATTTATGTGAAGAAAATTTTATGGAATCGTGTTTTCGTCAAACATAGTACTTAACATTAATCCTCAACTTTACCATAGATTTATTTCTAAATGAATGCTGCAGTATTTTTGACATAACGAAGGATCATGCCATTGAGGTAGTATAGGCTCTTGGAGCTCAACTAAATTCTCTATTGTTGACCAGGCAACAATAGTCTTGTCAGTGATGATGGATCGATCGAGTATTCTATTCTATTCTATTCTTCTACGAAACAGTAGCTTAATAATAGTGAAATTTAAATTCACTGGGAATTGTCAAAAGTGATAAAGTTCGTAATGTAGTCAACCTCGATTTGTCAACTATACCTATTTAATTGCCTTTAGGCTCATTCATTAGTTAAGGTCCCATAATGATCCCATAATATGGAATGATGGGCTGGGATTTTGGCTAAGTAAGCCACTCGGGTCGACCGATCAGGTGAAGCAACGCTTGCCGCGATTGCTCCGTGGATGGGTGGCCATCTTTACATACCAAGACCTGAGTACCTTGGAAAGCACGTCAAGCCGTTGGACCCGGCTGTTATTTGTAGATCTTTGACAGTCGTTAGGGGTCATCAAAACCCCGAAAGTCTGACAACCAGTCTTACCAAGGGGTATCGTGTTACCCAGTAACTGGGTTGTGGAGGTCAGATGGGCAGTCGCTCCATGTAAAATACTGGTATTCAGAAAAGGCTAGTCAGATGATGATGATGTCAAAATAATGTCACTATGCTAAAACCTTACTTATTTGGTTAATTCATCAGCAACTTTTGACACAGTCTTGCAAATTGACCGACTCCTTTTATGTAATATGATGTAACCGCGTGGGGGTCTCACCTTGATGTAGTAGTAGGCTACAAAATAATAGATTTATTTATTGCCTAGGCGATAAAACTGGAGAAATATGTGGGTGTGGTATTGTTTATATTCCAATTACATACGTATGATATGTGTAAAACATATGTCTTTATGACTGAAAGATACAAATTTAGAGTTAGATTGATCTTTATATTTTTTTGGTGATTGGTTTTTCTTTACTTTCGATTACTACTACTTTACGTCTTCTTTAGTTTCGATTTCACCTACATTCATCATTTCAGCCGAAGGACCTCCACTGCTCGACACTGGCCTCCCCCAAAGGGAGGGTTTGCCATAATCACCAAGCTTGGCAGGCGGGTTGGCGATCGCAGTATGGTGTTAAAATGCATAGAGAACGCTGCTGCCCATTCTCTAGTAAGTCCCTTAGTCACCTTTTACGACACCCACGGAAAGAAATAGGGCAGTGCTATTCTTTACGTCCGGCATCACACTGGCGAGGACGGGAATATACAGGATCAAATGAAATTAACTGGCGAAATTCCGCAGATGTGATGGGAATCGATATCTAAACATTATAGAACATTAACCGCTATGTACCGATAGAACTGAGAGCCAAAACAAAGTAACATTCGATTAGCGATAACGCTAGTAGAAAAGTCACAAAATGTATGGGGTTGACATAAGCTATCGAAATGTCACGTGATCATAGGTCAAAGAATCTAGACAATGTTATCATCAAAATACCCACCGTACCACCAGGGTTACGGCCAGGGGTACGGTAGGGGCTGCAGTGATTCGATTCCATGACACGAATCGACGACAGCGTCGACGATAACTTCAATAGAGATGCGTAGCTAAGTGACACTTTTTGACCAGCGTTATCGCGCGTTTTCGATTCGTATGAAGGAATCAAAATCGAAAACTAGACAAATGGCATTCACTTCGGAGCGATTCTATTTCTACAAACGCTATCGTTATTTTACTTTTTGACAAGCTTTATCGCTAGTTTTCTATTCGAATTCCTTCATAAGAATCGAAAACTAGCGATATCGATTGTCAAAAAGTGCTACTTGGCTTCGCATCTCTATGGAAATTATCCTTTGACGCTGTCGATTCGTTTCATGGAATGGAATGATGATAACATGGACTAGCTAATTTCTATTCGTTGACCTATGATCACGTGACATTTCGATAGCTTATGTCAACCCCATACATTTTGTGGCTTTTCTACTAGCGTTATCGCTAATCGAATGTTACTTTGTCTAGGCCTTCAGGCCTTTACGTGAGTAGAAGGTAAGGCAGACGATCATTATGTATGGAGGGGGAGTATCTTATAATATATTACCTTATGAGCTACTGGTGAGGGTGACATTGGATGTCTTAGGCTTTAGACGAACTTGGCTGTTCAGCCGCAGATTTAGTGAAAGTTCTTGTATGCAAGACAATTCTTAGTGTCAAAATTAACAAAGAATCGAAGACTGTGGTACATTTGTAATGCTTTATTTAATACCAGTTATTGTGAGTAGTGTTGGGTAACTCAGCACATGTGCTAGCACAGTTGTAGCTACTCACTCGGATAAAAAGAGTCACTCACTCTTTTTATTTCGATGTGCTAGCACACACCACATGGCACAGATTAGCTACACATCATTTGTAACCATTCTTATTTCTCGTTCCCTCATCATCACTCGTGCGAGCTGTGTGACGCGCTTAACCAACTAGTCACCGCGTGTGCCTACTCGACTGAGTATGTGTGCCGTGTCGCGTTGTCGTCACTCCACACAACACTCGCGACTCGTGAGTGTGGTGTGTATTGACGACAACGCGACACAGCTCAACTCGCGCGGCGTGTCTTGCGACTCACTGACACACGCGCGCACTCACAGCACGTAGGTGCTCACAGGCCACCGCAGCCTCGCCTCATTCGTGGTAGCACAGTGTGCTAGCACATTTTGTAAAAAGAGTGCCTCGCACGATCCTCATTTTAAAAGTGTGTGCTACCCAACTCTACTTGTGAGTTCGTCTTGCATGTTCATCATTTTTAGGGTTCCGTACCTTAAAAGAAATAAACGGAAACATTATAGGATCACTCGTGTGTCTGTCTGTATGTCTATCTCTCTGTCCGTCTGTCATAGCCGATTTACTCCGAATTTACTGGACCGATTAAGTTAAAACTTGGTATACATATGAATTTGTGACCCAAACGATGTGTAACATATAAATTAATTAATTTTGAATATCAGGGGTAAACTATCCGACACACCTCTTTTCTACACTTTTGGGGGCAAATTAGAGAATTTGCAATTTTGCAAACTATACCGTGTGACATATCAAATGCTTGTTGCTTGGCTTGGCTTATTGTGAGAGTCTCAAATATATCTTTTTTTTAATAATTTTAAAAGAAATAGTTATTAAAATTACTTAAGAAATTCTCCCTTATCTCCGAAACTAGTCTAAAATATTGAAAAAATACAGAAAATAGTTCTTTCTTTACAGTTTACAGGAAACCCTATTGAAGTCGATGGTGTTAAAACAACATCGTAAATCTCTCAATATTGTGCGTACAAAGTTTCATTTGCAGTTGGAATGTATCGCAGAACATGTTTTTAAACTACAATGTTAAATTTGTTCTTGGGATAAATTATCTTGAGATAAAAATATGGTATACTTATAACATATTCTTTGAACGGAACCCTTACCAAGCGAGTTTAACTCGCACTTTTCCGGTTGTTTATACAAATATCCAGAAGGAAAAGTAGCTTATGTACCCTCCAGGTGCTAGTCTACATATTCGTCAAATTCTATAATGATCAGTTTGAGTGTCTATGGGGCGGGACACACAGAAAAGACGTAAGACGAGGACGCGTCGCAGACGCGGCGCCCCTTCAATAATTTTTCATACAAAATGTATAGAAGCGTCGCGACACAAAATAAACAGAAAAGACAAGGGCGCGGACGAGACGCAGTCACAGGCACATACGTCTGCGACGCGACCTCGTCTTACATCTTTTCTGTGTGTCTCGCCCCTTAGGCGTGATAAGTTTAAAGACAACCCGTGTATTTTCGCATTTAGATGATTAGTATGTAAGGCCAGCTGATTGAGAATGCCGATTGATTACAGATATTAAATTTGCATAGACAAACTATTTGTCATTCATTACTATCAACAACGTAATGATCTCACTTCTGACAGTAATAAGTAGACGTGTTCGTGTTTGAAATCAGCTTAATGATCTAAGGAATGCAATCATTTAAACGGATAGTTGAATTTAAACGGAACTGGGTGCAATACGCGAAGGGACCCAGAAACAAATGAAAATGTTAAAAAGCCAACAAACATTGATTTCTAAAGGTAGAAAGGATGTACCGATGTTTTCAGCCAACATCATCTAGGGTAGACTGGGTACGGTTGATACAATTTTACTTTGAACGCGCGTAGCACAGCCATTTTGAAACATAAAATGTTGTCTTCAAATATTTAGTGGCATGAGGAACAGGGTGTAAAGTTCACTCATCCTCCATAGAAAAGGGAGGATCCTCCGACCAGATGGGCGTTGCGTCTGGTGGGCTACTGCCCCACAGTTGTTTTTTTTTTTTTTTTTTGTTTTTTTTTTTTTTTTGTTTTTGTTTTGATAAGGACCTATTGTAGATGGCTCCGGAGAGCCTCTTCTGCGTAACCGATCTTTGGCGGGGCCAGAAGGGCCTCTCGCCGACCCACGGTTGATGTCGGGATGTTGTTTATATATGCTAGTTGCGTGGTAAACTCTGCTTGCGCGATGCAGGATTTTGCGTGACGTCAATGTGACGCGTAGTTCTCATGTGGCGATGTTGATGCCGCTACAAATGCATATCAGACTTAGAGGCTCAACTGCCAAATTTACTAGACAGGAAGAGTTTAATAAAATAATGTGCCACTGTCTCAACCATCCTCATACCAGGGGCGGTTGAAACAGTGATGGGGGTCAGTTGAAACATAAACAAATAAGTAATGCTAAATCAGTTTCTTTATTCATAATCACCAAGAAATTGTTACATTCTAGTTTGGCACTATTTCTATCAGTCTTAATAATTGTTTCCTGCCTGAATGAGGTCTTGGTAAAACTTGTTGCCCTGGAGAGACTGGTTGCCTGAGCTGTGCGCATCAACAATTCCACATTTCTCCTCTTTTAAGAACGAAACCAGTCTTCTCCGGCGACTTTATTTTTGATCCACGTAGAAGGTGTGTTTAAATTATATTTGTCAGCGAACTCGAATGCTGATTTTCATACTTCTTTGACAGAAAGACTAAAGTATAAATCCGCACAGCGGATCAAATATTTTAAAAGTTTATATTCCTGGTCAGGGGTAAATAATCTGTTGTGGGCTACATACCCCATACTAACATCAGCATGGTTACCTTGCAGAAGAGAAGAGGGTGAACTCCGTACCTACATCTCTGAAGCTCTTCGTAAAGAAGTCCCTTTTTTTAGTTCCTCCTACGCGTTTTCGTAGGGAGTTATATCACACTCGCCTCTATATGTTTTTTTGATACGTTGTCTGGGCATCTACAACGATAAAAAAGGTTAACATTGTTTCAATCGTACCCACAAAAATTGCTTCATCCGTCCCCATCCCCCTCAACCGCTAATAAAACGAACATAGCGTCGAGGCAAAAAAACAGAAATAAAAACGAATCACGGTTTTTGAACCTTCAAAGTTATTACAAAACAAGGTTTATCTTCAGAACCAGGTTTAAAACATGGAGCCATTATTGAATTTCGAACTTTATTCTGACTATGGTAAAGTTCCTAAACACAAAACTGACAACTTAGTACCGAACTAAGTTTTCAGTTTTGTATAGAACGGTATTTCAATCACAGTTACGTCCTCATTACAAAAACTGGCTCCATGGTTTAAGCCATGTCAAAATATAAATCTTGTTTTGTAATAAGGCGGTCAAAGTCTAACTTTAAAGCATAAAATCACTCAAAATGTAAATGCTAATATTAACAAATTTATTTAAAATACTTACTTTTGGTCGAAAAAATACAATAGGGGTACAAAAGGAGGAGGCGGAACGCGTAAGGGTGAGGCAGGGTTCACGCCCTTAGCCGCCGCAGGTGACGCACCGGGCGTCGGGTGTCGCAAGCTGATTTCCGGCCACCGTAGGCGCGGGCCTGCGGACGGTGAGCGATGGGTAGCTCGCCGTCCGATAAGGACCAGGCCCGGGTCGACGGCGCGTTGTGTTTCACGCGCGCCTCAAAGAGATGTCAGCACCAACTGACGGTGCCCGTTAGGGCCAATGCCTGCCAGGATTGCGAGTTTGTCCGAAAGGGATATCGTGGCCCCGGCACACAGGCAACGGAAGGAACACGGGTGGGTTTTAGTCAGTAAAAGTCTGACACGCCCTCCCGCTCAGCCCAGAGCGGGAGAAGTTATTTGATAATTTCCCACCCAAAAAAAAAAGAAAAAAAAAGGGGGTCCCTTGGAAACGTACCCAGCACGAAGTGCACTGCGCCCGCGCCACTGCGATTCATGTTTCCAGCCGCGTCTCTCTCCTCTTGTACCCCTCACCGAACCGCTAATAGTTTACGAGACATTTGCTACAGAATTTCGGGCTTCCGATTACTTGTCTGCTATCGTAGGTGTTAAAAACGCCTAATACGATACCAGCCTTACCCAATATTCATTCAAGTCATGTCACTAGTGGCCTTCAGAGGCGGAATAAAACTTTATTTCGCTTAAAATATTCATGGATTGTGTCTACTCGTATCAATTGTCTTGCTTTTGTTTTTTTAATGTATTCTTAATTATATGGCTACTTAAGTGTTTCTACGTGAAGGTTGGTCTTACCTATCCTTATACTTTGTAGAGTTTATTGCAGAATATTTTTACAGTACGAAATGCATTCCCAGATAGAGTGGCATGGGATTGTCTGAATATTTAGGGTTCCGTGGTCAACAACGTCCGTCTATCTGTCTTTCCGCGGCTTAGCTCAGAGACTCTTAGTACTAGAAATCTGAATTTGGCATGGGTATACATATAAAGAAAGGATTCATATCCGGTAGGCTGAAATAATCCTTCCAGATCCCAAGGCCACGTCTTCCCTACCATTATCGCGCCCCCCGGTCTACTCTTAGATGTGCAATGGTCTCTGTAGTCTCATGAAACATGAGGCTCCAGGGGCTAGGGTGAATCTTTGGGTTCATTCAAGCAATTGAGTCTGGTACAACCACGCTGAGATCGGTGCATTTCATTCATTCATTCACGGTGCATTTCATTCATTCATTCATTCATATTAGGTAAACAGAGTAGAAGCTTATGGCATACCTAGTTTTTAGGGTTCCGTACCAAAATGGTAAAAAGGAACCCTTATGGTGAGACTAAGTCTGTGTGTCTGTCTGTCACACCTGGATATCTCAAGAACTACTAATGCTATCAACTTGAAATTTAGAATAGTTTTAGATGACGTTTGCCCAAACATTTTGGAAATAAGAAAGAAATTAAAAAAAATATATCTTTATTGCAAAAGGGACTGAAAGGGGGTCATAAAAATTTGAAGAGGGGCTACTAGAGCATATGGGGTATCATATGAAAGAGCGGTGTTTGCACATTCTCAAACTTTTTTTTTTAGGCAGCGTAGTTTCCGACTTTTGATGAAAAATTAAAAAAAAAATACAGTTCCCTACCCCTTATCTCCGAAGTTTGCATAGATAAAAATCTGAAATTATACTATGTGATACAAGTGTATGTAGAGTTTACAGGAAAAATATAACGATGTCTATAAATAGCACAGTTTTTCAGAAATCATCAACATCATATATACGTACGGAACCCTCGGTGCGCGAGTCCGACTCGCTCTTGACCGGTTGTTTTTTTCTTGTTTCAACAGCTTCGAAAAATTTTGTCAAGTAAACTTTTCATAATAGAACAATATCGATTTCCAAATCATATTATTATGCAAGTCGCGTATGATTTTAATTTCGAATTCGCAGGCCGTAGGAATCCGCTGGATGCGGGAAGCACAGAACCGGTCGAAGTGGCGGTGCTTGGGAAGGCTTATGTCCAGCAGTGGACGATGATGATGATAAATGATGATGCTGAAGTAACAAAAAACTGTTGTTAACTATGACATGCATAATTTGAAGAAAAAAATCTCGGAAATTACGCAACAGATCCGCATGACACTTTCAACAATGGGAATATTTCTTCTTTCCCGTGTTTATGAGATGTTGTTTGTTACAATAGACAAGGTGATTGCATAGCTGATATTAGATAATAAACACGGCACTTGTGGTAATTGTGGAGACAGCAAAAGAAAAATGTGATATTTCCTCGTATACATGTCCCAGAATTAACGCACAACCTCTTAAGGGGGCATTCTACTCATCATTATTGAACATCTTTTACTATAGGACCAAACCTGATGCCACGTAAAAAAAAATCAGCTGTTCCGTACATTTATGTTCGAATAACTCGTCAAAATGTAGGGAACAGCAGATTTTTTTTTCGCGTTTTCAGATTTGGTCCCATAGTAAAAGTTATTCATAATGATGAGTACAATGACCCCTTTAGAAGTTCTGAGTTAATTCTGGGACATGTTGTATATTATCCATACTCGTACTAACTAATATTATACATGCGAAAGTGAGTATGTTTGTTGGAAAAACAGCTGTTCCCTACATTTGTGACGCTCTCATGCTAAAACGACTGACTGGATTTAGATGAAATCTGGCACATGAGTAGACCATGAGCTGTGTTAGGATATAGTATACTTTTTATCCCGATATTCCTATGGGATCGAGACTTATGCGGATGAAACCGCGGGAAGCAGCTAGTTATTAATCTAAACATAATTTATGGAAAACTAGCGGTGTCTTTGCACAAACTTCATCACCTTATTTCATTCCTTCAGGGGTTGTTTTTAGGGTTCCGTACCAAAATGGTAAAAAGGAACCGTTATGGTGAGACTAAGTCTGTCTGTCTGTCTGTCACACCTGGATATCTCAAGAACAACTGCTATCAACTTGAAATTTAGAATAGTTTTAGATGACGTTTGCCCAACTATTTTGCAAACAAGAAAGAAGTTCTATGTGATAGAAGTGTATGTAAAGATTACAGAAAAAATAAAACGATGTCTCTAAATAGCACAGTTTTTCAGAAATCATCAACATCATAATTATATCTTACGTACGGAACCCTCGGTGAGCTAGCCCGACTCGCTCTTGACCGGTTTTTTCAAGTAGACATGCTTATTCTTTCCAAGGATTCATCACCATTATCATTTCAGCCGAAAGATGTCCACTGCTGGACATAGTCCTCCCCCAAAGGAGGTTGCCATAATCGCCACGCTTGGCAGGCGGGTTGGCGATCGCAGTATGGTGTTAAAATGCATAGGGAACGCTGCTGCCCATTCTTTAGTAAGTCCCTTAGTCGTCTTTTACGACACCCACGGGAAGAAATGGGATGGTGCTATTCTATACGTCCGGCACCGCACAGACGACTTTCGACTTTCCAAGGATCAAACCTACTTACCTCTATTTCTGCAACCGGCGTGCGTGTATGACCATTACCCCAAGTGTAAGTTTGCAAGGGAGTAAACGTAACTATTTCGTTTGCGTTAAAATATGACCGATGGATCATAACATGGATCATGGATCGCAACGTCAACTTTAAGGCGTTTGTGGTGCGCATACCAACGTGCTGCCTGCCTCAGGTGATGGAAGAAAGCTTTTGGCCTCAGGATGTGGTATTCCGCCGCTTTCGCGGTCAAGTGCCACCAGAACGCACGAAGACTTAGTGCATCTTAGTGATACTAACATAGCTTTAAGTTTTATTTACTAACGCAATTGTTAATACATAATATGTATAGTTAGGTTAAGGTATTCATCTATGGGTCTTTGTAACCTGATAATAAATGGTTAATTTATTTATTTATAATGCGAGTATAAGAGTGAGAATAAAAATCTTTGTTTCTAGTTTGCTAGAGAGTAAACGTAACTATTACGTTTGCGTTAAAATTTGACCGATAGATCATAATGCTAAGAGTATAAGAGTGAGAATAAAAATCTTAACGCAAACGCGCTAGTTACGTTTACTCACTTGTAAACTTACACTCGGGGTACAGATGTATGAACGTAAACGAAGCAAAAAGACTATGTAAGGAGCCGTAGCAGGTGGCGTTCTATATTTCCTGCCTACCCCCATGGGAAGAAGGAATGAGTTTATGTAACCGTGAAAACGTAACTAACAGACACTTTGACAGAGAAACAGAGACACTTTCTGGAAGAAATTTAAAGTTGTAAACATTATGTGTTTGTATGAGTCCAAATATTATCATTGTGTCAACATCACCAAGAAATCGAACCCACTATCTACCGATACGGTAGCCGCGGGTCATTCAAATGATCTAAACAAATAGCATTGTGTAGGTTTGCGTGGAGTTTCTGAGAAACACTCCGAAAGTATAAACAAACAAAATATTATGGACAAGTGTGATCAGTTAGTGTAGGGTTCTGTATATGATATTTTATTTGTAGATGACCGTTTCCCCGAAGGGTTAGGCAGAGGTGAATCCATAATATATGTACCCACATTTTGTTAGTTTTGTGTCTTTTGTAACAAGAGGCAAAAATTCAGACTTCGTGCTGCCACTGAGAAATTCCTGATGAAGAAACATTAGTACTTAGTATTAGTTCCAGGTTTTTCGCTGCGGGTATAGTCAGTGATTTGTTAGAGGTTGCATTAACATCAAGTGTATGCTAAGAACTCTTTTGTAGTAAATATTTTATAATGCTGTATGACATATGAAAAAGTAATATTAGACAGTTCTATTAAGTCAATGTATCTGCAATATGATTTCGTGAAAAGGGACGGAAGTGTGTAACAGGAAGTGACAGCTTGAGCATGGAATAAGTAAGTACTATACAATATGTAACAAAAACCCTGTTGTTCCTTCTAGCTACGTTTTAAGAATCGGTATACATACGTAATAAAGCAAGTCATTTATAAAAACTATTCAACAAAAATAATTAAAATATTTTTTTAATTATTAATATTTGTAATGTTTAACTGATTTCTAACCTATTTCACTCTTTGATTTTGGCTTCTCGACTAGCCAATACTTGCAATGCCAATAATGCACGTAACTTGGCAAGACTCGTTAGATGTTTCTCTCCTTTCTTTAACTTTCATCTAAACAGACATGTTTAACAATAAATTCTGGCAATAACCATAGAATAATGACCAGCAATAACAGTGAAAAAAAAATTGTTCCATTAAGTGTACTGAAAAAGTATGCACCACCTCAGCTGGTTTTTTACTGTCTTTTTTTTTCATTTACAAAAACAAGGGTCTCATCAAAAATCTGATAGTGCGATGCTATTGGTTGATGAGATTTCTATAGCGGCCGAGCGCTGCAAGCAACAATAGTCCTTAAGGTGTATAGATATGAAATTCCTCGATAGTACATGTTTGAACTTATACGTCAAAGCATTGCCAAGTTACGTGCCGGCGACTATACCTTTATGAGTTTTTAAATGATTGTGTAATTTACATAAACGCATACGTAAATTCACGACTAAAACAATATCCACGTTTTAGTCACCATCGCGGTCGGGTATAAAAATAGCAACGATATTTTTAAGCACAACGATATTTTCAAGGGCCATCAAAAAAAGTAAACAGCCGGTCGCTTCCATAATGGCAACATCTGCGGAATCTGAGTAACATTTTTTAACATGCTACCTCCACATGGCATCCCGAAGTAGTTTCGCAAGATTCCTTTGCCATACCCAAAAAAATCGACCCTTATTAATTTTTATTATCTCTGCCCTGACCCACTGACATGATTAAAATTAATTTTATGATCGGTAAACTCTTATTTATGATATTGTGTATGTGAATTTAAATGTTTTGATAATTTACTAGTTACAGTGAATTGACAATTACATTGAATAATAATATGTTCTTTTGTCTTACGATTCGAATCGTGACAATGCATTGAGCGTTCATCATTAATTTTCCCTTACCCCTTCGTTAATCGGTATTTCTGCTTCTTGGGTCTTGGGTTTCTTGGGAACTTTATGGCAGGATTGATAAAATTGTCGACATACTTGCCTTAAATAGCAGAAGTTGTAAGAATAAAGTGTTTGAGTACATTCATAACCTGACCTATGACGAAACTGAAAACCTCTTAATTGTAGGTACAACTCACCCTCCTACACACACTCACTCATCTAGATTCTACTCAAAAGGAGGTCACCACTCCAATATCCATACTTCATTTTACTTTATTTGCTGATCTAAAAATAATGAAATTATGTATAAATAATATTATTAAATCAAATTTGAACTTGTAAGCTATTAAATATATATTTTTAGGGAAGAGCGCTGTTGTCGGAGATATAAATATTTATTTATCTAGTTCAGACACAGATGTCTTGTAAAATGTTTGTAAGTCTATGCTCATTTGAGATATGTTTTTATTTAATGTACTATTTATTTGAATTTGAATAAATTAAATTATTTAATAATTGTCTTCTAAGAAATGATTTTAGGTTGTGATGTTCTGTAAAATTCACTTTCAACCTCATTATTTTTTTTTAAATAAATCATCACGTGGGTGTTAAAATGGGTCGCAAGTGATCTATATTTTAGAGATAAACTACGATAACATGGCGCGCCCCTCCTAATTACTGTTTCAATGTATGGAGTCGAATCCTTACGAATCCTACTAATATTATAAACGTGAAAGTATGGATGGATGGATGGATGTTTGTTACTCTTTCACGTAAAACGGCTGGACCAACTTTGATAAAATTTTGTATCGAGGTAGCTGACACCCTGGATTAACATATAGGCTACTTTTTATCTCTATATTCCCACGGAATCGAGACTTATGCGGGTGAAACCGCGGGGTGCAGCTAGTAAATAAATAGTTGGATTTATTTTTGATTGACGGCTGTCTCAGTACGCACACAATGCGTTGTGAGTCTTGGTGGCGCTTTGTAAATACTGTCATAAATACATTTAAACGTTTTGAATTTTGGAAGGGCGCGCCATGTTATCGTAGTTCATCTTCTACATTTTATTTTAAGTTCATTGGATTCAACATTATCGTAACAATACAACCTAACTAATATTATAAATGCGAAAGTGAGTTTGTTTGTTTGTTACGCTTTCATGCTAAAACGGCTGAACAGATTTTGATGAAATTTGGCACATAGGTAGACCATGACCTGGAGAAGGACATAGGATACTTTTTATCACAGAAAGAAAGAAAAAAAAAGAAATTAAAAATTATAAAAAGGTATTCAAACAGGTTCTTCTTTACCAAATCCTTTGAAAATCACCAAAGTTTTGTATTTTGATTTCAACAAAAGAAGTTAAAAACATACAATAATTAGTATAATTGTTGTTTTGTTTTTTTTTTTTTTAAATACGTTACCCCACACTAGGAATTACTCCTAGTGTGGGGTACTATTGTGGGTGCGTTTACAGACATTTAAACTCACATATACAAACAGCCAGACCCGGAACAACTACTTGCAGGTCATACAAATATTTGTTCCGTGCGGGGATCGAACCCCCCGTTTTGCGAAAGTCCATTCACAAACAGTTTTTAGAAGTGATTTTTTTATCTACTGAACCCTAAACTCTTAACGACATGATAAGCGTCCGGTCATCTCAAACCAAACATTTGCCTAAACAATTAGTTATCTTTAACTGCGGCAGTGAAAACTGTTAAAATTATCGTAATCTAACACTATCGCTGTCGGGTAAACAGAGGGTTATGAGTTTGACGTAATTTCGGTGTTAAAAGGTGTTACATAATGTTTGATTTTCTCTTGTGTTGGCGGCGTGAGATATTCGTGAATGGTTCATGTCATGGTGAAGTTTCGTAGTTGAGCTAACTGCCAGTTAAGAGTGCACTGGAATTAAATCTGCTATCTATAGTTATTTTCAAAGGTTAAGTTACGCTTGCCGCGGTCGGTTCATGGATGGGTGACCATGCATTACAATAATATATATCCGTGCCTCGGAAAGCACGTTAATCCGTTAGTCCTGGCTAGCATTGCCAGATTTTTTTTGGGCACAGCGGGATTTCAAAACCTTTTGAGTAAAAAAAGCGGGATTCTATCGTCGAAAGTGAGACATACTAAAAATACGTAAATAATCAGTCGTTTTTAGGGTTCCGTACCCAAAGGGTAAAACGGGAACCCTATTACTAAGGCTCCGCCGTCTGTCTGTCTGTCCGTCTGTCACCCAGCTGTATCTCATGAACCGTCCAGCTAGACAGTTGAAATTTTCACAGATGATGTATTTCTGTTGCCGCTATAACAACAAATACTAAAAAAATATAATAAAATAAATATTTAAGGGGGCTCCCATATAACAAACGTGATTTTTTTGCTCGTTTTTGCTCTATATTGATAACGGCAACAGACGCTTGAAATATTCACAGAATATGTAGATATATATTGACTTTAAAAATAAATAATTAAATTAAAATAAAACAAATATTTACGTGTTGTTTAGCCTTTTTATAGATTATGGTACGGAACCCTTCGTGCGCGAGTCCGACTCGCACTTGGCCGGTTTTTTAATTTTTTCAGTTCCAAATTAAGTTTACAAAGATGTTTTTTTTGTATATAATTCGTGCTTGTTCCAAATTCGAAATGTTTTTATTCGCTCAATGACTAAAAAAGAGTTTTATTCACTGTCATCGATAAATCAAATGCCCTTTTTTGAGTGCCAATGGTAAAAAAATATTTAATTAAGGTTTAGAAGAGCGTGTACCTTTTTAAGATGCCTGAGGGCAGGTTGAAGGTTTCAATTATTTCTATCAAGATAATTCTTTCGTTTTAAGCTTTGTATTACGTACTGAGTTAAGTTTTATTACCCGACTGTAGCGAAGCCAAAGAGGAGGGTTATGTGTTTGACCTGTATGTATGTATGTATGTCTGTCCCTATGTTCCCTCGTAACTACTAAACGGCTGAACCGAATTTGATAAATGATATGTCGTTAGATTCGCCTTTATTGCGCGAGTGTCTGAAAGTATATTAACATTATTAAAAATCAAAATGGCGGGTTTTTGGCGCCAAAAGGAGTGTCTTCGAAAAAAAATGTCTCCCAAACCTATCGAGTGGGGTATCAAAATGAAGGGTTTTGAAAGGTGATTACAAAAATATATAAGTATTTATTATATGTTTAAAAGTAATTTAAATGAGAAATTATAAAAAAAAATATCCCGAAATTTTGGAGTGAGTGAGTAAGAGGTTGTTATCACCCGATTATAAGTGAGTATATATCCTAATTTCCCGTCTTATAATCCTAACTAAAAAGTATTAAAAAAATATTTAACTTAAAAAATCAAAAACCCGACTGCGTGAAAACTGAACTTAAAAAAAGATGGAAACAAGATTTATATAAATTAATAAGTACTATAAGCAATCTCATGCAGTCGGAGGCATATTGCCTTTTTTTTACTTGGATTAAAGAATGGGTACGTACTATCGAGGAATTTCATATCTAACCAGTTTCAAAACAAAATCCCGTGAACACGATGACCAAATCTGTTTTGCATCGACCAATGAAACAAAAATACATAGTAATATTTTGTCGTTTCTGATTTTTTGTTGTTCATGCGTTTTTTGTAGGCTCTGTTACAATGATCACAGATGTCTGACTACGGATATGGTGACCCTTTCTCGACCACTAGGAATAGAACAAAAGAAACAAAACTGAGAAAGTTTTTAATTTTAATGTTTTTATACTTTACATTTTGTTCTAACGCATTTCATGGGTTCAGTTGCAAATTTGCAGAGCTTTCGGTAACAACTAACGTTTTTACTAGCATTTCTGAAACATGTCATGTCGTGAAACATTGCATTCAATGAAAATATCTACCACGTACGTGGTAGATATTTTCATTGAATGCAATGTAATATTACGATTTCGATCATTCGACAAGATTTTTTGAAATTTACTATGCCAAAATGATAAATGATTTTATTTCTGTAGGTTTGTACAAACACTTTTACACGTCAATCA
Source organism: Tiliacea aurago (assembly GCA_948098905.1). Classification (NCBI taxonomy): domain Eukaryota; kingdom Metazoa; phylum Arthropoda; class Insecta; order Lepidoptera; family Noctuidae; genus Tiliacea; species Tiliacea aurago. The sequence goes on from OX402601.1 coordinate 3,324,966, forward strand.
TATTTTAAAAACTAGATGAGGTCGGCGTTTCCTATCTGACTACTCTGAGAAGAAAGGCCGAAACAAACTCAGAGGTCACAGTCTCTTTTAAAGTCCAGACATAATCTTGGTCAGATCATGTGAAGACCATGTAGATCTGAGAGTCTGAAATGGTCTTTTGAGGAAAGAACCACATCGATTGAGTGGACCTATCCAGTCAGTGCACGCATTTGTCAGTAAGACAGAAACGTTACTACTTTAAACCGTTACACTATCATCGTTCAGGTCAAGACTGAGAAGATATGAGGGAGTTATCACGAGAGACTTGATTAATCACGTTAAAAACAAACCCAGTCAGACGAAAGAGCTATCATAATTCATTTCATCATCATTATTATTTCAGCCGAAAGACGTCCACTGCTGGACATAGGCCTCCCCCAAAGCAGGGGGGGGGGTTGCCATTATCGCCACGCTTGGCAGGTGGGTTGGCGATCGCAGTATGGTGTTAAAATGCATAGACAACGCTGCTGCCCATTCCCTAGCAAGTTAATAATAATTCCTAATATAAGCCTAATTCATTTGTGGTCGGCGCAACATGTCCCTTTCGTCCACACTTCTCTTATTATTTGTCTAGCCATACCATCTTCCACACAGTCCATCCATCGTTTCTTTGGTCTTCCCCTACTCTTATAGCTATCGACATTCATACTCAAAACTTTCCTCACGACATTTTCCTCATTCCTCCGCATCACATGCCCACACCATGACAACCGATTCCCGCACAATTTTTCAGTCCCCGGTGCCACTTTCTTCCTCTTATGTACTCATTTCTTATTCTATCCATTCATGTCACACCACCTACTGTGCTTCGGAATGGGCCACTAGCTTCATCTTTCTACATGACCGACTACTATTACAATTCAAAAGTGCCTATAAATGGTTTAATTGAAATAAATCCCTACTTATAATATTATAAACGCGAAAGTTTGTAAGTATGGATGGATGGATGGATGGATGTTTGTTACTTCTTCACGCTCAAATGGCTGGACCGATTTTGATAAATTTTTGTATGGAGGTAGCTGACACCCTGGATTAACATATAGGCTACTTTTCATCCCGATATTCCCACGGTATCGAGACTTACGCAGGTGTAACCGCGAGGTACAGCTAGTACTTAAATACTTTGAATTTGAGTTGATTTTGAGTTTCTTTTAACATACACATTTTATTTTCTTGTCTATATCTCATCATCTGCTTAACTTTTTCCCTACCTATCATCAGGGGTCAGCTTTCAGTCTAACCGGATGCAGCTGGATACCTATAAATATTTTACATTTGACCTCCACAAGTCCCTTGGTTATAAGACTGGTTGTCAGACTTTCGGACTTCTGACGACCCGTAACGACTGTTAAAGATCTACAAATGAGAGTTGGGACCAACGGCTTAACGTGCTTTCCAAATCCAAATTCAAAAATGTATTGCTCAACACAGTACATAATAATACATTTCCTGATGTCAAGTAAATGCGCAGTCCACTGTGTTGTACCAATTCAGGCATGCAAAATTCATCATTAAAATTATACAATTTCAATTTCATAAATTACAAAACAAAGTCAACACATAATTAAGAATAAACAATTAAAAAATAATTCAATAAAATAATTTCAATAATAATAAAATAAATCGGACTCAAATATTCACCATAATTATATTATTAGTATTATACACACTTTCCATCTGACAGGTATTTATTTAAAGTGTAGGTAGTATGTCTTACTTATCAGTAGATTATCGAGTTGCTTCTTAAATACATTGACATCTTTAATACTTAACAAAGCACGAAGTGCGCGGTCCGAGGCACGGAGGAGTCTTGGTATGTAAAGATGGTCATCCATCCACGGACCAACCGCGTCAAGCATAATCCTCTCTTACTATTCTACATCTACGGGGTCAGACATATCTGCATAGGTATTATCAATATTTGTAGTTTTCACCGCCGATATTAAAAGTGCATAGTCGCCGAAAGCCAATACCCCCTTAACATGGAAACCAGTTGTGTTCGCCGTACCCCGTAACCTCGTAGGCCAGAGCTAGTTTTCATAAACTTGTTCTTAGACTGAAATAGGACATTGGAACATGTCCTGAGACATTCCGCTTAGTCAGCCGACATGTCCGCGGTGGGAGGGAGGACATAGATCAGTGTGTAGAGGGGACATGGACGGTGTTAGTGCCTATATGGAGCAATATTAACGGCACGGTTGGCGCAGTTAGTTAAGCGATTGACTGCTGCGCTGCGTGTCGCGGGTTCGATTCCCGCACGGAACAAATATTTGTATGACCTACAAGTAGTTGTTCCGGGTCTGGCTGTTTGTGTATGTGAATTAAATGTTTGTAAACGCACCCACAATACAGGAAAAATTCCTAGGGTGGGGCAACATTTTAATTAAAAAAAAAAAAAAATTTTTTTTTGTGTTTTTGTGGGTATTTTTTTACAAATTTATGGTATAGGTATTTTGTTCCGACCTTTTTTTTCTCGTTTTTATTTTTAGTGTTTATCAGTGGAAATTTGTAAATGGCCTTCAATTTTATATTGTGTAAGAACACTGTATATGTTAGCTGTAAGTTTCCCGAATAGAATAAAATAAATAAATAAAATATGCAGAAAATAATAATTTTGGAATGTATTTGTTTGTGTGTGTGTAGTTTACTAGAGAATGGGCAGCAGCGTTCTATATGCATTTTAACATCATACTGCGATCTATTTCTTCCCGTGGGTGTCGTAAAAATCGACTAAGGGACTTACTAGAGAATGGGCAGTAGCGTTCTTTATGCATTTTAACATCATACTGCGATCGCCAACCCACCTGCCAAGCGTGGCGATTATGGCAAACACCTAACGGCCTATGTCTAGCAGACCAGCAGTGGACATCTTTCGGCTGAAATTATGTGTGTAGTTTATTTAAGATTTTTTGTTGTTTGTTTTTGTGTAGTTTTGTATAAGCTCATTAAAAGTAACAATATCTGAATGTCAGACAAATGTACGGAGTATGTTGACGTATTATTTTCTTTGAACTTATGCCTGCTGAATAATAAACTCAGAGTGAAGTTACGCCTAACTTTAAAACTTCACAGTTAAAACTGGTGTAACCTTACTCTAGGCTTAATAAGGGCCATGCAAATAAAAAAAAAACCGCTGTGGATGTTATGTAGGTGGGTACAATTATTTGCCATTAACCTAACAAAATGTATCAGAATGGCCGTTACCTATAATTTAATTATAGTTACTCACACTTCATTTATAGTACCTAATAGACTGAATTACGAGAAAAATAAATATTAGCCCATCGTTAACCTATATGTCGCATCTGTCCGTAAAACGAAACGACGAGACAGAGACGGGTGCAGTGCGAACGCGACCGAAATAGATTGCGCTGTGCACGCGCACGGCTCAGACTCCTGCGCAGCCCGCCGTTCAAAACAAGGATCCATAGATCCATGGATCTTTCTCGTTGAAAATCTTCAAATCAATTTTATACTGACTTTATAAATTGATATGGATCCGTGAATTTTTGAGACAAAGTGAACAATTTTGGATATTTTTTTTTGTTAATAATTTTGTGAAAATGCGCTTGTGTTTTGCTGTGTGTTTGTTCGTCTGTGTGACCTTGTATCCAGATGTTTATGGTAAGTTCATTAAAATTTATTACATTTTTAGTTTTGCTGTAATTGAGATTTTTGGGATTTAGGCCATGAGGGCAACAGATTTATGCAGTAGTTTTGTTACGGCATGGCAGAAAATTTTAAATTCGTTGGTATTATTATTTAATTTCAAAAAAGATATTCAAGGAGGAACTTAGTAGCTATCGCTCATAAAAATATTGAATAGATTAAATGGTTATTTTGAATTTAAAATCCAAAATTTTAGTGAGTTATTTATTATTACTTTAAACATGGTCTTTACATGATCTGACCAAGATTATTTCTGGACTTTAAAAGACAGACCTCTGAGTTTAGTTTGGCCTTTCTTCTCTGAGTAGTCAGATAGGAAACGCTAGTTTTTACCGACATCCAAAAAGGAGGAAAATTGATTATGTTCATCTGTTTGTTTGCTTTTTTTTATTAAAATATGATTGACGTGTAAAAGTGTTTGTACAAACCTACTTACAGAAATAAATCATTTATCAATTAAATAAATTATTAAAACAATATTATTTGTACCTATAATATTATTTGTAAGCATTCATCTTATTAATTTAATTACTTAGAAATAAATCATTTATCAATTAAATAAATTAGGTATACGAATATTATTTTGTACCTATAATATTATTTGTAAGCAGTTATCTTAATTAATTTAACTACTTAATTTAACATATTGTCTCAAAGTTCACGCCATTTAAGCTATTCACGGTTCAGTTATAAGCTTCGTCTTTTAGGCAAAGTTCATAAAAGTTCAACATTTATGTAATAATAAATTATAATGATCAGCAAATAAATCCTCCAACAATACCAGAGCTATACATAGTTACTTAGCTGAATCGCAATTAGGCAAATAATTAGAACCTAATTAAGAACATGTTTAAGATTTCGTTACCTACATATTTGCAACAGGATCCCAGCTATCTTGTTACATTTCATTAATGAAATCTACATAGTGTTAAAAAGTCGTAATGAATCGGAGGTTCCAGGATTTGCTTAACAAGATACGTACTGGTTTAAACCTTTAAAGAACCTAATACTTAAAGTTATACTTTTTGATGTGTATCTATCTATCTTTCCTCACGATTTCTATGGGAGTGATTTCGTGAAAAATGACGGAAGTGACAACTTGAGCATGGAATAAGTAAGTACTTTTTAAGGAGACGATAACCGACTTTTAATGATTTTATACTGAAGATCACGTCTAAAGGAGTAGTGTTAATGTTAAATTAGAGCATTTTCTCAATAACTTCATATGTGAATATTTTAGATTATGTTTTTATTACATAGTGAAATTAATTTGTAAAGTTATGTCTAACGCGGATAAAAAACTGAGAATGGCGCAAAATCTAGCAAACGTATTTTTCTGAAACTTTCACCAATTTAAAGATAATTTAATTATGTATCTTTTAGTATACGCGTTTTATTAAAATACCTTTTGTTTTGTGTATAATAAATTAATAATGCGTCAAATTGGGGACAGCGTTCCTTGATGGGCGAGTCCTATTACTGGCTGAACGTACGACGCATTGCGTGAGCTCAGTACAGAACACGCAAGCTAACCACTCCAGGTCACTGGCATATATCTGCGTCTTCATAGTATGGAATTAGTAAGTACTTTATAATAGCATGGAATTAGTGTACTCGTGGAATTTGTAAGTACTTTAAAGATTGTAAGTAGAGGAGCTTGAATTTAGACCAGTGGGCGATCACTAGTAATGAGTAAGTAATCGAATAAATACTTAAGTATTAAGCTTTTTTAAATTTTGAGGTTAATTTCTGTTGCAACTCAATTGCTTATTACTTGCAAGGTAAGATGTCAGATGTTACACATCATATGCGACTACAGTAAGGCGCGCTCGTTTTTACGGTTCCGTAAATCCGTACCCAAAGAGTAAAACGGGACCCTATTACTAAGACTCGTCCGTCCGTCTGTCTGTCCGTCTGTCACCAGGCTGTATCTCATGAACCGTGATAGTTAGACAGTTGAAATTTTCACAGATGATGTATTTCTGTTGCCGCTATAAAAACAATTACAAAAAAAACCTGAATAAAATACATATATAAGGGGGCTCCCATACAACTGCTATGATTTTTTTGCCGTTTTTATAGAGAATGGTACGGAACCCTACGTGTGCGAGTCCGACTGGCGCGCTTGTTTCAAATATCTCAAAAGTTTACCTTGAACAACGCTGAGTTAAGGAAAACATCGTGAGGAAACTTAAATAATCTTAAACCGCAAACACGTATTGGGCACTTAGATCACTGCTCTTTCCTTCTCCATGATAAATTCACACTGCAGTCAAGTGAAGGAGATGATTGCAGTTTATTATCTTCTTTACAAGCAGAGGTTAGTGGAAACGCCGGGGGGACATCCTAGGAGGACATATTATAGTGACCTAATTGGTGGTGTTCTTCAGAAAGGTCAGGTGCGTAGTACTCGCACGCGGCGTGCATGTTAGACCAGATGTATGAACGTAGGCGAAGCAAAAGGAGTATGTAAGGAGCAATAGCATGTGGCGTTCTATAGTTTCTGCCTACCCCCATGTGAAGAAGGCGTGAGTTTATGTATGAGTAAGTATGTATCTTCTTTATTTTACATATAAATTACATGTTACATGAATATGAAAAATAGTAGTCTACCGTTATCGGAAACAGGGTCCACGCTACCTGCGGTTAGGGCTCCAGAGAGAGGAACCTCCTAACAATACGAGCCGTGTTCAGAAGTACCGTTTTCTGAATCAAGCACTTAACCCAGCTGCCCAACGAGAGCCTCCTTAGGTGTTAGTCGAGGCTCTTGGCTATTAAGCCAACAAGCTGACATAACTATCGGCACATGATCGGCGATCGCTGAGTCCATATCCCAGATGTCGATAACTTCGCGAGCCAAGTCAAGATACTTGATTTGTTTATGATTATTGAAGAATGCGTGATAAATGAGTAGGCTGTATGCATGTGCTAATCACTGCAAGCATAAGCCATCTTTAATGATAACAAGAAGATGCATATTCGTCACTATTAACCCACGCACCATATTTTAATGGCGTTACCACCCAGAAGGCCAATTCTCCACATTAAAAAATGTTTAAAATCTGGTCTTAACCTCTTTTTAGCGACAACCAATGTCTTAACAACAAAATGTAGGGAAATTATACGTGTTTTTGACATATTGGGACCGAGATCAGAATGTGAACCTTTTTAAAATACGGGAATTGTCTCTGAATTCGCATTAGCAAGAAGAATTATTGCTGCATTATATTCTACACTTCATTATTTTACCTGACGCAAATTAACAGAGAGAGATAGTTTTCTAAGCTATCTGCTACATAAGCTACGTTTTTTACAATATTTTGGAAGAGTTGAAACGATATTTTAGGTGACTTGTATTCGTAAGTTGTCCGCCAGGTGGCACTAGTAATGTTTTAGAGGTGCGAAGTATTGTAGAGGTGAGGTGTGGCAAAGAGGGAACGAATCGTCAAGGTTATTTGGTAGCGCCTTAACAGCATACTTCTGAAAAGTTGAAAGCGTTCGGAAACTAAGATCTATGTTAAGCTTGTGTTATTTTTCGGCTGTTATGTATTGCAGTGCAGACCGTGGCAAAAGGCAATGACCCTTAGCATGAGCTGAAAACGCAATGTAAATGACACCTTACTTTATACCTACGTCGGTTATGAAAGATGTACAAATCATCACTACATAATGATGTATTACGTAGTAGCTGCGCCCCGCGGTTTCACCTGCGTAAGTCTCGATCCCGTAAGAATATAGGGATAAAAAGTAGCCTGTATGTTAATCAAGGGTGTCAGCTACCTCGATACAAAATTTTATCAAAATTGGTCCAACCGTTTTTACGTGAAAGAGTAACAAACATCCATCCATCCATCCATACTTACAAACTTTCGCGTTTATAATATTAGTAGGATAGGTATGTTTTTTGGAAATTGGAGATGCGTGTGTTCTTCAGTTTAGGAAAGATGTACGTATCGACCTCTCAGTACATCGATGGAATGATTGCCACTCTGCTAAAGTTCACTTTCGGTTCTTGTAGCTACGGCTCAAATATTTGTAGGGCCTAGTTGGTGTGAATTAAAGGTTAGTTTCTGCAAAAGGATTAACTGTTATTAGGATTCATGTCTTAAAAGACAAAGAGTAGTATATAAGAGAACGTCTGAACGTGGCACCGGTGCCTGCCAGGGTTGCGAGTTTGTCCGAAAGGGATATCGTGGCCCTGGCACACAGGCATCTGAAGCAACACGGGTGGGTTTTAGTCAGTAAAAGCCTGACAAGCCCTGCCGCTCCGCCCAGAGTGGGAGAAGTTATTTGATTATTTCCAAACCAAAAAAAAAAAGCTATAAAGTTATGTGGAAATCGGAAATCTTACATGGTCTTAAAAACAAAACATGCACAATATTATTTGATCAAGTCAACAATAAAATTGCATTCCTAACATCATGAGTTCATAACAGCTTTTAAATTGAATGGTTGATGGGAGCCCTTAAGTACAATCAACAAAATAAGTGCTTAAGTGATGACTGATGAAGTGATGTCTTTACACTCTACAGTATTAATTTCAATCATGTTAAGTGGAACTGTGGTGACTGCTTCGTTAGTCTAGTGGTCGCAAGCGGTACTGCTGAGCATGAGATCCTGGGTTCGATTCCCAGGTCGGGCGAAGTGTTATTGAGTTTTTATCTATCAGGAATTTCTTTCAGTAGCAGCTCGAAGACATGTGACATCTACTAACCCACGCACTGGGCCCACGTGGTGGATTGCCCACCCTCTTTCACAGAGGGCAAGCCTGTGTCCCAGCAGTGGGAACATTATATGATAATGTTATGCTATATGTAGCACGTTTGTTTCCTCATTCATCTATATCTGCCGTTATATCAAAAATATATTTCACACAATCCCTCTTATGTTTTTTTCTTACGTCTTACGATAAAAGCTTTAAAATATTGGAATATTCTCTACTCTATTATCTACTTTTGCTATTAACTGCCCAAACCCATAAGAAATAAATAAAACAAGAACAAATGAAGTTCAAAAAGCTATTAAAACAAAGTGGTTCAAGTAGCAGATGATGGAAGCATCGTCAGATGGGATGCTGCGACGATTAGATGATTGAGATGGTAATCTGTTATGAGCATACGTTTTGATTGAGTTTTATAATAGCTTTTATAGTTATATTGCTTTGAGAATTTAACTTAACTTTATTACTTAATAATGCTTTGAGATTAGTTTGTGATGTGTGAGGTGACGTGTATTGAGGAAAAAAATGTTTTTTTCGAGCTTGGATCTTGCTATAAACTTATAAAGGAACAATTTTAATATGGTGTCGGTTTTTTATACTTTAAATGGTTTAGACATTTAAAAAAAAAATAACGAAACTATAAAACATTTTAATAATGAATGATGTAAAGTTTTTGTTTTGGGTGCTTACTCATAGGGTGCCAAATAGAACTTTATGACTAAGCTGTCTCGCTGTCCATCCGTTTGTCTGCAGGCTGTATCTCTTGAACCGTGGTAGGTAGACAGTTGAAATTTTCACAGATTATGTATTTCTATTGCCGCTATAACAAAAAATAGTAAACGTATAAATTAAATGGGGTCTCCATACAAGTAACGTGTTTTTTATAGGCGTATTTTTCCTAAATATTGTACGGTGGTACGGAACTCTTCGTGTTTGCGAATCCGACTCGCACACAGCCGGTTTTTTTTTCAGCGTTTTCACCGATTTTTTTTTGTTTAAAACAGTGTAGTGTTGCTTCATTTCTGTGTTAACTTAATCGGTTTCCAAAAGTAAGTACTTAGGTACTTTTGGAAACCGACTGAGTTAACACAGAAATTCACACTATCTTAGGATAGAACAGCCAACTTACTTCATGATCGAAAGAATATAGGTAGGACTATAATTATTATATTATGTGGGTCATTGTTTTTTATTTTTCTCTCTCATCTTGGTCTGGCTTTAGTAATTTATGCAGCCTACCCAAATGTCCTTTCTTTGGTATTGTTTGTCGCATCGTTGAGCAACAAGACTCCGCCCGAGTGACTCCGTAAGTTCTGAGTTGAGCTGCACGATTACTGACAAATGCGTTCACTGACTGCCTGTTTGGATAGGTCCACTCAATCTATGTGGTTCTACTCGTATCCTCAAAAGACCAATTTAGACACCAATTTACATGGCCTTCACATGACCTAAGATTATGTCTGGACTTTAAAAGAGACTGTGACCTCTGAGTTTGTTTCGGTCTTACTTCTCAGAGTAGTCAGATAGGAAACGCCGACCTCATCTAGTTGTTAGAATATGATTGACGGTGTAAAAGTGTTTGTACAGACATACTTACAGAAATAAAATCATGTATCATTTGGAAATACTGTTGGAGCTGCTGAAGATTTCAAAAACTATCTTAGCATTGTATAAATTCAATCTCTTAGTATTATAATAATATAATTGCATAGCACATGTGTGAGTGTGTACTTACTATAAAGCTACCATTTACTGGGTAAGTCTTTCATTGACTTGAATGTGCCCTGGCGGCTGAGAGTATGTCATGCTCACTGTAATGTCTCGCTGAGTGTGGCGGGTGTGTTGGATCATTTAGCTCCCTTTAAAATGGTTGAGCTGAATGGTGCTAATACGTGAACGGGCGCCATCAGTAGGAACTGGCCATCTCTTAGCGGCCTTGGCTTATTTTAATATAATTTTTGGATTGTCCTTTTTTATTTATCTTTTTGTTACGGACGCTTTTGACGTTTTGCATCGTTCTCACGTGTTTAATTTCAATACGAATGATGTAACCAATATTTTGTAACCACATGTTAATTTAAAAGAGTGTCCGAGGAGTTTCTTGCCCGTTCTTCTCCATAGGTACCTACTAAGCTTTGGAATGGGCAACTAGCTTCATCTTTATGACTGACCGACCCCTTGACAATTCAAAAGTGCCTGTAATTATTTGAAATAAATGCTTTGAGTTTGAGTTACCCTAAATGCGTAACAAAATATTATCAATCACAATTTGAATGGTTTTGAAGGATATCCCTTGCTTCTTATGTTGGAGAAATTGGTCTGCTCAACAATAGTATAGTACAATACTGATAGTGTGTGACGCGATTACCCCGCTAGTTTTCCTAAGATCGCAAAACATGATCAATAAATCTCACCGTATCCCACGCAAATTAATTAGCAGTATCTATTTATATCCCTTGCTCATAAGCTAAGTAGATATAAACGAGATAATTACTTATGCAAAGAGGATCCTAGAATCCTAGGAGATAAGCATAAGTCCGGTTCTTAATTATTCAGGCAGTAAACATATCCGCAAGCAGAACTAAGAAATGAAGTTGATTAAAGATTTATAGATGAATTTCGTGAATGATAACTTTTGTTAACTTTGTTGTCTGGCGAAATGTGGGAGGTGTATACAAAGTCAAAGTCAAATTATTTGTTTTAAATAGGCACTTATAAGGCACTTTTGAACGTCAAGATTTCCAAAAAACTAAATTGAATTGATTCTAGTCGCCCCTTCCAAAAGGTAGTTTCGTGTGGAGAAGAATGGGCAAGAAACTCCACCGTTACTCTTTTAAAAATGTTTCACAATACTTTGTTTGAGTAGAAAGAAAGAAAAAAGAAAGAAAAATTGTTTATTCTGCACAAACAAAACACACATTACAAAAATAAAATACAAACAAAGTACATTAATTATTTGATTATATATGAAGACGATGCACCTACAATAAAATTACTGTACCACAGTAGGTAAAAAGCATTAAAAATGAAGCAATGAAAAATAACTTGATCGATTATAATGTATCTCGTTGGTATAAATAAATAAACTTAATTATGAGATAGATACACGGTGCTCACATATTTACAAACATCGTAAAAATATTATATGGTTTCCTAAAAAAAGAAAAAAAAAATAAGTCAGTAAGTGAGTTTAGGTAATCACAGAATTTAAAATCAATGTCATTAAAATAACAAATTAGACAATTAAAATACCTTGGTACACCACTGCCTAACCCTTTTGGGATTACAGGAGTGACTGTTAGATAACAGCTATAAAAGATAAATGATGGAAGAAAAATATGTGGTCCGCCCGTTCCGCTAATCTTCTACTTATTAAACATAACGTAACATCACGCGTTATTTTCCCCGAAGGGTTAGTTCAGACTCCGGGCTGCTACTTAGTAATTCCTAATAAAAAAATCCAATAAGACTGCCCGACCTGGGAATCGAACCCAGGAGGCCAATTCTTGCGTTTATACTCGTGCATGTTGCATTCGTCATTGCCGCTCGTCTCCTATACATATACATAATCAGCCTATAATGTTCCCACTGCTGGGACACAGGCCTCCTCTCTTTGAGAGGGAGTGGGCTGTAATCCACCACGCGGGCCCAGTGCGGGTTGGTAGACGTCACATATCCTCGATTTTTGGTGCTAGGGCATGCCGGTTTCCTCATGATGTTTTCCTTCACTGTTTTGGGAGCAGTGGTGATGAAATTATTTAAAAAGTAAAGCGCCTGTCTGGGGACAAGTACGTCGGAGCTGTCACCACTAGGCCACCACTGCACACTGCTTTCCTCCAATATTATACAGGGTGTTAAAGTGCTTCATTCCTATTGGCAGGTAATTTAAATTTAAGAGAAATACGAATTGTTTTGTTAGAGATAGAGCCAGGAATGAATAATGCTTCATTTGAAGTTGTCGCATCATTTACTTTCTGGGATTAGAATCGTGCCCGGTAAATCGTAATAGGCTCATCTTTTATTTGCAATAGTTGAACAGAGTTATACTGTCTGAGAGCAGTGTTGGCCCAGTAGTTCAAACGACCGCAACTTATGAGTTGTAGGTCGTAAGTTCGAACCCAGCCAGGCATTTTCATCATTTCAGCCGAAAGACGGACTGGACATAGGCCTCCCCCAAGGGGGGGGGGGGTTGCCATAATCACCACGCTTCGTAGGTGGGTTGGCGATCGCAGTATGGTCTTAAAATGCATAAAGAACGCTGCTGCCCATTCTCTAGTAAGTCCCTTAGTCGCCTTTTACGACACCCACGGGAAGAAATAGGATGGTGCTATTCTTTAAGTCCGGCACCACACGCCAGGCACTTTACATTGAGTACATTATTTCATCACCACTGCTCTCAGAACGGTGAATGAAAACATCGTGAGGAAACCGGCATGTCCTAGAAAAATTCGAAGACATGTGACATCTACCAACTCGCAAAGGCCCACGTGGTAGATTACAGCCCAGTCCCTCTCGAAGAGAGGAGGCCTGTGTCCCAGCAGTGGGAACATTATAAGCTGATTATCTTATTAGTAAAACTTGTTCATAATGATAAATACGGACGTAAAGAATAGCATCATCCCATTTCAACCCGTGGGTGTCGTAAAAGGCGACTAAGGGACTTACTAGAAAATGGGAAGCCGCGTTCTATGTACATTTTAACGACATACTGCGATCGCCAACTCGCCTGCCAAGCGTGGTGATTATGCCCCCCCCCTTTTAGGGGCAGGCCTATGTCCAGCAGTGGAGGTTTTTCGGCTGGAATGATGATGATGAATGATAAATACAAAGGTAAGGTATAATATATATATAAATTTCGATCCCGTAAGAATAATTAGATAAAAAATATCTAGCCGAATCCTGGTCACGGTTAACCCATTTGCTAAATTTCATCCAAATCCGTTCACCCGTTTTGCTGAAAGCATAACAAACTAACTCACTTTCGCAAGTTAGGAAAGTGGGATTATCTACTATTCTTGCAAGATATATTTGATAAATTTTTAGCAGGTATTTTAAGGCGAAGATAACCGACTTTTAATGATTTTATACTGAAATCACGTCTAAACGAGTAGTGTTAATGATTTGAAAAAAATATATGTTAAATAAGAGCATTTTCTCAATAACTTAATATGTGAATATTTTAAATTATGTTTATATTACATAATGAAATTAATTTGTAAAGTTATGTCTAACGCGGATAAAAAACTGAGAATGGCGCAAAATCTACTAAGCGTATTTTTCTGAAACCTTAACCAATTTAAAGATAATTTAATTATTGATCTTTTAGTATACGCGTTTTATTAAATATCTTTTGGTTTGTGTATAAAAAAATAATAATGCGTCAAATTGGGGACAGCGCTCCTTGATGGGCGAGTCCTATTACTGGCAGAACGTACGACGCGATGCGTGAGCTCAGTACAGAACACGCAAGCTAACCACTCAAGGTGACTGGCATATATCTCCGTCTTAAATGTGTCTTGTATTATGGAATTTTCTGGTTACACCGAAACCAATAAAGCTTGAACATACTCTCTTTTAACAGATCGTAACACTTTATAAGTGTCATTAAAATCAGGTCACTGAAGTTTCTCCTCGATTGAGATGGTATCGTTGGACTGCTGCGCAAAAGTTGAAAATGCACTTTATTCTTTTGCAGACAAGGTTCAATACTTATTGGTAATTCAATGAGTTAAGAGTATGGGATGTTATACCGTTTATGTGACGTTTTCAGTGTTCCGTATACATAATATGTTTATAAAAAGGGGTTCTTATTTCACATAAAATTAGTTCTTAAAGTGTTACTGAGTTGACAGCTAGCTAGACGAGCTCGTTGTGTCGATCCATCAGCGCCTCAAGTCTGCTATTACAATAGTGTCAGAATGCTCGATCAAGCGTGGCAGTTGAGGGTATGTCATGCTCACTTAAATGTCTCTCTGATGATGGCGCATGTGTTACCTAAAATGATTGAGTTGGATGGTGCTGATCCACGCGTCATGTTCGTGAATGGGCGCCGTCTGTTGAGACTGGTCTTCTCTTAACTGCCAGGGCTTATTTGTAATCTTTTAATCTTATATTTTGTATTGTTTTTTTTAAATAAGTAATTTAATTTTTTACATTGTTATCACATAATTATAGAAGCAACAAGAATAATGTACCCAGGATGTTGTAATATCTTGATTTTTAAAGCAAGATATTTCAGGCAAGAAACTCCAAGGACAATCTTTTAAGAGTGTCCTTGGAGTTTCTTGCCTGTTCTTCTCCATTGAGATCTACGTTTTGGAATGGGCAAATAGCTTCAACTTTCTGACTAACTGACCGACTCTTTGACAATTCAAAAGTGCCTGTAATAGGTTGAATTGAAAGAAATGTTTTGCGTTTTATTGAGTTTTGACAGGCGTGGCAGCGTGCCAGGCCGCGACGAAGCGCTTTGGAAAGCTAAAAGTCACCCACCCTAAAGGCAATTGAGAGGGTTATCCTTGGAGTTTCCTGTGATGTGATCGAATCAGAAATGAAGAGATCCACAGCAGAACCAAGGCAACCGACATAACCCGAAAAATGGTAGTGAGTGGGCAGGGCACGGGTCGCAGGCACTTCTGCTGACCGTGATTTCCTGGGTTCGATTACCAAATCGGGCAAGGTGTTATTGGGTTTTTCAATCAGGAATTTCTCAGTAGCTGCCCGGAGACTAGATTTGTGCCCGGTTGATGGCATTATAATAGAATACTCAGTATTTATAAGACACTCAGAGGCTTTTTACTATTTATTTTTTTAATAGGTTTGCACCGTATTACATAGAGCTGAAACAACACTGGCGAAATGTGGGTGTACTAAGATACACCTCTGCCTAACCTTTTGGGGAAGTGATGTTATGAATGTATGTATTTATACAACACCTCGAATAGAAAAACAGCTGTTCCCTATATTTTGACGAGTAAGGGCTTCCACATACCGGGGCGACTTGTCGCGCGACGCGACACAAAGGCACCGCTCGTCCCGCAACGCGCGGGGCCTTTGTGCCGTGTCGCGTCGCGCGACAAGTCGCGCTGGTATGTAGAAGCCTTTATAAGTACATAAATGTAGGGGAACAACTGATTGTTTTCGCGATATCAGGTTTGGTCCCATAGTAAAAGTTTTTCATAATGATGAGTACAATGACCCTTTAAGAGGTTGTGCGTTAATTCTGGGACATGTTGTACCTATATAGTGACCAAATAGTGACTGACACTGGCATTTGTTTTGCAGCTTCATTATTTATCCATAAGAATCTCTTCTTGATGGGAAATAAGGAAGATGCTTCCGCTGTCTAAGTAACAAATCAAGTTATTGTACCTGCATACAAGAAAAAAAACATTTATAATAATAGGTAAAGAGTGTCCGTGGAGTTTCTTGCCCGTTCTTCTCCATAGGAACCTACTATTTGGAATGGGCAACTAGCTGCATATTTGTACCTGACCGACTTCTTGACAATTCAAAAGTGCCTGTCAATGGTTTAATTGAAATAAATGCTTTGAGTTTGAGTTTGAGGTACTTTTACCGTAAGAAGTATAATGGTACTTGTTGACAGGCCTCCATTTCATAAGTGCCCATGTATGAAATAAACCAGTAGGTGTGTGTGAAATAAACCATTTGTATTAATTTGAATTTGACCAGCATTTCATCATGAGTCTATCAATGGCTGTTTGTCCTATTTCCTGAAACTCATAAGGCAGTTAAATCGTTATTAGGTCGGTAGTAGCACAAATAACTTCAGGTTATTGACTTGAGGCTAAAGGCCTGAAATTGATAATTTCCTACAGTAAGTAGCATGAGGTATTAAAGTACTTGTAGCCATTTTCATCGGTTCGTTGTTGTAACTCGGAATAATGAGTTTGCTCCAATTCCAGCAAGAGATCACTATGATTGAGCTAAAACCAGCACCCTTTTTTTTTTTTTTGGGAGGGCGTGTCAGACTTTTACTGACTAAAACCCACCCGTGTTCCTTCCGCTGCCTGTGTGTCAGGGCCACGATATCCCTCTCGGACAAACTCGCAACCCTGGCAGGTTTTGAGGGGACCGCGCGTACGCAGTCCCCACTACCAAAAATTACGCATCCGAGTTATTCACATTAGGGATAATCGCAGGGGTCAACCCAACCGCACTATCAATCACAATGTGAATGATTTTAAAGTATTTTGATAATCCATTGCTTCACACAGGGTCAAATAAATTAGCCAGCGAAACTCCGCAGACGTGTTTGGGTATCGATATCTAAATACGATAAAACGAAAAAAAAAACATTGTTTTTTTTTCGGGTCAACGACTGAAGTAACTACTTGAAGTAAGAGTTTCAAAATCAGTTTTTTTTTCTGTGTAAACTTCACAGATGTGATGGGTACTCGTATCGATAACAAAACACGATAAAACAAAAATTTAACTACTTCAAGTAACTTCACTGCCAGTGGTCATTGACACCGGAAAAAAAAACATCACTCTTTCTTTTTTTCGTTTAATCGTATTTAGATATCGATACCCAACCCGTCCACGGAATTTCGCTAGCTAATTAAATTTGACCCTGTATAATTTTCGAAAAATTTGTCTGCTCAATGACGTAAATAACGCAATGAATGTTGTTGAACTGTCAAAATTAAACCATTGCTACTTTTGAAATAAGATTAGATTAGAAATTTAAATTAACTTTTGTACAGTCCGTTCAACCGATTTTGACTTCTATTCCCTAGGCATAAGGATGGCGTTAAAAGCAAAAACGTGGTTACAATACCAACTATTTATTACAGCTGCCATTTGTCATGCCACCAACACAATAGAAGTCAAAATCGGTTGAACGGATTGTAAAAAAGGTTTATTTAAATGTGTGTGTGTGTGTATATAATAATAATAATAATACCATTTATTTCAGGCGACATAGGCCCATAGTGTGTCACTCAATTATTCTGCTGGTACACGCGGCTACACACTAAGCTATTCATATCCAGTTTAAGCTGATCTCGCATTTTATAGGATTTCCTTACAATGAGAGGTCAGCGTATACTAGAAAAATATAGCTTGGTGTGTAGCCGTGTGTACCCTCTTAGGAAAACTTAACATCACGCCGCCGTGTACGCTGAAAGGTTAGGCAGAGTAACGGTGGAGTTTCGTACCCCTTCTTCTCCATACGAAACTACCTTTTAGAAGGGGCAACTAAAGTCACTTTTTTGATGTTCAAAAGTGCCTTTTATGTGCCTATTTCAAACTAAATGAATAAATTATTGACTTTAATCATAGTATAGTACCTACACCCACATTATTTTTGCCAGTGATAGGGTCGACCTATTTGTTTGAAACCAGGCATAAATTCTCCAGACTCCAGGCAAGTATTAAAAAAATCCTAATAGAAAAAATCCAATAATACTGCGCCTGGGGTTCGAACCAAGGAATCCACACTCAGTCGTGCTTCCGACCACTAGACCAAAGAAGTATAGAGGCATGAGGAACAGGGTGTAAAGTTCACTCATCTTCTGTAGAAAAGCCGACCAGACGGGTGTTGTGTCTGGTGGGCTAATACCCGACGGTTGATGTCGGGATGTTGTATACTTATATTCCAGTCGTGCGGTAAACTCTGCTTGCGCGATGCAGGATTTGTGTGACGTCAGTCTTTGATGCGTGGTTCGCATGTGGAGTAGTAGATGCCGCTGCAGAAGCAAGTTACTGTCCACGTAGACTATTTCTAACTTATTATAATAGTAGATAGCCTTAATCAAAATGCTCACAGCAAAATAATAGTCCTCCAGACCAAGTTTTGGCCATGGCGACCAATCTCACTCAGCGATGATCAGTCTTCGGCGCGATAGATATTATAAGAAAAAAAAATCTGTTTACTATACAAAACAAAAAAAAACAACTTCCAAAAAAACACTACAAAGTTAAAAATAACTTTAATTTCGGAAGTCGGTAGCAAAAAACGAAAACACATGTATTTTCGTTGCGGTACCTACCCACCCCCACACAAATTCTAATCCCACTATCTGCTATGTAAATAACAGGACTGGAACAGGAAGTTATAATATCATCCACATATACCTGTGAGAAAAACTTTTGCTGAATCGGAAACCACAAACCAAAACGTCATCTTTGTAGGTATACATTTTTTGTTTTTTTTTATTATTTTTTCATAGTGTGCTATATCAATTTCGATAAAATTTATATGGGACCACCTCTGAAGTATGACTTATCAAACAAAAAAAATATAATCAAAATAAATCCATAATTGGCAGAGTAATCGCATAACAAACACACAAAAAAAAATATAAGTTGGTTAAAAAACTAGAAGGGCATAACGTGATTCCCACGAAGTAAAACGAGGAAAACTTGAAAAAAATTTAGGAAGCTACGGAAGTGCTTGATTTTGTTCACACACTGACCCAAATAAATTATACAAACTGTAAATTATTTATGTTTTTATTATTATCGTCTTGCACTTGACCGTATTTTTCCTCATAATTCATTATATCTGTGCTGCAAAGCTGATGACCCACTTTTCAAGCTTATTTGGTAGATTTGATTCATCGAACGTAATTTGTTTATTTTGACCAGAATAATTAATTTCTGGTACACCATGTGGTGGCCATCCGTGTGGTGCTAAGATAAGAGTTATAAATTATAATAATTAGTCGTTAGGAATAAAATATTGGTTTTAAATAAGGGTTTATTTCTGGATACTATATAAATAATTTAAAAGCTAATAATCTTAAAATAATAATTATAATATGTACAACTATACAACATGTCCCAGAATTAACGCACAACCTCTTAAGGGGTCATTGTACTCATCATTATGAACATTTTTTATTATGGAAACAAAACTGAAATCGCGAAAAAAAATCTGCTGTTCCCTACATTTTGACGAGTTATTCGAACATAGCACTGTCAATAATTTTTTAGTTTTAGAATAGTTGCAGAATAGTCGACACCGGCTTTGCTTGCCATACAACAAAAATAGAATAGAATAGATACTTTGACGGATATAGTTGGTGTCTATACGTTTTGTAAGGTTTTAAGCTTCGAGGCTTTTATTTAGGTATTAAGTTCTGTTTTCATTTCTGATTTTCGGCGCGTGATAGCTGACATTATTATGGCAATTAATTTAATGTTTTGTAATTTTTGGTTTTGTAACGTTAATTACTTTGCATACTATTGTATAGAATCAAGTTCTTCTACAGACCGCTGTGCTGGGGAGTTTGTTGCGCCACTTCTTCCTAGCTAAAGTACTTGGAAGTGGTGATGGGGGACTGACTTATGTAATTTTGACGTTCAAAAAGTGCTGTTTCTTTGCCTTCTAAATAATAATTTTTGTTTTTATCCACGATATTGGTGAATCGGTCGTTGGCTTTTGGCGATAATCGTCAGCTGCCGGCGATGTCAACGGTCGTCGATGACGTGTGTCGCTTGTCTGTCATCGCCTTTTGGGTATTTAATAGGTACTTAGTAGCAAGGTGGTAGAACCATGGTAAGGTCCATACAATGGCGACGAAACCATGATTGTAATTTTTTTTTCTATGTATCTGGAATCCAATAAAATTAAATGAAATCGTTTATTCTGTAAATGATATGGATATTAGAATCACTTTTAAAAGTCATATTATACAAAAACTAAAAAAATAATCTAGATGTAGCCGACATTTCCTATCTGACTACCCCTGAGAAGAAATGGCGAAACAAAATCAGGGGTTAAAGTCTCTTTTAAAGTCCAGACATAATCTTGGTCAGATCATGTGAGGACCATGTAGATCCGTGTCTGAAATGGTATTTTGAGGAAAAAACCACACAAATAGTGGACCTGTCCAATCAGTGCAAGCATTAGTCATTAATCGTTCAGCTCAACTCAAGACTAAAGGCTTCTACATACCGGGGCGACTTGTCGCGCGACGCGACACGACACAAAGGCACCGCTCGTCCCGCGACACGCGGGGCCTTTGTGCCGTGTCGCGTCGCGCGACCAGTCGCGCTGGTATGTAGAAGCCTTTAAGGAGCTCAACGACTCGACGAACAATACCAAAGAAAGGACATTTAGGTAGGCCGCATAAAGCACTCAAAATGCCAGAAAACCAACTACCACTAACAAACAAAAAATAACTGAGAAAATGAAAAAAAAGAAAAATATTTAAAGAAAAAAGAAATGACCCACATAGTGCTCACATTCACAATAAATTAAAGCACATAATACTTTTCAAAGTAAACATTCATGTAAAATTGTATATAATATTCGTAATAGGTAATGAATTCACATAAGGTATCATGAACTGTTTTCTAGCACACTTCTGATACAAATTAAGGCTAAATGCACAATGAAAGTGAAGTTAAATTATGATAAAATGCAACGAGGGCATATCTTAAGCGTAATAAATCTGTTGAGGTTGTGTGATGAGCTTCATCTGAGTGATAAGGTAATTATGCAGCCTTAAGAGTAACAATCTAATTAGGCACGGCGCCTCTTTGTTGCTAATTACTAATCTTGATTAGTTTTGAATGACCCCTTGTGGCCTTGTGGATAAATCACACCCGAACTAGTCTATACAAATATTTTAAACAGGTAAAATTTTTGAGTTTGTATGTCTAATCTTAAATAATCTTTGGTACTACTAATCCGATTCCGAAAAAAACTTCAGTACCGCTGATATCATAGGATAATTTTGAAGGATATATTTTATGTTACAAGACATTTCAAGCGGACAAAGTCCTGGGCAGAAGCTTTAGTTAGTGAAGGGGTGAAATGGGTTATTAAAGTTTGTATGGAAAAATCCGAAACTCATTAGAACGAAGTCACAGCCAGAAGTTAGTAATATATAAAATCGATCTAATCCTAAAATATAACTTCCCGTGATGAAAATTCATTAAAATTGCAATCACGAATATTTACGATCATACTTTACAAGATTGATTTATGATGACTAACGCGATGCGGCCAATATGGTGGCACTGGCAGATGACAATAAATTAATTTTATAAGATTTCATGTACATTATTATTATTTATGACTTTTATGCGCGTAGGCATCTCTAATGTGTTACGAGGTCAGGTAATATGGGTCTATTTTTATTCTTTGTGGTAAGGTTTTGTCAATACCTAACAGTTATTTATTTATTGCCTCTTTAGTCTAGTAGTCGCAAGCGCAACTGCTGAGCGTGAGGTCCTGTGTTCGAGACCAAGGTCAGGCATAGTGCTATTGTTGTTTTCCTTCAGTCATTTCTCAGTAGCAGCATGGCCTTTTGCTCGGTTGATGGCGATATGCTCGCCCTCTATTAAGGCGACGATAACCGATTTTTAATGGTTTTATACTGAAGATCACGTCTAAACAAGTAGTGTTAATGATTTGAAAAAAATATATGTTAAATTAGAGCATTTTCTCAATAACGTAATATACGAATATTTCAGATTATGTTTCTATTACATAGTGAAATTAATTTGTAAAGTTATGTCTAACGCGGATAAAAAACTGAGAATGGCGCATAATCTGCCAAGCGTATTTTTCTGAAACTTTCACTAATTTAAAGATAATTTAATTATTCATCTTTTGGTATACGCGTTTTATTCAAATACTTTTCGTTTTGTGTATAATAAATTAATAATGCGTCAAATTGGGGACAGCGCTCCTTGCCGAGTCCTATTACTGGCTGAACGTACGACGCGTTGCGTGAGCTCAGTACAGAACACGCAAGCTAACCACTCAAGGTCACTGGCATATATCTGCGTCTTAATAGGACTTAAACATAACTGGCGTAATGTGGCGGTACTACAGGTACATCTCTGTCTAATCCTTCGGGTAAAACACTCGTGATGTTATGTAAGAAAGAAAGAAAGAAAAAGAAAGAAAAAACGTTTATTCTGCACAAACAAAACGCACGTTACAATGAAACAACACAAATTGCACACAAACAAAGTAGCCAAAAGCCCCGCAATCAAACAATAAAAAGTTCGACAATCTTGTCTATTGCTAGATGTCAGGGCCAGGGACCAAAGACAATTTAAACTGCATAGTAAAGTCCATTTCACGAAAGAAGTCCCGCAGACGTGGCGCTGCAGGCATGGGTTATTTTAGGAATGTTGCTAACTTAGCGTATAATAATAATTCCTGCCAGGGTTACGAGCCTGTCCGAAAGGGATATCGTGGCTCTGGCACACAGGCATCTGAAGGAACACGGTGGGTTTTAGTCAGTAAAAGTCTGACACTCCCTCTCGCTCCGCCCAGAGCGGGAGAAGTTATTTGATGATTTCCCACCAAAAAAAAAAAAAAAAAAAAAAAAGCGTATAATAATAATTAGTTCCACTTATTTCCGCGGGACTTCTTTCGTGAAATGGACTTTACTCTGTGGTATGTTATATTTATTTATTTATTACATTTTTCCTTTGTTTTGTCTTGCCTGCACGCGTAATACATGCTCTCGTAGCATGACGACTACTATATATATTATATTCTATTATTATTTATATTATTTTATATTCTATACAAAGTGACATTTCATTTCTTCATTCTGCACTTTTGAAGTTGCTTGTTATTGTTGTTATGCTGCCCGCGTAAGTCTCGATCCCGTGGGAATATAGGGATAAAAAGTAGCCTATATGTTAATCCAGGATGTCAGCTACCTCGACACAAAATTTTATCAAAATTGGTTCAGCCGTTTTTACGTGAAAGATTAAGAAACCTCCATCCATCCATCCATCCATACTTACAAACTTTCGCTTTTATAATATTAGTAGGACTAGCTGCGCCCCACGGTTTCACCCGCGTAAGTCTCGATCCCGGGGGAATATAGGGATAATCCAGGGTGTCAGCTACCTCCATACAAAATTTTATCAAAATCGGTCCAGCCGTTTGAGCGTGAAAAAGTAACAAACATCCATCCATCCATACTTACAAACTTTCGCGTATAAAATATTAGTAGGATAGGATAGGATTATCTTATATCGTCATCTGCCCATCCTTTTCCAACTTTGTCGGGGTTGGCTTCCAGTCTAACCAGATGCAACTGAATACCAGTATTTTACATGGAGGGACTGCCTACCTGACCTCCACAACCCAGTAACTAGGTAATACGATACCCCTTGGTAAGACTGGTTGTCAGACTTTCGGGCTTCTGACGACCCGTTACGACTGTCAAAGATCAAATCAAATCAAATCAAAATCAAAAATATTTTTATTTCACATAAACCTACATGGGCACTTCTGAAACGTCAGAAGCTAGGTGCACGGTTCCAATTGGTCGTTTCCTATGGAGAAGAGCCGGCAAGAAACTACACGGTTACTCTTTTTTTTTAAAGTTGGCTTTTACAATGTTTTCAAATTACAGTGTTAATTGGTATGAGAGGACAGCGTAGGCCCGTCAAAAGTACCAGGTACTTAACAAAATAGAAAATGGTCTACAGACACAGTCTATTAAGCAACAGTCTACAACGTCCTCACATTAACAAAAAAACAATATAAAATATAATTATAATAATACAAGTTAGTACCTTGTTGAAATTAAAATTGCAGGTATAATAATGTCAAATAAGAAAAACATTATGTCAGTGAAGCTTGTAAAAAAAGATAAAATTAAATAAAAAAAAAAAAAAAAAATTTTGGAACAGTTAATAGACTTTTACATAGTTTTGCCATTTATGAGGTACCAGGGAAGCCACATGTACAGAAGGAAATAATGCCAAACTTCCTGGCTTTAACGTAGTCCTTAATCTTATAATGTGCTTTTTTGCTAAGGGCACGAATGACAGCCGCGACCAACGGCTTAACGTGCATTCCGTTCCGAGGCACGGAGGGCCTCTGTATGTAAAGCTGATCATCCACTCACCCACCGATCAACCGCGGCAAGCGTAGCTTAACTTGATCGATCGACCCGTACAGCGCTTATTATTTAGCCACAAGCCCCTCTTTCAAGTTACTCTAAACGGGAAGCTAACTTAAGTGTGGGGGGCTACATACAAACAAAGAACGGACAGTACTGTCTTAGCCACTTTCTCTGCCCTAGAATATATGATTCTAAGTATCATAATTTTAGCTGGAGGTGACACAATGGGCGGTCTTATCGCTAAAAGCGATCTTTTACAGACAACCTGGGGGGTGAGGAGACCAGTGTCTCAGCAGTGGGGACGGTATAAGTTGACTATGCTATACCCCTTCGGCTAACACAAGCTTGATAATATTCAGTTTAGGATTTAAATGATATCATATTTCAGATTCTAAATATTCTTTTCTATTGTTTTCAGGCTACCTTGGCGATGACATGGCAGAGACCATCCAGCTGTGCTGCAACGAGGGAGCAGGGTTTGCCAGGAACCACACCCTGACAGACTGCCAGGGTACACTGTCGGTGCCACCTGAAGTTCCAACTGACTTCAGATCGATGTGTCTGCTGGCTAAGGCGCAGTGCTGTAAGGAATATTTTCGGTAAGTGGATTTGGTTAAATTAATCAACAAGTATTCATGACGATAACCGACATTTAATGATTTTATACTGAAGATGTACGTCTAAACGAGTGTTAATGTTTAGAAAAAAATATATGTTAAATTAGAGCATTATCTCAATAACTTAATGTGTGAATATCTTAGATTATGTTTATATTACATAGTGAAATTAATTTGTAAAGTTATGTCTAACGCGGATAAAAAACGGAGAATGGCGCAAAATCTACCAAGCGTATTTTTCTGAAACTTTCACCAATTTAAAGATAATTTCATTGTTGATCTTTTA
Source organism: Tiliacea aurago (assembly GCA_948098905.1). Classification (NCBI taxonomy): domain Eukaryota; kingdom Metazoa; phylum Arthropoda; class Insecta; order Lepidoptera; family Noctuidae; genus Tiliacea; species Tiliacea aurago. Next base: position 3,350,151 of record OX402601.1, read on the forward strand.
GTATACGCGTTTTATTAAAATACCTTTTGTTTTGTGTATAATAAATTAATAATGCGTCAAATTCGGTATAGCGCTCCTTGATGGGCGGGTCCTATTACTGGCAGAACGTACGACACGTTACGTGAGCTCAGTACCGAACACGCAAGCTAACCACTCAATCTCACTGGCATATATCTGAAGACCCACTGAAGAAGAAATAGAAAACTTCTACGCTGATCTTGACAGAGCTATGAATAAATGCACAAGAACTATAATATTTATGGTAGACATGAACGCAAAAATAGGATTCCCAAAAGAAAATGAAGAATTAGTAATGGGAAGGTGTAGCTACGGAAAAAGGAACGAGAGAGGATATAGTTGTATAGGTAAATGTTTATAAAAGTCTGCCTTCAATACAACCCTAAAATTTCTAATACAATTTTCAACAAATCCGGTAAGCTTCGGTGGACCTGGAGAACACCTGATGAAAAATCGAAGAACAAAATCGACTTTTTAGCTACAAATGTCACAAAAAATATAAAAAACGTAATCGTGATGAGCAAATTGCACCACCCCAGTGACCATAGAATGCTTAGAATTACCCTAAGTATAGAAGAAAACAAAAAATCCCGTGCTCACTATCGAGAAAAAGCATGTACAGAAAACAAAATCGAAAATGAAGACCTTCCATCCTTGTACGAATACGAAAGTGACAGCGTGCACCAACTCAACAAGAAAATAGAGATATTTTTAAAAGGCTACAAAAACAAACTGAAGACACAACTGAAAGAAGAAATAAAGAAATTATAACAGAAGAAATAGAAACTCTAAAAATCGAAAAACACATATTAAAAAACAAGAAAAACAAAACAAGACAAGAAAAGAAAAGACTGAGTAAACTATACAGGACCATACATAAAAAAATTAAACAAAACATTAAAACGAGAAGACTAGATACAATTAGCAAATTCATAGAAGAAACAGGAGGGATAAAAAAGGCCTATAAAAAGTTAGAAACTACCAAACATGTCATGACGCAACTCCAAGATGCCTCAGGAAACGCCGTCACACACAGGAAAGACCTAATGGAGATAGCTACACAGTTTTACAAGAACCTCTACACATGTGTAAATAACAGTCTTGAGAGACCAATGACTAAAAATTATGAAGCAGCTCAAGAAACAGCACCGCCTTTTTTAGAAAGCGAGAGGTATCTATAATAAAACTAAAAACAGGAAAGAGCCCAGGACGTCAGGTCCTGGGCTCTTTCCTGTTTTTAGTGTCAAATTAAATGATAAAAGCTGCGAAAGAAAAGCTAATAAAACCACTCACAAAGCTCTTTATCCGTATTCTATTAATAAAAGAACTTCCAGAAACATGGACATGCTCGGAAATAGCTCTACTTTACAAAAAAGGAGACCCCAAACTGATATCCAATTACAGACCCATCAGTCTAATATCCTGCCTGTATAAATTATTTGCATCGACCCTACTAAGACGTATAACCACGAAAATTGATGAAAACCAACCTATAGAACAAGCGGGATTCATGAAAAATTTCTCTACTAATGACCACATACACACACTGAAAATAATAATCGAACTGTACATGGAATATGACCTCCCCTTATACGTTGCTTTTTTAAATTACTCGAAAGCTTTTGACACAATTTCACATGACTCCATATGGCAGGCTCTAAACCAGCAAGGACTAGACCACGACTACATAGAACTTATCAAAGCGATTTACTTGAGAAGCACAACAAGAGTACGTCTAGACTCAAGAGGACCAACATTTCGAGTAGAGAGGGGGGTAAAGCAAGGCGATCCGCTTTCCCTAAAGCTTTTCTTAGCAGTCTTAGAATCCATATTTCGAAATCTCGATTGGAGTGATACGGGAATAAATATAAGTGGCAAGTACCTCTCACACCTCAGGTTTGCGGATGACATAGTTTTGTTGTCGGAAAACCCGTACACACTGAACCATATGATAGAGTCCCTTAGTCATCACAGCGAGATCGTTGGACTACAAATCAACTGGGACAAAACGAAAATTATGACCAATCGTGAAAAAATAACTATATCTATACACTCCAAACCGATAGAGTACGTCACAGACTACATCTACCTCGGACATTTAATCTCAATAAATCCTGTGCAGAAAAAGAAATCGATCGCAGAGTGAAGAATACGTGGAACAAATACTGGGCTATGAAGGAAATTTTCAAAGGCCCCATACCAACAAAACTGAAAACGCATGCCAGACGTGGTCTCTTAAAAAATCACTCCTAAATAAAATAAGAAGTTGTCAAAGAGGAATAGAACGGAGCTACATGAACATTAAATTAAAAGATAGAGTCAAAAGTTCACTGATAAGAAAAATAACAAAGGCGAGGGATGCCGTCAAACAGGTGCTGACATTGAAATGGAAATAGTCAGGTCATATCCAGAGAGCTATGGATGAAAGATGGTCACAAACTATTTCTAATTGGTACCCAATATATAAAAAAAGAAGGAAGGGTAGACCTTCTAAAAGATGGAGTGACGACATCATTGAGATAGCCGGAGCCTCATGGCCCAGACGGGCAAAGGACAGAACCACCTGGAAAGGTTTGGAGGAGGCTTTCACCGCGAAAGGCGGCCCTTACACCTAACAATACTAACCTTATTTAAGTACAAAACTAACATTACTAACAAATAAATAAATAAATAAGTACACATCAAAAAACTAAATGTAAGGGATAAAATAAAGCTAATAAATAAAAAAAAATCCTACTCGTTTAGACGTGATCGTGATGAATCATTAAAAGTCGGTTATCGTCGCCTTAATTAATTCGTCTGCTCAGCAACGTAAATAACACAATGGACGTATCTGAAATGTCAAAATGAAAGAAAATGCGACAAATTGTCATTTTACTGCTTCGATTTGAAGAGTTTTAGAAGGTTTTCAGTATTTTTCAGCATGCTGCAGTGTTTTTTTAAAAGTATTGACTACAACGTGCTTTAATGATGGCCAAAACCAAATGTACGTTCGAGTTCTTAAACAAAAAAATGTGAATGACATATTTATAAATCTTTCAAACCATACCTAGAAATTCTTAGCGCCCCGCGTGTAATCAAATCAGCATCATCATAATCATTTCAGCCGAAAGACGTCCACTGCTGGACATAGGCCTCCCCCAAAGGGGGGGGGGGTTGCCATGACCGCCACGCTTGGCAGGTGGGTTGGCGATCGCAGTATGGTGTTAAAATGCATAGAGAACGCTGCTGCCCATTCTCTAGTAAGTCCCTTAGTCGCGTTTTACAACACCCACGGGAAGAAATAGGATGGTGATATTCTTTACGTCCGGCACCACACGTTGTTTAATTTTTAGCAGCATTTATGAACATTTACGAAATGTCTTATTTAAAAACAGATAACCGGAAATCTCTGTTTCTATGGAAATTTTAAAATCGGTTTAATTTGGCTGTAACACTATTTTTCAAAAATGTTCTAAACTAAATTTTTAGACCTTTGTATCCTGCTTATGCTTATGAAGTTTTATTAAAATCGGTTCAGTCATTTCGAAAAACAAGGGCTTGAAAGTTTGTATGAAATGCCGTAAGTCGTAAACGCTCTTTACCTGGAATCCTTGAAATACTCACCGATAGTAATAGTTACAACCTGCCCCCTAATTGCGTAACACAGTTTGAATCGGAATCGGAATGATTTTGAAGTATATTGCTAATCCATTGCTTCATATGTTACAAAAAAAAAACCTGCTCAACAACGTAAATAACGCAATGAATGTTGTTGAACTGTCAAATTGAAACTGATTCCTACTGATAGTGTGCTACGCAACTAGCCCACTGTTTCCCCATTATTTAATACCTGAAACTAGTAAGGAAATCGTATTAAAAAACATGCACAACTTATTTATAATAATCAGGATTTTCATGTTTTGCATTTTTTCTTTTACATAAAACCTAACATCGAAATACCTGGAAATACACGTACACACACAGAAGTTACTTATGTACCTAGTCTACCTATAATATCAACTTTGCTGAAATTCCTGAAACTTGTAAGGAAAACGTCTATTAACATTATAATAAACTTAGTTGCGGTTTCATTGTTATGTATTCTAAATAGAAATACTAAGAAAGATTATTGTTGTGCTCAAATACAACAATGTTTTTATAAATACAGCCGATGAGTCATGGCCGGTGTAAACACACGCTTTTCGGAATTTTGGCGCATATCCTGTCACTCATACTCGCCTCATATCACCATTTCAATCAATCAATCAACTCAGCCTATAGCAGTCCACTGCTGGACATAGGCCTCTCCCAGGCTGCGCCACAACACCCTGTCCTCCGCCTTCCGCATCCAGTCTGTCCCAGCTACCTTTTTAAGGTCGTCGGTCCATTTAGCTGAGGGGCGTCCCACACTATGCTTGCCGATACGTGGTCTCCACTCCAGGACTCGTCTGCTCCACCGGTCATCGGTCCTTCGACAAACATGGCCAGCCCACTGCCACTTCAGCTTTCTTACTCTGCAGGCTATGTCGGTCGGTAACTCCAGTTCTTCTCCGAATAACTTCATTTCCGATCTTATCCTTCAGAGAAATTCCGAGCATAGCCCGCTCCATAGCACGCTGAGTGACCTTGAATTTGTGCACCAGCCCGACTGTCAGTGTCCACGTCTCGGCACTGTATGTCATAACGGGCAGGACGCACTGGTTGAAGACCTTAGTCTTCAAACACTGCGGGATTGGCGACGAGAAGACTTGACGAAGTTTTGCAAACGCTGCCCAACCCAACTGGATCCTTCTGTCGGCTTCTTGCTCAAAGTTGTGCCTACCAAGCTGGAAAACTTGCCCTAGGTAGACGTACTCCACACACCATTTGCTTCCTAAAAAATGTAATTGCGCAGCCTTCTACGCAAAGTTCACACCAGCCATAATTTCATAGCGTAGATATTGTATTGTTTTGTTAGCGGCTAACAAAGTCCTCAAATTCTTATCACAATGAAGTAGGCACAAGTCATTTAGTATTTAAATGTCATGTTGGCAAAACCTTGAAATATTTTGACCTATATTTTAAGGAAAACATATTATGTTTTACATACGTAATGATCGAATGTGTGTTAATGATAATAAAGGTACATTATGCCAATAATAAATGAGGAAAACTTTGTTGTTATTGATTATGCAGTAATCAATGCAGAAATCAGTAAATAGGAAAGAAAAATCACATAAAAAAATGCATTATTGCCACGCTTGGCAGGCGGGTTGGCGATCGCAGTATAGTGTTAAAATGCATAGAGAACGCTGCTGCCCATTCTCTAGGAAGTCCCTTTATTAGTCGCCTTTTACGACACCCACGGGAAGAAATAGGATGGTGCTATTCTTTACGTCCGGCACCATACGGATTTGGAAGCTAGGTGCACGGTTCCTATTGGTCGTTTCCTACAAAGAAGAGCCGGAAAGAAACTCCACGGTTACTCTTTTAAAAATAATGGGCTTTTACAATGTTTTCAAATTACAGTGTTAATAGGTATGGTAGGTAGGTAGCCCATCAACAAGTAGGTACTCTTAAAAAAATAGAAAACGGTTTACAAAGCCACATCCTAGTCTATTATGCCTACAACGTTCTTATACTCACAAATTAAAAAAGGATCTTTATAAAATAATACTAAAATAATAAAAATAAAAAATCTATTAAAGGCTCCTACAGACTGGTGTGATATGGCGGGTGCGACAGACAGTGCGACCCTTGTCGCGCCCGCGATATCGCACCAGTCTGTAGAAGCCATTAAACCAAATCACATGATTGCCATTACAACTTTAACAAATTTGAATTAATGTCCTGTCCACAATAAACCACTAATAAATATTTAAAATTAAAATTATAGGTTTTTAGTTGTTAGTTTATTTTGCAAAAAAAAAATATTAGCATTTTTTTTAAAATTCTATTTTAAGTATAGTTAAAAAATTAACATATCCTACTTATTTAAGTATGTTACATTTTTAAGATAGTAGATTTTTGTTTGAAAATTGTTACAGACCCAACGCCTTGGATTTTGCTAATCTGTAATGTATAATTAATATAAAATAATTAAATAACATTGCTGCAAGTTGTAAAACGTTGAAAAAGCCAGACCTGCAATCAAATGTAGAAGTTGACGGTCTATCGACCATTTTTAGGGTTCCGTACCCTTTTTTTTTTTTTTTGGGTGGGAAATTATCAAATAACTTCTCCCGCTCTGGGCGGAGCGGGAGGGCGTGTCAGACTTTTACTGACTAAAACCCACCCGTATTCCTTCATTTGCCTGTGTGCCAGGGCCACGATATCCCTTTCGAACAAACTCGCAACCCTGGCAGGCATTGGCCCTAACGGACCCCGTCAGTTGCTGCTGACAACTCTTTGAGGCGCGCGTGGAATACAACGCACCGTCGACCCGGGCCTGGTCCTTATCGGACGGTGAACTACCCATCGCTCACCATCCGCAAGCTCGCGCCTACGGTGGCCGGAAATCGGTATGCGACTCCCGACACCCGGGGCGTCTCCTGCGGCGACTAGGGGCGCGAGGACGCGAACCTTGCCTCTCCCTCACGCGTTCCGCCTCCTCCTTCGCAAGCATTACTGCTTCGCAGAAGGCGGTGACGGCCTCCCATGCACTCTCGCTCCGAACCATGGCCCGAACCAGGGCCGGACGCGAAAGATCGCCGCCGCCGATCGCCTCCGTGAGGACACGGCGGTGCTCCACCCAAGCCGGGCAGACCTCCACCGTATGCTCCACCGTGTCCTCCGGGCGATCCACACAGTGGTGACACCCGGGCGTTTCCTCCCGCTTTATCCTGAACAGGAACCTCTCGAAACAACCATGCCCGGTGAGGACGTGCGTCAGGCGGAAGGTGAGGACGCCGTGGCGCCTCTCTAGCCACTCCTCAAAGAGGGGACTTATTGCCACAATTGTGGCGTGCCCAAGGGTTCCGTACCCAAAGGGTAAAACGGGATCCCTATTACTAAGGCTCCGCCGTCTGTCTGTCTGTCCGTCTGTCACCAGGCTGTATCTCATGAACCGTGATAGTTAGACCGTTGAAATTTTCACAGATGATGTATTTCTGTTGCTGCTATAACAACAAATACTAAAAAGCAGAATAAAATAAATATTTAAGGGGGCTTACATACAACAAGCGTGATTTTTTTGCTCGATATTGACAACGGCAACATGTAGACGCCTGAAATATTCACAGAATCTTTAGTTATGTATTCACTTTAAATATAAATAATTAAATTAAAATAAAACAAATATTTAAGGAGGGCTCCCATACAACAAACGTGATTTTTTTTGCCGTTTTTATAGATAATGGTACGGAACCCTTCGTGCGCTAGTCCGACTCGTCCTTGGCCGGTTTTCAATAAACATGATGTTCTATTGTTTCAGGAAGCAAAGTGACTGTGAAACCGGCATAGACATTGCAACGAGCACCTACAGTTGTGAATCTACAAAATCTACAAGTAAGGTTAGTAACTTTATTTATATCAAGCATGTATTTAAACGTACATCAAATAATTCCCATTTTGCTTTCCTAAAAATATTACTGAACACTATTCTCTTTTTGTGAACCTCAAATAATTGGCACCGCTCGCTTCGCTCGCTCGGCTCGCGCGTGTTTTGTCACAGTTATAACCTAAGGCCCTCCGCGCACTAGGCAGCCTGGTTGTGGCAGCCAAGCTGTTGCAGCCAAAATATTTGAGCAGCCACTTATAGCAGCTAATTGACGGCCAGTTGTGACCCAATCGTCGAGCGATAATGGACGTGGAAGAACTTATAATTTTTATCTATCTCGTAAAAACGCAAAGCAAAGAAAATACATTGGATTCATCCTCTTTTTCTAGAAAGGCACTCGAAAGGCTTATTTCATACATATTTTAATGATACAGAACACAAAATACGTCTGGCTGCTATGACAAGTGCGTGGAGACAGACGGCAGCCACATACATTCGCCTACACTCGCTCTGGTAGCGCGCAGCTAATTGGCTGTGCTGTAATTCGTGGCTGCTTAGTGCGCAGGTTCTCTCACCGTCATATGTTCGACCGGCTGCCGCGGCCTGGCTGCCGCAGCCAGGCTGCCTAGTGCGCGGGGGGCCTTACCCACTTGGAGCTTTAGCTTAGTTACTGCGGGATACCCAGAAAGTTAAAAAGAGGCTCATTTATTTAAAAAAGTGTGCGTAATTAGAAACCCAAAAAGTTTTTACAGGTTACAGTGTAAGTGTTACAGGTTAAAAAAAAACGTGCATCATTAGAAGGTCAATAAGTTTTTAGAGGATCAGTTAGATATTTCACTTAATTTAATACATCACGCCTTTGTTCCCCGAAGTGTAGGCAGAGATGTGCGTTACCCCATAATTATATCACTGGCTATGTTTGTAAGCAGATCAAATAATGCACGAACAAAAAATATTTTGATTCGTTTATGAACGTTACATCAACAAGTAGTTATTAATAACGTAATCATTAAAACGCTTCAATTGCAGTTACATAGTTTTAGATAAAACCGTATCATAGGAAAAGCGAAGCTATAGCGATTGTATTTAGCTCTCAACTATTATAATTATAAGGTGTTTAAAAATTAACCCGACACTCGAGGATTACAGGCGTGATGTTATTTATGTATGTAAGTACTTGTTTGTAACATGTATTTTAAGTATCAAATGAATGTTTTATTTTTTTGGTATTAAGTTTATAGTTTTTCTGTTCTAAACTATATAAATTAAACTAAAATTCATTTATTACAGATAACAGGGATCCATACCACCATAGGGGACAGCGATTTCAAAGTTGGTCCCATAGTAAAAGTTATTCAGTTCGATGGTCTAAAGCACTCCCTAAAATTTGTCGGGTTAACGTTTAAACACCTTACGCACCGTGGAGACGACAATATGACAATAAATTCAACTGCGTATATCTAATGACGTTCGCAGTCTGCATACGAAAATTCAATCACATATATCCAATAGTTTAGTCGCTATAGATAGGTTAAAGATTGGCAAAACCCATATAATATCGGCACACCACTGCTATGTAGTTTGTTTGAAAAAAACATTTTTTTTATTTCGATGCTAGAATTTATTTGATCGTTCCAAAATACTCCTATGCATTAGTATTGCCAGTATTTTCATTTATTGTCGTATTGTTGTCTCCCCGTTGTACTCGTATGTTACAATGTTAGTTTTAACCCGAAACACGTGTCTAGTATTTTTATGTAAAGAATCTATGTAAAAAATTTCAAAACTGTATCATGATAAATCAAAAAGTTATAAGGTTGTTATGTTTCCGGGTTGTCCGTACAAAAACATGCTAACGGCGCCACGTGCCTCTAGTGTCGTCTTGCGCTCATTTATAATAATTTGGCAGTAGGTAGGTACCTAACCGTGCGGCGATGGTATTGTAAGTAATTAAATGGTGATAGCATTTTCCATCACACTTAAATATTTTTGGGACAAAATATAACATGGTGTAAAAATTATTGAAATCGATTCAGTTCCTTATTCTGAACAAACTGTATTCAGGTTTCGCATATTCTAAAAATAATGTTGTATAACGTAAATATAAAAAAATGAGGAGCTCATCTGTCATTTTGTCTTCTGTTTTTACGATGGTCATGCTACGCGTGCAGGGAACCACTTCTACTCGTCTAGCACCTATAAGCTTTGCTGTGTTAAAGGTGCAGGTACCAGCATAAATACATGCACATGGGAGATTTCAGCTGCCTTACTACCAATGCAGCTACGATGTCTCTGTTATTGGCGGTGGTAACCATTTGGTATATGGTGGGCCGCTTACTTGTTGTCTACTGTATAACATTAAACCGAAAACCAGCATACCCGGTAACCGACATAGCCCGAAGAATTGCCAAACTTAAATGGCAGTGGGCAGGGCACATCCGTCGCTATCGGATGCCGATGGGCCAAAAGGTTTTGGAGTGGTGACCTCAGAAAGCGCAGCGTTGGTATGCCTCCCACGAGGTGGACAGATAACCTGCTGAAGTCGGACCTGTCAATGTGGCGACGCTAAGTCCGTAGTAGGTAATAGGTAATACGCGGTGGTGTCCGCAACTCCATGTCAATGCGCGTATTTTGCGTACGGATGGGAAAATCGGTTATTCGATCCACCCCAGCTCCTCCAGGAAGGCCAGTAATGCCTTGGTGTTACTGACAATCTCACGTAGGATATCTGGGTTACCGAAGTACTTTGCCCTGTATGTGGCGTCTACCGGGCAGTTTAACAGCACATGAGCTGCTGTCTCGTCGTCCTCCATGCAGACCCTGCACAGCGGACTGTCTGTGACTCCTATGACAAAGAGGTGTTTATTAAATGACCCATGGCCAATTAAAGCCGCTGTAACAGTACGCAGCTGTTGTTTAGTTATTTGTAGAACCCGTTTCGTGAGGCGGCCGTCGATAGTAGGGATTGCCCCCTTCGCCTGCCTGCACTCATTTTGGTCCAACCATAGTTTGTGATGTTGGTCCCTGGTTCATTTCCTTACCAGAATGCGTAGATAACCGAATGGAAGTGGCGCGATGGGTTCAGGTCCCACTGGTGCCATGCTAGACCCCCTTCTGGCTAGTTGTCCGTAGTAAGCAGTGATCGTTTTTCTACTGAAATGATGACGATGGACATAAAAAAAGTCAAGCTATCCAGTTCCCATAGCACATCTTTACCTGGTCCACAGTCCCAACTCAAACACACAGTAACTAGGTAATTGGGTATCCGTTATCACCGCGCTATCTGATAACGTGCAGATGCTATCCGTGTTTGTTCGGTTTACGTGACTGAGTTAAATAACCCTTCCTTGTTTGTTTAAAACTGCGCTATCTTTATGCTCATTTCCTGTGGAGGTATGCAGAAATCCTGGTAGTTTTTGGGTGAATCCAATCTGTTGTGAATATATACGGCTTTTTAATGTCCTTTTATGGTACCGATACTCTAACCGGATTAACTTACCTATATTTACATCCGCCGGTAAAGACGAAAATGGAGATGGATGTTACTGTGTCAAACGCAAACTTAACTTTAACCAATTACAGGCAGTTTTGAATTGTTAAAATAATATTGTCTTAATTACAGAGTAATATATAGGATCTGCTCGGGGTTCAGGCAACAGAAAATCTGATGACCTATATACAAGTAGCAATTTCGCTTTCAAAGAAGCGTTTTATATTTCTAACATAAACTTTTCGGTAACGTATGTGAATTCAATGTATTTCTGACACAGAATAGGTATCACTTATTCTAGGCTCTCTGGTAGTAGTGTACTCTATCTCCTGACTAGCCTTTTTGGACGTCTCTTAGTGCATATCATTAAGCTCGATTTACAGCCAATTTCATCCATGTATTTCCAGCTACCTTTCGCAGTTTGTCACTTCAGTTATTTAGAAAAACGACTTCCTCTAATTTCCGGGTTTCAATTTCAAAAGCCAACCATAAAGTTGTCTATAGCCCTTCGAAATAACCAATGACATTTGCTACAATTGCAAAGCAGACTTCAATTAGGAGCCTTTTCTTTCCAATACATTACTGCAACCTATGATGTTTTTCACATTCTTAAGTCCTGAGTTGAGCTACACGATTAATGGCAAATGCTTGCACTAACTGGACAGGTCCACTCTACTGTAGGTCTTTCCTCAAAATACAATTTCAGACACGTATCTACATGGTCCTCACATTATCTGACTAAGATCTAAATAAAACTAATAACAAACTAAATTATGGCGTCGAAGAATTCCTCCGCATCGCTGTTGACTGGTAATCTACCCAAGAGACTGGCGACATTGCCACGTTGTATCAAATCAAATCAAAATCTAAAATATTTTTATTTCACATAAGCCTACATGGGCACTTATGAAACGTCAGAAGCTAGGTGCATGGTTCCAATTGGTCGTTTCCTATGGAGAAGAGCCGGCAAAAACTCCACGGTTACTCTTTAAAAGAAAAATGGCTTTTACAATGTTTTCAAATTACAGTGTTAATAAGTATGAGAGGACAGCGTAGGCCCGTCAAAAGTACCAGGTACTTAACAAAATAGAAAATGGTCTACAGATCTACAGTATATTATGCCTACAACGTCCTCACATTAACGAAAAAACAATATAAAATATGATTAAAATAATAAAAGTTAGAACCTTGTTGAAATTAAAATTGCAGGTCTATTAATGTCAAATAAGAAAAACATTATTTCAGTGAAGTTTGTAAAAAAAAGATAAAATAAAAAAAAACGATTATGTCAAGGAAGTATGTAAAAAAATATAAATAGCATAAACATCGCAATATCGGAGCAGTTGATAGACATTTACATATTCGATTCAAACTTAATGGCGGCTCGGAAGTCAGCCACTCGCTGCGCAGTACCCCACCCCTCACCCCCGCTGACACATGAATTCGTTACTGCGCAGTGATTCGCCTCATGTGTGATTGAATCGAACTATACCAGGGAAGCCACATGTGCAGAAGGAATTAATGCCAAACTTCCTTGTCTTCAACGTAGTCTTTAATCTTATAATATGCTTTTTTCATAAGGACACGTTTGGTGTGGGTTTTGAATTTTCCATCACTAAGTTCTGTAACAGACTTTGGCAACTTGTTATAAAAGCGTACTGTTTATAAGAAATGACTTGCATGTTTTAGTTAATCTGGGTATCACAATTTCATGTTTACTACGTGTATTTATATTATGGAAATCGCTTCTATATACAACATTAGTTTTTGTTTATACTAAACCCGAAAATGGGTCATTGTAATCATCATTTTGAACAATTTTTTCTATGGGACCAACCTTGAAATAGCGAAATAAAAATCAGCTGTTCCATACATTTTGTCGATTTAAGTGAACACAAATGTAGGGAACAGCTGATTTTTTTTCGCGATTTCAAGTTTGGTCTCATAGAAAAAATTGTTCAATATGATTAGTACAATGACACCTTTTCGGGTTTAGTATAAAAAAAAACTAATGTTGTATATGTACGGCAATGCTTAGCCTCTGGCCAAGGTAAAAGCCAGCCCTTGGGTTACGGGAAGTGCCAAGCAGCCGTTTGGAAATTCCAAGATTATGTCTGGACTTAAAAAGAGACTGCGACCCCTGAGTTTGTTTCGCCATTTCTTCTCAGGGGTAGTCAGATAGAAAATGTCGGCTCCATCTAGCTTAAGAATTTTATATGATGTGTAAAAGTGATTCCGGTATCCTATTTACAGAATAAACAATTTCATTTTATTTCATTACAGGTATGCTGCAATGACTGCTCACGTGGTACAACCGCTGGTACGTCCAAGGGTCCAGACGCCTGTGTAAAGAGAAAGCATGGCGTGAGCGCGGAGGAGTTGCTAGCTGATGACGCATTTGTGACTTGTTGCCAGGTAAGGTGAAAGGAGGGAAAACTGGAATCTGATACGAACTTTAAAATCAATCTTCATGGCTAAGGGCAACATTTTCTTTTTGCTCTGGTTTCTACGTGAGAGGTTCTAACTCCTTTGGGGTTATGTGCATAGGACTCGTAGCCAGTCATAACTTCTTCGTGTTTGAGAAGTCACTAGAACTCTAAAAAAAGCATTTTTTCAATTTTTGTAAATGTGAGTACTATGCAGCCGTTTATTATGTTATGAGTATGTCAGGCTCACTTAAATGTCTCGCTGATGGTGGCGCGTGTGTTGGATCATTCGGTTCCCTACAAAATGGTTGAGCTGGATGGTGCTGATCCACGCGTCATGTTCGTGAACGGGCGCCGTCAGTTGTGACTGGTCATCTCCTATCTGCCAGGGCTTATTTGTAATCTTTTATATTTTGTATTGTTTTAAAATAATTTATTTTTTTACATTGTTCTCACATATAGCGACAAGAATAAAGTACCCAGGATTTTGTAATATCTTGATTTAAAAGAGTGTCCTTGGAGTTTCTTGCCTATTCTTTTCCACAGAGATCTACGTTTTGGAATAGGCAAATAGCTTCAACTTTCTGACTAACTGACCGACTCTTCGACAGTTCAAAAGTGCCTGTAATTGGTTTAATTTAAATAAATGCTTTGAGATTGAGTTTGAGTCTAGCACTATCGTTCCAGGTGGGGTTCGCTAGTTTCTGCTTACCCCCATGGGAAAAAGCCGTGAGTTTATGTATGTCTATGTGTAAGAAGTCATTGGGAGACCTCAACCCAGCTGAGGGGTGATGCTGACAGTACTTCAACAATTAAAATTAGGCCCCTTACTTGAGTATTTAGGTAACACCCTTTTGGTCTGTAAAAAGTTGTTTTGTGTTTAGTATTTTACAGTTGCATTAGGCTAGTCAGAAGACTGCCTATGTAACAAGTTGATACGATTACCAAGTTACAAAGGCCCACTCGTCGCGCGACACGCGGGGCCTTTGTGTCGCGTCGCGTGTCGCGCCGGTCTGTAGAAGCCTTCAGTCAAAATCGAATTGAAATTGTTCTTCATTATGTCAGCCAAAAGACGCCCACTGCTGGACATAGGCCTCCCCCAAAAGAGACAGGGGGGTGCCATAATCACCACGCTTCGCAGGCGGGTTGGCGATCGCAGTATGGTGTTAAAATGCATAGAGAACGCTGCTGCCCATTCTCTAGTAAGTCCCTCAGTCGCCACCCACGGGAAGAAATGGAATGTTTGCTATTCTTTACAGTATAAACCAGGAATATGCGGTCCCTAAATTATACTCACCAACCCAAACGGATGTCAGTAAGACTTTACTAATATTTGTACAACAAATATTTGCCAGATATGGGAATCGAACCGTGGCCTTGGACCAGTCCAGACGCCCCCGTTGTCCTTGGGTTTATCGTAGTTTTATCATAGGTAGTTTTTTTTTAATATTTGTACACTAAAGCCAAAAAAGGCTCTTACAATCTGGGTCTTGGAAATGTGACTTACGACCAAAAGTAAGTACTGTTTTAATGGTCTTTGAAACCGACCATAGTGCACGGAGAAACCTCAGCGGCCGCTGTTAGAGTCGGCATTGGTATCACTTTACGTAAAACCACGTTTACTTATACTGCGACACAACTCTTATATATTTATCTTCTATCTTCTAAAGGGTCAAGTTAAATTAACTAGCGAAACTCTGCTTATTTTTCTGCGTATTTTTATTGTGGACCCCACAATAAAAATATCAATTTTTTCAATCAACCGTGGTTAATGTCATCACTTGAAATCAGGGACCATTTTGGTAACCCATTGAAAGGGTTTTCGATAAAAACCCATACGGTGTGGGTAACCCTTTTGAACGGCTTAATTTAAACCATTCGAAATTACCCACACCGTATGGGTTTTTGATTAACTGTTTAGAAAAACCAAAAAAGGGTTTTCGATAGGGTTTTTCTAAAATGGTAACCAACTTGGTCCCTGGGTAGAATAAAGACAGAATTGATCATGCTACGCGTGCGGGGCGGATATCGAAATACGAGTAACATAATATTATGATTTTTTCATGTTACTGGGTTTCAAGTAGGTATAGAACCCATTGAATGGGTTATCATGTAACCCTTTCACTGGGGTCCAAGTATAAAACCCATTCAATGGGTTAGCATGTAACATTTCAATGGGTTTTTAGTATATAAACCCTTTCAATGGGTTACATCATGATAAAGGTAACCCACTGAATGGGTTACCCCTTCGAAAGGCTTAACTCTAATCGGGGTTGTACGGTCCCTGCTTGAAATATCAGTTTAAAAATTAGTTTTTTTTTGTGTAGGTAAAGAAGAATGGCAGATTTTGTACAGCATACTTTTTATGTTGTTTTGTTATAGAATATATACCACTTATTAAGAATATATACCACTTATTAAGCCAACTAAGACATTTATTTTCATGTAAGTATACTATTTTTAAAACTTCGGATTAATTATTATTACCAATAAAAAGTTTTTAATAAATAAACGTAATAAAATCGTAAACTAAACGCAGTTATGTTTTTAGAAGTTGCCATACGTAAAATAACATGAATATCGAAATGATAATTAATTATTTAGAAATAACATTAAATATGTTTTTGTTATATGTACGGATATCTAAATACGATAAAAGAAAATAAAACAGATTCTCTCAATTCATAAGTAACAACGCCACCAGGCAGCAGTCGTTGACATCGAATAAAAACATAAAATCTTTTTCAAATTTGTTTTATCGTGTTTAGATTGATACACATTACGTCTGCAGAGTTTCTCTAGCTAATTTAATTGAACCTTTAAATACCTATCTTTATTAATTATTTTTTTTCACTTGTAGGTAAAAGTGATTCCGATATCCTATTTACAAAATAAACAATTTCATTTCTTTTCAATGACGTGTTAGAAGCTGATGGCTTTGAAAGTTGACAGTAGAAATTCTTCGAGTTTTATCAGTACTGCCGTCTCCGGACACTGCCGGCTCAGCGATTCCATGTGGAGTGGACTTTTATTTTTTTTTGGGATTGGCATCTCGCAGGTCAACCTAGGAGGTTGTCGGTTACTTAACCGGGCTTGCCTGTGGGTCCCTCAATAGATTAAGGCCTCCAACCAGGGCATGAAACTTAAAAACTAAGCGACTACATGCTAAAGGCACCCCCTGTGGGGTACAGACCTCGGCTTAGGTCGTCGCTGGGGGATAGGCTGGATCGGATTAAGGTTATTTGGAATTTAAAGCTGTTTGCAGTCAGTATGGCGTGGATTGGCTCGAACAAGGGGGTCTCCTCCGAACATAAATCCGAAGTATCGGCCGAATGTTCGGCCGTTGCTTGACTACGGCTAACTAAGGACGAATACGGCGAAAAAAAAACGACATTGAAAGAGATAAGTCAAAGTCAAAAATGTGACTTTAAGTCGGGTATTGATTTAAAGTCAAAATAGGAAACTATGGTAGTTTTAAAACGGCCGAACATTCAAATTCAAAAATTTATTGCTCAACCTAGTACTCGTACATAATAATACATTTCCAGATGTCATGTGAATGCTAAATTCACGTGAATGCTGAATTTCAATAATAATATTTTTTTTTTTTTTTAATAATAATAATAAAACCGGTTCCCAATGGAACAATAGAATAGGTGAGAGTGGTCAATGGACTGGACAATGTCTCACTGCTACAAAGACCAACTACAGAGTAACCTTGAACAAAGGAGCAGCTAAATGTCTAAGACAGATTGTTGCGTTGAGCAGGATACAAAAAAAAATATAATAATAATAAAATAAATCGGACTCAAGTATTCACCATAATTATATTTAATTTCCATATGACAGATATTTATTTAAAGTGTCAGTGGTGTGTGTCTTACATCAGTAGATTATTGAGTTGCTTCTTAAATACATTGACATCTCTAATACTTAACAAAGCATTAGGGATGTCAATGTATTTAAGAAGCAACTCAATAATTCGGCCGATACTTCGGATTAACGCTTCGGAGTAGAACCCAAGGGTCGCGGCGGGGATCAGCTCTGTGATAACGACCATTTCCTTTTATTACAGAAATCAGCTAAAGACTGGACAGGCGACTCAACTTCAAGAAGTTCCAACTCCATTACATTAGCTAGTAAGTACTTTCTTTAACATCTATGTACTTACAATAAAATCTGCCAAGCTTTTTCCCAACTATGTTAACTATGAATACCAGTATTTTACATGGAGCGACTGCCTACCTGACCTCCACAACCCAGTAACTAGGTAATACTATACCCCTTGGTATGACTGGTTGTCAGACTTTCGGGCTTCTCACGACCCGTAACGACTGTCAGACACGAATGACAGCTGGGACTTACGGCTTAACACGCTTTCTGAGGCATGGAGGAGTCTCGGTATGTAAAGATGGTCACCCATCCACGGACCAACCCCGGCAAGAGTAGCTTAACCTGATGGATCGACCCGTGCATTGGTTATCGGCGGCTATGTACTTAAAATAGTTATACATAATGTACTATTACTGGCTGAACGTACAACGCGTTGCGTGAGCTCAGTACAGAACACGCAAGCTAACCACTCAAGGTCACTGGCATATCATCATCATCATCATTTCAGCCGAAAGACGTCCACTGCTGGACATAGGCCTCCCCAAAGCACCGCCACTTCGACTGGTTCTGTACTTCCCGCATCCAGCGGATACCTGCGGCCTTCACAAGGTCATCGGTCCACCTTGTAGGAGGCCTTCCAACGCTACGTCTTCCAGTACGCGGTCACCACTCTAGAACCTTTCGGCCCCATCGGCCATCAGTTCTGCGAGCAATGTGCCCTGCCCACTGCCACTTAAGCTTGGCGATTCTTCGGGCTATGTCGGTTACCTTGGTTCGCCTGCGGATCTCTTCATTTCTGATTCGATCACGTAGGGAAACTCCAATCATAGCCCTCTCCATTGCCCTTTGGGTGACTTTTAGCCTTCTGATAAGGCCCATTGTGAGCGACCACGTTTCAGTGCCATAGTGCATATATCTGAGTCTTAATGAGACAAAGTCCAAGAGTGATCAAACTTTTCGTAAAGTAATCGTACAGTCGCCAGCACATCAGATTACCACAAACTGTAATATTTTCTCATTCGATTTTGAACTTAACCGCCAACATTTTAAGGTTTAAAATCATTTGGAGAAACTTGGCAGTTTGGTATAACCTGATGTGCTAGTGATGATAGTCAATTAGTTTAATGTATTGTTTTCCTTTTCCACAACATTTTAATAATCAACGACATACGTAATAACTATTTAATGAATGTAGGAACATTGACTCCTAAATCACAGGCATAAACCTTTTTTGGGAGCCAGCCTTTTTTGTAAACTTACAATAGCATAAACGTGTGTGTACTATAGGTATACCTCTGCCTATCCCTTCGAGGAATACAGGCGTGATGTTTTGTTATTCGCGAACTGATAAACATTGTTTGGTCAGTACATAAAAGGAATATTATCTTTGAAAGATGTTTGCTCAACAAACAATGACATAAGGAATTTTAAGCTGGTATTCTTATATTAGGTTCACTCCGAAGTACTTACATTACAAAGCTAAAGGTTTTTATATTTTTAGAGGTATGAGGAACAGGGTGTAAAGTTCACTCATCCTCCATAGAAAAGGGAGAATCCTCCGGTCAGACGGGTGTTGTGTCTGGTAGGCAACTGCCCGACGGTTGACGTCGGGATGTTGTATATGTGCTAGTCGCGCGGTAAACTCTGCTTGCGCGATGTATGATTTTGCGTGACGTCAGTGTGAAGCGTAGTTCGCATGTGGCGATGTAGATGTCGCCACATATTTATTAAACATTAGCTGCTGCAGGCTTAGCTTGGCGTTTTCGATCTCTACTTTACTGTAGAATAGACATCGCTTGTCTACACTTGTCGATATCTCTTCTTCGCAAGCAGGAGGACACACCTAGACTCGGGTTTCTTCGTAGACAGTGACTTGGCAATAGCAACGGGGTATTCGCTAGTGGTGTGTATTACTACCCAATATTACCGTACTTTTGCGTTTCGTTCTCAAACAAATCTATGAAGCAAAGTGTTTTTAACGAATATTTCTTCAATTACAAAACGCAAATGGTCAAGGGGGATGCGCTGAGTAGCCCGCGATATTCAAATTTTCGAATGTTTTTTGAATTCTTAGGATTTTTCGAAGAGAGTTAGTTGTATTGCCGATTCTAATGATTATAATTCTGTAAAGCAATATTTGTTTCGGCCGCGAATCATATTTAAATCAACATACAACGTGTTACTGACCTGCAAATTGCAAAAAAACGTAATAAAATTTGAATTTCGCGGGCTTCCTTAGCGCATCTCCCTTTTAAAAATATTGTTAAATGGCTGTAGCCAATGACGTATTATAGGTAATACATCATTGGCTGTGGCACCACTAAGTTTTAAAACTCATTTGTATTGCATACACAGAGCACTATTTAATATTGGTAATTGCATATAATGTACAGGCATTATTTAAATAGAGAGCCATAATTATACTGGCGTCACGCAGGAAGTAGGGTACCGCAGACTGGCGGGTCGCGCTATCACGTCGCGCCTGTCTGCGGGAGCCCTCGTTTTTACTAGCTACTTACATTACTATTGTATTGTTGTTTATCGATATTTTATTTATTAGTAGGTAAATGCTCCATTTAAAACTAAGTGTGTAAGATATAATCAATGAAAATAATAATCACTACCTATATAGTAAAGGTTTCTACAGACCAGCGCGACTCGCGACGCGACACAAAGGCACCGCTCGTCGCGCGATACGTGGGTGCTTTGCGTCGCGTCGCGTGTCGCGCCAGTATGTAGAAGCCTTAATGCAACGCGGGTGAGACGCGGGCGGCAGCTAGTACTTAATAAATAAATAATTTAGTATTCAATGAGGAGATTTTGGCTCATAATCAGATGTTTTATATTCCCTGTGAATGTAGGTATCTAATAAATCAAAGTTAAGGGACAACATAGTGTAAAAACTGTAGAATACTTATATTGTTGTTCTTATTTTATTGTTAATTCCAAAAATATATTATTTATTTTGGGCGACAGGTCCTAGCCGAGTTCTTCGCATAAACATTGATTGCACTATCTCCTTGCTTATTTTATAATTCTACAGAACTCACTTCCCGTGAGATCAAAGGCTCGCAAACAAGCAAAGCAAGCTCTCTAATAGTATTTCTTTCCCATATTCGCTGAAGTTTTTCTATAAAAAAACTTAAATAAAAAGCGCAATTTGAACACATCATGTTAATTTCAGCTTAATATATGATAAAAGTAAAAAAGCACCGCCTAAAATTACTCGAATTAACGAAAAAACAACTAACGAATCGTTGTCTAGGTCATATTATATGTAGACTATTTCGGAAGAAAGGTTTCTATCCCAAGCTGTCAACATCGGAGAAAGATTGTACGTCGTGCTCGACGTTGTAGACAGTTGTCTAGGGTAGAGAAGACAAGTCTCTTCACATTTGATTTTGTACTCGTAATCGCCGTGCTACAGACAGTAGAAAACTTTCTGTTGTCTACACTGAAACGTCATTTTTGTCTATTCTTCCGTCGACAAAACGCGTAGAGAGGGTTCTTGTGCTAAGCCTGCTGCTCGCTAATTCGTCTGCGATCTAGGATGAAAAGTAGGCTTTGATCTAACCCAGGTCATGGTCTGCCAAAGTGCCAATTTCATCCAATATCAAAAAGTCAAAGCGTAAGGCTCCATGCACGAAAAAAAACCATAATCGTCAATTTCTTATTTAATTGTGAGAAACCTTGATATAATTGAAACATTAAGTCTGTGTAACTATAAAAGTACAGTTTTCGTAGTGCTAAACCATTCGAGTCAGTCATAGCACCTGTTACCTAATAGTTTTATCACTTTTGCGCTCTCGAAAATATAGGTAGTTTATTTCGCCTTTGCTTTAGTTAATGAAGATTTATTGCAAATTCATAAAATATGTTTTTATTTTATCTCAAGAATAGCTGAAGCCCAGTGTGTGATTTTTAAATTTATTGATAAGGTTTGCTAAATAATAGGAAAAAATACATTAAAGGCTGGGTTTAAATAAAAAATTGGTTTTAAAAAAAAATCTGTCTTCACTTTCAATCTGCATTGTGAATTCGGATTGTGCTTATCTATAACTTTAAAATTTTGTCTCCAGCATTACCATCTCTATGTGAAGACTACGCTCCAAACGAGTTGTGTGCACACCACTGTATACCAGTGCCGGGGTCTTACAGGTGCGAGTGTAACCCAGGCTTTATGCTGATGGCTGATGGAAGGAATTGTAAGGAGGTTGGTAAAACTTTATTGGCGTTTTCTTTTTCAACAAGAGAAGTCCATATTTAACAGAGGCTGGTGATTAAAAGTGACGGACGTGACAGGACAGTTTAAAGTCTTTTTTTTTTTCATGTGGTTAGTGACTAACCTGATTTCAGAGTTTTTATGCCACCCATGGCCATCATGGCCTCTGAATTTGCTTCACATGCTGTCGAGAAATATCTCTCAGGGATGCCGGTTTCTTCACGATATTTTCCTTCACCGTTTGTAAGCATGTGATAATTATACAACACGTACGATTCCGAAAGGTCAGAGGTACGTTCCTTGGGTTCGAACTCGAGACCTATGACTTGGCAGTCCGACGGTCACTCCACTAGGATATCACTGCCTACACTAGGCTATCATAGTGATAGATACTTTCTATCATCAAACCAGTATTTTGATTAAGTGTTCTTCAATTACATCAGTTTCTCTTTTGATTCATCACCATCCTCTTGCCCTACTCCAATTTACTAAGGGAATAGGTCGTTACTCAAACATGTCTTCCCCCATACTTCTCTATTAGTCATTATCTCTGCATCCGTGAAAGAGCTTACAGGGTGTCATCTCTTTTGCACAATCCATCAATGGTTTCATGGGTCTTCCTCTCTTATATCCCACCATCCACCACCTACATTATCCCACTTGATTACACCAGCTAATCTTCGCAATAATCGTCATCAATTTCTTCTCATAATTCCAGGTGGGTAAGAATAGGTGTAAGCCTCACAATCCTTGCCAGCACAAGTGCAACGACAACGGCGTGGAAGTCAAGTGCTCATGTAGAAGAGGATACGAGTTGATGCCAGATGGAACTTCTTGCCAGGGTATGTGGTTCACCGGTCAAGCAAGGCAAGGATATTGGTTTGACGAAAAGTGACTATTTATTGTGGCTCTCAGAAAAGCTAACAAAATATTGAAGTGTCGATGTTATCCGGAAATGGAATCACTATTTGTCCCCGCAGGTTTTTACCGTGCAAAATAATGTATTCGTGCAATTTTTAATTTAGAAGTGTTCTTACGCGCTTGAGGAAAAATTATCAATTTTCCCTTTCGATTCTTTTAAACTTATCTTATTTTCAACTGTTGTCTTATCGATTTGTTAAAAATAGTTCTCTTTAAAAACCTTCAGTTCATCATCAAAAGGTTGCTCTTATATTTTAACTACACTTTCTAGACATAGACGAATGCCAGGTCGACATGCACGTCTGCTTGGCCGGCACTCAGTGCCACAACCTGCAGGGCTCCTACCGGTGCTTGACAGTCAAGAACAACAATGTGGAGAAAGGACTGTGCCCTCCAGGGTTCGCCAGAAACCTTAACAATCATGCTTGTGATGGTAAGTATCGTTAATAATTATATAAAGTGTGGTACCTTTTCTCTCAGGGGTTTGCCATTCATTTGTTGGTTGTACTTTCCTGATGTGGTCGACGATGGTGCTCGCCTGCCTAGAAAGAAGCATTTTATTCACTCGTGATTTAAGTACTCGTAAAGAAAGCAGGTTTACAGACTACCACGCATTCAAAATGGTAGCAAGTATACTGCTCGCTCAACATGTGGTGCCATAATATTAAAGGACTTGGTTTTCCGTCTGTTTTTATTCTAATCTATTCTGTTATGTTATGTGTTAAGGGTTTTGAATTAAATGTTCTGACTAGTGATCCCAGACCTTCGTAATGTCTTCAGAATCTTCTTATATATGATGTTGCAGTTGAACATTCAAAGTTGAATGGTGTCGCGGTAGTTAAAACTTAATATCGCGTCGCTTAATCAAATCAAATATATTTATTTCGGATTCAAAAGATATTCATTGGTGTTAGTAACAATAAACTTAGCCTAGTGTTAGTACAATATTGTGTTAGTTTGTAATTTTTATTGTGTTTTATAATTAATATTGTGCACTTGGCTTGTATGTTGGCTTGTGTGAATTGATTGAACAGTCTAACGATTGTAGATAGACCAATAATTAAATAAATAAATGTACTATCGCGCGTGCAAACCGAACCAGATTCAAAACAAAATCCCCATGCTCTCGATGACCACATCTGCTTACCACCTCTTTTTGCTACGACCAATAAAAACAAATTTCATTTGTTTAAATACATTTCTCAGGTTCTGTTACAATGATCACAGATGTCTGATAACCCTTTACCTACACGGTTTTCTTACGGTCTATTTTTTTTAATTTACAAAAATAGCAAAAATCTGATACGGCGATGCTATTGATTGATTAGCGTAGATAAGCGTTACCATAAAGGGTCAAATTAAATTAGTTAGCGAAACTCCGCAGACGTGTTTGGTATCGATATCTAAATACGAAAAAAAAAGCATTGTATTTTTTTTGGGGTCAACGACTAGTTACTTAAAATATGAGTTTTAAAATCAGTTTTTTTTTCTGTGTAAACTTCACAGATGTGATGGGTATCGATAACTAAACACGATAAAACAAAAACTTAACTACTTCAAGTAACTTCACTGCCAGTGGTCATTGACACCAGAAAAAAAACATCAAATCTTTCTTTTTTTTGTTTTATCGTATTTAGATATCGATACCCAACACGTCCACGGAGTTTCGCTAGCTAATTAAATTTGACCCTGTATAGTGGCCGAGCGTTGCAAGCGGGAATAGTCCTTTCGGTTGTTCGACTTGCACACTCGCGATAGCACCAGGAAACATTACCGCATAGAAAACACATCCCATGTCATTTCCTCGCAAGAGTTTTTTAAATTTTCTATCGAAAACATTTCCAGACATAAACGAGTGCCTCCTGCCAAACCCGCCATGTCCCATCTTCGTGTGTGAGAACACCGTCGGCGGTTACAGCTGTGGTGGCGTCACCGGCAACCCCATCAACCTCATCACGTCACCGCGCACGCACGTGGAGGACAGGTGTCCGCCTGGATTCAAGATTGGATTGCATGAGGAGTGTGAAGGTATGAAATTGAGGCTTTTTGAAGCAACACATTATTACGCGTTCCCCATTTTATTCCCCAAAAAGGTAGCCAGAAGTACTAAAAAACATATTTTGCCTGATAAAGTTCCAATTGGCAAGCCTATTGCCATTAACTGGGTTCAAATCATAATTCTAGGTACCTGCTGGGAAATTCCATATAGAAACACTCAATAATTCTGCTCGATCTGGGTACCAAAATTAAAAAAACTCAATGCATTTATTTCAATTAAACCTATTACAGGCACTTTTCAATTGTCAAAGAGTCGGTCAGAAAGTTGAAACTATTTCCAAAACGTAGATCTCTATGGAGAAGAATAGGCAAGAAACTCCAAGGACACTTTTTTAAATCAAGATATTACAAAATCCTGGGTACATTATTTTTGTCGCTTCTATAAGTGAGAACAATGTAAAAAAGTAAATAATTTAAAAACAATTCAAAATATATAAGATTACAAATAAGCCCTGGAATATCGAACCAAGGACAGCTGTTGCGCTTGCAACCGTTAGGCTTTGCCTACTAGGCGAGTAGTCTAAATTTCTCAGTAGCAGCTAGGAGTCTGAACGAGGTAGATCATTTACCTATGTACGAGGAAAACAGGTGTGCTCTTATCCGTCCATAAAACGTAAAAACTTAATTCAACTACCATTTTCTTCCAGATGTAGACGAATGTGCGATCCACAAACATGACTGCAACCCTCAATCCCAGTTCTGTATCAACACACACAGTTCCTTTTACTGCCAGAACAAGGAGTCCAAGTATTGCCCGCCGGGGTTCCAGATCGCCTCCAACACTAACAAGTGTGAAGGTAAGATCATTCTGCTATTGGAGTCGGGCATCCAGTCTACACCAGTATTTTATTTCCCATGAACAGACTGTTCTCGGGCTTATCTACAGAACGCGGTAATGAAACCATAGCGAGATGAAATTTTTCCTGTGCTGCCATCTATCGAACGTCGATTTAACAAAAATGTGCTGCCATCTATCGAGCGTTGATGTAAACTTTACGTTGTGTTATTTTCTGTTTTTAATTTATAGACGATCATTATGATGATTATTGATTAGTTTAAATAGCTTAAAATTAACATAATTATTTTTTTATTATAAATTTAAGTATAAAATAACAACACAGAGTTAAATAAATTGCACACTTATATATATATAAAAACACAACAAGTAGGTATTTCTGTCTCACGACAACAGACTGCCACTAAAGTATTCCTGCTCCATCTTCACATTGAAAGGCCCTGACATGTTTTCGCGTGCCTCTTACTCTCATTGAAACTGTTCTTATAACTGAGATTTATATTTTCACTTTCAGCCAGTACACTATTTGAGAATATGCGTTTCACCATTTCTCATTAAGCTTTGATGCGGTTTTTTTTAGAAAACTGTTAAAACTGTTATATTCAGTTCCTATGGCTCCATCGCATGAAATTATTAACGGGGTGAATGAGGCTCTTAGGTCTTCAGCTGCTCGGTTGTGTTTTAAGTGTTTCTCTCGGCTACATTTCTGTGCTGTTTTTTGCCAGGTGAGGTTGCTGGAACAATAATTATTGTTTTATTGTACCAGGAAAAACAAATCATGAAGCATGGATAAGGATTTTAAGATGACGAATCGTATCTAATAAAATGATGATGTGCCGTGGTTCTCCGAGGCTATGGATGCCTGGAGACTCGCTTGCCCGAACTCAGATCCACCCGACAATCCATCTTCCCAGAGACGGTGGGATGAGCAGCTCTGCAGAGTAGTACAGAATAATTTACTTGACACGTCTGCTACTACTGCGGAGCGTGCGCGCTTGCTGGCTGTGGGTAAATGGGAGTCGGGTCTGTGGCTTCATGCACTATCATCGTCGAACATAGGTACTTTGTTCGACGACACTACTTTCCGCCTCGCTGCTTCCCTCCGACTAGGAGCTCCTTGTTGTTCTCCTCATCGCTGTCACTGTGGCGAAGTTGTCAACAGCCTCGGACACCACGGCCTGTCTTGCAGCCGTAGTGCAGGTCGCTTAGCGCGGCACGCGAATATTAATGACATTATCCGACGAGCTCTTGTCAACGTCGGCGTTCCAGCTGTATTAGAACCTAATGGCTTGGCACGTGACGATGGCAAGAGACCGGACGGCATGTCTTTATTTCCATGGAAGGTGGGTAGGCCTTTAGTGTGGGACGCAACGTGTGTCGATACTCTTGCGCCATCCCATCTTCCTGACTCCGCGTGCTGTGCTGGCGCTGCTGCTGCGTCTGCGGAAAATCTCAAGCGGCGAAAGTATAATAACCTTATCGGTAACTATATTTTCGAGCCGTTTGGAGTTGAAACCCTCGGGCCGTGGGGTCCGAGTGCTCATGATTTGTTCAAAGATATCTCCAAACGGCTGGTTGACACTTCCCGTGACCCAAGGGCTGGCTTTTACCTTGGCCAGAGGTTAAGCATTGCCATACAACGTGGCAATGCCGCCAGTCTCTTGGGTACATTATTTTTATAGTTTTAGTTTAGCTAGTATATAATTTTGTTATTTTTATCAATTAATTAGTTATAAGTTGTTATTTATGTACATAATATTTTAATTCTAACTAAATAAAAAAAATATTTGTACGTAATAAAATTATAACAATATTAGGTATAAATAATGTTGTTATTTACAGACATAAATGAATGCAAAGAGGATATTTGTCGGCCCGACCAGGATTGCGTTAACCAGCTAGGACGGTATGACTGCAGGCCTAAAGTTGATCACAGGTAACTACAGCGCTACAAGCAAAATCGGATGTAACGCCCCTCACCATCTTATTTTTTTAATACATACAAGGTGTAAATGCAACCTCCTAATGGGCCAGTAAAAAAAAAATCTGCTGTTCCCCACATTTATGTCCGCATAACTGGTCAAAAATTCAAAATGTAGGGAACAGCTGATTTTTTTGTCGCGATTTCAGGTTTGGTCCCCTAATAAAAGTTTGTTCATAATGATGACTTCAACGACCCCCTAAGAGTGAATCTTAAATACTAATTTGAGAGCTGCAAGTCAAAGTCCAAAGCCCAAATCGAAAAAAGATGAACAATCACTTGAAATGACAAATTAGTCTCTGGCATTAGAAAACGAACTTTAGACCCTTATTACCGCCTTATTACAAAACAAGATTTATATTTTGACATGGCTTAAACCATGGAGCCAGTTTTTGTAATAAGAACGTAACAGTGATTGAAATACCGTTCTTTATACAAAACTGAAAACATAGTTCGGTACTAAGTTGTCAGTTTTGTGTTTAGGAACTTTACCATAGTCGGAATAAAGTTCGAAATTCAAAAATAGCTCCATTTTTAAACCTGGGTTTGAAGATAAACCTTGTTTTGTAATAAGGGGGTTAATGAGGATTTTCATGAAAATTCACGCCACCAGTGGGCGTCACTTTGACAAGAGGTCTGCCATCATTTCGACAATGAATAAAAAATATATGATGACGTTCATCATTCGTTTCATTCATTCGTTCATCATTCAGTCACGAGTAAAGAAAACTTATACTCTTTGACACTTTTGACAGGTCCAGACCTTTTTTTTAAATTCCTATTCATGACCATACATACAAGTCTTTCAGTCGCATACATAATTTTATTATAAAGAGCTTGTTTAAATAATTATGAAATGAATTATACACATTAATATTCGGCTAAACACAAATTGTAGAAAATAAAACGAAACTGCTAAACATAACGCTTCACTTTCCCGCCTAGAAGTCCCGGTCCTGACCTGACGTCTCAGTGCTGCCAGAAAACCCTCATTAAATCAAAATGCGACAGCCTTTTTAGAATAAAAAATGTTGAGGGGAAAAAAATAAACTTGATTTCAAAAGTAATTGACTTCTACTAGAGCTGGGTCTGCAGTGACCATTGACCATGTGACCGACACGCGGGGCCGTGTCGCGTGTCGCGCCGTTATACAAAGAAAAACAACTTCAATTATACATAATATATACAACATTAGTTTTAGTATATGCGAAACCCGAAACACGTGTCTAGTATTTTTATGTAAGGAATCTATGTACAAAATTTCAAAACTGTATCATGAAAAAAACGTTACAAAGTTATAAGGTTGTTATGTTACCGGGTTATCCGTACAAAAACATGCTAACGGCGCCCCCGCGCCTCCAGGGTCGTCTTGCGCTCATTGATAATAATTTGGCAGTAGGTACTTAGCCGTACGGTATTGTAAGTAATTAAATGGTGATAACATTTTCCATCACACTTAAATATTTTTGGGACAAAATATAACATGGTGTAAAAATTATTGAAATCGATTCAGTTCCTTATTCTGAACTAACTATATTCAGGTTTTGCAAATACTAAAAATAATGTTGTATAAGAAAAAATTGAATAATAGGCATATACCTACATTGCAGAATAATATGTATTGGCACTAATCTTTTTTCTTGTATTGCAGCAAAGAGCAGTGCCCTATTGGTATGCGGAAGAAAGCTGGAATCACATTTTGTGATGGTAGGTCAAAAGAAGTGTCAAAGTCATTATTATTCCAATGCAAAGAAGGAATGGCACTATTTGTCCCATTGACTTATAAACCTATGGACTTGCCATACCTTCAAAATTTGCGTGACTACCTACAAAAATGGAGCACTTAATATGGCCGCCTATCATAGGGTTGTTACCGCGAGTGCGAGAGAGAAAGCAAGCATCCGTTTGACAGCACATTGCAGATTTTTGTAGCACAAATTTGGCAATAAACATGGCGATCGGTCACGCATAGACATGATTTTGACGTCACAAAAATTGTTTCCAAATTAAGTCCTTGACAAACATGTACCCGTCTCTCTTTTCCTATGCAGTTCGTGACTAGCTATAAGGAAACAAAACGCTTTATGACATGTGTGTGTCGATATGATAGATATTTGTATAACTGAGGTAGGAAAAATCTCCATAGTTTTCCTACCTCAATGATTTGTCCTGTATATCTCTGTCTCTTTCTCGCACTGGAACCGTGGTGAATTCTTCCCTATATGGTTGGGGTTTGGAACAATAAGTACTCAAATCGAAGATAACATCATTTTTGTCTAAACTTTTCGTAACTGTGTTGGGATCGGCTTCCAGTTAGCTGATTAACAGTATTTTACTGCCTATCTGACCTCCACAACCCAGTTACTGGTTAAAACGGTACCCCTTGGTGAGAGTGCTTGTCAGACTTTCGGGGTTCTGACAGGGGTAGACAGAAGCGCAAAATTTGGCAAGCAGTTGCCCATCTTTGACAGACTATACACCCGTAGCGACTGTTAAAGATCTACGAATGACTGCCAGGACTAACTGCTTTACGTGCTTTCCGAGGCACAGAGAGGTCGCGGTATGTAATAGATGGTCACCCATCCATGGACCGACCTCGGCAAGCGTTGCTTTACCTTGAAAATTGTACGGCTGTTATTACTTATTCACAAGCCCTTCTACACCGAAGATAGCTAATTTTGAATAACTGTCTTCGCAGATATTGATGAATGCGTGGAAGGCACTCACCTTTGTGATCAATATCAGAACTGTTTGAACACAAACGGTAGCTACCAGTGTGCCTGCAAGTTGGGTTACGGGCTGGACGTCATCACAGGAGCTTGTGTTGGTAAGTACATAATAACATCACGCTTTTATCCCCTGAAGAGGTTTAGTACAGGCTGGTGTTTGGTAGCTCCACATTTCACCTTGTTATGTGTTTCTCCCATGTGATATGGGGTGATTCTATTGCTAATAACCACACTGAGACTTCGGGCTGCTACTGAAAAACACCATGGAGCTTTGTGGTTTTACTGTCATTTGCCCAAACCCAACTAAAGAGCAATTGATTTAAGAGAACCCTTTTATCGCCTGGAATGACTTTCCAAAATATCAGCTTGATGTAACAATCGGTAGCATAATATAGGAACTTGATATTCATTTCTTTATCTTAGATATAAATGAGTGCGCCACTAATCAACACGACTGCACCCCTGAAGCTCAACGTTGTGACAACACGGTCGGCTCCTACTTGTGCATCAGGATTACTTCGTGCGGCACCGGCTACGTGCTCCATCATTCTACAGGGAAGTGCGAGGGTAAGGAGCTACAATCTTTAAAACAAAATATTAAAGTGCAAGGGCCACTACAATTATGGTCACTTCCACCTTGAGATCCATGCCATGTGTGACTGTACCAATGACGTCTGTCGAAGCAAGTCGAAACACTCCCTGAAACGAATCGTTTAAACTTGTTTTATGTGAGACTGATCTGGCGCAGGTTCAGATTGATCTCAATCCGCCTTATTACAAAACAAGATTTATATGTTGACATGTCATAAACCATGGAGCCAGTTTTTGTAATAAGAAAGTAACAGTGACCGTTCCGATGGTGATACCGTTCTTTATACAAAACTGAAAACTTAATTCGGTACTAAGTTGTCAGTTTTATGTTTAGGAACTTTACCATAGTCGGAATAAAGTTGGAAATTCAATAATGGCTCCATGTTTTAAATATGGGTCTGAAGATAAAACTTGTTTTGTAATAAGGGGGTATGGGCCTTATTACAAAACAAGGTTTATCTTCAGACTCAAGTTTCAGACACAATGGAACCATTATTGAATTTAGAACTTTATTCCGTCTACGATAAAGTTCCTAATACAAAACTGACAACTTAGTACCGAACTAAGTATTCAGTTTTGTTTAAAGAACTGAATTTCAATCAGAGTTTCGTTCTCATTACAAAAACTAGCTCCATGGGTTAAGCCATGTCAAAATATAAATCTTTTTTTGTAATAAGACGGTCTATGTAGCCTTATAAATATTTTCATACTGTCTATCAATAGTTTGTCTATTACAATTCTAGCTTTGTGTAGAAATGAAGTATCTACATCCATTCTCTACCCAAGCTAGAAAAAAGATTTTCTTGTCACAACCATAAGTGGCGCTGATGTTAGTTACCAACAAAGATGTTCAAGAGATAAAATTAAGATTTTGCCATTTTGGGACGACGTTTAACCTTGACGATGTTATAGGAATCGTTATTGTATGTTTATGATGGAGATCCCCAACAATGAAAAATTATTTAAAAAGTGGTTGTTCTTTATTTAATTTGACATGCTTACCCACTTTAATTTCCCACAGATATCGACGAATGCGGTCTAGGGCTAGACAATTGTGGGCCGGATTATAACTGTTTCAACTTCCGCGGCTCGTTCCGATGTGTGCGCAAACGCACCACCACGACATCCACTACGCCGCTCCCAGAGTATGAATACGAGTATTATGATTCAGAGTGAGTATGATTTTACTTTGTTTAGAACCGCATGCTATAATATTATCTCACATAGTAAGTAAAGCAACCAAGCTACGTAATATTAGGAAGTTACCGATAAGGTTTTAAACTTTCCAAAATTAAGATATACTTTTCTGCCGGAAAATATGAAAGTTACCACAATTTACAATAGTTTTGACCAATTAGTGATAAACGGGTGGGTACAATTTTCTTAATAAAGAAGAATATTTATAAAATAGGTGTAACACCATCAGTATGAACGAAAACTACTCAGGCTGAATGTCATTAATAAGAGAGAACTGCGTATAAAAAAGAAAACAACACTTTAATTATTACAAAAATCCCTTCCATATTTTCAGAGAAGAAACAGAAACCAGCCGCACAGCACCCGCAGACAACCAACCAAAGGAACCATCAACCACCACCACTTCAACACCAAAACCTGCACCTCCAACCACTTCTAGCACTACAACTGAAAAACCTAAAGAACCCCAACCAAAAATCGAAGACAATAACGTAGAACCACCTCCAACATACAACAACATACCAGATGTTTATAAAAACGAAGCAAACGATCCTTATTCGAAACCAAAATATGAACCACCTACGACTGCAGAACCAGAGGAACAAACGCATCTTATACCAACCGAACAACAAGAATATATAACAGTAACCGAGCCTAATTACACGCCGAGGCAACCAGAAGTAATCTTCAACCGTCCCACACCACCGGCATACATTCCCGAAGAAGAGTTGCCGAAGCAACCCCAAGAACAACCCGAATCAACAAACCCTCCGACTGGCGAAGAACAAACAAACGAGTCAATACCACCTGAAGTAGAACCGCAGCAACGAGAAACTACGTACAGACCTACAGAGGAACCAAAACCTTTTCCTACGTACCCAGTGAACGTGAATGTAGGGAATGATGAGAGGACAGCAACGATTGCTGGGGATAGGATAGAGGATGGGTCAGTGGTTGTCGATACCCAGCTGAATCCGAAGAACCATTGGACGAATGACGTGAAGCCGAAGGAATGTCCGATGGGATTCGAAGCTGACGAGTATGGGTCTTGCTTTGGTAAGATTTCTTATTTTCTGTAATATAACTATGCTCTTTTTGGTATTCCATCGACTTTCATTTGACTGCCGCGTTGGCCTCGTGGTCGCAAGCGCGGGTTCGGTTCCCAGGTCGGGTAAAGTGTTTTTGCATTAGGAATTTATCAGTACCAGCTCGGTGTTTGGAAGTTAGTGGTGTCACATCCCCGTGCCTCACGTGCACGTGGCGCCGTGTCCTGAGCCTGATCTCTCTCAGGTCGTATCGGATTGCCGTCCCATCGGGCTATGAGAGTGAGGGAAGAGAGAGTGCACCTGTGTCTGCGCACACACTTGTGCTCTATAGTATCTTCCGCGCCGATAGCTAGTTTCAGCTAAGATCCGTCGCCAAGGCCGAAATTCTGTCTGGAGGACTATCATTAAAGTTTTCCATCATCTGAAACTGGACTCCTTCGCGACCATAATGATGATTCTTCTTCTTCTCTTGTACCGACCAAAATCTGTGAGAAATCAATGCCTTTGAATGTTGTTCTTGGGTTTTACGTAGACCATTACTCTCTTCTAATTTTAAATTTGTCAAAATGTACAGGGTTCTGTACATATATTTAATAACAATCTTAAATTAATTCATTCACTGATACAACGCACAGCCTTGACCGCTGGGTCTAAACGCATTAAATTTTGCACAAGTTTCTTATAAAGCGTGCCACTACAGTGGCGACATTAATTTAACACACGTATACAGTTTCGCCTAAATTACGTTTTGGGAAAATATTTTAATTTCATTAAACATTAATATTTACTGTTTTTTTACAATTTTCTAAAATAGCATCTTGGAGCAAACTGTACTTAAACAGCTGAAATATATATACAGTATAATGAAAATTAAAACAAATAACTTGCAAGGAGTAGGCGAATTGAAGGAAAGAGAGAGCTTTATTATTTAATTTGTTTGTTATTTTTTTTATTTTTCAATTTATAATGATTTATCATATAATATATTTAAAAAAACAAAATATAAAAAAAAAATATGATTTCTGGCCACTAGCCCTAGCAGTATGTCAAATTAATGTTGTCACTGTAGCGGCACGCTGTATAACAAAAGTGAGCACTAAGGAAGGATTTTTGAAAAGTCATTCCAAAGGGGGTGAAAGTTTGTATAGAAGTTCGTCATTTTTATAACTATACACGACTTGTACTTGATATTTCACTTCCTTCTCAATCCAGACATAGATGAATGCGCTACAAACCGCCACAGCTGCTCCGGTCTCACCGAGGTCTGCAGGAACACGATAGGAGGCTACACCTGCAACTGTGCGCCAGGGTTTCGTAGAGACCTGGTCACCAAGTCCTGTGTGTTCATCACCACGACTTCTTCTACGACTTCCACAACTACAGAAGAGCCGGAGCTACCTACTTCTACTAGTAAGTCTTTAATTACCTATGTGTTCATTTTGTTTTAACCAAGAAGATGCTTCTTTTTCTTTCAAGGGTAATGCCAAGAGGCATTACCCTTGAATATGTGTATTTTAAAAGTGTAGCCAATTCTTTGATTAAACTAGATAGGCTAGATATTATCACTGCTGTATATTTAAAAAAATAATAACGAGATTTTTTAATCATCGTTCGTGTCGTGTCGTATCTTAATTTTCAAATTATCGACCGCCATATAACTCGACTTTCAGCTACACAAATTTCAGTTGCCTGAGGGCGTCTAACCTTAACTCTCCGTCTGACGAAAATGGTTATTCATATCTGTATACTGAATGCTGATATTTTCTCTTACAGAAAAGGCATTCTTCTGGGGCTATCCAGAATATACTGGAGTGACAGTGCGGCCTTTCCGACCACGAAACCTGTGCGATGCTGGGTTCCATCATAACGCTAAGACTGGAGAGTGTGAAGGTAAGACATCATCTGCCCAGCCTCTTCACAATATGTTAGAGTCAGTTTCCAGTCTAACCGGATGGAGCTGAATACCAGTATTTTACATGGAGCGACTGCCTATCTAACCTCAATCCTCTGACAATCCAGTTACTGGGTAACACGATACACCTTGGTAAGAATGGTTGTCAGAGTTTTGGGCTTCTGACGACCCGTAAGTACTGTCTTTTGCCGTAACGAATGGCTGAACGTGCTTTCCGAGGCACGGAGGAGTCTCGGTACCTAAAGATGGCCCCCCATCCACGGACCAACTCCGGCAAGCGTAGCTCCACCTGATGGATCGACCCATGTGGAGAGTATGAAGGTAAGTCTTACCCCTATATTAGGGTCGGAGTTTGAAAATTAAGCACTTGAAGAGTTTCTTTTCAATGTCGTGATTGCCGGTGGTTGGACTTTTCTATTCTCAAGTACGAGGCAATTCTCAATGTATCCAATTTACATTCTGGTGTATAACGGTGCTCAACGCTCAATTGAAGGCTAAACCTGACTGTGATGTGTTTGCGGATGAATGGAAGACGATCATCTCAGTATGTTGTCAGATGAGTCTATAAGTTTTGTTTAATTTTCTTTAACTAATGTAATTGGCGGATACCCGTTTTATGTGAAAGTAAATGAATGAAATCAGAAATCCCGAGGCTTATGATACATTTCAGCTGGTGATAGCAATGCCTTTGTGATATATCACAAAGATGGCTTTTAAGCCATCGTTTATAGATACGATGGCTTATAAGCCATTGTATCTATAAGGTGTGGCGACCACTAACAATAATACACAAAAATATTTAATAATACACTTATTACTTTATCCCCAGACATAAACGAATGCACAAACGGCCAAGCGAACTGCGCAGCCGTAGAAATCTGCATCAACACTCCCGGTGGGTACCGCTGTGAGTGTCTTCCCAACTGGCACCTCGACGAGGTGCGACATCGCTGTGTGCCAC
The DNA here is from genome assembly GCA_948098905.1 of Tiliacea aurago. Taxonomy (NCBI): domain Eukaryota; kingdom Metazoa; phylum Arthropoda; class Insecta; order Lepidoptera; family Noctuidae; genus Tiliacea; species Tiliacea aurago. Next base: position 3,386,071 of record OX402601.1, read on the forward strand.
TCAGGAACAACGGACAGTTTCCCACAGGATACGGGAATGAGCCTAGTAAGTATTCACGATAGAAATTACTGCGGCTCCAGAAGATCTTTCAATCTTAACAGCCAGTTCCTCGAACCAAATAGAAATTATTGTGTTGTGATAAATTGTCGTGTATACTGCTGTGATTGGTTGAATGATTTATCAACAGCCAATCGCATCACTTGACTTGCGTTTAATTTTGACGCGTCGATAATTTCCATTTGAAAATTAAGCATTCATTCTGTTCTTTCTTGTGGTTTTTAAGGTACCGTACCAAAATGGTAAAAAGGAAACCTTATGGTGAGACTAAGTCTGTCTGTCTGTCTGTCACACCTGGATATAATAAACATGCGTTCGTTTTCATACACCGATATCACTTCGTGGACAATAGTGTGGGTTATTCGTTTATTCGACTGTAATAAAACGACATTTTGTAAATGCTGTAATGTTTATCTGTTTATTTGTCCCAAATAAAAAAATAAAAAAAATCTTTTTTGCAAAAGGGACTGAAAGGGGCTTAAAAATTTGAAGTGGGGCTACTAGGGCATGTGGGGTACCATATGAAGACTTTTGATGAAAATTGTAAAAAAAATAGCGTTCCCCCCCTTATCTCCGAAGTTTGAATAGATATAAATCTGAAATAAAATTATTCTATTTGATAGAAGTTTATGTAAATACTAGCTTTCGCCCGCGGCTTTGCCCGCGTGGATGTCGAAAAAAAAGCAGCTTCTCTATCAGCAGCATTCCCCCAAAACATTATACCATATCTTAGTTGGAACCAACGTAAGCGTGGTAAGCAGATAGGAGTGCAGTTTGATTTACAACTTTACGAAGGATATAATAATATATATCATATAAATACAAACTTCGTTTTGTACATACTTGTTCATTATACCTACGTGTCCTCCTCCATTTCATGTCTAAGTCTATTTGTAAGAAATTTTGTATTGTTTATTTTGTCTACGTTTTTGTTCTTAAATAATAATTGATGTACAAACTTTTCAGTTATTCAAGGTAAGCAGTAAAATTCTCCCGAAAACTATCTACCCCTTTTTACGATTCTCGAAAACGCAATATGAGGTTTGAGTTTCGAGTTAATTGGACCGCGCGTTAAGATTCTTTAAATACAAACCATGACACTCCCTAAAATCCTTTTGAGGGGTAGTTTTGATAAACGCAAAAGTTATGACAAACTTTGTTATTTAAGTAATGACTGCCTCGTTAGTCTAGTGGTCACAGGCGCGACTGCTGAGCATGAGGGGTGGGTTTGATTCCCAGCTCGGGCGAAGTGTTATTGGATTTTCCATTAGGAATTTCTTAGTAGCAGCCCGAAGTTTGGATTTATGCCCGGTTGATGGCAATAGGTTCGCCCCCTATTACATGGGACTTAAACAAAACTGTCGAAATGTGGGTGTACGAAAGATACACCTCTACCTAACCCTTTAGGGATTGCAGGCTTGATGTTATGTAAATAAGTACTCGAGCCAAATTTTCAAGTTTATATATCAAAAGAAATAAGATTCTGTTCATACAAACTATATCGCCCCTTTTTAAGCACTCAAATGGGTAAATTGTTGAAACATCGTTTTTGACGTTTCTTTTATTGGATTTATAGGTTATTTATACCAATTTTTAAGTTAATCAAGCCACACAGTAGAATCCTCCCTTGTAAATTGACTATCCCTTTTCACCCCATTATTAGGGGCAGATTTAATAAAAACCGGATAAAATTTATTCTTTATTTTTTGTTTTCAGTATAAATCCTGAGTTTCAAGTTAATCGGAGCTCGCGTTAAAATTATTGCATTAACATTTTGAGTAGTTTAAAAAAACAAAAAATTACAAACTTTATATTTTACTTAGGTTAGTATTCGTGCCAAGTTTCAGGTTTATTAATTCAAGGAATAAGATTTTTCATACAAACAAAATCCCCCTTTTCACCCCCTTAAAGGTTGAATTTCCAAAAAACCCCTGATGCCGACGTCATAATTTGGGGTTAATCAAGCCACACAGTAGAATCCTCTCTTGTAAAATTGACTACCCCTTTTCACCCTGTTAAGGGTCATTACCGCACGGTCTCCCGTGAGGCGGCGAGCCTCCTTGCCGGACTGCCGCCGTGGGATCTGGAGGCAAAAGTCCTCGCGCGCACATCTGGGAGTGGCGCGAGGAGGCGAAACGCAGGGTCATAACTCCGCTGCCGCGAGAAATCACGGCACAGCGGACGGAGCTCCGGCGGGATCTCATGGTGGCATGGAGAGTGCGATTGTCGCAATCCAGCGCTGGGCACGTCAAAATTGTGGCGATAAGTCCCCTGTTTGAGGAGTGGCTAGAGAGGCGCCCCGGCGTCCTCACCGGACACGGTGGTTTCGGGAGGTTCCTGTTCAGGATAAAGCGGGAGGAAACGCCCGGGTGTCACCACTGTGTGGATCGCCCGGAGGACACGGTGAAGCATACGGTGGAGGTCTGCCCGGCTTGGGCGGAGCACCGCTGTGTCCTCACGGAGGCTATCAGCGGCGGCGATCTCTCGCATCCAGCCCTGGTTCAGGCTATGGTTCGGAGCGAGAGTGCATGGGAGGCCATTACCTCCTTCTGTGAAACAGTATTGCTCGCGAAGGAGGAGGCAGAACGCGTGAGGGAGAGGCAAGGTTCGCGCCCTCGCGCCCCTAGTCGCCGCAAGAGACGCCCCGGGCGTCGGGAGTAGCAAGCCGGCTTCCGGCCACCGTAGGCGCGGGCTTGCGGATGGTGAACGATGGGTAGCTCGCCATCCGATAAGGACCAGGCCCGGTTTGACTGCGGGTTGCGTTCCACGCGCGCCTCAAAGAGATGTCAGCACCAACTGACAGGGTCCGTTAGGGCCTGCCATGTTTGTCCGAAAGGGATATCGTGGCCCTGGCACACAGGCAACGGAAGGAACACGGGTGGGTTTTAGTTAGTAAAAGTCTGACACGCCCTCCCGCTCCGCCCAGAGCGGGATAAGTTATTTGATAATTTCACACGTAAAAAAAAGGGGTAAATTTTCGAAAAACTGATAAATTCTTATATTTATTTTGGTTTACAGTATAAATACTGAGTTTCGAGTTAATCGGACCGCGCGTTAAAATTCTTCCATACAAACTTTGTCATCCGCAAATCCCCCATTATGGAGTAGTTTAATAAAAAACAAAAATGTCACACTTTATAATTTACTAAGGTTAGTATTCGTGCCATGTTTCAGGTTAATTAACTCAAGGAATAAGATTTATCCCACTTGTTCACCCCTCAAAGGTTGAATTTCGAAAAATCCTTTCTTAGCGGATGCCTGCCTATAGTTTCCCACCATAAGCCGAAATATTACTGATGTTAACTTAAAAAGAACTTTCATTAAAAATATAAAATTTATCCCCTTTTTCACACCTTAAGGGTTGAAATTCTAACAACACCATTGCATTAGCTTCCAACCATAACCCTTGATAATATATTTAGTGATTTTTACTTCGAAAATTAAGGACTTTGATACACAACTTAATCCCCCTTTTTAACCCTTCGGGGGTGGAATTATCAAAAACGCTGAGACACGTATAAATTAATTTTCAATCGTCAGCCTATACACTAAATTTGAAGATCCTAACTTCAAAATTGACGGACTTTCATATAAACTTCCATCCCCTATTTCACCCTCTTATGGGTGGAATTTCGAAAAACCCTTTCTTAGTGGATACCTACTCTTTACAAAGAACACACCCTCCAAATTTCATATCTTTAGGACCAGCGGTTTAGGCTGTGCGTTGATATATCAGTCAGTCAGTCAGTGAGTCAGTCAGTCAGGACTTTGAATTTTATATATATATATTACAGGAAAAATAAATGTGTCTCTAAATAGCACAGTTTTTCAGAAATCATCAATATCATATATACGTACGGTACCCTCGGTGCGCGAGTCCGACTCGCTCTTGACCGATTTTTTTCTGTGTGATCTTTCTCATTTATTTAATTTGGTAACCAAAAGTTATATTAGTCTGTCGGCCAAGAATGTTGTCTTGGTTGTCCCTTTGTACGCACGGCTACAGATCAAGCTATACATTTCCAGTATAAGCTGATCTCGCATTGTATAGGATTTCCTTACAATGAGAAGTCAGCATAAACTGGAAATGTATAGCTTGATGTGTAGCCGTGTGTACCAGGACTATCATTCACATTTTAATTCCATTCCATTGTTCCAGTCTACCCGTCCTTGCCTCCGAAGAATGTGTACACGACAGGTACCAAGTACGTGGAGCCTGAGATCACTCAGTACCATGACCGAGGGTCTGTGTTCAAGTGTCCTGGAGGGTACAGGCTCGGAGATGATAACACTTGTGTTGGTGAGTAGTATAGAGGCTGTTCAGTTAGGTAGCAAGTACATGGAACCTGAGATCACGCAGACCACGACCCAGGGTCTGTGTTCAGGTGTGATATTATGTTACGTAGTACACAGTAACCTAACCACTCCTTAAAAACTAAACAAAATTCAAAACCCAAAAACCTGACCCCTTCCAGACGTAAACGAATGTTTAACCGGGGAAGCGAAGTGCGGTCCGCAGCAAATCTGCTACAACCTGCCAGGAGGGTACTCCTGCAACTGTCCCAGTGGACATCGCCTGGTCAAGGACCATGAGTGTGAAGATGTGGATGAGTGTGCTTTAGGAGGAAGCATGGTAAGTTCCAAGTTCCTTTAAGTATATAATAGAATAGTAGTATAATAATAAAATATAATATATATATAATATACATAGCATATTCAGCCTACAATCTTCCCACTGCTGGAACACAGGCCTCCTCTCGGTGAGAAAGAGTGAGCTTTAATTTACGACGCGGGCCCAGTGCGGTGTCACAATTTTTTAAATTCAAGGACATGCCGGTTTTCCTTCCTTCCTTGAAATGATTTACACAAAGTAAAGCGCCTGTCTGGGGTCGAACCTACGACCTACAACTTGAAAGTCGCGGCAGTTACCACTGGACCACCGCTCTCTTATTATAGAATAGAATTAAGTTTAATCCGTATTCCGACGTCATTGGCACAATGAAAGACGGCTTCTTCTTTTTTGAAAAAAAAATACCCCGATTTGGTAAAAGGGCCTCAAAATTAGCATTATTTGCTGCGTGTCTTTTGTGTTGGCATCCTGCAGTGATACACGTATACCCACTTAGCATACCTTGCTTTTATGTTCATCATCATCATTAGTTCAGCCGAAAGATGTCCACTGCTGGACATAGGCCTCCTCCAACGGCTTTTATATTACAGCGTGCTTATATGCCGAGGATCGACTTGAATGGCGTGCAGTTTATTTTATTTTACTAAGCTCTGTTTGGGAGGGGCTCGTGGCTAAATAATAATAGCCGCACCGCACAGCACCGCACATCGTCCGTGGATGGGTGACCATCTTTACATTCCAAAACTCCTCCGTGCCTCGGAAAGCACGTTAAACCGTTGGTCCCGGCTGTCATTCGTGCACATGGATCTTTGACAGTTGTTACGGGTCGTCAAAATCAAAAATATTTTTATTTCACATAAGCCTACATGGGCAGTTACGAAACGTCAGAAGCTAGGTGCACGGTTCCAATTGGTCGTTTCCTATGGAGAAGAGCCGGCAAGAAACTCCACGGTTACTCTTTTTTTTTTTAAATGGCTTTTACAATGTTCTCAAATTACAGTGTTAATAGGTATGAGAGGACAGCGTAGGCCCGTTAAAAGTACCAGGTACTTCACAAAATAGAAAATGGTCTACAGATCTACAGTCTATGCCTACAACAACGTCCCCACATTGAAAAAAAAACAATATAAAATATGATTAAAATAATAAAAGTTAGAACCTTGCTGAATTTAAAATTGTATGCATATTAATGTCAAATATGAAAAACATTATGTCAGTGAAGTTTGTAAAAAAAACATAAAATTAAATTTAAAAAAAAAAACATCGTAATTTGGGAGCAGTTAATAGACGTTTACATAGTTTTACCGTTACTGAGGTACCAGGGAAGCCACACGCCCGAAAGTCTGACAGTCTTACCAAGGGGTATCGTATTACCCAGTAACTGGGTTGTGGAGGTCAGATAGGCAGTCGCTCCATGTAAATACTGGTATTCAGCTACATTCGGTTAGACTGGAAGCCGACCACAACATAGTAGGAAAAAAAAATACAAAACAAAATCAAAGCATTTATTTAAGACAAATGATGATATTTCATCATTTGTCTTAAATAAATGCTTTGATTTTGTTTTGTATTTTTTTTATTTGGAAACAGAATACTGTTTGCGAAACTTACAGCTTATTTATTTACGGCGTGGAAGAGACATGTCCAACAGTGGACTGCTGTAGGCTAAAATGATGATGATGAGGTTTAAGCACGGTTTAACGACCAATTGGAACCGTGCACCTAGCTTCTGACGTTTCATAAGTGTCCATGTAGGCTTATGTGAAATATATATTTTTTTTTTTTTTGATTTTGAAGCGATGAGTTTTTATTTTCACCAGGCTTGAGTTACTAAAAAACAGCGAATCATAACTTATTTTGTCTTATTTCAGCCCGTCTGTTCCCAAAACGCGGACTGTTTGAATAGTATCGGATCTTATCAATGCAAATGTCACATTGGATTCAGATCTGCGCCTGTTAATGATAAGGTAAGGCCCTATTAACATTACTTTATGTTGCTGTTCTATTTATCTCGTAAAGAACAGGCAATATCTCTCATAGCAGTGTGCGCAAAAGCTCGACGACTTAATCCCACCATAGCCCTTTTATTACCGGACTAACAGACGTACTGGAGGGTCGTACTAAGCGTTTCTCGTCCACATTTAAGCGCACAGCCAAAGTATGGAACTCTCTGCCAGCGTTTTTGTTCCCTTCCACTTATAACCCGCGCCTTCAAAGCAAGAGTCAACAGGCATCTTCTGGGCACGCTCGTTCCATCATAGACCTCATCCATCGGTTTCCATCAGGCAAGATTAAGGTCAAGAGCACGCCTAACCAGCAATAAAAAAAACGAAGCTGATGTAATTATCCTGCTCTTCAAATTTAATTTAGAGTGAACAGGCATCTTCTGGGCACGCTCGTTCCATCATAGACCTCATCCATCGCTTTCCATCAGGCGAGATTGAGGTCAAGAGCAGGCCCAAGTAATAAAAAAAAACGAAGCTGATGTAATTATCCTGCGTTTGAAATTAAATTTAGAGTGAACAAGCATCTTCTGGGCACGCTCGTTCCATCATAGACCTCATCCATCGCTTTCCATCAGGCGAGATTGAGGTCAAGAGCACGCCCAAGTAATAAAAAAAACGAAGCTGATGTAATTATCCTGCTCTTCAAATTTAATTTAGAGTGAACAGGCATCTTCTGGGCACGCTCGTTCTATCATAGATCTCATCCATCGCTTTCCATCAGGCCAGATTGAGGTCAAGAGCAGGCCCAACCAGCAATAAAAAAAACGAAGCTGATGTAATTATCCTGCGTTTGAAATTTAACTTCTAAACATGTAATCTACCTCGCTGTCTTGCTGATGGTGGCGTGTGTGTTGGATCATTTAGCTCTATTCAAAATGGTTGAGCTGAATGTGCCCGTTCACGAACATGACGCATGGATCAGCACGATCCATGCGTCATGTTCGTGAACGGGCGCTGTCAGTTGGGACTGGTCATCTCTTAGCTGCCACGGCTAATTTTTAATTATTTTAGTTTTGAATTGTTCGTTCTCACATGTTTAACTTCAATATGAATGATGTTACCAATATTTTGTATCAATATTTTAATTTAAAAGAGTGTCCATGGAGTTTCTTCCCCGTTCTTCTCCATAGGAACCTACTATTTGGAATGGGCAACTAGCTTCATATTTGTAACTGACCGACTTTTTGACAATTCAAAAGTGCCTGTCAATGGTTTAATTGAAATAAATGCTTTCCCCCTTATTACAAAACAAGGTTTATTTTCAGACCCAAGTTTAAAACATGGTGCCATTATTGAATTTCGAACTTTATTCCGACTATAGTAAAGTTCCTAAACACAAAACTGTCAACTTAGTAGCGAACTAAGTTTTCAGTTTTGTATAAATAACGGTATTTCAATCACTGTTACGTTCTTATTACAAAAACTGGCTCCATGGTTTAAGCCATGTCAAAATAGAAATCTTGTTTTGTAATAAGGCGGTTTGAGTTTGAGTTTGACCCTTTTTGATAATAGTACTAGTCATTCTAAAAAAAATGTAATTTACACTAACATCATGATTCTCCTGCCCATATCCCAATTTATTTGGGGTCGGCGCAACGGTAGTCACTCCCTTTTTAGCCATAATATCATCTTTCACACAGTCCTTCCATCGTTTCTTCGGTCTTCCCCTACTCTTATAGCCATCGCCATTCATACCCAAGACTACTTTCCTCACGACATTTTCCTCATTCCTCCGCATCACATGCCCATACCATGACAACCGATTCCCGCACAACTTTTCAGTCACCGGCGCCACTTTCTTCCTCTTATGTACTCATTTCTTATTCTATCCATTCATGTCACACCAGACATCCCTCTTAGCATTCTCATCTCAGCTACAAGCAATTTCTTAGCGTCGAAATAAATCAATTAGTGGACTGTATTAAAGGTTTAATGGTGGTTCTCAACAACTTAACAAAAGTCAAAAGGGTATGTCCTAGCGCGGTCGTGTCGGACGAAGCAATGGCGCGATGGTGTTGCCTCCTGCCGGTATATTCTGTAAAAATCTCACCGTGATAACTCAGGTGAAGTGAGCCGTCATTCTATTGATGTTAGGGATTGACACTATGTATTGATGCTCACTTCAAGCTCACTTCACTTAACTTTTCACGATAAGATTTTTACAGAATAGCACAACTGATGTTACGGATGGACCAAGTATTACATTTACAATCATAATCGTGATTTTAATAATGTTTTTATGCTAATTCTGTTGATTATTTTATATTATTTCAAAGCTGGTATTTAAGTGAAAACATAGTAACGTTTAAGGAAATAGTCTAGGATAAAAATAAAAAAAAAAACAAAATTGAGTTTCTGACTGAATTTCTGTTTTGCTATTTTATTTAGAAACTTCCTAATTAGTAATGTTTAGACACTTAAATACTAGCTTTGAAATAATAAATAAAATGATCAACAGAATTAGCATAAAAATATATTATTAAAATCTCGAATATGATTGTAAACATGGACGTATAAAATACGTCCATGATTGTAAATGTAATGCTTGGTCATTCCCTAGCATCAGTGGGAGGATGACACTGACAGTTCACTCCACGCACGATTTCACGGTGAGATATTTGCAAAAATAGCACTGCGGCGGCGCGGGGGCGCCGCCACTGTGCCGCGTCTCTCGTTGACAACGCCGTAGTGTAATCATTAGATGTATGTGTGTGAACATACAAACATAAAATTGATATTTCTCTCAGAGGAAATAACATCAATTTAGAAACTGTTTTGAATATGGACTAGAGAGGCAGAAGGAGAAAAAAAATACCCAACTTTTCAGAATATGCCAAAATTTTTTTGGAAACCGACTTTTCTATATCATCTTGGTCGTTTCCCATATAACTGTTACTATGTATGATAGTGTAATTATTTTTTTAAATCGCCATGAAGAATTTTTTTCCTGACCTTTATCTGAATGTATTTCAAACTGAACCTTTTGTCAAGGTTTTTAGGTTCTTTCATAAATATGACTTAATTGGTACCTTGACTGCTTTTTATATCTAGGTTTAATCTTATTTCCACCAGGTGTGCGTCGATGTGGATGAATGCATGGAGTCTCGTCCAGGCACGCTCTGCCAACATAGATGTAACAACGTGTGGGGAGCGTACCGCTGTGCCTGTCATAGAGGATACAGGCTTAATCCTGATAATAGGTAAGAAGAAAGCGAAAGTACAACTAAACTAGCTTCTGCCCGCGACTTCGTTCGCGTGGATGTCGTATGACGCTACAATTTATCTACCAAAACAAGAGCCACATTTTATAAATCTCCTTTTGATTGGTCACATCGCATAATCCGTTCACACTATTAATTCCATTTCTTTTAGCGTTCTTTCTGATTTGTTTTTAGGGTTCCGTACCTCAAAAGGAAAAAAACTGAACCCTTATAGGATCACCTCGTTGTTCATCTATCTGTTTGTCAGTCTGTCAAGGCCCTTTTTCTCAGAAACGGAAGGAGGTAAAAAGTTGAAATTAATGTCAAATTCGTAAGTCAATGGTCCCTTGGAGCTCTAAAAAAATCAAGCTTCTAAGTCAACACAATAAAAAAGTACGGTTATTTATTTGACATATTTTGATACTACAAATAAATACTTCCCGTTGACCTAGAATTATGAAATTTGGCATGAAGCAAGGTCTCATAGCACAATTAAAGAAAAAAATCCGAACAGCGTAAATTTGTAGATCTATCACTTAAAAAAAAATGCGATTAAAACTTACACTTTCAGTTGTAAAATTGACCGTGGCGTATATCGATATGGAAGAACATGTTTTACAACTACAATATTAAGTTTGTTTTTGGGATAAATTCGTCCCAACTATGGAACCCTTCATTGTGCGTGGTCCGAGTTCGACACGCATTTAGCCGATTTTTTTTTTGTTCTGCTTCACAGGTTCGTAGCGTGCCTATAATATTTCTCAAGAATTGGACTATCATAAAATATGCAAAAATAATTTTTCAAATCCGATTGGTAGGTCAGAGATTAGCGCGTACAAAAAGAACGCTTTAGCTTTATTATAAAATATAATAACTACCTCGTCGGTTTAGTAGCTGGGTTCGATCCCCAGGTCAGGCAAACTGTTATTGGGTTTTTCCTTTAGAAATTTCTCAGTACCAACCCAGAGTCTGGACTTGTGCAAAGTTGATGGCAATAGGCTTGTATTATAGTTATGGGTGACGTAACTGTCGAAATCTGGATGTACTATGGTTAGACCTCTATTTGCCTATCTCTGAGAAATACATGCATGATGTTGTTTGTTTTATAAATAATATTTTTGTTGGTTGGTCTTAGGCAAGCAAAACTTAGGGAGTAAAAGAAACTAACCGTCGATCGTCAGCCCAATTTCTTTAGAGGTCTACTGAATTCCCCTTTCATGTTCGTGGGGACTCAATGATACAAGTCATTTGTTGTTTCTGACTGTGCCCTTCTATCTTTATTACAGCACATGTTCAGACGTGGATGAATGCACCGAGTTCAAGTCTAAGATCCCGTGTGTAGGGCGCTGTCTCAACGAGCCGGGCAGCTACCGGTGTGCCTGTCCCACCGGGTACAGGCTCTCTGAGGATAAGAGGAGCTGTGTTGGTGAGACGTTTTATAATCATCATTCTGTCTCCTAAGATACAGGCCATCCCTAGTTTAGGAGACAGGATTTAAATGTTAGTTTTTATAGACAATTCTTTTATTTTATTTTTTCCACTTGTGTCCATTGTTAGTTGATTAAGTCTTAGCATGTAACAACCCGTGACTATGTATATTTTGAATCAATAGACTTATTATTATATTATACTAGCTGACCCGTGCCGACCCCACTCCGTTGGGCGGTAAACATTTTTAGTCTATGACACTCAGAAATAACGTGGCTTTCTATGAGTAAAAGAATACCTACCCTACCTACCTACGCTACCTACCTACCCCCTACCTACCTACCCGACTACTACAAAAAAAAAAGAAAAAAAATAAAAAATACCATCTACGAAATAGTCCGAACAAAGCCCGTAGGTGAGCCCGTTCTTGAGTTATAAAATTACAATGAAACGTGGCATTGATTTTTAAAAATATAGATTATTATCCTCCTTATTCTAATTTATTTGAGATCAGCGCAGCATCTCTTCTTTTTCTATATACCTCTAGTAGCCGTCATCTCAGTAGTCAACCTTTTTCTAGCCGAATCATCTTTCACATCATTAATATTAATATATGTCCATCCTTTTTACAACTACATTCATCCAGTCTTACTAGGGCATCTGCAATCTGAATCACCATCATTCATAATTTCAGCCGAAAGACGTCCACTGCTGGACAAAGGCCTGCCCCAAAAAGGGCCATTTGCCATAATCGCCACGCTAGACAGGCGGGTTGGCGATCGCAGTATGGTTGTAAAAATGCATAGAGAACGCTGCTGCCCATTCTCTAGTAAGTCCCTTAGTCGCCTTTTACGACATCCATGGGAAGAAATGGATGGTGCTATTCTTTAGGTCCGGCACCAAACGGAACTCCAATCTGAATATAACAGCCGAATGTCAGTAAAGTGGAAACTTTCGACTGCCCTTAACAACTTGCACATTTTATTTTATTTTAATAGGAAAATTAATGGGCAGAAAGCATGAACAGTGTGTGCTCTATAAACTGCGGAGAGGGCATTCAATACTTAAGGCGAAAATAACCGACTTTTAATGATTTTATACTGAAGATCACGTCTAAACGAGTAGTGTTAATGTATTGAAAAAAATATATGTTAAATTAGAGTATTATTTCAATAATTTAATATGTGAATATTTTATATTATGTTTATATTACATAGTGAAAATATTTTGTAAAATTATGTCTAACGCGGATAAAAAACTGAGAATGGCGCAAAATCTACAAAGCGTATTTTTCTGAAATCTTCACCAATTTAAAGATAATTTAATTATTGATCTTTTAGTATACGTGTTTTATTAAAATACTTTTTGGTTAATGTATATTAAATTAATAATGCATCAAATTGGGGACAGCGCTCCTTGATGGGCGAGTCCTATTATACTGGCTGAACGTACGACGCGTTGCGTGAGCTCAGTATAGAAAACGCAAGCTAACCACTCAAGGTCACTGGCATATATCTCCGTCTAAATCTGTTTGGATACTTACATCAGTGCAAGGCTTAGGGAGGTGATAAAAATGGGACTGTAAACTTGGATGGTTAACCAGACAAAATAACATTTGCAATATTCAAAGAACGTATTTAAATATCAGAATCTTTCTTCCAGACATTGACGAGTGTGAAACCGGCGAAGCCCCTTGCTCCAAGAGTGCAGGAGGATCAATAACATCAAGTGACGTTTGTGTGAACACGCGAGGTAGCTACCGCTGCCAGCGCATCTCCTGCCCTGTCGGCTACCAGCTGGAGAACAAGCAGTGAGTAGACTATAACATTGTGTTCAAAACTAGTATATCTTTAGAGATATACTTACAGCGACTTTCCTCACCCACATCATGGTTACCATTAAACCAAAAGACGTCCACTGCTGGAGATATGCCTCCCCAAGAATCACCAAAGCGACCGGTCGCGTACTTTCCGCATCCAGTGAATTCCCGTGACCTTCACCAAATCATCAGTCTAGCTTGTGGGGGCTACAAAAGTACCCACGCTGCGCTCTCTCCTAGCCGTATTAACTCCAGAACTTTTCAGCCTCATCGGTATTTAGTTTAGCGAGCAAAATGGTCCACCCACTATCACTAAAGTTTGGTAGTTCTTCTGGCTATGTTGGTTACAGGCATTTGACAGTTATTTTATCTCTGCGTTGGCATCATTGTCAAACTCACAATTTCTTAAAGTTGCTGTTGGGTGCTGTTGACAGAGAGTTAATAGAATAGCTGTGAAAGGGCTGTACTTTGGTTCTTTCCAGTTCTTATCTACTATTATAATATGTAGATTTACAAAGTACCCACTTATGCTACCATCAAAGAGTATACCTTATCACTCTGAAAATTACCTTAACCTCTGTAAGAACTATAATTTATTGCCCCTAATTAATCGTCGTGTGATCTCCGTGTTATTAATGGCTTCGAAATTTTATCCAAATTTTACTTCAACATCCCCGGAAGGTCGAAGTGGCCCAATCTCGCTTCGTGTGCCATTTGCTCCGACTAACTACAGGCAGAACTCATTCCTTGTGCGTGCAAGCAGAAGCTTTAATAGGGTGTGAGCAGCATAACTTCGATCCTTTTACAACAGGTGTGTCCGTGGCCAGAAGGTGCTTGATTCCTAACCTTTTCACCTGATGTTTGATACTGCTTTGGTTACGTTAGACTAAGTAGCCTAGTTTTACCACCTATAATGTATTGTTGTATGTATATAGTATTAATATGTATAGTTTTGGATTTGGCGGTTTATTGTTTTTGTTGGCAGTACTGTGTTGTTCACAGGCTTGTTACATTATTATTCTGTTAATTATACAGTATGTAACAAAAACTCTGTTGTTCCTTTTAGGGACGTATACATTTACCTACAAGCACAACATTGGTGGAAATATAATTAAAAAAATTAAGTATTGGCTAGTCGAGAAGTCAAAATCAAAGAATGAAATAGGTTAGAAATCAGTTAAATAATACAAATATTAATAATTAAATATTTATTTTAATTATTTTTGTTGAACAGTTTTTATAAATGACTTGCTTTATTACGTATGTATACCGATTCTTAAAATGTAGGTAGAAGGAACAACAGGGTTTTTGTTACATATTGTATGTGAAGACTTGTAATTGGCTGTCAGTCACATTTTTAATTTCTTAAGTCTGTTTTGTTTAGCTGTAAGTCTTCGAAAGGAAATAATACGTGTACATTCTTTACCAGCCGCTGCAACAAGGTGGAGCGTGTGTGTCAGCCAGGCGACTGGACCTGCGCTCACCAGCCGACCACCATATCTTACAACTTCATCACATTCGTTTCTAACCTGTACATCCCCGATACTAAGGTCAGTACTCTGCACACGGAAAGAGACATGATATGCCGGGGAAATAGGATGTTAGGTAGACCAGTGACCACTCCTTTTGGTATGAATCAAGCTAGTCTTTCTATCTTTGCCATGGATTGCCGCAGTATCTCCTAGCGTACCATGGGATCCATTAATCGGTTCTCTTAGCCCGAGGTCTTAAAATTCGGTTAAAATAATGGCAGTTGTCCTGCTCTAACGTAATGGCGGCCATACACGTTAGGATAAAGGTAATGTCTGCACTTTAGTATGACATATCAAAAGTATCATGGGATGATACTTATTCTCAACTATAAAATTCAGTTATACGTGTTTGCTAGTGTAGTTATAACAACGGAATAGAAGCAAATACTCGTAGAAATAGACATTTGTATTTTTTTACATCATATAACATTCGAAGGGGCAGAGGTGTACATAAAGTACACCCACATTTCACCAGTAATATTTCATCATCATTTCAGCCGAAAGACGTCCAATGCTGGACATAGGGCTCCCCCAAGCACCGCCACTTCGACCGGTTCTGTGCTTCCCGCATCCAGCGGATACCTGCGGCCTTCACAAGGTCATCGATCCACCTTGTAGGAGGCCTTCCAACGCTACGTCTTCCGGTACGCGGTCGCCACTCCAGAACCTTTCGGCCCCATCAGCCATCAGTTTTGCGAGCAATGTGCCCTGCCCACTGCCACTTAAGCTTGGCAATTCTTTGGGCTATGTCGGTTACCTTGGTTTGCCTGCGGATCTCTTTATTTCTGATTCGATCACGTAGAGAAACTCCAAGCATAGCCCTCTCCATTACCCTTTGGGTGACTTTTAGCCTTCTGATAAGGCCCATTGTGAGCGACCATGTTTCAGTGCCATAGATCATCACTGGCAACACGCACTGGTCAAAGACTTACGTCAGTAATATTTAAGTCCTACGTAATAAGGGGTGAACCTATTACCATTAACCGGGCACAAATTTAGACTCCGGGCTGCTACTGAGAAATTCCTGGTGGAAACACCCAATAACCCTTTATCCGACCCGGAATCGAACCCAGGACCTAATCATAAGTGCTACTGCGGAGCATGAGGTACTTTTTTTTGGTTAGGAAATTATCAAATACTTAACTTCTCCCGCTCTGGGCCGAGCGGGAGGGCGTGTCATACTATTATTGACTAAAAGCCACCCGTGTTCCTTCAGTTGCCTGTGTGCCAGGGCCATGATATTCCTTTCGGACAACCTCGGAACCCTGGCAGGCATTGGCCCTAACGGACCCCGTCAGTTCGTGCTGACATCTATTTGAGGCGCTCGTGGAACACATCGCGCCGTCGAACCGGGCCTGGTCCTTATCGGACGGCGAGATAACCATCGCTCACCGTCCGCAAGCCCGCCCCTACGGTGGCCGGGAATCGGCCTGCGACTCCCAACGCTCGGGGCGTCTCCCGCTGCGACTAGGGGCGTGAGGGCGCGAATTTTGCCTCTCCCTCACGCATTCCGCCTCCTCCTTCGCAAGCATTACTGCTTCGCAGAAGGAGCTGACGATCACTCTCGTTTCCGATTCGAACCATGGCCTGAACCAGGGCCGGACGCGAGAGATCGCCGGCACCGATCGCCTCTTTGAGGACACGGTGGTGCTCCGCCCAAGCCGGGCAGACCTCCACCGTATGCTCCTCCATGTCCTCCGGGCGATGAGCATGAGGTTCTGGGTTAACGAACGAGGCAGTCGTCTTTTTGTATTCTGCGATTGTAACCGCAGTGCTTAGCGCCTTGAGTATAATGTATAGCTCGCTTAAATGCCATAAAAGAGTATAAATGGATAACTAAAACTGTATTTGTTTCAGTTAAAATTGTTCACAATGCGAGGCCCTGTGTGGGCCTACGTCAAAATGAGGTTCGAGCTCAAAGTGGTGAAAGTGAACGCGCCGCCTAGTATCAAGAGGAAGGCTGACATCAATGATTTCTTGTAAGTATTCCAATTTTTTTGTTGTTTTTTTGTAGAGATGAGCAGATTCGTCATAATTTTTGGCGACCTTGTTCCAATCAGTTTTGAATATAGGTCGCCTCTCTTATATCCCAGGTTTCCTGGTCTGTGCGTCTGTGCGAGTCTCATCTATACTCCATTTGAAATAAGATTAGACATTTAAATAAACTTGTTTACAGTCCGTTCAACCGATTTTGACTTCTATTCCGTAGGCATAAGGATGGCATTGAAAGCAAAAACGTGGTTACAATACCAACTGTTTATTACAGCTGTCATTGGTCATGCCACTAACGCAATAGAAGTCAAAATAAATTGAACGAACTGTAAAAAAGGTTTATTTGAATGTCTAATCTTATTTCAAACGGAGTATAGGTAAACCCGGTCCATTGTAGGTCATCAACCGATTTGGCTGTTGGGTTGCCCACCATTCCTACCAACCGTCTCTTACCTACTGCTCGATTGAAACTTTATGGCTGCTCGGAACATGAGGCGAGTCGCTGCAAAGTAACACATTCACTTGTCAGCGGGGGTGTGAGGGGTGCGGTAATGTTCAAAGCCGCCATCAAGTTTGAATCGACCTGTACCAAAGCCGAGAGACCCCTTTTATTTTCATCAACTTTCTATCGCTCGCGATACATTGTTCGATCTTACTACATATTATATCGGGTGTAAAAAGACCCTTTCCGAAGCCGAAAGCTACATATTCTACCCATTATTTGGATCGTTTTTTTCACTAGACCATACCTGGGAATCCACTGGTTCTGGAGATATGAAGGCCAATGCCAAGTGTTATTATAATTTTTTTTTTTAAGCAAACATTACCTGAATTTTCGATTTTTCTTACATTAATTTCGTTCATAGCCGCGAGTATTCGACAAGAATCTACGCGTACCGCGTAGAACGAAGGGGCGGGGCTTAACTCACACAACAGCACTGAGTCCGTTGGCCTGGGTTCGCGTTACATTGCGCGCAATAAAAATTGCAATTTTTTAATTCCTAAAAATAAAAATCGGTTCCCAGCAATAATTTTTGCGCAAAGCTACTTAGTTAGATGTACAGTCACGAGCACCAATATGTATACACTCAGCAACTTTTAAAAGTGATTTCCTACATAGGATATTGATTGAAATGTAATTTTACTACGAATTTAGTATTTTGGAACCCAAACTATTATGAAATAGATCTTTTCTCAAAGTTGCAATCGTTATTCCACGAGAAAATCGGTTTTGAATTCTGCTAACCGCTTACATATTCGTGCTCATGACTGTACAGTATGCGTAATTGACGGCTTTGTGATGTGTCTTTTTACACCCGGTATACTAAGAGCTTTAATTTTTTTTTCAGATTAACACAAAATGACAACGAAGGTCTGACTTCGTTAGTGCGACCACTTGAAGGACCACAGAGCATAGAGTTGGAGATGGCTATGGAACTGTACACTCACGAGCAGTTTGGGGGAACAGCCATCGCGAAACTTTTCATTTACGTGTCGGAATATGAGTTTTAAAGGGAGCTGTAGTGGCGAGCAAGATAAGTGGCACAGTATTTTTTTGGTTTGTTGATTTTTATGAATAAACTGTTATAATTTATATTCTTTACAATTGTACATTTAAAGCTATGACAGCTGTGGCTATTGTATATTTGACCATGTAGATTACCATTTGTTGTGTTTGTCCAATTATCGAGGCCTGACCCACTTACCGTGACATTTTTACGAAAATACGATTTTAATTCTAAAACATATTTAAAACCGTTTACAAAAAAAAATCTTTTTCGAAAAATGTCGCTAAACGATAAGTGGGCGGTCAGGGCTCAATAAGCTTCAACAAAAATTAGGTACACAAATAATTATTAAATTTGACCAACTTTGTAATAGAGTATGTCTGAAGGACTAATTTTATGAATCAAAGAACGTAACGACTTCAATAAATTGCTCGCCTCTTTTATCATACCTACAATGTATTTTTTAAACTGCATTCTGTGAATTCAGTGTTGTTTTGTTTTAAATAAATAATAAGGACGTATTTTTATTTTTATAGCCATACTATTACCCAATGTCATAATATTTACAATTTTATGATAATTATTTTGAGTGACACATGAATTTGAGAGAAATAAGGTGCTTTTTGAAGTAAAGAACTTCCATAAGATATTTTTAGAACTTCGGATTTTATTTCAGATTCGCTGCAGTAGATTCTTTAGTTGTAGCATACCCGATAGTGTTTTACTTAAATTGGTCGAATTAACACTTTATTTTCTACTAGCTTCATGCCCGTGAATTTTCATGTTTTAACATAAAATATACCGTATGACACTCTGCAATACTGTAGCTTCCCATTAGTGGAAGAATTGGAACAGTAGTTCCGAAGATTACCCAGGGACATACAAACTCGCAAATTTTACCTCTTTAATATATGACAAGATCAGTCACTTTTTCTGGCATGACTTGTACGAATGATAACTCCTATTTTGGGTGAAACCAAAAGTTCTCAGTTCAAAAATCTAGTTATTTCTACTGCAGTTATTCTGAAATAAACCTTTAATGTAAACTATAAATAAAACAATAGATATAATACGTAGTATTTATTATTGTATAGACTTATAATAAAGTATGATTAAGTACATTTAACGTTCTGTTTTATTTCTTATCCTGATAATCTCTTGTGTTTTAAGAATAGGATTGATTACTCGCCAGTTTAGTTGCATTATTAGGGTTCCGTTCCAAAACGGTAAAAAGGAACCCTTGTGGTGAGACTAAGTCTGTCTGACTGTCTGTCACACCTGGATATCTCAAGAACTACTAATGCTATCAGCTTGAATTTTAGAATAGTTTTAGATGACGTTTTCCCAACTATTTTGCAAACAAGAAAGAAATTACCGTTCCCCCCTTATCTCCGAAGTTTGCATAGATAAAAATCTGGAATTATTCTATGTGATAGAAGTTTATGTAAAGATTACAGGAAAAATAAAACAATGTCTGTAAAAAGCACGGTTTTTCAGAAATCATCAACATCATATATACGTACGGAACCCTCGAAGTTTATGTAAAGATTACAGGAAAAATAAAACAATGTCTGTAAAAAGCACGGTTTTTCAGAAATCATCAACATCATATATACGTACGGAACCCTCGGTGCGCGAGTCCGACTCGCTCTTGACCGGTTTTTTTTTATTACACTGCAGAGCAAGAACCAAAACTATCGAAAAGATATAAAGGTTGAAAAAAAAGAAGTAGAGACAAAGGAAAATGGGGTAAAGGAGGAGAGGAGGTGCATGGAACGTCTACATAAAATGTGGGTTTCGTATCCCACTAAACCAGCTACTTTTAGGCTCCAGCTTCAACATTTCGGTGCAAAGGACAGGACAGGGTTTCGGCTTTTGTATGGTCAGGTCATGTTGAGAGGATGAATGAAAGAAGACTAACAAAAGGTATTATTGGTGCTAGTTTATCATTTGTGACCATTGATGTATTAAATAGGAAGATAGGGTACACGCTCCTCGATGTGTGCGCATAAATTAGGGGAAAGGACACAATCGACCTACATGACTCCCGGTTTGCGGGGAATACCTGAATCGTAGTTTGTTTGCGAGTTGTTATGGGAACGTATTGGTGCTCCCACACTGCTGTTAAAAATGTTTACAAACATTAGTAAACATTTTCTAAACAAATATTTTATCACAATGTTAAGAAATGTTTTCATGTTAGGTAATGTTACAAAACATTTCTAAACAAAATTGTTAGTTTGGCGCATCCAGTTATAGCGCTTTTTCCATTTTATGGAACAAAGAATAGTATGAAAAGCTAATCCAATAAGCAAATCTTCTCCCATTTTCGTGTAGACGCCTCGGAACGTAAATCCAAACTGCCCGATGTCATGTTTTCAAATGTTATACATGTTTGTAAACATTTTCTATCAGTGTAGGAGCACTCAAAACATCTCACAATTCCTAACAGAATTTATCAATTCCTAACATTTGTTAGTAAATGTATTAGTGTTAGAAAATGTTTGTAAACGTTTTATAACAGCAGTGTGGGAGCACCATTACGTAACAGTGACAATTATTGCTATCTCGTTCCCGCTATAGCCCGCGTAATGTCTATCTATTTCGGTTGTCGAGCACATGACGCACGACATCGGGTCCATTTAATATTTACGCGATGTTAGAGAGTGGCCTATCTTCCTATTTAATACATCAATGTTTGTAACTCGAGTTTCAGCTAAGCTATAGCTTTATGTAAGTGCGCATGCCCAGAGCAGTGTTGGCCCAGTGCACAGTGGTGACAACCGCGAATTGTAAGTTGTAGGTCCGAAACCAGGCGGGCACTTTATATTATGTAAAATATTGCATCACCACTGCTTTCAAAACGGTGAAGGAAAACATCGTGAGGAAACCAGCATGTCCTAGAACCAAAAATTCGTAGACATGTGACATTCACCAACCCGCACTGGGCCCGCGTGGTGGGACACAGGCCTCCTGGCCTGCTGCCAGCTGTGGGAACGTTATAAGGCTGAAATTGCGAGCCCTTTATGGCTGGAGGGTTTTATTTAGGTTTATTCCCATCTCTTCCCCTTCCCATCTCTTCCCCTAGGCGTTTATTCCTACAAAAATTTCCTGTTCAAGGTATAAACGTATAGGGGAAGAGATGGGACTAAGCCTTTATTTACGTATTAAGTTCTGTTTACGTTTTTAGTTTTAATTTTTTATTTCTGCTTGAGTATAGTATAGTCTTCGATTATTTTTTGGTTGGCGTGTGCCAGCCGACATTTATCATTATGGCAAATAATTTAATTTAATGTTTTCTGATCCGTAATGTTAATTATTTTACATACTGTATCATCGTCGTCATCATTTCAGCCGAAATACGTCCACTGCTGGACATAGGCCTTCCCCAACATTTGGTTGCTATAATCGCCACGCATGGCAGGCGGGTTGGCAATCGCAGTATGGTGTTAGAATGCATAGTCGCCTTTTACGACGCCCACGGGAACAAATAGGGTGCTATTCTTTACGTCCGGCAGCACACTATATTGTACAGAATCAAGTTACTCTAACTGAACAGACAGCTGTGCTGCTGGGGAGTTTGTTGAGCCACTTCGTCTTCCCAGCTAAAGCACTAGGAAGTGGTGAAGGGCGGGCGTTTTGGGAGACTGTCTTATATAGTTTGAATAAATGACTTTTGATTTTATTTACAAGGCAGATGTGCGTGGAAACGCTGGGAGGGCCGCCCTATGCCCTAGAAGTACATTATTATATACACAAGGTCAAAGTCATTTATTTGCTAATATTGCGGCAATATAAAGGTGGTAGGCGGACAACATATCCTAAGATGCTTGAGAGGTACTCCACGATTATCAGAACAATCCCAGAGCCCGGAAGATGGTCAAGATCCCTACCAGCACCTACAGGAATACTTCCTTCCTCCGAGCTTAAATAAATAATCTTGTTCGATTACACATTTACTGACCTTATTGGTGATGTTCTTTATAAGATCATGTGCGCAGTACTCGCAACCGGCGTGCGTGTATAACCAGGGCCTGAAGTGTCGACATAGATAGCGACCACTTTACGACCGAATTCGGTCGCAAAGTCCTAATGGGATTTCTAGACGGTCAAAATTGCTTGATAAGCACGAAAAAATCCCATTCCTGTCAAGCATTTTTGACCGTCTAGGGACTCAATTAGGACTTTGCAACCGAATTCGGTCGTAAAGCGATCGCTATGTATGTAGAGACTGCAGACCCAGACATATCCTCATCATCATTCATCATTTCAGCCGAAAAACGTCCACTGCTGGACATAGGCCTCCCCCAAAGGGGGTTTTGCCATAATCGCCACGCTTGGCAGGCGGGTTGGCGATCGCAGTATGGTGTTAAAATGCATAAAGAACACTGCTGCCCATTCCCTAGTAAGTCCCTTAGTCGCCTTTTACGACACCCACGGGATGAAATAGGGGAGTGCTATTCTTTACGTCCGGGTTCACACGGTACGGACCCAGACATATGAACGAGGCAAAAGGAGTATGTTAGGATCGTGGCAGGTGGTGTTCTTTAATTTCTACCTTATGCCATGAGAATAAGGCATATGCATCTGGCGTATGATTTCTAGGTTCCAGGTGCTTCCCATAAACTATGGTTTGGATTTCCGAGCTAATGTGAATATTGTCACAGCATGAAGCCGGAAGGGTCCCGGTCGAAAGCTACTCCTGTTTTAATTTTGATTGCATACCTTGTGTTTAATATTGTACAATCTGTATGTTCAATGATTGATACAGTCATAGGTCATAAGTGAGTTGTCCGATGGAGGGTTAGCAGGTGATCTGTCTGTGTCTCTATTAAGTGTTACATTGACTTTGTACTGTGTTTGTGATTACGAGAAAACAATAAAGAATATTATATAACTTATAACTTGTCTTTCATTTATTTCAACAGATTAAGTAATGATTAAATATTAAAAAATATGGAGGATTTTGAAGAGGTATCTTCTTAAACGCAGGTACTGACAGAGGTTTCATGAAGGAAGATATTTACTACTTAGTTAGGAATCTACTTAAAAACGTGTGTCCAGATAAGAACTTTTGGCAGAATCTGTTGCATCGTTGAAACACTGTATTGCATCGCGTTGCATAGTAGCAAACGATGCGCAAAATTGTTGCTACAACAGATTTTGTTTCACGCACATTGAGTCAGGGAAATTAACTGTTCAAAAAATTGACACCCTACAAAAATTTGGCGTGATATACCCATTTCATACAACTATCCAATAATGACGGTTGTGATTTGAATACATGGACAACTTCAGTTGGTAGTCAATTTGCTTATCAATAAATTTCCCCAGATTTACCTTCTATATCCAATGTTGATAGTTACAGCAAAATATTCGTATTTGACAGCACTTACAGTAACGATATTATATACAGATAGATACCTTTTAATGATTTCAAAAATAAACATTAAGGGTGAAGCCAAACGAACGTAATTTTGTGAGTCGTGAGTCGCAGAAATTCTGCTGCATTCGGCTTCATAAAAAAGTCCTATTTGATTTACACGGCGACGCAAAACGAGTTGTTCTGCAACTCACGACTCACAAAATTACGGTCGTTTGGCCTCACCCTAAGGCTCTCTTTCATAATCGTCATTAAAACCAATTTTAGTTAAAATGCTGTTAAAGTTCGTTTGTCCTCATTTGTCACTTTGACCTTTGTGTTTGTTAGAAAGTGACAAAAACTATTTTAACTAAAATAGGTTTTAGATGTTCAATAACTTTTTATGACCGTTGTTATATCATTAAACATCACACCCTCATTGCGTAACACAGTTTGAATCACAATCCGAGAGTTCTGAAGGATATTGCTAATACATTGCTTCATAAGTTTGAAAAACTCGTCTGCTCAACAACGTAAGTACGCAATGTAAGTGGGTGAGCTGTCAAAATAATAATAATAATCATTTTATTTCGAGTATCATAGACTCATAACTTAAATATTTATATACACTCAGTCACATTACATAATCAAATACATTGAATTAATCATCGAGATATAAGTACTAACGTACTAGAGAAGCTACGTCAAATAACTGAATCGTCCTATTCTTCGTAATTTGAATCTTTAGTTCGCGCAGCGCTAAAATAATAACAATTCGTCTAAACCGTAACTAATTTACCACAGCGCTAGATTTGCTGCGGAAGTGTATTTATTCTATATAATTTATTATTGTCGGAAGTACTAGGCGCGAAAGAGCTAGAGAGCGACTGAGTGAGGTGCGGCGCGATCGCCGCAGTTGAACGAGACAAAGTAGGAATTTACGGTGTCTTCTCTAGTACGGTAGTACTTATATCTCGATGGAATTAATATAGAAATTAAACGCATTGCGATCAATTGTCATATTTGTATGTGTATTACGCAGTTTCTCAGCTGGTAATAGGTTTATCTGTAGTTTTCAACATTTGCCTACAGAAGTAGAAATGGTAAATGAAAATGATGTTACTAAAGTTGACAAAAAATAATAGGCCCGTTTTGACATTTAACTTGAATCGTTTTATCGCCATCGCGACGTAACTAGTGAAGTAACCGTACGACTCTGTACTCGATCCTCACGATAAATCGATTCAAGTTAAATGTCAAAACGGGCCTATTATTTTTTGACAAGTATACATCTATGCATGATAAAAAAGCATTTTACTAGATTTCACTATAATTATACTAATTATTTTAAGATATCGATAAGTTCTCTCTCCAATAAAATTTGTTTCTAATGCTACGGTTACATTGTCGCGATAAAGCGCATTACACTTCGCGGGCTCTCTCTCGCACACCGCTCAACGTCTCGCTGTACAACGGAGAGCGCGCGAAGTGTAGTTCGCTTTATCGCGACAATGTAGCCGTAGCATTAGTCGGTATCTACCAAATATGATCCATACTAAAACAATTCATTTTCAAATTTCTAAACCTATTACCTGTTTAAATATCGGAGCAAAAACCTATCAGGATCGGGACAATGTTCAATGTTCAATTAAATACTGATAAAATTTAATTGACAATAGGTACCGCGTTTTTAAATTTTTTTAAAACTAATAATTTATTGTTTTTATGCACTAATGACACTACCAGCTATACCCATGAACACCTAATAAAACAAAGATTATTTTTCAAATGAAACAAATGCCCTTATTAAAAATTGACTAGATTTCTTACTACCTCTAAAACTAAATTTTACTAAAGGAGAGCGCACACGGCGGATGGCGGGACGAGGAAGGATTTGCCCACGAGCATACGGCCTGCACCCCCGCACCCACTGACTGTCCCCCCGCTCGTGAGCTAGCGGACTCCGGCGCATACCACCGCATGCCTGCGCATCCCGTCACGGTATCCTCCAGTGGGCTCTTAAATACCGCAGAGAGAAATCCCCTTTGATGCTCCGTGGTCGGTCTCCGAGCTTTGGACTCTATTACCATTAGATACGTATGAATTAACGTTGGTAGATTTAAAATACCCTGCCCTGCCTTCCGCCGATGTGCGCTAGCCTTAATAGTGATGTCCTACGCACTACCCTAAGTGCTCTTATGAAAAAAAAAACAGGATCCGAGCGTTAATATTATGACAAATCGAGCTTTATCTAAAAAGAGAATCACAGGTATTTGTAAGTTGGGGTTGAATCGCTGATAAAAATCCTTGGCTCAAATTGCTGATGCTCCACAATCACAACTAATTGATTAGCATTTGAAAATACTGGTGGAGCAGCTGAATATTGTAAAATTATCTTTGTATTGTTTAAACTCAATCTCCTTTGTATTATAATTGCATAGCACAGGTGTGAGTACATGTACTATATAGCTACCATTTACAGGGTAGTATATCTTTAATTTAATGATCTCACCTACAATTATTTTATTCAACATTATTATGTAATCAATATTGTAACTATAAAAAAAGATACAGGGTCAAAATTAATTACCTAGCAAAACTCCGTACGAGTGATGGGTATCTAACAAAAAAAAAGATGTGAAGTTTTTTTTTCTGGGATAAATTGCTACTGGTAGTGAAGTTACTTGAAGCAGTTGAGATTTTTTTTCGTTTTTGTTTTATATTGTTTAGATATCACCCATCACGTCTGTGAACTTTACACAGCAAAAAAACTGATTTTGAAACTTATATTTCAAATAACTGCAGTCATTGACCCAAAAAAAACAATGAACTATCTGATATTATCCCATCACGTGGAGTTTTGCTAGCTCTAATTTAACTTGACCCTATATAATTGAAACGAGTGTCCACGGAGTTTCTTGCCCGTTCTTCTCCATAGGTAGTACCTATGGAGAACTACAAATGAATACGCGTTGAGGTGGGCATGTAGCTTCATATTTCTGACTGATCGACTCCTTTAACGTTTTAAAAGTGTCTGTAAATGGTTTAATTGAAATAAATGCTTTAACTGTGACCCAGGTATGAGTGTCAGAGACAACGTTCTACAAAGCTGAACTTTTCCAATAACTCGATCTGTAATATTAACAGCAGGATACTGTGTTAACAAACACTACTGCAACTCTTTCTGAGATCCATACCAAAAACCTTCTTTGCTTCACATTCCTACTTATCACAGAGCAAACGAATCAGCATGTGTGTTTGGTTATCACCCGTGGTTACAAATACCACGAAAAAGTATCTCCTAAGGGCTAACCCAGATTTTTCGCCTTTTCCTGTTACCTACTCTATCATCTCCTTAGCCTTTTCACAACTATTGTCGGGGTAGGCTTCCGGTCTAACCGTTAAATACCTGTATTTTACATGGAGCGACTGCTTATCTGACCTCCATAACCCAGTTACTGGGTAACACGATACCCCTTGGCAAGACTGGTTGTCAGACTTTCGGGCTTCTGACGACCCGTAACGATTGTCAAAGATCTATGAATGACAGCCGGGACAAACGGCTTAACGTGCTTTCCGAGGCACGGACGGGTTTCGATATGTAATGGATCACCCATCCACGAACAGATCGCGGCAATTATTGCAATTATTGAACGCGGCGGTTATTATGTAACCACGAGCCCCTTTATTACCTAATCTATCCTTTACAGATATTAGAAAACCCTTCACTAGAGCGAGAAACATAACTTGCAACCGCGGAAGAAAGGTCTGGCTCAGCCCTTACTCTGAATTTTCTCATCTAAGAGTAAAACAAAACTGAATCAGTGGTCATGAACTTTGTACGCATGTTGGGCATTCCGTCTTCAAATCACTGTTCAGTTTGTCGAAAACAATCATAGCATATGGTCACAAAATTTGTTTATCCGAAGTATCGGCCGTTTAGTGACTACCAAAGTTTCCATATTTGACTTTGAATCGTTACCCGACTTCAAGTCACGTTTTTGACTTTAACTTGTCTCTTTGACCATCGTTTTTTTTTCTTTCGCCGAAGTCAACCATAGTTAGCCGTTGTCAGGAAGCCGCCGAACATTCGAACTTTAGATTTATCTTCGGCTACTCCGAAGATAAATCTGAAGTATCGGCCGAATGTGCCCCCAGTAGCTTATCGTAACCAATTTCGGTAAACTCGCCGGGGGTCGCGCAACAATACGTACATAATTCCAGCATACTTGATTATTAAATTTAATACAGCTCAGACTAGTACAAAAAAACCTCGTCAACTCTCCCATCCCCTTTTACATTAAGCCACGGGTCACCACCAAACAGCACACACAAAGTTAATCACAGCCTCTTCTCTACTCGTACGGGTCCACAATATCCAGCACAGTCAGACACCCGTCCTGCGACGCTATGGCTACAGCCTTCCCTCCATGAGCGCTGGCAACGCCTGTCACTTCTGCTGGGGCCCGGTATTCGGCTATGGCGCGGCCGTCTACCCTGTAATAACATAAAGGTCCACAATACAGTGACACATTACAGTGTTAATATGGATGGAAGGATCCGCTGGATGCGGGAAGCATAGAACCGGTCAAAAGTGGCGGTGCTTGGGGCAGCAGTGGACGTTTTCCGGCTCAAATTATGGATGGAAGGTAGAGAAGATCTCATCAACTCAGCCTATAGCT
The DNA here is from genome assembly GCA_948098905.1 of Tiliacea aurago. Taxonomy (NCBI): domain Eukaryota; kingdom Metazoa; phylum Arthropoda; class Insecta; order Lepidoptera; family Noctuidae; genus Tiliacea; species Tiliacea aurago. The sequence goes on from OX402601.1 coordinate 3,414,287, forward strand.
GTCCATTGCTGGACATATGCCTCTCCTAGACTGCGCAACAATACCCTGTCCTCTACCTTCCGCATCCAGTCTGTCCCAGCAACCTGTCATCGGTTCATCTAGGTGGGGGGCGCCGTACACTATGCTTGCCGGTACACAGTCTCCACTTCAGGACTCGTCTGCTCCACCGGCCATCAGCCCTTCGACAAACATGGCCAGACCACTGCCACTTCAGCTTGCTTACTCTGCAGGCTATGTCGGTAACTCCGGTTCTCTTATCCTTCAAAGAAACTCCGAGCATAGCTCGCTCCATAGCACGCTGAGTGAGTGTGTGTGTGAGAGAAGGTCTGTGAAATCTAAATGGTGACGGGATTCTAATGGTCTTATTTAAAACAAATATGAATATGAGGACCAAGTGGTGACATACGTATAATGTGACATAGACCTAATCCCCCTTATTACAAAACAAGATTTATCTTCAGACCCTGGTTTAAAACATGGAGCCATTATTGAATTTCGAACTTTATTCCGACTATGGTAAAGTTCCTAAACACAAAACTGACAACTTAGTACCGAACCCAGCACAAATCCAGACCTCAGCTGCTACTGAGAAATTCCTGTTGGAAAAACCTAATAACACTTTTCCCGACCTGGGAATCAAACCCCAAACTTAAAACAAAATATATAAGTAGATATAAAACCAAAAATAATATATTTACTAACCTGAATACCCTCAAAGTCTTCCTCCCACTATGATAGTAGAAAACATATTGGTCTGTAGAACTAAACATGGTGATGATGGAGAACACACCCTCAGCAGCCCTGTAGATCAGTTGCTGCACTGAGGCGCCTCTCTTCAACTCTATGAGGTCCAGCCCTCCTCGCGAGGGGGCGCAGAGGCCGATTTTTCCATCGCGAGTGCAAGCGCCGTTCCAACGAGGGACGAATCTGAAATAATAAAATAACAATAATTTTATTTATTTCAAACCATAGTTTTACACTCATACATTTAAATTATAAACTAGCTGACCCGTGCCCACTCCGTTGGGCGGTAAACATTTTTACTCTATGACACTCACAAATAACGTGGCTTTCTATGGGTAAAAGAATATCTACCCTAACTGCAATGCCTACCCTACCTACCTGCCCTACTACCCTACCTACCTACCCTACCTACCTACACTACCTACCTAAAAAAAAAAAAACTTCACACAAGCCATCTACTAAATAGTCCGAACAAAGCCTAAACCTTTTTTTTTTTGATAGGTGAGCCCGTTCTTGAGTTATAAAATTACAACGAAAAGTGTCATTGATTTTTATAGATAAAGATCTATTACGAACTATTTTAAATTATAAACATAAAAACCCATACAACAATCGTGATTAATTAAATTTAAATATTCAACAAATCACTAAAACAAAAAAAAAATACAAATAAAATAAAATGTAATCGTATAAAAAAATCAATTGCAAAATATTATAAACTGTCTAAATATTAAAAATGTAAATGAAATTAATTGCAAACAAAATATTAATATTACAAAAAATATATGGTCATTATTTTACATTTTTACATGCCCCAAGCCCAATATACGATAAATAAGTATATTCTGATCTATATTATGTATTACATAATCAGCATAAGTATCCAAGCGGGTGGCATTCTGTAGTTTCTTTCCTACCCTCATGGCAAAAAGCTTATAATGGAGCCAATAATTTTGCCTGTCTGGCCTCCTCTCTGTGAGAGTGTATGGTCCACGCAGTGCGGGCGCCGTGCAAGTATGTTCATTCATGATTATTGCGTATGAGGGAGTACCATCCAAGATGTTCAAGAAATTAAGGGTTACCATAGTGACGGTCATACGGGAGTTTTTGCAGTCCGTCAACTATTTTTGGACTCTTTTGAGTCCAAAAATAGTTGTAGTTTTCTTTTGAACTCCTAGTTTCATGTCAGCATTATAAATAAATAAATATAACTTTAAATAATTAAGCCTTTTATTAATTTCTCATTTTTTACATAAAGGTTTATAATAGTTTGATTTGCATGTAACAATATATTTAAATTTATTAAGTTTTGCAATATTTATAAAAAATTACTTAAATGTAAGTATGTGTCTTATTTTAATTTGTTTGATTTCCAGTTTATTAATACATTTAAATAATATTTGATTTAATTTAAATGAGTACGCCGTCTGTGTAGTGCCGGACGTTAAGAATAGCACTTCCCTATTTCTACCCGTGTGGGTTGGGTGTCGAAAAAGGCGACCAAGGGACTAGAGAATGGGCAGCAGCGTTCTCTATGCATTTTAACATCATACTGCGATCGCCAACCCGCCTGCCAAGCGTGGTGATTATGGCAACGCCCTTCAAATGTTGGGGGAGGCCTATGTCCAGCAGTGGACGTCTTTCGAAATGAAAAACCCTCTGTTGGATAAAGGCGTCCTCCATTTGTGTCCATTGTTTTCTATCTCTCGCTTTCCTTTGCCATATCTCCTGCTATATCTCTGATATATATCGTCAACCCATCTTCTTGATGGGCTTCCTCGCTTTCTTTTTCCCTTGGGTCCTTCGCATACTACGGCAGTACTACGGCAGTAGTACGGCATTACTGAAAGAAATTGGGGGCCAGGAAATAAGAGTAAAAGTAATAAAGCTCACCTTATATGCCTTTTAGTTTTGATATCCAGTATGCCTGCCTTATCGTTGCCTACCACTGCCACCCATAGTGGCTTGTGTGGTAATGCTATAATTGATTGCATGTCCTTGATACCACTGTTCTTGATGGGGATCCTGAAGAGACATTTATTTTCATAAAACATTACACTTGACTGACTTTTCTTTGTATGGAGATTTGATCTTTGTTTGGGCTTTTTTTTTCTTTTTTTTTTTGATGTTTGTAAACGCACCCACAATACAGGACAAATTACTAGTGTGGGACAACGTTTAAAAAAAAAGAAAAGTAAAGAAAAGAATTAATCATTATTTTTCTAATATAATGTAGGGAACCGAGGAACGAGATGTAACAACTGATCTGAACTGAGTGAACGATGTAACAAAAAATATGTCTATTTTTCATCTGATTTTGAGCTGCTTATTACTATTCCAATACATTATAATACACTATTCCAAAATAAGTGACCAAAAGTAAGTAAGGATAAAGTAAGTGGGGGTGAGTGAGCGTCACCGAACGAGTGAGTGTGATTAAAAGTGAGGGTGAGTGAATAAGTATGTAATGAGTGCTTGAGTGACTGAATGTCAATGTAAGTGAGTATCCGGATGAAGTTTACTGTGATTTTGACTATTCATTAAAATTTTAAAATCATTTACATTATGAATGAATTAAAAAAAATGTATATGACCTTCTCATAATATACCTAAGTATATTATGAGAAGGTCATATACATTCATATATAATCACCCTCACTTTTAATCACACTCACTCACCCCTACTTACTTTATCCTTACTTACTTTTGGTCACTTTTATTGGCTGAGACTAATTTTTATTCACCTGTGCAGCCGCGCGCCAGTCCTAGCATGGAACACATGAAGACAGTCCCTGGAAGACTTATCGAGTCCTGGAGCTACGATATGATGCTCGTCTGCTGATACCACGGCAGCCTTGTAACCTGTGCCTCGGAGCTCATACTCGGTGGTGTAGATTCTTTCACCCTCTGCAATGAAGTTCAAAGTTTTAAGTAGGCACTTAGGGTTATGAATTATTTACAACACAGATTAAAAAGCTGCCAAAAAGTTTGTGGCAAGAAATTTTATGGAAACTGACTCAACATTTTTCTGACTGAATTATAATTTTTTACTCCTCAGTCTTACACAAGCTGAAATACAGCACTTGATCAGCTGATAAGAGCACGAGCACGTGGGCGTTGTAATTGTGTTTGAATGTTTGTAACTCAATCACGCGTAAACCGTTGGAACGGATTTGGATGAAAGGCATAGCTACGGGTAGAACATGTTCTAGATTAACACAGGGCATTTTTAAACCACGTGTTAGTTAAAAAAAATATGTCTATTTCCGACTTTCACGGCGTAGCGAAGCCGCAGACGAAAGTTAGTATATTTATAAAATAACCAGTGACCCGCCCCCGCTTCGAACGGTTTCTACGACTTGATAAAATGTCGAGATTTCTTTAAACCTTCCAAAATAAATATTCTAAATGATTATGATAACCGCATCAAAATTGCGTAGTTTGGAAGAACAACGCGGTCTCACAGACAGATGATTTTCCACTTTAATTTACAATATGAAAAGATTTTGAATACCTACCAGGAATCGTTCTTGCTACGATACTAGCGACACCAACATTGTCTACGTTTTCAGAAGCCGCTTGCATCGAGATAGTGATGAACTTTGTGCCATCTTCTAGAAGGAGCACTTGCTTGATGCCTTTCTGTTCTTCTTTGAATATGGCCTGGACAAAAATATGTATCAGTACTGTGTCCACCAAGTAAAGGAAAATGCCCAAAAAGTGTGGGCAAAAAACCCCTGAGTCGATGAAAAAATAACTTATGTGGTAAAAGGGCATTAATTGTAGATAACAATATGAATTTACTTTCTTTCAAAAATATGCCCATGATTGGCTATGCATTGTTTTATTTTTGTAGGTATTGATTATCTTGCTTTTTCCGTGTAAATAAAGTTGATTAGTATAGGTAGATATTTATCATAAAAAATACATTTTATATCAACTAAGAATTTATAAAACTAGCTGCTTGTTGTACTATTGTCTTTATTCCTAGCATAGGCGAGATAATACACGCTGATTACAACTTCCCAACGTACGAAGAACGACGTTTTTTTTTTATAATGTATGGGGACCCTGTCTGAGTGGGATTCTCGATATGATTAATGTGGGCTGCTACGATTCTAAAGTCACTCATTGTTTTTTTGAAATAAATGTTATTAGCACGCTCAGTGCTTATCTGATTTTCGTTACATTGTTTGGATGATAGAATTATTGTGCAACATATCCATATGGTCTACTACTTATCTCTTTTTGATAATTTGAATCTTTTAGCTCATACCTTATCAGTATAGGTACCACAACAACATGTAACAGAAGGTATGTACTTACAACATGATGTAAAAATGATGAAAGATTATATTTCATTAACCATGATGGAGGTTATAGACTGAAAAAAGTGAATGAAAGCCGGCCTATATAATACAATAAAGCAGAAGAAGAAGTAGTTAATGAAATAATTCACCTGTTTTTCCGGCGTATCCCAAATCACGACATTGCCCGACTCAGCGGTCACCACATTGTCGCCAGTGGGGGTGATGACAGCGTGCGTCACGATGGCCCCCAGCGGCGCCTCCGCGAGCTGCGCCAGCAGCTTGCCCGTGCTCGTGTCCCACAGGCCCCAGCAGCTGCGGGTCACTGTTACTGCTAAGCATTTGTCGCGGGCTAAGCTGGAAGTAAGAGTTAAAAAGTTTGCATTTATATGTTTTACAAGTGATTGATATATTTCTGAAAAATCAAAATTTAATGGTTCTTTATATGCAGTTGTGAGCAGTCAATGCCCAAAAAGGCTCAACTGGCTGCTCACAATGGTTAGTACTATTACTTATTCTGTGACTATGGTGTGATGCAATTATGTAATTTCTGCCTACCCCCATGGGAATAAGGTGTGAGTTTACGATTAAGTATGTGTGATATATTTTGTAAGGAAATTTCTTTAGCTACTATAACACATAGCAATTGGCACTTTGGAATTAGCCGTATGTAGTTCCTAGTCTCATGCATTAACCACTTTTTATCTTTGTTGGAGATAAAGATTGTTATAAGATAGTAACTGTTCTCTCACAATTTTATTTAAAAGATGACTATTACCGATACTTCAATGTACTTCCGGGACACCACCGGGTTGTCAGCCTATAGCTATCACCTTCTTTACTGGCTTATTAATATTTTTTACCACAATATAAACTATTCTCATGCACATAGTATTTTGTGTCAATACAGGAGTAGAAGAAATTGAAAGGGACTCGTGGATTGCAGGTTAAGCTACGCTTGTCGCGGTCGGCCCGTGGATGGGTGACCGTCCATTACATATCGAGACCTTACGACATTGACATTGGCTCGGAAAGTACGTTAAACCGTTGATCCTGTAGATCTTTGACAGTCATTACGGGTAGCCAGAAGCCCGAAAGTCTGACAACCAGTCTTTCTAAGGTGTATCATATTCCCCAGTAACTGGACTGTGGAGGTCAGAAAGGCAGACGCTCCATGTAAAATACTGGTATTCAGCTACACCCGGTTGGACTGGAAGCCGACCCCAACACAGTTGGGAAAAGGCGGGCAGATGTTGAGGAGTTGAAGAAGATGAAAAGATAGATCAAACAAACTTACCTGATACAATCGATAGGCAGTTCCTGTCGATCAATCTTATGGACTTGCTCAAAAATATTGTCAATATTCCATATCTTCACTGTCCTGTCAATAGAGGAGGTGATGACGTTGTTCCACGAGCCTACGGTCAACGGTTCCAGCTGGACTATCCTTCCGAAGTGGGCATCTAAGATCTTGATGAGTTTCGTCGTCTCCAAACTCCAGACGTACAGGTTCTTTCTGGAAATATACGGCATAGTTTGTGAAAAACATCATATATTTTTGGCGTTTGTTAACAAACGCGCTCTGATGGGTTATGATTACGAGCCCATAGCTCTACACTGCCTTTCCAATTGTACTGCAATAAGCTCGATCCTCAACTACTGCCATTTAGTTACACTTCATAGACATCTAGGGATAACGGCGAGAGAATGATGATGTTTATAACCATCTTGCGGTCAAACGGTGGTCATAACGGTAATAATTTAGTTCTAGGGCCAATATTACCCAATCAACTCAGCATATAGCAGTCCACTGCTGGACATAGACCTCTCCCAGGCTGCGCCACAACACCCTGTCCTCCGCCTTCCGCATCCAGTCTGTCCCAGTCACCTTTTTAAGGTCGTCGGTCCATCTAGCTGGGGGGCGTCCCACACTACGCTTGCTGATATGCGGTCTCCGCTCCAGGACTTGTCTGCTACACCGCCCATCGGCCCTTCGACAAACATGACCAGCCCACTGCCACTTCAGCTTGCTTAATCTGCAGGCTATGTCCGTAACTCCAAAACTCATTATTTACATTTCCCATTACCCAACTATTCCCAATTTCTCTTGTTCATCCCTGTTTTGGGCCACGAATCTCACCAAGATTATCAAATCCAGGTGAATATGAAAGTAGTGTTTTTGAAGTAGTTGCTGTTAAGGACATACCTGACTCCAGCGACAGCATAAGTGTTGTTATTGCTGATCATAAAGGAGTTGGAGAGCGTCATCTTAGTGGAGATGTTGCGGATCGTGTGAGGAAGCTTCAGGACTATGCCGTGGAGACGATGATCTATCTCTGGTTCTTCTGGTTTCTCTTCCTGGAAGCAGTGGTTGTCAAACTTTAGCTTTAGGAATTTAGACTAAGATAAGTTGTTACTAAAATTTCATAACATCACGCTTTGTTTCTCCAATGGGTTTGGCAGAGGTGTACCTATAGTACACCCACATTTCGCCAGTAATGTTTAAGTCTCATTGCCATCAACGAGCACAAATCCAGACTTCGGGCTGCTACTGTGAAGTTCTAGAACCCAATAACACACTGACCTGGGAATCGAACCCTGGACCTCGTCCTCAGCACTAGCGTTTGCGCTTACTAGGAGATCCCCAAGACCGAGCTTCTAACTCCCGATGCCAATTGACTTTTTCACCCTTAAAGGGCTCGGCGGGTGTGATTAGGTCAACGAGGCATTTTTATTGTGTGCGTTTATAACTTTTTAAGCTTGTAGGAGAGTGACGTAAAAGTTAATGCACTTAAATCTGAAACCGAAGGGATTGGGCTAACTTTCGAGGCAATTTTCCTAAAGAATTTATGTGGCTTGCAGAATGTTTCAATTACTTTTTTAGAATTTTCTTAGTTTAATGAAATTTCTGATCGCGGTGAGACCGCCCATTACCACCCATATTTTTTAATTCTCTTAATAAAAAAAAAGAAAGAAAATACGTTTTTCTGCGGTAAACATGACGCAAAGAAAGAACATAAATACAAAAAGAACAAGTAGGGGGAAAATATGCGTCACAACCACGCAAAACGGTCACCGCTCAGCATAATGCTGCGAATGATGCTTTGTTTTATTTTTCCTATAATTGGTATGCAATAAAGGATATTCTATCTCCAAAAGTTTACAAAGAAAGAAGGTAACTTACTTCTTCTTCAACAGGTTTATAACCGAATGTTTTGTCGTCTTTTTTAACTTCAGGCTCAGGTTTGACTCTAGGTATCTTGTGATCAAAGTCCCACACAACGAAACTGTAAGTAGTCGTAGCTGAAAATACATATATTTTCTTTTTATTATATAACGTATAAATCTTTTTGATTCATCAATTCATCATTTCAGCCGAAAGACGTCCATTGCTGGACATAGGCGTCCCCCAAGTCCACTACTTCGACTGGTTGTGTGCTTCCCGCATCCAGCGGATTCCTGTGCTCTTCACAAGGTCATAGGTCCATCTTGTGGGAGGCCTTCCAACGCTACGTATTTTGGTACGTGATCGCCACTCCAGAACCTTGCAGCCATCTTTTTGATTGGATGGAATAAAATAATTGTATCCTTCTTTAAACAAAGTTCAGCTTTCCGTCATCTTAACTTTAGTTTAGAGTGTTGCTAAAAACTTTTGCCAGCTGACAATTATTTTTTCACGGTATTAATTACTTGACTAGTGTTGGCACGAAATATTAAAAGCTCCTCAATTAACTCAGCCACTGTTGATATAAGCCTCTCCCAAGTTGAGCCACAACATGCGTAGTAGATTTAATGTCCAAGGTTAATTTTATGGGTGCCATTAATTAAGTAAAGTAACGAAAATAATAAATATTTACCAAACAGCATCCGATCTTTCTTGCCACGTTTGAGTTGCAACATCGCTTCAGCCGTGTCTGTCTCTTTATGAAAGATCTCTTCCACCTTGTTCCAGCATTTCTCTTCCACGTCTAGCTCGAAAATTGAAATCTAAAACAATAACTTAATGGAAAGTTGTTAATGCATAAACAGCCTGTCATTTTCCCACTGCTGGTATACAGGCTTGCTCTCTGTGAGAGGAGTGGGCCGTAATCTACCACGCGGGCTCAGTGCGGGTTGGTAGATGTAACATGTCTTCGATTTTTTTGTCACGACGATGACAGCACCTGCTGGTTTCGTCATGATGTTTTCCTTTGCTGTTTTGAGAGCAATAATATACACAAAGTTAGTGCCTGCCTGAGTTCGAACCTACGACCTACAACTCATAAGTCGTGGACATTTCTACTAGGCCACGACTGCTCTGCTAAGTACTATGATAATAAAATTTCATATCCAGTGATCTGAAACTCCTCAGAATTCGGCAGACTATTGTGGTGGGTGAATATCTGCCAATGGTCACGTGACTATCTATACGGGGACATGGTTACTTGTGATCTGTTAGGTAAGTAAAAAATTTGTTCTACTGGCTAGGAAATCTATACATCTTAAATAATCATTATTAAGAAAACGAATAATCTAAAATTTATGAACACTTCGATAACTTTTCCATTCTAAAATAACCAAAATGACAATTGAAACAAAATGAATACAAATTATATTTCGGGATTTATGAATTACGGCTAATAATCTGACCTGATACCCCCTCTCAGGATCACTGGTATAAATCCTGGTCCAATGCTTGTTCATAGCCAGAGCTCCGCGGCACCTCAACGGCTTCATCCACTCGCCATTCTTGCAGAACTGCACCAGAAGTCGGTCCTCATCCAGGTCTCCACTCCACATTACTAGCAGGAAATTCTCTAAGTCACGGAACTCCATCGCTGTGAACAAAGTTATACATCTTGTTTAATTATTTTTAAGTTACAGCAGACCAGGCAACGCCATGTTAAACCATTTAAAAGTGCTCACCACAGTCTGAAAAACAACATTAAAATAATTTCCAGTTCATTGTTTTTAAGAAAAAAAGAAGGAATATCTCATCTGCCAGCGGCCTGAACTGAATTACAAACCGACATCGACACACTACAAATTTTCGTCACTCCGGGACCGATTGCTGTTAATGTGGCGGTGCTCACGAAGTTGTTCGAGTTCTGCTGTTCGGTAAGAGCAGCTTTGAAAAGGAGCCTAACAGAAGAATTCAGCTGGGATGGGCAGCGTTTGGGAAGCTTCGTCGAGTCTTCACATCGCGTATTCCACAGAGCTATTATACTACACCCCGTATTGTGTCGGAAAGGCCGATCATTGACACCGCAAGTGTAAATTTTGGCAGTTTTGGTAATCTCCCAATTTAAAGGCATCATTACCATTTTTGGACGGTGTGCTTACACTCCATTGGAAAAATTGGTCGTTTTTTTTTTTGGTAAACACGTACATAATGTCAAGTCTTATTCTTCTAGTATTGTTCAGACATTTATTTTGACCACTGACACGCCATCATATACTTTTAGCGTTCTATTAATGACGTTGCGTTGGGTTGTCATATAATGACCAATATTTGAAAATAGCAGACTTGGCCATCAAATCTGACGTCTTTTCTTCTGTTCATACTCACAAAGTATCTCCCAGCTGACGTCATTATAGGGCTCCGTGTCGGGCGCCGGTAGGGTCTGCTCGTGCTCCCCTCGCATGCTGTACTGCACCCAAGAGTGAGGGCCGTAGATGAACATGTGGTGGTTCAGAACGTATACGCCTCGGACTGTCTCACCTGGTAATGGAATAGTCTTTAAGAAAATGTTCTTCTGGAGCAATCGGGTGATAAGCAGTCGGGTAGGTAATAAATCTGGTAACTGAATATTAAACCTCAAGTTTCAAAGAGTGACAGAAGAGCTACTCTTGAAAACTATGAATAAGAACTTTTTGGATTTGTGTCGGTCTGAAGACGGATCGATATAAGAGATCATTTAGAACTGATCGAAAGCCTCACTTGGTACTCAGCAGATTAAAAAAGAACTGATAATTATTATTATTATTTATTTATTTCAATCAACGTTGGATCATACAATTACTAAATTAAAAATTATTAATACAATTAAATAAATACAATAAATTAAAAATTATAATTAAGTACATTAATATAAAAACAAAATTAAAATTAAAATAATATCTTAACATTAGTCAGTACGTGAACCTTGCAGCAGTGGTTCACGTACTGACAGTCAACACGTTCAGCAAAAGCGTTCAGGATGCTGTTGCGCTGGCCAGCACCCTATTCACCAGGGATGTGCACCGCTTACGCATGATTGTGTGGAAACAATCCACACGCGCCTCGGCAAACATCCCCGACGCGCTACAGAAGCGAGGCAGCCCCAAGAGCACCCTGAAAGCGTTGTTGTATTGGACGCGTAGAACGCTGTACTGCTTCTACGTGTAATCCATCCACAGACTGCCAGTCTATAAGGACGTACAAAATGCCCTGAATAGGGCTATTTTGACGCCCCTCGAACACCGAGCAAATCTGCGGGCTATCATATTCGCACGAACAGACAGCGCCCTACGTTCCCTTTCAATGTCTGCATCGTCTTTCAGGCCAGAGGTTAATAAATGTCCAAGATACAAGACAATCAAACGAAACGAAACGAAACGAACGAAACTTATTAACAATAATAAATGTAGGTACTGCAGGAATGAAAATTGCTGAATAAACTAAAGTTGGTTGCGGCTCCAAAGAAGTTAGGAAAGTGATAAGGTAAGTAACGTACTGAGGTAGAAATAGATAACTTTTACTGACCTTCATCAAGAGGATTTTCAATCGTGACATATTCACTGGTCAGCATATTCAGGAGCATCGACTGGAAAATAACAAGCTCCTCTTATTAATCACAGTCAACTAACCAAAAAACAAGGAAGGAAAGGAATAGATCAACTCACAACAGAATTATTAGTAGACGCAGCAGCCCATTTATTATCTGGTGAGAGCTCCAAGTTCTGCATGATGCCTTCGAGTTGAGGACAGAGGTCTCTGGCCAGGTCTGAAGTGGACAAGTCCCAGGATATCACTCGACTGGAGATGGAGACGACGTAGCGTTTGTCTGAGCTCAGTCGGAACGCGAAGACTGCGAACTGATGACCTTCTAAGGAGTACTGGAAGATGCAAGAAGAAAGAACATTGAGATTATTCTAAGGGATGTGGCAGACGGCGGCTTTGTTCATCGTATGGACAGATCGAAACTTATTTCACGACTGAAACATTGTTTTGTGGTAAGAATGTCTATAATCACCGTTATCATTTTGTTCAAGGCTTGGTAGGTATACCCAATTCTTTCAGTCTCTTTTACAATAATCATTTTCTAACAGTTTATTTGAGAAATACTGTGCATTTTTATCCTTTTTTTGCCATTTTTTTAATGGTTTTGTGGCAGTGTAATAACAGTCAATATATTTTAGCTTTGTTTCTAGAATGGTATAGTAATTCACTTGCGATGCTTCTGGTATACAGGGTGTAAGGGACAGCCCTCCGCAGACTGATGGGGTGAATTCAGTATATCGTACTAAGATGACCGGTACATGAAATTATTTCAGGAACGTTATGGGAAACCAATGAACCTGATTTGTCGCGGTGGGGTGGATGGCCGCGCTCGCTGATTTCAGGCGTCGTCCGTTAGAGAATTTCAACATCCATTGCAGATTTATTTATTTTAGCTGTGTTATTTACATTAATGGAGTACTGCGTACAGAGAATGTGATTTTACATTGAAATAAAGGAATAGTAACTGAAATGACGATAAAAAAATTACAATCTTCCTGAGACAATTTTCAGTGGAATATGATTCAAAATAAGGAGCTGAATGCACCCTTGATGGGTTTAGGTAGTGAAAACAACGTAGATAAGCACATAGAATTTTTAATTTTGGTTTTTCTTGACACTATAGAAAATAACAGATAAAATGACACACATCATGTTCCTAACAAACATATTCAAAACATCCGTCATCTCCCATACCAGCCAGTCTGAGTAACGCTTGCAAACCTCTTCTTAACACTCCTCCTCAAGCGTTTCCCTCTGACTCACTCTTGCACACCCATCTCCTTACGACAAAACTCATGCTTACTCTTAGGCACAGGTTTTGTCATAATGTCAGCGACCATCACATTTGTTGCGAGATATTTCAATTTAATAATCTCCTTCTCTAAGGCCTCTCTAACAAAATGATATCGTAAATCGATATGCTTAGTCTGCTGATGGTGCACTGGGTTTTGTGCTATGGCCATTGCTGACTGACTATCCGTGTATACTGTGATAGCCTTTTCTTGGGTGTCCACCAGTTCCCCCAAGAACCTTCTCAAAAATATGGCATCTTTAGCAGCTTCCGATAAGCTGACATATTCAGCCTCTGCTGTTGATATGGCTATGCTTCTCTGCTTAGCACTCTGCCATGACACTGCTCCTCTTGCCAATGTGAAAACATTTCCGGAATAAGACTTTCTATCTATTATATTCCCTCCATGATCAGCATCAGAGAAACCTTGAATCTCTGTACTACAGGCATCATTTGAGTACACGAGTCCCATGTTCTTAGTACCTTTAAGGTACCTTAGAATCCTCTTGGCAGCACTCCAATGGATCTCTTCATAGCAGTTACAGAACTGACTCATAATATTCACAGCATGAGCTATGTCTGGTCGCGTACACACAGCTAAATACATCAGTGATCCTATCAACTCTCTGTAAGGTATTTTGTCACTCGGTATGTGTGAGCCCTCTGGCTTCTTGAAATGTTGACCAGGTACTGCAGGTGTGGCAACTGTCTTGCAGTCTTCCATGCCAAATCTGCGTAGAAGCTTCTCTATATACTCTTCTTGGTCAATCTTTATGTGGCCATTCTCTTGCTTTAGCCGCATCCCTAAAAATAATTCAGCTTTTCCTAAATCTTTCATCTCGAATTTGGACATAAGCTCTTTCTTGACCTTATGCATTTCTCTTGCATTGTTATAAAAGATTAGGATATCATCAACATAAACTGCAAGTATTGTCATATCATTCTCGATTCGCCTGGTGTAGACACATGGTTCATTCTTGCAACGGTGGAAATTCAGACTCTCTAGCTCTGAATGAAGTTTAGAATTCCATGAACGTGGCGCCTGTTTCAGTCCATAAAGAGATCTCTTCAATAAGCATACATGATCTTCCTTGCCTTTCTCTTCAAAATATGGTGGTTGTCGCATGTAAACCTCTTCATTTAAGTTCCCATTTAGAAACGCTGTCTTCACGTCCATGTGATTTATATGCAGATTCATCTGCGCTGCTAGTGCTATTAACAGCCTCAAAGAGCTATGACGCACAACCGGGGAAAACGTCTCATCGTAATCAATACCTTTTCTCTGTCTGAAGCCTCTTGCAACCAAACGAGCTTTATACCGAGTCTTATTTCCCGCCTCCTTTTTGATTCGGAACAACCATTTCGAATCAATAATGTTGCTCGCTTGGTTTGGCTCTACCAACACCCAGGTTTGATTTTTCTTTAATGCATCCAGCTCCTCCTGAATAGCAAGTTTCCACAGTTTTGCATCTTTTCTCGTCAGTGCCTCTTTAACTGTTAGTGGATCTCTTTCTTCCACTATCGCTTCATAGGTGATATGATCCTTAAACTCCACAGGCTTTCTGTTCCTGAGTGGGTATCTTCTCTCTTCTACTACAGGTATTATTTCAACAGGTTGCTCTTCCTCCGGCCTCTCTTCAAATGATGTCCACTGTTCATCTTCCTCTTCCATAAATTCAGCGTCTCTAACATCATCTGTGTAATCTCTATCACGTTGAAGGTCGGTCTCTTCTTGATAAACGACTTTTCTCTCTTCATCATTCTCTAGATGAATTGTTGCAGTATTTCTTTTCTCTTCAGTCTTAGTCAAATTATGGTTCATCTGGTTTTCGAAAAATGCCACATCTCTCGCTCTATGAAGCTCTCCGTTCATAGGGTTGACTAATCTGTAACCTTTCGATTCTTCACAGTATCCTACAAATACTAGCTCTTTACTCCTTGCATCCCATTTGGTTCTCTTTTCATCTGGGATATGCATAAAGGCTCTGCAACCGAACACACGAAGATTAGACAAATCTATTTTATGGTCACTCCAAACCTCCTCGGGTGTCTTGTTCTTCACTGCGATGGTGGGACTCCTGTTTTTCAAATACACCGCTGTATTTACAGCTTCAGCCCAGAATCGAACGGGAAGACCTGCTTCTTGAAGCATTGTTCGTGCTTTTTCCCCTATGGTACGATTGGCTCTCTCCGCTACACCATTTTGTTGAGGTGTGTAAGCAATCGTAAGCTGGTGCTTAACACCGTGTTCTCTCAAGAACTCAGCAAACCTTTTATTACAATATTCGCGCCCATTGTCGGTTCTTAGAACCTTCAGCTTCTTACCTGTTTGTGTCTCAGCAAAACTCTTGAACTCCTTCATCTTCTCAAAGGCTTCACTCTTTTGCTTTATAAAGAATACGAAAGTTTTACGCGAAAAGTCATCGATAAAAGTAATATAATATCTAAAACCTCCAAAAGAATTCTCACTCATTGGTCCACTAATATCCGAATGTACCAATTCTAATAAACTTTTGGCTCGCGTCGCTTTATTCCTCTCAAACGGTTGCCGCGTTTGTTTTCCCATTAGACAAGCTACACAGTCTAATTTATCGTTATGTTCAAACTTTACCCCAGTTGCCATTTTATCTCTCAATAGTGTCAAATTCCGTATACCCAAGTGTGCCATTCTCTTATGCCATAGCTCCATTGATGCTGTAGTCGCTATTGCACAGACCTGCTGAGAAGGAGATTTAATTTTATACACACCCTTATCAAGCAAACCTGTCACACATGGTTGTCCTCTCGACGTATACTCACACTCATTGAATATCTCACAACCTCTGTTGGTAAAAACAACAACATTACCTTTTTTAACAATACTACTAACACTCAGTAGGTTCGATGTCAGTTCTGGTACGTACAACACATTCTCAATGTTCAGATGCTCATCTGTTACATTACCATATCCCTTTCCATACATCTTACCTCCATTTGCACAAAACACTTCAACCTCACGACTTGCCGCCGCAAATTTACTCATCCAGTCTTTTCTGCTACTCATATGCATCGACGCTCCTGAATCAATAACCCATGCATCATCTGCTTGCTTCTCTTGACTTCTCGTATCAAGCGCTATCGCCGTCGCTGTTGCTGTCTCCGTCGCCGTCTCAGTCAGTGTTGCAGTTACCATATTAACCGCCTTCGCCTTCCGCTTCGGATTATCCGGACAGTCACGAGCTTTATGCGATCCATCGCAAATGAAACATCTTATTTTCTTTTCTTTGTCTTTATTCCTCTGAACAAACTTTATCTGATTCTGATTCTTCATCTTAGCTGTAAGTGCAGCACTCGTCGAATTACTGGAACTTGCGCAAGATGTGCCTTGGTCCAATTGCAACAGTTTCGTTTTAACATAGTCTGTTGTCAGCTCAACATTAGTGTTCTCCAACGCTAATCTCATCGGATTATACTCCTCCGGTAGTCCTTGCAACATCAGCGCCGCTAACAGCTCATCGTCAACTTCTTTTCCGATATCCCTCAGCTGCTGTGCTACTGACATTAGCGCAGTCACATAGTCTCTCATAGATGTGAACTGCTCAAGTTTTAGGCTTACTAGCTTTGATAAAAGTCTGCATCGGTTATTTAGTCCTTTATCCTCAAAAACTGACCTTAAAGACTCCCACGCCTCCTTTGCCGTTTTCGCATTTCTCACGTGAATCAGGCAATGCGGTTGTATCATCATACATATCCTGGCTCTCGCTTTTTGGTCTCTCTTTAAGCCAAATACATCTGTACTCTCTGGTGTCTCCTGAGTATATTCCCACAGATCATCATGGATTAAATACAACTCTACCATAAACTTCCATGTACTATAATTCGAGTTTCCATCAAGTTTCTCTATTGACATTAAACTCATACCTGTATCTCGTACCGGCTGCGATCTCTCTAGTCCGCCGCCCATAGTCGTGTTTACAACATCTTTCGTTTCCATATTACCTACTCTCTACTACGTGTCTGGGCCCATAACCTGATGGGTTTAGGTAGTGAAAACAACGTAGATAAGCACATAGAATTTTTAATTTTGGTTTTTCTTGACACTATAGAAAATAACAGATAAAATGACACACATCATGTTCCTAACAAACATATTCAAAACATCCGTCATCTCCCATACCAGCCAGTCTGAGTAACGCTTGCAAACCTCTTCTTAACAACCCTGTTAATTTGCGGAGGGCTGTCCCTTACACCCTGTATATTACAGAATATTACGCAAGATGACTTAGCAATAAGCATCAATTGGCTCATCTGCTTGATTTTCACCCAATAAAAAAGAAAGAATAATTGTTTATTCTGCACAAACAAGACGCACATTTTTGAAGTAAAAACTTCTTTAGGCGCGTTGACCACTTTTTGGGTGAACAAAAATCATGGAACTCGTCGATGGCCATGGCTTTCGATGCGTCATCGTCACCGAACGCTTTCCATGAACTATATGTATACTGTTTTCACTTCTATCGGCAGTCCCCAAAGACTGCCCCGCATGGTTTTTTTTTACAAAGTACGCATATTATCCAGAAACAAAAATAAGAAAAATGTTGCCAAATGTCAAGTACTTATTCCTACTACTATCTGTTTCAAATCTACCTTCAGCGGTCCACCAGGAGTATGCAAACAATGATGCGACGGAAGCAGCGCGCAGTGCGATTTGCCGTTGTTGACGCACTGCTTCAGGAGCGAGGATATGGCGGGGTTGTGCGGCTCCTCGGGCAGCAGCCGCCCCACCAGCTGCGGCGCCAGCATGTCGGAGTACGTGCCGAGGATTGCGCCCCCCAGACGAAGGGCGTCGGCTACTAGCATTAGTTCTCTGGAATTGTTTATTTATTTAATTATTTATTCTCAAGGGGTAACAATCACAATATACTGTGATTGTGTACAGTGAGATCACAATATAGGTTTTGACCTGATTGACACCCAAAGCGTAATCGCACAACATGACCAGGAACAACAATATTATTGATGACAACTAAAATAGTAAAAAGAAAATTACACAGCTCACAAAACTACAGCTACAAAGTCTGTGCGTCTGCCCTCCGATCCACCACCAGCCTACGTAGGCAGGGAATGTGTAGGAGACCAAACACGCCAGGTAATATACATACATAATTGACACAAGTTACATTATTTAAAGAAAACAGTATATAAAGCGTAACAAAGCTAAAAGGAAAGAGTACATACATGTCTCTTGAAAGCAGTGGCACGAGAATCGAAAATATCAATACTGTTATTGTCTTTTGAAATTTCATTGTAAAGTCGACACATTCTAACGATTGGGTTATAATACTCGTATGAGGTGTTATTTGTAAAGACCAGAAGTGCAAATTGTAAAGTAGAAGATTCGTACAGTAGAATGTATTTAATGACAAACAGCAGTTGTTTTCTCTCTTCTGTGAAAACGGACAAATTAATGTGTTTCTTAGTAAAAATCGTTATTAAGCGTCAAGAAAGTATTAATTTCCATTAGGGACTATTTCGTATTGGTGACAACAATTCATATTTGAATTCTGAATCTGAGATAGTTATCTAGAGTTTACACAATGAATACAGGATAAAAAATAACCAGTGCGCTATTTTTTTTGGTGGTTCAGTGTCAGTAACATATCCATTATTTGTTCATACTTTTTTATTCCCGACTTGATATCCTACTAAAATACCTAAAAATTCTAGGCTGGCAAATAGAGCGAGCGCACAGCTGTCTAGGTACCTTCGCGCATTTCGCTACACCGCGCAGCAGCGCCGGCCGGCAAGTCACCATAAAAACAAAGTAAACATCTTTCTTTACCGTTTATATTTTTGTACTTAAACATAACAAAATAAAAAAATATGATTGTGTTTAATAAAACTCGCTTAATTTGTCAAAATTTGCGCACTAGTACTTTTTTTTTCCTGTACAGTTTTTTTTTTAAATCAATGATCTTTTTCCATTTAGTAGGTGACTACTAATTGAAAAACAGAACTTAAACTTCAGGTTCCATTACAACCAACATTTTCTGAGTATCTTTTAATCACAAATGGAATACTGGTCTCATGGAATGGAAATGGTCCAACAATCAACTTAGAATACACACTGAAAAAGTCGATGGTTGAGTAAAAGACGATGGAATTTAAATTATCTGTGATTACGAATAGAAGTTTAAACTATAATTAAATCCTGCTTTCGACCTCCTATGTATGTATAAAGTGCATTTATAAAGATTTTACCTGACAGCATCCTTGTTAACATGCTGCTTGGCATCTTCGAAGTCTGCCAGCACAGCTTGCAGAGGACAGCAGTTCAGCTTAGCATGGAGCCATTCGTAGTTGAACAGTACTTCAGCATACAAGTCTGTGAACCGCTTTGATCGGACCAGGTGGAATGGCAGCTCACCAAACTTGAAACAATGCAGTGAATATGCTGTTAGGGTATGAACGGTTTCCTAATTTTTATAGTAGGTAGGAAGACAAGTCAAGGATACTTCCTCTATGACAGCCTTAGCGGATCTCAAGAGAAACAGCTATCTTACTTTAGAGATTTGTGTGTGTAAGATCGCTTTAGCTAGGTCTACCTGTGCTAAACAAACATTCAATAAATGTTGCTACAGGGTGGCCAATTCAAAGGTATACTATATTGATTGGTAGTTCCCTATAAGATTTTGCTAATTTATTATATAACCTTATACCCATTGGAAAGCAACTTCTGTGATATAAGTGGCTTTTCATTGGAGAGGTAATCAGCCTATCAGGACATCTTGTGTTGTGCTGACCCCAAAATAATTAGGATTAGGGCAGAGGATGCCTGGAGGCTTTTATTTAATTCTGTTTACGTTTTTAGTTATATTTTTTATAATTCCTCTGTTTTTGTGAGTACATTGGCGTGTGCTAGTTGATTTATGGTAAATAATTTCATTTAATGTTTTGTGTTTTGTAACGTTAATTACTTTCCATACTGACGTATCCTGACATATCAATAAAAAATATATAATTATGAAGTCGGTTAAAAAAAAAAGAACAGAACATGCGCGCACCAACCCACACACTGTCACTACATACACCCCACACTTCACACACACCCCACACTTCACACACACCACACACACTCACACCCAAAATCACCTAAACATTTTGTCATCAAAACCGGCTCTCTACAACATAATAATTATTGTTAGTCAACTTTTTATACATTTACACTGTACTTTATTGATTGAATTATTATTTTTGCCTTGTTTTTTTTTTTTTTCATTAATTATTTACTTCACCTAAATTTATTTAAAATGTTTGCATTACTTGGGAAGAGACTGGACCCCACAACACAGGGAATCCTAGTGTGGGGTTCAGGTAATTTGTGAAATCTAGCATTTATGGCTCTTAAGTAACCTATTACTATTTTTTTTAAGATGTACAGTGTTTTTGAACTGAATAAAGTTTTTTAATTTTTTTATTATTATTATTATATACTATTGTATAAAATCAAGTTCTTCTAACTGAACAGACAGTTGTGCTGCTGGGGAGTCTGATGCGCCACTTCTTCTTCTCAGCCTAGTTTGAATAAACTACTTTTGATTTTGATGATAAGCATTACTTGTTATTATTTCTTTACCTTCCTCAAATTATATCTTCTATTAGCACCATCAGCGGACATGAAGACCAGTGGCTGGAGAGGCACTTTCCTGTCTGCTACGCCCTCTCTGTCAGCCAGGTTGAAGCGGTGACGCTGGATCTCAGTATATTTGAAAGGCTTAGGATTTCCGCCGCCCCAAATACCTGGTAGTAAAAAATGCAAAGAACCTTATCATCATCATTTCAGCCGAAAGACGTCCACTGCTGGACATAGGCCTCCCCCAAAAAGGGAGGGCGGGTTGCCATAATAGCCACGCATGGCAAGCGGGTTGGCGATAGCAGTATGGTGTTAAAATGCATAGAGAACGCTGCTGCTGCTGAGAGAACTTTATAAAAGAATGATACTTTTAATTTCAAGGGGCTTCTGGCTATATAAGTAATAACTGCCGCAGGGGTCGATCGATCAGGTTAAACTACGCTTGTCGCGGTTGGTCCGTGGATGGGTGACCATTTTTACATACCAAGACCCCTCCGTGCCCCGGAAAGCACGCTAAGCCGTTGATTCGAGCTATTATTTGTAAATCTTTGTTGTTATGGTCGTCAGAAGCCCGAAATTCAGACAACCAGTCTTACCAAGGGATATCTTGTTACCCAGTTACCCATTATTGAGGTCAGATAGGCAATCGCTCCATGTAAAGTACTGGTACTAAGATACATTTGGTTAGACTGTAAGCCGACCCTAAAATAGTTGGGAAAATGCTGGGCAGATGAAATTGTTTATGAATGCTCCTGCTCTCATAGCTATTTCTGCAGAGGATACCAAAAAACTAAAAGTTGTGACTTCTAAAAGAAAACCACTATTTTCAAAGGTTAATTTTATAAAACTTTGGTGTTTTTTTTAAAAAAAAAAAAAAATTATTTCGGATAAGCAACATCCACACTGAAAAAAATGCGAGCTAACTAAGATACATTTTCTCTCAGTTGGCATTAAAATGTTTGGAATCACTATTTATTTATTTACTATAAACAAGATAGCATACTTGCCAGAACAAATTCATTTTATTTATATCGACAATGTGACATGTACAGAATAATCACCGGTCTTTGTTACATCATACATGCTTTGTTTGATTTTACTTCTTCACTTTTTTAAATCAAATAATAATTTTAGTTGATGGTAACAAGCAACTTGTTAGCATTACATCATTCTTAAACTGACCAACATTTGAGTTAAATCAAATAACTACCCGTAATTAAACTAACTAATTACTTAGTTGACGGAACTATGTCAACTTAACAAAGTTCTCCTAGCTTTAGAAGTCAAGATCTTGTTAGGCTCGTATGGAGTCAAGATGCGTGATCACATTAAACAAGATGTTTGTTAAAGCAAACACTCTTTTTTTTTCAGTGCATATGGGTAGTAAACAAAAAGATAACTTATACCTATGTTAGTAAACTTATTTTCTATTTTGGCACAAGGTTATTGTTCAAAATGCACCTTTGAATAACATCACCTAACAAAGAACAGTCATACCTCCCCGCTATGGTCTTCAGGATGGAGTTGGAGCCTTCCCGCACTCTGCAGAGCAAAGAGGAAGTTTTCTGTCTGACGATGGCGTGGAAGGCATCGACGTGTGCTTGTGCAAACATACCTGATGCACTGCAGAAACGGGGCAGCCCCATCAACATCCTGAACCCGTTGTTATATTGGACCCGTAGGGCGCTGATAGCCCGCTGAGTATAGTTGGTCCACAGGCTGCACGTGTAAAACACTTGGCAATAAGCTTTGAAAAGCGTTATTTTAACCGCCTTGCTACAGCGTGCAAACCTGCGGGCCAACATGTTACATCGGACTGCCAGCGCCCTACGTTCCCTCTTAATATCCACTTGGTCATTAAGGTCGTCGGTTACGTAATGCCCCAAGTACTTGAACTGGTACACTCGCAATATGTCATTCCCATTTAGTCTAATCAAAACACCGGCAGCCTTAAAGACCAAGAACTCGCTTTTTCTGACATTATAAATTAGGTTTTGGCATTGTTTTGACATAAAAAATTGGTCCTCCAAGTTTTTCTGCTATAGGTACTGCTATAAGTTTTTCTGCAAGAAGCTAGAATACAGCAGAATTTACTAACCCAGATAATAATCAGCGATCATGGAGTGGAAGTACATGGCCATGTTCATGTTCTTGAAGTACCTCTCCCGCGCGGTGTCCCGGAACTGCCTGTGGTACCAGTTCATCACGGAGACGCCGTCAGCTTCGCGCTCTGATAGGTAGTTTGGAAGATCATTGCGGATCCTGAAAGGTTTCCCTCATATAAGAACTAAGAAAGACGTGATATTTAATTTAAAACGGGCATTCATTTGACGCCTGACAAAAACACTCTGTCACGGTTTACCAACAGTCGATTGGTCCATGAATCGTTGGTCAACGTTATCTTTAAACCATTAACTTTTTATCCAAAGGACTTTTCACCCACGAACGTTTCGCCAACATAACTCAACGTCAGTGAATGCTTAACCAACAGAATGTTTTGACCAATAACTTTCAAAGATATCCATAGGTTAGGTTAGGTTAGAACTGTGACCAACAACGCGCGAGCCGAGCGAGCGTAGCGAGCGGTGCCGCGGTAGCGGCCGGCGAGCGCTACCTCGAAATTGGTCGCGAAACAAAACATTCTGTTGGTTAAGCATTCACTGACGTTGAGTTATGTTGGCGAAACGTTCGTGGGTGAAAAGTCCTTTGGATAAAAAGTTAATGGTTTAAAGATAACGTTGACCAACGATTCATGGACCAATCGACTGTTGGTAAACCGTTACAGTTTCTGACAAAAACGTTGATAAAAAGAAAAATATCGGTATTTATCCATTAATTACAAAAAAACCGTCCAAGTGCGTGTCGGACCACGCACAATGAAGGGTTCCGTAGTTGGGATGAATTTATCCCAAGAACAAACTTAACATTGTAGTTGAAAAACATGATCCCCATACATTCCAACTGCAAATGTAAGTTTGTACGCACAATATTGAGTGATTTATCATGTTATTTTAAGATCACAGACTTCTTATAGATTTTCCTGTAATCTATAAGTAAAGAACTATTTTCTGTATTTTTATCAAAATTTTAGACTCAGTAGTTTCGGAGATAAGGGCAATGGTAATTTTTCATCTATTTTCTTAAATAATTTCAAAAATATGTTTTTTAAATAAAAAAAAATATATGTATGAAATCCTTAAAACAAGCACTTTCATTTGATATGTCACATGGTACAGCCAGCAAAACTTTTATTTTTATTTTTCTAATTTGTCCCCCAAAAGTGACCTCCATAATCAAAGTTAATTTATGTACGTAACACGGCCGTATTTGGGTCACACAGAGGCCTCCCCCAAGCACCGCCACTTCGACAGGTTCAGTGCTTCCCGCATCCAGCGGATACCTGCAGCCTTCACTCGGTCATCGGTCCATCTTGTAGGAGGCCTTCCAACACTACGTCTTCCAGTACGCGGTCGCCACTCCAGAACCTTTCGGCCCCATCGGTCATCAGTTCTGCGAGCAATGTGCCCTGCCCACTGCCACTTAAGCTTGGCAATTCTTCGGGTTATGTCGGTTAACTTGGTTCGTCGTTCGTCACGTAGGGAAACTCCAAGCATAGCCCTATGTATGAGCGTATACGAGGCAAAAGGAGTATGTAAGGATCGTAGCAGTTGGCGTTCTGTAGTTTCTGCCTACCCCCATGGGAAGAAGGCGTGAGTTTATGTATGTATGTGAGAGGGAGAGGTGACAAGAAAAGATGGAAGGATTTCATGAGGACTGATTATGAATAAAAAGAGACTAAAGGATAACGTCGCCCAGCGTGCTATGGAGCAGGCTATGCTTGGAGTCTCTTTAAAATATAAAATCAAGAATTAAATTATTCGGAAAAGAACGGGAGTTACCCACATAGCTTGCAGACTAAGCAAACTGAAGTGGCAGTAGACTGGCCATGTTTGTCGAAGGACACAGCCGGTGGAGCAGTCGAGTCCTGGAGTGGAGACTGCGTCATCAGCATCGGTAAGCGTAGCGTGTGGGACGCCCCCCAGCTAGATGGACCGACGACTTTAAAAAGTGGACTAGACTGGATGCGGAAGGCGGAGGAAAGAGTGTTGTAGTGTAGCCTGGGAGAGACCTATGTCCTGCAGTGGACTGCGATAATTTATTTATTTATATTCAACAAACAAGTAACAAAAAACTCAAATGTTAGTAACAATATTTCTTAAATAACTATGTTAGTAAACTTAACCTGCACACTTAACCAAACACTGCCCCATAGTTATGAGAATCCCTGCTACAAGCTCAACACCGATGTCGAAAGCTTGCAGCAGCGAGTCACACACAAGCAGTCCAGTCTGCTCGCGACACATCATTTTTCAGCCGAAAGACGTCCACTGCTGGATATAGGCCTCCCCCAAAAAAAGGGAGGGGAGCGGTTGCCTTAATCGCCGCGCTTGACAGGCGGGTTGGCGATCGCAGAATGGTTTTAAAAATGCACAGAGAACGCTGCTGCCCATTCTCTAGTAAGTCCCTTAGTCGCCTTTTACGAAACCCACGGGAAGAAATGGGATGGTGCTATTCTTTACGTCCGGCACCAAACGGAACGCTCGCGCCACACTGCAGTATAATGTTGGGGCTGGCCCGCACCCGGCGCACCAGGGAGGCGCAACTTTTTCCCATCGTAGCGTAGAAGCAATCGACACCAACTTCAGCAAACATCCTCGATGCGCTACAGAAGCGGAACAGCCCCATCAATACCCGCTGTACGACTTTTGAGTGTAATCTACCCACAGGCTGCACGTGTAAAATGAGGTGCAAGATCAAAGTGCAATATTCACGAAATATAGTACATTGTGATACAAGGGTGAAAAGTAGGTTATTGCAAACGTGCTGTCATTAACAAGCCCGACTCGAAGGCGAGGGTTTTTAATGACAGATCGTTTGCAATAACCTACACACCCGTGAATCACACGACGTTTTTCAATACACTTGTGGGAAATAGTAAAAAACAAATCAAAGAATTAAATAAATATTCATTTTATCACATAAAAAATTAAAATTTTCAGAAAAAGGCGCGTTTTTGCAACTGGACATATTTTTTTTACAACGAAAACAGCTTATTCGATTTTTGACAAATGTGGATGTGAAAATACTTAATTAAATTAAAACGGAATGAGAATTCAATGCTAAGACGTACGGACTCATTCATTTTTCCTCGTATAAAATCTATCCCATTTTATTCTCATTCTCATTTTTATTTTTGCATGATGTGTCTATCGCTCAATATTGTGCACTTGGCTTGTAGGTTGGCTTGTGTTTATTGATTGAACAGTGTAACGATTGTAGATAGACCATTAAATAAATAAATAAATGTATGAAAACTCTTGCTACTAAACTTTTTAAATTGACTTATAAATTTAAAACTCAACTGCTAAACTAATGATAGAGCTCGTAAACAAAAGTTACGACCGCGTAACAGAAAGATGACTAAGTAAAAGATTTAATTTTCGAATCATATTATTATAGCCTCTGAAAGTACGCCATGTTTATCAACTGTATTGAAATAGTACATTTTGATACAAGTGGAGAATGTTTGTTATTGCATTCGAGGCGGAATTAACACCCGAGCCGTAGGCGAGGTTGTTTTTGAGCCGAGAACTGCAATAACAAATGTCCACGTGTATCAAACGAGGTTTTTCAATACACTTTTGAAGAAATAAAATAAAATAACGAAAAATATTTTTTGTCATGAAATAATAGGAAACTATGATTTAATTTTCTTTTTTTTCCGCGCTTTGCTTTCGCCAGGTTGAAGGAGAAGCAAAGGTATAAAGCCGATAAACAGCCTTATATGAAAAATAGAAAATTAAAATATTTTTGAGTTACACAATAAACACAATAAAAAAATCGTTTATGAACAAATTAACATTTATTTGTGTAACACAAATAAATGTTAATAATAATAATTTATTTTTAAAAAATAAAATTTTTATTGTGTTAATAATAATAATTTATCTTTATTTCAGACATACGTCCATAATTTTTTACAAATATTATAGTTAGTAAGATGGTTAGTAGTACACACAAAAGAAATAAAAAACAAGATAAAAAGGTGTTAGTTATTTGTTAGTAAACAAAACACAGTAAATGATGCCTATTTCCTATTTCTGTTAATAATGGTATTCTATTTATAATCATTATTGAAATATTCCAAAAATATTAACGCCGTAAAGACGCATCTTTACAGAGATTTAAAAAAAAATCACCTCCGAATAGAGATCACCTCCGCGTCTTTGGCGCGAGACGGTGTGAATAGGTATAAGTTATCTGTGGTAATTTTTATTCCCGCACACGTGTTGGAAAATAAAAAATCACACGCGTGTGAAATACATTGCATTGTGAACCTAATCGTAGTGCCATATGAACTAGTTTTCGAGGAAGTGTATTGAAAAGGTTCTTTTAACTACCTTCGAACATCGTACAAACCTGCGAGAGATCATATTAGCTCTCACCGACAGCGCCCTCCTTTCTCTTTCAATATCATCATCATCTCTGAGGTCAGCGGTCAAAAGATGTCCCAAGTATTTCACTTTAAATACCCTCACAAGCGTTAAGTTGAGTTGATTGATCGGATAACGTGACCAGTAGGAGCTGTAAACAATCTATCGTACTTACCTAGTCCACAACAGAGGTGGTATTCGTCTCGTAGGTGGTAAATGGTACTGGTACACGTCATCTAGCACTTTGTCATCCAGAGAGATCAGATCTTCTAGTTCAGTCTCTGACAGACCACTGCGTGCAGCTGTGATGTAGGCAAGCGCGTGGAAGACTAGTAGGCGGCCGTGCTGAAGGTCATAAAAATAAGGCTGTTATATTATATGAGTGCTGTGAGATGTGAGAGCCGTCGACGCGTCGGTGGCTACCATCGATGCGTCTACGGCTGCCGCCGACGAATTTGGTCGGTCGGGTTGCCTCTGCCGATGGCACCATGCCGCTCGTGTATATGAGCACTTACGAAACTTATTTTAAAAAAAACACGTGGGTGCACAGTAGGTATACCTTTAGGGAAAGGCATACCTATATGTACTGTGCACCGCTTTGGGGAATAGAGGCGTGATAATGTGTTATGTGTATTCTATCTATCTACACAAATAAATAAAATTGAAGTGCCTGTTTGTAATGTCGAAATAACAGCTTTTTAATGTATATTCTCATACTGTGTGTTTATTTTTAAATTAGTGATTAGTATAGTAATAATATTTGTAAGTTTTTATTTTGATTTTATGTATTATGTTTTCTGTTTTACTCTTACACACGTTGTCTACATCTCTTCGTCTACTTTCTTTGTCGCAGGTATGCTGGAAGAAAATGAAAATGAAATCTTTATTTGTAAACATAGGTTTTTAAATGGTGTTACAATTAAATATAAGAGTCCCGTCTATGTTTTGCGTTTAGGCGTACAAATTAAATTGATGATTATAATCAGTTTTTATCAAATTTCAAATTACAAAAATAACATTAATGTCAGAATGATTAGAAAATAACAATATTTTAGATTATTAATTACAGTCAAAAATTTTACACACACAAACAAATTAGTTGTCACATAAACATAGAGGTAATAATTATAACAATTTTATTTCAATAATTTAATTCAGTGCAATGTCAAGTTTTTACTAATGTCATAAATCGGATATAGTAGTTCTAGCAAGTTTCATTAAGATAGTCATTAATAGTGTAGTAACATTTTTCAATCAAAAAATCATTTAACCATTTTTTGAATAGATCTGTATTACTAGCTTCTATGATATGTTTGGGTAATTTATTGTAGATTTTGGGTGCCATGCCTAAAAGATTTTTGCTGAATATAGCTTTTTTGTGTCTTGTCATGCATATTGTATTTTTATAGCGTATGCTCTTCGGGCGATTATATAAATGTAGATTTGACAAAAGTAGCTACTTCATATATATAAAGACACGGGAGTGTAAGTAACTTAAGCTTTTGAAAATATGGCTTACAGCTCTCTGTATTTTGTATGCCACATATTGCCCTTATGCATTTCTTCTGTGCCCTAAACGCCACTTCTCTGTCTGGCGAGTTTCCCCAAAACATAAGTCCGTAGCGTAATGTTGATGACACATAACCATGATATGCCACTAAAAGGGTGGCCTGACTTGATATTTTCCTTAGGTTATAAAGGGCATAGGAGCACTGGCTAAGTCTTTTACACACGCTCTCAACATGCATTTTCCAGTTCATGCCTTTATCTATCCACATGCCCAAGAATTTTGTGTGATCAGTATCCTGAATACTTGTATTACCATATCGAACGTCTGGTTTTTTATTATTTGTTTTTTGTTCAAATGAGATGTAGTTAGTCTTATTTAGATTAATTTTTAAGTTATTTTCTGTTAGCCAGGATATTATGTCATTAAGGTTGTCATTAATTTCTTTTTCAAGTGTGTCATAATTTTTGCTTTTAAATAATATTGTGCTATCATCTGCGAACAAGATCATAGGATTGTTAATGAGTTTAGGCATGTCGTTAATATGTATGATGAAAAATAATGGAGCAAGTACACCGCCCTGTGGTACCCCGCATAAACATTCCCGATGTTTGGATTGATATGTAATTTCTGTTTTTGTACGGGGGTTGATTTTATTGATACATGTAAATTGTTGCCGATTGGTAAGGTATGATTCAACAAGTTCAAGGATGTTGCCTCTGATACCATATTTTTCCAATTTCTTTAGGAGTATTTTATGGCTAACATGGTCAAATGCCTTTGACATATCCATAAACAATGCAACTACAGGAGTTCCATTGTCCATATTAGTCAAGACATGTTCTACAAGTGCATATATTGCGGAATTAATACTTTTATTTTTCCTGAAACCGTACTGTTCGCTGATTAAGATTTTGTTTGTTTCTAAGAAAGAATATATACTATTATGCTTTACTTTTTCGAAAATTTTAGAGAAGACCGGAATAAGTGCAATAGGCCTGTAGTTACCTGGATCTTGCCTGTCACCTTTTTTAAACAAAGGTTTGATTACTGAAATTTTCAGCCTTTCTGGGAATACGCCTTTCTCAATGCAGTTGTTTATAATGTGACTGAGTATTGGTGCAATAATTTGAGACGTAGCTTTAATCACTTTAGTGGTAATATCGTCATATCCAGCACTATTAGTATTCTTCAATGATTGGATTATTTTAATAATGTCAAAGGGTATCGTAGGTGTCATGAAAATTGAATTAGGATTTGTGTCAAGTGTCAGTGTATTATAGTTAATATCATTCTGAGATTGATTAAAATTTATAAAATATTCATTAAATGATTCCGTTATTTGTTCTGGAGAATTTTCAACTTTATTGTTAATCTTTATGCTGCAAATTCCTTCTTTTGGGTAATTTATTTTCTGTTTATTAATGATACTCCACGTAGCTTTGCTCTTGCTTTCGGACGTATCTATAAAATGACTGTTTTGCGCTTTTTGTGTTTGTTTGACTATGTGTTTTAATCTGTTAGTGTAGGTTTTTAGTTTGTTTTTATTTTCTGAGCTAGGCGACTTTCGATATTCCCATAGCATGTCCCTTTTCCGTTTGGAACATTTTTTTAGTCCCGGTGTTATCCACTTAGGTTTTTTAATTAGCGAAACCTTTATTTTATTAATCGGAAAACATAGGTCATAAAATAGTTTATAAAGGTCATGGAATTCATTAAATGCATTATTAGGATCAGAGCACATAAAGACATCATGAAATGTTAAATTTTGAAGGCATTCTCTAATTTTTTTTATATTTTCGTCACTATAATCACGTTTATGTATGAACCAGTGAGAAAGCGTACACGTTTTTTTGACACGACATTTTAGCAGTTGCGCTGTATGGTCAGACAATGCTAATTCTTTAACCTCACACTTGCTGCCTCTAATATTATGAACTATGTTGTCAATGCAGGTCCCACTGCATAGACGTGTCGGTGACCGAGTACCCAGAATCAGATTATAACTGCGTAATATAGTTTGAAAAGTGACCGAGGTTTTGCTATTTTTGCATATATCTATATTAAAATCCCCACATAGTATGATCTTGTTATTATGTTTTAGACAGATTTCTCTTAACATCATGTCTAAATTCTCAAAAAATGACGATAGCTTATCTTTGTTATTATTTGGTGGTCTATACATACAGACAATGGTGATTGGGTGCGAAGAAAGTTTTATTGCACAACATTCTATTTGATGTGGTATGGCCCACTTTTTGACATCAATGACTTCAAATTTATGTGTATTCTTTATTAGAATGCATGAACCCCCGTTTCTATCATGTCTAGCATAGCATGTCGCAAGTGAATAATTATTTAAATGTAAATGTTGATTGTCATCATGTTTCATGTTGTGTTCTGTTATACAGAGGATATCTACTGACCTACCTTCTTCTGAGAGTTCATTTAGATGTATACCTAATAGATCCGATTTATTAATTAGACCATTGATATTTTGGTGCATTACAAATATATGATTAAATACGAAAAAGATCATGGTTACTAAAACTGTTGCTTTCAAGTTTATTATTTGATGTTTTGTTGTTGTCAATTAGATCTAAATCATATAGTATATTGCATATAATTCGGTCGTGTATGTTTCTCATTCCGTAATTAGTTATTTTTCCAGTTTTGTAGGAGAACATCTCGAGTGATAGCTCATAGTTACTATCAAAGAAGTATGCGTATTTGTTGCTTTGTATATCTGAGTACAAGAGATTGTTAAACACATCTACTTTGTAATTATATATTGGAGCACCTGCTACATAGGTGGCTGCACAGATAATTATATTGGTATGATTTACTGTTTGCAGAGATTCTCTTATTTTCTTTATTAGATTAATGCAGTCACCGTTTTCTTTTATGTCGTTTTCCCCGATAAACAGTATGCAGTAGTCGCTAGTGGTGAAGTCTTTTAGCTTATGTTCAATATTGGTTAGAAGATCGTTGGCACTGCTGTTAGTCCTGATGTAGTGACAGTAATGAGAGTAGCTTGAGTATACGTCTCGGATTGTAGATAAGGACCCTCTAGTTGTGGTGCTGCTTAGAATACATAATTTGTTTTTTTGCCTAGGCTTCGTAATTATGTTTGCCTGCTCTTTATTTATATTATGTAGTGTGCATTGGTTTGAGGACGAAATGGTAAGTACTTCCTGCAGTTTGTTAGGTGTAGAAACTGTTTGTGTTCCCTTATTGTGCATGATGGTCGTACTTTCTGAGCAATTGTTTTGTTGTACATTAATGATTGTTTCATTAGTGTTTTGCCAGCTTCGTTCTTTATTTTGGTTTGGAGTTTTATTGTTATGCATTGTTATGTGTTGTCAGAAGAGATTTCTTTAGAAATAAGCATCACCTTTGTCCGCATTTTTCTGTTGCTTTTTTCTTGTCTGTATATATGTGTGTACATAAACGGTTAAAAACATAAATAATAATAAATAAAGTATACAGTGTGAGTCTTCATAAAGTGCACATATCAAAATAAGTGAAACTAAGCTTAATTTTAACAAAGGGTTTTTTTTTGTCTATAAATAAAGAAGATTTTTTTGCATGTTTAATCTTGTTCGCTGCTGTGAACCCTGTGTAAACAAATCGATATAACTTTTAAACGATGAAACAAATTCAGTAATGACCGGAACTAACAGGACGTCTTCATAATAATGGCAGTTGTTATGCTGGCTGCTTTTAGAGGGCCAAGCCGCGGGCAGCAGCTAGTCCTAACTATAATAATATTATAAATGCGAAAGTAAGTTTGTTTGTTTGTTACCTTTACACGCCTAAACCACTGAACCGATCAGTCTGTCAGTCAATTGTCAGTCGTACAGAAACGGATATAACCCACTTTTCATCCCGAAAAAAAGCTAGTTCCCGAAAACAACAATAACGTTCTTATGATAGTAGATGGCGCCACGTGTCTTTCGAATCATGATTGAGTTATATTAATATAGAAACTTTAGTAGTGTGTTAAGAGTTTTTGCCACCAAACGCCAGTGCAACCCGAATTGATTATCAAATTCTAGTTTATTATAAACTTCATTATCTATCTGCGCTTACCCCAACTTATTTGGTATCGGCACAGTATGTCTTATTCTATGCATCTTTATAAATCTCTTTAGCCTATCAGTGACACCATTTCTAGCATAGCTCTGATCATTTTAAAATTATTTCTGAACTGCCTCTTAGAGATATATTTTCTGGCAAGTAATAGGGATTATTAAGAATTATAATATGTAGGTACCTGTTTCTCAATCCTTTCAAACAACATCATGATAGAATCCATGACGGTTGATGCCAAGTGGGTATCTTGAGGCTTTGTGTAACTTCTCCATCTGCACACCTGCAAAGAGAATGAGGAAGATTGAGTTGTTAAATTATATTTGATAGTGACGAAATCGAAGAATACAATAGCAGAAAGATGATCAATGTGATAAAAATAGAGAGTCTTACCTCAGCAAAGACAAGTTTAACGAATATCGGTAGCGAGCAGGACGCGATGGCATTAGATACTAAACGCCATTGATAGTTTGATAGATCGCGAGCTGCAGAAGCCATCCATAGCCTTAAAAAAAAAAACAATTTAATTAAAATAATCTTTATTGCAATCCTTAATGTACACATACAGGTGATAAATAATACTAAATAGGAACAATTATGGACCCTGTCGGGCACAGTGACAAATACGGAACGTGAACGTCGGAGTGCCTTCAACCTAAATAAATTACTTTAAAATATTTCAAAGAGATTTTAGTTAAAGTTTCCATCGCGTAAAGCAGCTTTTAAAGGCCAATGGCTTTCATATTCGCCTTTTCATAATAAGCATTTATTATTTTACTTTTTTATTTTAATTTACATTATGTACCGAAACACTTTGCTTTAAAACCGCTTACGTACTTCAAAACTTGCATCGCCAGATCTTCCCCTAGAGCCTTGACTTCCAAAAAGTTTTCTTCAGAGTCAATCATGCGTCTGAGCACATCATATTCTTTGGACACCTCTGGATTAGCTTCCTCACATGCACAAGTTACGATAATCTGAAAATCAGAAGATATTACTTAGTTGCACATTTAGCTTGGATTTAATCTAAATTCTAACTGCGCTGTTATTTTTTTACGATGTATGTGTTACCTATCTCTCAACCTTATTTGGAGCTGATAAAGTCTATCGTCGTATCGTAGCGTTGGAGCTACGATAATTATGACCTTCAACTCTCCATTTTCAATAAACATAAAATAAATAATCTAAAATGTGAGTCTGGTCTGATGACCTTGTGAAGGCAAAAAGATGGCCGATAGGGCCGAAAGGTTCTGGAGTGGCGACCGCGTACCGGAAGACGTAGCGTTGCAAGACCTCCCACAAGGTGGACCGATGACCTTGTGAAAAGTGCAGAAATCCGCTGGATGTGGGAAGCACAGAACCGGTCGAAGTGGCGGTGCTTGGGGGTCCTAGTAGTTTTAGGAAGATAATAAATAAAACTGTCTACCTGGAAACATTTCATGAAACACAAAATACAAAAAAAAAGAAAGTAAAATGCTTTAAGAACATTGTGTACCTCACGGCTGCGCCGTAGAGGTCCGTTTCAGCATTACTGCCAGACAGATGTTGTTTGACGCTAGTTTACTCATTGTATGTAATAAATATTCACCTTACAATGTGCCGGCAACCTAGTCGGAAGCCAGGACACCTTATTATTCTCAGTTCCTATCCCAGTGAGCTGGTCTACTGAATCTAGGAACAGCAGCAAAGGTTGCTGCTGGTTGGCCATCGTAAGAAGGTGCTTGAAGTGTGCTGTGAGGGGCACCAGGTCATCTGGAATGCCTTCGAAGGGAAGGGCGAAGTTGTAGGATATCTGGAATTTAAAATTTTGATAGTTAGGCTTTGTCAAATGTTTCACGTAACACACTAATGACAAAGACAGGCTATTCTATTGCACTCTTTCGACAATAGAATGCTATAATAACGCTCAAAATAAAAACAAAGAAAGTGTTAAAGCTAAAATCAAAGCCAAAATAACTTTCGAGTAGAGCATCCCAGGGGGCGTTCACTAATTCAAATGTTCTTATGGGAGCATAAGCATAACCATACCGACTACTTTGCGCTCATGGCGAAGCTCAGGGCATCGTTCTTTTCGCGTGTGGTGGCAAGTAAAAATAGTATTGTCAAAGCTGTTTTTCATACTGTGCATTTACTGAGAGAGACACAATAAGGTACTGATCAATGTTATGGGGTACATTTGTTTTGGCTTCCTTGGTGTGAAATGATTGTTTTATTGTTATTTATCTTTACTGTTTATCTTTTATGTTTGTTTTATTTTCATTTTATGGGTGCTAAATTGCCTGAAATAAATGATTAATAATATAGAAATAAAAACCTAATGGAAAGCACAGACTGCACATATCGTCCCTGTAGTATTCTCATCTACCGGTTTAGTGCCGAAGACTCTCACACAGTCACATAACACTCTACACATGCCTTCTCACAGACTTTACATGCTGCAAAAAGCCACCATTATTAACACCTTTCGCATCACCCGAAAGTTCCTGACTTCTACATTATCATCCACCTTTTCAATTTAAATTTCCCCTTATACACTTGGCTCTGGCTCGTAGGTAAGGTTGTAAAACTCTCTCAATTGAGAAGAAAAATAAAGACCTCACTATAATAATAAGCATAAACAGCCTATAATGTTCCCACTGCTGGTACTCAGGCCTCCTCTCGGTCTCGGTGAGAGGGAGTGGACCGTAATCCACCGCGCGGGCCCAGTGCGGGTTGGTATATGTCACATATCTTCGAATTTTTGGTTCTAGGACATGCCGGTTTCCTAACGATGTTTTCCTTCACCGTTTTGAGAGCAGTGGTGATTTAATAATTTAAAGCGCCTGTCAGGGTTCGAATCTTCGACCTACAACACGTAAATCGCGGCCGGTACCACTGGACCACCACTGCTCACATTTGCTGCTTTATGTTCTTATAGGCGACCTTTTCAAAATGTCTTATAAATATATCAGTCATCATCATCATATCATTTCAGCCGAAAGACGTCCACTGCTGGACATAGGCCTCCCCCAAAGGGGGGGTTTGCCATAATCACCACGCTTGGCTAGGCGGAGAATATATCAGTGACTTATCATAATTAACATCTTCATCAATATCATCCACAGGCCGACTCCACCCACTGCTGGTCATATATCTCTCTCTGTTTGTACCAATGTCTACGTTCACGGGCCAGTCTCATCCAGTTCTATCCGAGATGGCAACAATATCATCCGTCCATAACACAACAGGTATACCTGCTGACAAATTGAGATGAGAGTAGGCGTGAGAGCGCTGGAGTCAGGAGTTGTACCGAGGAACCTGATCACGTTGGTTGGCCGCACTTCAGCGAACCAGATGTCCAGGGACATGGCTGCACTTTTTGATAGAAGACTCGTTTTTCCACAACCACCTGGACGAGGAATGAGCACAATATTTAGATGTTGTTTTAGTACCTATGTGTTTTTTCATCAATAACCAAGTGATATTTTACAGTGGTGAAGTATGATGGAGCTAGGAAGTTGTGATAACTTCAATATCTAATTTTGATATCAGGAGTGTGGATTCGTATCATATTAAAAACTAAACAGTTGTCATTGTATTTTGCTTTTCTACTTCATTCACTAATAGTGTTTAAACTTACATCACGCCTTTTTTTCCTGAAGGGTTGGGCAGAGTGTGTGATGTGTAGGATGGTGTAGAGGTATGTTTAAATTTAATATCATGTTTATTGAATAAGACTTATTCATACACACTTACGGCCGAACCCAATAACCTATCTATCACCAGTTTTGGCATACTGGAGATATAAAAATCTATCTATCGATGGTTTTAACGTCCCAATAATCTATGAGACATTATGGAATCTTACCGGCCCACGCTATCTACTGATGGGAGGGTGTATCACTTACAACGGATAGCTATTTGTATGAAAATGCCAAAGTATGCGTCCCAATACACGATTTGTTTGACAGTACAGTACTAAAGATGACAGATTGGTCTATTCCCCGAATCGCAGGGATAAACGTAAAGTAGCCAAGCTAAAATGAACTCTTTAGTATATGCAATAATGATCAATGATGTTTTTTTTTAAACAAGTAATAAAATAAAAATAGAAATTCAAATATCTCGAAAACGGTGCGTCCTAGGCACAAAATAACAGAAATTTAACCCCCCCGTGCAAACACCATGCCAACATGAATTAAAAAAAAAACCAACAGGGGATGCGCTAAGGTAGCCCGCGAAATTCAAATTTTAAAACGTTTTATGCAATTTGCAGTTCAGTAACGGGTTGTACTTTGATTCGCGGCCATAAAAAATATGGCTCTACAGAATTATATCTTAATCCTTGCTTATTTAGAAGTAAGAAACAAAGAAGTTTTATAATAAGACTAATTACACATGTTGTTTTTTAAAGTGATGTTGGTTGTAACAGAACGCACGGGAGGGTGAAGTAAAGAAACCTACTTATTGTTTTCGTTAGATAGCCTTTAGCAATGATTGTGAGACGCCATCCAAGGATAGATAGAATTATACTGTCTGTCATCAATAGTGATCTGTCTTTCACTGAAAATAGGTTATTGGATTCGGCTGTTAGTGTCCCTTAGCAGAATTCAACCTAGGTTAGGTTGTATCCTCCAATACAAAAGGTTGCCAGTATCATTCCGCTCCAAATATGTCAAAGTCTACCAACAGTTATTTGTACCAGTGTTTTGTTAACGATCGATTCCTACAGTTACCTTCTCCATACAAAACCAGTGGTTTATCAGACGTGTTCTTCATGTAGTCTTCAATGAAGTTCAGGTCTGGTTCTCTGCCGTGGAACACCTTCACAGAATTGTTACAGGCATGAAGGTGCTGCAGTATTTCTGTCACTATTACACCCTGGGCACTACTGTCTTCTTTACGCATAGCTCTGGAACCAAGAAACATGATTACAAGATTTCCGCTGGATGCCTGAAGCGCACTAGTTATCATCCCACTAATATTATAAAGCCGAAAGTTTGTGTGTGTGTGTGTGTTTGTTACTTCTTCACGCTCAAACGGCTGGACCAATTTTGATAAAATAAGTATGGAGATAGCTGACACCCTGGATTAGGATATAGGCTACTTTTCATCCCGATATTCCCATGGGATCGAAAGTTACGCGGGTGAAACCGCGGGGCGCAGCTAGTTTTAATTATATTTTTTTAAATGCTTAGGGGGAGGCTTATACTCGTATCCAAAAGTAGGTATTCAGTTTTTCATCTGAACGATGATGATACCTAAACAGTTTAATCTCGCTTGTCAGCTGGATCTTTACGAAAATCTATACAAATAAATAAAATTGTCTATGAAAGTGTCTGTTTGTAATGCAAAAAAGCCGGCCAAGTGCGAGTCGGACTCGCGAACGAAGGGTTCCGTACCAATCTATAAAAACGGCATAAAAATCACGTTTGTTGTATGGGAGCCCAATTAAAAAATGATTTTATTCCGTTTGTTAGTATTTGTTGTTATAGCAGCAACAGAAATACATCATCTGTGAAAATTTTTAAACTGTCTAACTATCACGGTTCATGAGATACAGCCTGGTGACAGATGGACAGACAGACGAACGGACAGCGGAGTCGTAGTAATAGGGCTCCATTTTACCTTTTGGGTACGGAACCCTAAAAACAAGTCAAATTGTTCTCAATTCGACCGTATGTTTTTGATTTTAGGGTTCCGTACCTCAAGAGGAAAAAAAACGGAACCCTTATGGGATCACTTCGTTGTTCGTCTGTCTGTCTGTCTGTCTGTCAGTCTGTCAAGACCATTTTTCTCAGGAACGCGTGTAGGTATCAAGTTGAAACTAATATCAAATACGTAAGTCCACGGTCCCTTGGAGCTCTAAAAAAAATCAAGCTTCTAAGTCAACGCAATAAAAAAATACGGCGATTTAAGCGACATTATTGCGACATATTTCGATACTCGCAAATAAATCAAAACCTACAGGGTACTTCCCGTTGACCTAGAATCATGAAATTTGGCAAGAAGCAAGGTTTCACAGCACAAGTATAGGAAAATGTCCTAAATTGTAAATTTGTAGGTTTATCACTTAAAAAAATTGTTTTATGCGATTACAAACTTATATTTGCAATTGGAGAATTGACCGTGACGTATATCGATGTATGGCAGTTTTTCAACTACAATGTTAAGTTTGTTTTTGGATAAATTCATCCTAACTACGGAACCCTTCATTGTGCGTGGTCCGACACGCACTTGGCCAGTTTTTTTATTTTTCTTCAAGCCGCCTAGCCGGATCTCAAGTCGGTTTAAAACGACATTCTTAAATTATTGTTCCAAGACTAGTAGAAAAATTATATTCAAGAATGGTCGAATTACATACTTGAAACTAGGTTCTTACGAATAGAGTAAAATTGATTTGCAAATTAATTCCACGGTACCTCAATGCACGTCTGGTTATCTAAAATTACATAGTTTGCAACTAAACGTATGCAATGCAAATCACTAGATTAGTTTTGAACTCTCTTTGATCAATTTATATGTAAATTACTTCCTATCTTAAATTCTATGCAAAAATTATAGGGTGGATGTAGTTGATAATTAACTTTTTAACCAACTCAAGAAAGGAAGAGGTTCTCAGTTCATATCGTCATTACTGGTTACTGTCAGCCTGTTTTATCCCACTGCTGGGCAAAGGGCACCCATGACTTCCAGCTCTTTTGGTCCAGGGCAAATGTGGTCGTTTGTTTTGATCAGCTCGTCCCAACATATTTTATCATCATTATACTGTGGCATCAACATTACCACATGTGAACTACGCGTCACACTGACGTCACGCAAAATCCTGCATCGCGCAAGCAGAGTTTACCGCACGACTAGCATATACAAGGTCAAATTTTTTAGGCGGCGGCGTTTAAAATTAGCTGGCGAAACTCCGCAGACGTGATGGATACCTAAACACGACACAATAAAAATAAAAAAGATTTAAGTAATGATTAATTTTTTTGGGGTCCGCGACCGCTCGCTGCTAGTGTTGTTATTTGAAGCGTGAGTTAATACAATCTGTTTTATCGTGTGGAGATATCGATACCCATCACGTCTGTGAAGTTTTCACAAAAATAACGGATTTTTAAAGTGACTACACTGCCGGGGCGGTTGATGACCCCACAAAAAAACATTATTTTTTTATCATGTTTAGGTATCGATACCCATAACATCTGCTGAGTTTCGCTAACTAATTTAATTTTACCCTGTATACAACGTCCCGACATCAATCGTCGGGCAGTTGCCCTCCAGACACAACACCCGTCTGGTCGGAGGATCCTCCCTTTTCTATAGAGTATGAGTGAACTTTACACCCTGTTCCTCATACCTCTAAAATACTAGTATAGGCTACTTACAGTTATTTTTGTTAATTCTCAAACTTCACTGACCTGTCAACCAATTTAACGATGTTCTTATAGAAGTGTGCTATGAAATGGCTGAGGTATTCGCCGTGCGTCTCTGTGTCCAGACCCTCGCGACCGATCCATTCAACTGTGTACCTGGAATGAGATTATAAATAATTAAACCTCTTTTGAAAGATCTTGTAAGCAACTAGCTTCTGCCCTTGACTTCGTCCGCCTGAAATTTCTAGTTCCCAACCCACTGCGTCGCATTGCATCGCCCGCCCGCGCTATTACTACGGTTTCATTCTGACTTTTTAAATTTTGCTCGGCTCCTAAAGGTAAAATCCCAACCCCGCTTACCCCCCCCCCCCCACCCCCCTAGTTATCCATTAACCCGGGGTTATCCCTTTTTAGTAAAATTACGCGGACAGGAAATTTGGCACATTATGGATGAGTACAGAAAGCAAATGTTTTATAAAAAATTGAGCCATCACGGGACGCCTGGCAGATGTGGAACATCGAAATGATTTACACACCACTACTAGACTGTATAGTAGCGACGCGTCGCCCCGCCAGCAATCGGGTTTACGTGCGGCCATAGACGTTACACATCAATAATATGCATTAGAAGTAAATTAAATAAAAATAATAATGAAAAAAAAAAATATATATTAATAAAATAAATAATAAATAAATTAATAAAAAAACATTAAACACACTACCATGCATTTGGTGCACACACATATAGTACCAGGGCCTCATGACTTGAAGTCAGTGACAGAAGTGGCAGCTTGAGCATTGAATAAGTAAGTACTTTTTAAAAGCATAGAATTAGTAAGTACTATATAGATTGTAAGTAGAGGAGGCCGAATTTCGACCGATGGTCGACCACTAAAGCTGTCAAAAAATAATAGGCCCGTTTTGACATTTAACTTGAATCGATTTATCGTGAGTATCGAGTACCGAGTGGTATGGTTACTTCACTAGTTACGTAACTAAATTAAAAACCAGCCAAGTGCGAGTCCGACTCGCGCACTAAGGGTTCCGTACCATTATCTATAAAAACGGCAAAAAAGAAACACGTTTGTTGTATGGGAAAAATATTAATACTTATTTGTTTTATTTTAATTGAATTATTTATTTTCAAAGTGAATATTTATCTAAAGATTCTGTGAATATTTCAAGCGTCTACCTGTTGCCGTTATCAATATCGAACAAAAACGAGCAAAAAAATCACGTTTGTTGTATGGAAGCCCCCATAAATATTTATTTTATTGTTTTTTAGTATTTGTTGTTATAGCGGCAATAAAAATACATAATCTGTAAAAATTTTAACTGTCTAACTATCACGGTTCATGAGATACAGGCCGGTGACAGACGGACAGACAGACGGCGGAGCCTTAGTAATCCGTTTTACCCGTTGGTTACGGGACCCTAAAAACTAAATCGATTCTAGTTAAATGTCAATACAGGCCTATTAGGACTTCTTGGCGGGAAAGAGAAGCGTCATGTTCAGCAGTTTGTTTAATTTTCCAAAATTTGTGTTTAGCCGAATATTAATGTGTAATAATGGTGGATTATTAACCATTAAGTGTTTGTGAACGTGCATTAGTGTAGGCAAATGAAACAAAACAGTGCAACTTCGCTTCAAGTTCTCTCAAGAAGTCCGCGTGAGGTCTCAGTAAAGTGCCACATCTTTACTGAAACTCAAGGGGAGTGGGCGGGGATATCATCATCATGCATTTATAAATCATTTTATCAATACTATACAAGAACTAAAACATGACATTGGCTAAATGCACAAACCGTGCGAAGCCAGAAGGAAAAAAAAAAAAAAAAACAGGCCTATTATTTTTTGACAAGTATAGCAGCAACAAAATACATCTACGTCGCCGGCACGTAACTTGGCAAGGCTTTGGCGTAGTGGGACTGTGAGGGTAGTAAGTTCACGCATGTACACTTAGTGCAACAAAAAAAATGCCACTTTTATTGCTTGTCATTATTCTATGGTTATTGCCAGAATTTATTTTTAAACATATCTGTTTAGAAGAATGTTAAAGAAAGGGGAGAAACATCTAACGATTCTTGCCAAGTTACATGCCGTGACTTTACCTATTTATTACACAATACAACATTTTCGGTGATCATGTTTGAAGGGTATCATCATAATCAGATTCACTGCTGGAGGTAGAATTTTCCAATAGCACGCCATTTAACACGATACTGGGTTACTTCTATCCCATATCAAGTCCATTCAACCCAAGACCCCAAACA
Source organism: Tiliacea aurago (assembly GCA_948098905.1). Taxonomy (NCBI): domain Eukaryota; kingdom Metazoa; phylum Arthropoda; class Insecta; order Lepidoptera; family Noctuidae; genus Tiliacea; species Tiliacea aurago. The sequence goes on from OX402601.1 coordinate 3,456,699, forward strand.
GATGATGTGAGGACGTTGAAGGCTTAATAGACTGTAGATCTGTAGACCATTTTCTATTTTGTTAAGTATATAGTACTTTTGACGGGCCTACGCTGTCCTCTCATACCGATTAATACTGTAATTTGAAAATAATTGTAAAAGCCAACATTTTTTTTAAAGAGTAACCGTGGAGTTTCTTGCCGGCTCTTCTCCATAGGAAACGACCAATTGGAACCGTGCACCTAGCTTCTGACGTTTCATAAGTGCCCATGTAGGCTTATGTGAAATAAAAATAATTTTGATTTGATTTGATTTTGAGATATTTTTTATGAGACTCATATCGAACACAGTACATCAATAAGTGTTATAAATCTTCCAGAAATCCACACATCACTTACGACTTACTTCTGTATATTAGTTGTTTCAATCTTATCAGGCAACCTGACATCCCGGAGATCAGCCAACAGCTTCGAAGCCTCAGCATCGAGACTCCTGTTGATGATGTCCACGAAGTTGCTGGCTTTCTTCAAGTTCTGGAGATTGATGTTGTTGATGTACCTCACGTACGCTAAGCAGTGGTTCTTCGTGTTCTTCACGTTCAACACGCCGTTTATTACTTCGCGTTCGGTTACTGGAATTTGAGAAAATGGATTAAGAGGAGGCTATATTTTAAGTTAATTTGCATGGATTTTTTGAAACAGTCACACATACAAGCAAAATTAAACTTTAGTATATGATTTATTGGATCTTATTCTTTCCATGCTGAAGACAGTTACGTAATTGTAATATTTTCTCTCAATACATTTTTTATTCGAAAACCGTGTCCTTTTTAAGGATAATTATAAAAAAAAACAAGAATGTTTGGCTTTTATGTCTAAAATAAATATTCACAGCAAGAAAATATAGTTTATTATCCACCCACCAGATATTTTTTCTCTAGATCAATTATTACTTTAGTTATAAACGAAATAAGAATTGAGACTTACGCTATTTAGGGCGAATTTCACCAATGAAAACTGAACGCGATCAGCACATAAACTACGTTTAAGAGCTGTCACTGTCATTATTTTCTTTGTAATATTGACACTGACAGCTCCTGAACTCGGTTTAGATGTGCTGATCGCGTTCAGTTTGATTGGTGAAATTGGCACTTATATAGTTTCGTGCTTAAACACGATCAAATAGCACACGCAATATTCAACTTTATTACTGATACACATTTTCCAAATTTGAATTTGGAATTATGTTCTTTAAAATTTAAACTTTCAATGATACCAAAACCAGCCAGATACAAATAGTATAGCCAAAGAGATTTTATTACAAGTTCATACATACTATAATGCGAAAATACTTTTTCCCCAACCTAATATTTTCTGTCAATACATTTTTTATTCGAAAATCATGTCTTTTTTAAGAATAATTTTAATTATAAAAAACAAACAAGACTGTTTGGCTTTTATGTCTAAAATAAATATTCACAGCAAGAAAATGTACCTAGTTTAATATCCACCCACAAGATATTTTTTCTCTAGATCAATTATTACTTTAGAAACGAAATAAGAATTGTGAGTTACGTTATTTAGTTTCGTGATCGAACACGATCGAAGAGTGCACGCGATATTCAACTTTATTACTGATGTATTAGCATTTAGCACATAACGGAGTGGCGGGGAGCAAGAGGCGGAGCATGCGTTTGAAATTTGATTTATACTGCCTGCTCTTAAGTAGGAACTGTTCGTAATGCAAACTATAATTAGAGGTTGTGGTAAGAGTTTTAGACCTATATTGTGCGAATCATCTATCTTCTGGAAGATTGCAATCTGCTGAGTAAACCGTCCATCTATTCTCATGTTAGATAATGTGATTTTTAGACCAAGTTATAAGATATAATTTAACATAACTTTCAGAGAACGGAAAGCAACCTAAAGATGAATAGGAGCATTTTTATGCACTAGTGATTATGCAAGTTCCATATTTTGAATCAGTTACCGTAATGCAATCACCGATTTTATTGTAGATCGTGGTGATTGGAGCAAGGATCCTCTACAGTAGTGATGTATTCGCAAGTTTATATAAACTGTGTTTAAGGGTCTTTAAAAATCCAAAGTAATTTATGCAAACTAGGCTGAGAATCAGCACTTTTCGAACGTTAAAAATGACATAAGACAGTCCCCCCATAAACGCCTGCCCTTCACCACTTCCTAGTGATTTAGCTGGGAAGAAGAAGTGGCGCAACAAACTCCCCAGCAGCGCAGCTGTCTGTTCAAAGTTATCAAAAAACTGCTATTCACTACAATGTTTCAATGTTGATCAAGAATATTATATTTTGATGGTATTGGAAACTTACCAGACATAAAGTAGTTGTGCATACAATCCTTATCAATCTTGCCAGCATTGTACAGCTGTAAGGAAGCCTTCCGGAAGAGCTTCTGCATTTTACCGAGCGTGTCCCACCACACTGCTTGATCTTCAGCTTGAAGTTTGGGAACCCTCTGGAATGTTATAGATAGTTTTATTAATAGATGTATGTAAACACATACAAATAACATTTACAAAAATAATGAAAATTCAAAAGCGCATGACGAGGCAGGATAATTATTATCATTTTTAGAGCACTGAGGACAAACTACGGAAGAAGGACTGATATGGGGGTTCAACTCTATAACTCTTTACCTAAAGTAATTAGGGGATCGAAATCACTTCCAACTTTTAAAAGGATAGTAAAGCACCTTGTTCTCAAAAGTGTTTGAATTGTAAGCGTTTACTGTATTTTAATTTTAGTTTATAACCCACCGAAACCGTCGCTTATCTTATGAGCGTTTACGACTTACGGCATTTCATACAAACTTCCAAGCCTGGTTTTTCGAAATGACTGAACCGATTTTAATGAAACTTCATACGCATAAGCAAAATACAAAGGTCTAAAAAGTTAGTTCACTGAAAATCAGCGCTGTGTTGTGGGTCCCCAATAGCACAGCATCATGCTGAGTGCAAGCCTTTTTGTCACAGTCATGACGTGCAGTTGCCGACTATTTGTTTTTTTTGTGCTCGTGATTATATTATAGATGTGTTTTGTGTAATGTTTACCTACTCGACGTTATGTTTTCATATGCACGTGTTTCTGTGACGAATAAAATTTATTTTTCTTTCTTTCTTCTTTCTAGTTAAGAACATTTTCGAAAAATAGTGTTACAGCCAAATTTGACCAATATTAAATTTTCCATAGAAACAGAGAGTTCCAGTTATCTGTTTTTAAATAAGACATTTCGAAAATGTTCTTAACTAACTTTTTTGATTTATTCCAGAAATCCCCACCTACAAATCCCCACTGGTGGGGATTGTTACTTTTTTTTCCAAAAATCCCCACTGGTTAAATAAACTCAGCCTAGTGGGGATTTTTGGAAAAATGAGTAACTATCCCCACCAGGTGTTGTTGTTTGTAAATAATTAAAACAAAAAATGCGTTAATCAATACCTACGATAAGTAACTAATTATGTCAATATTATAATAACCAACTTCCATTATAAATTGTTTGCATTGAAACGAAACTCAATTGACTAGATTCAAACAAAAAATATTTAAACATTATAGGATCACGTAAATCGTGGTTGAGAATTTATCTCATTCTTTCCAAAAAAAATGGCACTGTAATGCTGCCACGCATTAACTCTAGTTGAGCATCTAAGATGAACTGATCTTTTTCTTTGCTTCTTTGTGATCGCGGGTTCCGACGGTGACTTTCGTTAGCACTTCTTTCATAAAACAAAGCGTCTTCATGCAAAAAATGTAGGAGTTTCAGTAAACTGCTACCGAGATTACCATGTACTGTATAAAGTTGATAAAATGGATTTGAATGTCGATTTTAATTCAATTCCTTTTGAATGTCCTATTTCCAAAAAAAACGTTTATCGTTTTCATGCGACTACGAGCGTTTTTGGTAGCTAATAATAATATGCGAGTTTTATAATCATTAAAATCTGCTATGAGCAATGATTTAAATTTTAGAGGAACTGTAACTTCTGCGAGGTTCCTGACTTCAATTTTTTTTAACTGGTGCCGTTTTATTTCGGTGGATAAACAAAAAAAGAGGAAATTGTGACTCACTCAACTGAAAACCTGAATCATTGTACGATGCTGCTGCCGAATTATATGCTGTCGAATTGAAGGCTGGTTCTATGTTGCCAGCCAAAGCCCAGACAATCAAAACAGTGACAGTTTTCGCCAGTATATGTTAAGCCAATGGATAAAAGAAGATTTCATAAAAGTATTATGTGTTTACGGAGAGAGGCACAGAACGACAAACATTTTGGAAGGGTGGCATAATAAACGTAATGCAGCTATATCGAAAAAAAGACCAAGTTTACTGAAACTCCTACATTTTTTGCATGAAGACGCTTTGTTTTATGAAAGAAGTGCTAACGAAAGTCACCGTCGGAAACCGCGATCACAAAGAAGCAAAGAAAAAGACCAGTTCATCTTAGATGCTCAACTAGAGTTAATGCGTGGCAGCATTACAGTGCCATTTTTTTTAGAAAGAATGAGATAAATTCTCAACCACGATTTACGTGATCCTATAATGTTTAAATAATTTTTGTTTGAATCTAGTCAATTGAGTTTCGTTTCACTGCAAACAATTTATAATGGAAGTTGGTTATTATAATATTGACATAATTAGTTACTTATCGTAGGTATTGATTAACGCATTTTTTGTTTTAATTATTTAGAAACAACAACACCTGGTGGGGATAGTTACTTATTTTTCCAAAAATCCCCACTAGGCTGAGTTTATTTAACCAGTGGGGATTTTTGGAAAAAAAAGTAACAATCCCCACCAGTGGGGATTTGTGGGTGGGGATTTTTGGAATAAACCACTTTTTTGACCTTTGTATCCTGCTTATCCATATGAATTTTCATTAAAATCGGTTCGTCATTTCGAAAAACAACGGCTTGAAAGTTTGTATGAAATGCCGTACGTCGTAAACGCTATTAATTTTAATAATTATGTTTTTCCTCATAGAAGTGAATAATTGTATTCTTTTTGAGTGAAATAAATTTTCATAAACCGTATAAATCTAAATTTAATAATAAAATAATCACGAAAGCCCTCTAGAAATGCGACGTTGCCAGCTCCCCCGGGATAAACGTTGCTAAATTATTGTTCAATGTTTTTAAAGATAGATACGTCTGTATCTTTAGTTGTACAAGGACCTTTTGCCGCGTGGAAAGCTAAATTTTACTTTATTGAGAAGAATTGTCTTCTGTGTGTTAATATTTTCAGGTTTATCATCATTGTTTCCGCCGAACACCAGAATGTACTGCTGGACATAGGCCAAGCGTAGCCACATATGATGGGTTCAAAAGTTTCAGGTTCATACCACGTTGCAGTCATTCCAAGAGTACCGACGTAATGAAGACTGGCCAAGTGCGTGTAGGACCACGCACAGTGATGGGTTCCGTAGTTGGGATGAATTTATCCCAAGAACAAACATAACATTGTAGTAGAAAAACATATTCTCACATGCATTCCAACTGCGAATGGAAGTTTGTACGCACAATATTGAGAGATTTACCATGTTATTTTAAGGCCATAAAAATACTTCATATACTTCATATACGTTTTCCTGTAATTTATAAGTATAATTCTCTTTTCAAAAAAAAAAAAATAAGCTCAGCTGTGTTTTGCTGTGTAAAGGGAGATTTGTCAATTTTCATCTATTTACATTAATAACTTTAAAACTAATTATTTTAGGTAAAAAGAATTTACCTTATTGTTAAAATTAATCAATATAGATGAGATGGGCTGTAGCACTGACACTGGGGGCACAGCGTTTGAGTCCTTCTTGTACCAGGTGTCCATCAGGATGACGTCCACTCCTCCTGCCACCAGCTCCTCTTTCAACATCTGCAGTTCTGATGACAGCACGTATGTTGGGATTGGCCTGGAAATAATATTTTGCTCCAGTACCTATCTGAGTTTTCTTATAGGTAATATAAAGTGAAAAGTTAAGGAAGATAGGGAGAACTTTATAAAATAACCTGCGTCAAGAAATATTTGGAAAAAAAACCCCTACAGCCATCCCTTGTCAGCTATCCCTTGTCTTGTCATCTGACATTATGCTGAGCTGAGGCCCTTTTGGCATTATAATAATTGTTTTCTGTTATTTATAGTTTTTAAGGTGTATTTTTTGCTGTAATGCCAATAAACGCATTTTTCAATCTTTCTTTTACAGTTATTATGAAATTCTTCATACCAATACCAATATTCTTGGGTTTATAACGGTCTCTGTTTGCAGAAACTATTAAGTGCATGTTTGTAGTACGAGTATATCACTGAAAGTGTAGCTAGAACGCCGACTACGCATAATGCAAAATACCGTTTGAAAACTGACACGTAGGTTTTTTTTTTAAACGTTCGATTCCCGCACGGGACAAAGTATTTGTATGACCTGGAACTCCTGGAATTTAATATATAATAATATTCCTAGTGTCCCCACACTAGGAATTTCTCCTGTATTGTGGGTGCGTTTACAAACATACAGACCCGGAACAACTACTTTCAGGAGTTCCAGGTCATACAAATATTTTGTCCCGTGCGGGAATCGAACCCGCGACACGTAGCGCAGCAGTCAATCGCTTAACCACTGCGCCAACCGTGCCGTCAACTCACGTTTACTCATCACTTTTATAACAGTTGGTATCACACGTATGGGAGTCTTAAAATGTAGTAGGTAAACGGAGGGAGCAGTAGTTGCCCAGTGGTATCGGCCCCGACTTACGAGTTGTTGTAGGTCGTGGGTTCGATCTCAGGCAGGCGCTTTACTTTGTGTATATAATTTCATCACCACTGCTCACAAAACGGTGAATAAAAACATCGTGAGGAAACAGACATGTCCTAGAACCAAAAAATTCCAAGACATGTGAAATCCACCAACCCTGGGCCCGCGTGGTGGATTACAGCCCACTCCCTCTCACAGAGAGGAAGCCTGTGTCCCAGCAGTGGGAATATTAAAGGCTGATTAAGTTAAGTAAACTGAAAAGTGTAATCTAAGGTAGTATTCCTTAACTGTCCAGTTAGGTAGGTCCAACTCGAGAAAGAGGTCAATCGTCGAATCCGACTCGGCTGGGCAGCGTTCGGGAAGCTTCGCAATATCTTCTCGCCCCACATACCGCAGTGTCTCAAGACGAAAGTCTTTGACCAGTGCGTGTTGCCAGTGATGACCTATGGCACTGAAACGTGGTCGTTCACAATGGGCCTTATCAGAAGGCTTAAAGTCACCCAAAGGGCAATGGAGAGGGCTATGCTTGGAGTTTCCCTACGTGATCGAATCAGAAATGAAGAGATTCGCAGGCGAACCAAGGTAACCGACATAGCCCGAAGAATTGCCAAGCTTATGAGGCAGTGGGCAGGGCACATTGCTCGCAGAACTGATGGCCGATGGGGCTGAAAGGTTCTGGAGTGGTGACCGCGTACCGGAAGACGTAGGATGACCTTGTGAAGGCCGCAGGTATCCGCTGGATGCGGAAAGCACAGAACCGGTTGAAGTGGCGGTGCTTGGGGGAGGCATATGTCCAGCAGAGGACGTCTTTTGGCTGAAATGATTATTATTATTATCTCTATTTTCCAGACTACATGGGATGATGATGGATGATGATTCCTTAACCTAAGGTTCTGGAGGTGGCAGTAACTTCGACGTAGCCTTTTCTCACTAGGTATGTTGGAGTCGGCTTTCAGTCTGATGCAGCTGAATACCAGAATTTTACATGGAGCGACTAATCTATACTAATTATTGTAAAGAGGTAAAGTTTGTAAGTTTGTGAGGTTTTAGCGGGTAATCTTCAGAACTACTGATCCGATTTTGAAAATTCTTTCACTAATGGGAAGCTGGGAAGCTACAGTATTGCCGAGTGTATAGAATATATTTTATGTTAAGAAATTTCACGCGAACGAAGTCGCGGGAAGAAGCTAGTACCTAATAATTCTCTACTCTCACTATCATAATATTTCGTCAGGTCATATTACCCCGCAGTGTTTGAAGACTAAGGTTTTTAACCAGTGCGTCCTGCCCGTTATGACATGCGGTGCCGAAACGTGGACAGTCGGGCTGGTCCATGCTGGAGTTTCTCTGAAGGATAAGATCAGAAATGAATGCTCTATGTAAAGTACTGGTATTCAGCTGCATCCGATTATGCGGGAATCCGAGTCCAAAATAGATGGGAAAGGTAGGGAGAAGATGATCATAATTTTGTCAGTTGAAAGTTGACTCCAGTTGCAATGCTTACAATCCTAATGCAGTTGGACCAAATCTTTGCTGATGATTAGAATACCTGTATCCATATTTCTGTCCGAGAAACACCACGAAGTTGGGTCCCATGGACAGACGCTGGCAGTTCTTGATCTCTCTCATGCAGAGTTCTGTGGTCATGTGATCATCTGTGGCTTCGTCCCGGACGCCCCAGCGCATGTCCACGACCTGAGGAGATAGTGGCTTTGTTAGATTGAAGATAATATATCATCATGTTGAATGCCGAGGATGTTGATGGGTTATCCCACAGAGCAAGGAGACGCTTTGGCAGCCGGTTGGCGTTTTCGTGCTCTGTGTGTCATCGCAATGCAAAAGCTAGGGTAAATAAAGTCAGATAAGGATATCAGTTTTGCGCAGAAAAACTTTAAATACTATTGGCACTAAGAGAGATAATTATTTTTTCGTGCTGCATACATAAACTCATATGCCTTTTTTCATGATGTTAGGCAGAAACTAAAAACGCCACCTGCTACAATGGTGACCCTTTGCTTTGTCCATATCTATAAATGATTGACCAAGGACTTTAGTTATGGTGGACCTATTTAGGTGATCTGTTGCTTGTGGTCATATCTCTCGTTTGTCACTAATGACTGACTTCCTATTTTAATTAAAATTCTCTAAAAAAATAACTTCAGAATTTGCCAACATTTTGTCGACGGTCGAAACTCTTTCGACCCATTTTTTTTTTTTGGTCAAAGGTAGGAAATCCTCATGGATGTCCTCCGCCCTGGAGTGGACTAACTAAAACCACCCCGTATTCACTCGCACTTTTGCACGGGAGGGTCCGGGGGGATTTAAGCACTCTTCAAGTAGCCCACGACTGGTACAGGCCCGCCTCTGTGGGCCCCGTCCGGTCAAGTGGATTGAAGTGTTTGGCTCCCCCCGCGATGCCTAAGAGGGGCGCGCATGGAACGGGGGCCGGAAGAGGCCATTATCTGCCCTCTGCCGATGCCCGGTGCGCATGCTGCGGGCCGGGAGAGCACTCAAAATCCTCTCCCGAAGGAGATCACCGCGTCCCACGACGCCGCGCCGCCGGCCTTAGAACGAATCACATCCGGCAGCGTCAGATCGCTTCCCACTTCTAAGCTCTTTTGACTCATGAATCAACATACCATTCTCCAACATTACTCCATAATCTATGGCTCTTAGTTCAACAATCCCGAAATAGCCGAAACAAACACAGGGCATAGGAATTGTAAACATTTACAAAAAGCGAGCTAGGCACCCTCTGGGCTATTTCGGGTGACGGAAGGCAACTCACGTGCGTGGGGCTATAACCGGCTATAAGTAAGTGTGATTTACTGAGCTCTTGAGCTGTTTCAAGGTATGGTTGGTAGGCGGTTGTTCAATAAGATGTTATAAAATCTGGAAACGATCTTGCATGATTGTGAGGGAAATGGCGATGATTGTAAGTAAACCTAACTTGGGTTCCGTATGTATTTTTCGGGTGACCACTGAAAATCAGCGCTGTGCTGTGGGTCCCACATAGCACAGCATCATGCTGATTGCCAGCCTTCTTGTCACAGTCATGACGTGCAGCTTCTGGCTATTTGTTTGTTTACTTACTTAGATCTGTTTTGTGTAACCTTCGAGTTTATTAAAAAACATGATACCTATCAATATCAGCAAACAAAAATAAAGAGAAAATAATTATTGCTAAAAATATTTATACTTTTAGGAACAACCTGTATCAATCTAAGTCATATTCCTCTACCACTTTTGTTTCAAGGACGGTCAATTTGGTCTCCGATGTTCGCTCGTTTGTTTAGTATTAGATAAATATTTCGCTAAATACCCTCGCTGTTATTTTTGTTGTTGTTTAATTTTAATTAGAAACTTAAGTTGGTTTATTCTCTAAATTATGTGGTCGATGATTTTGGTGCACGGTAAAACTCTAATGAGTTTATGTTTGTGCCAATTTTTAAGTGTAAAATATAACTGTTTAACTGAATAAATGAATAAATAAATAAAAAAAAATATACTTATTATGTTTTCGTACGCACGTTTTTTCTGTGACAATTAAAATAATTTTTCTTTCTTTCTTTCTAAGTATGGAGTCGTTTGGCGCAATGGTTATTAGATTACCTTCACGATGCGAATGCAATTTATGCACGTTGTTGTGTGGATTCAACTGTTTGCGTGGTTAAATAGGTTTTTATTTTTATTAGTTTATTAATATTTTATATTTTGAGAATGTGAGAACATTGTTGGATTAATAGCCTGTAAATAGAAAATGGTCTGTGCAGACCATTTTCTATTTTGTTAAGTACCTGGTACTTGTTGACGGGCCTACACTGTCCTCCCATTACCTATTAACACTGTAATTTGAAACCATTGTAAAAGGCAATTATTTTCGAAAGAGTAACCGTGGAGTTTCTTGCCGGCTCTTCTCCATAAGAAACGACCAATTGGAACCGTGCACCTAGCTTCTGACGTTTCATAAGTGCCCATTTAAGTTTATGTGAAATTAAATATTTCGATTTTGAGCGGTTCGTGCCTAGAATTTTCTGGCAAGTGTTTTTTTTTTTAAATAAAATTGTGTAATTGCTAATATGATCGAGTAAAACTGGCCTTTTTTAGAGTCATTCCTTTGTGTGGATATAAATAACCAGCCATAAATCCTCATCTGAAGTTAGGTCTCCTCTCAGTGAAAGGGATATGAGGTGATTGCCATTGCTCATTACGTTTATGCATTTACGCAGGATTCTAAAACCGTCGGTAATTAATTTGGATCTGCATTCCGATAATTACGGACCAAGAGTTTTGAACTCGCATTGTTATTTTTAAAAGGCTGCAACGTACAGTCATGTTTATGGTACAGAAAAGGCAACCTCCTTACTTTTGTCTTCTCAATTTCAGCCAGAATTGAAGTAATTTGTTCCAGTTAGCTCCAAATCTGATTGAAATTCTTATAAATATTAAAATAGTCAAGAAAATTTGCAGCAATTAAGCATCCTCTTTTGGTAGTTGATTAATAAAACTATTGCTAAACTGTTATTTCGAAGATCTATATCAGAATACCTCTCAGGAGCGCAGCCTCCATACAACCCGATTCCTATCGGCTTCCCTTCGGAACAACCAGTCTTCTTACACCTGTGTGTTTCACATCGCATTATAAATATTTAGTTCCAGCTTAAAACATCATATTATAAGATTATTAAAAACATTGCAAAAATCTCTAATTTTTTTGAATACACAAAGAATTAAAACCATAGCTGGCGTAAAATTTAGAAAAGTAATGGAATTACTTTTTTGATGTTATCTAGAGTTTATGAGAACTGATCCACCTTTTCTTCAGCTTCCCTCTAACAAGAATTGTAGCTTCGCTACTGACTATCTTTAAGTCATAAGTCAAAGTAATTTTTAAAAGTCCAAAAACTTCTTGCCAAGGTCGGTTGTTTTTTTTTTTTTGTAAAAAGTTGGTAATAAAAACCAACTCACTTTTTATTGGGTCAATTTCTAATTCATCTTAGTTACAATAATAGCCTAATCACAACTGCTCATCACCTTTTACAAAATATTGCTTTTCCCGATGCAGGGGCCTCCTGGTCAGAACCAGGAGAACTGGATCTGATGGGGACTTCAACATATATTATGGATAGTGACGAGCAGAAATTGCTTAGAAACCGTATTAAAGTAATTGAATCACAACCCGTGAAATACTTATTATTAAGTAGTTCCGGTGGCCATCTGTGACCTTCATCATCAGTTCCACTTCACCAAATGGTGTTTTCCAAGTGCAAATGCATAAGTTAAAGGTGCCTACAACAATTGAGGATTTTCCTCGATTTCCGTGGGATCCCCTCATTAGATTCTGTTTTGGTGACAATGGGACCGCATCGGGAGCATACATATAAAATCGGTTCACAATTGACAAAGAAGTACTGGCCACAAAACATTGTAAAAATTGGGTGAATCTGGTTTGAAATTTAAAATATTAAAACCTAAAAAGAAAAGCATTTCGAAATAAGGACGGTTTTTTTGAAACTTGAATTGGTCGCAGCGTTCGAAACGTAATCCCTCCTAATACAAAACAAGATTTATATTTTGATATGACTTAAACAGTTTTTGTAATAAGAACGTAACAGTGATTGAAATACCGTTCTTTATACAAAACTGAAAACTTAGTTCGGTACTAAGTTGTTAATTTTGTGTTTAGGAACTTTACCATGGTCGGAATTCAATAATGGGTCCATTTTTAAACCTGGGTCTGAAGATAAACCTTATTTTGTAATAAGGGGGAATAAGTTTAGAGATTCCTGCCCATAAGCGGTTTTTTCCTGTGAAAATCATTTTCGCTGCTTTCTTGTAACTTTTGTTACTTTGAAGCGTTATCTTCATTTAAAGCGGGAAGAGATGCTTAGGGCTGTGGGTATGTTGGAAACAGGGCGCAGTCAACGTGAAGCTGCCGACACCGTCAACATGCAGCCAAGCGTAATTCGCAGATTATGGGCACGTTACAGGGCTTCAGGAGATGTTGCTGAATCTTCCCCGGTGACACTACTCAGAGACAAGAACACCTTCTACAAAATGCTGCGAGGAGGTAGGCCCAAATTACGGCTCGCCAGCTGGTAGGAAGACTCCAGTCTCAGCATCAAGCGGTCATCAGTGACCAAACTGGCATGCCACCTGACCTTTCTGAAGGACATCACCAATTAGGTCACTATTATGTCCTTCAACGGCAGCCAGCGTCTCAGTGTTTCAAATAAAAATAACATAATAAGATACAAAATAATAAAAATATTAACAAAAAAAAAGAACAAAATGCTTTGAATACAAGTTAGAAACTGTACAACACCTACCAAATAATGGCAACGCAGAACACTAGCATTCGGCCTTGAAGTGAATAGTATCGGCTTCAGCTTGAGACGATCGATAGAAAGTGGTTCATTGTGTCAGTAAGAGCTTGACGCAAAACTGCTGGTTTGTCGATGAAACTTATGTATTTTAAAGTGGGTATAACGCACGTATTTCATTTCAAGATAATAAATATACAATATGTAACAAAAACCCTGTTGTTCCTTCTACCTACGTTAGAGTCTACGTAAGAATCGGTATACATACGTAATAAAGCAAGTCATTTATAAAAACTATTCAACAAAAATAATTAAAAAAAATATTTAATTATTAATATTTGTAATGTTTTAGCTGATTTCTTACCTCTTTAATTCTTTGATTTTGATTCTCTACTAGCCAATGCTTATTTTTTTTCAATTATAATTCCACCAATGTTGTGCTTGTAGGTTAATGTGTACGTCCTTAAAAGGAACAACAGGGTTTTTGTTACATACTGTATAAATAATGTAAGTCAATACAACACTCTCAATATAGGTACCCCATGCTTAGATTAGCTTTTAAACTAACTGTATGTAAATGGCTTAAGGGGCATGCGTAGTTCATACAAACGTGATACCAAAATAATTTGTAAACCAAACATTTATTCTTAAGGTAGTGTGTATTCGATTGAATTACAGAATATCTATGTTCCCAAATATATAATATTTTTTTTTAGCAGGACAGCACAGTTTCCGACATCTGATGAAAAATGTAAAAAAAAAATACCGTTCCCCCCGTTTTATCTCCGAAGTTTGCTTAGATACAAATCTGAAATTATTTTATGCGATAGAATTTTATGTAAAGATTACAGGAAAAATAAAACAATGTCTCTAAATAGCACGGTTTTTCAGAAATCATCAACATCTTAAATACGTACGGAACCCTCGGTGCGCGATTCCGACTCGCTCTTGACCAGTTTTTAATAGCATGGAATTAGTAAGTACTTTTTAATATCATGGAATTAGTGTACTCATGGAATTAGTAAGTAAGTGTTTCTGCCGCTGCCGCGCTGCTCAGTTGCTTATTAACAAAGTAAGATGTCAGATGTTACACATCATATGAGACTACTGTAAGGCTCACACGTTTTAACGTTTTTTTAGGGTTCCGTACCCAAGGGGTAAAACGGGAACCCTATTACTAAGGCTCCGCCGTCTATCTGTCTGTCCGTCTGCCACCAGGCTGTATCTCATGAATGAACCATGATAGTAAGACAGTTGAAATTTTCACAGATGATGTATTGTTGTTGCCGCTATAACAAAAAATACTAAAAAACAGAATACAATAAATATTTAAGGGGGCTGCCATACAACAAACGTAGTTTTTTTGCTCGTTTTTGCTCTATATTGATAATGGCAACAGGTAGACGCTAGAAATATTTACAGAATATTTAGTTGTATGTTCACTTTAAAATAAATAATTAAAATAAAATAAAACAAATATTTAAGGGGGGCTCCTATACAAAAAACGTGTTTTTTTTGCCATTTTTATAGATAATGGTACGGAACCCTTCGTGCAAGAGTCCGACTCGCACTTGGCCATTTTTTTTAGATTAAGCATTTCCTGTCCAAAACAGCATTTGTGATGAAAAAAGGTTAAGTAAATTATTATTATTTTAACGCGAAAACGTCTTTTTGCTCGGAGTACTCGTAGTAAGTTCAATATTTCTGACCGACAAACCCATGTAACAGTACAACCGCTAATAACTATTAGATTTTTAATGCTAGAGTAATGGTTGAGGATGCAAAAGATAGGTCATATTTATAACAATTCCGAGGCAAGATATATTTGCCTAAGATGACGTTATGACGTCACATCGTGAGGGCAGGCTCATGCGCGCGACCCTCTATTTTCACTGTGTCGAAATTCCAATTCGGTTAGTGCAAAAACGTGTTCAGCTAGAACGGTGATTCTGGTGTCGTTCCCAAGAGTTGACAAAGGACTACCCGGTCTAAAGAGATACAACAAAAATATTTCGTAAAATATGGGTAAAAATGTATGTGAAGTTGAAACATGTATTTTTTTTGCAAAATAATTTCATATACAGGGTCAAATTAAGGCTGCTCTCTCGAAAAAAGCTTGAAAAAAGCATGCAGATGAAGCAACTTTTCGTCGACATTTACAGAGAAATTACATCTGAATAAAATAGTTAGTAATCTACATGATACGATACATAATTTGGTTTAGCCATAATTTTTGTATCGGTATCACATAATAAGAAAAAAACCACCATATACTTCCAAATCGTTGAGATGAAACCATTTACTCCTTCATTTTACCCCGCTCAGCAGTTACACCAACGAGGGAGTTTAACAAAGGTTTTAAAGGACAACGTTATTTAAAAAATATATTTTAGACCTTTCGACAGTGTTAGTAATAAATCAAAATCAAAAGTCAATTATTCAAACCAGGCTGAGAATCAGCACTTTTCGAACGTCAATAATTATATAAGACAGTCCCATAAAAACGCCCACCCTTAACCACTTCCTAGTGCTAAAGCTGGGAAGAAGAAGTGGCGCAACAAATTCCCCAGCAGCACAGCTGACTGTTCAGTTAGAAAAACTTGATTCTATAAAATAGTATGTAAAATAATTTACATTACGCAACACTAAACATTATAAGTTAGCTAGCATACGCCACAATACCACCAACATTTTTTATCGAAAACTATACTCAAGCAGAAATAAAAAATTAAAACGTAAACAGAACTTAATATCTAAATAAAAGCCTGCAGGCATAAAGGGCGTGCCCGCTTACATAAAGCTATAGCTGTAACTCGAAGACACAAATGATAAACTAGTACCATCACAGTAAAACAAATAAACAGTTAATTATTAATAACAATAACAAAACCATGGTCAGCAAGACGACCAGTCACAGCCGCACAAGCAGCACCCTTTCGCGAGCATAACTATACTATAAGAGCTTATAGATTACTGAGAATCATGGTTCAAAACAGAACCGGCAACCGTGGTTAGTAAAATATTTAAAATCATTTTACGGCTCCACGGAAAAATGTCTGTGGTACCGGGATTATTATTGGAAAGTGCATCAAAGGATCGAGTTAAGGGCGAGCTTCTCATTTTGAAAAAGAAATAAGTAGTAGGTATCTTAGTTTTATTTTTCTGCGGATAAGATTCTAAGCAGCTCGAAAACTAGCTTATGGTCTTATTATGGAACCTTCTTAGTTAGTACCTACATGGTTAGAAATCTGAATAGGTATTTGCGTATACGAGACGCATAATATATATAAATGATTAAAATCATTTTATTTCAAAGGAAAGACATGGTTGGAAATTAACACATTAAGTAGGTAATTCGATTTTTTTTATACCTACTTATTTACATTTTTTTTTTATCTTGGGTTGAGGGGATTTTTTTTAACTATACAATAATGTTATTATTTAGCCTACCTGTGACTGATTGTGTGTAATATTTATATAAAAGCAAAATAACATTATTAAAAGTAGTACCATGTCACTTTAAAATAAATATTACCAAGCAAGTCGACGTTTCACACCTCAGCCGCGAAAACCCTGAAAATGCATTAAATATACATGGAAACTATGAATTATGTATGACCCGAGCGACGGCGACCGACTCGATTATTTCCCAAATCGATACGCCACTCGATTTATTGGATGCCGATTTTATAATCGATTAAAACCAATTATGAATATTTTATCGGTAGCACGAGAATCTGATTTATTGAGTGTGTATTTATTAATATGTATTTACATTCCAGGTAAAATGATTGAAGTAGATTGTGAAAAATATAAAGTTATAAGGTTTTATTTGTTTTTATATATTTCGGGGTTTTTTTTCAATACTTTTTTGTTTTTTTTTGAGTATTAAGTCCCGAACAAATTCTCGATTGTATACAAACTCATACTAAAAATCTCAAATTCAATCCCTGGGGGTCTAACCCCTGAGGGGTTGACTTTAATAAAAATATTTCTTTGTGCACTTATGGAGGAACATAGTTAGCTTCCAAAGACAAATATTAAACAGCGCAGTGCTTTATAACTGTCTCATAGAATTAATTTTACTTTCATTACTTCTTCCTTTTAACTCTTTAATTAGCATAAGTATCTATTCGGATAGTTGAACTTTATGAGATGAGTCGAAAGCTCTGGCTATAAAATCGGCTGGATTAACAAATCAAACCAGACCTTCACGACAAGACTACATAAATATTATTACGAATAAGGTAAACAACAGAATCCACTTGTGCTATGACAATAATAATATACTTCGTAAAAGTGATTTCCCCTAGGATGCCGTAGTCGTAGCTCCGATGACATTGACTTGCTATCGAACACATTAGACATATCTAGATGTATCGATCTATACAACGGGTGGTACTCTAGCTAATAAGTAGGTACAGACCACAGAATATTAAGACGCAGATAGATGCCAGTGACCTTGAGTGGTTAGCTTGCGTGTTCTGTACTGAGCTCACGCAAAGCGTCGTACGTTCAGCCAGTAATAGGACTCCCCAATCAAGGAGCGCTGTCCCCAATTCGACGCATTATTAATTTATTATACACAAACCCAAAGGTATTTTAATAAAACGCGTATACTAAAAGATCAATAATTAAATTATCTGTAAATTGGTGAAGGTTCCAAAAAAATACGCTTGGTAGATTTTGCGCCATTCTCAGTTTTTATCCGCGTTAGACTTATCTTTACAAATAAATTTCACTATGTAATATATAAATAATCTAAAATATTCACATACTAAGTTATTGAGAAAATGCTCTAACTTATCATATATTTTTTTCAAATCATTAACACTACTCGTTTAGACGTGATCTTTAGTATAAAATGATTAAAAGTAGGTTATCGTCCCCTTAAAATAAAATTATCCTAAGTGGAGACTAAAGGGTAGCCAGAGGGCTTGGACAGAGTGACATTCTAACATGTGGTGACAAAGATGATGTCAAAAATGTATTAGGAATGAGGCCACATGGGCGTTCTCAGTGCGTTACGTCGTCGGGGTCGTCAGAAACCAGAAATTCTGACAATCAGTCTTACCCAGTTACTGGGTTGTGGAGGCTGCAACCGGTTAGACTAGAAGCCGACCCTGCCATAGTTTGGAAAAGGCTAGGCAGATTGATTGAGTGTTTTTTGGAAGTCGGTTGTTTTTTTTCGTAAAAACGTTTATTTTACAGTTTTAGTTGTGTTACCTACCCCACAGAAATTCGTATTTCACTACTTGCTATGTAAACAGCAGTGAAAGAACTTATAATAACATCATTAACATACACAAAGTGGATTAAATATACAGGGTTTTTTTTTAAACGTCAATAACCTCTTAAGGGGTCATTGTACTCATCATTATGAACAACTTTTACTATGGGACCAAACCTGAAATCGCGAAAAAAAATCAGCTGTTCCCTACATTTTAACGAATTATTCGAACATAAATGTAGGGAACAGCTGGTTTTTTTTTCACGATTTCAGTTTGGTCCCATAGTAAAAGTTGTTCATAATAATGAGTACAATGACCCCTTAAGAGGTTATTGACGTTTTAAAAATAACCCTGTATATTATTGAAGCTAACTCAAAAATCACTCATCAGAACTTTACCAAAACATGGAACCACTTCAGGAGTTTTTTTCTCCACTTTTAAACAACGAAAAAACCGAGCGAGAAAAAGATAAAGATACAGTACACCTTACAGTAGTCGCATAAGTGTAACATCTGAAATCTCACCTTGGTAGTAAGCAACGAATCAGCGATAGAAATGTCTACTTATCAAAATCAAAAAAATTAAAAATATTTTTATTTCACATAAGCCTACATGGGCACTTATGAAACGTCAGAAACTAGGTGCACGGTTCCAATTGGTCGTTTCCTATGGAGAAGAGCCGGCAAGAAACTCCACGGTTACTCTTTAAAAAAAAAAAAATTGGCTTTTACAATATTTTCAAAGTATGAGAGGACAGCGTAGGCCCGTCAAAAGTACTTAACAAAATAGAAAATGGTCTAAAGATCTACAGTCTATTAAGCCTACAACGTCCTCACATTAACAAAAAAACGATATAAAATATGATTAAAATAATAAAAGTTAGAGCCTTGTTGAAATAAAAAAACATCGATTATGTCAAGGAAGTATGTAAAAAATAAATAACATTAACATCGCAATATAATCTATAAAACATTATTTTTAGTATAATTATGCGAAACCTGAATATAGTTTGTTCAGAATAAGGAACTGAATCGATTTCAATAATGTCCCAAAAATATTTAGGTGTGATGGAAAATGTTATCACCATTTAATTACTTACAATACAATCGCCGTACGGTTAGGTACCTACTACCAAATTATTATCCATGAGCGCAAGACGACCCTGGAGGCGTGGAGGCGCCGTAAGCTTATTTTTGTACGGACAACCCGGTAACATAACAACCTTATAACTTTGTGATTTTTCATGATACAGTTTTGAAATTTTGAACATAGATTCTTTACATAAAAATAGTAGACACGTATTTCGGGTTTCGCATATACTAAAACTAATATTTTATAGTATTTACTTATTCCATGAATACACTAAAAGACGTCCACTGCTGGACATAGGCCTCCCCCAAAGGGAGGGGGGGTTGCCATAATTGCTACGATTAGCAGGCGGGTTGGCAATAGCAGTATGGTGTGCAAATGCATAGAGAACGTTGTTGCCCATTCTCTAGTAAGTCCCTTAGTCGCCTTTTACGACACCCACGGGAAGAAATGGTCTGGTGCTATTCTTTATATCCGGCACCACACGGCACCTCCACAATTATTTAACCATAATGAAGTTAAAGATGCAATATGTCATGAAACCTACAGGACAACCACCCGTTTTCTTAAGCAGTTCTATTATCGGACATCTAGACACACTGCAGGTTACCATTCCTTCCTTGTTGCTATTCCACCAATTCGCGCTAAGCGTTTCCAAATGTATATTGTAATGCGCACAGCAAAAGAGTGGAACTCTCTACCTGCGTCTGTGTTTCCGAACGCATACAACCCTAATCTCTTCAAAGTTAGAGTGAACAGGATTCTTCTGGGTAAGCTAACTCCATCGTCAACTTTGTCTCTGTCACCTCTGCCTTAGACTAAGGTCAAGAGCAAATCCATGCTAAATAAAAAAAATAAAAAAAGCAGCGCTTGATACTGAAATATGTGACATTGTCATAATGTTTTAATGTAATATCTAGCTAGCTGCAGCGAATTTACAAAATTAAAATATCATACTGTAAAAGTATCCCCTAAAGCCAGTTGAAAAGCAATGATTAAAGTATAAATAAACATTGTATTTATGATCCACATTTTTCCAACAGGAAAAAACCCATACGAAAAATAAGGAAAGGCAACTTTTGCCCTTTCAATTTGTACAAGAAGGCTTGACCTCACTCTCGATACTTTGGGATCCACCCCAATGCCTTATATTTACATAAAAATACAGACTCAACCAATATCAGTAGTAATAACCAGAAATATTATGTTGTATTAAAACTTCAATTTTGGATAGTATTTTGGAGGTGTGGTGGCTCAGTGGTAACAGCCCCGTCTTCAGAGTTATAAAGTAACGGGTTCGAACTCAGGCAGGCAATAATTTCATCACCACTGCTCTCAAAACAGGGTTATTTTTGAAACATCAATAACCTCTTAAGGGCTCATTGTACTCATCATTATGAATAACTTTTATTATGGGACCAAGCCTGATAACGCGAAAAAAACTATTCGAACATAAATGTAGGGAACAGCTGGTTTTTTTTACGCGATTTCAGTTTTGGTCCCATAGCAAAAGTTGTCCATAATGATGAGTACAATGACCCCTTAAGAGGTTATTGACTTTTTAAAAATAACCCTGTATAATAAAGGCTGTTTAGCCATGTGTGTTCGAATTTATAATAAAACTCCAAATGATTTAAAAACTTTAGATTGATTAAAAAAATATTACTCAAATGGTTAAACAACAATATTTTTTACAGCATGAAAGACTCTATTTTATTTCTATTTCTCAAAACAGTGAAGGAAAAAATTGTGAGGAAAGCGGCATGTGCTAGAACCATAAATTCTAAATAGTTGTCCGCCGGTAGCGGGAGCAGGGTCCAAGCTACCGGTGGTTAGGGCTCCAGAGATAAGAACCTCCTCACGATGCGAGCCGTATCGAGGAGTACTGCCTTCTGAATCAGGCCCTTGATCCAACCTCCTAACGGGAGCCTCGAGAGATGTTGATCGAGGCTCTGGGCCATCAGGCCATTGGCCGATACGACAATCGGCACAATGATAGCCGAGCTCACATTCCACATGTCAACAACCTCGTGTGCTAAGTCGAGGTATTTAATTTGTTACTCTTTCTTTTTCACCAACCCGCACGTGGTGGATTACAGCTCACTAGCTCTCGAAGAGAGGAGGGCTGTGTCCCAGCAGTGGGATCATTATAGGCTGATTATGCATACATCTCTGCTTAAACCCTTATTGAAATTATATAACATAGAAAACATAACGCCTGTAATCTTCAGGGCTAGGTAGAGGTGTACCTATAGTTTATAGACATTTCGCCAGTTATGTTTAAGTTCCATGAGTTAGGAGCGAGCCTATTGCCATCAACAGGGCATAAATGCCAACTCCGAGCTGCTACTTAGAAATTCCAGATGGAGAAACCACTCTTTGCCCGACCAGGAAATCGAACCCAGGATCTCATTCTCACCAGTAGCGCTTCCGACCACTAGACCAACGAGGCACCTGATTGAAATGAAGGGGATGATAACAGACTTTTAATGATTTTATAGGTACTGAAGGTCTAAAGGAGTAATGTTAATGATTTGAAAAAAATATATGATAAATTAAAGCATTTTCTCAATAACATAATATGTGAAGATCTTAGATTATGTTTATATTACATATTGAAATTAATTTGTAAAGTTATGTCTTACGCGGATAAAAAACTGAGAATGGCGCAAAAGCTACCAAGTCCATTTTTCTGAAACCTTCACCAATTTAAAGATAATTTAATTATTGATCTTTAAGTATACGCGTTTTATTAAAATACCTTTTGTTTTGTGTATAATAAATTAATAATGCGTCTAATTGGGGACAGCGCTCATTGATGGGCGAGTCCTATTACTGGCTGAACGTACGACGCGTTGCGTGAGCTCAGTACAGAACACGCAAGCTAACCACTCAAGGTCACTGGCATATATCTGCGTCTGAATAATCGTAATAATCGAGTTATGATTCTACCTGTGTGTAAAGTTTATGAAATTCTGTAAAAAAACACGTGTCTCTGAGGAACGAATCACCTTTCCTGGACGACGACATAGGTTACAAAACATACGAGTATTACAAAGAGACAATCTAGTGTGGGGCAACGTTTTTAAAAAAAAACAAAACAATTTTAATATTTTTTCATTTAAGAAGAAAATTATTTTTACCCATTTTCCTCTGCGTCATGTTAATGAAAAGGTATACTGCAACAAGGAGATTTTAGCAATCCAATAACGTTGAAAAGGTGGCGCTGTTTGTAACCATTTATGAAACTGTTTTATAAAATTTATTTTAAAAAAAAAACCGGCCCAAAGCATGTTGGACCACGCGCAATGAACAGTTCCGTGGGATGAATTTATGCCAACAAACTTAAGATTGTAGTTGAATAACATGTTCCTTCATACATTTCAACTGCAAATGTAAGTTGTAGGCACAATATTGAGAGATTTACCATGTTATTTTAAGACAATAGGTTTCATAAAGGTTTTCTGTAATTTGTAAGTAAAGAATAACCTTCTGTATTCTTTTCAAAATTTTCGGATGCGTGGTTTCGGCGTTATGGGTAAATTTTATCTATTTTCGTAAATAACTTTAAAAGTATTTATTTAAAAAATATAAAAATTATATATCTGAAATCCTTACAACAAGTCCTTTCGTTTGATGTGTTATACGGTACAGTTTGCAAAAAAAAATCTTATTTATTTACGTTACACGTCCGAGTTTGGGTCATAGAAGTCCATAACTGTACCAAATTACAACTTAATCGGTTTAGTAGATTCGGAGCAAATTGGGTGTGACAGACGGACAGACATACAGACACACGAGTGATCCTATAAGGGTTCCGTTTTGTCCTTCTGAGGTACGGAACCTTAAAAACAAGATGGCAGCGTTAGTTCCGACTGGCACTAAAAGGTCTTTGTACAGTTAAACCAGCAGTCTAGTACAAACACGCTGATATTACTTATTAATCTCAATAAAAAAAAAAAAAAAATTACTTTCTTCCAAAAAAAACACTACCAAGTGAAAAATAACTTTAATTTCAGAATCGGTGGCAAAACACTAAAATACAGATCCAAAGACAGATTTTTTTATGTAAAAAGTTTTTTATTTTTCACTTTTTAGTAGGTCAGTTTGTAATTAGTCTAAATTACAATAGCCTAATGTCAACTGCTCATCGCCTTTTACAAACAAAAAAAGATTTTTTCAAATCGGAACAGCCGTCTTCGAGTAATCGGGGACCATATATAAAAAAAATAAAATAAGGTTCCGACGAATTGAGAACCTTCTCTTTTTTTTTAAGTCGGTTAAAATGTAATAAAAAGTATTTCTTAAGAGTTTGAATAATTCCAGCTTGCCCTTAATCGAACTTATAGATTTGAACTACAATCCGACGGAAGACATAAATTTATATAGTAGGTACCTATCTTAAGAAAATAAGCGTTTGGTATGATATTCGTGGAAAGTCTCTGTATTTCCTTGTACCGTAAATAAACGCATTCATTTATTTACGTTATGTGTCACAGACTTTATGTACGTTATGTGTTACATTTGGGTCACAGAAATTGATAGGTATGTGTACCAAATTTCAACTTAATCGGTCCATTAGATTCGGAGTAAATTGGCTGTGATAGACAAACTTAGATATACGTGTAATTCTAAAAGGGTTTCGTTTTTAGGGTTTCGTACCAAAATGGTAAAAAGCAACCCGGAAAGGAACCCCTGGTGAGACTAAGTCTGTCTGTCTGTCTGTCTGTCACACCTGGATATCTCAAGAACTACTAATGCTATCAACTTGAAATTTCGAATAGTTATAGATGACGTTTGCCCAACTATTTTGCAAACAAGAAAGAAATTAAAAAAATATATATCTTTTTTACAAAAGGGACTGAAAATCTAAAAGGGGCTTAAAATTTTGAAGTGGGGCTACTAGGGCATGTGGGGTATCATATGAAAGAACGCAGTTTGCACATTCTCAAACATTTTTTTTTTTAAGAAAGCATAGTTTCCGACTTTTGATGAAAAATTAAAAAAAAAATACCGTTCCCCCTTATCTCCGAAGTTTGCATAGATAAAAATCTGAAATTATTATATGTGATAGAAGTGTATGTAAAGATTACAGGAAAAATAAAACGATGTCTCTAAATAGCACGGTTTTTCAGAAATCATTAACATCATATATACGTACGGAACCCTCGGTGCGCGAGTCCGACTCGCTCTTGACCGGTTTTTTTTTTTATTCGGACGTAAGGAACCTTAAAAACAATATCCATCATACCTGAAACTCCAAGCCATGTTTCTCTCGGCAGTAGTCCTTGATACGTGGGTAACATTTAGCCATCAGCGTATTTCTTTCCATTGTGGTATCTGGAAGTCATGAAAATCCAGGAATTAGAATATTTTTAGTGTTAATAGTTCTAGGGTGATAGGAAAATATCAGAGCCAGCAGAACAAGTTACAATTTACAAGTTACAATTTGCAAGTTATAATTTACAAGTTACAATTTGCAAGTTACAATTTACAAGTTACAATAATACAACTTACAATTTACAAGTTATAATTTACAAGTTACAATTTACACCTTACAATTTAGAAGTTACAATTTACAAATTTGAAAGTTTTACTAGTCCGTGTACCACAAAACTCTAAGCCACACAATAATTGTGTGGCTTAGAGTAAGGTATAGGTATTCGTAAGGTTTTTTCTGTTACAATTATTGTAACAGAAATATATGAAGAATATGTAAATTGTAGTGATAAGTCTACAATTTATACATAGACATGATTCATAGTCATGCTTTGTGTTGCGCTTTTAAAAATGCGAAGGCATTGTAGATTTTAAACTCAAACTCAAAGCATTTATTTCAATTAAACCATTTACAGGCAATTTTGAATTGTCAAGGAGTCGGTCAGTTAGAATTATGAAGCTAGTTGCCCATTACAGAGCGTAGTAGGTACATAATGGACTTTATCGTATAAATCAAATTATTATTCCGCAGATGTGATGTGTATCAATATCTAAAGATAATCGATACACATTACATATTTGCGGAGATTCGCTAGCTTTTTTTTCCTGTATTGTGGGTACGTTTACAAACATTTAAACTCACATACAAACAGCCAGACCCGGAACAACTACTTGTAGGTCATATAAATGTTTGTTCCGTGCGGGAATCTAACCCGCGACACGCAACGCAGCAGTCAATCGCTTAACCACTGCGCCAACCGTGCCGCCAAAACTAGTTTGATTTGACCCTATAAAGTGGCCAACCGAGGTACAGACCGATTCAAACTTTATGGCGGCTCGGAACATGAGGCGAGTCACTACGCAGTAGCGAATTCATGTGTGAGCACGGGGGAGGGGTGCGGTACAGCCTAGCGAGTAACGCACTTCAGAATCGCCATTAAGACGCTGACAACAGGTAAACCGCTGTCACTGTCAGACTGCATACAAAAGAAAGAGAAGCGCGATGACACAACGCTTGTAAGTTATTGCAAAATATGAAGCAATTATTTATTTACTCAAAAATTAGTTGAGTAATCGAAAATAAAAAACAACCAAGTTCTGCATACAAATAAGACGTTCTTGTTAATAATTAAATACCAACCGTACGTTGACAGATATTTTGGATTGAAACTCAAAGTAAAGGGTTAGTTTACCGTTAATTTGAATCAAGATTTTTTTTCTAAACGTGTTTTGGTAACAACCAAGTTCTGAGAAATATGTTCAAGAATAACACAAACTTTAAGGATTTGGCAATTTTTTTGTTTAAGACAAGCCTACTTTTATTATTTTCCTCTTGTTAGCGTCTTAAGTTTGATGCGTTCTATACTAAAGCTCGTTCACTACGCAATAAATACAGGCTAATGATATTGTTATAAGTATGTTCCCAGAATCAAATTCACGAAATTATCACAGCATTTTACAATACGATAAATATTTCGGGGAAAATCCCAATCCGTTTGGATAAAATTCGGGAAGGAACGTGCTGGCGATAGGCTAACCTATCGCCAGCACGTTCCTTCCCGAATTTTACCCGTTCCTTGTGTCATTTCACCAAATAGTGCGTAGTAGTGATCCTCACTGTTCTCGATCATTAGGATTTATGTACGAGTACCACACATACTCTCAGCAGTGTAAAAAAAAACAACTAATATTTTTAACCGACATTAAAAAAGGAGGAGGTTATTCATAATTTGAAGAGTCTTTTTTCATGTATGAACACTGATTTCTCTATGATAATTGGCCCGATTTTCGTAATTTTTCATTTAGTAGAGGAAGCCCGCGCGGTCGTTCCTTATAATTTTTATTAATTTAGCTTGAGTACGTGTGACTCCGGCTTTTTTATTTATCTCTCTGTGATGTCTTGTTTATACCCTTTTAGTTGCCGTTTTGTGTCATAGTTAGATTTAACTTTTATTTTTATTTTAATTATTTTGGGCTTTGTAACAAACAACAACATCGCTTCCGAACACTTCTTTGGTTTGGGAAAATTCAACAGTAAAATTTGGGGTTTGTGAATAAACAGTTATAGATACCTAACCAGTACATTTTCAGAAAGTACTCTTTAAGACCTTTCATTAGATACCAAACACGATCTATTAACCTTAAATATTTTTTGTTACGGTTACGTCTTATGGCCTGTCACCAGCGGAACAACTAGAAGCTTCCAACCTTACCTTGTTTATCAAAATACGACAAGGAGCTTAGGAGTTCATCATTTCAGCCAAAAGACGTCCACTGATAGGTAAGGAATTAGAACTGGAGCTGTTCATGAACTGTAGTTATATCGATATCTTATGTGTAACTGAACATTGGTTAAAAGTCCACCAGTTCATGTTCAGCTTTAACAACCACCAGGTTGCCAGCTCATTCAGCAGAGTTAATATGATACGCGGTGGCTCTTTAATAATTGTTCGTAACAATATGAAATTTAAAGAACGTAAGGATATTGTGAGCCTCTCTGTTGAGCGAGTTATTGAAATAGCTTGCATTGAGCTTGAGCAGTTCATTGTAATGAGCATATACAGGCCCCCATGTGCTTCATATGATATTTTTGAGAAATATATGGAAGAAGTATTATTAAAGACTTGTAACAGTAATAAAACAGTTGTTGTCTGTGGAGATTTCAACATTAATATACTGGAAAAATCTGCTACAGTAAATAAATTTATAACCTTATTAAAGTCATATAATTTGTACAATACATTCTTTGAGCCGACTAGAATAACTGCCACTAGCGCTACCTGTATTGACAATATTTTTACAAACTTAAGACCTTCTAGCCATTTAATTATAAACGAGTTGGACTCTGATCACTGTGGCCAGTTAGTAACTTTCCCTCGGAAAATAGTCAGAGCTCAAAGAAAACTAGTGAGTTATATTCCTGTAAACAAAAGTCGCTTAGAACAATTTAAAAATAATTTAATGGAAAAACTACCGGGTTTGCCTTATCACACCGACCCAGATCAAGCATATAATTTACTATTTAATCTCATTAATTGTGAATTTAGGAAGGTGTTCACCTCAAAAACATTGCCTGTTTGTGACCACGTAATATTTAGTGATTGGGCAACACCAGGTATTTACAAAAGTAGGCAGAGGTTATATGAATTGTATGATGAAAAAACATATAACCATGATGAAACTTTTAAAGAATTTGTTAAAAAATATTCTAAAACTTTTAAAAGAGCCTGTTCCTCGGCAAAAGCCATACACATTAAAAATAAAATAAAATCTTCTGGAAATAAAATTAAAACAACTTGGAATATTATTAATTCAGAAATGGGAAGAACGACAGTACGGAATCGTGACTTCCATCTAAAAATCAATGATGTAGATATTAAGGCAGACATGGAGGTGGCAACTGAGTTTGATTTTTTTTTCACTAATATCCCTATTTTAACAACCAAAACTCTGTCATCGTCGTCCTCCACTTCTGCTTACTCAATATTAAAAGAATGTGTACCAGAATGTGATAAACACCTTAAATTCACGGTCGTTACCGCTAAAGACATTATAGAATCTTTTAAAGACCTTGATATAAAAAAAACTGCGGACCTTTGGGGGTTATCAGTACATACCATGTCTTCAATAATTAATGTTATTTCACCCTTTTTAGCAATTGTTTTTAATTCTTGTATTGCATCTGGTGTATTTCCTGATCTGATGAAACTTAGCAAAGTGATTCCTCTGTTCAAATCTGGCAGCACAACTGATCCTACGAATTTTCGGCCTATTTCGATATTACCTACATTGAGCAAAATCTTTGAAAAATTAATTTTGAAACAAATGTTAGGACATTTTAATAAACATAATCTACTACATCTGAAACAGTTTGGTTTTACTAAGGGTCGTTCAACTACAGACGCGGGTGTGGAATTACTGAAGAGCATATTCGAGGCCTGGGAGGAGTCGCGGGATGCTCTTGGCATTTTCTGCGACTTGTCTAAGGCCTTCGATTGCGTTCATCATGATACACTCATCAGAAAACTGCACCATTATGGTTTGAGGGACAGTGCTCTCGACCTTCTGACTTCTTATCTGAACAACAGAATTCAGAGGGTTGATGTTAATGGCAAGAGATCTGCAGGATCTGCGGTCACTATGGGCGTTCCGCAGGGTTCAATTCTAGGTCCATTCTTGTTTCTAATTTATATAAATGACTTACCTTTTCACATAAGGGATAATCACAAGATTGTATTATTCGCAGATGACACTTCACTCATTTTTAAAATCAAACGTCAGCTAGTCAATTTTGAACATGTTAACGATGCACTCTCTAAAGTTGTCCATTGGTTTAATGTAAATAATCTTCTCCTGAACGAGAAAAAGACTAAACTCATAAAATTTTCAATGCCAAATGTCAGGCAGCTAACTACTAATGTTCAACTTAATGGAATAGAGTTGGACCCTGTTGAGTCGACAGTTTTTCTTGGAATAACTATTGACGGTAAATTACAATGGGGCCCACACGTAGAAAAATTGTCAGGAAGGCTTAGTTCGGCCGCCTATGCTGTTAAAAAAATTAGACAGATTACTGATGTAGATACTGCCAGAATTGTTTATTTTAGTTATTTTCATAGTCTTATGTCGTATGGGATCCTTCTCTGGGGAACATGTGCGGACATTAATAATATCTTTATTTTACAGAAAAGGGCTGTTCGAGCCATTTACAATCTAGGTCCAAGAGATTCACTTCGTGAAATATTCAAAGAAATAGATATTCTGACTGTAGCCTCTCAATATATACTTGAAAATCTATTATATGTACACAAAAATAAATCAAATTTTAAGAAAATGTCCGATATTCATAGTTTAAATACCAGGAATAAACACAATCTTGCTGTACATCGCACTCGCCTCCACAGAGTAGGCAACTCTTTCATGGGTCAATGTATACGCTTTTACAACCAACTTCCTACTGACATTCGGAACTTACCCATTAAACGATTTAAAATCTGTATTAAAACTAAACTTTGTAAAAAAGGGTACTATAAGATTTCTGATTATTTAGAGGACAAAAAAGCTTGGGATTGAGCTGCTCGCTCTGCTAGCCTTGTGATAAAACTTGACATTTTAATTATTATGCATGATTTTATATACATATTGACATTGCAGAATATTGTATACAATTTTACATGAATGTTTACTTTGAAAAGTATTATATTTACTACTTTAATTTATTGTGAATGTGAGCACTATGTGGGTCATTTTTTTTTTTTCTTTAAATGTTTTCCTTTCTTTTCTCAGTTAAGTTTTAATGATGGTCTGACATTTTGAGCGCTTTATGCGGCCTACCCAAATGTCCTTTTTTTGGTACTGTTCGTCGAGTCGTTGAGCTCCTTAAGTTTTGAGTTGAGCTGCACGATTACTGACAAATGCTTACACTGATTGGTCAGGTCCGCTCAAATTTGCGTGGTTCTTTCCTCAAAAGACCATTTCAGACACGGATCTACATGGTCCTCACATGATCTGACCAAGATTATGTCTGGACTTTAAAAGAGACTTTGACCCCTGAGTTTGTTTCGCCATTTCTTCTCAGGGGTAGTCAGATAGGAAATGTCGGCTACATCTAGATTTTTTTTTTATTTTTTATATGACGTGTAAAAGTGATTTTAATATCCTATTTACAGAATAAACGATTTCATTTCATTTCATTTCACTGCTGGACATAGGCCTCCCCCAGACATAAGCCTCGCCAAAATCGCCACATATAGTGAACGCTGCTGCCTATTATCTAGTAAGTCCCTTAGTCGCTTTTACGACACCCACGGGAAGAAATGGGATGGTGCTATTTTATTCTTAGGAGTTATGAGGGAACATTCCAATAATTAAATAAAATAATTTAGCATATTTTTTTTTTTTAACTTAATTCACTTTGTAATTCTATTTTAAACTATTCTCTTTTATTCCTAATTTTTTTGTTTTATTTTTTATTAATTAATTCAGACAAATAATGACAAACAATGCAAATCAAGTTAATGCTTGGTTACTGTATTGTATTATTGTAAATTCAAACTTTTTTTTATTGCATGTAAATCTTTTATGATAGCATATATATTGTTTTTTTTTTGTATTCTTAATTTTAATTATGTATTCAGAGCATGTGTACTCGATAATGTGTGAGCTGTGGTTACCTTAATTGAGTGTGCATTACAGGATAATGTATATTAGACAAGTTTTTATTATTGTAAAAGAAAATTGTAACGTATCTCGTTGGTAATCCAAATGTAAATAAATAAACATTTACGAACATACATAGCCTGTTTAAATCATAACCCTCCGTTGGCTTTACCGTAGTCCTGTAAAAACAACGCAGCCTTGTTCTGTAGTAGTGTGCTTGCTATGTGCTAGGTAGTCAGTTGAGGCGATAAAATAATCAATTACTATTTATTAGATAGGCACAAAAGATCGCTTCTTCTGACATCAAGAAATTTGGTACCATGTATATCCTGCTCGCTGCGTGACATCGAAAAGAAGAAGATAGACGTTTTGGAAATGTGGTGCTGGAGAAGAATGCTTGGGGTATCATGGATCGAGTTTCGTAATAACCCCTATATACGCCAAGAACTCTGCATCAAAAAGAGTCTGTCTGTTCTGTTCGAAACGCGCATCTTCAAATACTTCAGACACGTCTCGAGGCGTGAGGATGACTCTATAGAGCGCCTTGTCATGCAGGGTAGAATGGAGGGCACTAGACCACGCAGACGCTCACCCATGAGATGGACTGACCAATTTAAAACCACACTGGGCGATCCCTTGTATAAGGGCACTAAAAACACCAAAAATCGGAGTAGATGGCCAGAAATTGTAAGGCGAACCACATCAGCCCCTGGACAAGAAACTACTTGACGACCATAACCGTTCTGAAAATAGTGCTACGAAGAATATCTTCCTAAATTATATTGAAAATACCCAAAATGTAAGCAACATGGGTTCAAAGACCACAAAATTGAAACTAAATTGTAAGCTTACGAATCGTAGTAAGTAAATCCGCTGTTAATCACAACGCCTCGTTCTGCAGTAGTGTGCTTGCCATGTGCTATGCAGTTAGTTGACGCAGTCCGTTATGGAATTAGGTCGGTTCCTCGCAAACGTTGAGGTGGTACTGTGACGGAATTTATATTTATGTTTAATTGTTCTGGGAATTGGGCAAGATGGGTTTGTGGAAATTTGGTGTGGAGATGATTAAAGCGAAAGGAATTAGTTAGAAATTTGTTTCCATCAATTTCGATAATAATCTGTGAGATCTTAGGCGTTCGTAGGAGTATTTTCAATGTATTTTTTCTGAAGATACGACACAAGGGTATTAAATCTCCATCCTCCCTTTTTCAAGAAACTATCTATTTCATTTCTATTAGTATATGTTTACTATCATTTTGTCTGAAAATATATTTGACAAAAAGTATAAGTATGTCAAGACGAACCAAGGATGTAAGAAACTATACTGAAAGTTACTGAATAAAATTAAAACTGTGTACATTTGGCCATATCTGCTGTATGCCTAATGAGCAGTGGGCCAAAAGAATCACTATGTGACGCACAGCCGACTAGTCGCCGCAGGAGACGTCCCGGGCGTCGGGAGTCGCAAGCCAATTTCCGGCCACCGTAGGCGCGGGCCTGCGGACGGTGAGCGATGGGTAGCTCGCCGTCCGATAATTTAAGGACCAGGCCCGGGTCGACGGCGCGTTGTATTCCACGCGCGCCTCAAAGAGTTGTCAGCACCAACTGACGGGGTCCGTTAGGGCCAATGCCTGTCAGGGTTGCGAGTTTGTCCGAAAGGGATATCGTGGCCTCGGCACGCAGGCAAATGATGGAATACGGGTGGGTTTTAGTCAGTAAAAGTCTGACACGCCTTCTGGGCGGAGCGGGAGAAGTTATTTGATAATTTCCCACCCAAAAAAAAAAAATTAAAAAAAGGGAACAGCTGCGTTTTTTTCGCGATTTCAGTTTTGGTCCCATAGTAAAAGTTGTTCATAATGATGAGTACAATGACTCCTTATGAGGTTATTGACGTTTTAAAAAAAAAACCGGTCAAGAGCGAGTCGGACTCACGCACCGAGGGTTCCGTACGTATATATGATGTTGACGCCCTCCCGCTCCGCCCAGAGCGGGAGAAGTTATTTGATAATTACACGGTGAAAAAAAAAAACCCACAGCCAACCCCGAAAAAGATGGCGGGACGAGCTGGCCAAAATAATCGACCAGTGGTCTAACATTAGCCCAGTGGGGGTCTAATCCGAAGATAAATCCAAAGTATTGGATGAATGTTGAGCCGTTTCCTGACGGCTGACTATGGTTGGCAACGGCGAAAGAAAAAAAAAAGACAGTCAAAGAGATAATTCGAAGTCAAAAATGTGACTTAAGACGGAGATATATGCCAGTGACCTTGAGTGGTTAGCTTTCGTGTTCTGTACTGAGCTCACGCAACGCGTCGTACGTTCAGCCAGTAATAGGACTCGCCCATCAAGGAGCGCTGTCCCCAATTTGACGCATTATTCATTTATTATACACAAACCAAAAAGTATTTTAATAAAACGCGTACCCTAAAAAATCAATAATTAAATTATCTTTAAATTGGTGAAGGTTTCAGAAAAATACGCTTGGTAGATTTTGCGCCATTCTCAGTTTTTTATCTGCGTTAGACATAACTTTACAAATTAATTTCAATATGTAATATAAACATAATCTAAAATATTCACATATATATATTGAGAAAATGCTCTAATTTAACATATATTTTTTTCAAATCATAAACACTACCCGTTTAGACGTGATTTTCAGTATAAAATCATTAAAAGTCGGTTATCGTCGCCTTAAAGTCGGGTAAGGACTCAAAGTCAAAAAAGGAAGCTTTGGAAGTCAAGAAACGGCCGAAAATTCGGAAGATACTTCGGATTATCGTTTCGGAGTAGACCTAGTAGACCCTGGATCTAAAGAGCTGGTAGCCCTTTGCCCAGTAGTGTGATGATGGCATACTTCAGCATAAGACCTCAGAACTTATTGCAGTAATTTATTTAATAAAATCTCAATTCAAACTCAAACTCAAAGCATTTATTTCAATTAAACCAATTACAGACATTTTTGAATAGTCAAAGAGTCGGTCAGTTAGTCAGAAAGTTTAAGCTATTTCCCCATTCCAAAATGTAGATCTCTATGGAGAAGAACAGGCAAGAAACTCCATTCTTTTGGGCATTCTTTTAAATCAAGATATTACAAAATCCTGGGAATATTTAGAGACACATTTATTTTTCCTGTAATCTATATATATAAAATTCAAAGTCCTGACTGACTGACTGACTGACTGATATATCAACGCACAGCCTAAACCGCTGGTCCTAGAGACATGAAATTTGGAGGGTGTTCTTTGTAAAGAGTAGGTATCCACTAAGAAAGGGTTTTTCGAAATTCCACCCCTAAGTGGGTGAAATAGGGGATAGAAGTTTATATGAAAATCCGTCAGTTTTGAAGTTAGGATCTTCAAATTTGGTGTATAGGCTGACGATTAAAAATTAATTTATACGTGTGTCAGCGTTTTTGATAATTCTACCCCCGAAGGGTTAAAAAGGGGGATGAAAGTCAATGTATCAAAGTCCTTAATTTTCACAGCAAAAATCACTAAATTTATTATCTAGGCTTATGGTTGGAAGCTAATGCAATGGTGTTGATAGAATTTCAACCCTTAAGGGGTAAAAACGGGATAAAATTTTATTTTTAATGAAAGTTCTTTTTAAGTTACAATCACTAATATTTCGGCTTATGGTTGGAAACTATAGCATCCGCTAAGGGATTTTTCGAAATTCGACCTTTAAGGGGTGAAAAAGGGGGATAAATCTTATTCCTTGAGTTATCAAACCTGAAACTTGGCACGAATACTAACCTAAGTAAATTATAAAGTGTGACATTTTTTTTAACTACCCCCTCTAAAGGGGGATTTGCGGATGTCAGTTTGTATGGAAGAATTTTAACGCGCGGTCCGATTAACTCGAAACTCAGTATTTATACTGTAAACCAAAATAAATAAAAGAATTTAGTTAATAAGAATTTGAAAAGAAAAAGAAGAAAGAAAGAAGAAGAAGGGTTGTTAAGAATTTGTTTAATTTAGTTTTTCAAAAATTGCCCCTTTTTTTTTTGCGTGGGAAATTATCAAATAACTTTTCCCGCTCTGGGCGGAGCGGGAGGGCGTGTCAGACTTTTACTGACTAAAACCCACCCGTGTTTCTTCCGTTGCCTGTGTGCCAGGGCCATGATATCCCTTTCGGACAAACATCACAACCCTGGCAGGCCCTAACGGACCCCGTCAGTTGGTGCTGACATCTCTTTGAGGCGCGCGTGGAACACAACGCGCAGTCGTACCGGGCCTGTTCCTTATCGGATGGCGAGCTACCCATCGCTCACCGTACGCAAGCCCGCGCCTGCGGTGGCTGGAAGATGGCTTGCTACTCCCGACGCCCGGGGCGTCTCCTGCGGCGACTAGGGGCGCGAGGGCGCGAACCTTGTTTCTCCCTCACGCGTTTTGCCTCCTCCTTCGCGAGCATTACTGTTTCACAGAAGGAGGTAACGGCCTCCCATGCACTCTCGCTCCGAACCATAGCCTGATTCAGGGCTGGACGCGAGAGATCGCCGCCGCCGTGAGAACACAGCGGTGCTCCACCCAAGCTGGGCAGACCTCCAGCGTATGCTCCACCGTGTCTTCCGGGCGATCCACACAGTGGTGACACCCGGGCGTTTCCTCCCGCTTTATCCTGAACAGGAACCTCCTGAAACAACCGTGTCCGGTGAGAACGCCGTGGCGCCTCTCTAGCCACTCCTCAAAGAGGGGACTTATCGCCACAATTGTGGCGTGCCCAGCGCTGGATTGCGACAATCGCACTCTCCATGCCACCATAAGATCCCGCCGGAGCTCCGTCCGCTGTGCCGTGATTTCTCGCGGCAGCGGAGTTTCGAGCCAGCGTTTCGCCTCCTCGCGCCACTCGCAGATGTGCGCGAGGACTTTTGCCTCCAGATCCCACGGCGGCAGTTCAGCAAGGAGGCTCGCCGCCTCACGGGAGACTGTGCGATAATGACCCTTAATAGGGTGAAAAGGGGTAGTCAATTTTACAAGAGAGGATTCTACTGTGTAGCTTGATTAACCCCAAATTAGGACATTGGAATCAGCTAAGAAGGGGTTTTTGGAAATTCAACCTTTAAGGTGGTGAAAAGGGGGATTTTGTTTGTATGAAAAATTTTATTCCTTGAGTTAATAAACCTGAAACTTGGCACGAATACTAACCTAAGTAAAATATAAAGTTTGTCATTTTTTGTGTTTTTAAACTACCCCCTATGGGTGGATGGATCGGGGGATACAAAACTTTTATGGAATAATTTTAACGCGCGGTCCGATTAACTTGAAACTCAGGATTTATACTGAAAACAAAAAATAAAGAATAACTTTTATCCGGTTTTTTTTTTAATCTGCCCCTTTTAATGCGGTGAAAAGGGATAGTCAATTTACAAGGGAGGATTTTACTGTGTGGCTTGATTAACTTGAAAATTGGTATAAATAACCTATAAATCCAATAATAGAAACGTCAAAACGATGTTTCAACAATTTACCCCTTTGAGTGCGTAAAAAGGGGCGATATAGTTTGTGTGAACAGAATCTTATTTCTTTTGATATATAAACTTGAAATTTGACCCAAGTACTTATTTACTTAACATCAAGCCTGCAATCCCTAAAGGGTTAGGTAGAGGTGTATCTTTCGTACACCCACATTTCGACAGTTTTGTTTTGTTTTGTTTATGCCATCAACCGGGCATCATCTGCATAAATGCAGACTTCGGGCTGCTACTAAGAAATTCCTAATGGAAAATCAGGGGTACATAGTTTTCGGGAGAATTTTACTGTGTACCTTGAATAACTCAAAAGTTGGTACATCAATTATTATTTAAGAACAAAAACGTAGAAAAAATAAACAATACAAAATTTCTTACGAATAGACTTAGACATGAAATGGACGAGGACACGAAGTATGTAGGTATTTATATGCTATATAATATCCTCCGTAAAGTTGTAAATCAAACTGCACTCCTATCTGCTTACCACGCTTACGTTGGTTCCAACTAAGATATGAATGCTGCTGATAGAGAAGCTGCTTTTTTTTTCGACATCCACGCGGGCGAAGCCGCGGGCGAAAGCTAGTATCAATTATATTTGAAAGCCCTATTCGGCAATTGAAACCATTAGAATCAAACTGAAAACAAAAATCATTAACCAAGCAAAACAGCAGATATAAATCAATTCACACAGTACTCCTGTATCGTGGAACTTTTGAGTACGCACGGCAGTCGAGTGGCGGTGACAAGCCGACTACGATAAATGCGGTACACTTTGTATTGTGTCTACCTGAGCTAGAGCCACTGTTGTACACCTACTTACTTTATGGAAGGAGGAGATTTTGTAAAGGTAAACAGTTTAACTGAATGAAATTGATGGCAGGTGTAAGTCAAAATTGTAGGACGGTATGGTATAATCCATACTTACTATCCTAATCCTATCACACTAATACCTATTATAAAGGTGAAAGTTTGTGTTTGTTTTCTTTTTTTCACTCCTTCACGCTCAAACGGCTGGACCAATTTTGTTTTTTTTTTTTTTTTATGTATAATATTATAAAGACGAAAGTTTGTGAGTGTGTGTATGTTTGTTACTTCTTCACGCTCAAACGGCTGGACCAATTTTGATAAAATTATGTATAGAGGTAGCTGACACCCTGGATTAAGACAAAGGCTACTTTTTATCCCGATATTCCCACGGGATCGAGACTTACGCGGGTGAAACCGCGGGGTGCAGCTAGTATAATATTATAAATGCGAAAATAAGTTTGTTTGTTACCTTTTCACGCCTAAACCCCTGAACCGATCATCCTGAAATTTTGCATATACGTTGTCAGGTGTACAGAAACGGACATAAGGTACCTTTCATCTCGAAAAAAAGTACAGTTCCCGAGGAAAACAACAATAACGTTCTTATGATAATAGATGGCGCCACGTGTCTTTCGAATCATGATTGA
This sequence comes from Tiliacea aurago, assembly GCA_948098905.1. Taxonomy (NCBI): domain Eukaryota; kingdom Metazoa; phylum Arthropoda; class Insecta; order Lepidoptera; family Noctuidae; genus Tiliacea; species Tiliacea aurago. Next base: position 3,494,625 of record OX402601.1, read on the forward strand.
ATTATATTAATAAAGATACTTTATTAGTGTGTTAAGAGTTTTTTGCTGACAAACGTCAAACAACAAGCAGTCTACAACCCGAATTGATTGTCAAATTCTAAATTAACGCGAGCGAAGCTGCGGGCAAAAGCTAGTAATATTACAAATGCGAAAGTGAGCTTGTTTATTACGCTTTCACACTAAAACGGCTGAATGTTTATGAATGAAATTTAGCACATGGGTAACGCATGATATGGAAACGGATATAGAACACTTTTTATTTCGATATTCCCACGTGATCGAGACTTATGCGGGTAAAACCGCGGGGCACAGCTAGTAATATTATAAACGCGAAAGTGAGTTTGTTACGCTATCACGCCAAAACGGCTGAACGGATTTGAATGAAATTTGGCACATATGTAGCCCGTGATGTGTAGAAGGACATAGGATATTTCGATATTCCCAAGGAATCGATATTTATGCGGGTGAAACCGCAGGGTGCAGCTAGTAATATTATAGTCAGGAAAGTTACTGTCTGTTTATCGGTATGCTGACCTTTTGACGCCTTAATAGCTGAAGCGCATTTCAATGAAATTGTGCATACACGTAGACCATGGCCTAAGTTAGGATATTGGATAATTTTTATCTCGGTAGTATGGTCCCGTGGGATAATATTTATGACCTACATGCGGGCGATGCCGCGGGTAAAAGCTAGTAATGGTATAAAGGCGAAAATAACTCTGCCTGTCTGTTACCTTTTAGTAGTAATGATATCTTTATGTTTTCACACCTAAATTACTGAACCGATTGTTGTGAAATTGGACAGATATGGACATAAACTGGAACTGGAAATGGAAATGAGATGAGGCTACATACTTTACATCCTGGATTTTTGTATACAAAATTGTGAAATACGATGTAAAAACGCAAATGAAGTCACGGGCAATAGCTAGTGTACCACAAAACGTAACTGTGGAGAGAATATCTCATAAAAGGACATAGAAACTGGAGGAGGAATCTAGACAGATTCACACCCATGTTTCAGAAGGGAAAAAAATACTGTAGAAATTGAGAACCCAGGCAATGTGTAGATCATGGGAGGGCGTCACCTTCTTCTGCGAAACAGTAATGCTTGCAAATGAGGAGGCAGAACGCGTGAGGGTGAGGCAGGGTTCGCGCCCTCACGCCCTTAGTCGCCGCAGGAGACGCCCCGGGTGTCGGGAATCGCAGGCCGATTCCCGGCCACCGTAGGCGTGGGCTTGCGGACGGTGAGCGATGGGTAGCTCGCCGTCCGATAAGGACCAGGCCCGGGTCGACGGCGCGTTGTGTTTCACGCGCGCCTCAATAAGATGTCAGCACCAATAGACGGGGTCCGAAAGGGCCAATGCCTGCCAGGGTTACGAGCCTGTCCGAAAGGGATATCGTGGCCCTGGCACACAGGCATTTGAACGAACACGGTGGGTTTTAGTCAGTAAAGTCTGACACGGCCTCCCGCTCCGCCCAGAGCGGGAGAAGTTATTTGATAATTACCCACCCAAAAAAAAAAAGGCAATGCGTAGATAGATATCAGAATTAAAAATTTCCATTTCTGGAGAAAAAATCTTCTTTCATTATTTATTTATTTAAACTTCTCGCACACAATAAGGTACAAAGGCGGACTTAATGCCTTAGGCATTCTCTACCAGTCAACCAAGGGTGGTGAAGAGATAAGATGGCGGGTGCTCTGATGGAGAGAAAATAATAATATTAAAAAATATTAAATTCTAACCTATTTATATTACTATTAATAAAATAGGTGCTCAAGTACATAAATAGATTATAAACATATAATACATATACATACGTACATATATACTATAACATATCCCTATAATATATATATAAATATAATACATACAAATTCAAGGAAAGGAGGTAATTGAGATGACTCTACGCTATTTGTTTTGTAAATAACTCTGCAATTTCCGCTTAAATGCATACCGACTAGTGGCCGTCCTGATATCAAGAGGAAGCGCATTCCAGAGAAGAATGGACTGAATATGATAGGAAGAATGAACAAAGTCAGAAGTATGAGAAGCACAGAGTAGAAGAAGATTGTTGGAAGAACGCAGATTCTTAGCGTGTGAAGAACATAGATACTGGAAGTGAGACATAAGATAAGAAGGAGGGCTGGGAGAGTTGAGAAGGGAGAAAAGTGAAGTCAAAGCGCGCAAACTTCTTCTCTGGCGAATGGACATCCATTTGAGCTCAGTCCTGTAACTCGACACACTACTACTTCATCATCATCATTTCAGTCGAAAGACGTCCACTTCTGAACATAGGCCTCCCCCAATTGGGAGGGGTTTACCATAATCCTTTAAAGTTAAAGTTCGCGAGCACATTCGTAAGAAGCTGGCAGTATTATTACAACGGTAATGTTTTCCCATTGATTGTTTGGTTTGTTGGTATATTCGTGTATTTATAAGGTCTTATATTTATTTATAATTAGGTATATATATTATATTTAAAGTTTTTAATAGGTATATGTATGTATATCCATAAATTTAAATAAATATTTATTCCATAATTTTCGTTATTGCACCTACCACTGCTTGTCTCTGCATCACCCAAAGGTTGACTGGTAGAAAATGCCTATGGCATTAAGTCCGCCTCTGTACATTTTGTGTGCTTAAAGTGTTAAATAAATAAATAATCACCACGCTTGGCGGGCGGGTTGGCGATTGTAGTATGATGTTAAAATGCATAGAGAACGCTGCTGCCCATTCTCTAGTAAGTCCCTTAGTCGCTTTTTACGACACCCACGGGAAGAAGTAGGATGGTGCTATTCTTTACGTCCAGCACCACACGGAACTTATGCTCACTCTACATAAACATGTTACTAGAAGCTCTATCATTATTTTTGTTTCACCCAGAACTAAATCCACGATTTTAGTAAACGATACAGCTCACTCAACACATAATTCCAATCCTCAAAACACTGAAACAAAATCCTCACTGCAATATTAAACCGTTCTAAAAATACCGTCAAAAGTAGGTCAAACTAAATTAGATTTTCCAAAACCGATCGCTAACTGCTATCTGATAATAAGGCATTAATTAAAAAGTTATTCATTTGCACCCCTCCTCGCCTCTACCTCACCTTGAGGGAGTGTCTTTAAAATTGCATTTGATCACGAACTGAAGCGAGGGTATCAACTTGGACTTGGTTCGATAAAAGATTCTGTTGTAGATTTTATATTACTTTTTTTGTAAGTGTATTTTCATGATTTTCTTCGAGGAAAATTATTTTTTAAATTTATCTTCTTACAGGGTCCGTATTTTTGTACCTAGCTTTAAGCTTTTTGTAACATCTTTTTTACAATATGGAAAGCAATCAATTAATTTGAATGAAAGGCTACTAACAAAAGGTTTACAAAGCAGAAAGAAGTGAGTGGAAATGCTAGGAACGCCCTAGTAGGATATATAGTGACTTAATTGGTGATGTTCTTCAGAAAGGTCAGGTGCGTAGTACTCGCAACTTAATATGGAAAGTATAAATTAATATGGAAATCAGGATGGCAACCAACCGACTATCCTTTAAAGTTAAAGTTCGCCAGCACATTCGTAAGAAGCGGGCAGTATCATCAATTTTTTACCATGTTTTGACTTATTTTTTAAGTATATTCGTGTATTTATTTGGACTTTTATTTATGTATAATTAGGTACATACTATATTAGTTTTAGTATAAGCGAAACCCGAAACACGTGTCTAGTATTTTTATGTAAAGAATCTACATACAAAATTTTATCAAAAATCACAAATTTATAAGGTTGTTATGTTACCGGGTTGTCCGTAAAAAAACATGCTAACGGCGCCCATGCGCCTCCAGGGTCCAGGGTGTCTTGCGCTCATTGATAATAATTTGGCAGTAGTACCTAACCGTACGGCGATTATATTGTAATTAAATGGTGATAAAATTTCCATCACACTTAAATATTTTTGGGACAAAATATAACATGGTGTAAAAATTATTGAAATCGATTCAGTTCCTTATTCTGAACAAACTATATTCAGGTTTCGCATATAGTAAAAATAATGTTGTATATTATATTTAAAGTTTTTAATAGGTATACGTATATCCTTATATTTCAATAAATATTTCCAGAATTTTAGTTATTGCCACACCGATTTGTCCCTGCATCACCCAAAGGTTGACTGGTAGAAAATGTCTATGGCATTAATTCTGCCTCTGTACATTTGTGTACTAAGTAAAGTATTAAATAAATATAAATATGAAAATAGACTACATTGCCTTTAAAGATACTACATATTGCGGATTTAGAAAACTATATTTTTAAATGCATCCATACTCTACACTTAAGACGCAGATATATGCCAGTGACCTTGACTGGTTAGCTTGCGTGTTCTGTACAGAGCTCACACAACGCGTCGTACGTTCAGCCAGTAATAGGACTCGCCCTTCAAGGAGCACTGTCCCCAATTTGACGCATTATTATTTTATTATACACAAAAAAAGGTATTTTAATAAAACGCGTATACTAAAAGATCAATAATTAAATTATCTTTAAATTGGTGAAGGTCTCAGAAAAATACGCTCGGTAAATTTTGCGCCATTCTCAGTTTTTTATCCGCGTTAGACATAACTTTACAAATTAATTTCACTATGTAATATAAACATAATCTAAAATATTCACATATTAAGTTATTGAGAAAATGCTCTAATTTAACATATATTTTTTTCAAATTATTAACACTACTCGTTTAGACGTGATCTTCAGTATAAGATCATTAAAAGTCGGTTATTGTCCCCTTAACATTATAAAACTGAAAGAAGCTCTGACTGTTACCTTTTCATGTCTTAACGGCTGAAAGGATTTCGATGTTAGGCAGACAGATCTGGGTTAAGACAGGATACTTTTTTTAATACCGGTAGTACGGTCCTGAGGGACAATTTGCCACAACCAGGCGAGCAAAGCCTCGGGCAAAACCTAGTAATCAATTCTACTTAATCCTACGATACGAATCCTACGACGTCCTCTGCCTTGATTGGTGACTCGACAATTATTATCAGAAATAGGTAAGTAACAAAGACAAGTTACTAGGTGGGAGAGCATCCAGCGCGTCAGCCTGTGGACCCGAACCTATCGTACCCATCCCCTTTAACCAACTACATAAGTGGCTACAGGAGTTCACCCATACACAAGCGGAGAACTGGTGGACCTCAACACCGGGCTGCAGGCAATCCAGGAAAGCTTTGCCATCCTTAGATGGCAGGACCACCAGGCGTTTGCTACGCCTGGACAGGAACGGCCTGCGCCTGGTGACGGGGACCATAACGGGACACTGCTCACTAAACAAACACTTCCACACAATAGGTATAACAGACAGCCCTCTGTGCAGGGCTTGCATGGAGGCTGAAGAAACCATTGCGCATGTACTCTTTGACTGCACAGGCGTCACCCAGATCAGAACAGAAAACCTTGGGTCACCCAGATCTTTCACAGATATCCTATGCAGACCAGGAGACCTAATCAGCTTCTGGAGGGAGGTTGGCTGGTTGGAATAAGCCACTGACAGCCGCCATGGCCCACCCACAATGGTCCACATGAAGGACTAAGTGCGGAAACCAAACCCTCTAACATAGAACATAGAAGACAAGTTACACAAACAAACTTCTTCATACAGGAATATAACCTACTCTAAACAAAGAAAGCCGACTGTCCACTGCGTCATTCACCCCACCGCACCCCTACAACGGGGGTTGTTTCAAATTGCATTTACTCACGTGAAGGCAAAGTTATATCCAAACTGGTCTATTTTTAGTTATGCAAGGTATTACAACGACGGCGAACGTAAATAATAGCACCATCCTATTTCTTCCCGTGGGTGTTGTAAAAGGCGACTAAGGGACTTACTAGAGAATGGGCAGCAGCGTTGTCTATTCATTTTAACACCATACTGCGATCGCCAACCCGCCTGCCAAGCGTGGCGATTATGGCTAACATCCCCCTTGGGGGAGGCTTTGTCCAGCAGTGGACGTCTTTCGGCTGAAATTATGATGATGGTGATAAGCTATTACATGGGTATTTTCCATACGTAAATGTCTTAAATGTCCTTCAGAAAGGTCAGGTAGGTACGAGTAGTACTCGCAACGTCCGTGTATGACCAGATGTATGAACGTAAACGATGCAAAAGGAGTATGTAAGGAGCCGTAGCAGGTGGCGTTCTATAGTTTCTGCTTACCGCCATGGGAAGAAGGCGTGAGCTTATGTATGGTAAGGTTTCCTTATCGTCTTGTCAACATATGGCTACTTATAATTAGAACTTCGCAGTGGGCTAGAATAAAAGGAGCCCTGTGTCCCAACAGTGGGAATTAGATTGTATGTCTAATTCCCACTGTTGGGACACAGGGCTCCTCTCTATGTCAGGGATTAGGTTGTAATCCACCATGGGGTTCCGGGTTGGTGGATATGTCTTTAAAATGTAAGTGTATGTGATAATGTCTTAAAATTTTCTGTAACAGCAGATGCCGTTTTGAGAGCAGAGTTGGTGAAATAATTAACATAAAATTGTAGGGACGAACCTACGACCAAAGCTTATCGTCGCAACCAATCATAAACTAGTTAATAACGCGTTAAGCTGGCTTCCCACGGTGCGTGATATTGCGGACGGCCGCGGAACTGGGGGCCACTCCGAAGCGTCAATCCGAAGTATCGGCCGAATGTTCGGCTGTTTTATAACGTTTAAAGTTTCCTTAATTGACTTTGAATCCTTACCCGGCTTCAAGCCACATTTTTGATTTTGGCATATCTCTCTGACAGTCGTTTTTGTTTTCTTTCGTTGTAGTTTGCCAGAGATAGCCGTAGTCAAGAAACTGCCGAACATTCAGCCGATACTTTTATGTTCAGAGTAGACCCCCAGCCTGCACCGACGAACCATGAGAAGTGTATCGTCCGTGGTAGCACAGACACGTCCGTCGCGGTGCGTCCGATCCGCGGCGAGTCGGTAACTTCAAAGGTGCGGTGTGACCTCTCTTTCACTTTGCTTGTTGGAATGAAAAAGGCTTCGAATCTCAAGACCCACACAGACCTACACGCGTCGTTGGAAAAGCCTTGGTGTGTGGTGCGTGGCTGTTCATGGTCGTCGACCCTGTGGGCTGGTCCGCATCAGTCCGCAAAATCACGCGCCGTGGGAAACTGCCTTTAGTAAGCCGGGTCGTGTACGGACCGCCATTGAAATACTATTGCTGTGAAATTCTAGCTTTTCATTTGTGACTTGAGTTTGTAAAACATCACTGATGGATAGCCGTAGCCTTCTGTAGATTAGATTGTAGGTTTATTGTTGGACTTAGTACTAAGAAGTAAGTAGTGTGTAAGTACTTAAGTAGGGCTTGTGGTTAAGCCATTAAGCCGTTGGTCCTGGCTGTCATTTGTGAATCTTTGACAGTTGTTACGGGTCGTCAGAAGCCCGAAAGTCTGACAACCAGTCTTACCAAGGGGTAACTTGGTATCGTATTACCAAGTTACTGGGTTGTGGAGGTCTGATAGGTAGTCGCTTCATGTAAAATACTGGTCATCATCATCATCATTTCAGCCGAAAGACGTCCACTGCTGGACATAGGCCTCCCCCCAAGCACCTCTACTTTGACCGGTTCTGTGCTTTCCGTATCCAGCGCATACCTGCAGCCTTCACAAGGTCATCGGTCCACCTTGTAGGAGGCCTTCCAACGCTACGTCTTCCGCTACGCAGTCGCCACTCCAGAACCTTTCGGCCTCATCGGCCATCAGTTCTGCGAGCATTGTGCCCTGCCCACTGCCACTTAAGCTTGGTAATTCTTCGGGCTATGTCGGCTACCTTGGTTCGCCTGCGGATCTCTTCATTTCTGATTTGATCACGTAGGGAAACTCCAAGCATAGCCCTCTCCATTGCCCTTTGGGTGACTTTTAGCCTAAAATACTGGTTTCATCTGCATCTGGTTAGACTTGAAGCTGACCCTAACATCGTTGGGAATAGGCTAGGCAGATGACTCTTGCTTGTACTTAAACATGTAAAGCAAGGCCAAACATTTTACACCAGTAGCCTTTGGGCTAATCATACCCAAAAAGCAAACAATGCCCTGCGAATGCAATATAATAATACCTTTAGGGTGCTGTTGAGGCTTCCACCCTATTGTAGTGCATCAGGTATGTTCGCTGATGCGCACACTGATGACTATTTTGCAATAATGCGTAAGACGGTGGCGTCGGTGACTCGCAGAGTGGGAGGAAGCAACAACAGTATCTTGAGGATGTTTGCTGAAAGGCTGGATGGGCCTACCATGGGTAGGTTTATCAAGCTTCATGTATTACATGGGGCTTGGTGAAACTATCTGTGGTCGATAATTATCAATTTATCACCTTTGTTATACGTATATACTAACATAGTTTATAAGATTAGACACGGGCCTATGTAGTCTGTAAATAAAAGATTTTTATTTTTTATTTAAAGCAACAGAATTACAAAGTGCCAATAAAGCGAACTCATGAATAAGATTTAAGAGGCATCCTTTACTAGTTGCTCTAAATGTGCCTGAAATTTATCGTGGTTGCTCTAAATGCCTGAAATAGTTTCAGGCGACGGGGCAATTACTTCTTACTGGAAACTGGTAACGAAGAACACATATTTATTTATAAAAGCAATGTCGGGTTTGGTAATGTTTAGAGTGCGACCGAAAATGGTTTTATTTCGGCTGAAACCGGAAGCGAAATTCGGCCAGAAATAAATATCAATATTTTTGTTTGTCGATGGGTTTTTCTTTTGTCAAGGAAATGCAGTGTCCATCTTTTAATCATTATATTTAAACGTTTAATCTTAAATCACGGGAAATTGTCTTTTCTTAAAGACATAATTATTAATCAATCCATCTGATGTTGTATGCGAAAGAAAACAAATATTTTGCATTTTCACAGCAATTTTTTCTTAGTTACTGTAATAATCGATTTTCTCTGAATAAATGTATTGACAGTATCGATTTGCCTTGGAACCCCTGGTGACAGAACAGAATGTAGAACGTGCAAATTTAATACGGCACACATTTACGGTTCCGTACCTCAAAAAGAAACAAAACGGAACCCCTATAGGATCACTCATGTGTCTATCTGGCTGTCTGTCTGTCTGTCACAGCCGGTTTGCTTGGAGCAAATCGGCTGTGACAGACGACTCATCATCATTTCAGCAGAAAGACGTCCACTGCTGGACATAGGCCTCTCCAAAAAGAAGGGGGATTTGCCATAATCGCCACGCTTGACGCGCGATCGCCAACCCGCCTGGTTGGCGATTGCAGTATGGTTTTAAAAATGCATAGAGAACGATGCTGCCCATTCTCTAGTAAATCCCTTAGTCGCCTTATAGGACACCCACGGGAAGAAATGGGATGGTGCTATTCTTTACGTCCGGCACCAAACGGAACAGACGTACCAAACAACTTATTCAGTCTACCGATTAAGTTGAAAGGTACACATATGAACTCCTATGACTCAATCACGGACGTGTAACGTAAATAAACGAATTTTGAATATGCGGGTCACTTTTGGGTGGCTTTAAAAAAAAAATTATTAGAAAATTTTAAAAAATGTTTTGCAATCTGTACCGTGTGACATATCAAATGAAAGGGCTCATTGTGAGGGTTTCAAATATATTTTTTTATGATTTTGAAATAATTTGTTTAAAAGTTATTTAAGAATATTGCTGAAAATTGAACATTCCCCCTTATCTCCGAAACTACTGAGCCTATACGTTTGAAAAAAATACACAACGTAGTTCTTTACTTATAAATTACAGGAAAATCTCTAAGAAGTCCGTGGTATTATTGTTTTTTTCGCCCTACAAAGAAATAGTTATTTTAATAATATGTTCCTACATAGAGAATATTAATAAGTAGGCTGACCAGAGCACAGAATACCACAGACACAAAACGCACTGACCGTTACTGATGTTACGTCAGGTTCTCACACGCGGTGTACGTTTTCTATTACAGTAATTTTATTTATAATTATCATATGTTTATTTTTATTATGTTATTTCATTCATCTATTTTATTTCATTTAATTTATTTCCTAATCTATCCGTGACATCACATCGGGCCCTATCAGAATACCAGCGCTGGGACATTTATTTTTAAGTGCCGCGGCATCATGCCTTTTGGCCTCGTACAGGACTTTGTTTTTATTTTCTTTTTGTTTACTTTGTTTTATTTTTGGTTTTGTTCTTTTTTTTGTTTCTATGAGTGTGTTTTATTTAATTTGTGATCTGTGCGATTCCCAATAAATGTTTTTTCTTTCTTTCTTTCTACGTTTGTTCAAAAGTTGGTGCAACAGCAAATTTTGGTTTGCGTTAGCTATTCTGGGAACCGAGAATGGAAATGTATTTCGGGAAGTGTATTTAGTCAGTGTTAGTATCGATAAGTGCAGTGTTAGTCCTGGGTGGCTACCCAATCCAAGTGGTTAAGGATCCCAACACATCACTAAGGTGTGGAAACACAATGCATGAATACGTAAGTACGTTACTTTATTGCTCTTTACTTTTATGGCCGGCTCTACACGTTGGGCTGAATGTTGGCCTCAACGCCCCGCTCGTCCAACGTATGGATCTAGAAAATTGCGTGTCGGTTTTATCAAAGGAATCCAACGCCAACGCTCGCGATTCGTCCACACGTTGGCTCCTTGTTCAACCAACGTTGATACCGGGTTGAGACCAACGTGTGAGCCGGGGTAAGTGGTAGAATCTTGGGATGCAGTGCTTATAATTTATTTAAAAATTGAAACAACTATTCATAGATCTTTAGAGGCATGAGGAACAGGGTATAAAGTTCACTCATCCCCTATAGAAAAGGGAGGATCCTCCGACCAGACGGGTGTCGTTTCTGGTGGGCAACTGCCCGACGGTTGATGTCGGGATGTTGTATATGTATATGCTAGTTGCGCGGTAAACTCTGCTTGCGCGATGCAGAATTTTGCGTGACGTCAGTGTGACGCGTAGTTCGCATGTGGCGATGTTGATGCCGCTACAGATCATATAAAAATATGAATGTGTTCTACCCAATAATCATTTAAAAGGAAATTCCTCTTGCGCCAAAGTGCCAAGCACACAATATTCTAACTCCATCCTTCTTTTCAGTCCCAGGAAAGGACGAAAAAGAAGGATCGCGACCAGATACGACGCGATTCCAATGTATACGGTCTTAACGCCATACTACAAGTGCAGAAATCCTAACTTTTTCCATAAATAAGATTCTTCTCACCTGTAAAGGTAGAACTGGTGAAGATCCTGACAATCTTGGAGCTGACTGGAGGCAGCAGCTTCAGGGAGCCGCCGAAGATCAGGTCCACCGTACGATCATCCATGGTTCACGTGTAGCTGGGTATCTGAAAGCATGTTTTTTTTTTTAAAACGTTTTTATATTCAGTATTAAATACTTCGATGAAGAATTCTCCAGATAAAAAGGATTACGAACCAAACTAAACTGGCCACGAATTATACAGTACAGTGCAGTACTACTCGTATTAATTGTTTTGAATTAAGAATATATTCTTAATTAAAGAAAAATATAAGTATATAAAGGTTAGGTTAGGATTAGGTCGACTATTATTTCAATTATGTTTGCAACCGAACAGCAGATAAACAGGTTTTTTGTATTTTGTGTTTCGCGAACTGTTGCCACATAACATCTATTTTTCTTTTATTTCTTTTATTCAAAAATATCTATCAAAATGGATGTGACCGGAAGCTTCGGTGCTTTAACAACGACTGTCAACAAAATTATAGAGGAACCCAAAATGATGCAACTGCCTACCCCCTTTTAAAGCACGATATTTTTAATTTACTGTAAGATACTGTTAATCTCAGTATTTCGTGACCAAAAGAAATAAAAGATACACTCTGGCCGCCATAAACGTTCAAGTAATTTGATCAAACAGGCTGGTTGAAAACAGTTTGATCAAATTGGCTTAATGTCTGTGGCAAAATTTGATCATATTTAATGAGTAATCAAATGGCTTGAAGAAATATGAATTTTCGTATTTTTATTTGATCAAAAAGTTTGATCAAACTGTTTGATTAAACATTTGAGTGTTTGTTGCGAGCGAGTTCAGTTGCATTGCATTGCATAATGTAGACAGAAGCTTTAAATATGTTTCCTCATTCATCCGCAAATAATTATGCCAGTCTTTAGGAGCAAATTTTAATTCATTTAACAAGTTTATAAGCTAATATTCGTCTCTTTTCATGAGTCACTTTTTACACCATACATTCAAACTCAAACTCAAAGCATTTATTTCAATTAAACCATTGACAGGCACTTTTGAATTGTCAAGAAGTCGGTCAGTTACAAATATGAAGCTAGTTTCCCATTCCAAATAGTAGGTTCCTATGGAGAAGAACGGGCAAGAAACTCCACGGATACTCTTTTAAATTAAAATATTGATACAAAATATTGGTTACATCATTCATATTGAAGTTAAACATGTGAGAACGATGCAATATGCCAGTGACCTTGAGTGGTTAGCTTGCGTGTTCTGTACTGAGCTCACGCAACGCGTCGTACGTTCAGCCAGTAATAGGACTCGCCCATCAAGGAGCGCTGTCCCCAATTTGACGCATTATTAATTTATTATTCACAAAACAAAAGGTATTTTAATAAACCGCGTATATTAAAAGATCAATAATTAAATTATCTTTAAATTGGTGAAAGTTTCAGAAAAATACGCTTGGTAGATTTTGCGCCATTCTCAGTTTTTTATCCGCGTTAGACATAACTTTACAAATTAAGTTCACTATGTAAAATAAACAAAATCTAAAATATTCACATATTAAGTTACTGAAAAAATGCTCTAATTTGACATTTTTTTTTTCAAATCATTACCATTACTCGTTTAGACGTGATCTTCAGTATAAAATCATTAAAAGTCGCTTATCGTCGCCTTAAGGCTTAAGTGCTTTCCGAGGTATGGAGGGGGTCTCGATATTATGTCACCCATCCACGAACTGACAACAGCAAGCGTAGCTTAACCGTGGATCGACATATAATACAGTAATAAATACTACCTATTTATTCAAACTTGAACTCAAAGCATTTATTTCAATTAAACGAAACGGAGAGCTAAGAGGCTCATTGGCGACGTAAAACTGGTTGATGCCAATCTTCACAGCTTGGCCCATCGCCGCAAGGTTGCCTGCTTGTCGGTCTTCTACAGATTGTACTTCGGTGAGTGTGCCCAAGAACTCCATGATCTCATTCCACCGGCCCCCTTCTATTATCGGACATCTAGACGCACTGCAGGCTACCATCCCTTCCTTGTTGCTATTCCACCAATTCACACTAAGCGTTTCCAAATGACTTTTATAATGCGCACAGCAAAAGAGTGGAACTCTCTATTGGATAAAATGTTATAATTAATTCTAGGCTGTATGATACTCATTGTTTGCCTGTTTACTTTTATATGGCAGCATTTTGTATGCGTTTTGATCTGTCATGTGCATTGTGTGTGAGCTATTTAATAAAAACGTTGAATAAGTTCAAACTAAAAGAAGTCTTGTTTATTAACCTAATCTCAATAGGTTATGGGCCCAGATCCACATTAATTAACCATTGGTGATAAACAAAGAGCAGAGAAAACAGAAAAGTTCTTAGTGATTTTCAACAGTAGAACCGCGTGCTGTCTATACTTAACCTAAAATGGAGGTTGGAAAGACAAACCTAGAAAAATTCGATGGAACGAATTTTAAACAGTGGAAATTTCAAATTAAATGTGCCCTGCGCGCCAAGGGGTTGGATATCAACACGCCAAAACCAGATGGAAATGCGATTCAATGGAATAAAGATGATGGCATGGCGATGTTTGTATTAACGTCTGCTATGGATTTAAATCAAATAGCACTCATCGAAAATTGCGAATCAGCACTAGAGGTGATGACCAAGCTTGAGTCCATTTATGTACAAAAATCCGAAATGACTAAAATGATGATAGATGAGCGTTTCTATCAATATAAAATGTCACCAGCAGACAGCATAGCTCAGCATATAGCCAAAGTAAAAAGTTTGGCTAAGCAACTTAAAGAAAGTGGAGAAGTTATTAGTGAAACTGCAATCTTAACTAAAGTTTTGAGTTCACTGCCTCCCAAGTACAGATCTGTTCGCCAGGCTTGGATGTCACTTGATCCGAAGAATCAAACTGTAATTAATCTAACAGCTCGTTTGCTAGATGAGGAGGCCAGTTTGAATGTAGAAGAAGATAATTAAACTGCTTTATTAGTGGCAAAACAAAGTATGAACAAGAAAACTGTTCCACTAAAGAAAACAAACAAAGAATTAAATAAAAAGTTAAATGAAGGGTCAAATGAAAAGTCACATAGCTTTATATGTTACAACTGTGGGAAACGCGGTCATTATGCAAGAGATTGCCGTGCCCCAAAACAAAAACAGCAACAACATGGAGAAAAGAATATGTTAGCATTCAATATAGCAAATACAGATTGGAAAAATAATGATGATGGTTTAAAATGGATATTAGACAGTGGTGCCTCAGTTCACATGTGTTATAAACGTGAAAATTTTGCTGAATTGTATGAGTATACGGGATCCCCACTGAAACTTGGAAACCAAGAAGCTGTAGAAGTAGTTGGCCAAGGAAATGTATTGATATACAAGTGTGTTAATGGACAGTGGGAGACAAGTATCCTGAAAAATGTTCTTTATGTACCAAAGTTGAGAAGAAACCTATTTTCTGAAGGAGTAGTGACAAGACAAGGTTATAACATTATAAAGAAACATACAGATGCCTTAATATACAAGGAAAATAAAATAGTGCTGTGTGCATCTTTGCAAAGCAACAATCTATATGAGTTAAAGGTGAAAACGCTTCAAAATCCAGTGTGTAATGTAGTGCAAAAGTTGGACCTTAAAACGTGGCATGAACGCCTAGGACATTTAAATGTCAAAGAAATACAGAAAATGTGTAAAAACAATGTGATTACTGGTGTGGACTTATCAGACTGTGACAAGTTTGTGTGTGAGGGTTGTGCTTATGGTAAGCATGCTCGTCAGCCATTCAAGAAATCAAACAGAGAACCACAGCAACCAGGTGATGTTGTATACAGTGATGTATGTGGACCATTCAGTGTGCCTTCTGTACAAGGTATGAAATATTTTGAAATTTTTAAAGACACTGCTACAAGTTTCAGGTATGTGTACTTTTTAAAGAATAAATGTGATGTGTTAAACTATTTCAAGAAATATAATTCAATGATTAAAAACAAGTTTTCACATAGTGTACGCACATTGCATACTGACAATGGTGGAGAGTACATAAGCAAAGACTTTAAAGAATATGTTGACTGTGAGGGTATTTCTCATGAGCTCACTGCCCCTTACACGCCAGAACAAAATGGCCGGGTGGAACGAGAAATTAGGACAATGGTTGAAAGTGCTCGATCCATGCTTTATGCCCGTAAGGTACCACTCAATCTTTGGGCAGAAGCAGTAAATTGTGCTGTTTTTTTTTTAAATCGCACATCTTCAAGTCAGACACCAAATATTACCCCTACAGAGTTGTGGAGTGGTGTTAAACCTAGTCTAGATCATGTCAGAGTGTTTGGATGCGAAGGATATGTCCATGTGCCAGATCAGTTGAGAAAGAAGCTTGATAGTAAAAGTTGTAAGATGATGTTAGTTGGATATAATAATTCAAACTACAAAATGTACGATCCAATCACAAAAAGAATTACAATATCAAGGAATGTTATTTTCAATGAACAGAAAAGTCCTGAAATAAAACGGAATGAAGCTCAAATTTTTATATGGGATGATAATGAACAAAATGCTGAAGAGGAGATAGACAACACTGAGTTGACTGAAAGTGATGACAGCACACATACTGCCATTGATGAAAATGATGAGACCTATGAACCTTCACAAGAAATTGACCTTACAGATATGGATCGTTCAAATATTACTTTGCGACCACGTAGAAATAATGTTTTTGAGGCAAATTTAATAGAATTGGATGTACCTGTGAGTTACAATGAAGCAATTAATAGTAAAGAGAGTGAGTTATGGCTAGAGGCCTTAAATGAAGAATTAGAAGCTCATCATACCAATAACACCTGGACTAATGTGGATAATGAAAACCAGAGAACTATAACATCAAAATGGGTTTTTAATATTAAAAGAACCAAAGATGGTAAAGTAGAAAGATATAAAGCACGGCTTTGTGCCCGTGGTTTCACACAAATTGAAGAGATAGATTATAATGAAATCTTTTCATCTACTACAAGATATGAATCAATAAGAATACTGTTATCTATCTCTGCTGAATATAATTGGAACCTAAGACAATTAGATGTCAAGACAGCCTTTTTATATGGCGAGTTAGAAGAGGATATTTTTATGGTAATTCCAGATGGAGTGAAAGCACCAGCAAATAAAATATGTAAATTAAATAAATCCCTGTATGGCCTAAAGCAGGTATCTCGCTGCTGGAATCAAAAGTTTACTAATTTTCTATTAAAGTTTGGTTTTGTTCAGTCACAAGCAGACAATTGTGTATTTGTTGGTAACTTTAATGGTATTAAAGCTTTGTTAATATTGTATGTAGATGATGCTCTAATAATGTCATAGTCAAGTTCAATATTAGATCAAATTGTTAGTTATTTAAAGCAGGGATTTAATATCAAAGAGTTAATTTTAAATCGGTTTGTTGGTTTAGAAATCTTAAAAGATAATAATTCTGTGTGTATCAGTCAAAGACAATATATTGAACAGTTAATAAGTAAATTTAATATGAGTACTGCACACTCAAGCAGTACACCAATTGATGTAAATGTTCAGTTAACTAAAAATATTGACAATAAGCAGATTGATTTTCCTTACAGAGAAGCAATAGGGCATTACTGTTTTTATCTACAGCAAGTAGGCCAGATATTTCATATGGAGTAAATCTATTAAGTAGATATATTAATAATCCTAGTGTACATCATGTTAATCAGCTTAAGAGGATTATTAGCTATCTTATAAAAACTAAAAATGTATGTATAAAGTATCAAGGTCATGAAAATTTAATTGGATATTCAGATTCAGATTTTGCTGGGGACTTAGATACAAGAAAATCAACCAGTGGTTATATTTTTATGTTAAATGGTGGACCTATATCTTGGTCTAGTCAAAAACAACCTTGTGTTGCCTTATCAACAACTGAAGCTGAATTTGTGGCTGGTTGTGAAGCTGCTAAGAATCTTTTATGGTTAAGACAGTTTTTCAAAGAAATTGATATCATTCAAAATTGTACAACTCTGTGTATTGATAATCAAAGTGCAATTAAACTAATGAATAATCCTGTTTATCATAAAAAGACAAAACACATTGATGTTAAATTCCATTTCATTAGAGAAAAAGTAAAAAGAAAATTAATTGTTATTAAGTATGTGCAAAGTTCAGATCAACTGGCTGATATTTTTACTAAGGCTCTACCTACTATTAAATTCGAACGTATAAGAGCTGAAATATTGTCTGTTATGTAAGTTAAGTTTATTTTCTAGTTTTATTTTAAAAGCAGGCAAATAAGAGATTTTTGTTTATAAAATTTTAGTGGGAGTATTGGATAAAATGTTATAATTAATTCTAGGCTGTATGATACTCGTTGTTTGCCTGTTTACTTTTATATGGCAGCATTTTGTATGCGTTTTGATCTGTCATGTGCATTGTGTGTGAGCTATTTAATAAAAACGTTGAATAAGTTCAAACTAAAAGAAGTCTTGTTTATTAACCTAATCTCAATACTCTCTACCTGCGTCTGTGTTTCCGAACGCATACAACACTAATCTCTTCAAAGTAAGAGTGAACAGGCTTCTTCTGGGTAAGCTCACTCCATCGTCGACTTTGTATCTGTCACCTCTGCCCTAGACTAAGGTCAAGAGCAAACCCATACTAAAAAAAAAAAATAAACCTATTACAGGCACTTTTGAATTATCAAAGAGTCGGTCAGTTAGTCAGAAAGTTGAAGCTAGTTGCCCATTCCAAAACGTAGATCTCTATGGAGCAGAACAGTCAAGAAACTCCAAGGACACTCTTTTAAATTAAGATATTACAAAATCCTGGGTACATTATTCTTGTCGCATCTTTATGTGAAAACAATTTTCATTTAAGTATGCAATAATAAAGGATACTCACACCCTTACACCTCACCTCACACAACTCACTCACACAAGCGGGTTATCTTTCGTAATACACCCCATGTTTACTAAAGTCGTGATGTCATCTTCAAAGGGGGAGATTTGCATAGTTCTAATGGAATACGAATGGGGTCATCCCCATGGATATAGATAGGGTTTAGCGACAAACGAACCAGATTTTGATGAAGTTTGTTGTAGCTAGTAGGTATACACGATATAAAATTATGTTTTTGATGAAGATTTTGCTTTCAAAAATTCTTGTGGCTTGTGGCTAAATCCTTGTGGCTTGTGGGGCTCGTGGCTAAATCCTTGTGGCTTGTGGGGCTCGTGGCTACATTCTTGTGGATTTTGAGGCTCGTGGCTAAATCCTTGTGGGGCTCAAGGCTCTATTCTTGTGGCTTGTGGGGCTCGTGGCTAAATCATTGTAGCTTCTGGGCCTCGTGGCTATATACTTGTGGGGCTCGTGGCTAATTTTTTTGTGGATTTTGGGGCTCGTGGCTAAACCCTTATGGAACTCTTGGCTAAATTCTTGTGGTGTGTGGGGGTCATGGCTAATTCGTTGTGCCTTGTGGGGCTCGTGGCTAAATCCTTGTGGGTTGTGGCTAAATCCTTGTGGCTTTCGGGCTCGTGGCTAATTCCTTGTGGATATGGGGTTCGTGGCTAAATCCTTATGGCTTGTGGGACTCGTGGCTATATCCTTGTGGCTTGTGTGGCTCGTGGCTAAATGGTTATGGCTTGTGGGGCGCGTGGCTCAATCGTTGTGGCTTGTGGGGCGCGTGGCTAAATCGTTGTGGCTTACGGGGCTCGTGGCTAAATCCTTATGGCTTGTGAGGCTCTTGGCTATATCCTTGTGGCTTGTGTGGCTCGTGGCTAAATGGTTATGGCTTGTGGGGCGCGTGGCTCAATCGTTGTGGCTTGTGGGGCGCGTGGCTAAACCGTTGTGGCTTATGGGGCTCGTGGCTAAATCTTTATGGCTTGTGAGGCTCATCGCTATATCCTTGTGGCTTGTGTGGCTCGTGGCTAAATCGTTGTGGCTTGTGGGGCACGTGGCTAAATCGTTGTGGCTCGTGGCTAATTTATTGTGGCTTGTGGGGCTCGTGGTTAAATGATAATCGCAAGGGTATTATAAGCTACTACATTTCGAGACCTCTCCGTGCATCGGAAAGCACGTTATGCCATTGGTGCCGGCTGTCATTCGTAAATCTTTGACAGTAGTAACGGGTAGTCAGAAGCCCAAAAGTCGTCAAAAAAGCTCAAAAGTCCGACAACCAGTCCTACCAATGGGTATCGTATTAACCAGTAACTGGTTTGTGGAGGTCAGATAGGTGGTCGCTTCATGTAAAAAACTGATATCCAGCTTCTTCCGGTTCGACTGGAAGCCGACCCTAACATGGTTAGGAAAAGGCTAGACTGATTAATTGAATCCGTGTGGTCTGAATATTGGAGGGTTTTCGGAAGATGAAGCATTAACGAAATAAATAATCGAAGATTTCTTAGAAGCTCTAAATGCAAATTCATATATTTAAGTTATTTAGTAGTCTATGGCTCACTTGATGTTAGCTGGTAACTGTAGTATCTACGAGAATTCTACGCGCACTTCCAATGTTTCCAACACCCAAAAACATTTGTATGGCAAAGAAAACAGAGTTTCTATTAGGTACTTCTATTGGCTTTTCCACTAAGTCTTGTTCCTCCTCCTTCAATTCCTGAACCTCAATTTCTGTCCTTAATCGTGATTCTAATGACTTTATGGCTAGTGATTTTTCATTTTTGACATTATTTATGGCCTGTGGCTTGATCGTAGTTGATGGAGAGCCTTGTTTTCCTGCTGCTCTTCCAGTTACTCAGACCCCTGCTTCACTAATTACTATTACATTCTTCTTTTCATCAAAGCTACTGTTCTTCTGGATTCTACTATTATTATAATAACTAGCTATAGTACCATTATTCCTGAGTCATCCAGTCCATTGGATATACAGGGCGTCCCACGGATATGCCACATGGAGGGAAAGTACCTTGAATATTGTAGATGGAACATTTTACTGAAACAAGACATTATTTGAATTTAAAAAACAATTTAAACTGCATTCATAGATATTTAAATAATTACATGGTTGCACCGGAAATCAAACCCGTTACACGAGAAAATAATCAACCTGTAGCTTTATCATACCGATCGAAAGGCTTCATCATAAGGATTATTTTTTGCTAAATAACATAGTGTCACAAATAAAAGGAAGACCATGAATTTTAACATTTGATGTGAAATTTTGTTCAGAAAAATGAAAAGTTGACATTAAGGACATACTTACAACTGACATTATCATAAGTACTATTATATTATTATATTACTATTATTATACTATTACCTATTACTAATAAATGTACCCACTTTAGAAATACGCATCATTTCCTTATTATAATTTAAGTGCATGATAAAATTATAAAGAGATACGTAATTAGTAGGTTGTATGTAAATTGAATAATTTTGTACTAAAAATGTTAAAATTCATAGTCTTCCTTTTATTTGTGACACTAAGTTATTTAGCAAAAAATAATCCTTATGATGAAGCCTTTCGATCGGGATGATAAAGATACAGGCGATTATTTTTCTCGTGTAACTGGTTCGATTTCCGGTTCAACCATGTAATTATTTAAATATCTATGAATGCAGTTTAAATGGTTTTTTAAATTCAAATAATGTCTTCTTTCAGTAAAATGTTCCATCTATAATAATAAAGGTACTTTCCCTCCATGTGGCATATCCGTGGGACGCCCTGTATAATATATGAAAAGATTTAGCTTTTCCACCCACGCGGTCAGTTTATTTCAGTTAGTGATATCTTATCTTTAGTGATAGCGGAGGTAATTGATGTGCAAGCCATTATTGAACCGCTGATAACCTTAACATGGTCAGTACAATTTATGGATGGATTGAAATAATTTGTTTTAGCACTATACTTTAGTACTTTCTAAGTGTACCTTGCTTGGTGATATAAGTCTGAAATCGCCAACCCATGCGTGAGCCTGCTGTGCATGATAAGGGGGCACACTACAGGCTAGTATTATACATATATTCTATAGCACTATACTAAAGATCTTGTTACAAGGGTCCCGTCGTTGCCTGTCTTTCTACAACTTAATCCGCCTTATTACAAAACAAGATTTATATTTTGACATGGCTTAAACCATGTAGCCAGTTTTTGTAATAAGAACGTAACAGTGATTGAAATACCGTTATTTATACAAAACTGAAAACTTAGTTCGGTACTAAGTTGTCAGTTTTGTGTTTAGGAACTTTACCTTAGTCGGACTAAAGTTCGAAATTCAATAATGGCTCCATGTTTTAAACCTGGGTCTGAAGATAGACCTTGTTTTGTAATATGGGAGAATGTCAACAAGGTTTTTACTTTTATTATTTTAATAATATTTTATATGAGTAGTTTTTTAATTTTTTTTGTGAATGTGAGAACTTTGTAGGCTTAATAGACTGTAGATTTGTAGACCATTTTCTATCTTGTCAAGTACCTGGTACGTGTCGATGGGCCTATACTGTCCTCCCATAGGTACCTATTAACACTGCAATTTGAAAACATTGTAAAAGCCAATTATAATAATCATGGAGTTTTTTGCCGGTTCATCTCCATAGGAAACGACCAATTGGAACCGTGCACATAGCTTCTGAAGTTTCATAAGTGATGTAGGTTTATGTGAAATAATATATTTTGTTTTTGTTATTCTTTGTTTATTCCTTCATCACCAGCTAGGGCCAGTTTTCTTAGTTTTCTCTCCCCACTTCACCCTATTTTTCAATTCATCTTTAGAGATTTGGCAGTACTTTTTGACCACATTAGTTAATAGGTCCTGTAAACCTTTTCTGTTTCCTTATTTCCATCCGTGTTGTCATTGTTTTTTTTTTCTTTTTTTTATTGAAGTGTTATTAAGTTAACCTCTTAAGACTTTGGACAGATTTGAAGCATTCACCAATCTTTCCATCAAGCGTGGTTACGGTTGCAATTTTGTTTTCAACTTTTTAATTGTAGTGTGTTTTGCAAAGTTAATATTTAACAGAGAAGGACGAAGAACGGAAGACGTATATCACAAATTTAAATGTGATACTATTTATTGTGAACACTGACTCCTAGGTCACACGGTTCCCATAGTTTAGGAGGCAGGGTTTTTCACTATTTATGCAGCCTTTTCCCAAAATCAAATGTTTCTACCTATTGTATACAAAAGGTATTTTGTGACAATAAACTTCTTTTTTTTTATTGTACTTTTATTAGTAATGTTAACAATATTTTAATTCCTATTTACTTTACTTATTTTGAATCATGCTCTTTATCATTATTATTAATATCATGTGTTTTGTAATAAAGATTTTAATTTGAAAAATAAACATCTTTTAAAAACTCCTTTGAAACGGTCAAGATCATGAACTGTGGTACATGGTTCATCTTTCTCTCCTTCTTTCTTTGTCTTTAATTACACTAGTTTATTCTCTTCTCGGCGGAAATTCCCTAAGTCTGTTTCCATCTTCAGTTATTCTTGTTTCTGATGTATCTTTATACTCTCTACAGTACGAGTATACCTTCAATGTAAGTCATGACATACCTACCGTCCCAAATACACTGGTGTCCGTTAGTATTTCTGTCTCCCTCGTAAACCCGATCAACCGTGAAGATGTTCCCCGCACATAGTGGTAAATAAAACAAAGTATAGTTTTATGTTTTATGTCCAGTTTCCTGAAGTTAGTCGTGTAATGGGTGAACTGGACTTTGGTTTTATTATTTTAGTGCAGTTCTTCGTTTTTGTTGCAAGTTGCTGGTTGCGTCTTTAAGAAAGAAAAGAAAGAAAGAAAGAAAAATAATGTTATTCGTCACAGAAACACGTGCTTAGGAAAACATAGACTCGAGCAAGTAAACATTAAAGAAAGAAAAAACCTATCTACATTAAAACCACGAGCACAAAAATAACAAATAGTCTGCAACTGCACGTCATGACTGTGACAAAAAGGCTTGCACTCAGCATGATGCTGTGCTATGGGGGACCCACAACACAGCGCTGATTTTCAGTGGTTACCCGAAAAATACGTACGGAACCCAAGTCAGGTTTAATGAGTTGAACAACAAAATAAAATAAAATAAACAGTACTTATAATATAATGCTTATACAACCAATTATAAGAATAAATATGATTAAATTACATAAAAAATTATTAAATTATTATTAAATCTTAAACGTAATTTATACAAATAAATAAAATTGAAGTGTCTTGTTGTAACGTCAACAGCGTTTTAGTAAATGTATATGAAAGTATATACCTACGGTACTTACAAAACAAAACAATTTTAAATTTTTAGTCTGTCTTTTAGTTTGTTCCGGCTAATCTTCGAAACGGCCATACTGATTGTGACGGGACTTTTACTGGAAAATAGCTGATGTTATTATGAGTAACTTACTTATTTTAGAAAATCCCACGTGGGCTATGCCGCAGGCAGCAAATAGTAAAGTAATCTAAAAAAAACAGTAATTGAGGTATGATTTTTACATATAACAAATTTTCACAAACCGCTTATTACTGTGGTAGGTAGAACAGTTGCAATCCAAAGTTTAATTTTGAAACAGGGGAGGGTGTGAGTTTGAGATACTTTCGCCGATATATAGAGGCCTTTTAAAAAATCACTCTTTAGTTTTAATGATGTCCCGATAATATCACAAGCACGATTAGGATTATCTTGTATACATTTTTTTTGTTCGAAGTCAGCTTATTTAAAAATATAGTTTAGTCTTGTTTTTATTTTTTTTAATTTTTACATGCTGTACTTATGTTATATTGTGTGCCTTAGTCTGTGCTAAATAAATGTATTTTCTTTCTTTCTTCTCTTCTTTTTTTACAGATAGAGAACTTGCCGTCACTGGTTTGCAATAAATTTCTCGTCCATAATTTTCGGACCCTAAAAATATCATTTAAAACCAATAACCGGATTTAGACGGACGGTCCTCGTAAACCACGGCCGACAGAAAGTCATAATTATTTTACGAGTTTCAAATTAGTATTTCGCGGTGTTCACTTCCTCTATTACTTCTCATGTGGTGCGTTTGATTTTTATTAGGTTTTTGAACATATGTTTTGCGTTTGGGATATGAAGAAGAATATGGATCATGTTTTCTGGTAAAAGTTAATGGTAATGTAGCTACCGTACGTCTTCAGTCCTTGTTATTGGTAGTTTGTGGATATGGGTCTTTCCAATAAAAGATTTTTCCATGCCTCTTAGTTATTTATGATACTAGTGCGTTATGTTGGTTTTTATAAACGTCGAGGGCTTACCATAGTCATGAGTTTGTAAATACAAATTTCCGCACGTGTGTCGTACAACGTTTTTCAACACATTTGCGATAAAATAGTACAATATGTAACACAAAAACAAGCCATCAAACATATTCAGAGAATGATTGAGTATTTCTGCGAGTCTTCCATGCTATAAAATTATTGTAAATCATTAAATAGCGCTCTCGCGATTTTCTGCAATTTGCGCCTCATTCAAGATAATGATCAGATGGAGTAGATTCCATATCTGATTTCCCGCTTGAACTCATATTATTATTTTGTTTATAAAATATCAGTCGGAAAATCGCAACAATCTTTGAAATTTCTAATCAGAAAATGGTGCGAATTTGCAAATGGCGCTACGTGCGCGTGGTGAAAGTTAGAACTACATCTTTCGTCTTATTTTCTTTTCATATTATAGTATTAAAGTGAGACTTGAACGTGCAAAAGCGCTACCGTTATAATACGTCTGTATCCAACTCACGCTTCACACAGTTTTATCTTAAACCATATAATCCTGATGTCACAAATGAGTCATGTGCGTGTAATCAAAGTTTCATTATAATACTTTATCACTATGTCATTATGTATCTCTGGGAAGCCATCAAAAACTACTCATTCTTATCATATTATGGGCACAGAGATTTACTGTGTTCTGCTAATTTTGTCCAGTTACTAAGCACATTTTTTAATAACATTTTTACTCTGATCAAACTCATAGAACAATGTTGTGATCGAATTTCCACTTATTTCTAATGGAAAATGTCGGGAGGATCGTTTTGAGTAGGAATGTGGGTGGCTATGTGAACTATTATACTGTTGCGAACATCAGAATCAGCATCAGCATCCGCGGAACTTCAGCATCATTATCAGCATCAGCATTGATCGATGCTGATTATTAATGCTGAAGTTCAAGTCCTGACATTACCGCAAAGGGGGCGGGGATTATAGCACGTTGTTTTCGTTTCCGAGTTTTGACCAATAATGCAATGGACTTGCCCTTTGGAAATTTTCCATTCATTTAATGAAAGACAGATAGCAGGCATATTAAGTCTAGGTACTTAATTATTAATCTAGTACTAATTTTTACTAAACTAGGTACTTAGTTTGATTCTATTTAAGTCACAAAATTATTGTAACAATATTTTATTTCAATACCAAGGAAAACTGTGCAATTTTACTGTATAAATTCATAATGGTTACTAATTTTTCCCTGCTTTTTAACAAAATAATTAAAATCAGCATCAGGCTGATGTCAACGATAAAAAATCAGCATCAGCATCCGCTGATGTGAAAAAATATGCATCAGCAACAACCCTGATGTGAACAGTAAATAGTGAAATGGCTACTACTAGTGATATGACGACTACAAGAGAAATATTGGAGAAGAATAGCTCATCTGATGATGGAGACGAACTGTCTATCTGGCCTCCAGAAGACAGTTACTAGGTAACACTAAACCCTTCGGTAAGACTGGTTGACAAACTTTCAGGCTTCTCACTGCCGGTAACGTTTTGTCAAAGATCTAACCAACAGCTTAACGTGCTGTAGGTACTGGTAGACTACATGAACATGAATAAGAGTGCAGAATGTACTAAGAACCGTGTGGGTGGAAGAAGTGTGTGGTTCTTGTGGAGGCCAGTTATGCAGTCGCTCCACGTAAAATACTGGTATTCAACCGCAACCGGTTAGACTGAAAGCTGACCCTAACATACTTAGGAAAACTCAAATTCAAAGCATTTATTTAAATTAAACTAATTACAGTATTTGTCCGCGTGGTGCCTGACGTAAAGAATAGCACCTCCCTATTTCTTCCCGTGGGCGTCGTAAAAGGCGACTAAAGGACTTACTAGAGAATGGGCAGCAGCGTACTCTATGCATTTTAATACCATACTGCGATCGCCAACCCACCTGCCAAGCGTGGCGATTATGGCAAACCCCCCCTTGTGGAGGCCTATGTCCAGCAGTGGACGTCTTTCGGCTGGAATGATGATGATGAATTACAGGCACTTTTGAATTGTCAAGGAGTTGCTCAGTCATTAATGAAGCTAGTTGCTCAATCCAAAGCGTAGTAAGTTCCTCGTTTCCAGAGGAAAAAGGTAGGAAAAGCAGATGACAATGATGTAGTCCATCAGTATACTTATATATCATAGGCCCAAATTCATCATCAAATCCTGCCATGTTCCTTCTTTAATAAAAAAAACTATATTTGTATCCAATATCTTCATAAATTCCTACTTTCAGCTCACGTGCGAACATTGGCCGTGGCTTCGACTTTCAAAGTCAACACATGTCATGTTCCGAGCACGAAGCCAGGAAAGTTCAACGACGGAACTACTTTCCTTATCTTTTGTTTATTTTTTAATTAAAACATGGGATACTGTTTCAGTAGTCTTTGTTAGTTTTAACATGTTTTTAAAACCGGCCTACTGTTTTTAAATTACATAATTTTAAGCAAATTGTGTTTTAAATAAATTCGATATTTTTGTTTAATTTCCGAAATTAATTAAGGTGTGCTGTTCATTTATTTTTAATATTACCTATTACTTTCTTAAGTTTGTCACTTATTTATTGCGTGCGTTTAGTAAAATTTAATGAAAATGATAACTAAATGCATTAAGATGCCGGCGATGGATGCGTAGTTCAGACAAACGTAATACCAAAATAATTTGTAAATCAAACATATTCTTAAGGTAGTGTGTCTTTATTCCGATTGGAATACAGAATATCTAGGTTCCCAAATATATATTTGAATGGACACTGATTTAAACAAGAGTTATGAGAAAAATAAGTTTTCTATAGAAATTTTAAATTTCTCATATCTTGTCTTTCTATCATTGTCCTTTCAAAATATGTAATTAGGAACATAGATATTCTGCAATCCAATCGAAATAAATACACACTACCTTGAATATGTTTGATTTACAAATTATTTTGGTATTACTTTTGTATGAACACGCATGCTACGCTGGCCCCTAAGCATTTAGTTATCATATTCATTATTTATTTCTTCCATCGATGTAGCTTTGTGACTTTAAGATTAATAATATGTGGATTAATTATTGTATAACTATTTTGTTTTGTTTCTGTTCTGGTCTAGATATTTATGGTAATTTATGCTTCTGGAAATACTAAAGGCGCTTTTAAATCAATTCGAAAACATTTTCATATTATAACAAAACGTTCTAAAACAAATTCTAGCTTACATAACAAGCCAATAATCACATTAAAGCCTAGAAACTTACCTGGTTTAGTGCAAAACTTTAATCAATACATCAGAAGGTCATGAACAAAACGCTGTGTTAGCTTTCACTTTCAAACCGATTCTAACATCGTTATAAAAACTCGATTAATTAAACCGATTCTAATTGCGAACTTATTTATCCTTATTTTGAAAACTGTTTCTTTTTTTGAAAACGCGTGTTTTCTGATGGAGATGTTTTGTTCCACTGATATTTATTTCACGGTTATGAAGACTTGTTATCCGGTTGTTAGGCAACGGTTGCATGCGATTGCCGGTAAAAAAAAATGATTTGACGTCATCCATTACACCTAGTGAAGTGTGAATTTATAGCTTTTGATTTTCTGAATATGGCCAGAGATTGCTCGAGGGCATAAAGTTAAGTTAAATCTAGTTTTATGAGGGTAGATTTGGCAGAATCTGAATGACTTATTTTGGGAGTCACACCTCTATAAGAACACCAGCGAAAGCCCGAAAGTCTGGCAACCAGTCTTACCAAGGGATATCGTATTACCCAGTTACTGGGTTGTGGAGATCAAATAGGCAGTCGCTCCATGTAAAGTACTGGTATTCAGCTACATCCGGTTAGCTTGGAGGCTGACTCCAATATAGTTGGGAAAAGGCGGGCAGATTTGATGATGTAGTTTTTCAAGGAAGTTCTAATTATACCAAAATACATTGTGGAGTCGCATTTACCTTAAAATGATTATAAATAAATTGAAATTAACTTACAGAGTTACACAGAATGTTTATTTCTCATAATTTATAATTTACAAGGCAGATAAGTGAGTGGAAACGCTGGGAGGGGACGCCCTAGAAGGACATTAGTGACTTAATTATTTTACTTAACATATTTTCTTTGTTGGCATAAAAATGCCATGGGTTTAACATCCCTCAGGCTTTTCAATCTGTATGTTGATGGCCTCATCACTGAGCTCAGCAGCATGAGTATTGGATGTCGAATAAATGGAGTAAGCGTCAATAACATCAACTATGCGGACGGTATGGTGCTGCTGGGCCCAACTGCTGGGGCAATCAGAGAATTGCTCAGTGTGTGAGAATTATGCTGCCTCACACGGACTGATTTACAATGTCACCAAGAGTGAATATATGATTTTTAAGGCCGCGGGTAGGTGTCCGGACTCTGTTCCGGAAATAATAAGACTGAATGGGCTCCCGTTAAACAGGGTGTCCAAATTTAAATATCTTGGACATTTCATCACCGACGACCTTAAGGATGATATAGACATAGAGAGGGAGCGTAGGGCTTTAGCGGTCAGAGGTAACATGTTGGCCCGTAGCTTTGCTCGGTGCTCTGACCAAGTAAAAATTACGCTTTTTAAGGCCTAGTATCAGAGCTTTTATACGAGCAATCTATGGGTCAATTATACCAAGAGATCGCTGGATGCCCTGCGCGTACAATATAATAATGCATTCAGGATGTTGTTGCGACTACCCCGTTTCTGCAGCGCTTCGGAAATGTTTGCTGAGACCCACACAGATGGCTTTCATGCTATAATCCGTAAAAAAACCGCGTCGCTGCTGAGCAGAGTGCGAGGTAGTCGCAACTATATCCTGAGAGCTGTGGCGGAGAGCTATACTCCAAATATTCACCATTTTATCCGGAGGTTGCTCAGATAGGAAACATGTTTTCTTGCCTGCTCGTCCTCTGCGTGGAGTGTGCATCATTGTATTTTATTTTATTTTATACCTACCTTTAACTACTACTAACACTAGAATATAAGTTGTTTTTGTAATACTAACATAATATGGATCCCTGTTATCTGTAATAAATGAATTTTAATTTAATTTATTGTTAAAATATCGAGGGAAAAGGAACTGAAAACCGAAACACAGGCATTGCCTAGTTCGGTTGCAGTGACTACATCCACTTTAGAAACTATACGTAATACTGCCAAACAATTTTCTGTAAATTATTACTAAGTTTTTTGAGAAATAAAAATTATTTTTATTTAAAGGTCAGGTGCGTAGTACTCGCAACCGGCGTGCGTGTATTTTTTTTTTTTTTTTTTTGATATAAAGTTCTTTATTGGTTTAAAAAATGTGTAAAAACAAAGTGTAGCCCTGACTACTGGGCTAGGTAAAATCACGTGTTACAGAACCCAGTGTCTTCTCCCAAACATTAGGTTCTGGATTTTATGCAATATACATCGTTTAAACTTACTTACGACAAACAAAAGTAATAGTTAAAATAGCGAAATAGTAGTTACATTCATAATTTAAAAAAAAATTG
The DNA here is from genome assembly GCA_948098905.1 of Tiliacea aurago. Taxonomy (NCBI): domain Eukaryota; kingdom Metazoa; phylum Arthropoda; class Insecta; order Lepidoptera; family Noctuidae; genus Tiliacea; species Tiliacea aurago. The sequence continues at coordinate 3,524,632 of OX402601.1, forward strand.
AATTTATGATAAAAATATATATTATTAAATACAGTCATGATAATAAGAGAAGTAACAATTATGATAACAATTGATTTTTCTTTAGTATGATTTTTTTTTTTGTATGACCAGATGTATGAACGTAAACGAAGCAAAAGGAGTATGTAAGGAGCGTAGCAGGTGGCGTTCTATAGTTTCTGCCGACTCCCAAGGGAAGAAAGCGTGACTTTGTCTAAGTGTATAATTTTATTTTTCTTCTGCTTTCTTCATGACTCTACCAAAACTTTCAGCCTATACACCATGATGCGTACTTTCTTTCCGATGACGTCATGACCAGTAGGTACCTATCTACCTACCTAACAATGATAAACAACACAAAAGGCAATCCATTAGTAACAGTGTATGCATGCCGCACCTTACTGAGACTGCTGGGTGGAGCTGGCCTGTGGGGTTAGCGATAAGCGATAGCGAGTTTGAGGACGAGACATGGAGTCGTTTAGCAGAGAATTAGTTTTCTAAAAGAATATCTATTAAAAAAAAACCGGCCAAGTGCGAGTCGGGCTCGCGCACCGAGGGTTCCGTACGTATATATGATGTTGATGATTTCCGAAAAACTGTGCTATTTAGAGACATCATTTTATTTTTCCTGTAATCTTTACATAAACTTCTATCACATAAAATAATTTCAGATTTTTATCTATGCAAACTTCGGAGATAAGGGGGGAAACGGTATTTTTTTTTACATTTTTAATCAAAAGTCGGAAACTAAAAGTCGAAAAAAAAAGTTTGAGAATGTGCAAACAGCGCTCTTTCATATGATACCACATATGCCCTAGTAGCCCCACTTCAAATTTTTAGGACCCCCTTTCAGTTCCTTTTGCAAAAAAGATATATATTTTTTAATTTCTTTCTTGTTTGCAAAATTTCATATTCATTTCATTATTCTAAATTTCAAGTTGATAGCATTAGTAGTTCTTGAGATATCCAGGTGTGACAGACAGAAAGACTTAGTCTCACCATAAGGGTTCCTTTTTACCATTTTGGTACGTTACCCTAAAAACGTGGTCGTAATGAATATCATGCCTAATCTTTGTCTTTAATGCTTTATCGATGTTGGTATGCCATTATTGCCTTGAATAGTGCTGACATTACCTACTTATATGAGTCCTTTTCTACTTCTAAAGAAAGAGAAATAGAAAGGAAAATTGTTTAATAAAAATACAAATAAAACGCACATTCTGAAAATATATCTTCTGATTTTTAGATATGTATTCCATAGACAGCTAAGTAGGAATCTGGTTTGATTACTCCCTTCGTTATAATATACATTCCATAAAACCGAAACCCGACTACAGACAAGAAAAAACACTGAAAATCATGAAAAACATATATTTCTGTCTGAAATCATAGTCCCGCGGGCCATACGAGTATACCACAAAACTGTACAAGTCTACAATTCTACAAAATTGTTAAATTGTAGAAAAAATGGAGTTACACTGAAATTACAAATATGTATGAGTTACAATATTGTAGACTTGTCACTACAATTTTCTAAGGTTTTTTCGCTTGAAGATTTACAATTTGTAAATTGTAATTGAGAAGTTTTATGGGGCCCTGGTCGTAAGCCGCCGTAATTATAACGTACTTTTTATATTGAAACCCACAGGGAATTTAAAATTTATGTAAGTAACGGAAGAAAAATTGCCTACGTTTTTATAATGCTAATAAAAAATATTTCCTTACACAACAGCCGAGTGTCCTCTCTGCCCTTATTACTAAGCTAACCTAACAATAAGAGAACCCTAGAGCTAATCAATTACATTACAGTGTGTGGCGCGCCTAGTCTGGTGGGTGCAGCGTGGTGGTGCCAAATGGGAGAGGCGGCGGCTTTGATGTGTTTGCATTTGTACACTGCAGTGGAATGATGGGGCGTTTAGCTATTATTTTTATTGGAAAGTGTGTGGGTACTTGTTGGATAGAAAAGGCATTTTTATGTATGTCTCATAGCTATGTTGTGACTTTCTATGTAGGTATAATATTTTACACAGTTGCTCGACTTAACCAGAATATAATTACTACCCAGAATCGAATTGAGTACAGAAAAGTGTCTGATTAAATTACGTTAAACTTCTACTTAGATTGCAGATTTCTGAAACATTTAATAAGTTTTTCTGGTTCCAGGAATTTCCGGACTTACTTTTTCTCTGTGATAGTAAAAAATAATTAAAAAACAACCTAGTTACGTAGCACACTTTCAATAACAATCCGATTTTTATTTAAGAAAATCGTTAATCCATTGCTTTATATATTTAAAAAAGTAGTCTGCTCAACAGCGTAAATAACGCAATGAATAAAAGGCATTGCAATTGTAATTTCGTTACGCAAATACCCCAAATGACCCTAAAATTATAAATTAAAGGACGAATAAAATACTGCAGATTCTATTGGAAAATCGACTCCGCACTGATTTTAACTACCGTAAGAATAGAGTCATATCGCAAAATAATATTTAAAACATTAATAAAATTAATAGACAGGTATGCACTGATCAAATCAAACCGTCATTATAAACAGTGTTGTCAAGATTACTTTTTTTTTAATAATATAGTTTTTAGCAAAGTATTCGGTTTTCCATTCTTGTAGTAAATTACAATTTAAATTTTACTATCTAGAGAAAAAATCACAGTCCCCAAAATGCTCCCGCTTTCACCTTGCTCCACCCCCCAACGGAAGCGCGTCTATTTTAGCCGCGATATGTACCTGCTTTTCCACGATTAGACTTTAGCGTGGCGAGTTCCGGCGCGGCGGCTTTCAAGCGATATTCACGATATTGACGATATTGTGCGAATTGATGCCCGATGTATTGGGGTTATTCGAAGCGGTGAAAGATGTCATGTTCGTGAACGGGCGCCGTCAGTTGTGTCTGGTCATCTCCTATCTGCCAGGGCTTATTTGTAATATTTTATATTTTTTATTGTTTTTAAATAAAATTTTTTTTTACATTGTTCTCACATATAGAAGCGACAAGAATAATGTACCTACCCAGGATTTTGTAATTTATCTTGATTTAAAAGAGTGTCTTTGGAGTTTCTTGCCTGTTCTTCTCCATAGAGATCTACGTTTTGGAATGGGCAAATAGCTTCAACTTTCTGACTAACTGACCGCCGACTCTTTGACAATTGACGGCACAGTTGGCGCAGTGGTTAAGCGATTGACTGCCGCGCTGCGTGTCGCGGGTTCGATTCCCGCACGGAACAAATATTTGTATGACCTACAAGTAGTTGTTCCGGTCTGGCTGTTTGTGTATGTGAGTTTAAATGTTTGTAAACGCACCCACGATACAGGAGAAATTACTAGTGTGGGGCAACGTTTAAAAAAAAAAAAAAGTGCCTGTTTAATTGAAATAAATGCTTTAATATTAGCTAGAATATTATAGCTCTGTCTTGCATAGGGTCGCAGTATACTGCTGAGCGATAGCCGTTTTGCGTGGATGTGACGCATGTTTCCCCCAACCTTTTCTTATTTTTGTGTTCTTTGTTGCGTCATGTTTACCGCAAATAAACGTATTTTCTTTCTTTCTTTCTTTAAGTTTGAGTTTGATGGTGAAAGATGTAGATGGCTCGTCCAGGTTAGCAAGATTATGCAACAAAACAATTTAGCCGTAGAGTTCGGGGGAGTTTTGTCCAACTATTTTAAAATAACACATCAATATTACGCCTGTAATCAACCAATCTGCCCGCCTTTTTCCAAACTTTGTTGGGGTCAGCTTCCAGTCTAACCAGATGCAGCAGAATACCAGTATTTTACATGGAGCGACTGCCTATCTGACCTTCACCACCCAGTAACTGGTAAGACCCCTTGGTCATTGCTGGCTGATTGTCAGTCTTTCGGGCTTCTGACGACCCGTAACGACCGTCAAAGATCCACGAATGACAGCCGGGACCAACGGCTTAACGTGCTTTCCGAGGCACGGAGGAGTTTCAGTATGTAAAGATGGTCACCCATCCTCGGACCAACCTTGGCAAGCGTGGCTTAACCTGTTGGATCGACTTATGTAGCTGTTATTACTTAGCCACAAGCTCCTCACGACTGTAATCCCCGTAGGATAGGCAGAGGTGTACTTTTAGTACACCCACATTTCGCCAATTGGGTATGTAAAGTAAAAATTAATCTATGCCGATTCCAAAACCATTTCGAGATTTTAAGCTTCTAAGACTTATTTTTCTATTAATAGGTCTTGAAATTATAAGATCGTATTTATTTTCACAAAAATACTTAAAATCACTTGACTTTTATTTGACCTCTAAATGACGTCACAAAGCAGCCTGAATTGGAAACTTTCAGTGTTTCTTGTAATTAAGTTGTTCTTTATGTGTCAAGTGTCATGCCAACGTCAAATTTACATGATACACTTCTATTCAGATAAGTAAATATGTAAATAGTGTAGTTTTTCACCAGCGGCGGACAATACAAGTCGAAACACATCGATGTATCGCCTCAGGAAAACTTAACTTACGTTAAAATGATCTTCACAATAAAACAGTCGCCGCCCAGACTTGTACTAAACATTTACTTCCTCGCACCATTTCCTTTTTAATGTTTCTTTTACTAACAATCAATTTGTGTCGGCTATTTATTGTGGTGTTTATACTTGACGGTATGAAGAACTTAGCAGAAGTAGTCTTTGAATCCATTCATTTTATTAATATGCCATATCTTTAAACTAAAGTACGGAAATCGCTAAAGTATGAAATGTAAACAAATTAATTGTCAAATTTGACAGTTTGACTTTACTGAATTTTGGGTTGGGCAGAGGTGTACCTGTAGTACACCCACATTTAATTTGTTTAAATTAAATGTGGAAATGTGTAATGTAATTTAATGTATTTTCGTTTATGGCCACCGACTTCCGAAATTTAATTAAATATAATATTAAATGTGGGTTTACTACAGGTACACCTCTGCCCTACCCTTCGAGGAAACAAGGCGTGATGTTATGTTATGTGCTTCCGAAATTAAAGTTATTTTTCACTTTTTAGTGTTTTTGTTGGAAGTCGGTTGTTTTTTTTGTAAAAAAGTTTTTTATTTTTCACTTTTTAGTGGTACCTACCCCACACCAATTCGTTTACTACTACTTGCTATGAAAACAACAGAGACAGGAAGTTTTATTTTACACCCCTTAAGGGGTTAAATCTTCAAAAATCTGTTTTTAGCGGTTACCTACGTCATAATAACTATCTGTGTGCCAAATAACCCAATCAATTCAGTGATTTGAGCTTTGTGTTGATAGATCAGTCAGTAAGTCAGTCACTGTTTCCTTTTGTATGTATTAAATCTATAGTGTAATTCGACATGATACGACGACCCCAAATAAATTGGGATTAGGGCAGGAGACTGATGATGAAGTATTCAGGCTAAGTTTCAAGTTAATAGATCAACGAAAGAAGATTTTCTTCATACAAACTGTATCCATCCACAGAGGTTAATTTTTAAAGTGGTTTGCGACTTTTCCATTATTTGACATAGAGGTTATACCAATTTTCGAGTTAATCAAGCCACGTAGTAAAGTCCTCTCTTGTAAAATTGACTACCCCTTTTCACCCCGTTATGGGTAGATTTTCGAAAAACCCTGATACAAGTTATTCTTCATTTTTGGGCTTAAGTATAAATACTGAGTTTCGAGTTTATCGGACCACGCGTTAAAATTCTTCTATACAAGCTTTGACATCCCATCCGTTGAAGTTAAGTTAACAAAAAAATATAAACTTTATAATTTACTTACGTAAGTATTCGTCCAAGTTTCAAGTTTATTAACCCTAGGAATAAGATTTTTCATGCAAACAAAACCCCGTTCTCCACCCTTAAAGGTCAAATTTCCAAAAAGCCCTTCGTAGCGGATGTCTAAATTTCAGGCCAATCTGTTCAGTGGTTTGAGCTGTGTTGATAGACCAATCAGTCACGGTTTCCTTTTATATGTACATATGGCTAGATATATATATATTGAGAACCTCCTCCTTTTTTGTAGTCGGTTAAAAATCATTTATAGCCAGAGTGCATCTCATGACAATTCCAATAAGACCAAACACGGGTAGGATACATTGTTTTTTAACGGAGTTCCAGTGCCTACCATCCGGCTTCATCATCAGATCAGTTTGATGTTACCATTTTGATCAGAACTATTTATTTAAATTTGCTTCGCTTAACTATCTTAATCCAGATATCTCATCGCCACCCGTGAATTACGTATCACTGAGAAGTTCCGGTGGCCATCTGTGGCCTTCTTCATCTGTTCCACTTCACCAAATTATACTTTCTGAATGCAAATGATTGACTTGTTGATGAAAATATAAAAATTACTATAGGTATGCCTATAATATTTGAGGAGTTCCCTCAATTACTCATGGATCCCAACATCAGAACTGGATTTTGAAAAAAATGGGACCAATCTGGAAGTATATCCTTTCAATTAAAAAAATAATTTTCCAAATCGGTTCATAAACGACGGAGTTCTGAGGTAACAAACATTAAAAAAAAAAACCTCCTCCTTTTTGTGAAGTCGGTTAATAAGTGTTAAACGTGGCAAAGATCCTAAGCTATTCAGCTACTAGTGACGTCAGTACGAACAATACTTTAAAAAATATATAAAAATACCTACAGCTTGTAAAAACAAAAAGATGAAATGATGTGTTTCAAATACTCTTATCATTAAAATAAAAATATAAAAAACATACCTGAAAAATACTTTACATACCTAATTGTGTTTAAAAATATTTGATAAGCTCGTTTAAGGCGACGATAACCGACTTTTAATGATTTTATACTGAAGATCACGTCTAAACGAGTAGTTTTAATGATTTGAAAAAATGCTAACTAACTATGTTAAATTATAGGCCTTTCTCAGTAATTTAATATGTGAATATTTTAGATTATATTTATATTACATAGTGTAATTAATTTGTAAAGTTACGTCTAACGCAAATAAAAAACAGAGAATGGCGCAAAATCTAAGCGTATTTTTCTGAAACCTTCACCAATTTAAAGATAATTTAATTATTGATATTTTAGTAAGTATATACGCGTTTTATTAAAATATCTTTTGGTTTGTGTATAATAAATTAATAATGCGTCAAAATGGGGACAGCGCTCTTTGATGGGCGAGTCCTATTACTGGCTGAACGTACGACGCGTTGCGTGAGCTCAGTACAGAACACGCAAGCTAACCACTCAAGGTCACTGGCATATATATCCGTCTTAAGAAGTGATTCTTATAGGTTTGTATTGCTGTTTTCCAAGATACAGGATTGTCCCAGTTTGGGGGGCAGGGTACCTATTCTTATTGGACTTTCGACCTCATTAGAATCACTACCTAGCTTTTGTAATTGTAATAATCTTTCTGTAATTTTACTCAAGTCTGTTTACCTTTCTTTATACTTATTGCATCGATCACTAATAAACTTATTGTCAAAGTTTATGTTTTGTGAATGTGCCGTGTGGTTCCGGACGTTAAGAATAGCACCATCCCATTTCTTCCCGTGGGTGTCGTAAAAGGCGACTAAGAGAGAATGGGCAGCAGCGTTTTCTATGCATTTTTAAAACCATACTGCGATCGCCAACCCGCCTGCCAAGCGTGGCGACTGCCATGGCCTATGTCCAGCAGTGGACGAATTTTGGCTGAAATGATGATGATGAGAACAATTGAGACGCTGACAACAGCTAAAGCGCGGTCACTGTCGGACTGCATACAAAAGAAAGAGAATCGCGATGAAACAACGCTTGTAATTTATTGCAAAATATGAAGGAATTATCTATTTACTCAAAAATGGGTTGCGTAATCGAAAATAAAAAACAAACAAGTTCTACATTCGAATAAGATATTTTTGTTATTAATTAAATACCAACCGTACGTTATATTTAATACAGTTATTTTGGATTGAAACTCAAGGTAAAAGGTTAGTTTACCGTTAAATTCTATCGAGATTTTTTTACTAAACGTGTTTTGGTAACAACCAAGTTCTGAGAAAAATGTTCAAGAATAACATACATTTATTCCGCTTCCACAAACTATATATTATAGATTTGGCATTTTTTTCTTAGATCATTTGCCTCTTGTCAGCGCCTTAATACGCCATACAAATATTTTTATCCATACAAGAATCGAATCCCCGGGACGTAACGCAGAAGTCAATCGGTCACTCACTGCGCCAGGCGTTCCGTCAAGCAACTCATCATTCTCTCTTTAGTCATATTATGTATTGTAAAAGGTGACTAAGGCATTATATCGGAGGGGTAGGCAACCCCATGGTGCCTTCACTAATGCGTTTGTAAGGTGCGGTGATTATGATGTTTTTATTTCTATCGGTAACTAGCTTTTGCCCGCGGCTCCGCTCGCGTTAATTTTGAATTTGACAATCATTTTGGGTTGTACTCTGCTGGTCCCATAATATAATTTAATCATGATTCGAAAGACACGTGGCGCCATCTATTCTCATAAGAACGTTATTGTTGTTTTCCTCGGGAACAGTACTTTTTTTCGGGATTTAAGGTAGATTCAATTTTAAGGAGGCTTTAAAGATGGCTGTTTCTGTACACCTGAACAACTTATAATTATGCAAAACTTCGGGATGATCGGTTCAGTGGTTTAGGCATGAAAAGGTAAAAATTTGTTTGTCAAACAAACTTACTTTCGCATTTATAATATTATATTTAAATATTTTTAGGAAGTTAGGATGGAGGTCTTCGATTTGTTATGATCATTTTTGATACGGTCTCATAATTTAACATCATAGATATAATTTGATTTTGGACGGGCTTGTAGCTGCATGGGCCGATCGATCAGATTAAGCTACGCTTGCCACGGTCAGACCGCAGATGGGTGCCCATCTTTACACACCAAGACCCCTCCGTGTCTCGAAAAGCACGTTAAGCCATTAGTCCCGGCTGTTATTAGTGGATCTTTAACTGTCGGTACGGGTCGTCAGAAGCCAGAAAGTCTGACTACCAGTCTTACCAAGGGGTATCGTATTACCCAGTTGCTGGGTTGTGGAGGTCAGATAGGCAGTCGCTCCATGTAAAATACTGGTATTCAACTGCATCCACTTAGACTGGAAGCCGACCCCAAGATAAATTTTGATTTTGACAGTAAGTTGTAATGATTAATAATATTTACATTACTGAATAAGCAAGTTACCCCATTTTACCGTGTATACAACATTAGTTTTAGTATATGCGAAACCTAAATATAGTTTGTTCAGAATAAGGAACTGTATCGATTTCAATTATTTTTAAACCATGTTTTTTATTCCCAAAAATATTTAAGTGTGATGGAAAATGTTATCACCATTTAATTACTTACAATACAATCGCCGTACGATTAGGTACCTCATCATTTCAGCCGAAAGACGTCTACTGCTGGACATAGGCCTCGCCCAAAGGGGGGGGGGGGGGGGTTCCATAATCGCCACGCTTGGCTGGCGGGTTGGCGATCGCAGCAAGTAAAATGCATAGAGAACGCTGCTGCCCATTCTCTAGTAAGTCCCTTAGTCGCCTACGATCGATCGAGTCGATTAGGTACCTACTGCCAAATTATTATCAATGAGCGCAAGACGACCCTGGCGGTGCGGGGGTGCCGTTAGCATGTTTTTGTACGGATAACCCGGTAACATAACTTTGTGATTTTTCATGATACAGTTTTGAAATTTTGTACACAGATTCTTTACTTATAAATACTAGACACGTGTTTCGGGTTTCGCATAATTATACAAAAAATAATGTTGTATAATTCAATATTGATCAGGCAGGGGCCATAGTCCTTCCATAGTTCTGGTTACCAGTCCACTTTAGCCATCCAAACACATATTCCAATAACTTTGTTTCCAAATCCTGCAATAGCCCTACCAACCGTAGGTTGACCTTGGGTGCATTACAGGGATAATCGTCGGTTGGTGCCTCATTTAATTAAGGCGCAGATATATGATTTTAGTGACGTTTAAATCTGTTGTAATAACAGATTTAAAAGTCACTAAAATCATTCTTATATTGCAAGTAATTAATGCAAAAAATATGTGTTATAAGTTATAACTAGAACGCATACACATCAATTCTATAACTGAATACCACGCGGGCCCAGTGCGGGTTGGTATATATAAATATTGTAGTAAAATACTTTATGAAATAGATTCAGGAAGTAATGTCTACCCAAAGCATAAAAAACGATATTACTTTTAAATTACTAAAGATATTTTCATGCCTTTTTTGCATGAATATACTGTTGTATTATCTATAATTTTATCTGTGATTTTTTTTCAAATATTCATATTTTCGTTACTAAAAATAAATATTCCCTATGAAAGTTAATGGTGGCGCGGCGTGAGCGCGACACGCATTTGTATGGCCAAGGTCAACGCCGATTATCTGACCCTTTAAAGCGTCTAACGGGCCTCTGTGAGTTGGCTTAGGCCCCTCGTACGCCTTCCAAAGGTCCGGGACCCAAGGATCCCGAGATATTTCAAAGACCCTTTAAAAGTAATAAAGTTTGTTTTGACTCAATAAAATATAGCCGAATAAAGTTATATTCCTAAGAATTAGGATTCAAACTTGCATGTAAGTGAGTAGACGGCTAAAACGAACTTTATGAACTCCTGAATCCCAAACTAGGTAAAAACCTGTATCTTGAAAGATCATCATCATCATCATTTCAGCCGAATGACGTCCACTGCTGGACCCCCCTTTAAAGGAGGCCTATGTAGGCCTCCTCTAAAGGGGGGTTGCTGCCCATTCCCTAGTCAGTCCCTTAGTCGCCTTTTACGACACCCACGGGAAGAAATGGGATGGTGCTATTGTTTACGTCCGGCACGAAACGGACAATCTTGATATCAACGGATATCTTGGAAGAATAGGAATTAATCAAGATACATGTTTGCCTGCATCTTGATTAATTCCACTAATGTAAACTAGATGGCGTTTAAACACGTTGACTTGTAATATTTGTTGCATTCTTTTTTATGTAGATAGTGTTTTGATATTTGTCCAATTCGGTATGTAAAGTAAAAATTTATCTATGCGCCGATTCTAAAACTATTTCGAGATTTTAAGCTTCTAAGACTTATTTTTCTATTATTAGGTCATAAAATTATAAGATCATATTTATTTTCACAAAAATACTTAAAATCACTTGACTTTTATTTGACCTCTAAATGACGTCACAAAGCAGCCTGAATTGGAAACTTTCAGTGTCTCTTGTAATTAAGTTGTTCTTTATGTGTCAAGTGTCATGCCAACGTCAAATTTACATGAAGCACATATTATTATTCTATTCAGATATGTAAATACGTAAATAGTGTAGTTTTTCACCAGCGGCGGACAGTACAAGTCGAATCACATCGATGTATCGCCTCAGCAAACTTAACTTACGTTAAAATTATCTTCACAATAAAACAGTCGCCGCCCAGACTTGTACTAAACATTTACTTCCTCGCACCATTTCCTTTTTAAGGTTTCTTTCACTAACAATCAAACACCACAATAAATATATTGTGGTGTTTATACTTGACGGTATGAAGAACTTAGCAGAAGTAGTCTTTGAATCCATTCATTTTATTAATATGCCATAACTTTAAACTAAAGTACCTACGGAAGTCGCTAAAGTATGAAATGTAAACAAATTAATTGTCAAATTTGACAGTTTGACTTTACTGAATTTTGGTTTTAAATAAGTGTTAAACGTGGCAAAGATCCTAAGCTATTCAGCTACTAGTGACGACAGTACGAACAATACTTTAAAAAAATATATAAAAATAACGACAGCTTGTAAAAACAAAAAGATGAAATTATGTGTTTCAAATACTCATTATGTTATTTAATATATATAATTAAATTATCATTGAAATAAAAATATAAAAAACATACCCGAAAAATACTTTACATACCTAATTAATCTGGTAAGGTTTTGAGATATCATTACAAATGACAGATAGAAATCAAGATTATTCACTTACCTTTAATGCAGATCTAGCTGCTTTCCAGCAGTTATGTCTATCAGTTGGATAAGAACGTCCTTTTGCCTACGAATGTCTCTGTTCTAGGCCATGAACCGTATCTTCAAAAGACTTTTTTTATATTTAAAAAAAAACTTTGCCCCACACTAGGAATTTCTCCTGTATTGTTGGTGCGTTTACAAACATTTAAACTCACGTACAAACAGCCAGACCCGGAACAACTACTTGTAGGTCATACAAATATTTGTTCCGTGCGGGAATTGAACCCGCACATGCAGCGCAGCAGTAAATTGCTTAACCACTGCGCCAATCGTGCCGTCAGTCTGGTAAATCCAACGTTTAAAGAGCTTCCCAGTCAATGATATTATTTTAAACAGATATGTTATGAGCGCGCAATCGTGAAGACTCGAAAACGTCCTAATTGGGACGTATTTGTTAGTCTGTGATGCCAACATTCGGTGAATGGTGGCCAGAATAATGTTTGTTTACATTCACGCGCAATTGACAACACTTAGCTGTCTCTTTCTTGTTGTTTTTATCAAGCCATCATTTTTACTTGTAGTGAAATTTAAAATTAATGAAAAGTTGCCGCTGCTGCGCGGAACACTTTTTTAGGTTATTTTGTGAGTGTCTAACATAACTGTTTAATATAATTATTATAATTGTTCCCAGTCCGTCTATCGTCAACGCGAGCATGGTCGAAAGCTTTTTGTTTTATCCAGCACAAGTGAGAACTACTAACAAGCAAGTGAGAACGCGATAACATTGAACGAAAAATTGTGTGCGGAAATATAAAACTTGTTCCAGGAAATGGGTGTTTCTTTTTAAGTTTGATTGATAAATGTTTGTCATTTAGAATCTCCATTACATATGCGAGGTTTCTATAAAGATTTTTTCGTTACAATTTATGCGTACATTATATATTATATGAACGGCCAAAGTTCTGGGGGCCTAAAATGGACGCTTTGGCAGAATCATAATATGATCTGCGTACAATTCATACATCCCGCAATTCATCTGTTTGACAGCTGCTATTTGACATTAGACTTCACTATAGCAATTCATAATTTGTGGACCAATTTACGAAACTCCATACAAAACTGTCAAACAGACGAATTGCGGGATATGAATTGTACGCAGATCATAATATTATGATTCTGCCAAAGCGTCCATTTTAGGCCTGCAAGTAAAAATTGAGCAAAAAAGCAGATTTTTGCAGGCTTATACTGAATTTGTTTTTCCAATTTTTTTTTCTGTCATAGAAACTTAGATAAAGTGCACAAGATACGTATTAGTTCAAAAAAATCAAAGACTCATGTGTTACAACGCCATCCATAATCACGTACGAGCGTTTGTATGAAAAGTATGACGGGTTGGCCCCTGTTAATGCAATTGAATCCCACAACACGGAAGACTTTGTAGGACCCTTTTGAAAAAAAAGGAGATCTTCTACCCAAACCCTATTCATTACAATGTGAAAGCAAATTAACAAATTAAGTATTAACGCGAACCGTAAACGTGATTTACGTTATTACGGTGTTGTACGGAGGCTATATATCGTGGCCTTTGGCGAGGGCCTGGCCTAGTAGTCTTTCGACTGAGATTTTATTGAAATTCTCCGTTTTATGCTGCAAGGATTGAATTGATTGGTAGTGGAGCTAAAATCGTGGCCTGTACTTAACACCGCGTCCTAACCCAAAGCGACTATGTTTATATATAAATACGACGTACCCGCGCGATTAATGAAGTTGCTTATGAACATCATTATTCAGAAAAACGATGGTGTAACCGCGTATTCCCGCGATAGTCGGTTTCTGTTAGGACGCAGGGTAAGCCAAATTTTAATGAGTAGTAGCCAATGTTGTATCGGGAAGCTTCGTCGAGTCTTCTCGTCGCGTATTCCATTGAACCTAAAGATGAAGGTCTTCAATCAGTACGTCCTACCTGTTATGACTTACGGAGCCGAAACGTGGTCCATAAATTCAAGATCGCTCAGCGAGCTATGGAACGGGCTATGCTTGAAGTCTCTCTGAGGGATCGAATCCGGAACGAGGTGATCCGGCAGAGAACCAATGTTGTTGACATAACCCACAGAATAAGCAAGCTGAAGTGGCAATGGGCCCGTCAAATTAGCCGTAGAACCGATGACCGTTGGGGAAGACGTGTTCTTGAGTGGAGACTGCGAATCGGCAAACGTAAGGTAGGACGCCCTCAGGCTAGGTGGAGCGACGATCTTCGCAGGGTGGCTGGTGGTAGCTGGATGAGAGTTGCCGAGAATCGAGCTGAATGGCGTGAAATTGGAGAGGCCTATGTCCAGCAGTGGACTGCTATGGGCTGATGATGATGATGTTGTATCGAACATCCACCTTTTAACATTCAGGAGTTAAGAAAATAATGTTGATAGAGGTAATTGAATTTATATTTCTAAAATATTTATTATAGTTATTAATAATAGTTCTAAGCTAATGACGGTTAAATTAACTCATAAAACACCAACAATAAATTTCGGGTTAGAGCAGTAGTGGCCCAGAGCTTCAAACACCCCTCCACCGCGATACCCGGCCTCCAGCCGGGTATCGCGGAAGTCCCACATGATCCCATGATCCCCGGTGCAATTGTGAGAAGAGAACAGTCGGTACGAGTCTGACAGACCCCTCCACCCGCTGCGGGGCGGAGGATATCCATGAGGATTTTACACCCCGGAACAAAAAAAAAAGTTGTCCAGTGGTAACGGCTCCGACTTCGGTGTAGATCGTAGGTTCGAATCAAGGTCACCGCTTTACTTTGTGTAAATTATTTTATTACCACTGCTCTTAAAACGGTGAAGCAAAACATCGTGAGGAAACCAGCATGTCCTGAATGAATGAATGAATGAAATGACCCGACCCCAGCGTGGTTGCACCAGACTCGATTGCTCGAATGAACCCAAAGATTCACACTAGCCCCTGAAGCCTCATGTTTCATGAGACTACAGAGACCATTGTATATCAGAGAGTAGACCGGGGGGCGCGGTAATGGTAGGGAAGACGTGCCCTTGGGATATAGAAGGATTATTAGAGCCTACTGGATGTGCATCCTTGAGCAAGCATTGGAATAGGGACCAGCATATCCCAGAACCAAAAACTCGAAGACATGCGGTATCACCCAACCCGTACTGGGCCCGCGTGGTAGATTATAGCCCACTCCCTCTCGAAGAGAGGAGGCACATTTGTTGGTCTCACTGTTACGAATAAAACATTTTAGGTTTATTACAATCAAATATATTTAAATAACTTCCACTTGGAGCACTTTACACTTCAAAGGCTGAACGAAAACTGACTAACATTTTCATTATGACACAAAACTAGACGTAAACTACGTAAAGCAGTACGGCGCACCAAGCGCCATCTGTTAACGGACGTTATAACGATGTACTGCTTTACCATATTAAGTCAAATAAATTAATTTTAACAATGCAATATCAACTACTAATATGGTAAATTCTTAAATTCATTATTTAATCAAGACAACATTTATCAAACAATAATTTAGGTAAAACGTAATTTGAGTAACAAAACAATAATCAGTAACATTACTTAATACTTGTCGTACACATTGAAGGCTGATTATGTAAAGTTTGGTTTTAATCCACGTACCTAGTAATTAAGCTGAACGACAAAATATTTTGCATAACGATAACAAGAAGGATAACAAAAACACACCTTTACGTCGCGCGTCGTACAAAGCCAAATCAATCGGCAACCCAAACTACGATACATGCCAAGTTACAAATCTAAGTCTATTAAGTCTTTCAAAATTTGTATGTAAACTGTATGCTAGACTATCTCAAAATGAATTAAAGATATAAGTTAGTGTTTAATTCATTCACATCCTGAATCCTGCTATCAAATACAGATTTGGTGTACAGTCAAGCAAATTGTTTGCTGTGGAACCGATTTTTATCTAGTAGGTAGATGAGGCTAACATACCTTTGTAAGGTAAAAGCCTCTAAATAATAAAGAATAAAAAATAAAAAAAACTAGAAGTTAATTAAATTATAATGACAACCGACAAGCTCATTTTACGTCACTCAAAATGAGCTACGGCGTTTGCGCTTGAATCATTTTGAGTGCTCATGCTGCAAACGAATGCAACTTAAGGCAACGATAGCTGACTTTTAATGATTTTATACTGAAGATCATGTCTAAACGAGTAGTGTTAATGATTTAAAAAGAAAATATATGTTAAATTCGAGGATTTTCTCAATAACTTAATATTTGAATATTTTAGAATTTGTTTATATTACATAGTGAAATTAATTTGTAAAGTTATGTCTAACGCGGATAAAAAACTGAGAATGGAGCAAAATCTATCATGCGTATTTTTCTGAAACCTTCACACATTTAAAGATAATTTAGTTATTGATCTTTTAGTATACACGTTTTATTAAAATACCTTTTGTTTTGTGTATAATAAATTAATAATGCGTCAAATTGTGGACAGCGCTTCTTGATGAGCGAGTCCTATTACTAGCTGAACGTACGACGCGTTGCGTGAGCTCAGTACAGAACACGCAAGCTAACCATTCAAGGTCACTGGCATATATCGGCATCTTAATTACACTGACTCACTTTTTAGTGACGTTAATTACGCTGAAATATGCTCATTTGGACTGTGTTTTTGGCCTATATTACTGGTCTAATCACCTTGTCATTTTTTTAAAGCCTCTTAAACTTTATTCAGTCTAAACGCCACTAGAATTCCTTATGCACATTATTCTGCACTAAATTATGAAGGCACATAAACACACACTTTCTCACAATACACTCCCGAGACTCAAAAATATCAGCTGTCAAATTATTTACCACCTACAGTGCCTGTCAAATTAACGAAGCACAACGTCGAATCGATGCCGATGGCGCGTGGCGGGAAGTCTTGCGTTTTAGTTGTGTAAAGCGCGTTTAGTTTTACTTTAGTAAAGTGTGATTGCTTTGTTGACACATCTAGATGAACTTTGCTTGTTTTTGTAAGGAAGTTTATCGTATGCAAGTGATTGCTAGCTGGAAAAGCCATCACGGTAGGTTTAAGAGTTGATTTTTCTTTTTGAAAGATTATTATAAAGATCTTTAAAAGCTAGTCTTTTTAGCTTCTGTATAAGATTGTAAAATGAGACGAGATGACATAAATATATGAATTTTGCTGTTGAAGAGTCGACTTTCTCATCGCTTTTAATCATGTGATATAATGGATAAACACGAGTCTATAGATTGTAGGTAAAAAAAAGTTCTGACTTAGTCTTGGGTTCCAATTAAAAATACTCCGATTGGTCCATTGTCGTTTGGTTTTCTACAACATGGTTAATGGACTCGATCTCTGAACAAAACATAATTTAGTAAGTGCATTATTATTATATTTCTGTATAGTCACTACTTAAACTCTTTCAAACCAGTCCACCATTCATTCAATCAATCAAATCAAATTAATCAATCATCAATTTAATGTGTGGAGTTGCACGATTACTGACAAATGCGTTCACTGACTGGTCAGGTCCACTCAATCTGTGAGGTTCTTTCCTCAAAAGACCATTTCAGACACTAATCTACATAACCTTCACATGATCTTACCAAGGTTATGTCTGGACTTTAAAAGAGACTGTGACCTCTGAGTTTGTTTCGGCCTTTCTGCTCAGAATAGTCAGATAAGAAACGTCGACCTCATCTAGTTTTTAAAATATCGAGCCTGAAAAGGAAGAACATCGTAAGCGACATAAATAAAAATTTACAGGACAGGTATTTCATTGATTCATCATCATCATTTCAGCCGAAAGACGTCCACTGCTGGATATAGGCCTACCCCAAAAAGGGGGGGATTTACCATAATCGCCGCACTTGGCAGGCGGGTTGGCGATCGCAGTATGGTGTTAAAATGCATAGAGAACGCTGCTGCCCATTCTCTAGTAAGTCCCTTAGTCGCCTTTTACGACACCCACGGGAAGAAATGGGATGGTGCTATTCTTTACGTCCGGCACCAAACGGAACATTTAACGTTTATTGATTTAATTTAATTATTTATTGCAAAAAGTGAAATACCTACATTATGTCGCTTACGATGTTCTTCCTTTTTAGGCTCGATATTATTGACGTGTAAAAGTGTTTGTACAAACCTACTTACAGAAATAAAAATTATTTATCATTAAATCATATAATACTAGCTCAATACAAATGCACACAACTGTACCACCTCAAGGTAAACACACGCATTCAGTGACTGTCACTGCGATTGTCGTGCGAGGCATGATAATGTCGTTATGTCACTTTGTGCTGTACCAGCGATTGTTTATCAGTGTGCTAATAATCGGTGTTAGATACCTTAGGTACTGACTCAGATACTGGTTAGTTGTATAGACGACGATAGGGTTGAGATTTATGCAATAATTCTTTGGTTAGTGAATGGAATCCTACTGATATTATAAATGTGTACCTTTTTAGGGTTTCGTACCAAAATGGTAAAAAGGAACCCTTATGGTGAAACTATGTCTGTCTGTCTGTCTGTCACACCTGGATATCTCAAGAACTACTAATGCTATCAACTTGAAATTTAGAATAGTTTTAGATGACTATTTTGCAACGTACAAAGAAATTAAAAAAAAATAACATTTTTGGAAAAGGGACTGAAAGGGGGTCTTAAAAATTTAAAGTGGGGCTACTAGGGCATGTCGGGGTATCATATGAAATAACGCTGTTTGCACATTCTCAAACATATTTTTTTTAGGCAGCTTATTTTCCGACTTTTGATGAAAATGTAAAAAAAATACCGTCCCCCCCCCCCTCTTCTTCGAAGTTTGCATAGATACAAATCTGAAATTATTCCATGTGATAGAAAGAATCTATGTAAAGATTACAGAAAAATAAAATGATGTCTCTAAATAGCACAGTTTTTCAGAAATCATCACCATGATATACAACATGTAGCGATGTTAGCGGATATAGACCAATAGCAGTACTGTCAGCATTTGCTAAAGTCTTTGAGTCCGCGTTGTGTTCAACTATCCACTCGCAAGTAGCCTCACAGGTCAACGACGCACAGCATGGTTTCCGTGTGGGCCGAACTCTAATTTAATGTGTTTTTTAAATCAAGCCACCACAGTGCTGGACTCGGAGTCTGGTGCCCAACTGGACGTCGCTTACTTCGACTTCAGGAAGGCATTTGACAGTGTGGATAATGATATACTTTTAATTAAATTTGCGAGGGCTGGTTTTACCCCAGCCCTCCTAGAGTTCTTTGCTAACTATTTGGGCAACCGCAAACAAACGGTAGAATATGCAGGTTACACCTCGGACCCGTACTCCACCCTTACGGGGGTAAGCCAGGGGACAAATTTAGGACCTTTAGAATTCATAATTATGATCAATGATCTTCCAGAAGTCATTAAAGACGCTAGCTGTTTGTTATTTGCTGACGATCTCAAGCAATTTTTGCGGATCTCAGACGAGTCACACTGCAGAATGCTCCAGCGAGACATCGATCGGGTGGTAGCGTGGAGTGAAGAGAATAAACTACTCTTTAATGTGACGAAGTGTAGCGTAATGTCCATCACGCGTGCCGTGATACTCCGACGACATGATTATTGCATGGGCGGCCACGCCATAACGCGGGTGGGGGTAGTGCGAGATCTCGGGGTTACTTTCTCTGGGGATCTTTCGTTTCGTGCTCATGTAGTGCACGTGTGCAAAAAAGCGTTTAAAAATCTTGGTTTTGTCATGCGTGAAACCCGTGACTTCACTAATATGACGGCAGTGAGAGCACTTTACAATGCGTTAGTGCGAAGCAACTTGGAAACTAGTGCTATCATCTGGAATCCTTATGAAGTGAAGTATTCTCAGATGTTGGAAAAGATGCAGAACAAATTTACCCGATACTTGTACTGGAAGCAGTTTGGTGTCTACCCTTTCTACCCATTTATGTATCCAACTCTCTTTGTTATAGGCATGGTTGGATATTATAAGTTGGAAGTAAGGCGCAACCTCGCTCTTGTAAAATATGTGTTTATGGTTTTTCGTGGGATACTGAATAATCCACAAATATTGGAATCGTTGGGATTGCTCGTTCCAGACAGGAGGTTACGGTTGGGACCGAGGGGAGAACTTTTTAAAGTTCCGGCAACCCGTACGAACTTATTCATGTTTGCGCCAGTGATTCGTGCAATAAAAATACTTAATAGTATCTCTCGTCGGTTGGGACCCGGACCCGTCATTAGGGACCGAACGATTAGAAAATAAGACTACCTTTGTTAGCTTGGGTATTATATTACCTGTTAAAACAAATGTATGTGATGTTGAATAAATAAATAAATAAATAAATAAATAAACATTAGTTTTTGTTTATAGTAAACCCGAAAAGGGGTCATTGTACTCATCATTTTGAATAATTTTTTCTATGGGACCAACCGTGAAATCGCGAAAAAAAAATCAGCTGTTCCCTACATTTGTGTTCACTTAAATCGAAAAAATGTGGAGCAGTTGTGGCCCAGTGGTAACGGCCCCGACTTACGAGTCATAGGTCGTGGGTTCGAACCCAGGCAGGTGGTTTACTTTGTGTAAATAATTTCATCACCACTGCTCTCAAAACGGTGAAGGAAAACATCGTGAGGAAACCGGCATGTCCTAGAACCAACAATTCAAAGACATGTGACATCTACCAACCCGCACTGGGCCCGCGTGGTAGATTACAGCCCAGTCTCTCTCGAAGAGAGGAGGCCTGTGTCCCAGCAGTGGGAACATTATAGGCTGATTATGCTAAATCGAAAAAATGTGTGGACCAGCTGATTTTTATTTCGCGATTTCAAGGTTGGTCCCATAGAAAAAATTGTTCAAAATGATGAGTACAATGACCCCTGTTCGGGTTTAGTATAAACAAAAACGAATGTTGTATAAGTACGGAACCCTCGGTGCGCGAGTCCGACTCGCTCTTGACTGTTTTTTTTTTTTGGGTGGGAAGTTATCAAATAACTTTTCCCGCTCTGTGCGGAGCTGGCGTGTCAGACTTTTACTGACTAAAACCCGCCCGTGTTCCTTCATTTGCCTCTGTGCCGGGGCCACGATATCCCTTTCGGACAAACTCGCCACCCTGGCAGGCATTGACCCTATCGGACCCTGTCAGTTGATGCTGACATCTCTTTGAGGCGCGCGTGGAACACAACGCGACGTCGACCCGGGCCTGGTCCTTACTGCGAGCTACCCATAGCTCACCGTCCGCAAGCCCGCGCCTACGGTGGCCGGGAATCGGCCTGCGACTCCCGTCGCCCGAGGCATCTCCCGCAGCGACTAGGGGCGTTAGGGCGCGAATTTTGCCTCTTCTTCACGTTTTAATTAAATAATAACAGCCGCAAGGGTTGATCTTCAAGGTTAAGCAACGCATGCAGAGGTCGGTGGATGGGTGACCATCCATTACATACTGAGACCCCTCCGTGTCTCAGAAATCACGATAAACCGTTGGTCCCGGCTGTCTTTCGTAGACGAAAGTCTGACATCCAGTCTTCCCAGGGGTATAATGTGTTACACAGTAACTGGGTTGAGGAGGTCAGATAGGCAATCACTCCATTTAAAATACTGGTATTCAGCTAGATCCGGTTAGACTGGAAGCCGACCCCAGCATAGTTGGAAAAGACTAGGCATATTGTTAGGATGTGATTTTTTGACTTTTGATGTTTATAACTCAATCACGCTTAAGAGCGTTGACGACGTACAGCATTTCATACAAACTTTCAAGCCCTTGTTTTTCGAAATGACTGAACCGATTTTAATGAAACTTCATACGCATAAGCAGGATACAAAGGTCTAAAAAGTTAGTTAAGAACATTTTCGAAATTTCTTATTTAAAAAGAGATACCTAACTGGAAATATCTGTTTCTATGGAAAATTTAAAATCGGTCTAATTTATCTGTAACACTACCTATTTTTCGAAAATGTTCTTAACTAACTTTTTAGACCTTTGTACCCTGCATATGCGTATGAAGTTTCATTTAATCGGAAAAACAAGGGCTTGAAAGTTTGTATGAAATGCCATACGTCGTAAACGCTCTTAAACGGCTGAATGGAGTTGGATAAAATGTAGCACACAGATAGACTATAGATTAACATAGAAGATACTTTTTATCTGAATACAAGACAATTGTGAATCAATTCTGATTCCAGTGTGTGTCTGCCACCAAGAGAAGTCCAGTTCAGTCTCTCCAGTTTAATTGTTTTTGTCTCCAGTACAATGATATTATTATATTATTAAACAGACATGTGAGCGCGCGTCCTAATTGGGACGTATTTGTTAGTCTGTGATGCCAACATTCGGTAAATGGTGGCCAGAATAATGTTTGTTTACATTCACGCGCAATTTACAACACTTTTGCTTATAGCCGTCTCTTCTTTAGGGTTCCGTAGTAAACAAGGAACTCTTATAGTTTCGCCATGTCCGTCTGTCTGTCTGTCTGTCTGTCCGTCCGTCCGTCTGTCCCCGGCTTAGCTCAGAGATGCTAAGTCCTAGAAAGCTGTAATTTGGCATGGGTATACATATTAATCACGCCGAGAACGTCGTAAAAGAAAATCATGAAAAACAATTTTTTTTAGGGTACCTCCCTTGCATGTAAAACGGGAATGATATTTTTGTTTTCTCATCTAATACATGGTGTGGGGTATCGTTGGATAGGCCGTTCAAAAATATTGTGGGTTTGTGAAAAACATTTTTCAATTCTGAGATCCGTTTGCGTAATATTAAGCATAAAAGTGCTATTTTTTGTTAGAGTCAAGTGTTGCCTCCCTGCCAGCTAAATGGTTGGTTTTGGTTAAGTGAAAAAATTCATGGCATTAGTATATATAACGAAATTAAAAGGAAAACTATCACAGCTAAGTAGGGTTGACAAGATAACGAGTAATCGTCGACCACCTTAAATTTGCAGTTGAAGAATTGACCGTAACGTATATAGATGTATGGGAGAGCAGGTTTTTCAACTACAATGATAAGTTTGTTTTTGGGATGAATTCATCCTAACTACGGAACCCTTCATTGTGCGTGGTCCGACACGTACTTAGCCAGTTTTTTTTCTTGTTGTTTTTATCAACCCATAATTTTTACTTGTAGTGAAATGTAAAATTAATGAAAATTGCCGCTGCTGCGCGGAACCCTTTTTTAGGTTGTTTTGTGAGTGTTTAACATAATATCTGTTTAATATAATATCATTGCTCCATACTGTATAACTCATTCGCTCCTGAGCATGTCAATAGAAGGCAAAAACCTTTTATAAAATTATCCAAGTAACAACAAGTCAACTTTTGAAACCTAATTAATAATGTAAAGATATTTTCTAACATGCCAACAGCTCGATAAAAGAAAGAATCGTGAGAATTTGTACAGGCCTAATGATAAATTATGAACGTCTGTCCTTGTGAATAGCAGCACCTGCCATTTCATTTGACGGTCGCTATTGTACCTATGTGGGGGTACCCGCTACATGAAACATGCACGATGATTGCCGATGGACGACTCAAAAAGCCATTTATGTAACTTATGGGTAGGCGCTCCGATTCCGGTTGATTTTTTCACTTTGTGACTTTTTTTTAATGGTTTTTATTTAATGGCGTTTCAGAGTATTTTTCAGGGGAACTGTGGAAAGATACAGCGATAGATAAAATCATCATCTGCTAAGCCTTTTCCCAACTATGTTGTGTCATGATTTTCAAATATTAATAAGATTCTGTAGTGGATTTTAAATCCTAAATATTTAATGTGTGATTTGCCTCAAATTATTGTTGTATCAGTGCAGTCGTGAAGTTTAAAAGTATCTCATTTTGACAGTTATTTTAAAAAGTACGGGTTGTTTAACGGAACCGGAACGGAATGAAAACATGACGTTTGGAGTGTTATAGGTTCCGAGCTCCATGACAATTAACCTAGCAAGCGATTGCTAGGTTAATTGTCATGGAGCTCGGAACTTAAAGGTTGTCTTCAAGATGTCTAAAGCCTATACTTGTTATTATATTGAGTACCTAATTAAATAGTTCGTTAAATATTGCTGTATTTGACCTCTTGAAAACATACAGACTAGGTACTAGTCTGTATGTGTTCAAGAGGTCAAATACAGAAATGTTCGTAATGAAAAGGTGTTTCTTTACAGTTGGGACAGGTGAATATCAGTATTTTACAAGGAGCGACTGCCTATCTGCCCGTTTTCACTAACACTATAAAGAACACCTAAATATTATGGCACTTTTCGATTTTCAGCTCTCGACGCTAAGCCGAGCGTCAAAAATTCAACAGCGCATTGCAGTTGGTATTAGGCAGGTAAAGAGGATCGTTTGCTCTATTTCGTGGCAGCATTACGGATGTGCCGCGTTCACTCGATCAAGGTGACTTGCCCGGCGTGACTTGACGGTCACTGGCTCCACTGTCTCACGACAATTTTAACTAATCAGCGCTGTTGACGATAAGTTCGTCCGAAGTCACAGAATTTTGCTGAGTAACGACCTGTTCTTGCACTGATGGGACACACGGCTTTTCTTACTTGTAATTGTTACAAAGGTAGATCACTTCCACTCGGCAATCCGCATTTTGTTTTGTTTTGTTTGTTTGTTTGTTGTCATTTACCAATACCGAAATCGCAACTATTGTCTATGGCCTGCCTTGACAAGCCCTGACACTGACATCAAGCAATTGACAACATTGTCAAAGTTTTAACTTTTACCCCCATAATACAAAACAAAGTTTATCTTCAGACCCAGGTTTAAAACCAGGTTTATTCCGACTACGGTAAAGTTCCTAAACACAAAACTGGCAACCTAGTACCGAATTCAGTTTTTAGTTTTGTATAAAGAACGGTATTTCAATCACTGTTACGTTCTTATTACAAAAACTGGCTCTATGGTTTAAGCCATGTCAAAATATAAATTTAAAGATTTGTAATAAGGCGGTTAAGGTTTTGAATACTAGGCTTTTAGCAATTATTATTTTTTTCTTATTTTTATTTCTGGTTATTATATAAACATCATAGTCTTAAAACATGATTGCAAATTGGCTACTTTGTATTAGAGTGTGTATTTTGTCAATTTTTATTTTATTTTTATAATGTGTGTCTTGTTTGTGTTGAATAAACAATTTTTCTTTCTTTTTTTTCTTTTCTAATCATGTCCGGTAATAAATATTTACTGTATTCGTTAGAGACTACTGCAAGAAGCCCCTTCAGCTTGTGGCTAAGTCATAACAGTGGCACGGGTTGATCGACCAGGTTAAGCCACGTTAGCTGCGGTTGGTCCATGGATGGGTGACCATCTTTACATACCAAGACCACTCTGTACCTCAGAAAGCACTCAGATCTACAAATAACAGTTGTTACGCGTCGTCAGAAGCCCGAAAGTCTGACAACCAGTCGTACCAAGGAGTATTGTGTTACCCAGTAACTGGGTTGTCAGGTCAGTTAAGCAGTCACTCCATTTCAAATAAGTACTGGTATAAGATAAGATAAGGTAATTTATTGAGGTACATAAAGATTTTGATGTACATGAGAGACTTAAAAAGTATGCATTATTTATTGTAAGATGGTGTAGGTACATACATCTAATCGTTGGGTGAATCGCTGCTCTCCTAGCTAGATTACTGAGTAATCTGTATTTAGGAGAGACAGTTTCAACTCCCTATTTGAGTATCACAATAATCATGTACTTGTATTAAAAAAAAAACAAAACATCTTAAATTTAAAATATAATAAAACTAAATTAAACAATATTAAACAAAAAAAAAAATTAATTGAATGAGTGCTTTTTTTTTTTTTGGTTGGGAAATCATCAAATAACTTCTCCCGCTCTGGGCGGAGCGGGAGGGAGTGTCAGACTTTTACTGACTAAAACCCACCGTGTTCCTTCAAATGCCTGTGTGCCAGGGCCACGATATCCCTTTCGGACAGACTCGTAACCCTGGCAGAAATTGAATGAGTACTGGTGTGGCGAGTCGAGTGCATGCCTTTGTTTGTATATGAATGTGTGGGTGTGAGCGTGTGTGTGGGTATTGAGCTGCCTACGGTTAGCCTGGAAGCCAACCCCTACGTTGGGGGAAAAGGCTATAATAGGCAGATGGATGACAGAGACTACTGCAGCCAGTCTCTGTGTCATCCATATGCCTAGTCTTCCGTGCCTAGCCGTCTTCTAGCCAATAAGCAGAAGGGGTCGAATTCATTACTAGTGGTCGCCCACTGGTAGTAATTAGGGTTTAGTCCATGTTCAACCTAGACCCCTTCAGCTTATAATTAATTATTCGAATAAATATTTCAGTATTTAGCTTTTTAAAAATTTTGAGGTTAATTTCTGTCGCCGCTTAGTTGCTTATTACCAAGGTGAGATATCAGATGTTACACATCATAAGCGACTACTGTAAGGCTCGCTCGTTTTTAGGGTTCCGTACCTCAAAAGGAAAAAAAAACGGAACCCATAAAGGATCACTTCGTTGTCTCTCTGTCTGTCTGTCTGTCAAGACCCCTTGTCGGAAATACGTGGAGGTATCAAGTTGATATTTATATTAAATACGTAGGTCCACGGTCCCTTGGAGCTCTAAAAAATTAAGCTTCTAAGTCAACGCAATAAAAAAATACGGTGATTTATGTGACATATTTTGATACTCGCAAATAAATCAAAACCTATAGGGTACTTCCCGTTGACCTAGAATCTTGAAAATTGGCAATAAGCAAGGTCTCACAGCACAAGTAAATTAAAAAGTCCAAAAATCGTTAATTTGTAGTTTCATCACTAAAAAAAAAATGCGATTACAAACTTACATTTGCAGTTGGAAAATTGACCGTGGCGTATATCGATGTATGGGAGAACATGTTTTTCAACTACAATGTTTACTTTGTTTTTGGGATATTATTATATTCATCTCAACTTCATTGTGCATGGTCCGACTCGCGCTTGACCGGTTTTTTTTATATAGAAGTATTGTACCTACATGATATTTTCAAGACACTAATTTTTCGGCAGCATTTTGTTCTTGATTGCAAGACTAACAAAATCTCTTTAATTTTAGTTAATTACCTAATAATTACTTCATTTTTAAAACCGTGCCCCGAAACAACGGACCCACGCGCTCTCAAACGGTCGATCAGATGACTTTAAAGGCGAGTTCATTGTACCAACGTTTTGTTAAACAGCTGCTTTTTCTGTCCCCCCTTCTTTAGGCTGATTGTACTAAGAAATCATTATTAATACTGTCAGGCATTCACAAAGACTCGTGTTTTGAGAATTGAGATTTAACTTTTCGTCTAATGTAACTATGTTTCCTGAATCTCTTGAGCAGAGTTTTACAAACTTCAAGCTCATTGATTGTTCCGTTTGGTGCCGGACGTAAAGAATAGCACCATCCCATTTCTTTCCATGGGTGTCGCAAAACGCGACTAAGGGACTTGCTAGAGAATGGGCAGCAGCTTTCTCTATTCATTTTTAAAACCATACTGCGATCGCCAAACCGCCTGCTAAGCGTGGCGATTATAGCAACCCCCCCCCCCTTTTTGGGGGAGGCCTATGTCCAGCAGTGGACTTCTTTCGGCTGAAATAATCATGATGATGATAAAGCTCATTGATATGTGGGCTTCATTCGTCGTAAGTCTGGTAAAGTTTCCCGTATATAATATGACTGAATTATCGGGTCATCAAAATCAAAATCAAATAATTTTATTTCACTTAAACCTACCTACATGGGCACTTATGAAACGTCACGAGTTAGGTGCACGGTCCCGATTGGTCGTTTCCTATGGAGAAGAGCCGGCAAGAAACTCCACGGTTACTTACCTACTCTTTTCAAAATAATGGGCTTTTACAATGTTTTCAAATTACAGTGTTAAGGCGACGATAACCGACTTTTAATGATTTTATACTGAAGATCACGTCTAAACAGTGGTGTAGGTGTAGTGTTAATGATTTGAAAAAAATATTATGTTAAATAAGAGCATTTTATCAATAACTTAATATGTGAATATTTTAGATTATGTTTATATTACATAGTGAAATTAATTTGTCAAGTTATGTCTAACGCGGATAAAAAACTGAGAATGGCGCAAAATCTACCAAGCGTATTTTCTGAAACCTTCACCAATTTAAAGATAATTTAATTGTTGATCTTTTAGTATACGCGTTTTATTAAAATACCTTTTGGTTTGTGTATAATAAATTAACAATGCGTCAAATTGGGGACAGCGCTCCTTGATGGGCGAGTCCTATTACTGGCTGAACGTACGACGCGTTGCGTGAGCTCAGTACAGAACACGCAAGCTAACCACTCAAGGTCACTGGCATATATCTGCGTCTTAATAGGCATGGGAGGACAGTGCAGGCCCGTCAACAAGTACCAGGTACTTAACAAAATATAAGTAGTCTACGAATCTGCAGTCTATCTCTCTCTAGTTTACAATGTTCTCACATTCACAAAATATAAAAGAATCTAAGTATATAAAATATTATAAATAATAAAAGTAAAATCGAGTCGGACCACGCACAATGAAGAGTTCCGTAGTTGAAATGAATTTATGCCAAAAACAAACTTAACATTGTAGTTGAAAAACATGTTCTATACATCGATATACGTCACGGTCAATTCTCCAACTGCAAATATAAGTTGGTCGACTATTACACGTTTAAACTTGTGAACTACTTATCTGATAGTTTTCCTTTTAATTTCGTTGCATATACTACTGCCATGATTTTTTTTCAGATATGTAGGAACAACCATTTAGCTGGCAGGGGGGCACTTGACTCTAATAAAAAATTGCACTTTGTAGCTTAATTTTACGCAAACCGACCCCTGAATCGAAAAATCCGGATCCTGTATCGTGAGTTAACCGGATCCGATCTATCGATTGACGAGATCACGATTATGTAAATACTACGCCTACTTTAAAAAAAAAACTCAAATTCTGTAAATACATAATTATTTGATCGTGAGGAAACCGGTATGTCCTAGAACCAAAAATTCGAAGACATGTGACATCTACCAACCCGCACTGGGCCCGCGTGGTAGATTACAGCCCACTCCCTCTCGGAGTGACCTGTGTCCCAGCAGTGGGAACATAAGCTGATTATGACAACCTGACACTGACCTGCAAATTGCAAAAAACACAAGAAATGTTTAATTTCGCGGGCCGCATCTGCAGATCTATCTACCTTAACTCCCTTAATCTTTGGTCAGTGCTTTAGTGGAGTTTGATACCAACGTGTTTGTTTTTGATACAATACACAATCCAATAGTAAAAACTAAGATGGTAATCTAAGGCCGGTAAAAGCACAATGGGCAAATAAGTTTGATTGAAATAACTCACGTGGGATTTGGATGAGGAAGTAGCGACAGAAATGGAAAAGATTTGGTCATGTTGAAAGCATGAATGAAAGGCAATTGATAAAAGGAATTATAATTACGGATGTAAGTAGAAACGGAAGGATGGGAAGCCCTAGAAGGATATATACATTATTAATGATGCAGTCCTTCAAAAAGGTCAGGTGCGTATTACTTAGGTACTCGCAACTGACGCGTTTGTAATGGCATATGAAAGTATCGTACAGCCCGATTCAAACTTTCTGGCGGCTCGGAACATGAGGCAAGTCGCTGCAGTGACGAATTCATGTATCAGCAGGGGTGAGTAGTTCCGGAGATTACCCCCTATATACAAACTTACAAACAATTTTACCTAATAAATTAGTATACAAGATGTAACATTAACAACGCGCAATCTCTTAAGGGGCCGGCGTAGCATGCGTAGTTCATACAAATATAATACCAAAATAATTTGTAAATCAAACATATTCTTAAGGTAGTGTGTATTTATTTCGATTGGATTACAGAATATCTATGTTCCCAAATATATATTTTGAAAGGACAATGATTTAAAGACGAGATATGAGGAATTTAAAATTTCTATAGAAAACTTATTTTTCTCATAACTCTTGTCCATTCTAAATATATATTTGGGAACTTAGAAATTCTGTATTCCAATAGGAATAAAGACACACTACCTTAAGAATATGTTTGATTTACAAATTATTTAGGTATTACGTTTGTATGAACTACGCATCCATCGCCGGCCTCTTAAGGGGTCATTGTACTCATAATTATTAACAACTTTTACTATGGCACCAAACTTGAAATCGCGAAAAAAAATCAGCTGCTCCTTACATTTATATTCTCAAGTCATAACTCGGCAAAATGTAGGGAACCAGCTGATTTTTTTTCGGCAACATTCGATCTTCAAATACGACACAATATCACATTTTTAGAAGACACGTGGAAATAGGACGGCATGTCGTAATTATCGGGCGCGAGAAAGAGACAAGGCGAAGAAAATTAGGCTAATTAGGCAAAGTTCCATGTGTACGTGTCCCTTGGGGAACGCGTATAACCTTTAAACCACTTTTTACTTATAGATAATATCATTGATTATAATATACAGTATTTCTTGGTGACACTTTGACCTTGAGCTGGCCTGGCTTAGGACCTAGTTTCAGTAGAATAAACACGTATAATAATTAACAAATATTTAAAAAAATCGCATCAAAAAATATAATAAGCTATTATTAAATATAATTAAAATAGTCAGAACAGGTAATTGGGCCTAAATGAAAAGAGATTATGAGAAAACTTTAGGTAATCGGATGGTAAATCTTTGTTACGCATTTCGTTTCCGAACCAAGGAATCGATTGTAATCGGTTTTAGGTTCGTGATCTCTAAATTACGTAAACTTTCAAATGAATATTATCTTATGAAGATGAACCAAAGTTATCCCGATAGAAACCGTCCTAGTTTAAGATCAACTGGTATTAAAATGTTAACCCTGGGAATACTAATAACTACAACTTGTCAAGTGTGATGGTTAAAATAACAAGTCGGTCCTGACGAACTGCAACCTCTGGGAGTGGCCCGCCGCGACAGAATCGCAAGCAATACCATGCATGTGTCGCGCACCAAAATGGATTTGCCTGTCTCGAACTCCAAGGATTCTATGCGGCTGGTAAAAGCAGACCAAACCACGGAAGCCTGGTGACTAGTCCTGGTGATAAGAGGCCAGCTTATACAGGTTTTGTTACCGTTGACCTGCAGTCTACCGTACTTATTAAAACGCCTTGCAACTTTGATTGTTTACACTCACGGCTAATACTACACTAAGGCAACAACAAACTAACTGCTAACGGCTGCGGCTAACTGCTTGGTTATACTTAACGGCGCAGGATAGCCTTCACCAGAAATGTTCATCGTAGAAGTGGTTCAGCAGCTTCGATATCATCAGGATTGCGCTGAAATATAGCAGTTCGTCGTGGACGTGGTAACACAGTGGCTCTCCTCACATTATCTTCTGTCATCAGAAGACAGTCGCCACGCAAACATCGATGCGACGCTCTGCTAGAGTGGCTGTCAGCAGCCAGTGTTTCTCTTATCCGTCCTTTTCGGTGATTCCAATAACTTCACTAGACGGCGCAGATGGCGCTACTTACTGCTCCGTCATACTTTTGTATTATGTGTACCCATTTATGTATATCTGACGACATACTCCTACATAATAATGACTAGTACCCCATATTTGGGTCTACACGTGCAGCAATTCCCTAGTAATATTATAAACAGTCTGTCTGGTTTTTGTTACGACTAACTTAGGTAATCGATTTGGTATAGAATAAAATAGAGCCACGGCATGGGCAGCCGCAGCAGTACTCTCAGTGCAGTATTATATTGAACGCTCGCACGTGCGCGATTATATACCCAGATATATGCCAGTGACCTTGAGTGGTTAGCTTGCGTGTTCTTACTGAGCTCACGCAACGCGTCGTACGTTCAGCCAGTAATAGGACTCGCCCATCAAGGAGCGCTGTCCCCAATTTGACGCATTATTAATTTATTATATACAAAACAAACAGTATTTTAATAAAACGCGTATACTAAAAGATCAATAATTAAATTATCTTTAAATTGGTGAACGTTTCAGAAAAATACGCTTGGTAAATTTTGCGCCATTCTCAGTTTTTTATCCGCGTTAGACATAACTTTACAAATTAATTTCACTATGTAATATAAACATAATCTAAAATATTCACATATTAAGTTACTGAGAAAATGCTCTTATTTAACATATATTTTTTTCAAATCATTAACACTACTCGTTTGGACGTGATCTTTAGTATAAAATCATTAAAAGTCGGTTATTGTCACCCTGGTTGACTTGGAAAGCAACTGAGGATACATTATTTTTGAATCATGTAGTGTTGCTCTTCACTATTATTCCGGACAAGAACTTCTACTTAGCTAAATGTAAAGTCAGGGAAATTAATTGTTATGCACCGTAAGTTGGGGAAAGTAATATTTCCATGACCATACAATGGATGGGGATCAAACTCACGACCTCCACCGCGTCAGTCCGCGCTTTAATCATTGGGCTATTCGTTTCTATTTCTTGTCCCGAATCCCACGCAAGCAAAGACGTAGACTAAAACTAATAGCTTAAGTTTAAATGTATTTATACGTCATACGAGTGTCGTGATGAACCAAATAAGGCTCTTTGATCATGCTGCGTAGGAGCATGACATAGTCTGTGGTATCTATAAATATGGAGAGTAACATTTGAGATGAATGTCAATGCACACGGTGCCTTTAGCCCGTTCCTAGTTCATGGTCAAGAGGCTAGACATTTTTAAAGCTACATTGTAGTAAATATTATAGGAGGAGCTCGTGGGTATTAAGTAATAACAGCGGTAGGAGTCGATTTTGTGAAGGAGATTGTCCGGGAAGTACCACTTTATCTTGTCCGGGAAGTACCACCTTGTCTTTTTCTGCCACTAAGTAACCTATGTTTTGGTTCGAAAGATACGAGTGCCGATGCAATTACAAACACATGAAATATTTCAGCTTTGTTGCTTAGACCAACCCGTACTAGGCCCGCGTGGCGGATTATGGCCGAGACCCTCTCAAGAGAGGAGGCATGCAGCAATGGGAATGCGATGAGTTTTAACTTTTCTTTTGAATTGAGTAATGGCTCACAATGTTTTGCAATAGTCGTATTTGGCCTTTTCTGGATCACTGAGTGACGTTTACGCTAGCTAACATTTAGTCAAATGTCAGTCAAAGAGGTTTAATGGTTGAATTGGTTGAGGCACGATTATCATGTCTCAGTTTCAATGGTGGCAAGTCGTGGACAGTTGTTTGGGTGGCCATTTTGGAAAGTATGGTATTAAAATTTGAATGAATGATATGCACAACTATCTTGTTTTGTCAGTACAGAATAGGGTTGCCAACTTCTTTTCTATCAAATATAGTATTTTAGAAGCCAAAAAAAAAAAATTGTGCCCTAGTAGCCCCACTTTTTAAGACCCCCTTTCAGTCCTTTTTGCAAAAAAGATATATTTATTTTTAATTTCTTTCTTGTTTGCAAAATAGTTGGGCAAACGTCATCTAAAACTATTCTCAATTTCAAGTTGATAGCATTAGTAGTTCTAGAGATATCCAGGTGTGACAGACAGACAGACAGACAGACTTAGTCTCACCATAAGGTTTCCTTTTTACCATTTTGGTACGGAACCCTAAAAATACAATGAAACGCTGCAATTAAGATTACTTTTTGACCCACCAGCTAGCGCCATCTATGCTTAAAAAGCGGCAACACATTACAGACGTTTTTTATCTCCAATCATATGACCAGCTAATTTTTTAAACCGCTAATTGTTATTCATTTCGTGGTAGATATACATTATGCTAAACTACGTTATAACTATTGTTTAACAAAAGGATGTTAGACTGTAAAAGAGAAACTATTAACTCTAGCTTCATTGTTTCATTGGTTAACCGTGAACGTTGCAGTTTAAGCGGAAAATAGGTGGTTTTGATAAATGTCTGTTTGGGAAGTTATGTTCTTGGGACTTGACATAAACGTTTTTAGGCGAAAATGAGGCGTACATTCTCCTTTCGTAGGTTCATAATTTTATTTCGGACAATTATGGTATCCATAAATTGGAAGTAAGGGTACTTAAACTAAAGACGAATCCATGGAAAGACCACCCAACAACTAAAACTACTACTATTGTGCTTTTGTGTGTTGCGTTTGGTCTGTCTGAATCACAAAAACTACAGTATCAGTCTTCGCACAAATTGCCTTAATAAATCTGATGAAGTATCTGCCGCTATAGCCTTCAGGATGCTATTGTGCTGCCGTTTTGCGTGGATGTGACGCATGTTTCCCCCAACCTTTTCTTATTTTTGTGTTTATGTTCTTTGTTGCGTCAAGTTTACCGCAAATAAACGTATTTTCTTTCTTTCTTTCTTTCTTTCTTTCATATTCTACTCAGGAGTGAGGCCGTTTTTTAGCAGATGATGATGTGAAGTCCATCGGTATGAGTTACCGCGAACATTTCTGAGGTACTGTAAAAACTAGGAACGAACGACGAATTGTTAATTTGTTAAATAGAGTCCTTCATAAATATGAAAACACTACAAGAAACACAATTAATACTACGAGACTGTAAGCTTTCTGAAAAATAAATAAATACAATAAAAACAACTATATTACAATAATAAAAATAAAATAAATAAGAAATAAGAATCATTTATTTGCAGAAAATATAGGTGTTACCAGTTGTAAGAGTTGTTGGTTTAAGTACAGTCCATATTTTGCCTGCATATAATATGGAATGCAAATTAATTTTACATTAATACCTAATAGATACTTATTTTACTAAGATATTATACGGAATATACGAGAAAATATCTATTAGGATTTTTAAATTATCATACATTTTAAGTTACTATAAAATATACACACATAACAAAACTTAAATTCTTAAAATAATATTTTTCTTTAGGTAACAAAAGACATCTTTGAAGTTAAACTATTAAACACACAGCACATCATACAGGAAACTAAACTATAAGAAACTTAAAATATTTTTTTTTCTTTATGTTGCAGAAATTCTTGTAAATTATATAAACAATTCTCTATTAGCCATATAAATGTAGTTTAGTATTTAAATGAGAGCTCCCATATGATCTGATGATAGCGATGAAATAAAATAAAAGGCGGGCAACGCTGATTGATTGATGAAAATTGAAGAGCTGGAGTAAACCTGATAGTTAAGTGAGACTTGGGAGGGTTTGAGTTTGAGTTTGAGTTTGAACATCTTTCAGATAAGACTCAACAAAATCAGCTAGCGTAGTACATAGTTGAGCTATACGATTACTGACAAATGCTTAAACTGATTGGACAGGTCCACTCTTTGTGTGGTTCTTTCCTCAAAAGACCATTTCGGACACGGATCTACATGGTCCTCACATGATCTGACCAAGGTTATATCTGAACTTTAAAAGAGACTTTGACCCCTGAGTTTGTTTCGCCATTTCTTCTCAGGGGTAGTGAGATAGGAAATGCCGGCTACATCTAGATTATTTTTTATATGATGTGTAAAAGTGATTCTAATATCCTATTTACAGAATAAACGATTTCATTTCATTTCATACGGGGTTCTCGAGGCCCTGACCGAGAATTTGGTAAAATTTTAGACTGTCCTATGTGTATTTAACTGTTGATACTGCAAATTCAATTACCGGAAGCGGCGATGCCAAATTGCCAATTA
Organism: Tiliacea aurago; assembly: GCA_948098905.1. Lineage (NCBI taxonomy): Eukaryota > Metazoa > Arthropoda > Insecta > Lepidoptera > Noctuidae > Tiliacea > Tiliacea aurago. Next base: position 3,560,208 of record OX402601.1, read on the forward strand.
AAGTAATCCATTACATAATCCAATTAGTCATTTCCCAAAAACTCACGCAAATCCAACATCCTACGACATACATAAACTGTAGGTAGGTCGCTAACAATGCTATGACATCACCGAACTGACAGCGAGCGTGATCTGAATGGGACGGACGGACCGACTGATTATGTAACTAGTTTGCCCACTATGCTTTACTAGGATTACAATATTAGATAACGGTTAATTTATGAAAATCTTTTTTAACATATTAATATTTTTATGTGCATACAGCACATAAAAATATTAATATGTTAAAAAAAATACAGTGATATCCATAATGTAAACACTAGGAACAAGCACAAATTTGTTGTTCCTACAACCAGGCTTAAACAAATAGGTGGCTCATTTAGATGCCAAAAAAAAAAAAAAAATCAAATCAAGATTCACTGTAAATTTATTGGAACAGCTCAATCCCAAGCCTTTTTGTCCTCAATATCGTCTTTAACAGTATAAAAGGCTTTCTGGCACAGTTTCCGCTTTATAAAACATTTGAATTTATTAAGGATTAATTCTTGAATATGGCTAGGAAGTTTATTATAGAAACGTATACACTGGCATCTAAATGAGCCACCTATTTGATAACGGTTAATATGGAAATCTACCGATGACCGTTTGAGTAGACGTGTTTCTTTCTAGAGACCGCCATTTGTAAAGGGGTATGATACCCTCAGGCTAGGTGGGGCGACGATCCAAAAGTTGGCTGGATGTGAGTAAAATCCATAATACCTCAAATTACCATTTTAAAATAAATATGTGGTAAAGTTGAGGATTGTTTGACGAAAACACGATTCCATGAAATTTTCTCTACGGATAAAAATTACCTCCAAACCAAATAATAATCCGCTAGTATAAAAAAAAACCGGTCAAGGGCGAGTCGCACTCGCGCACCGAGGGTTCCGTACGTATATATTAAAGAAAGAAAAAAAGAAAGAAAATACGTTTATTTGCGGTAAACATGACGCAACAAAGAACATAAACACAAAAATAAGAAAAGGTTGGGGGAAACATGCGTCACATCCACGCAAAACGGCTATCGCTCAGCATTATACTGCGACCCTATGCAAGACAGAGCCAGAAAACTGTGCTATTTAGAGACATCGTTTTATTTTTCCTGTAATGTTTAGGTACATAAACTTCTATCACATAGAATAATTTCAGATTTTTATCTATGCAAACTTCGGAGATAAGGGGGGGGATTTTTTTTTTACATTTTTCATCAGAAGTCGGAAACTGTGCTGCTTAAAAAACATCTTCTTTTTCTTTTTTTCTTTTTTTCTTTCATATAATACCCCACATGCCCTAGTAGCCCCACTTCAAATTTTTAAGACCCCCTTTCAGTCCCTTTTGCAAAAAGGTATACATTTTTTAATTTCTTTCTTGTTTGCAAAGTAGTTGGGCTAACGTAAAACTATTCTAAATTTCAAGTTGATAGCATTAGTAGTTCTCGAGATATTCAGGTGTGACAGGCAGACAGACATACAGGCAGACTTAGTCTCACCGTAAGGGTTCCTTTTTACCATTTTGGTACGGAACCCTAAAAACAATTCAAATTAGATCATGTTTGCATTAAAAGTATTATAACGGAGCTAAATATAATGCAGTCACTACGTTTTGTTTTTTATTTTAAATTACCATTAATATTCACCGTAAAAAGAAATTACTTACCTAAACTATCGGTGCCTTAGATTGGGCTTCTCACGACCCGTAACGACTGTCAAAGATCCTCGAATGACAGTCAGGGCCAACGGCTTAACGTGCTTTCCGAAGCACGGAGGAGTCTCGGTATGTAAATATTATGGTCACCCATCTACGGACCAACCCCGGCAGGTGTAGCTTAACCTGAATGATCGACCCGTGAGAGAGACACTGTGACTTCTGAGTTTTGTTAGGCCTTTCTTCTCAGAGTAGTCAGATGGGAAACGCCGAAATCTAGTTTTAAAACATAATTTCATTTATGACGTGTAAAAGTGTTTTTTTTAACTAATTTACAGAAATAAATATCATTTAAAGACAATTAAAAAAAAAACGTATTAATTGCCGTATCAATACAAACTCAAAATGCTTAAGCAAAGTGATCATCACCTCTGAAAATTACATAATTGTCTACCACCCAACCAGAAAAAATACTTCCAGTGGTGAAAATTGTTGGAAGCAAATGTAAAACGAAATGTAAAGAGAAATGAATTTTAACTGAAGCGTAATTTTTAAAAGTATCGTATTGGTTTTGCGAGGATTTTCAATCGAGTTTCATTTTATTTTGCTGTAAGATAGATAGGAATGAATTAATTAAATCCAGTGGGATTGCTTGAAATAGTACGGTTTTGAGTATATCTTGGTGTATTTTTAAAGATTTTGTTAAAACTAGCTGATCTGACAGACGTTATCCTGGTAAAATTTCAATAAATCATACAAAAAAGGACATTGGTTTTTCCGAATTTGAACACACAGAGGTTTTTCCGAATTTGCCGGAAAACTTTATTTTTTTATCTTTTCGTAAGAACCCGATTCAGCCGTTCTGAAGTTATGCGCTTAGTAGTAAGTAAGTAAGTTTGTGTAAACATGGTGTACATACATTGCATGCAAGATATTAAATACAGAAAGAAATGATCGATCATGTTCAGCCGATTATCGTGGCGTAATTGGTAAGAAGAGATGGCGCACAAACCGCGACTTATTTATCAAAATCACATTATAGAATTACTTATTAAATCATAATTACTTAATTTATTATACAATTCAATGTCCATACATATTATTAATTAAGTCATTGCAAATTTTAATTTCATCAACAATAAAAACAATACACTATATAATATGGAGTAATCTTATAACACTGTGGACAAAACAACATTAAATAAAAGACAACATCATCATTTCAAAAAACTAAGAAAATTGTCCTCTTTCATAAATTCTGAAATACTATAATATATCCTTTCAATCAATAATGTCCTTAATTTGCATTTATGAGCAGATAAACTCAAAGTTCTCCATGATTTGGGCAACTTATTAAATATGGTTGGAGCCATGTAAAAGATGCTCTTGCGCACAAGAGTTGTTTTAGCGCCGTGAACACAGAGTTTGGAATTATCACGTCTATTCCTTGGAACAACATCAGACAAACGCTGAAATTCGCTTACCAACGAACATCTTTTCATTTTTATTATATAGAAGGTAGATGAATGAAGGTTATGGTATGGTGACATGACTCCATGGTAGCTGGGTTGACTGATGAGGATGCGTATCACGTTCTAAATAAAATATACTCGTGGAGGTTTTATTAACCGACCTGTAGTGGCATCTTCAACGCCACATGTGAAGTACGCATCAAAAACCTGACGTCAAACTAATCCTGCATCGCGCAAGCGGAGTTAACCGTGCGATTGGTATAGAACATCCCAATATCGACCGTCGGGAAGTAACCCGCCAGCCAACACCCGTTTGTGGTCGGAGGATCCTCCCTTTTCTATGAAGGATGAGTGAACTTGACACCCTGACCTTCATACCTCTATATTGGTGACCCCAAACATGGACATTAGCGCAGCCTTCGAGTAGCTAGATCAGCGTGACGTCATCATCACTTTCCTAAGCTTTTGAGGGGTGAGTCACACAACCAGCCAGCACCGACAGCTTGAAAGGGTATCCTGACCACCAACATGCAGTGGTCTTGCATACCTGGTCATCACCTTCAGCTTCATTGGCAACCTTGGCACAGCACACTGCCCTTTCGGCCGGTCAACAATAAGAGCTCATGAATCCTCTCCTGGTCGATGCCAGCAGTCAGCCTCAACCCAGCGCTGTATCACATCCGACCAATAACGCAGTGCCACCCCGACTCACACCGAGGAAAAAGGGAGGGGTTTAGTATCGTTTATAATTCGTCTGTATGTTTGTGAAATGTTTTCTCTATAGTTGCAGGTTCTCAGGCTGTTTTTTTTTTGCAAGAATATAATCTGTTTAGTATTCTAAGCTGAAGTTTAAGGAATTTAAAATCAGCCATCGACAACAAAACATGTCCGCTTTTCTCCTCCACCAACCCATAAGAAAGCCATACAATAGCCCCGTCAAGATGCAAAGCTATTAAACTAGAACTACCCTCGAAACCGCCCCTAACTGGCTGTTATTAAAAAGCTAGGCATTTCATGGGGCCATTTCAACCCCTTTACGAGTAGGAAAGGGTAAAAAAATATATTTCAAAAGTACCATAAAATGCCAAAGACTATAAACGAGAGAGTTCTTATTATTTCATATATTGGCTGTTATTAGATGATTGGGGGTGCCTCGTATATTCACGCTGTTGATTTTTATGTCACCAGATAGAAGGATTGAGCTAATAAGGCAGTTTGGGGAATTGTCGTCAAATTGGGGGATGGGGGCGACGATTTGGAATGGGTTATGGGCATGGGGTAGTTTGCAGTTTACAAATGTTCCTTTGGTGCATATGCAAGACGAGAAATTGATACAGATAAAGCAACATAACAGGTATTTCCCCTAAATATCTTTAGTAGTGAAGAGACAGACATCGTACCGTAAATCTTGTTAAGAATTTTGTGATCATAGCCATTTTGTTCATACAGAATGTTTCAGAATGGTGTGGTCTAAATTAGGGACACACCACCAATTTAGGGGTAAATGCCATCAAATTGAACAATTTTCTCTGCGGGACCAACATCTTAATCGCGAAAAAATTATGAACTGTCCCACACACAACTTCTGTACCTACGCGACCCAAATGTATGGGACGGCTGATTATTTTTTCGCGTTACGAGGTTCGTCCCATGGAGAAAGTTAGTTCAGCTTGATGGTCTGTACCACACCCACTAATTAGATCACACGTTTGTGATACATGCTGACCATGCTGTATAATGAGTCTTTAAGCAGCATGCACCACTGTACTCCACTGTATGCTACACCGGTCGACGTCATCACGTCAACGCCGGCTGTCGCTGAAAACCAGCGCTGGGGCTCTGTCTCGCATAGGGTCGCAGCATTATGCTGAGCGGTGTCTGTTTTGCGTGAATATGACGCATATTTTCCCCCAACTTGTTCTTTTTGTATTTATGTTCTTTCTTTGCGTCATTTTTACTGCAAATAAACGTATTTTTTTCTTTCTTTTTTTTACTACCATGGAAAAGCCCAAAACTGCTCAATTTTCTTTCGAGACGGTTTACATGGTTAAACCATCTTTTGTCGGATATCCCCTTTGGGTCTTCTCTTTTATGACATACCATAACATCACGCCTGTAATTCCCGAAGAGTTAGGCAGAGATGTACCTATAGTACACCCACATTTCGCCAGTTACGTTAAGTCCCATGTAATAACGGGCAAGCCTATTGTCATAAATTGGGCACAAATCCAGACTCCGGGCTGCTACTGAGAAATTCCTAATGGAAAATCCCAATAACACTTTGCCCGACCTGGGAATCGAACCCAGGACCTCATGCTTAGCAGAAGCGCTCGACTACTAGACCAATGAGGCAGTCTCTTTTTTAATAAGACAGGAAAAATAATAAAAATGGTGCAAGAACCTCATTTGTACAAAAGGATTTGATAATAATGAGTCTATCCTTCATTTCCCAGGGATTACTTCTGGGGTTAAATTGGATGAATCTAGTTGTCTGTTAGGTATGTCATATTTCTTGCTGGCAGTCGCGAATGTCACATAAGGCCCAAACCCAGATTTTTCGGGCCATATGAAACGTTTAACCAGTTAAGAAATAGAATACTAGGTTACTAGTATTCATTACAAACCTTATTAACCTTGAAAAGTATAATAAATATTCATACATACACTCACGCATTTTTCCCATGGGGCTAGGCAGAATCTTCAGAACGCCACCTGCTACGATCCTTATAAACTCATTTTACTTCATTTACGTTCATAAATCTGGTCATACACGCACGCCAGTTGCGAGTACTACGCACCTGACTTTTCTGTAGGATTTCACCAATAAGGTCACTATTGATGTCCTTCTAATACGTCCCCTCCCGGTGTTTCCACGCACATCTGTCTTGTATATACAAAAATACCTTTTGTACATTCATCCTCGCAACATGAAAAAACCCTCTAAGCATACTTTAAAAAAAAATGTCACTACATCATCTTTTAGTATAATAAAAACCGAAATATTAGGACACGGGCTAGATTTTTTAATCATAGATGCTTCTAATATTTGCCATCGTATAATATTGCCTCATAAAGGAGACTATCTTAACGAAATGCCGTATCTTTTAAAATATTTGTAATCTATGCCATATTAACTGCCATCGTAAAGCATCACACATAATAATAATCTTTATAACTATACATTTACGAACAACAGCCGCCTTGTTTCGTATGGCAGTATGATATTATTGGACATTAGTCTCCTGGTGATATTATTATGGTTTGTAGGCAAAATACTTGGCTTGATATTAATATTTTTTCTTCGTTTTTTGTGTTTTTGTGTGGTCTAGGGTCATAGGTCATGCTATCTGTGTATGGATGAATGCTGATTTGGTTCTTATAATAAATTGATGCACTGTTTTGATTAATTCAATTCATCTAAACTCTAGGACCGTTTTAAGATTATAAAATTGGTTTATTGAAGGTGTGTGGAGTCGCTTCGAGTTGTGAGTTCTAAACCAGGCAAAATACTAATTCTACTAATACTTTCTTAATGCTTTTAATCTTGGAAACATTGAAACAAAAAAGATATCATAAGTTAAAGTAATGTTTCCAATAGTCCTGCACCAACCGGGAGTTGTCCTTGTTTGCACTTGCATAGTGCATACAAGGATAATCATCGGTTGGCGCCTCCTCATCACTTAAAATTGTTTAAGCGGTCTCAGCCAGTAGGCTTCGGCCCCTCGTACGCCTTTAAAAGCACCGGGACTCCAGGGTCCCGAGATATGTCCAAGACATTTTAAAATAATAATAATGATTGAACGCTGGGAGGGGATGCCCTAGGAAGACATATAATATAGTGGCCAAATTGGTGATGTTCTTCAGAAATGTCAGGTGTGCTCGCAACCGGCGTGCGTGTATGACCAGCAGGCTAATTTACGTAACTAAAGAAGTGCAGTAGCAGTGCAGTTGCAATTAAGTTTCGATCAAAACAACGCATTTCGTATTCTACTATTCTCTACGGCTGTCAGATACTATATACAATATTCAGCTATCACTCAAACTTAAACTTTATTGCACCTGCACTGCAACTTGATCGGCGCGTCATGAAATTACGTGAATTAGCCCTCAGATGTATGAACGTAGGCGAAACAAAAGGAGTATGTCCTGTCCTCTCATACCTATTAACACTGTAATTTGAAAACATTGTAAAAGCCATTTTTTTTTAAAGAGTAACCGTGGAGTTTCTTGCCGGCTCTTCTCCATAGGAAACGACCAATTGTAACCGTTCATCTAGCTTCTGACGTTGCATAAGTGCCCATGTAGGCTTATGTGAAATAAAAATATTTTTGATTTAATTTTGATTTTAATTTATATTAAAAAAAAATGAAAACTAGGACATATTGGTCTAAACCCGCATATGGTCATCAATGGTATATCTCTATACGAAAATTAGCCTTACAGAAGTTAGGACAGCTACGAATTGTGGCTGTTAACATTCTAAGATTTAATCACGAAACCTTAAGGTGACCCCCACTCCGAAAGGGGGTTTTTACATGATTTTTAATCGTTCTTCTCATTTCCTGTGGAATTGATTTTGTGAAAAGTGACATATCAAATGGAAGGGCTTGTTGTAAGGATTTGAGCTATATGTTTTTTAAATTTTAAAATAAACACTTTTTAAGAAAACAGACGAAAATTGACGATTCCCCCAAATTTCCGAAACTACTGAGCCTAAAATTAAAAAAATAATACAGAAAATAGATCTTTACTTATAGATTGCAGGAAAAGCTATATGACATCTATGGTCTTAAAATAACATGGTAAATCTCCCAATATCGTGCGTACAAACTTACATTTGCAGTTGTATGTGAGAACAAGTTTTTCAATTACCATGTTAAGTTTGTTCTTGGGATAAATTCATCCCAACTCGGAACCCTTCATTGCGCGTGGTCCGACACGCACTTGGCAGGTATTTTATGAGTAATATCTTTCTTCTCGCTTTCTATGGTTGTGATTTCGTGATAAGGGACGGAAGTGTGTAACAGGAAGTGACAGCTTGAGCATGGAATAAGTAAGTACTTTTTAATAGCATGGAATTAGTAAGTACTTTATAATAGCCTGGAATTAGTAAGTACTTTATAATAGCATGGAATTAGTAAGTACTATATAGATTGTAAGTAGAGGGGGTCATTTCTGTCACTGCTCAGTTGCTTATTACCAAGGTGAGATGTCAGACGTCATAATATATAATTATGCGACTATTGTAAGGCTCGCTCGTTTTTTTTGTTATTTTATTATATCAGATGAGAGCCACAACGGATGAGGGGATTTAAACTGTATCCGTTGTGGCTCTCATCCTACATAATATGATATTGTATATTCTTCTATCGATCAAATAAGAAATGTGCCAGAAAACTCAGTCTTATTTATTCCATTGCAAAATAACAAAACGAGTATTGTATATTGAAGTAATTTGTATAAGCGGCATATCTAGGATATTGGAGCGTGGACCAGATATGTCTGTGTATTCAAGTCAGAACAAAGATCTGTTGTTGGCTTTACATAATAAATTATATACATAGTTCTGTTAGCAAGGAAATGTGGAGCAGATGAATTTATTACTTGATTTACTTTGAAAAATGAATAGATAGGGTTTTATTTAAAACGTGAGGGAGAGGCAAAATTCGCGCCTTCACGTTTCTAGTCGCCGCGAGAGACGCCCCGGGCGTCGGGAGTCGCAAGCCAATTTCCGGCCACCATAGGCGCGGGCGTGCGCGGACGGTGAGCGATGGGTAGCTCACCATCCGTTAAGGACCAGGCCCGGTTCGATGGCACGTCGTATTCCAAGCGCGCCCCAAAGAGTTGTCAGCACCAACTGACGGGGTCCGATAGGGCCAATGCCTGCCAGGGTTGCGAGTTTGTCCGAAAGGGATATCGTGGCCCTGGCACACAGGCAAATGAAGGAATACGGGTGGGTTTTGGTCAGTAAAAGTCTGACACGCCCTCCCGCTCCGCCCAGAGTGGGAGAAGTTATTTGATAATTTCCCACCCAAAAAAAAAAAAAAAGGGTTTAACAGTGTGGTGGATAGCTGGCAAAATCTCATCATCGTAATATTTTTTTGTAAAAGAATAGGTAAGTACCTACAATATAATTATGCGGGTCCTTGCATCCTTGAAGTCTCCTATTTAAAACTTAATAATAATTAGTAGTGTTTTCATCAATAACAATACTTTTGACACTGGATGATATTGGTAATACTGAACGTGTTTTTTTTTTCTTAGACTCAGTTTTTTATTAAATCTTTGGCCTTATTCCAACCATTGGCTCTTTAAAGAAATTCTGTCGATGAAACTCCTTGTTAAATTATCGTATTCCTAAACACATTTGTAGGTGTAAATGAGGTCCGAAGCCCGAAAGTCTGACAACCAGTCTTACCAAGGGGTATCGTATTGCCCAGTAACTGGGTTGTGGAGGTCAGATAGGCAGTCGCTCCATGTAAAATACTGGTACTCAGCTCCATCCGGTTAGACTGGAAGCTGACCCCAATATAGTTGGGAAAAAGCTAGTCAGATGATGATTTGTAAGCGTCGCTGGTGGCCATAGCTTTAGGCCCCCCATGCACTAAGCAGCCTGGCTGCGGCAGCCAAAATATTTGAGCAGCCAGTTATAGCAGCCAATTGACGGCCAGTTGTGACCCAATCGTCGAGCGATATGAACGTGGAAGAACTTATAATTTGTTATCTATCTCGTAAAAACGCAAAGGAAAGAAAAGACATTGGATTCCTCCTCTTTTTCTAGAAAGGCACTCAAAATGCTTATTTCATACATATTTGAAGCATACGGTACACAAAATACCTCTGACTGCTACGACAAGTGCGCAGCCATTACATTCGCCTACACTCGCTCTGGCTGCGCGCAGCCAATTGGCTGCCGTGCAATCGGGCGAGTTATACTGGCTGCCGCAGCCGGGGCTTCGTGGCTGCTTAGTGCGCGGGCTCCCATACACCATCTGTTCGACCGGCTCTCACAGCCTGGCTGCCGCAACCAGGCTGCCTAAGGCCCGCGCCTTAGACAAAAAGGGGGAAAACCGACCTAAACACCTTCGATCTAAACACTAATATTTAAACTGTATCAAACCTATATTGTGTATATTAGAATAGAATAGAATACTCTTTATTATGTATGTATTAGAAGCAAAAGACCCAACGGGGGGTATTTAATTATAATGTGTATTTGATAGGGTTCTGTTGACCGATAATAATATGTGCTTTCTACCTTTACCTTAACCAATATTACCAGGATTAGGAAAATCGAAAATTTCATCAGCCTGGAGTAATTTAGGAACAGTCACATGTGGTGTCTGTGGGGTGCCGGATGTAAAGAATAGCACTGCCCTATTTCTTCCCGTGGGTGTCGTAAAAGGCGAGTAAGGGACTTACTAGAGAATGGGCAGTAGCGTTCTCTATGCATTTTAACACCATACTGCGATCGCCAACTCGCCTGCCAAGCGTGGCGATTATGGCAAACCCCCCTTTGGGGGAGGCCTATGTCCAGCAGTGGACGCCTTTCGCCTGAAATGATGATGATGATAATGACATGTGGTGCAAAAAATAGATCCACCCCGTTGATTTGAAACAAGATAATTCAACCAGTTTAAACAATAACCTAATATAGTTTGTAGTAGAAAGACCTTCCTGAATGTATGCAGATTACGTTAGTGAAAAAAATATCAAAACTGATCCCTTAGTTTTTGTGAAAATCGCGAACTTACAAACATACTTGTCGAATGAAGCCTCGTTTTTTTTTAATTGAATGAATGAATGAACGAAATGCACCGATCCCAGCGTAGTCGTACCAGACTCGATTGCTCGAATGAACCCAGAGATTCACCCTTGCCGAATGAACCCTCCTTTTTTTTTTAAGTCGGTTATTAATGCAAGTTAAATGGTCATTAAACGAGCTGTTATAAAAAAAATCAAGCTTTTGTTGACTTCACTGACAAAAAACAGTCACGCGTTTTCTAAACAAGAGTGTGGACAGCTGTAGAATCAAGTCGATCTTGTCAAGAATATTGCTTTTATGAACGTATAAACATAACATTACGCCTGTAATCCCTGAAGGGAAAGGCAGAGGTGTACCTATAGACTCACGTTTCGCCTATTATTTTTAAGTCCCTTGTAATAGGGGGCGAGCCTATTGCCATCAACCGGGCACAAATCCAGACTTCGGGCTGCTACTGAGAAATTCCTAATGAAAAAGGCCCGACCTGGGAATCGAACCCTGGCCTGGGCCATTATCAAAGTATAGGGTAGGTAATTAAACATATTCACACAACTTAAGATAATTAAAATATATAATTAATATTTTTGAGATATTATTATCGTCTCTCAGGTAGAGAGCATGGGGTGAGTTATTTTTTTGCACGCAAGTGTAGTTTCTGTATCCAGTAGCGGACAGTTAGTTTTACTATTTGAAATTATTAGTAAGTACGTAAAATTACCAATCAGCCAGATGGTTGTGGGCTGACTGCCCAAAGTGGTCCGGAACTCCGGACACACATTGAAGTACTGCCACTCGTTGTGGTTATATTGATGCACTACTTATAATGTAGCGACCATACTCACTGCACCTGAACTATTCAGAAAAAAAAAACGTCAATATGAACAGTACGTATTTTTTAAATTACCTGTAGTAGTATGACATAATAAACTAGTGCAGTGGCGCGCGCCCGCGAAATGGTCACTTGCTTGCTGGCGCCCAACCGATGCGGACGTGTGACCTTTGCTCCTACAATTTTGAACTTGTAATTTTGAAAAACGCCAATGATTACAATCGGGTTTTTTTGGACTTACACAGATACGGCTGCGCTCAATTTTTTTCATATTTTGAATACATACTTTACAAATATAATGATTTTTTTTCCGTAGGATGCACATTTTAAATGTCATAAGTAACTGATAAGTCAAAAACTGAAAGAAGTCCGAAAATTTCGAAGTTTTTCGAGCACCACGCATTTAACACAGGTTTATCGAAGCAAACTAGGTTTCCACTATTTGTATCTATCCTAACAACATCACAAAAAATCAGTAAGTACAGTGCACTTTATAGCGATTTAACGCGATTTTTAGGGTTCCGTAGTCAACGAAGAACCCTTAGCCCGCTTGTAGACATCCGTTGTTTTCACCGGACAACGGACCGTTTATTTTGGCGGACTCGCAGTGTTGTATGGCTTTTAATGAAGTGTAAACAATGTACATGCACCGGACACCGCCGGACCGGTGTCCAAATCATACATATAAGAATAACACGATCCGTGGTCCGATGGAAAAAACGGGCGTCTACAAGCGGCCTTATAGTTTCGTCCGTCTGTGTGTATGTCTGTCTCTTCGCGGCTTAGCTCAGATACTCTTAGTACTAGAAAGCTGTAATTTGGCATGGGTTTTGGTACATATTAATCACGCCGACAAAGTGATTAAAAAAAAAATTGTGTGGTACCGGGATTCCACGTAAACTGGGGATGATTTTATTCTCATCTATCCCAAGGTGTGGGGTACCGTTGGATAGGCCGTTCAGAAATATTGCGGGGCTGTAAATACATTTTTCGGTTCAGGTATTCGTTTGCGTAATATTAATGCAAATTTTATTGGAGTCAAGTGTCCGCCCCCCCGCCAGCTAAATGGTTGTTTTTGGAACATTCGACCAACTTACATTTGCACTTGGAATGTATTGGAGAACATGTTTTTCTACTACTACTAATGTTTACATTTGGAATAAAAAAAAAAAAAACAAGTATAAAGTACAGTAAAATTATGATTTAGATTAATTACAATCGAGGAAAATTTAATTCTAACTGTAAAGTAGACCAGCCTGATCTAGGTTTATGAAAACCTGTGTTTCACGCCATCAACAAATAACGACAGAGAATAGTAAGTTCATCCCAACGACGGAAACCTTTATTGTCCGTGGTCCGACACGCACTTGGCCGGTTTTTCTATGTCTACGATGACTGGCCTGTAAAAAAACAGTAATATAAACAAATGTATGTAGCCTTACGGTATGAGAGGTACTATATTTTATGCACACTGGAACAGTTAAGAAGAATGTATGGTGTGACACAAATGGATAGAATAAGAAATGAGTACATAAGAGAAAGTCTGAAAGTGTCACCGGTGACTGAAAAGTTGTGCGGGAATCGGTTGTCATGGTATAGGCATGTGATGCGGAGGAATGAGGGAAATGTCGTGAGGAAAGTTTTGAGTATGAATGTCGATGGCTATAAGAGTAGGGGAAGACCGAAGAAACGATGGATGGACTGTATGGAAGATGATATGGATAGAAAGGGAGTGACTACCGAAATGACGACTAATACAGAAGTATGGAAGAAACAGACATGTTGCGCCGACCACAAATGAATTGGGATAAGGGCAGGAGAATGGTGATGTTGATAAACATTAGAACAGATGACGAAAGAAAGAAAAAAAGAATAAAGTTTATTTGGACACAGTTCATGAAACACACAATACAAAAAATAAAAAATAAAACATAACCCTTCCTTGGCAGTCGGGTAAAAACAGTGAAAATGAAAAACAATGAAAATAATATTTTAACAACAATGTTAAGTGCCTCACGGCTGCGCCAAAAAGGTTAATTTCAGCTTAATGCCAGACAGATACTGTCTGACGCTGGTTTTCTAATGAACCTTTAGGGACAAGTGACTGAAAGTACACACGGCTACACATCAAGACGAAGTGTATGTCCACATAAGACCAAGTGCAAAATTTAATGTTTTGGATCTAGGTCAATCAAAAATAAACCTAGACTAACTTCACGTTAACAGGAACAAAACCTAAACTACTTCTAGTGTATAATTTAAACTTCTAACAAGCCCTCTTGGGGTTTAATCAACAAAGCATTCGAGAGGATTACGCTCTGGTCCGCACGGGCGCTGTTTCAACGAGACGATTTTTTTGTTACACCTAATAGTTGCAAACAGTAAAATTATAACAAACCAAATATTTTTGCGTAATTGTCATCATGTATCCATAATTATTGTGTGTTAAGCCCCTGCGCTAAGGTAGCCCAAGAAATTATTTTTTTCTTAAGTTTTTTGCAATTTGCAGGTCTGTGTCAGGTTGTATGTTGCTTTAAATATGACTCGCGGCCGTAACAAATATGGATTTACAAAATTATAATCAGCAATACAACTAACTCTATTCGTAGAATCCTATTGAACGACTATTTCATGAAATAGTCATTCTAAAACATCGTCGACGTCTGCGTCATCGTCGTCGTCGTCGTCGTCGTCGTCGTCGTCGTCGTCGTCGTCGTCGTCGTCGTCGTCGTCGTCGTCGTCGTCGTCGTCGTCGTCGTCGTCTTCGTCGTTCATTCTATGAACTTAGAGAGTTGTATTTTGCTGATTCTAATGATTATAATTTTGTGAAAGCCATATATGTTATGGTCGCGTATCATATTTAAATCAACATACAACTATGCAAATAGTTGCAAATTCCAAAAACTTACGAAAATTTGAATTTCGCGTGCTACCCTGACGCTTTTGCCTTAAGTTTTGTTGTTAACAGTTACAACTACATAATATCTGTCATAAGCTTTGAGAGCTGAATCACTATAGCCTCATACATACATACATAATCAGTCTATAATGTTCCCACTGCTGGGACACAGGCCTCCTCTTTGTGAAAGGGAGCACCTCATAAATTAACTCAATTATAATGAGTTAATGTAGATTACTGGGGTCTGTGTGGTGCCGGACGTAAAGAATAGCACCACCTTATTTCTTGCCGTGGGTGTCGTAAAAGTTGACTAAGGGACTTACTAGAAAATGGACAGCAGCGGTCTCTATGCATTTAAAGACCATACTGCGATCGCCAATCCACCTGCCAAGCGCGGCAATTATGGCAATCCTTTGGGGGAGACCTATGCCCAACAGTGGACGACTTTCGGCTCAAATGATGAATGATGATGATGAATGTAGATTATGATAAGTGCATTTTGTCCGTTGGTAAATAAAGATATTTGAAACTGAAAAAAATAACGCGATTTTACATTGCGCAATGAATTTTGAACTCTCGGTGTTGAGCCAATCATTGAGCATTGGACAGCAACTTTCAGCGCGTCAAAAATACACACCATTGGATTTTGAACTCTCGGCGTTAAGCAGTGTGTCGAAAATCCTATGTACGATAAAAAATCGCCGCGTTAAGAAATCGCCCGTGGGTACGAGGGCTTAGGTGGTCTCTGTGAGAAGTAGTTACGTTACAAGCGTTCATCTTGGGCTTAAGTTATGCATTAAAGTTTTAATCTGTTTGTTATGAAAAAGTGTGCAGAAAAATTTAAGTTTCTTTTTTGTTGTGATGAATAGAAGATTTTTTTCTAGTCTTGTACAATTTCATTTGCCTTGTGTGTAAATTTTGTAAATAGAATTTCACATTTTTTAGGGTTCCGTACCCAAAGGGTAAAACGGGAACCCTATTACTAAGGATCCGCCGTGTGTCTGTCTGTCCGTCTGTCACCAGGCTGTATCTCATGAGCCGTGATAGATAGACACTTGAAATTTTCACAGATGATGTATTTTTATTGCCGCTATAACAAAAAATACTAAAAACCAGAATAAAATAAATATTTCAGGGGGCTTCCATAGAACAAACGTGATTTTTTTGCTCGTTTTTGCTCGATATTGATAAGAGCAACAGGTAGACGCTTGAAATATGCACAGAATCATTAGTTATATATTCCTTTAAAAAAAAAAAAATTAAAATAAAACAAATATTTAAGGGGGGCTCCCATACAACAATCGTGATTTTTTGGCCGTTTTTATAGATAATGGTACGGAACCCTTCGTGCGCGAGTCCCACTCGCACTTGGCCGGTTTTTTTTAGGTTGACGTATTGTTTAGTCTACCTATAACTCTGTTATTTTCAATCGTTTCTTTACAAAGGTTTCTCAAATCCACCAATTTAAAAAAAATATTCTTGGGTCAACATCAATTAATATAACTTAAATTATTACATATTTTCATAAACACTAACATAAACTCACGCCTTTTTCGTATAAACATATTGTGTATGTTACACATACACAATATGTAATTACAATGATGATTATTTTTGCCTGTGAAGAAAAATTTACTCACTTCATAAATACACAATTAACAACATCTTCTGTTCTTCTGTTATGTTATCTTCTCTTCTCTTCTCTCGCAGAAAAGTAGGCACTAACACACCTGAAAGTTTGCTCACCTTGATTAAAACACAGGTTCGAGCAACAATTCAGGCCCATCAGTGTACCTTACTCTCTTCTTATAACTTCTCCTGCTTCTGTATGATTCTTCTCTTCTGTTCTGTGACATCTATTTAATTCTTCTGTTTCTTCTTTTGATTCTTGTTTCAATATACTAGCTCGAACATTACGCTGTCCCACGGCTCTTCAAGTTTTTTTATAAGTTCAGCTTTCTAGAGCATTGTCGTGATCTGTCACTCCTATCAGTGTGTTAAGATAATAATAATGATTAATTATTGCACTAAATGGCGATACTTTAAAATTTCATTTAGTAACATCAATAGAAACAAGACAATATCGAGAGATCCGCAGGAAGACCAAGAAAACCGACATAGCCCGAAGAATTGCCAGCCTTAAGTGGCAGTGGGCAGGGCACATTTCTCGCAGAATAGATGGGCTCCGATGGGGCGGAAAGGTTCTGGACTGGCTTCAGAGTACTGGAAGACGTAGCGTTGAAAGGCCTTCCACAAGGTGGACCGATGACCTTGTGAAGGACGCAAGACTCCGCTGGATGCGGGAAGAACAGAACTGGTTGAAGTAGCGATGCTTGGGGGAGGCCTATGTCCAGCAGTGGACGTCTTTCGGCTGAAATGATGGTGATAAATCGAAACAATGAATAATTTTACAGCTATTTGCGACCTTGCCAGCTTTGCTTGCACTCTCTTAACACCTAGGTTGGTATCTACTGTAGCTTTATTTCCTATATAAAATAAAACTAAATTAAACCAAGAAGGTAGAGTTAAAATGGCGCTTCAGAAATGTCAGAAGACGCGCCCTCCAAATTAAGTCCCGCAAAATGGACGACAAAATGTTGCCACATCAATTTTTTTAATTATAGCTTATGCCAGACTAATTGTTACTTTTTATTATTAATAATAGATCTGTCTAGGAGTAAATCTTTCAATTAATAAATGATTGATTTGATAAAATATTGAAATGGATCCAGTTTTCGTTCTGCGCGTGAGTCATTTTGTTTTGAAGGTAAACGGGTCTGGGCGTTAAGGTTGTCTTGTGTATTATATTTATTTTGTAATTGATAGTCAAATAAATTATAATAAGGCATATTATTAAAAATAACATTCACTTGTTATTTTTTATTATTTGAACAGTGAAAGGCAATTTGTTATATTATATAATATAATAGTTTAGGACAAGTGTTCTTTGATAAAATATGACCATGGTTTTTAGGGTTCCGTACCCGTAGGGTGCCAAATGGAACGCTATTACTAAGTTCGTCTGTCCATCTGTCATTAGCGGGCTGTATCTCATGAACCGTAATAGGTAGACAGTTGAAGTTTTCACAGATCGGTGTATTTCTATTACTGATATAACAACAAATAAAATAAAGTTAAAAATGCCATACAAGAAACGCGTTTTTTACTAAATATTGTAGGGTGGCACGGAACCCTTCGCGTGCGAGTCCGACTCGCACTTGGCTGGTTTTTTAAATTCACTAATTTAACTACTATACAGGAAAAGTTTTTATCCACTGCGCAAATTTTGACAAGTTAAACTTAAACGAGTTTTATTAAACATATATTTTTAATTTTGATACGTCTTAGTACAAAAAAAAAAATATCGTTAACTAAAGATGTTTACTTTAAAAGTGGTTGTATGGCTACCCGGCGGCGCGCGGCGAAGCGGAACGCGCGAAAGTACCTACCTATCAGCTGTGCGCTCGCTCGATTCGCCGGCGTAGGTATTTACGTGGGTTACAATGTACTGATTGCTAATTTTATCAGGTTCAAACTAGACTTTTTTATGTTTAGGCCGTGACCTGTAGTTATTTGAAGAGTAATTCCAATTTTTCCTTCATACTTTAATGGGCTTAGGATGGCTTCTTCGATTTCGATCGCCAGTCAGGGTCTGCCAGACCTTCGTGCATGATTCGGGGTTCTGAACTGTCCGTGATCAAGCAGCCTTTGAGTGGCCGCTAAAATGGTCCTTTCATTAGGGACCGCGGGGTTAAGGATTCCATGGGCTCGCATTCGAGGTATGCTCTCCGTCGCATACATTCTGCGAGCTGCTCGCAAACTTTTATCACTCAGTACATATACTCGCCCCATCTCGTAAAACTCGCGGTTACTGAAGTCCAACATCGTGACCGGTGACACGTGCGGCGGCGCGGCGCCGGCGCTTGCGCGGGGAATCGATTAGACGCGACGTCACACGACAGCGCGTGCGATGAGCGAACTGTCGAGTGTCGGCCACAGCGCCCGGCGCACCCTGCCGCCCGGGAGGGGGTTTCATTCACCCCCGTGCAATACCGCGGCTTGCGCCGGCCGCCGCGCGCGCCCATTGATATTATTACGAATAGATTGTGTCCATATTTTGCTGATTTAAAGTAGGATAAAAAAATAAAAAAAATTATTTAATAAATAATGGAAATGTGTTCTGTTACTGATATTGAACCACCAAAAAAAATTTGCGCACTGGTTAAAAACTTTTCCTGTATAATTATTATGTTCCTGTACAAAGTCATTCTAAACATCTTAGCTGCAAACAATAATTATATTCCCAGTTTTAAAACATATCATCGAGATATAAGTAGTACTTATATCTCGATGAAACATATCTACTTATTACTTACCTACTTATCAATCCAAACTCCTGTAGAAATAATTGAGTTTCCAATAAATCTTTCTAAATTGTCAACCAAAACTAATAAAAACAATACCTTCTACCTGAACAGTCACAAAAAAAAACAAACAGAAACAAGACACACATCAAACTGACAATATCAACAAAAAACATCTACATCATTATTACAATGACAGCAAAAATGGCGCGAAAAATACTTTTGACATCTGTCAATTACGCGCGTTCGGAAACGCGACACGAACGAACACAAGTTTTATTGGGAACAAACAATCGCTGTTATGTAGATTGGCTTAGTTAGAATGGTTGTAGTATTTGAGTTAGTTTCAAAATAATGGCTGCCCGGTCGTTAAAGTATTGACACTAGTTGCGTGGGGCGCCCGCAGCGACGTATATGTTAAACTGTATGTTATCATGTTTCGGTTTGATACGATGGCCGTGTTAAAAGGACACACAAGACGTGTTGGCCAATCGCACACTGCCGTGCGTTTTTTACCGCATAATCATCATACCGTCTTAGAAGTGCCGCATTGCGATGAAAAAAACGCATGCGATTTATTCACAGTGGGCCCCGCTTCAAAGGAGAACATTCATTTTAGGCTAAATTATGAAAAAAGTTATATTACGTTAGAACATGACTGTTATTTTCTTCAGTTTTCACTAAGGGACCAAATCTGTAGGGCCATTCCCTGCACTAACTACCACCTCATAAAGCAGTATTATTTAAATATTACTTCACAGTGAGGAAAAGATGGAGCTATACATGACGCATAGCTCCATCTCTTTCCATCTTTTTCTCACTGTGAAGTAATATTAAAATAATACTGCTTTATGAGGTGTTGGTTGGCCCCGGTATACGAGTTTGAAAAATACTGCTTTTATGATTAATAGTAGTTACTCTAATTATTATTATAGTAATAACTTATGACAGCAATAGCTTTTCTGAATAAATATCAAAGCCCGTATCAAATACAAAAGCGTGAAAAAGTGATTCGTCGAACTCGTGTTACTTGACGGAGAATTCAAATTCAATTCACAAATTGTGCAATAAAATCACGTTCATTAAAATTATAAAACTTACACATTCTACAATAAATAAAATAAAGAAATTAGACATTCAATACAATTAATGTTTAATTTTCTTTAATTTATTGTAATATTATGAATGTGTTAGTGTTATAATTTTAATGAACGTGATTTTATTGCACAATTTGTGAATTGAATTTGAATTCTCCGTCAAGTAACACGAGTTCGACGAATCACTTTTTCACGCTTTTGTATTTGAATGACCCTACAGGTTTATTTCATAGTAAAAAATTAAGAGAAAAATTAAGAGTATTTTTCTAGTTTGGCACTTTCACATTTAACCCAAAAATTTATGGACGGTGAATGATCTCCTTTGCGGTGGAGTCTAGCGCACGTGGTTCGTATCGCATAAAAAAACGCGAGACATGGACCAAACAGTAATATCCAAATTATTTTTTGAATACACCCGTAAATCTTTATATCTTTCGAAAAAGAAGACCTTATCAGGGCTTAAGGCCATCAAGGGATGCACGCATAACCGTTTGGGTAGGTAATCTTTTTTTGTGCAAAAAATAATATATTACGCAGAAAAAACGTGAATTTTTTTCACCGCCACTGCGCCACCAGTGGTTGTGGTTGTTAAACCGTACGGCAGAAATATCGCACCGCATTCTACCACAACGCAGTGCGCGCTAGCCCTAAAAGACTTGAATTCTTATTAAAAAACATAATGGCATATATGATGTAAAAACATAATGGCAGGCATGTATTCATGAGCTCACTTACTGCTGTCACTGTGAAATTAATAATTTATTATTCGTCAGGCAAAATGACTCATTATTATATTAGGTATAAAACCACGGGTATCATAAATTTGGGTTGTCTCCTATTAAGGCGTCGATAACAGACTTTTAATGGTTTTATGCTGAAGATCACGTCTAAACGAGTAGTGTTAATGATTTGAAAAAAATATATGTTAAATTATACAATTTTCTCAATAATTTAATATACGAATAATGTAGTAATGTTTACTTTTTCAAAAAATAATAAAATAAAATATTCAATAACATACCTCCCCTGTAAATTTAAATTTATGTCGCTTACGATGTTCTTCCTCATCAGGTTCGAATTATATTTACTTAAAAAGAATGCTGCAGTATTTTAAGATCATGCTAAGCAATTTGAGGTAATAGAGTTAATCTCGCGGGGACCTCAGTTGTAATATTTGTATGTATTTATCCCTTCTAGAATAATAATGATATGGCAGGATCGAGAAGCAGTTACTGCTGTATTAATATTGATACAGATAATTTATATTATTTATATATTACCTACATCCGTGCCAGCTGTCATTCATGGATCTTTGACAGTCGTTACGGGTCGTCAGAAGCCCGAAACACTGACAACCAGTCTTACCAAGGGGTATCGTATTACCCAGTTACTGAGTTGTGGAGGTCAGATAGGCAGTCGCTCCATGTAAAACACTGGTATTCAGCAACATCCGGTTAGACTGGAAGCCGTCCCGAACATATTTGGGAAAAGGCTAGGTAGATTGATTTTCTACAAATACACGCCTTTCCTCCATGAGGGGGAGTAAACATTATAAAACGCTACGTGGTACGATCCTTCCGTACCTACTCCTTTATTAACATCATATACCAAGCCTGCTCCTAGTATCAAGCCCATGCCAGTAAAGGCGCCGCATAGGGCTGATAATGATGACGGTTTCGTGACGGTGCAAAGAAGGAAGCGCCGATCGCGAACTAACAAGAACCGCTGCGGCAAAGCTCCTATGAAGCCCGAAGTGAGCCTGCGTGCCGCAAAGCCGAACACACCGGTGTACATCTCCCGCCTGCACTACACCACTAAGGCGGAGGACATCGTGGAGTACGTGCGCCAAAAGACAAGGTACACGCCGAGGGTGCAGTTACTGGAGTCGCACCAGAACGACAACTTCAAAGCGTTCGTCGTGCGTGTTCCGAACTGTTATCTGCCCCTCGTCATAGAAGAAGACTTTTGGCCGCAGGACGTGGTGTTCCGTCGCTTCCGCGGACAAGTTCCACAGGACAGCACGATCTAGTGCAAAGTGAAGTGCTACTAACATAGTCATATGCCTTTTTACTAACACAAGTTTTTGTTAAGGTATTTTTCTATGAGCCTATGTCGCCTGAAATAAATGGTATTATTATTATATACTAAAGTGGATACTTACATAATACCTAATTATTATGGCTGAAATAGAAGTTTCCTCCAGATAATTTTGCTCGACTACGGATCCCATTTTGTAAAGAGGTTTGGTTAAGCCCCCCCCCGCCGCCTCCTCTTTTTGATTTAGCATCATTGCAAAAGTACTCAAACTCAAAGCATTTATTTCAAATAAACCTATTACAGGCACTTTTGAATTGTCATGGGGTCGGTCAGTCATAAAGATGAAGCTAGTTGCCCATTCCAAAGCTTAGTAGGTACCTATGGAGAAGAACGGGCAAGAAACTCCACGGACACTCTTTTAAACAAAATATTGGTTACATCATTCGTGTTGAAATTAAACATGTGAGAACAATGCACCTACCTATACTAAGTGAAAAAGATGAGTCCAATATTCTTTTCAAGCAAAAATAATAGGTACCTGTAAAAAAACCTGCTAAATGCGTGTCGGACCACGCACAATGAAGGGTTCCGTTACGTAGTTGGGACGAAGTTATCTCAAGAACAAACATAACTTTGTAGTTGAAAAACACGTTCCCTCATACATTCCAACTGCAAATGTAAGTTTTTTACTTACAATATTGAGAGATTTACTATGTTATTTTAACCTGTTAAGCCCGGGTGTCTCCCATTGTCGGGTGTCTGACCATTAGACTTCTTATAGGTTTTTCTGTAATCTATAAGTAAAGAACTATTTTCTGTATTTAAAAAAACAATTAGGCACATTAATTTCGGAGATAAGTGGGGATTAGTCAGTTTTCATCTATTTTCTTAAATAACTTTAAAAGCATTTTTTTTTATTATACAAAAATATATTTAAAATCCTTACAACACGCAACTTTTTTTTTAATTTTCTAATTTGCCCCTAAAAGTGACCCCCGTATTCAAAATTCATTTATTTACGTTAGACGTCCGTGTTTGGGTCACAGAAATTCATATGTGTACCAAGTTTCAACATAATCGGTCCAGTAGATTCGGAGTAAATCGGCTGTGAGAGACGGACCGACAGACAGACAGACAAACACACGAGTTACCTTACAAGGGTTCCGGTTTTTCCTTTTATGGTACGGAACCCTAAAAATCCCTTAATATCAGGTTATAACTCCCAATCTACATGCGTCATAGAAACGTATCTAACATCATAGGTTACGCGTGTATGAAAAATCGATTGCCCATCCCTTTTGCAGGCCCCGTTTGCCCCAAAAATGTAATTGGATAGCCCATAGTCCGCCTAATTATATCTGTAAGTATTGTAATGTAATACATCTACTAATGGGTATTGGATACCGATCAATCTTTATGTTTAAAAAGCTAATGTAGTTTTGATGGAAACTTATAAGGGTAAATTTTTTGGCGAGGTAGTTTTGTAGTCTAAATTGTTTATTTTCTGCTTTAAGACAAACACAGACATTTTCTTTAATAAAAAATCTACACAAGGAATTTATGTCGTTGACTCCTTAATTTCTGTGTTGAGCTAGGTAGGTACTCGATTACTCCAGGGATCGCAGAAGTTGCACATGATCCCATGATCCCCGGTGCAAGTGTGGGAGGGGAACACCGGGGTAGTTTTTAGACAGTTAAGAGTCTGGCATACCCCTCCACCCGCCCCAGGGCGGAGGACGTCCATGAAAATTTGCGGGAACAAAAAAAAACCGGCCAAGTGCGAGTCGGACTCGCTCACGAAGAGTTCCATGCCATTATCTATAAAATCGGCAAAAAAATCACGTTTGTTGTATGGGAGCCCCCCTTAATATTTGTTTTATTTTAATTTAATTATTTATTTTTAAAGTGAATACAATTATAACTAACGATTCTGTGAATATTTCAAGCGTCTACCTGTTGCCGTTATCAATATCGAGCAAAAACGAGCAAAAAAATCACGTTTGTTGTATGGAAGTATTAAATATTTATTTTATTCTGTTTTTTTTTGTAATTGTTGTTATAGCGGCAACAGAAATACATTATCTGTGAAAATTTCAACTGTCTAACTATCACAGTTCATGAGCTACAACCTGGTGACAGGCGGACAGATAGACAGACAGACGGCGGAGCCTTAGTAATAGGGTTCCCGTTTTACCCTTTGGGTACGAAACCCTAAAAAAGGACTGGACAGGTCACTCAAAGCTGTATGGTTCTTTCCTCAAAAAACCATCTCCGAGATTAACCTCATAAAGCCTTACCATGATGACGTCTGGACTTTAAAAGAGACTGTGACCTCTGAGTTTGATTCGGCCCTTCTTCTCAGAGTAATCAGTTAGGAAACGCCGACCTCATCTAGTTTTATTAAAACATAATTTCAAAGAGTTTTTTAGAACTAATTTACAGAAATAAATATCATTTAAGGCTTCTACATACTGGCGCGACACGCGACGCGACACAAAGGCCCCGCGTGTCGCGCGACGAGCGGTGTGTAAGTCGCAAGTCGTGCCGGTTTGTAGAAGCCTTTATCATTTATGATTTTTTGTTTTATACGCCTAATCTAAAGAAAATAATGGTTAACAAGGTGTGTAATTGAGATAACTGAAAATTTGAAAAGGGGTCGTTGTTCTCATCATACTGAACAACTTTAAATACGAAACCAATTCGCAATCGCGAAATAAATCAGCTGTTGCGTGTCCGACCGAAACAAGACGCTGCTCTTCTAGTTTCAGCCGAATGAAATTATGAAAAAGTTAGTTCAGTAAATGGCATTACTTTCTGAGACCCGTCGTTTTTCGAAGATTACTTTGAGTTTCAAACCCAAATATATGTATTAAAATTTCACGTACGGTTGGTATTTAATTAATAACAAGAACATCTTATTTGTATGCAGAACTTGGTTGTTTTTATTTTCGATTACTCAACTCATTTTTGAGTAAATAAATAATTGCTTCATATTTTACAATAAATTACAAGCGTTATGTCATCGCGCTTCTCTTTCTTTTGTATGCAGTCTGACAGTGACAGCGGTTTACCTGTTGTCAGCGTCTTAAGTGTCGTGTCTCGTAGGTACCTCATGCCTTTGTAAACCACTGTATTTTTAAAAGAGTAACCGTGGAGTTTCTTGCCGGCTCTTCTCCATAGGAAACGACCAATTGGAACCGTGCACCTAGCCTCTGACGTTTCATAAGTGCCCATGTAGGTATAATTATGTCAAATAAAGTATTTTGATTTTTGATCTATAATTTAACTTAAAGAAGACATGTTTCTGGGAGTCAACTCTGAATTGATAATCCGAAGTATCGGCCGAATGATCGGCCGTTTCTTGACTTCCAAAGTTTCCTTTTTTGACTTAGTCCTTACCCGACTTTGACTCACACTTTTGTCTTCGACTTATCTCTTCTAAGGTCGTTTTTTAAAATCTTTCGCTTAGTCAGCCATAGTCAGGAAACTCGACTAATACTTCGGATTCTATTCTATCTTCGGAGTAGACACCCTGGTTATAAATGTCGGAACGAGCTTTCATAAAACAGTAAACCCAAACACCTGTCCACCAAATTTTATTACACACCGCAGCTCAAATAGAATTGTAAATTTCCCGCCACAAATAACCAGGGTTGCCCAAACCAATAATGAGATCGAGATCAATCCGTAGTGTTGCCAACGTAAATATCTATAACTGCCAACATTCAGTCGTAAACAGGCAAAGACGTTTATTTTAAATCATATTTTATCTTCCTTTGTAAATTGTTTATGCGTTACCGTCTGTGTTTAATGTGAAATTCTAAAAAACTTGGTAATATATAATTAGTTTTTGGTTTTATTTGAGTTGAGCTCGTCATTTGTCAGAAATCGTGCAGTGAGCTGCTTGCACTGATTGGATAGGTCCAATCAAATTTGTGTGGTTCTTTCCTCAAAAGACTATTTCATACACGGATCTACATGATCCTCACATGATCTGACCAAGATTATGTCTGGACTTTAAAAGAGACTTTGACCCCTGAGTTTGTTTCGGCATTTCTTCTCAGGGGTAGTCAGATAGGAAATGTCGACTACATCTAGCTTATTTTTTTCTTTAAGATGACGTGTAAAAGTGATTCCGATCTCCTATTTACAGAATAAACGATTTCATTTCATTTGAGTTTAAAATTGATTCCTAAACACCAACACCCTTTTTTTATTTTGTTCTCTTTTTTTTTTTGGGTGGGAAGTTATCAAATAACTTCTCCCGCTCTGGGCGGAGCGGGAGGGCGTGTCAGAGTTTTACTGACTAAAACCCACCCGTATTCCTTCATTTGCCTGTGTGCCAGGGCCACGATATCCCTTTCGGACAAACTCGTAACCCTGGCAGACTCCCCCCCCCCCCTGGGTTTTAAAACAAAAACAAATCAGCAAATTGATGATTATGATGTAGAAAAGGGCCAATATAAACTTCACAACTTCACAAAAACGCTACATAATATGTCTTTGACCTTGAAAAAACTGACATGCACTGAGAGACGGAAATAATATAGCTTTTTCCTTTTCCTTTACTATAATAACTTAACACTATATCCCTTTCTTGTGAGCATGAAATGGAGCTACCCGCCGTCTATACATTTCTTTATCTAAGATTTCAAGTCTCCTTTTTAGGGTTCCGTACCAAAATGGTAAAAAGGAACCTTTATGGTGAGACTAACTCTGTCTGTCTGTCAGTCACACCTGGATATCTCAAGAACTACTAATGCTATCAACTTGAAATTTAGAATAGTTTTAGATGACGTTTTCCCAACTATTTTTCAACACCAACACCCTGTCCTCCGCCTTCCGCGTCCAGTCTGACCCAGCCACCTTCGGTCCATCTAGCTGGGGAGCGTCCCACACTACACTTGCCAATACGCGGTCTCCACTCGGGGACTCGTCTGCTCCACCGGCCATCAGTCCTTCGACAAACATGGCCGGCCCACTGCCACTTTAGTTTGCTTACTCTGCAAGCTATATCGGTAACTGCGATTACACGTTTACTACGAATAGACAATAGACAACACCTTATAACCACGCACTGATACATAACGACTACGATTTTCACGCATTGATAAATATATGGCCGCGCACTTTTCTTCGTAATCCCTGGGCTTTTAACTCTTCAGATGATGTCCTCAGTGTCCTTCTTGTAGCCTCTGGCATTCGTCCGCATTTCTTTTTCTACCTCAGCTCTACGTCGATTCTACGATTTCTATTCTACAGTAGAAGTGAAAAAGTTTATGGTGAAGTATGTATGCTAGAGATTGCGACTATTGGCAGCTCACTTTTAGATCACTTCACGTAAGCTTCCACGGTGAGATTTTTACAGAACAGACATGGCAATTAACCACACTATGAGAACTTAAAAAAATAAAGTTTTAACTAAAGCAAGATGATTTCATAAGGGTTGGGTAATCGCCGTTAACCTTAGCCATATAAATGCGCATCACGCTCACGTCGCGCCGCCGCGCGCCGCCACCGTTCGGTTTCATAAAGAATATTTATTTTAAGTAACAAAAATATGAATATTTGAAAAAAAAACACAGATATAACTATAGACAGTAAAATAGTCTGTTGATACAAAAAAAAAAACATGAAAATATCTTTAGTATTTTGAAATTAATATCATTTTTTTAAGCTTTGGGTAGATATTACTTCCTGAATTTCTTTCATAAAGTACTTTACTACAATACTTAAATGTTCACATTTAGAATTGATGTGTATGCGTTCTAATTTAACATACATTTTTTGCACAACTTACTTGCATTATATGAAGGCGTAATTACAGATTTAAAAGTTACTAAATCATATATCTGCGCCTTACAATGGTTTATGTCTAAAAGATGACGAATGAATCAACATTCAAATCAAATCAAAAAGATTTATTTGCTAGAATATGGTACATAAGGTGATTAATTCCTTTTAGGACATATTCCGTTTTCGGCATATTCTTGTTTCGGCACATTCGGTTTTCGGCATAAATCATTACATACAACAAAGCATCATTATTCTGAAATTTAATACTTTACTAATAAATATTATTTTATTTTATTACGCAAGCAAAGTCACAAGTATTTCATAGTATAATTTATTTACTAAAAATGTGCCGAAACAAGAATATGCCGAAAACGGAATATGTCCATAAAGGAATGTGCCGAAAAAGGAATCAATCCATAAGGTCTTCCATCCATCTTCAATCCATCAGTAAATTTGTTTCAGCGTATCCTGCCATGACATGGCGTGCAAATGACGTATTCACAATCAGCGATGTCAATTAATCAAACTCTGTGTACGTGTATTGGGGGAGGCCTATGTCCAGCAGTGGACGTCTTTCGGCTGAAATGATGGCATATCTGTTATAGTCGCAAATAATAATTATTTTGATCAAGATACAACCTGAAACTGACCTGAAATTTCAAAAACTTAAGAAAATTTGAATATCGCGGGCTACAGCTGCAGATTCACCTTAAAAGCAAAAATAAACATTAAAAAACACGACCCGTTGTACATTGCACTGACACATCATTTATCAAAGGAAATGGCTAAGGCAGCGCTCCACAGCAGCCCACGGCTAAGCTATGCACGTTAGCTTCGCTTTGTATTAAAATTTAGGTGAGATTGTTCACTCTCCACGGCCACGCTACAGCGCTACAAGGTTATTTTGGCGCGTGGCCAAAATTGGAACTAACACTGCTGTCTTGTTTTTGAATAAATTTCGAGTGACATATCATAAAACAATAGGGGGAAATTTTCACGTAATTCAAAACTTATTCATTATCTATACATTATTTATGAGTTTATGAGTCAAGAAACAAATTCCTATTTTTTTTTTTAATGCATTACTTATTGTACATGGCATGGCATGGTTGTGGCTGGCATTATGCTGAGATAGGGACCTTTTTACAAAAACAACCAAAACTTGTGCATTTTGGTTGTTTTTGTTAGTTATAAATGCTATATTTGTATTTTTGTGCGTGTCCCGAATAAAATATTTTTCATTCTTTTCTTTACAATTAATTATTTTATGTTGTGTTTTATTTTTTTGGTACCGAACGCAAAATCACAACGCGTTGTATTCGATTATGTCGAAAGTGACGTAAAAAACTATGTGAATAAAAACCTATTCTTTGCTAAGTGCTTGAAATCTCACTATGGTAAGTAGTAAGTACTCGTAAGTGCGATTTCTGCTTGAATAAAGGCTCGTACAGACTAGTGCGATGTCGCGGGCGCGACGCGACACTAGTAGCACAATTTCTCGCTTTCATGCGGCTCATGTCGATCGGCATCTGCCCTCGCTGAATCGTATTCGGGTTGACTCGGCACCGAGCGTCTTGTTCCTGAATACATAATATTTGACTTTGCCGACCGTCAGTGCTGAATCGTGTCGACCCGAACAATTCTGGAGCATCCTTTACGCAGCAAACCTCTCCGTGCACATCCTATGTAGCTGTGTACGGTCGCCTTTAAGGCCAAATGTTCTACCACCCAACCTGTTGCTGAAAACAGGAATATTTCAACAAAAACATGGGAATAAAGCACTTTGCTGAAGCGAGGACAACTTGAAATTGAGTAGAGGGACACTTCGGAAGTTATGCGAAGTGGGATGGCTAAGTATTTTTATTTGAAAAATAAATATAATATTTGAATAATGATGATGTACCTATTTTATGACGATTTTATTGGTTCTAAGTTAAGTAAGTCATATTTTAACTAATATTTATTGGGATCGGAGATTAAGGAGACGATAACCGACTTTTAACGATTTTATACTGAAGATCACGTCTAAACGAGTGCTGTTAATGATTTGAAAAAAATATATAATAAATAAGAGCATTTTTTCAATAACTTAATATGTGAATATTTTAGATTATAATTTATATTACATAGTGTACCGCGCACATGTCTAACGCGGATAAAAAACGGAGAATAGCGCAATAACTACCGAGCGTATTTTTCTGAAACCTTCACCAATTTAAAGATAATTTAATTATTGATCTTTTAGTATACGCGTTTTATTAAAATAACTTTTGTTTTGTGTATAATAAATTAATAATACGTCAAATTCAGCGCTCCTTGATGGGCGAGTCCTATTACTGGCTGAACATACGACGCGTTGCGTGAGCTCAGTACAGAACACGCAAGCAAATCACTCAAGGTCACTGGCATATATCTGCGTCTTAACTACATAGATTGGCATGAAGCCTGGGCTGAGGGCTGAGAATGAATATTTCGTCAGCCGTAATGACCCTGAGTTATAGATCTGATGGCCAA
The DNA here is from genome assembly GCA_948098905.1 of Tiliacea aurago. NCBI lineage: Eukaryota > Metazoa > Arthropoda > Insecta > Lepidoptera > Noctuidae > Tiliacea > Tiliacea aurago. Next base: position 3,590,667 of record OX402601.1, read on the forward strand.
ATACTCGTAATTAAAAACGTTCAAAACCTAATCATAAGGTAAAGGCGCCGCATAAGGCCCTATCATGGCCCCCTTTAAAAATACTTAAATTACGGTGGCCAGAAAAAAATAAAAATTCACGGGATCCTTATGAATGCGTTTTTAGACGAAAGGCATTGCAGGCATCTCAGCGGCAATCAATGTCAAAAATGTAGGAAAATTAGAGGGATTTTTGACAGATTGAGACAGATTAGAATTCGGACGTTCTTAAAAGTACGGGAATTGCCTCTCTGGTTCATTCACATCCCAGTCGGCGGGTCTACCCCTAGTATATTCTGATTGTTTCTACTATTAAATTATAATTTCCTTTATTTCATGTATCATCACTCATCATCATTTTAGCCGAAAGACGTCTACTGCTGGACATAGGCCTCACCCAAACCCCCTTATTACAAAACAATGTTTATCTTCAGACCCAGGTTTAAAACATGGAGCCATTATTGAATTTCGAACTTTATTCCGGCTATGGTAAAGTTCCTAAACACAAAACTGACAACTTAGTACCGAACTAAGTTTTCAGTTTTGTATAAAGAACGGTATTTCAATCACTGTTACGTTCTTATTACAAAAACTGGCTCCATGGTTTATGACATGTCAAAATATAAATCTTGTTTTGTAATAAGGCGGAAAGGGTTTGCCAGAATCATCACGCTTGGCAGTAAGGTTGGCGATCGCAGTATGGTGTTCAAAAGCATAGAGAACGCTGCCCTTTCTCTAGTAAGTCTCTTAGTCGCCTTTTACGATACCCACGGGAAGAAATTGTGTGGTAATATTCTTTACATCCGGCACCACAAGGACCGGACGATTATGATTGGTTGAAAAACCTTTATCATACATTCCTGAGCCTGAATGCCTATAACCAATGGGCAGAAACTACAGAAAAGAACTACACCGATCATCCTGATCTTTTTATTTCATTTATACAATTTCCCCCTTGTTACAAAACAAGTTTTATCTTCAGACCCAGGTTTAAAACATGGAGCCATTATTGAATTTCGAACTTTATTCCGACTAAGGTAAAGTTCGTAATCACAAAACTGACAACTTATTACCGAACTAAGTTTTCAGTTTTGTATAAAGAACGGTATTTCAATCACTGTTACGTTCTTATTACAAAAACTGGCTCCATGGTTTAAGGCATGTCAGTATAAACAAAAACTAATGTTGTATAAATATTATAATAATATATAAATTATTATATTTTTTTTTGTTTCTATTTTAAAGATTTTTATGAAACTGCTATGAAAATATTTAAAATTTAATAAAGAAGAACAGTAGTCCATCGGCATAAAATTAAAATTATTATTATCGTGAAGAAACTTAGGAGTCTGAAATCATCAAGACGCACAGTGAGGAAGCGTGAAGACCAATGTTTTTATGTCTGAAAATTTTTATTCCTTTTAATTTCTGTGGATAAGTTACTTAGCTACTAGCAATGTTGTATTACACTCGCAATTTTCAGCAATTGTGAAGAAAAACCCTTCCCGTGTCTATACACCATGTACATATTGTACATATTACACTGCTACTGTGGGAGTACAGAAAAACGTCTCATTTCATGCATAAGTACTTATTGTATTTTTTTTATTATAAAATGGAAAAAAAAAGGGTTTATTCAGATTAATAATATAAATACAGAACATTTACTTCTGCCAAACTGCACAGCAGTTTGTTGGCAGACGTAGCTCCTTTTTTTATAACGTTGTTTTCTTTTGTACTTGTACAGCCAGTCAGCTATTTTTCCTGACTTCTGCAACCGACGCGTACGCGCCAATGAACATGCAGCAGCTAGTGACGTAACTAAATATGTCTGTTTATCTCTTTCTAACAACAGTTATCGATACAGGAAGGGTATAGGTCCTTCCTTTTCTTCGCGCACTGCATGATTGTACGCAAGTATGTAGCTACATTCATGGCTTACGCAGTTTTTGAGTGCACTAATGTTCGTGTATGACGCGTCTATTTATAATACGTCATTGGCTACCTAGTAACTACCCTGAAATTAACCTAGAATGTAAATGACCACAATTTAAACATAAACTGACCAAAAAATATACCATTTACCTAACTATCCCATAAAATAACTCACGTTTGGACAGAACACGCGAATTCTTATGGAACTTTCCTACACGCTCCCATAGACAGTACAGACACCATTACTAGAAGTACCTATGTCTATGGTACATTTAGGTTAATATCACCACACCCGCGGCTTGCGTGACCACAGACAAAGTGGTGGCACTACACATAATTGAATTAGCCAGTATCCCCCTCATTCACTTAAAGTTATCCATTCGGCTGATGGTTATCGCAAAATGTGCAGCAGTTTTCTATCTTTAATTTGTAGATAGTTACAATTTATGGATTGCTATGTTGCATTTTTGCTTCGATGGTGCTAGTTTATCATTTGTGACTTCGAGTTAAAGCTATAGCTTTATAAGCGGGCACGCCCATTTTTTTTTTTTTTTTTTTTGTATGGCATCTCGTAGCAGACCTAGAGAGGTCGTTGCTACTTAACCGGATATTCCTGTGGCTGCCCTAAGGTTTTTAATCTTAAAGCCTCCAGCCAGGGCGCAAATTATATATATTAAAACTAAACGACAGCGCACTAAGGGCACCCCCTGTGGGGTACGGACCTCGGCTCAGGGCGTCGTTGGGGGATCACAAAATTACTAACAATTTGGGGACGGGCTGGATCAACATTTTGATCATGATTATTATCAGGGGATATTATATTTATTGCTACGGCGCTCTCAGCCTCTAACCGGGCGGCTGGCGCATCGACATTCAAGGGACGGGGGGGAGGACTTTTATTACCATTTACTCGGGAAGTTCGCGTGGTACCTCGGCGGCGAGGACGGAAGGTCGGTTTGTGTATTTTGTGCACTGTACTCGTGGCCCTATTGCTTTCCTGAAGGAGAGTGATGGGGTCATCCGGATCTAAGAGAGTGTGCCTCGGTCGGCGAGTCTGACTAATGGCAGAAGGCCTGTAACCAGCGGCCTGCACAACCAAGGGGTTGCGATGACGTTCCGCGGATTCGAAAAAGCGCTTTGTAAGGCGCTTCATAAACTGTTTGATGGTAGGCATCTTAAGGTCTACGTGAAGTTGTTCGTTCCGAACGAACCAAGGAGCTTTCGTAATTCTACGGAGAAATCGGTTTTGAAGCGTCTGCATCTTATGAATGTGATATGACTTTGCGTGAGCGAAGACTACGCAGGCGTAAGTCATGATCGGTCGAATGCACGCGGTGTAAATACGCAATTTGCACTTAAGGGACAACTTGCTGCGCGGGTTGAGTACGGAGTGTAGTCGGCCGAGAGCAAAACTGGCGCGCGAGCGCACCTGTTTTATGTGCTCGCCGAACGTCATGTGATGGTCTAAGACCACACCGAGATATTTGGCTCGCTTCTCTCAAGGGATAGGCTTGCCGAACATGGTGATCGGTTGGGGGCGGGCACGCCCAATATGCCTGGAGGCTTTTATTTAGATACGTTTTGTTTACGTTATTTCTGCTTGAGTATAGTTTTCAACGATTATTATATATATATACATATATTTTTGTATAGTGGTGTGTGCTAGCTAACATAAGGCAAATAATTTAATTTAATTTTTTGTGTTGCATTTTACATTTTATTCTATAAATTCAAGTTTTATATGTGAACAGACAGCTGTGATGCTGGGGAGTTTGTTGCGCCACTTCTTCTTCCCAGCTAAAGCACTAGGAAGTGGTGACGGGTGGGCGTTTTTGGGGGACTGTCTCATGTAATTTTTGACGTTCAAAAAGTGCTGATTCTCAGCCTAGTTTGAATAAATGACTTTTGATTTTGATTTGTTTTCGTGTTTTGTCATGTTTTGCTGATGTGTATTTTGTGTTGGAGTAGGAATGACTGTGAGTTTTAAGGGCCCAATGTCTATTTCTAAAACTTGGAAAGCGTCTTAGGTTTTCCCCACTCTGTCGTCAAATTTATCAGACCTTGCTTGGCTCAATTTGTACAAAAGGTTAAAAATAATAAAACTAAAATTCAGGACACAAAGGCTCATTAAATTGATAATTATGATTATCCGTTTTTTTTTGAAGTGTAACCTTCTTTTGGTAGGGGAAAATGTTATGGGTTCGCGTCACGTGTCGCGACCGACATGTTGTAATAGTGTTGTGCAATGATGAGAATACCAGACTAATGTGAGTAAATTTAATTAACAAATATTGACATTTTAATTTTAGATAAGTACTACTTACAATAATTAATTTTAAAAAAACTGTTATTTTATAGTTATAAGTTTTGACTTCTGTCGGCAGTCCCTATGACCGCCATGTTTTGTATTACTTGACTACTTCTCAATGTTAGAATCCAAGTTATTTTTAATGAAAAATAATTTTATTTGTCACAGCAACGCGTGCAGAAAACATAATAAACTCGAATAAACATTACACCAGGGGCCCAAGTCTGATATTTTTATAAATTCAGTCATTCCAACACGATCCCATTGTCATGCCATTGTCATTTTGCTTAAAGTTTGTAATCTGCTAAATTCTTAATAGTCGATCACTGGTCGGTCAATGTTCTCGTAAATGAATTGTGTTACTTTTATTGGCATTGTCGTATTGCCATTATTATAAAACCCATTAGTAGAAATGTCATTCATTTGTCATTATGTACGAGATTACCAATAAATGCAATTTCTTTCAATGTAGTGTCAGTGGCCGACCATTGGAAAGTCATAATGACGCCATTATAATAGTAGATTACCAAAATTGTCAAAATCAACAATTATGAAATCAATGATCGACCATTCTGACACTATTGTAATAGCAGACTTGAGGCCCAGGTTTAATGTACATAAGTAAGTAGGTAACAAAAAAAAATAAACCGTATTTAGAATATAATGCTTACTTACAACCAATTATAAGATTAAACATTATTAAATAACATAAAAATCACACCATACCCGTGTAATTTATTACACAATAAGTAAGCTTAGAACTTTGCAAAGTTAATAGAAATACCTTGTAAATGAACTGTCTAGTAATTAGCTACTATTACAGTGTCTGGCAATAAAAAATGGCCCACTTTTCTATATTAATTGCTTTGGCCTGTTTCTTTAATTTGAGCACTTATTACTAAGATCCATATTTCTTCGTTTACTTAATTGGTTATTCCTTAGTACTTTCATTGGTTTGTGTATTACTAGCTTCATCAAAATATGCTTTTTGCTGCCTAAATATCTGAATAATAATTTAGTATGCTCTTCGTATTTCGAAATTAGCACAAACGTCAGCCATAGAGTATTAGGCCGTTTGTCGACCGCCACCATCAACGTTACGTCAATTAGAAATGAGATTATTCGAACCGAACGTGACGTCTCGTCGGTGGTGTGCGGTGGACACGCAGCCATAGTAAATGTCATCACTACTTCGGCGCCGTCATTTCATTCTCGTTGGCGTCCTGTTGACGGTGGTGGTGGATAAGCGGCCTCATATAGTAGTTTTTTTACTGCCGTGCTTAGTAATAGTGCACATATCATTGCGCGTTTGCATGAATTATTCTCTTTGTCGGGTTCTTATCGGGGAGTTATCAGTCATGTCACTCAAAAGTTTTGAAAAGTTTTTTTGGAATTGCGTAGAATTAGATTGACAAAATTATACAACATGCCGCTACAATGGCGACATTCATTTAACACATGGGTAGGGCTCGTGGCCAGTAATCAAAAAAATATAATTAGATAAAATAATTCGTACAATGAAATATGAAAATTTTCAAACAAACGAAATAATAAAGTTCTCTCTTTCCTACAATTCACCTAATTGATGCGACGTTATGATCCGTGACCCCGCTACAGTTCTTTAAGTACAAGGATGCTCCAATATGCTATTTTAGAAAATTGTTAATATCAATAAATAATAACGTTTAATGAAATTAAAATATCATCGTAAAAAGAAAACACAAAACCGTATATGTGTACTAAATTAATGTCGCCATTAAAGCGAAACGCTGTATAAGCTACTTAAGCCAGTCGCGTGTTAAACTCTGCTTGCGCGATGCAGGATTTGTGACGTCAGGTCTTTGATGCTTCGTTCGTATGCGCTGTCGTAACTTTTTCGTATAGAATAGACAGGGAGTGGTCTATTTCCATCATAATTCATCAAGCTCAGCAGGGAACACAGAAACACAGCAGCAGTTAATATATCTTTATAGCTTCGTTTAGTGCTTCCATTACGTGTTACGGTTAATGGTAAAAATTAGGTTAATAGACAATTTACGAGTTGTCTGAACTAGACTGTGAGTCATGTTGCTGTTCGTAGATTGTTATAATTTGTGCTGCTTGTTGGAATTTGTGGAGTTTGGTGTGAGTTGAATTTTTGTGTTTTTTGGTCGGTCTTATCGATGATAAAGTCGAAAGTGTTTGACCAATGCGTGTTTCCAGTGATGACCTATGGTACAGAAACGTGGTCGCTCACAATGGGCCCTATCAGAAGGCTAAAACTCACCCAAAAGGCAATGGAGAGGGCTATGCTTGGAGTTTCCCTAAGTGATCGAATCAGAACTGAAGAGATCCGCAGGCGAACCAAGGTAACCGACATAGCCCGAAGAATTGCCAAGCTTAAGTGGCAGTGGGCAGGGCACATTGCTCGCAGAACTGATAGCCGATGGGGCCGAAAGGTTCTGGAGTGGTGACCGCGTACCGGAAGACGTAGCGTTGGAAGGCCTACAAGGTGGACCGATGACTTTGTGAAGGCTGCAGGTATCCGCTGGATGCGGGAAGCACAGAACCGGACGAAGTGGAGGTGCTTGGGGGAGACCGTTGTCCAGCAGTGGACGTCTTTCGGCTGAAATCATGATGATGATAATGATGATCAATGATACGGCCCGTATCGTAAAAGCATTTCTTTTCAGGCGCAGATATATGATTTTAGTGACTTTTAAATCTGTTATTACTCTGCCTTCAAATAATGCAAGTTATGCAAAAAATCTATGTTAACTTAAAACGCGTACACATTAATTCTCTATGTGAATATTTAAGTATTGTAGTGAAATTCTTTATGAAATAAATTCAGGACATAATGTCTACCCAAAGCAAAAAAACGATATAACTTTCAAACTATTTAAGATATTTTCATGATTTTTTTAATTAAAACTTCTTTACGCACGCTTGACTTGGGGAGTAAGCTGGTAAATACGCGACGAGAGCATTACGGAAAGAGGCGAACGGAAGTTGTTTGCATTTTAAACATGGAACACACCGCGTCACCGCCGCGGGCCGTGCCGCTTTATAAATGTATTTTTTTTTATTCACACTGGCTGTGTATACAAAAGACCGCAGCTTTTTTTTTCTGTATGAACAGACTATTTTATTCATCATCATAATCATCATTCAGCCGAAAAAAAAATCAGCTGTTCCCTAAATTTGTGTTCACTTAAATCGACAAAATGTATGGAACAGGTGATTTTTATTTCGCGATTTCAAGGTTGGTCCCATAGAAAAAATTGTTCAAAATGAGTACAAGAACCCTTTTCGGGTTTAGTATAAACAAAAACGAATGTTGTATATAATATTTATGGTACATTAAGCACTATGTACTTATAAAAAAGTCTGCGTTTAGCTGAGTGCGTGCAGAATAGGTTTTGATGACATTGGTAAATATATAGCACTGATAGTAAGTGCATAAACAAGCAAATATCAATATTGTATTTATTTAAAGATTTGAGACATAGTAGGGGTAAGCTAACAGATTTTTGACAATCCTGATAAAAAATCTTGATATTGATAAGTAATATCTTATGATTCAAAAGACAGAATCTACTATGAAATATGAAGCGGAACCACAAAGCAAATAAGTTCAGAAATAGGTACCCTATCTTCCCATTTATCTATACATTTTATAGAAAAAAAAAACTGTTGTAGACCAAAATATCGGACACAAACTAATTCCTCTCGATATTTTTGTCTCAAACTATTATATTAGGGGTAAGCTAACAGATTTTTTACAATCCTGATAAAAAATCTTGATATTGATAAGTAATATCTTATGATTCAAAAGACAGAATCTACTATGAAATATGAAGCGGAACCACAAAGCAAATAAGTTCAGAAATAGGTACCCTATCTTCCCATTTATCTATACATTTTATAGAAAAAAAAAACTGTTGTAGACCAAAATATCGGACACAAACTAATTCCTCGATATTTTTGTCTCAAACTATTATATTTTAGTATTTCCATCGAAGCGAACAAAAGTATCGTTCGTAAAAATCTATAGAACACAGTTTATTATAATAACGTAATCAATATTCTGGAAGCCAGCCAATTTTGGCCTTCTTCGGTTATAAAATCTGATATTCTGATTCCTTGAAAGTTTAAAAAAAATAGGTTAACACCACCGATTACGGGCAGGTTGCCAAGGTTTCAACCTACTTATTTTTGCAAGTCAAACTTGTAGTAACTAGAATTATTTTAAGTAGCAATTATGCATTGCAGTGGTATTACGCTTTATGCTAAAATTCATGGGGTAGGTTGTTGGCACACTTTGAATAGATTAGCGCATTTTATACCAGCGCAAGACACTACTATTAGTACCAATAGATAGGTTCCATTTTGACAGCTCAACCACTTTCTGACTGACTGAACAAGTCCACTCAATTTGTGTGGTTCTTTCCTTAAAATACCATTTCAGACACCAATCTACATGGCCATCACATGATCTGATCAAGATTATGTCTGGACTTTAAAAGAGACTGTGACCTCTGAGTTTGTTTCGGCCTTTCTTCTCAGAGTAGTCAGATACGAAACGCCGACCTCATCTAGTTTTTTAAAATATGATTGACATGAAGTGTTTGTACAAGCCTACTTATAGAAATAAAAATCATTTATCATCATTCACTGCGTTATTTACGTTGGTGAGCAGACAATTTTTTCGAACATAAGAAGCAATGGTTTAGCAATATGCTTCAAAATCATTCAAATTGTTCTGACTGATGTGGTAATGCGAAAATAAAATAGGTACTGCAAAATTATGTCGCATCTAATTTTATTGCTACCACGCACAATGAATGGTTCCGTAGTTGGAATGAATTTATCCCAAGAACAAACTGAACATTAGTTGAAAAAGATGTTGTCCCATAAATCAAACTTCACGGTCAATTCTCCAACTGCAAATGTAAGTTGGTCGACTATTACTCGTTTAGTTGTAAAACCTACTCTGCTCTGATAGTTTTCCTAGTACTACTGCCATAAATTTTTCATATCCATAAACAACCATTTAGTTGGCAGGGTCCTGACTTTAACAAAAAATAGCATAGATCCATGAAGCGAAAAGTAGTTTTCACAGACCCGCAATATTTTTGAACGGCCTATCCAACGATACCCCACACTATGGGATAGACAAAAAAAAATCATCTTCACTTTACGTGCAAGTCCTACGTTTGAAAACAAGAATTTTTTTAACACTTTGTCGGCGTGATTAATATACAGGGTGTTAAAGTAACTGCGTGCCATAGCTTAGGGGTAGGTTCAGTATCAATACAGGATCCCAGGAAAAAAAAAAAACAAACAAACAAAAAATTTAATTAAACATAAAAAAAAATGTCTCTTCGTACTTTAACGGGCTTAGGACCGTCAAATAAAATGTTTTAATTCTAAACGATTCCTATTTTAAGTTAGTAGGTACTAAATTCTCTCTCTCTCTATCTTGCATTTTTTTTTAAATTTAAGTAATGTTTATTCTCGCGTTCGTGCTAGGCCCTCTCTACCTAAAATTAGGTTCGTCTTCATGACAGATCGTTACCAACATTAACTCCACGCTATTAACACCAAATTAAAACAGTCCTTTTTAACCGAAGGGTGAATGAACAACACCAATGAAAATCTTAATCAATAACAAAACGTAATTACCTTCGCCATGTGTGATGTGCGTACACCAGCGCACGCGCAACGCGTACTTAAACGATCGTCTGACGGATACGCGCCATATGTTGAGTTGTGTCAGCTTTGTACTGCACAATGTTTATGTGAACAGTCAGTGACAGAATTGGATTATCATTTTGAAATACTGATTTATTTAAAAGCTTCATCATTCATCATCATTTCAGCCGAAAGACGTCCACTGCTGGACATAGGCCTCCCCCAGAAGGGGGGGTTGCCGTAATCGCCACGCTTGGCAGGCGGGTTGGCGATCGCAGTAAGGTGTTAAATAGAGAACGCTGGCATTCTCTAGTAAGTCCCTTAGTCGCCTTTTACTACACCCACGGGAAGAAACAGGATTTAAAAGCTTAGAACCTAATTATAATTGTATTAAAATGATTATTCACAATATCCACGTACACACTCAGCCTCTAATGTTCCCACTGCTGGGACATAGGCCTCCTCTGGAGTGGACCGTAATCCACCACGCGGCCCCAGTGCGGGTTGGTAGATGTCACATATCTTCGAATTTTTGGTTCTAGGACATGCCGGTTTCTTCACGATGTTTTCCTTCACCGTTTTGAGAGCAGTGGTGATGAAATAATTTACACAAAGTAAAGCACCTGTCAGGGTTCGAACCTACGACCTACAACTCGGTAAGTCGCGATCGTTACCTCTGGGCCAAAACTGCTCACAATCCACGTGTATATCTGTTATATATACAGGGTTATTTTATCTACGTGTATATCTGTTATTTATACAGTACCCCGAGTGTAAGTTTGCAAGTGAGTAAACGTAACTAGCGCGTTTGCGTTAAGATTTTTATTCTCACTCTTATACTCTGAGCATTATGATCTATCGGTCAAATTTTAACGCAAACAAAATAGTTACGTTTACTCTCTTGCAAACTTACACTTGGGGTACTGAGTTATTTTATCCACGTGTATATATGTTATTTATACAGAGTTATTTTATCCACCTGTATATCTGTTATTTATACAGGGTTATTTTAAATTGGCTGGCTTAACTCCATAGACGCGATAGGTATCGATATCTAAACATGATAAACTAAAATAAAAATTATTATGAATATTTTTTTTGTGGGGTCACCGACCGCTGTTATAGTTGTTACTTGAGAAATGCGTAATTTGTTAAGAAAAATCGAAAATATTTTCGATTTTTCTTAACAATTTTCGCCCCGGTATGTAGAAGCCTTATCGCTAAACGAGTTTAAAACATCGTTCTGTTTTTTTGTTTGAAGATGACAGACCTATTGAAGTTTAACATTACGTTTACAATTTGTGCGATACGATCTTTGGTGCAAGCACGCCCTAGTGCTTTAAAAAAAGTAAGTTCAAAACCCGACTACTGAAAAATCACGCTCTAAAAAGTATGAAACAAGAAAATATTCTCATCTGAAATTGTTATGTAGGCAACTATTCAATATTTATCGTCTATTAAATAAACAACTTAAACGTTTTCTTTTTTTTAATGTAACTTTTTATTACAATATTCATAGTGATGTTCAGAAGATAGACGTGTTATTTTTTTGGTATTTTCGTTTTTTTTATTTTATTTGTATTTTGTGTTTCACGAACTGTGTCCAAATAAACGTTATTCTTTATTTATTTCTTTAATTCACTTGTGGCAGTAACCAGTAAGATCGATCTCACATTAAAGTGTATTTCGGGAACGTAAGATTAATATTTTTTGGCATAAACTCAAAGTTTCCATCCGTCGAGTGATGCTGCGCAGACGGCTATCGTGTTATTATTTAGATTTTATATTTTACTAGCTGACCCGGTAGTCGTTATGCTGTCCTTTCAATAATTCATACAAACAATAACGTTAGTTTTTCCCGAACTTGAAGATTTTCCAGGAAAGTTTTACAATTTTTCCTTTTGTGAGAACCTGATTCGGACTGGGACTATTGCAATTATTTTGAAATACAAAATACCGAAATCTGATTAGGGATTCTCAAGTGATGCGCTTACCAAAGAAAAGCATTTAATTTGTATTCTATAGAAGCTTAAGACGGAGATATATGCCGGTGACCTTCAGTGTTTAGCTTGCGCTTGCGTTCAGCCAGTAATAGGACTCGCCCATCAAGGAGCGCTGTGCCCAATTTGACGCATTATTAATTTATTATATACAAAACAAAAAGTTTTTAATAAAACGCGTATACTGAAAGATCAATAATTAAATTATCTTTAAATTGGTGAAGGTTTCAGAGAAATACGCTTGGTAAATTTTGCGCCATTCTCAGTTTTTTATCCGTGTTAGACATAACTTTACAAATTAATTTCACTATGTAATATAAACATAATCTAAAATATTCACATATTAAGTTACGGAGAAAATGCTTTTCAAAGCATTAACACTACTCGTTTAGACGTGATCTTCAGTATAAAATCATTAAAAGTCGGTTATCGTCGCCTTAAGCTAAGTAGGGTAATTCCAGGTTAGGTGCCCCAATGTGATATGTGCCCCAATGGGATAGGTGCCACGACTTTGAATACTCAATGTAATAACGTAGGCCAAAATCGTAGTATACAATAGGAAGCGTCCCCCCGCAGACCCCAGTGCCACGAAAACCGTAGGGGAGACTGTACGCGTTTCGTCCGTAAGAGTATAAATCTTCCGCGGTGAGACTTAAGCAAGCGTTGAAATTATAATCATAAGTACTTACTATCGAATATCTTTTTACTCCGATAAAATTATTATTTTTTGAAGTAAAACTTCTTAAGGCACGCGTGACTTGGGGAGTAAGCTGGTGAATGCATGACGAGAGCAAAATCAAAATCAAAAATATTTTTATTTCACATAAGCCTACATGGGCACTTACGAAACGTCAGAAGGTGCACGGTTCCAATTGGTCGTTTCCTATGGAGAACGAGAGCGTTACGGAAGTCAGCCAGCGGAAGTTGAAAGGGAGAGATATAAGTTAGTGAAGATAGAAAGAGAGAGAACTCTCTAACAGTAATATATGGAGCGTTACGAAACGTAACTACGTTTCGTAACGCTCCATATATTACTGTAGGGGCAAGAGAGAGAGGTGCAAGCACACATTTTCTTTCTCTCTTTCTCTCATAGCCAGTTGCGTGTCGTGTAGACACAGTGCAGGCCTATTGTTGTAAGTAAGTTTATTTAGTATTACTATTTGTAAGTTTTACTTCAGTGGTGTGGTCTAAAGCACACTCGTTTTTTTTTAATTTATTGGCCAGTTTAAAGTACACGGAATAATGCTTTAAATTATAATTTTCTTTTGTCTTATTATTAATTTAAAAAGGCATCTATCCTGTGCCAAAAGTATAGTTTCCCTATCTGCTGTAGCCATAATTATTTATATTAATTTTTTCATATCGCAGGTGGAAAAATACCTCGGAAATATAAAAGAAAACCGGGCGTGGTAAGATGATTAAGAAGAAGAAAGAATAATAAGAATAAGAAGAACACTTAAGAAGAAGAAGAATTAAGAAGACTAAGAAGGAGAAGAATAAGACTGATAGAATTATCTATTGTTAGTTCTGAAAAGTATATTATATGCATAGATGGAGATGATGGAGGATAATTATCTGATCTCTATTTATGACTTACCAACTCTTCAACCAAGGTACTTCAACCCATTTTGTACCAAATACCTGCAAGAAAATAAAACATTACATCAGTATCATTGAAATATTAAAATAAAATTGCCTGCATCAGGGGGCATTGTGTTACTCGGTGTTACTCAGTAACTGGCTTGTCCTCCACATTAGATAGGCAGTCGTACAGGGTCAAATTAAATTAACTAGAAAAACTCCGCAGACGTGTTGGGTATCGATATCTAAATACGATAAAAAGAAAAATAACATTGTATTTTTTTTGGGGTCAACGACTAGTTACTTGAAAATGAGTTTCAAAATCAGTTTTTTTTTCTGTGTAAACTTCACAGATGTGATAGGTATCGATAACTAAACACGATAAAGCAAACAAAAACTTAACTACTTCAAGTAACTTCACTGCCAGTGGTCATTGACACCAGAAAAAACATCAAGTCTTTTTTTTTTTCGTTTTATCGTATTTAGATAATTATCAATACCCAACACGTCCACGGAGTTTCGCTAGCTAATTAAATTTGACTCTGTATAAAATTATGGTATTCAGCTGCATTCGGTTAGACTGGAAGCTGACCCCAGTACTAGTATTTTACATGGAGCGACTGCAAATCTAAACTCCACAACCACGAAACACGATACCCCTTGGTAAGACTGGTTTTCAGACTTTCGCGATTCTGACGACCCGTCTGCGGAGTAGTCACTATTAGAATTAGACAGAATGCGACATGAACGGAATGAGAAATTAGCTATTTGATAAGTAGACCTCTGGCGCCTGAGCGACCCGTTACAACTGACCAAGATCTATAAATGACAGCGAGGTACGGAGGGGTCTTGGTATATAAATATGGTCACCCATCCATGAATAACCGCGGCAAGCGTAGCTTAACGTGATCGATCGACCCGTGCGGCTAGTTTTGCTTCGCCACAAGCCATCTATACAACATTATTTTTAGTATATGCGAAACCCGAAACACGTGTCTAGTATTTTTATGTAAAGAATCTATGTACAAAATTTCAAAACTGTATCATGAAAAATCACAAAGTCAAAGTCAAATTGTTTATTTCAAATAGGCACATAAAAGGCACTTTTGAACGTCAATATTTACAAAAAAATAGAATTGATTCTAGTCGCCCCTTCCAAAAGGTAGTTTCGTATGGAGAAGAATGGGCAAGAAACTCCACCGGTACTCTTTTAAAATCTAGTACAATATTTTTATAGGTACATTAATTATATAAATTATATGTGAAGACGATGCACCTAGAATAAAATTACTATACCACAATAGGTAATAAAAGGAGTTAAGGATGAAGCAATGACAGATAAATTAATTATGTGATAGATACATGGTGCTCACATATTTACAAAAATTGTAAAAAATATATAGGTACGATTTCCTAAAAAATAACAATATCAGTGTGAGTTAAGGTAATCACAGAATTTAAAATAAATGTCATAAAAATAATAAATTATACAATTAAAATAGCAACCTGTTTGATTTTGTCTAGACTCTAGATTGTCCTATGGAGCAGGACCAGCATGTTTCCAAGCATTCTTATCTTGTATATAATCCTCTAATTTGTAATATGCTTGTTTACAAAGTGTTCTTTTAATATGAGTTTTAAATTTTCTTTCATTTAGTTGCAATATATCACAAGGTATTTTGTTGTAACATTTAACACAGTACCCCATAAAAGATGTATGTACTTTAGATAACCTGAAAAATGGTTGATCTATTTTGTCTTTATTTCTAGTATTAAAATTATGTCTATCACTTATTTTATTAAAAAGATGTAGATTTTTCCTTACATACATAATATTTTCATAAATGAATTGGCAAGGTACCGTCATGATATTAATATTTTTAAATAGTTCCCTAAGAGATTCGCGGCGACTTAGATTATAAATTTCTCAAAGTTATAAGGTTGTTATGTCACCGGGTTGTTCGTACAAAAACATGCCAACGGCGCCCCCGTGCCTCCATGGTCGTCTTGCGCTCATTGATAATAATTTGGCAGTAGGTACCTAACCGTACGGCGATTGTATTGTAAGTAATTAAATGGTGATAACATTTTCCATCACACTTAAATATTTTTGGGACAAAATATTATATATCATGATGTAAAAAAAATTGAAATCGATTCAGTTCATTATTCTGAACAAACTATATTCAGGTTTCGCACATACTAAAAATAATGTTGTACTCGTATAAGTACGAGAGTGGTCCAAGATTGATAAGCTGTGGAAAATTCTGGACCATAAAATTATGAATCAGCTGTTCAAGTACATTGGAGACTTGCCTCCTCTGCATAAGACCCATGATATCATAAAGAGTATGTATTATGTACAATTTATGATGTCATTATCAAATAGCTACAACTGTGTCTAATAATTATTATCATGATCAGTATGAATATAAGCGGTTATGAGAAAGGAATGTCGCACAAGAAGAAGATAACTTTGTATACTTTTGGTAAGTCCCCGTGGCGCAAGCCCTGGTGGTTCTGCATAGATTATATAAACTGTCTCTCCTTGAGAGCCACCAGGGCCTGCCAGGTGTTTACGAAACCCACTACTTCTTTTAGTAAATAAGATGGTATCCTATTTTAGAATTACTTACTAAAAAATAAGAAAGCATTTGTGATAGCTACTCCGAGTGTTATAAATTAGTTGAAATTAGATAGGCTTTTGAATTTTGAAGTGTAATCTTTTAGTTATTGTTGTATGGGTATGATGAGTCATTTTTACGTTGGATATGACTGTTATCCTGTGCCACTAGATGGCGTTACTTTTGGTATGGTTAGGATCTATTTATTTTGTTAAACATTGATTTTACATTTAAAGTTAAGCATTAATTAATTCCTGTATTTTATAACGTTAAAAATAATATTTAGAATTGTTTTGGTTTGTATTCAAGATGTCAATTAATGATACTATGTAGCGGCATCAACATCGCCACATACGAACTACGCGTCACACTGACGTCACGCAAAATCCTGCATCGCGCAAGCAGAGTTTACCGTGCAACTAGAATATATACAACATCCCGACATCAACCGTCGGGCAGTTGCCCACCAGACACAACACCCATCTGGTCGGAAGATCCTCCCTTTTCTATAGAGGATGAGTGAATTTTACACCCTGTTCGTCATGCCTCTAAAACTGTTTTACCAAACAAGGTGGCGCGCTACATCCGGTCCCCACACTTTTTGGTGGCCGGGGTAGCGCGTTGGTTCTTGGGGCAGTCTGTCTTACTAACTGTGGGGCAAGCAAGTGATGTGTGATAAAAGTATTAAATGTAGCCGTAGCATAAAAGTGAGTTTTATTGGAGCTGATTCAACACTAGTAATGTACTTTTGTATGCAGTGTTAAATAATTTTCTTACAAGTCCGATAGTTTTTTTACCGTTTTTAGGGTTCCGTAGTCAACCAAGAACCCTTATTTCATCATGTCCGTTTGTCTGTATGTCTGTCTGTCCGCGAATTAGCTCAGAGTCAGAGTGGTATAGACAGTTCAAAAATATCGCGGGTCTGGGAAAATCATTTTATCGATTCAGGGATGCGTTTGCTAATATTAAGCATTAAAGTGCAAATTTTTGTTAAGAGTCAACACATAAGTGATCTTATAAGGGTTCCGTTTTTACTTATGAGGTACGGAACCCAAAAAAATGTGAAAATACGCACACGGCACATTCGTCCAGACTTTGGCGGTGACATTTTGAGCTTGAGCTGGCCTAACATGGTACGTAATTTCAATAGAATAAAAGGCCAGCTTATACAGGTTTTATCATCATTGACGTGCGGCCTACTAACTACAAAGTTAAGTCAGGAACTCCATTCATAAATTGACCCGCATACAGTAATATAGGTTAAATGGTTACCACGCGGTAAATATGTATATTTCGTAATACACAGAAGTAATGGTTTACAAGGCGTCACATTCATACATACTAATCCATACATTATTATTATAAATGCGAAAATAACTCGTAACTAAACTTAAAGGCTGAACGGTTTTTGATGAAAGGCACACAAGTAGACCATGACCTGCCTTAGGACAGGATACTTTAGACATATATTTTTATCCGGTAAGTAGTACGTTTCCATGGGATAGTACCCGACTGTACACCCACCCGGGTTTTTTTTTCGGCTCGAAGGACCAAAATGTACACCCACCCTTAAAAAACGTCACGTAAGGCCGCAATACTGGCAAGTGGCAAGGGTGTGACAGTACATGAAAATATGATACGTTAAAGTTAGTATTATTAAAATGTATTCATTGACAATGAACTTTGCAGGTTCTTGCCTGTGAAAGCTTTTTTTAAGGCACATTTTAACGCTTCATTTCCCTTCTAATATGCAGTTCGTAATACGAGTAAGATGACCCTGCAATATCGGACAATTAAATTAACATTTGTAACTCTGTCTAAATCTTTTAATTTCCGATTACATGGTTCCCTACAAAATGGTTGAGCTGGATGGTGCTGATCCCCGCGTCATGTTCGTGAACGGGCGCCGTCAGTGAATGACTGGTCATCTCCTATCTGCCAGGGCTTATTTGTTCTGTTTTTTACATTGTTCTCACTTGTAGCGACAAGAATAATGTACCCAGGATTTTGTAATATCTTGATTTAAAAGAGTGTCCTTGGAGTTTCTTGCCTATTCTTCTCCATAGAGATCTACGTTTTGGAATGGGCAAATAGCTTCAACTTTCTGACTAACTGACCGACTCGTTGACAATTCAAAAGTGCCTGTAATTGGTTTAATTGAAATAAATGCTTTGACTTTGAGTTTGAGAACCAGCAGATTCCTCTTGCAAATTTTCAATTTCAACCTCACCAAAATTCATCTAGAATGTTAGTGGCAACACAATTTTCCAGACAACCTTGCCAGTCTTTTTTAATTGACACACCATGCTAGCAGACAGCGGTTACTTCAAATCCTTTGATATCGAGTCTGATCAAACACAGACGGCTTCTAAAATAGATGTGTTTATAGTAACTAGAATAGCTTAATGCTTCTGGCTAGTAATCTTTTACATGAGAGTCTAAACGGGTGTAACGTCAGTTGAATTTGTTAGCTGTTGGCTGATGCGTTGGCCATGTGTAATGTCGGCAGAAGTCGCTTTTAAGAAAAGGGTGAAGTACAAACATTAAACTTGAATATACTCGTATGTCTAAACATTACCAATATTTTATAGCTGTAGCTTTATTTAAGCGGGCACGCCCATTATGCCTGGAGGCTTTTATTTAGATACGTTTTGTTTAAGTTTGAGTATAGTTTTCGACGATTATTATATATATATTTGTATAATGGTGTGTGCTAGCTAACATAAGGCAAATAATTTAATTTAACGTTTTGTGCTGCGTAATGCAAATTATTTTACATTTTATTGTATAGATTCAAGTTTTATATGCGAACAGACAGCTGTGCTGCTGGTGAGTTTGTTGCGCCACTTCTTCTTCCCAACTAAAGCACTAGGAAGTGGTGAAGGGTGGGCGTTTGTGGGGGACTGTCTCATGTAATTTTTGACGTTAGAAAAGTGCTGATTCTCAGCCTAGTTTGAATAAATGACTTTTGATTTTGATTTTGTTTTTGATTTAAAATAAAGGAGGTAAAATCTAACAGTACCAAAATTCAAGTGAATAATGATAAAAATATATGTCAGATATCGTTTACAAAAAATGAGCGATCCTTTCTAAACATAGTCGACCTTTTAGAGCCCCAAAATACAATGTCATTGACCTTTTGAACCGAACGGCTCGACCACCCTCATTCTACTCATCTAGTACAGAGCTAATGAACTTAATGACCAAATATTAAAATGGCGGAAACACTCCAAATTCTTTCAAGTGGCTCACTTGAAACCATTTTAGTTAACAATGTTACCAACGTAACTAAGTTTAACAAGACTCGTTGTAAATTGACACATGACTGTCAGAGAATTGATATAATTATATGAACAAAGTACGAGTAACTTTGTTAGTAATATTAAGGGTACATTGTTAAAGCAATAAGGTTTCGGCCGGATCGGAAATTGTGCAAGTCATACGGATTCAATGGTTTCGATTCGAGGTTTTACCAACAAACAAAATGATGAAATAGAAGAGAAAAACAACTTTCTGATAGTACAATCATAACTAGCTAAATAAGAAGAAATCAGGCCTATACTAACTTTAGAGTTCATAATACAGGATGGTGAAATTGTTAAAATAGTAATGAAGTACCTAATACAGAAAGAATATATTTATAGATAACTAAAAGGTCGTGAGCCCGAATCCTAAGTACCTCCAAGTGTTATAGTGGATTCACTGTTAGTTTTATAGTAACATAATTATCTAGCTTAATTAATAAAAAAACGATAACGGGTCCAACAAACCAAAGGACTGATAAAAAGGTAAATAAGTCGTGAATTTTGTTTTTATTAAAAAACAGTAAGTACTTACAATAAATTATTGTAACGACTTATACCTTTCATGCCTTGCTATGTGGAATGAGCTATTTTTAAACTTTGATTACTGTTTAAAAACACTGTGAACTATTTAATTAAGTATGATTAATCGGTGAGAATTCTAAGACATGTGGCATCCACCCGCATTGAGCCCGTGTGGTAAATCCCCCCACGAAAAGGAGGCTTGTGTCCCAGCTGTGGGAACGGAAGTAATAACTTGCCATCAATTCTCCTTGGAACAAATATCAAACATTTCTTTCAACACCTTACAATAAAGCAATGTACTCCCCTGTTAATTACAATCCTCTTGAACCACAAATCTTTAAATTGTAATCCCGAAGGCACGTGACCTCATTTTGAAAAAAGCTTCTAAAACAATACAAGAGTAGAACGGAACAATAAAAGGGGGTTTGAACGAATAGCAATGTAAGAGAGACGTAGTTACGATATATACGAGAGAATACGGAATATATTGCATAAACGAGCGAGTTTGAATGCAAAATAGATTTTAGGTTTAGATTCTGAAATTGATTTTGAAGCAGCGGCAGCGTTCAGTTTTATTGATAAAATATATGCTACAGGCATAAATGATATTGATATAGGTAGATAGGTGAGGTAGATTATTGACAACGCTTTAGAACTTGAAAACTAGAAACTGGGACAATTGTTCCAGGAGTCAAAACATAGCGAGTAGTCAAAAAACATGCGTTGACACCATCAATTACACAAAATGTTGAAGTATAACCATGTCGCACAGGGAAAAAAGTTATAACATGTGTAAAATAATATAGTTGCTAGACATGAAGACAAATCAAGGATGAACTTACTAATGATAGTCATCCAAATGACAATAACTTAGAAGTGTAACATCGACCAGACGATCCCGATAGTGGTGTCCGCAAATTAATCGCGATTGCTCTCTCGGGACAACTAAGGAGATTGGGTCTCCATTAGGAGTAGTTCTGGCTAGTTCGGCAGTAACGCTCCTTGACACCTCTGGGAATGTTCAAGGATGTTGCAATCAACTTGACCGGTCTTCTACTAAAATGTATAGCTTCATTTTGTAATACATATTGGTTGTAAGGGACGTCGATGCACAAACCATTGCCATTAATTCAGTACATGATTCTAGACCCATGAGCGCTGAAATTTTTTCATCATCATCACCAGTCTCCTGTCCTTATACCAATTTATTTGGAGTCGGTGGAACATTTCTTTCATACTTCTAGCGCTTTATTTCTAGCGCTGAGTATTTCATCTGATAAAAAAAAATATGCTGTTCCATACTACCTGTACTGAATTCATAATAAGAGTTTGTTCGTCGATGTCCCTCACACCTTGTTTACATTTTGCCTTACCATGAGATAGAATATACATTTTACAAGAACTCATCAACAATGCTAAAAGTTAACCCGTACTAATCGTCTGTGCAAATATTTCAATTGTCTTTTCACTGTTATCAAAACAAAAGCATAATTTTCAACGCTGCACGAAAACATTCATGCTTACTTCTCCTGCAATCGTAACCATTACTTTTGGCTCAGCTTTAAAAATAAAACGACAAGTACCGAAGGCAAAGAGCGTAAAATTCTAGATCATTTTGAGAGAGCTTTTGTTTATCTTGCAAAGGATTTGAAGGTGCAATAAAGTGTAGTTTAGAGCGAAATGCGAGCAGCGGGTAAGCTTTTCTATGCTAAGCAAGCGTATCGAGTTTATAAACAAAATGATGTAGATGTTTTGTTGAGTTTTCATTTTATGGGTCTGGAACCGGAATTGGTATGAAAAATAGTACTGTCGATACTCGGAAGCAAGATCACATTGTCGAAAGATTTCATTTGGAAAGGTTGGAAAATTTTATTGTAAGCAATAAATTCCTTTAATCCTTGTTAAATTATTTTTTTGCTTACGGGATAGAAGAACGCAAATGGAAGAAATACATAATTTTGCATCTTCAACAAGAAAAAACAGGAATGTTTTAAAAATAACATGCCAAAAATCTAAAGCTCAAACACAATTCCAAACCACAAAATTCCCGAAAACATTTCGCACAGCCACAGGTCGAAAAATAAGCCATTTCCAACATCCTTTACCAATTTTAGATTTAACATACCACAGTCCCTAGAGGCGGTAGATAATATACCAGTAAAAGTCTATAGGATTCCATTTGGAATCTACTCTAAGCTGCGATAGATTCCCGAGGGAGCTGATGTCATTCAGCCTCGAAAATAGGTACACACGACGTCACATCAAACTGTAATAAACAATATAAGCAGACCTCATAATGTAGGGAAAGCCTTTACAATTGGATACGAGCTTATACTGGAACTGTATAGCCTGATGGGACGCCGTGTACACACAGCGATTTTGATAGTCTCTTTTGGTTTTTGTTGCCGTCTCGTTGGGAGTTTTGGGAAACAATTTGCTATAAATGGTAAATGATTTATTTCTGTAAGTAGGTTTGTATAAAGACAAACACTTTTACACGTCAATCATATTTTTTTTCAAACTAGATGAGGTCGGCGTTTCGTATCTGACTACTCTGAGAAGAAAGGCCGAAACAAACTCAGAAGTGCCAGTCTCTTTTAAAGTCCAGACATAATCTTGGTCAGATCATGTGAAGACCATGTAGATTGGTGTCTGAAATGACCTTTTGATGAAAGAACCACAAAGATTGGTTGGACCCGTCCAGTCAGTGCACGCATTTGTCAGTAGTAGTGCAGCTCAACTTAGAACTTAAGGAACTCAACGATTCAACAAATAATACTAAAGAAAGGACATTTGGGTAGGCCGCATAAATTACTCAAACTGCCAGATCATAATAAAAACTAACTGAAAAAAAAAACAAAAAATTACAAAACCTACAGTCATTTACAGCTAGTATAAAATGCCTCATGAGAATGGGTTTCTGGTAAATCTACTGTCTTAATTTTACACTATTTGTAATGTTTATTAGCTTATATTGTAATCATCATTCGGTTTTGGAAATCTATTTTAAGGTTAAACATATGATATTACCAAATATCATACGAGTTTATCATATCTTTCATATATTTATTTTTATGGCGTACTTATTAAAGAGTATTCTATTCTATTATATTGAGAATGAATTTACTAAGTATCTAAGAATGAATAGGCTTCTGGACTTGAAACTTGAATATGTTTCAATAAATTTTAATTTTGCCTCACAATAGTCATCTCTTACACGCGAATCGTTCTCAAGACATTTATATACCTTCAAATATAGCAAATGAAAATTAATTTACGTTATAGTATACATTTTCCATAAATAAACTAGTAGATATGTACTTAATTAGACATTTTAGCGCTACTAAAGCTTTTAATGTTGGGGGGTTCGTGGTCAAACAGCCGCACGGATCGATTGAAGGTGCCAAAGTCGGTCCGTGGATGGCTGACTATCCATTACATGTCGGGGCCCCTCCCAAAACAACCAGTCTTGCCAAGGGCTATCGTGCTACCCAGTAACTGGATTGTTGAAGTCATAGGCAGTCACTCCATCTCATCATCATCATCATTTCAGCCGAAAAACGTCTGGACATAGGCCTCCCCCAAAGGGAGGGGCTTGCCCTAATCGCCACGCTTCGCAGGCGTGGTTGGTGTTAAAATGCATAGAGGACGCTGCTGCCTATTCTCTAGTGAGTCCCTTAGGGCCGGCACTCACTGCCGGCACGGCACGGGATGGCATGGCAAAAGATTTTATTACTAATCAAGTTATTTTGAATCTTATTTCAATGAGTTTAGAGTTCATGTTACTTTATTTCGATACCACGATTCCGCGACGTGCCGCGGGTTGCTGTGGCATGACGCGACGCGCCCCGGCATGCCGCGGGATGCCGTTTCATTCCACGGGTTGCCACGGCACGCCATTGCATCTCGCGAGACGTTTGGGTCACTTTGTGTCGAGGAATTATGATTGCTAAGCTAGCAGAGTGGCTGGGCTTTCAGCAGAATGCCACGGCATGCCACGGCGTGCCGCGGGATGCCGCAGCACAATCTGCCGTGCCATGCCGGCAGTGAGCGCCGGCCCTTTCCGACACCCACGGGAAGAAATAGGATGGTGCTATTCTTTACGTCCGGCACCAAATGGACGTAAATATAGATACATTATTAATAAACAGCTGCCCAGAACACCTCCCTAATAATATCATGAACGTATCACATCCAGGAAATATTACCGAAACTACAGGGTGGAAGGTTCAGAATCTTTTCGCTCAATTAAACAGCTGAAATCAATTTAAACGGCCCGTAATTCCGACTCGGCCATCCGTGTTTAACAGCCACTTACAGCAGCTACGTTTTTTCATGTGAGGGATCCGACTTCCGGGAATTTTCAGGGTGAAAAAACGTTAAAAGACGCATTTCGAAATATCTTCATGATTTTTAGACTCTTTTGTTAGTACAGTCAGAGAAATTAAATGTACAGACGCCAGCAGGTCAAGCTACCCGAAACTGTCAAATTTCCTCAATCAACTTTGAACCTTATGCTTTATGGATAAAGTTGAAAATCTATTAAAGAAATTTGACAGATTGTAGTAGCTTGATGTGCTGGCGTCTGTACGTCCAAGCAAAAAGGGTAGGTACAGTAGATACCGAATCTAGTCTTGACTCAATACTCTTAATCCTTATTATCAGTTGACTATTCTAGATACAATAGTCAATCCTAACTAATATTATAAATGCGAAAGTAAGTTTTTTTGTTACCTTTTCACGCCTAAACCACTGAACCGATCATCCTGAAATTTTACTTATACAGGGTTATTTTTAAAACGTCAATAACCTCTTAAGGGGTCATTGTACTCATCATTATGAACAACTTTTACTATGAGACCAAAAACGAAATCCCGAAAAAAACCCAGCTGTTCCCTACATTTATGTTCGAATAATTCGTTAAAATGTAGGGAACAGCTGATTTTTTTTTCGCGATTTTCGGTTATGTTGTCAGGTGTACAGAAACGGACATAGGGTACCTTTCATCCCGAAAAAAAGTGCTGTTCCCGAGAAAAACCACTTTAACGTTCTTATGGTAATAGATGGCGCCACGTGTCTTTCGAATCATGATTCAATTATATTAATATAGAAACTTTATTAGTGTGTTAAGAGTTTTTTGCCGCCAAACGCCAAACAACAAGCAGTGTACAACCCGAATTTATTGTCAAATTCTAAATTAACGCGAATGAAGCCGCGGGCAAACGCTAGTTGATAAGAAGGATTATACTCAAAAACTGGCACATTTTTTTTTGTCAGACATTTTGAAGTTGAAACTCTGAAAAAGCTTGATTTGAGAAAAAGCATTTTCAAATTCGACATTACCACTGGTGCCTTTTTACAAAATTTTCTCTTGAAACTTCTGGTATCCTACTTAGAAACATCATATAAAGTCATTTACTATTATGAACTTGTAGATAATTGAGCATTAATTAATAATCAATTAAAATCGCGAAATGCAATTTTTTCACCCAACTTTACAAAACCGCGTATATCTCGGAAACTAAATGCCGAGAACTGGACCCCAAATATTTATCAATGAAATGAAATTGTGAAATGAAATGAAATTGTTTGAAATAAAATTGTATATTCCGTAAATAGGATATCGAAATAACTTTTACAATTCTTAAAAAGCGTCTGACTATCCCTGAGAAGAAAACAAATTCAGGGGTAGTCAGTCTCTTTCCGGCCACCATAGGCGACCGATTTCCGGCCACCGTAGGCACGGGCCTGCAGACGGTGAGCGATGGGTTGCTCACCGTCCTATAAGCTCGGGTCTACGGCGCGTTGTGTGCCACGCACGCCTCAAAGAGATTTCAGCACGAATTGACGGGGTCCATTAAGGCCAATGCCTGCCAGAGTTGCAAGTTGGTCCGAAAGGGATATCGTGGCCCTGGCACACAGGAAAATGAAGGAACACGGGTCGGTTTTAGTCAGTAAAAGTATGACATGCCCAGCTCCGCACAGAGCGGGAGAGGTTTTTTAATAATTTCCCACCCAAAAATTAAAAGGGGTAGTTCTCTTTTAAAATCCGGAAAAATCTGCTGTATTTTAGTCATTTCATACAACTGTCAGAGATGACGGTTACTGTTGGGATTTTAATATACGGAGCATCTGGTTGGTAGTCATTTTTATAAATAATTAATTATCTTGATACATAGCTGAAGAAAAGCAAAATATGTAGGTATTATAAATTACTTTGAAAAACAGAAAGGATTATTAATTATTACGAAAGTTAAGGTGCTTCCACTTTGTAGAAAATACATATTAATAATGCTGTTTGGCTTCAAAGGCAAATAATGAAGAAGTAAGAAAAATGAGGACAAAAAAAGTGACTAACACCATAGCAATTAAATTCCCAGCAGGTTATTGAACTCAACTAAAAATAGGTCTTTTGTGGTCATTGCTCCTATTAAGCACTTTTAAACTATTTGAAGCATAGTTCTACCCATCTGAATAATATACAGCAATTGAAGTCTACAACCTGTTACGGACTCATTGGTATATTTTTTAGCTAAGAATATCCTTCTTTGTCTATTGCTTATCACAATCAAAATCAAAATTCATTTATTCCAACAATTTTTTTTTTTTTTGTTATTTTTATAAATTAATTAGGTATATGTAAGTTATTAGTTGTGTCCATATTATTTTAATTCTAAATAAACAAGTAATAATACCTTCAAACAGGAATCAGGGGGCCTATATTAGACGCTTTGGCAGAATCATAATATGATTTGCGTACAATTCATATCCCGCAATTCATCTGTTTGACAGTTTTGTATGGAGTTTCATAAAATGGTCCACAAATTATGAATTGCTATAAGTAAGTCTAATGTCAAATAGCAGCTGTGAAACAGATGAATTGCGGGAAGTACGAATTATACGCAGATCATAATTATGATTTTGCCAAAGCGTCCATTTTAGGCCCCCAGCACTTTTTGAACGTCAAAATTACATAATACAGTCCCCAAAACGCCCGCCCTTCACCACTTCCTAGTGCTTTAGCTGGAAAAAAGAAGTGGCACAACAAACTCTTCAGAAGCACAGCTGTCTGTTAAGATTGAATCATCATAGGCCTCTCCAATCTTAAAGCAGATACATGCTTAACATATAATAAATCATACAAATAAATACCTTTATCAGTGTCAGCGGTCTCCACAATGATTTCGTCACGAACGCACCGTTACACGAAGATGATTAATTTTTTTTGCTCATTTTGTCATTCGAGTGGAAATGAGTTTAAGTCTGTTCAAGTTTACACTTGATTTTGATTTTGAGGTTGATTTATTTATTTACGACGCTATTTTAGCAAAAAAAATAAAATATATGATTTTCTTGGTGGTGTGATTGTGTTGTTTTAATTTACTTCTTTAGATTTGTAATTGTATGGATCTATATAGTATCTGAATTAAATGTTTTTTTTATTATTATTATTGTGATATTTTGTTCTATAAGCTCTTACAGACGCAAGGCTTCTACATACCGGCGTGGCTTGTCGCGCGACACAAAGGCACTGCTCGTCGCGCGACACGCGGGGCCTTTGTGTGGGTGGCGTCGCGTGTCGCGCCGGTCTGTATACGCCTTCACGCGATATCGCGGGCACGACAGGCAGCAACATAGAAATTGTGCTACTAGTGTCGCGTCCCGCCCACGATATCGCACCAGTCTGTACGAGCGTTTACGCAGTCAATTGCTGGGCATACAAAAAGTCTTTTCCTAACTTTTGTACAAAAATGCAAACTTATTATTTTTTGCACAATTATTCTTAGGGTTCCGTACCAAAATGGTATAAAGGAACCTTTATGGTGAGATTAAGTCTGTCTGTATGTCTGTCTGTCTGTCACACCTGAATATCTCAAGAACTACTAATGTAACCTAAAACGATAAACTTGAAATTTAGAATAGTTTTAGATGACGTTTTCCCAACTATTTTGCAAACAAGAAGGAAATTAAAAAAAATATATCTTTTTTGCAAAAGGGACTGAAAGGGGGTCTTAAAAATTTGAAGTGAGGCTACTAGGGCATGTGGGGTATCATATGAAAGAACGCTGTTTGCACACTCTCAAACATTTATCTCCGAAGTTTGCAAAGATAAAAATCTGAAATTATTTTATGTAATAGAAGTGTATGTAAAGATTACAGGAAAAATAAAACGATGTCTCTAAATAGCACAGTTTTTAAGAAATCATCAACATCATATATAGATTGTAAGTAGAGAGATTTCGACCAGTGGGCGACAAATAGTAATTAATAAATATTCTAATAAATATATGAGAATTTAGCTTTTTTAAATTTTGAGGTTAATTTCTGTCGCTGTTCAGTTGTTTATTACCAAGGTGAGATGTCA
Source organism: Tiliacea aurago (assembly GCA_948098905.1). Classification (NCBI taxonomy): domain Eukaryota; kingdom Metazoa; phylum Arthropoda; class Insecta; order Lepidoptera; family Noctuidae; genus Tiliacea; species Tiliacea aurago. The sequence continues at coordinate 3,619,001 of OX402601.1, forward strand.
GATGTCATCATAATTATGCTACTACTGTAAGGCCCCCCCTCCTTTTTTTTGGAATTGATATTTTCGCAAGTATTTCAAAGCATCTAAATACATTTAATAATTTATGTTGAATTACACTTTCTTGACACACATTATTGTATTTTCGATACGCATTTTAAATCACGGAAAATTCGTTATATTTTCGAACCACAAACACTTTGTTTTTCCTTGTGCCTACCACGACTAAGTAGGACGTGTTTGGCCAAGGTTCCTTAATCAAAACTTAGGTAAACTTGGAAGCCGGCTTGATTGCCAAAAAATACTGAAGCATTTTAAATGTAAGTACATAAGTACTTCATATAATATTAAAGAAGCAAGAACAAAAGAACGAGCGAGCAAGAAGTGAGCGAATTGTAGATCGAGGGGTTGAACCCAGGCAGGCGCTTTCATCATCATCATAATTTCAGCCGAACAGACGTCCACTGCTGGACATAGGCCTCGCCTAAAGGGGGGGGCGGGTTGCCATAATCTCCACGCTTGGCAGGCGGGTTGGCGATCGCAGTATAGTGTTAAAATGCATAGAGAACACTGCTGCCCACTCTCTAGTAAGTCCCTTAGTCGCCTTTTACGACACCCACGGGAAGAAATGGGATGGTGCTATTCTTTAGGTCCGGCACCACACGGACAACAGACGGCAGGTTTTTACTTTGTATAAATTATTTCATCACCACTGCTCTCAAGATGGTGAAGGAAAACATTGCGAGGAAACCGGCATGTCCTAGAACCAAAACTTCGAAGACATGTGACGCGGACCCAGTGCGGGTCGGTAGATACCAACCCGCATTGGGCCCGCGTGGTGGATGACGGCCCGGTCCCTGTCGAAGAGAGCAGGCCTGTGTCCCAGCAGTGGAAACATTATAGGCTGATTAAAATTAATGAAGTTATTGATAAAAATATAATTAAAAGGAAGGAAAACTCATACGGAAACTAATATTATATCTTGAATCTTTTGTCGTCTAGTGGGAAATAGTTACGTTAATTAATAACCCCTTCAGTCCCCCCCCCTCCCCTTCCTTTTCTTCTTCCTTCCCTTTTCCTCTTCAGTAGGGGGGAAATATTGGGAGGACAAACCCATAACCTATATACTTGTGTGCCTATTTTATTTATAATTCATTATGATATATTTTTTATCATCAACGTTCCTCTCAAACAGAGCACCTGCAATATTATCTCTTCACCACCCTTGGTAGAGAATGCTTAAGGCATAAGTCCGCCTTTATACCTTTTTTATGTGTAAAAAGCAGGGACCATTTTGGTTACCCATTGAAAGGGTTTTCGATAGGGTTTTTCGAAGCGGTTAAACAAAAACCCATACGATATGGGTAACCCTTATGAACGGCTAAAATTCAATTTTGGTAACCCATTGAAAGGATTTTCGATAAAAACCCATACGGTGTGGGTAACCTTTTTGAACGGCTTAATTTAAGCCATTCAAAATTACCCACACCGTATGGGTTTTTGATTAACTGCTTAGAAAAACCCTATCGAAAACCCATTCCATTGAAAGGGTTTTCGATATGGTTTTTCTAAAATGGTAACCAATCGAAATAACATAATATTATGATTTAATCATTTAACTGAGTTTCAAGTAGGTATAGAACCCATTGAATGGGTTATCATGTAACCCTTTCACTGGGTTTCAAGTATAAAACCCATTCAATGGTTTATCATGTAACCCTTTCACTGGGTTTCTAGTATAAAACCCATTCAATGGGTTACATCATGATAAAGGTAACCCATTGAATGGGTAACCCCTTTGAAAGGCTTAACTCTTAACCGGGGTTGTATATACGGTCCCTGGTTGTAGGTCGTGGGATTGAATCCCGTTTCCGTGTAGACAGTAGAGCATTTCGGTAGACAAGCGATTTCTATTCTAGAGAGAGTAGAAATTGAAAGCGTCATGCTAAGTTTGCTGGAGATGGGCATGGGGTACTTTTATTCTTGGATATCTGTATTAAAAGAGTGCCCGTGGAGTTTCTTGCCCGTTCTTCTCCATAGGAACCTACTATTTGGAATGGGCAACTAGCTTCATATTTGCAACTGACCGACTTCTTGACAATTCAAAAGTGCCTGTCAGTGGTTTAATTGAAATAAATGCAATTTGAGTTTAAGAAATGATGAAATAAAAAATATAAGCAGAAGAAGTCCCAACAACTACATACTGCATACGTAAGTAGTAACAATAACGCACACCATAAGGTACTTGGTGTGGACCCTAAGTCCAGTAAACAGAATAGGGTGCATGCATAAAGAATTTTTGTGTCCGGTTCCAACTAACGGTTGCATTTTAAGCCTGTTAATCCATATAGTGAAAACTGGTCGGTAAATCTGTTAAAAGTGATTTTATTAAAGTCAATTTAGCCAGAAAAAAACAAGAGCGAGTCGGACTCTCACACCGAGGGTTCCGTACGTATATATATTATGATGTTGATGATTTCTGAAAAACTGTGCTATTTAAAGACATGGTTTTATTTTTCCTGTAATCTTTACATAAACTTCTATCACATAGAATAATTTCAGATTTTTATCTATGCAAACTTCGGAGATAAGGGGGCAACGGTATTTTTTTTTAACTTTTCATGAGAAGTCGGAAACTACGCTGCCAAAAAAAAAATGTTTGTGAATGTGCAAACAGCGTTCTTTTATATCCCCCCCACATGCCCTAGTAGCCCCACTTCAAATTTTTAAGACCCCCTTTTCAGTCCCTTACGTAAATTCTTTGGACACCTATTTGCTGTCTGGAGCAAGTCGGAAGTCTGAACATACGCTATAGTTGTTACAAAATATAACGTTTTGCAAAAAAATATATATTTTTTTAATTTCTTTATGTTTGAATAACTAAAACTATTCTAAATAAATTTCAAGTTGATAGCATCAGTAGTTCTTGAGATATTCAGGTGTGACAGACAGACAGACTTAGTCTCACCATAAGGGTTCCTTTTTACCATTTGGGTACGGAACCCTAAAATAATAACTATTTGTTATTCTGACCGCAGTAAGTAGGTAGAGTTTCGGTAGTAGTACCGAATAGGTACTGATAACGATTATGGAATAGTCAAAAATGTCCAATACATTGGTATAAACTACCAAAAACCTCTATGTCAATCCCGTTGAAAATCGTTGGAGGAATAGGAAACACTTTGAAAGCGCCACTTTTAGGTCCCCAGTTAGTTTCAAATGTATTGGATTGATATAAATTACCGTAAAGCTCTATGTCAATCCTGTTGAAAATCGTTGAGCGCTACTTTTAGGTCCCCAGTTAGTTACAAATGTATTCGATTGGTATAAACTACCGAAAAGCTCTATGCCAATTCTGTTGAAAATCGTTGGAGGAATAAGAAACGCTTTGAAAGCGCCACTTTTAGGTCCCCAGTTAGTTTCAAATGTATTGGATTGATATAAATTACCGAAAAGATCTATGTCATTCCTGTTGAAAATCGTTGAGCGCCACTTTTAGGTCCCCAGTTAGTTTCAATGTCTTATAGGTCCCCAGTTAGTTTCAATGTCTTTCAAGGTTTTATTTTTGACATTTATTAGATACCGGATATACAGATAGACCGATTTTGATTACTAAGATTTACCGTTATGCAAGAAACCTGACTTCTGTGTGTAAGCTGCACCTTTACCCATAATATTCCAGACTTTCAGTGCTATAAATCATCCTGAAATTGGAATTCTGTCTGATAAATTGCGCTTAAGCGTTTATTCTTGAAGTTGTCTTTAAGTTTAAGAACTGTTTTGAATACGCCGATTCTTCTCCAAGTTAAACTTTGGAATCGCTTACCTCGGTACTATTCGAATAAACTTTAGAGTTTAAGTTACTTGGAATAATATTTTATGAAGAGAACTGTTCTTAAGATTTATTCGAAAAAGTTTTAAACGTAAATGAAAACTTTTCTTCTTGTTTTTTATGAAGGTTGCTTTTCACGATAGATTTTAGAGAATTTAGTTTAAATTTGACCGGAAATGCTTTGTACATAGTTCGCACCTAACATACTAATTGTTTCCTAAAATTTCACTCCGAACAAATGTTTACAAAAAAACTAAAAGAACTCGTTAATTCGTGTTCTAGGCTGGCGTCCAATTATCGGGTATGGGCGAGTCCGACTCAGAACTGAGTCACTCATTTAACATAACACAATCGAAACAAATTAACACATATTAAGTTAACGAAGCGTACGAAGACGACCGCGCGCGATGTCGTCACGTGGACAACTGAGCGTGTTCGTCCCACGACCCGCTTATAAACCAGCGACAAGGGGTTGCGCGCGCACACACAATAAAAACTAAATGCTAACTCGCCCCATAAAGTGTCCTCATTAGAGAAAGGGCGCGTCGGCTATGTACACACTGGTTTATTGCAGGTGGACACCGCACCTCGTTTGGTGATCATCTGTTTATTTTAAGGTCATTTCTTGTCTTTATCGCTTTTGTAACTTATTTGGGCAGGCTAAGGGCAGTTTGGGCAGGGTAATAATGCGACAGATTGACCGATTATAGCGCGCCATACAGTTATATGGGTGGCGCGCCCCGTTAAACAAATGTCGAAGAAAATAGGTAGATGTCGGAATTGTTTATCGTCGGTCGGGGGTGCGGCCGGGCGGGGTTGCAATCGCGATACGCCCTGATTTATCAAGGTAGGTAGAAAACGGGTCGAAAAAAATTAGACCTCACAAATTGGAGTCGCCCCATTTTATTTTTATACCACGTTTTTATTGCGGCTGCGTCAATCTGTAACCCTTTTTAAATATTTGATGCGGCAGAGACAGCTTTTCACCTTTTACGTAAACAGACCCAATCTATTTACGTTCGTTTGAAACGTTTTATTTAGCAATTTGATAAGTGACGACTTTATTAAATGCACTTTCATTGGACTGTTGTAACTAAATCTGTACGCCGCGTACTGAAATGTTTTCAGGACTGATTTCAGTCATTTTCATCTAAAGTAGCTGATATTTAAAGCAATTTTGTTGGCTGCTAGAGATTTAGAGAGATATCGAAAGGATGGGCAGTGAAGTGTTTGCATATTCAGTAATAACAATGAATAAATACCAAGTCCACTAAGTGTGCTTATTTGCTTACTTTTCCACTTTGATTCTCTGACTAAGCAGAAATCTAAAATCTTGAGTTGTTTATCAGAGGTGTTATAAAGCATCCATTATTTTGTTACTTACATATAACTTTAACTTTAGCAATCAAATTCAAACTAAATCTTTATTTAAAATTTATGCTACATATTTTTTCTTTAGTTTTAAGTTGGCTTGTAGGCTATACATGTACCTAGGCTTACAAATTAGCATAATTTTAGTTCATGTGGTGTTTACCTCTAAGTAATTGTTACATTGTTTTAAGACCTTATTTTTATTGACAAGATGTTAGTGTAAAAAATTGTTGGTGAGAAATAAATAAATAAATTTGTACCAGAAGTTTATTTGAAGATGATAATGCAGAAGTCTAACATGTTGCTAAGATTTCAAACAATATGGCCAAACTCCAGTACCTACTTAACATTTCTTAATATAAATAGTCACATTTCTGGGAAACCATACTATAAAAATACCAAAACGTGTTTCCTACTAAAGAATTAAAAAAGTTCTCTCACAATAACGTGATTTTTTAATAAAAAGCAGAAATAAAGAAATAACCCGCCATCGTTCCGAAAATAAGGGATTTGTTTGGGAATGAAACTTTGACATTTCATCGAGGGGTTTTCCTGAAACCTTTTAAGGCTAGCTTCACATTTTCGTGAAGCCGGTATAAAAAGGTCATCCCGAAAACTCGTGAGTTTCGGTACTTTCGGCCTTGTTGCGAGTTGGAAACCATATTTTTAACTCGAATTTATGCAAAATGTATAAACTTATTTGCGCTTGTTGATTAATTGTGATTTGTTATTTGACAATATAGAAGATTTTGCCTTTTGTGGTTCATGTCTTTTTTAGATAGGAATAGTAATATTCTGTCCGTGTGGACCCCGAACGTAAAGAATAGCACCATCCTTCTCAGACTTATTAGAGAATAGGCAGCAGCGTTCTATATGCATTTTAACACCATACTGCGATCGCCAACCCACCTGCCAAGCGTGGCGATTATGGCAACCCCCCCACCCAACTTTGGGGGAGGCCTATATCCAGCAGTAGACGTCTTTCGGCTTAAATGATGATGATGATAGTAAAATTGGTTTTGTAACAGAGTACCTACCTAAATTACAGTAGATTACACAACGGCCATTATTCAGCACTAAAATTTATCAAAGAGTGGCGCTGAAAATATGCTGTGGCATAATTTTTATCAAAATCGATCCCCAGACCCGACCCACCGGAAAATAATCAAATCTTTCGTAATAATTTAAATTGTATCAAACGCCTACATTTTAATTATTTTTACAGAATTGCGCGGGATATATATAAGCTCATTGAAATATATGTATCTACCAGTAGGTGCCCTAACGTCCCCCTAGGTCGTATCGGTAATACATAGGATTATCGATATGACCTAGGGGTTGGGTCTTCTCACTGACATGAAGATTAATATGACCGGTACTGAAATAACGGTACCAAATCATTACCACCACAGTAACGTGAGTAAACTGATACCGATATCAAAGTCAAAGTCAAAGTCAAATTGTTTATTTCAAATAGACACATAAAAGGCACTTTTGAACGTCAATATTTACAAAAAAAAAATAGAATTGATTCTAGTCGCCCCTTCCAAAATGTAGTTTCGTATGGAGAAGAATGGGCAAGAAACTCCACCTACCTTTTAAAATCTTGTACAATATTTTTATAGGTACATTAATTATATAATTATATGTGAAGACGATGCACCTAGAATAAAATTACTATACCACAATAGGTAATAAAAAGAGTTAAGAATGAAGCAATGACAGATAAATTAATTATGTGATAGAACATGGTGCTCACATATTTACAAAAATTGTAAATAATATATACGATTTCCTAAAAAATAACAATAATATCAGTGTGAGTTAAGGTAATCACAGAATTTAAAATAAAAGTCATACAAATAATAAATTATACAATTAAAATAGCAACCTGTTTGATTTTGTCTAGACTCTAGATTGTCCTCAATGATCAATACCGATACCGCAGAAACATAATTTACATCCATTCAAAAAAAAAATATTTGGCTTCATTATATTTTGGTACCCTCGTTACACAGATTTTCATACGAATTTTACGAGAGAGAAAGATAAAAGCAAAAATTGAATTAATTACGCACAAACCGAGTTTCCCTGAATTTTTGACAGTTTTTGTCGACCAAGAGAATAACTTAAAAACCACTTTACTGACTAAGCTAGCTAGATTAATTACTTAAATGGAAATTTTATTGGAATCAAATTAAATTCCTGGCAAGCTTTCGGTGGTTCTGGCTTTTTGAGAGATTTTAGTACATTTTTAGTATAATTGAGTAATACTTTGGTTGTTGCCAAAAAAATGGGCCACACTCTTTTTATACGAAGTAATTGAAATAACTCCCCCCCCCTCCTCCTCCTCGCCTGAAAAGGGGTCATTGAACTCTTCATTATGAACATCTCAAACTTTTATGTGTTGAATACGAGGCTTATGGCTACTTTGTATTAGTGTGTTTTTTTTTTATGGTTCCGTACTTCAAAAGGAAAAAACGGAACCCTTATAGGATCACTTCGTTGTCCGTCTGTCTGTCTGTCAGTCAATCAAATCAAAATCAAATCAAATCAAATCAAAAATATTTTTATTTCACATGAGCCTACATGGGCACTTATGAAACGTCAGAAGCACGGTTCCAATTGGTCGTTTCCTATGGAGAAGAGCCGGCATGAAACTCCACGGTTACACTTAAAAAAAAAATGGCTTATACAATTTTTTCAAATTACAGTGTTAATAAGTATGAGAGGACAGCGTAGGCCCGTCAAAAGCACCAGGGGCCCAAGTCTGCTATTTTTATAAATTCAGTCATTCCAATACATTGGAAATATACAATTTATAATTACAATCCATTGTCATGCTATTGTCATTTTGCTAAAAGTTCGTAATCTGCTAAATTTATAATGGTCGATCATTGGTCGGTCAATGTTCTCGTAATAGAATTGTGTTATTATAATGGCATTGTCGTATTGCCATTATTATAAAACCCATTATTCATTTGTCATTATGTACGAGATTACCAATAAATGCAATTTCTTTCAATGTAGTGTCAGACTGTCAGTGGCCGACCATTGGAATGTCATAATGACGCCATTATAATAGTAGATTACCAAACTTGTCAAAATCAATAATTATGAAATCAATGATAGACCATTCTGACACTATTGTAATAGCAGACTTGAGGCCCTGGTACTTAACAAAATAGAAAATGGTCTACAGATCTACAGTCTATTAAGCCTACAACGTCCTCACATTACCAAAAAAACAATATAAATTATAATTAAAATAATAAAATTTAGAACCTTGTTTAAATTCAAATTGATAGTCTATTAATGTCAAATAAGAAAACAAGTTGTGTCTGTTGAGTTGTGTGTTGTGTCTCAGGAACGCGTGGAGGTATTAAATTAAAATTAATATCGAATACGTAAGTCTATGGTCCCCTTAAGCTCAAAAAAATCAAGCTTCCAAGTCAACGCAATAAAAAAATATGCTGATTTATGCGACATATTTTGATACTTGCAAACAAATCAAAACCTATAGGGTACTTCCCGTTGACCTAGAATCATGAAATTTGGCAAGAAGCAAGGTCTCACAGCACAAGTAAAGGGAAAAGTCTGTAAAACAATTTTTTTTTTGTTATATCACTAAAAATTTTTTTTTTGCAATTAAAGAAAGAAAGAAAAATAATTTTATTTGTCACAGAAAAAAACGTGCGTACGAAAACATAATATGTAATAAACTCGAAGGTTACACAAAACAGATCATAAACACACAAACACACATACAAACGTAACAATATCACGTTGACGTTATTTTTATAAATATGAAAGACATGAATTTCTGTGCTATGATAAGAGAATAAGATAGCTATCTTAGACTACTATTTTGGCTAATTATAAGAAATTGATCGATAAAAAATATATTCTATTTTTGTAGATTGCAGATTTGTAGGTATTTCTGGACGAACAATGGCTGGCTGTTGATGTTCGTAACAACATGACAAACGTCAAACATTTTCAGTGTCTAAAAAATATGAGATAATCTGAAAAAAGTCATTCTTTATTGTATTCAGGGGATCGTTTCTCAGGTTTTCTAAAGCGTAGGTACATGTTATGGCCGGAATCCTATACGAAAATGAAACGTCTCCTTTGTCAGTTAAGTTTTAAGTCCCATGTAATAAGAGGTGAGCCAATTGCCATTAACCGGGCATAAATCCCAACTCCGGGCTACTACTGAGAAATTATATTGCAAACAATACATAGAAATATTAAATTACAAGTTAGTAACAATTGAAACTGTTCAGTAACCCCATAACTCAACATCAATAGGTTCAAATGTGATTAAAAAGAGAACCATCATTGTTTCAACGACTGAAAATGAACAATCATTCCATTCTCGGCCGGGACTCGAACCCTGGACCGTGCGCTACTAGTATAACAATCAGCTCTTGTTAAAATAACTTTGGATGGTGTGTGGTGTAAGTTACGAGAGATTAGAGAAGTTCCGTTAAACAGACCTATATTTTTTTTTATACTTGTGGTCGCCCACTGGTGGAAATTCAACCCCCTCTACTTACATCACTTACTAATTCCATGAGTACACTAAATCCAATACACTAATTCAAACTTGAGATTTTAATTATTATGCATGATTTTATATACCTATTAAGATTGCAGAATATTATATATACAATATTACATGAATGTTTACTTTGAAAAGTATTATATTTACCGCTTTAATTTATTGTGAATGTGAGCACTATGTGGGTCATTACTTTTTTTTCTTTAAATATTTTCCTTTTATTTTTCTTTTTCTCAGTTAGTTTTAATGATGGTCTGGCATTTTGAGCGCTTTATGCGGCCTACCCAAATGTCCTTTCTTTGGAATTGTTCGTCGAGTCGTTGAGCTCCTTAAGTCTGGAGTTGAGCTGCACGATTACTGACAAATGCTTGCACGGATTGGACAGGTCCACTCAAATTTGTGTGGTTCTTTCCTCAAAAGACCATTTCAGACACGGATCTACATGGTCCTCACATGATCTGACCAAGATTATGTTTAAACTTTGACCCCTGAGTTTGTTTCGCCATTTCTTCTCAGGGGTAGTCAGATAGGAAATGTTGGCTACATCTAGATTATTTTTTTTATTTTTTATATGACGTGTAAAAGTGATTCTAATATCCTATTTACAGAATAAACGATTTCATTTCATTTCATTTTCTTGCTATTATAAAGTACTTAGGTACTAATTCCATGGTCAAGCTGTCACTTCTGTGACCTATCTAACTTCAAGTCATCATGAGGCCCTGGTACTCCTCCGTCTGCGTGATTTACGAAAAAAAGGGGTACAAAATTTTCATCGCTTAACGTGTTCTGGGGACGATAACCGACTTTTAATGGTTTTATACTGAAGATCACGTCTAAACGAGTAGTGTCAATGATTTGAAAAAAAAAATATGATAAATTAGAGCTTTTTTTCAATAACTTATTATCTAAAAATTTTAGAATGTTTATATTACATAGTGAAATTAATTTGTAAAGTTATGTCTAACGCGGATAAAAAACTGAGAATGGCGCAAAATTTACCAAGCGTATTTTTCTGAAACCTTCACCAATTTAAAGATAATTTAATTATTCATCTTTTAGTATACGCGTTTTATTAAAATACCTTTTTTTTTGTGTATAATAAATTAATAATGCGTCAAATTGGGGACAGCGCTCCTTGATGGGTAAGTCTTATTACTGGCTGAACGTACGACGCGTTGCGTGAGCTCAGTACAGAACACGCAAGCTAACCACTCAAGGTCACTGGCATCTTAATATAGTGATTGTATGCCTTTACTAGGGGGAAGAACTCTTTAATTGCTGAGAATTGAAATGTGCTTATGTTACAGCTGAAACATAAAATAATGCTTACACTAATGCTATTCATGAAATAACCTTTAACAGCGTTAAAAATAAGAATTAGGATTGTCCCTTATTACACCAAAAAAAACATCTGTTTTGGTATCGAGATGAACTATTATACTGCCACGGTGAAAATATTATAGGTACCTACGTGTTTTGAAAGTATTTTCCATTTGTTTCAAGTACTAAGACACATTACAGCGTTTGAAACCAATTGCTATAACTACTTTAAAACGTATGTTAGACTAACTTTAGAATTGTTTTTAATTAGTCACATCTGTTGTGTTTTATTAAAATAAATACGTGTTCCAAAAACCAGCTCTCAATTTCGACTAGTTCACGATCTATAGTGCTCTGAGTGGAATACCTCATGTTTTTTAACGTTTTTTTGGCTCTGGTGTGTAGTAATTTTTTTCGAGATACTATAAGATTGCTTTCTTGTGTTGACGTGGAACTTAAATAATCATCAAGTCTTAACCACATGCAGCTGAATACCAGAATTTTACATGGAGTGGCTGCCTATCTGACTTTCACAACCGAGTTACTGGGTAACACGATACGCCATGGTAAAACTGGTTGTCAGACTTTGGGCTTCTGACGACCCGTAACAACTGTTAAAGATCTACAAATGACAGCCATAACCAACGGCTTAACATGCTTTCCTGTTCGCCTAAGGGCGCCTCGAACGTAAATATAGCCCACCCAATCTACCCATTCAAGAAACCCAGGCTTGATGAATAAAATAACAAAATAAATATATAATACAATATTCGTTCGTATAATTATGGTTTTGATATTCCGCAGCATCACGTTTTCGCGCTTAAAATTCCCGAAGAACGGGACATGTATTCAATTATGTGTAAACCAAGTATTGACTTTGTGTCATTTCCAATTTGTTGCTTAATTTTCTACGATATTAAATTCGGGTTCATTACATTTCTCGGGAATGAAATTCACGCCTGTAACCGCTCTGAAATTTTTGGCAGGAGTGAGTTTGATTTATGAAATTGATTGAAAAATTGTGACCACAATTTTCTCCCACAGTCAGCATTACTAATTTAATCAATACTTAAACAATGTTTACATAATAGTAAAAAGTGTATGTATTATGTGATTCATAATAATTATTCTAATTGGGCTGTTTGGTGGTGTGCTTTAATTCCGGGCCATTTTGTATAATTATCATCTTTCACGCAATCCAACCATCGTTTCTTCCCTTCTCAAATCAATAAATCTATTCTCATTTTCACCGGAAGTCCCAAATCGCTCCCGCCTATATCTTAAGCTCAATAACCCAACAATATTGGGCTCTGACTCACAGGCAGCAGCGTTAGTTATAAGTTTCCATTGTAGCACGTCAAGCGGTACGTCACGGCTCAAAATAGGCGCGTAGTTATGAATTGGAAACTCATACAGAAGCTTTAGGAGCGTTGCATGAGTAAGGAGGAAGTATGCGTTTAAATTTAGTTTTTGCGTATTGTTTGGTGAAGTTTTCGATAATAATAAACACCCTTTTTTGCCCTTAGATAGGGTAATAGACTAAAAAAGGATTACGCCAAGAAAAATTAAGACATAGATTAAATATGTTATTTCTTGGCAAGTGTATTCCATCATCGCCAAAAAAAAATAAAGATTTTAAAAAAGATTTTAAAATCCCAAAATATGATAAATGATATTTATTTCTGTAAATTGGTTTTAACGCTTTTATCCCGTCAAAATTTAATTATATTTTGACTTTGTTGTTTCCTATCTGACTACTCTGAGAAGAAAGGCCGAAACAAACTCAGAGGTCACACTCGCTTTTAAAGTCCAGAAATCTTGGTCAGATCATGACGTGGTGAGGACCATGCAGGTTAATGTCTAAGATGGTATTTTGAGGAAAGGATCATACAGATTTGAGTGAACCTGTCCAGTCAGTGGACCCATTTGACAGTAATAGTGTAGCTCAACTCAGAACTTAAGGAGCTCAACGATTCGACGAACAATACCAAAGAAAGGACATTTGGGTAGACCGCATAAAGTACTCAAACTGCCAGATTAACTTAAAAAGTAAATAAGAAACAAAAATACAGTCCTCAAATTCACAATAATTAAAAGAATAATAATACAAAGTAAATATTGATGACATTACTATATTATTATAATGATCATGCAATAACAAAGAGCAGATAAATCAAATTTAAATACACTACGAAGAAAAAATACCTTGACTAAATTGGAAGCCGACCTTTTAACATCGGTAGTTGAGAAAAAGCTAAGCAGATGATTAGGAAACATTAAATTAAATGAAAAAGAATAAACAGAATATTGTTTAACAAAAAACGAACATTATGTACTAATAAAAAACCGGCCAAGTGCTTGTCGGATTCGCGCAAGAAGGGTTCCGTACCAATATCTATAAAAATGGCAAAAAAATCACTTTTGTTGTATGGGAGCCCCCTTAAGTATTTATTTTATTCTGTTTTTTACTATATATAATACATCATCTGTGAAAACTTCAACTGTCTAATTATCACGGTTCATGAGATACAGCCTGGTGACAGACGGAAAGACAGACAGACAGACAGACGGCGGAGCCTTAGTAATAGGGTTTCCGTTTTATCCTTTGGGTACGTAACCCTAAAAACACTACTTTAGCTCCCGAATGTTATCGAACTGTGAAAACACCAAGCTGTAGTTATAGTAAATTAACACTTTAACACTGAACGAAACCGTTAATCAATTAATCAATAAATTCCGTGCTCCACTGTATTGGTACCTATCTGTATTGATTCTTCTTTGTATTGGTATTGGTCGATTCATTTCGAACGCGAATTGTCGATTCAGGAGCAAAGCATTCGATATTACTGATATTGTTGCAATTGTTACTCGTAAATTCGTGATTGGGTAACGAAGTGTGTATTTAAAAGCGACTTTACACTAAATAAAGGCTGACAAAATATACCTCAATATTTTTTTATTGATTGCAAATTCTTTTCTATAATCATTTATTACAGTACTTTCCCTGATTCTAGAAGGTAGCTGTTTGTTATAATATTACCTACTCGTAAATATGTCCTGAAATAAATTTCATCGTACCGTGATTATAACGAAGAATAATCGTAGATAAACTAAATTAAGTACCTTGAGAATAATCATAAATGTTAATGTCAATCCACAACTAAAATAAGCCTTCCAATGATCGCTAAAAATAATCAGTAGGTATTATGTTCCTCTTAGCCCAGCAATAGACTTCAATTACAGGTCTCAAGCTTAAAAGTTTTATCTTAAAAATTATAGATTTTAAGCTTTTAATAAAAACTCAAACTCAAAGCATTTATAAGGAGTCGGTCAGTTAGAAATATGAAGCTAGTTGCCCATTCCAAAGCGTAGTAGGTTCCTATGGAGAATTAGGAGCAAGAAACTCCGTGGACTCTCTTTTAAATTATATAGTCAATCTTTAATGTTGAATTTATAACTTTAAGTGAAGTCAATATAAAAAAAACCGGTCAAGAGCGAGTCGGACTCGCGTATATAAATTTGATGTTGATGATTTCTGTAAAACTGTGCTATTTATAGAAATCGTTTTATTTTTCCGTCATCGTTAAAAGCGTCCAGAATACAACAAATAGAAACACAATTCGGTATGTTAAAACAAAAATAAAATAAATACAATATGCCGTGGCAGATATGAGATGAGCAGTCCAACTGACAGCGCCCGTTGACGAACATGACGCATGGATCAGCACCATTCAGCTCAACCATTTTGAAGGGAGCTAAATAATCCAACACACACACCACCACAAAAATATAAACACACAAAGTCAACCGTTTAATAACATACAGATACAACACGATCTAAAGTATCTTCATAACTTCATCATTAATTACGTTAATGGATCCATTTTATCCCAATAAGTTAATGTACCTTATATTTCATATGTGTTTGCTCCGAGACTGTGGTAGGAGCAATTATTTTGATTATAGCAGTTTATCGGACTGGCAACCCAATCACCGCTTAGGGCAATATCATAGTACTACTGGGTAAGGTCTTGACTACTTATTTCAAAAGTCGCCGTGGAAATATTTCGAATGCTTCTAATCTTCTACTTAAGGGGACGATAACCGACTTTTAATGATTTTATAGTGATGATCACGTCTAAACGAGTAGTGTTAATGATTTGAAAAAAATATATGATAAATTAGAGCATTTTCTCAATAACTTAATATGTGAATATTTTAGATTCTGTTTATATTACATAGTGAAATTAATTTGTAAAGTTATGTCTAACGCGGATAAAAAACTGAGAATGGCGCACAATCTACCAAGCGTATTTTTCTGAAACTTTCACCAATTGAAAGATAATTTAATTATTGATCTTTTAGTATACGCGTTTTATTAAAATACTTTTTGTTTTGTGTATAATAAATTAATAATGCGTCAAATTGGGGTCAGCGCTCCTTGATGGGCGAGTCCTATTACTGGCTGAACATACGACGCATTGCGTGAGCTCAGTACAGAACACGCAACCTAACCACTCAAGGTCACTGGCATATATCTGCGTCTTAAGGCGCAGATATATCAATGAGACTATAATATACACATAATATACTACGCTATGATATTTCTGCCGATAGTGGAAGATAATGTCCTTCATTATTTTCCGACCCCAAGACTAGTAGTAGGGTTAGGTTAGGTTAAAAATATCTGCCTTTTTCTCAAATTACAGTAGATAATTAATCTCCACCATGTATAAATGTGTAGGTACAAACCTCACTCCCACACTTACTCATACCCACTACTCACATACACCACACCACCTCCTACACACTTATCATATCACACACATTACGTTTTTTGCCTTTCAAAAATAAAAATACTGTTTCCGTTTAAAAAAAAAATCTAATCATTTATTACCAGATCATAAAATCCAATTTGTTATACAATATACAATATAATTACAAAAACTAAAAACTTAAAACTAAAAGCTGCTACAACTTACGAAATATTTGGCGCATAATGATTCCTTATCAAGATGTGCAGCTTGAAAGTGAAGGGTCGTGGATGTAGGAGCAACTAACGGTAAGGCTCACTAATGAAGGCTTTGGTTCAGAGGACTGACTAAATTAATACTAGATCGTCTTATCAATACGGAAACTGTGTTCGTTATTTATTTCTTGTATGTGACTGAACCTATTGATATCATAAATAATATATATAAGGACTAGTTTTACCGACATGAGCTCTATTTTATCCGTGCAATAAAACGGCCTAATTAGCCAAGCATATTATAAGTTGGGGGATTACATTGCTGACAAAAATGCTTGGCTTAACGCTGGCCCTACTCCACAAGGGCGCATAAACTAATTGAATAGCATTCAAAACTATTGTTGGAGCTGCTGAAGATTGGAAATACTATCTTTATATTGTATAAATTCAATCTATTAGTATTGTATAGTTGCATAGCACATGTGTGAGCACTACGTCTTTTATTGACTTGAATGTGCCATGGCGGCTGAGAGTGTCATGCTCACTAAAATGTCTAGCTGATGGTGGCGTATGTGTTGGATCATTAAGTTCCCTTCAAAATGGTTGAGCTAAATGGTGCTGATCCATGCGTCATGTTCGTGAACGGGCGCCGTCAGTAGGGAGGGACTGGTCATTTCTTAGCTGCCACGGCTTATTTTAACTTAGTATTTTAGCTGTTTTTTATATTTTTATTACGGACGCTTTTAACGTGCACGTCTTTCTACATTGTTCTCACATGTATAATTTCAACATAAATTATGTAACCAATACTATGTAACAATATTTTGATTTAAAAGAGTGTCCGTGGAGTTTCTTGCCCGTTCTTCTCCATAGGAACCTACTACGCTTTGGAATGGGCAACTAGCTTCATCTGACTGACTGACCCCTTGACAATTCAAAAGTGCCTGTAATAGGTTTATTTGAAATAAATGCTTTGAGTTTGAGTTTGAGTTTGAATGGACGTGAGACCAATGATGTAATGACAGGCAATTGCCTGACATTTACAATAATAATAATTATTATTACGTACGCGCCAATGAACATGCAGCAGTTAGTGACATAACTAAATATGTATGTTCATCTCTTTTTAACAACAGATATCGGTATACGTCTTTCCTTTTCTTCACGTGCTGTATGATTGTATGCAAGTATGTAGCTATAATCATGACTTTTGAGTGGTCTAATGTTCGTGCGTGACGCGTCTATTTTTAGTACGTCATTGCGTGTGACAGTTATAATGGAAAAACTGTCAAAAATTCAAAATGGCTCCTCTGATAAAGGCAAAATGCGCTGGCGTTGATCAAATCAACCCGTGGAGTCATTTTAAGTGCACCCAATTGTCAAAATAATGCATCCAAAGCAGGAGTCAAAGGTCTTATACGGATCTGTAATTTAATTAACAGCCCTAACAATAAAAATAGAACACACTAATGTGACTTGAAACGCAGCTGACAAACTTGAAAAAAAAAATTAAAAATGTTTATTTGTCCCAAAACATTTACATAGATTATAAATGAGGCATCCTCCGAACTTGCTAGGAGAACATCCGGTACGTCAGTCTGCGGACTTAAACCTATGATACCAACCAGCAACGCAGGTGGCTACAGGAGTTCACTTACACACAAGCGGAGAGCTGGTGGTCCTCGACACCGAGGTGCAGGCAATCTAAGGAGGTTATGCCATCCTTAGATAGTAAGCTAACCAGGCGTTTATTACGCTTGGACAGGACCGGCCAGCACGTGGTGATGGGCACCATCTCGGGACACTGCTCGCTAAAAAAACATTTCCACACAATAACGGACGGACACACACTTCTCTATGTGTTTATTATTCTAGCGTATGGCACTCGTGGGTTGCAGCTGAAAATCAGCGTCAGGTGGTACACCTTGGTGTTGTCATCTGACATTATGCTGAGCTGAGGCCCTTTTGGAATTATAATTTTTTTGCTGTTATTTATAGTTTTTAAGGTTTATTTTTTACTGTAATGCCAATAAACGCATTTCTTCCCGCAATTCTTTCTTTCTTTCAATAAGCATAACGGACAGCCCGCTGTGAAAGACTTGCGTGGAGGCGGAGGAAACCGTTGCGCAATGGCTCTTTGAATGCACAGACGTTACCCAGATTAGAACAGAAACCCTCGGGCAACCAAATCCTTCACAGACATTCTAAACAGACCAGGAGACGTGATCAACTTCTGGAGGGAGGTGGGTGAAAGATGGCTGTACTATAGGTAGACCTCTGCCGAACACTTCGTGGAATACAGTCGTGATGATATGTTATGTGTGGAAATAATTAATTTCCCAGAAGAGCTTTTCCCGAAAAGCTCTACTGCTATAACTTTACTTTTTCAATCAACGAGATGACAAAATACTTCAAAACCTCTAGCGACGCGGCTGGGCGATATAATCTTTAATTTAATACATAATACAAATCTATTATAAACGGTTTTATAATGTAGGTCTATGTAAATTTTATATTATAACTGATCTCCAAAATACACGTTGGAATGGATAGTATAAGCCCGTAGGTACTGTGTGGCCACTACATAAGCGATTTTAGGAAAATTAATGAGTGTTTCTTTGTGTCTAACTATTAATACAGAGTCAAATTAAGTTTGCCAACGAAACTCCACAAACGTAATCAATTTCGATATCTTAACTTGATAAAACAAATAAAACGTGTGCGGTTCTCACGTATGATTTAAAACAAAAAACTTTTGTCACTTGAAACTTGAGACCTTGAAACTAACATTTTTGTCGAAGTTTCTTTTAGCTCGCATAGACGGTTCTACCCACCCACAGACGCGTTTTTAATACAGAGCCATCTAGTAGATAGTTTATAGAAGCTTAGAAAGTTAACTTTGAGATGGCTCTAAAGTTACCACACACTTATTAGTGGTCATTTTGAGATGGCTCTGTAATAAAAACACATATTAAATTCACACTTTCCCTCTGTCTATTTCTACATAAATAATAGAAAGAGACAGAGAGAGAGAGACAGAAAGTTACATGGAGAGGGCCATAACGCTTATTACTTACGTGAAGATTTTTACCGATCAACTCCCAACGCAAACCGCATTAAAGAACTTTGACATCAAAATATTTGTTTTGGTGTCAACTATTGCAGGCGTAGTAGTTATTACGTTCATAACTTCTGTGGAGTTTTTCTAGTTAATTTATTTTGATCTCATATAATAACAACGAAATACTTGACAACTAGCAACTTTATTTTTTGGCAATCAGGTTTTGGCAGTTGAACTAATAGATGAATGCGTGTAAATAGGTTAGACCCCAAAATTCCAACGTACCAAATAGATGATACCACGTAGAAATAGATAAGTGGCAATTGCTTTGAAAGCACCCCTAGCCCCCCTACCTCTTATCTACCCCTCGTCATGGAAGATAACTTTTGGCCGCAGGACATGGTGTTCCGTCGCTTCCACGGACAAGTACCACTGGACAGCACAAAGTCAAGCTAGTGTAAGGTAAAGTGCTACTAACGTTGTCTTAGGCCTTTTTATTAACACAAGTTTTGTTTATATTAAAGTATGTATTTTTAGGTTAAGGTATTTTTTTCTGCGGGCCTGTGTCGCCTGAAATATATGGTATTATTATTATTAAAGCGTTTCGTATTCCTACAAGGACTTTCCACGGGATTGACATAAACTTTTCGGGTAGGTTATGTGAATCCAATCAATTAATGTATTTTTGACTTTTTCATCATCATTATCGCTGATATGCTTAGATGTGTTGGTCATGTTGAGAGGATGAGTGAAAGGCGAATAACAAAAGGTGTTTATAATGCAGAGATGAGGGGAAACCCTAGAAGGAGAAGCCAGACGCCGCGTTAGTATGCTTAGATGGTTTGGTCATGTTGCAAGGATGAATGCATGGCAAATGTGAGTGGATACGCCAAGAGGGGACGCCTTAGAAGGACATAAATGGTGGTGTTCTTCAGAAAGGTCAAGCACTCGCAACCGGCGTGCGTGTATGACCAGATGTATGAACGTAGGCGAAGCAAAAGGAGTATGTATGTAAGGAGCGTAGCTGGTGGCGTTCTATAATTCTGCCTACCCCCATGCGAAGAAGGCGTGAGTTTATGTATGTTATCGCTGATAAAATGTCAATTTGTCCAGGCCCTCTGTGTAAAAACCCATTAAAGCCTTAGTGCTATTTTTGGCATAAAGCTGGAAAAACGAGTGTCGAATTTCAGTGTCGGACAATCCTCTTTGGGAAGCTTAACTCACAGGCTCTGGAAAAACTCATTTGTAATCGATAGTTAGCACTGTTGCGCACAGGCACTATATAATTCCTACCTCCTTGTGTGTCCCTTCATGGGACAGAAGGTTTATACGATCTACCCTGCGAGGGTAATTTAATGGGTGCGGCTTAAAAAATCGTGCTAAGGCTCTAGTAACAGAATGAGGAAAATAATTATTTTAGAGTCAATCAATCTGCCTGCCTTTTCCCAACTATTATTAACTATGTTAGAGTCAGCTTCCAGTCTAACCGGACTCAGCTATATATATGGAGCAGCTGCCTACCTGACCTCCACAACCCAGCTACTGGGCAATACGATACCCCTTGGTAAGACTGGTTGTCAGACTTTCGGGCTTCTGACGACCCGTAATGACTGTCAAAGATCCACGAATGACAGCCGGGACCAACGGCTTAACGTGCTTTCCCAGGCACGGAGGGGTCTTGGTATGTAAAGACTGATGGTCACCCATTCATGGACCAACCCCGGCAAGCAAAGCTTAACCTAATGGATCGATCATGTGGCTGTTACTACTTAGCCACGAGCTCCTCTCCTACTCTCTCTATTTTGGAGTAAGTAAGAATTTTACAGTAGCGACCCGGTGTCTGGATTTGTGCCCATCATTCATCATTACCATTGATTCTAATCTTAAGACCATAAAATGTACCATATTCTGACAAGTAAATGATTATGATTATCATCATTCCAGCCAAAAGACGTACACTGCTGGACATAGACCATCCTCAATAAGGAGGCGGGGGGGCATAATCGCCATGGTTGGCAGGCGGGTTAGCGATCCGCAGTATGCTGTTAAAATGCATAGAAAACGCTGCTGCCCATTCTCTAGTAAGTCCGTTAGTCAACTTTTATTCTTATTTCATGGGAATTAAACATAACTGGTGAAATGTCGGTGCACTAGGTAGGTACACCTCTGCCTAACCTTTCGGGGAAGGCAGGCGTGATGTTGTTTAATGTTCCAATTATTTTTCCATCTAGAATGGATGCATTGTCCGTACTTTTCGTGGCCCCAAAAAGGTTCTGTACGGGGGGCGTAATCTGTAAAATTACGTTGCAATAAGCCTTTATAATATTGTTACACATGAAATTAAAGTTTATTTTTGATCTCTTCATTTTGTAAAATGGGGTAAGCCGGTCTTGTATTGGAAAGTTTTCACATGTATTAAAAGAAGTACAAGTACTGTTTTCATTAAATTAATATTGTGTGATTATGACAATACTGTCCTATAAGAGTATTATTGATGCTTTGTCCGTACTTTTCGTGGCCCCAAAAGGGTTCTGTACGGGGGGGGTAATCTGTAAAATTACGTTGCAATAAGCTTTTATAATATTGTTACACATGAAATTAATGTTTATTTTTGATCTCTTCATTTTGTAAAATGGGGTAAGCAGATCTTGTACTGGAAAGTTTTCATAAGTATTAAAAGAAGTACTTACTGTTTTTCATTAAATGAATACTGTGTGATTATGACAATACTGTCCTATAAGGGTATTATTTTATTGCTACATGAAACTATGAAGAGGCTCACGCTTCGTTCTCAATCTAATATAATGATGATAGCACTCATTAAATCGATCAAAATCGTACTTATCAGAAGAAAAACTAATAAACAAAAGGAAATTGTAAAAATCACTACTATTTGCAGGCCAAATGGTTATCGCAAGTTGTTGATTAGCTGATAGAAAGGCACTACTGCCTACCCTCTCAGTAAAATACCTTGTGCCATGATTTTCAAATATTATTAAAGATTCTGTAGTGGATTATAAATACTAAAAATTTATTAAATTTTATTTAAAATGAAATTATTTATAATAAATTAAAATTTTTTAAGAATATAAATCATAAAAATTTCAATTAAATTAAATGTGTGAAAGAATTTGTGATTTGCCTCAAATGATTTTTGTATCAGAGTGTAGTCATAAAGTTTAAAGGTATCTCATTTGACAGTTATTTTAAAAAGTACGGGTTTTTTTCAACGGAATGGAATGGAAACATGACATGTGGAGTGTCGCCTAGTTTCAAAAAACAAACTCATCGAGCCTCGGAACCTAAAGGTTGTCTTCAAGAGGGTGAAGAAGTTTTTTTTTTTTTTTTTTTTTTCTTCCTTTTCATCTTCTTCTTGTCTAAAGCCTATACTTATTATTATATTGAGTACCAAATTAAATAGTTCGTTAAATATTGCTGTGTACCAAGTTTGTATGTGTTCAAGAGGTTAAATACAGAAATGTTCGTAATGAAAACGTGTTTCATTACATTAAACAATAGCTTCATCTATTAAGAGTATCTGTTAAGACGGAGATATATGCCAGTGACCTTGAGTGGTTAGCTTGCGTGTTCTGTACTGAGCTCACGCAAGGCGTCGTACGTTCAGCCAGTAATAGCACTCGCCCATCAAGGAGCGCTGTTCCCAATTTGACGCATTATTAATTTATTATACACAAACCAAAAGGTATTTCAATAAAACGTGTGTACTGAAAGATCAATAATTAAATTATCTTTAAATTGGTGAAGGTTTCAGAAAAATACGCTTGGTAGATTTTGCGTCATTCACAGTTTTTTGTCACCGTTAGATATAACTTTACAAATTAATTTCGCTATGTAATAAAAACATAATCTAAAATATTCACATATTAAGTTATTGAGAAAATGCACTTATTTAAGATATTTTTTTTTCCAAATCATTAACACTACTCGTTTAGACGTGATCTTCAGTAGAAAATCATTAAAAGTCGGTCATCGTCGCCTTAAGTACACCTCTGGCTAACCTTTCGAGAATTACAGGTGTGATGTTTATGTTAAAGTCCAAATACCATCACGACATTCTTCTTAACGTGGTCACAAAACCCTACCCTACTAAAGAACACATCAATTTTTATTAAAACCAGCCCACCAGTCCTACTGCATAAAAAAACTTAACACGCGTCTTACATTGATATTCAAATGTTGCATGTGTAAAGAAAAGAAGCCTTTCAAATGGCATACGTGCGCTAAGGTTCTGAATTGAATGGAAATAAAAAATAACCGTCTAAGGATATAAGAAAGAGGTACCTATAAAAAAGCGGCCAAGTGCGAGTCGGACTCGCACACGACGGGTTGCGAACCACCCTACAATAATTAACATTACATTTTTTTTATAATTTTGTAAAAAAACGCCGAAAAAAACACGTTTTTTGTATGACCCTTTAATTTTTAACTATCATCTAGAAGGCCAAAAACCAAGTGAAAGTCAGTGAACACGTGGGACGTCTGCGAAGGCTGTCCTTGAGTCAACGTATTTCGTCCAGAAGGTTCACAAGTAAGTCCATCCATCCCTATTCTCTAACTCATAACCTCGTACACCTCATATTCCCTTTTGCTCAATTTTGTGTCGTCCAATATTTCCAACCCCGCAAAAATAATAAAATACATCCCCGCCTATTGGTCCTTCGAAGTTGTTTCAACTTATACACTTACCCCCTTATTACAAAACAAGGTTTAACTTCAGACCCAGGTTTAAAACATGGAGCCATTATTGAATTTCGAACGCTATTCCGACTATGGTAAAGTTCGTAAACACAAAACTGACAACTTATTACCGAACTAAGTTTTCAGTTTTGTTTATAGAACGGTATTTCAATCACTGTTACGTTCTTATTACAAAAACTGGCTCCATGGTTTAAGCCATGTCAAAATATAAATCTTGTTTTGTAATAAGGCGGCATAAGTTTTAAGTTTGTTCTAGTAACAGAATGAAGAAAATAATTATTTTAGAGTCAATCAATCTGCTTAGCCTTTTCCCAACAATGTTAGGGGTCGGCTTCCAGTATAACCGGATGTAGCTGTATACCAGTATTTTACCTGGAGCGTGCCTATCTGATCTCCACAACCCAGTTACTGGGAAACACTACACCCCTTGGTAAGTCTGGTTGTCAGTTTCGGGCTTCTAACTACCCGTAACAACTGTCAAAGATCTACAAACAACAGCTGGGACCAAGAGCTTAACGTGCTTTCCGAGGCACGGAGGGGTCTTGGTATGTAATGATGGTCACCCATCCACGGACCAACCGCGGCAAGGGTAGCTTAACCTGATCGTGCGACCCGTGCAAACTCAAACTCAACTCAAACTCAAAGCATTTATTTCTAATATCGACTGGCATCTATCACACGGGATCATCAATTTATCGGTGTTACCTCAATACTTTCTTTTCAACCCTCTTGAGACCAAGGCTTATACATGTTACATCCCTTTTCTATATAGTGTACTCTTTTTCCCTTTACCTCGTATTTTCGGATTAAGTTCGTTGCAGGCTCTAACTTTCTATGACAGTTTACCGTCCTTCGGGGATCCCGGCGTGTGGTGTGTCGGTGTTTTCATTGGGCTTTGTCCTAGTTCAATGGAGGGATAGGGGTGAGAACACCTAACTTTTTATTTTTGAATAGGGTCGTGTTTCACCGGTATCTCATATGGGCCGGTTTAATGCAGAGTTATTATAAATTGGTTAGATAAACTCCGCAGAAGCGATGGGTATCGATATCTAAATATTGTAAAACGAAAATACATAAATTTGATGATTTTATTGTGGGGTCATCAACCGCATTTATTGTTATTTGAAATATCAGTTTTAAAAATCAGTTCTTTTTCCCATCGCGTCTGCGGAGTTTATTTATTAATAAATTTATTTAGTACATGGAGGAATTGCAGCTAATAAAAACAGACAAAAATTAGGAAACCTTAGTCACTAGAAAGCCAATTTCAAATCCTCACGTAAGTATAGGCTTATAATAATAATTCATGGTGTGAGCAAAAAAACAAAAAAAAACACATCGCCTTAATTAAAGTAAGAAGCAATAGAACACATACATAATATACATATATATACCTGGTTTGCAATTATATTAAATAATAGAGAAAATTTTATGAAAAAAAACAAACAACAAATAATAAACCTACCTAGTTAGCCAATTTAAAATAACCTGTATACTAAAAATGTGACATATTTGTGGTGGCATCTACATCGCCACATGCGAACTACGCATCACACTGATGTCACGCAAAATCCTGCATCGCGCAAGCAGAGTTTACTCAACGTCCCGATGGCAATCGTCGGGTAGTTGTCAACCAGACACAACACCCGTCTGGTCAGAGGATCCTCCCTTTTCTATGGAGGATGAGTGAACTTTACACCCTGTTCCTCATTCTACGATATATTGGTCAAGAAACTACAAAATTGACACTTTTTATCGACAGGTGCTGTTTAATTAAGCAGAAATCTATGAAAGAAACTTGTAAACCGCTTTGTCACCTGTCGGTGTTATTAAATGGGCCCCAAATAGTAAGTGATGATGTGGTGTCGGTAATGGTGCATGCTTGCTTAGAAATAACTATCAATATTCAATCGCTATCGACTTGAAGACCCAGGTTATTGCTGTCAGGAAACAGATTCCGACACCAAAGCTTGAGCTTAGGCTGTACAAAAACTATTACTTCATAAGTACCAATCAAAATAAAAATATTTTATCACACATAAACCTACCTACATGGGCACTTATGAAAAGACAGAAGCTAGGTGCACTTGATCATTTCGTAAGGGGAAGAGCCGGCAATAAAGTCCACGGTTACTCTTTTAAATAAACTCCACGGTTACTATTTTAAATAAACTCCACGGTTACTCTTTTAAATAAACTACACGGTTATTTTTTTAAAAATAATTGGCTTTTGTAAAAGACAAAATTATTATATAAAAAGTTATTGGCTGTTACAATGTTTTCAAATTACAGTGTTAATATGTATGGGAGGACAGTGTAGGCCTGTCAAAAGTACCAGGTACTTAACAAAATAGAAAATGATCTACAAATCTACAGTCTACAACGTGCTCACATAAAAAAAAAAAAAAAACGGTCAAGAGCGAGTCGGACTCGCACACCGAGGGTTCCGTACGTAAATATAATGTTGATGATTTCCGAAAAGCTGTGCTATTTAGAGACATCGTTTTATTTTTCCTGTGATCTTTACCCCCCGCTCACTTCCCGTTAAGATAACGCTCTTTCGAGCCTATTGTACGTCTTTTTACACGAGTAGCCTGTGGGCTAGGTATACGCAAAGATCGTACAACGCTCTCCGCGTTCAGTATAATACGAGTAACGCGTTTAGGATGCTGGTGAGGCTGCCCCGCTTCTGTAGTGCATCGGGGATGTTCGCGGATGCGCATGTAGATTGTTTCTACACAACCATGCGCAAAAGGTGCGCTTCCATGGTGCGCAGGGTGTGGGGCAGCTCCAACAGTATCCTAAGCATGATTTCAAGTCGTCTAGACTGTGTTTTCGTGGGTCGCTGTTGTGCCATCTCACTTGGGTTGCCACAACGGTGATCCACTACCATTTGTTTGTTTTTGTGAAGTGTAATTTTTGAGTCTAAGTTACTTGAATAAAGACAATTCTATTCTATTCTATTTACATACACTTCTATCATATAGAATAATAACAGATTTTTATCTATGCAAACTTCGGAGATAAGGGGGGGAACGGTATTTTTTTTTACATTTTTCATCAAAAGTCTGAAACTGTGCCAAAAAAAAAAGAAAAAAATGTTTGAGAATGTGCAAACAGCGTTCTTTCATATGATACCCCACATGCTCTAGTAGCTCCACTTCAAATTTTTAAGACCCCCTTTCAGTCCCTTTTGCAAAAAAGATATATTTTTTTTAATATCTTTTTTGTTTGCAAAGTAGTTGGGCTAACGTCATCTAAAATTATTCTAAATTACAAGTTGCTAGCATTATTATTATTATTATTTATTATAATTTCAGACAACATTGATCCATTACATTAGTAGTTCTCGAGATATTCAGGTGTGACAGACAGACTGACAGATAGACAGACTTAGTCTCACCATAAGGGTTCCTTTTTACCATTTTGGTACGGAACCCTAAAAACGGAATAAAATATTATTAAAATAATAAAAGTAAAACCTTTTTCGACTTGAAGACACGGGTTATTGCTATCAGGAAACACAGATTCCAACACGAAATTGTACTCTTGAGCTGTACGAAAACTATTACTTCATAAATTCCATCATCATAGCTCATAGCTCTATGAGAAAATAAATTATGCTTTATTCCTGCTTGTTATCGTCTAGAGAACATGCTAACAAGGCGAGTCTATAATTCTATTCTTCCGTGACCCTGCTTATTAACCTTTTAATGTTTCCATTAGTCAGTTGTCTGCGTTGTAGATTCGACAGTACTGTCTGTTATTTCATATCCAGTGACAGTATCAACGTCCTGACCTTCACAAGCATAACCCAATCCTGAAAGCCTTTTATACCGTTAAAGATTATATTGAGGACAAACAGGCTTGGGATTGAGCTGCTCCAATATTTTTTTTTTACTTAATGATGGGGTTTATTTTTATTGTTTGATGTTTTTTTTGCTAACTTTTATTATTTTATATACAGTGACATTTAATTATTATTTTCACAATGACATTATTATTTACTTGTAAAGTATTATATTATTTTAATTATTGTGAATGTGAAGACTATGTGGGTTATTTTTTTTGTCCTTTTCTTTTATGCTCAGTTAGTGTTAATCATGGTCTAGCAGTCTGAGTCATACAAGTGGCCTACCCAAATGTCCTTTCTTTGGTATTGATCGTCGCATCGTTGAGCTCCTTAAGTTTTGAGTAGAGCTGCACGATTACTAACAAATGCGTGCACTGACTGGTCAGGTCCACTCAATCTGTGTGGTTCATTCCTCAAAAGACCATTTCAGACACCAATCTGCATGGCCTTCACATGATCTGACCAAGATTATGTCTGGACTTTAAAAGAGACTGTGACCTCCGAGTTTGTTTCAGCCTTTCTTCTCAGAGTAGTCAGATAGGAAACGCTGACCTCATCTAATTTTTAAAATATGATTGACGTGTAAAAGTGTTTGTACAAACCTACTTACAGAAATAAAAATCATTTATCAATTAATGGTAAAGGCTCTTATAGACTGGTGCGATATCGCGGGCGCGACAGACAGCGACAAAGAAATTGTGCTACTAAAGTCGCATCGCGCTAGTCTGCTCAAGCTTAACACGATACCCTTTGGTAAGACTGGCTGTCAGACTTTTGGGCTTCTGAGTACCCGTAACGACTGTCAAAGATTTAAGGGGCAGCGTAGCATGCGTAGTTCATACAAACGTAATACCAAAATAATTTGTAAATCAAAGATATTCATAAGGTAGTGTGTATTTATTTCGATTGGATTACAGAATATCTATGTTCCCAAATATATATTTTAAAAGGACAATGATATAAAGACGAGATACTCGTATGAGGAATTTAAAATTTCTATAGAAAACTTATTTTTCTCATAACTCTTTTTTAAATCAGTGTGCCTCTTAAGGCTCGTACAGACTCGCGCGATATCGCGGGCGCGACAGGCAGCGACATAGAAATTGTGCTACTAGTGTCGCGTTGCGCCTGCGATATCGAGCCAGTGTGTGCGAATTAAAGCCGAGACCAACGGCTTAACGTACTTTCCAAGGCACGGAGTGGTCCCGATGTTTAATGGATGGTCAGCCATCTACGAATTGTCCGCGGTAGCTTAACTTTTGACCAACAGCCGCACGCTGTTATTATTTTTCCATGAGCCCCTCCTGTTATTTCAAATCCATGGACCAAAAATAGACTCTTTACCTAGTACACAAATCAAGCTATACTTTTCCAGTATAACCTGATCTCGCATTGTATAGGATTTCCGTACAATGAAAGGTCAGCGTATACTGGAATGTATAGCTTGATGTGATTTTGTAGCCGTGTGTACAAAATTATTCCAAGTTTTACTCATATTTTAAAATATTGTTTTATGTACAACACATGGTTCCAGCCAGTTTCCACGTATTTGAAAACAATTTAAACAGAGGAGTAGGTGTATCCAAAAATAAATTGTAACATTTCTGTAACGAATGTTACAATTGTGAAGTGTTTCGCGCCAAATGTTTCATTGTTTCAGTTTTGTAACATAAATATTTATATTACAATTAAAAGCGAGCGTTTGAAGTGTTTTAAAAAATGTAGTCAGACGGAAGAACTTGTTTGTGAGGTTGCAATTTATTTCCCTACTTATACATTTTTAGGGTTCCGCACCTAAAGGGTGCCAACGGAACCCTATTACTAAGGCTTTGCTGTCCATCTGCCACAGTAGGGCTGTATCTTTTGAACCGTAATACGTACCTACCGTACCCGTATTAGGTACTGAAATACTGTATTGTTACATTTATCATTTTAATTGAATAGTACTCATTTTAATTGTTTTTACTCATACACGTATCAATATAAACATACATATCAATCATTTGTATGTCAATATTGGCAAAACATAGCGCACTCTCTAATTTTTAAGATCTTTGTCTGTAATTACCTATGTTTTCACTTGAAATTTTCAAAGAGTGTGTACTACTATGGCGGATTTAGGTACCTAGCTATAAATTATAAAAATAAAATAAGGTAAAAAATTAAAGGGGGTCATACAAGAAATGTGTTAAGGCTTCTACACACTGGCGCGACACAACAGCCCCGCGTGTCGCGCGACGAGCGGTGTCTTTGTGTCGCGTCGCGAGTCGCGCTGGTCTGCAGAAGCCTTTAAAGAAATAATGTAGTGCTAAATATTATGTACGGTAGTACGGAACCCTTCGTGTGCGAGTCCGACTCGCACTTGGCCGCTTTTTTGTCTCTGTGCACAAAGTCGAAATAAATTAATGTAAAGAACTTCACAAATTCTTACCTACGTTTTAATTACTTACATACACAAAACAATTTTTTTTTTTAATGTAATTATAAGTCATTGAGACAAAAGCTTTTTACAAAGTTGGTTCTTTTTTGTAAAAAGTTTTTTTAAGTGGGGCAATTTTTTATTTATCTAAGTTACAATAGCCTTATGTCAACTGCTCATCACCATTTACAAAATATTGCTTTTCCCGATGCTTGGGATGTTAACTGTTGAGGAGTTCTCCTGGTAAGAACCAGGAGAACTGCCACTCACCATATGCATTGTGATGAGCATAAATAGCTTAGCAACCATATTAAATTACCTACTCGAATCGCAACCCGTTAAATACTTATTGTTCGGTGGCCATCTGTGGTCTTCATCATCAGTTCCACTTCACCAAATTGTGCTTTCCGAGAGCAAATGCACGAGTTAATATAAAAAATACCCAAATCGCTATAGGAGTGCCGAAAAATATTTTAAGATTTGCCTTGATTTCCTTAGTCATCAGATTCTAATTTGGTGGCAATGGGACCACCTCGAGAGCATACCCTTTCAAACGAAAAAATAATTTTCGGAGATATCGTTGAAGATACATAAAAATAAAACATACAGACAAACACAATAACCTCCTCCTTTTTGAAAGTCGGTTAAAAAAGGCGGCCAAGTGCGAGTCGGACTCGAACTCGAAGGGTTCCGTACACAGTCTAAATAGGTAATCAAGAACCTCAACCAAAATGTTAAGCTAATTTGTTTAATACCAGCGTGAAATAAAAATTCATCCGCCCTTCTACCCAGAATAGCTCGTAAGGCATGAAAATAGCTCCAAATTTGGTACCAAATTATAAACTCGGGGCTATAATCATACACCGTTATGGTGACGAATGATGTATACAACAAAGGGTATTTGCATATGTATCTCAACGCATCTGGGCCGAGCTGCACGTGTCCTTTCAATAACCCATTATGCACCCCATGAACTTAAACACATTCGAAACTCAACCTTATCTAGAACACTTAAGATTTATTTAACAATTTCCCGAACGCAAATCGATTTGCGTCGCAACAAAATCATGTTTGCTGCTCGTGAAGTTATAAGTATTCGGATTTAGACTTTATGTGTGAGGAATAACGATTGTGTTAAGGTTTTTGGAGCATAAATGCATTGAAGAAGAGTTGAAGAATGGGCTGTTTGTCGTGAATGGAGTCTTTAAAGGTACAAAATGAGCATTATAAAGATATAGACGTAGAGAGGTTCAAATGAAGTATGAGGCTGATGGATGAGTATGTGCGTTGTGTATGGTATGAATCACTCGTATTATAACATAGTATCACGCATGTGATGCCTACAGGCACTCGGAAAAGAGGAAGACCTATAACTAGATGGGCAGACCACATCACACGAGTCGCAGGCAGAAACTGGCGGACAGAAATCAGAGACTGAGACCGCTGGTGTACTCTGGAGGAGGTCTCCACCCTCACTACTTGAGGGGTTCAAACATGCTATTTTTTATTTGCATTTTTATTTTAAATTACTTAATACCTATAATAGACATAATAAAAAATACAAAAATATCATCATCATCGTTTCAGCCGAAGAGTCCACTGTTGGACATAGGGCTCCCCAAAAGGGATATCTCAAAATATATCGAGACCCCTCGATGCCTCGGAAAGCACGTTAAAGCGCTGACAAGAGGCAAATGATAAAAGTAGGCTTGTCTTAAACAAAAAAAATAGCCAAATCTATGTAGTTTGTGGTAGCGGAAAAAATATATGTTATTCTTGAACATATTTCTCAGAACTTGGTTGTTACCAAAACACGTTTAGAAAAAAAAACTCGATACAAATCAACGGTAAACAAACCCTTTACTTTGAGTTTCAATCCAAAATATATGTATTAAATATCACTGTACGGTTGATATTTAATTAATAACAAGAACGTCATAATTGTATGCAGAACTTGGTTGTTTTTAATTTTGGATTGCTCAACTCAATTTTGAGTAAATAAATAATTGCTTCATATTTTGCAATAAATTAGGTACAAGCGTTGTGTCATCGCGGTTCTCTTTCTTTTGTATGCAGTCTGACAGTGACAGCGGTTTACCTGTTGTCAGCGTCTTAAGTCGTAGGTCCCGGCATTTGTAGATCTTCGACATTCGTTACGGATAATCTGAAGTTCAAAAGTTTGGCAACCGGTCTCCGGAACCGGCCAAGGGGTATCGTGTTACCCAGTAAATGGGCTGTGGTGGAAGGCAGATAGCCATCATGTGAAATACTAGTTTTCAGCTGCATCCAGTTAGGCCGACACCAAAATAGATGGGAAAAGGTTAGGTAAATCGTTTTTTGTATTGTTGTTCTGCAGTTACGCAAATGGACACAGGTATGTCCAAAAGTCTTTCACAGCGACCACATCTTACTCCGTTTTCCTTTTCAAACCAATCTGTCATAAGCACATCTCTATTTACGTAATTCATGTACAGAATAATAAAACAATTTCACTAACTTAGGGTGAATGCGGGGAAATTGGAACAACAGCGAAAAATAATTATTTATTCCATTTTATTCGAATAAAAATTTTACTCGCGTTCCACTGATCCGAATAATACAGATTTCGTTAAGATAAAACAAATGGAATTTCTCATTTCCACCTGTGCGAAGTGAAACGTGTTCGTTGTAGGAAATTAAAGGAATGAGAAAAATATTTAATGTAGGAATTTTATTAAGGGCTTGAAGTCGCTTAGGGATTTTTTGGGTGAAACTAATAGAATTTTAGTTTTGTAATACAGCAGAATTTGAAGTAGAAGTAACACTATTGCTGAAAAGCAATTATGTTTGTTTATTAATAATTGTTATAATAATTATAAGCCAATTGGTTCACAGGCTAATTTAATTAATTGCGACAGAAAATTACAAGCTACAATTCATTCAATTAAACTAGCTGGTACTTACATTACTCATTCTCAAGCTCAAAACCGAATGATTGTTAATAGTTTCCAGACTAAACAATTGTCATAACTCGCATCATGAATCATAGATAATTAATGCCTACCACAATGAGCAGAGACTGCCATTTAATAACAACCAATGTAGCCATCTTAAATTCCATAAGATGATGACAAGAACTTACAAAATCACGCTCAAAACTAATGAATAGTGAAATATGAAACAAAAAACACATTCATTACATGTCAGGCTACACGTGTTGGTCGATATCATAACAAAAGCCATAAGTCACTGGCCAGACAGAAATTATTCTAACACCAGACCGAAATAAAAAAAAAGACATGTCAACATTGTCCTCAGCAAACAAAGAAAAAATAAATCAGCAGATGTCCAAAATAACATGACCCGCCCCACCGCTCTTTGTGCAACTATACGCATTAAAAATGAGGCTACACAAAGAAGTTTTAGAGACCAACCGAAATTGGTCTCTGCGTGGCCTACATCTAAGCTCCAAAATTCTTTTACGGCCCAAATAGTCGTTATAAATTTAAATTTAGGCCTTATAGCTGTACTATTAAGAATTTAAAGTAGTGGTTTTGAAAGGAAAATCTAATTTTGCGTTGAACAGTAGGCCTTTTCTTGACATCAGCATGGTGGCTACCATGCTGATGTCATAATGATATTTAATTGGGGGACGGACTAATTCTTGGAGGATATTTGGTTGATAGGGCTTTTCTGTGGATTTGTAAGATAAACTTATTTAAGGGGTTAAAAATGGCGTTGTGACTGCTTCCCTTAAAGGTACAGCTCGATTCCCACTTTAGGGCGGCTCGGGATATGAAGCAAGTCACTGTGCAGTAACAAATTCACGTGTCAGTGGGGGTGAGCGGTACTGTGCAGCAAGTACTGCACTTCAGAGCCACCATCAATTTTGAATCGAGCTGTATGTCAGTAGTAAAGTAAACATTTAAACGACCTCTTGTTGTTTAATTAATAACTTAATTATTATTCAGTCGTTTTCGAAATAAGTCGTTTGCTACTCTTTTGAATCGCATTGGATTCGCCACAGATTCAAAATTCGAAAGTAATCTTACATTATCACCAAGACTTGCATCTACCAAGTCTAGGTACCACAAACTCTAATCGGCCAAATTATTTACAAACCAATTTCACACACGCAAATGTAAGCTCAGACGATAATCAAGCATCATATCAAAAAGGACATTCAACTCCAAAAGATCGTAACTCTTCAGTTTAATGCTCCACAAAATTTTACATAGACACGGTAATGTTTGAACATGATAAGGAGGACAAGCAAGGCACGTGATGTGACATCGTAAATACCTGCTAGATTTATCAGCAGGATTAGTAGGATTAAGAGGATGAATCGTTGCGACATCATACAGGGATACACGAGGCCTTGGAGGTGGTAGAAGAGGATATGGATATATATAGCAAGGCACTGAGGAGGTAAATGTAAGAAGTATGAAATAGACAAAGGAAATGAACTGGCGCGGGCGTATCGAACGCGCTGCTTCGAACAATATATTTGTACTACTTAGATATGGTATGCTGCAGACGCTACATGCGTTTGAATTTCAAGTATTTCTGGTATTGGTGAATATTAAATTATTATTTTTGACGGTTGGTTGATATTAGATTTTTGGTCTATATGTATCTAAGTAACGTATAAACAACATAGGAAAATTAACAAAAATATGTAGTGTTATACAAGCTTTGAATTTGTTTGTTGATTATTTGTATACTTATTAGTAATAAATAACTTTACCGAGTTAAACGATGATTTAAAAATAATTTCGTAAAATATGAATCCTAAGGATGGATAAGGGAGACCACGAACATCGTTCTATAGATCTAGTTGAAAGAGTCCTATAAATCACTTGACTGTGAACGGTGATACAAAACAAGTATTTTGTAAGTGAAGCTTTAATATATTAGAGCAAACTTCGTGATATCAAATTGCATAACACACCAACTACTAACTAAATCTCAGAAGTAAAGGTTGTCTTTTCGATATTGATACACTAAGGTTGAAACACTAGAGCGGGATATTTCACGAATGTAATAAATTAGAAAGTATAGCAGAGCTTGGGCTGAGAGAGACAATGACCTAAAGGTTATAGCTGATCCTGATCGAGAAATCGTGGAGCCAGATCCGGTATATTGACGGCTTATGAATTATGATAAAGCTCCTGGTGCCAGCATATTTGAAATATTTCAGGAAATCATAGAACAGTTTCGTGACTGACTAACTGATTGGCTGATAAACAACGCACTAACTAAACCACTGCAGATAGAAACAAGAATTTAGGAAAGATCATGTTGAGCTAAAGTTATTGACAAAATAAAGTCGAAGGCAGACAGTTTTTCAGCGTAAATAGACCTTATAACTTTATTTAAAAATGTTGAAAAGTAGATCGCTAGATATCTCTTTACATCGTAAACAATGAGAATTTCTCATAAAATTTATTTCAAAAGTAAATCCCGAAATATCGTATCTGAAATAAGTTTTAGTTCTGAATCTTGATTTAATTTCAATCCACAGTAATGATCCTATTAGTAACTATTAAACCTAACAATTAAAGTTGAAGATACTTACAGTATTAAACCGCTTTCTGCTTAAATGGAACAATCTGTAACAATAAAAAATAATCATTAGTATAAAAAATAAAGTAACTCAAATTGAATTAAAGTAACACAAGCTACAATTTTTTTTTTTATTACTTCTCGCTTTTCGGAAATGTCTCATGGGATTTTTAATTCCAGTGTTACGTCTACTGGGATTAAGAGTACCCTATGGGTTAATCTAGGTTATAATTAACTATCTGTGTGGCAAACACCCAAATCAGTTTTTGCGCCAATCCGAAACATACATCCAGACAAACGGACAAAAAAAATCTTCGTTACTATGTGATTATATGTATTGATCATAAGATCTGTCTCTGTCCTAAACGTCAGAGATCTATAGGCAAACTGGAAATTACCAACGGCTTAACGTGCTTTTCGAGGTAATGATGGGTCTTGGTATGTAAAGAAGGTCACCCATCCACGGGCCAACCGTGGCAAGCGTAGCTTAACCTGATCGATCTACTCGTGTAGCTGTTATTACTTATCACAAGCCCCAACTGATCGTAACTGGTTACGGTTCGATACTGTTCGTACAAAAGCCAACGTTTAACCATTAACCGCCACGAAAATCAGATCGTCCAATTAACTTCATTAGTATTTTCAACCAGCTTCGATTACAATGATTTTAACAATATCGCATTACAGAGAATCGACAATTAGAGCTACCTGAAAATGGATATAACGATTATAAAATAAACAGAGTTTTCATCTCGATATTCAGCGATACGTTTTATTTATATATTGGATCTCCAACAGAGGCTACACAATCACATCATCATTTACCTACGTATAATCTAGGTACAGTAAGTTTGACAAGGTAAAAACATTAAAATAAATCAAAATACATAACACTAAAACCATACAAAGGAAACAAAGTAATTTACAAACAAAATAAAAATAAATACAAACGAAAAAAAAACAACCATATATGACAACAGACAAAAATAACAAAATGATTACGAATTGGATACTATGATTTAATTTATTTTTAATTTTTTTTCATTACATGTCTTTTTTGAACTTTGATAATTTGCATGTAATATCCAATTCACTATGCTTCGATAATTAGTTTGATTTAAGTACGCGTAGAAGTTTACTAAAATAGTTGTAGTAGTTATTCCAAAAAATTAACATAATCTAGTAAGTAATATTTTATCCCCACTCTCCCATTTTCCAACTCTAAACCCAAATCCACTTAACCCTATTTCACTCAACTATAAATTTCGCAAATACTGAAAAATCGAGCAGATTACTCTACGTGGCACGTACTTTATCTGAAATCTGGATAAATCTAGTTCAATCTGGTTTACGCCGGTATTACCCAGACACACTGGGAGGCACGCCTATTGGCCCAGTACCGTTCAGTGTTATTTATTTAGCTTATGCCAAAGCCAATGCGTAAGCAGTTTGGTAAATAAACTTTTTTATTAAGACGGAGATATATGCCAGTGACCTTGAGTAGTTAGCTTGCATGTTCTGTACTGAGCTCACGCAACGCGTCGTACGTTCAGCCAGTAATAGGACTCGCCCATCAAGAAGCGCTGTCCCCAATTTGACGCATTATTAATTTATTATACACTAAACAAAAAGTATTTTAATAAAACGCGTATACTAAAAGATCAATAATTAAATTATCTTTAAATTGGTGAAGGTTTCAGAAAAATACGTTATTTTGCGCCATTCTCAGTTTTTTATCCACGTTAGACATAAATTTACAAATTAATTTCACTATGTAATATAAACATAATCTAAAATATTCACACATTAAATTATTTGGAAAATGCTCTAATTTAACATACCTATATTTTTTTCAAATCATTAACACTACTCGTTTAGACGTGATCTTCAGTATAAAATCATTAAAAGTCGGTTATCGTCGCCTTAAGCGTGTTTGTACACTTGGTAACCACGAGTAAAGCGCGCGTCACTACATGATATTAAAATACTGTACTGTATGACAGTCTGTTTTTAACCGACTTCCAAACAAAAGAGGTTATACGTTCGTCTGTTTAAAGTTCGGTGTTAGTTTATTCTCTACTCCGAAGCGTAATCCAAAGTATCGGCCGAATGTTCGGCCGTGTCTTGACTTCCAAATTTTCTTCTTTTGACGTTGAGTCCTTACCCGACTTCAGGTCACAGTTTTGACTTTGACATAATCTCTTTGAGTGTCTTTTTTTTTTCTCCTGAGCCAGCCATAGTAAGCCGTAGTAAGGAAATGGTCGAACAGTCGGCCGATACTTCGGACTCCCTGTATTATAATTATTTTACGAGGACTTTATTATTAACTATAGAGAAATAGGAATTAATAGAAATAGAAATAGTAATTCTTTAATAGAAATTTAGATTGAATTAATAAATAATAACATGTTACCTTTAATTTTACTTAGAATAAGTATTTTTTGTGCATGTATAATTATGTCCTTTTCCTTCAAATTTTTATTTTGCTGTGCCCGACAGGGTCCACGATTGGTACAATAAATGTTTACTGGTAAGTAAAAAAAATAAAATAAAAAAATAAAAAACTTTATTAAGTAAACATTAAGTACCAATCGTGGACTTAACACATTGTGGAATGCAATAAATGATTGAGTATTGTTACACATGATCTAATACAGCAGCAGAGGACCTTGTGGCGAAGTAATAACGGCTGCACAAGTCGATCCATCAGTTTAAGCTAAGCTTGCCGGGGTTGATCCATGAATGGGTGACCATCTTTACATACCAAGACTCCTCCGTGCCTCGCAAAGCATGTTAAGCCGTTGGTCCCGGCTGTCATTGTCGGCTGTCATCTTTGACAGTCGTTAGGGGTCGTCATAAGCCTGAAAGTCTGACAACCAATCTTACCAAGGGGTATCGTATTAGCCAGTTACTGGGTTGTGGAGGTCAGATAGGCGGGCGCTCCATGTAAAATACTGATACTCAACTGCATCCGGATAGACTGGAAGCTGACCCCAACGTAATTGGGAAAAGGCAGATGGCAGATGATAGTTCCTTTTTTTTTTGTTGCTTGGGAAATTATCAAATCTGGGCGGAGCTCCCAGGGCGTGTCAGACTTTTACTGACTAAAACCCACCCGTGTTCCTTCCGTTGCCTGTATGCCAGGGCCACGATATCCCTTTCAGACAAACTCGCAACCCTTTTTTTTTTTTTTTTTTGGGTGGGAAATTATCAAAAAACTTCTCCCGCTCTGGGCGGAGCGGGAGGGTGTGTCAGACTTTTACTGACTAAAATCCACCCGTGGTCCTTCCGTTGCCTGTGTGCCAGGGCCACGATATCCCTTTCGGACAAACTCGCAACCCTGGCAGGATGATAGAGTACCTAATACTAGTCTTTACCGACTTTACTCTCCAATGTGGGTGGTCTATGACTATGCCGATTTCGCAACTCTTGGTCACTAGCTATACTGCCCAGTCGTGGGAAAATCTCGCAACGCATACTAACATTGTGTTACTAGAAACATCATGAATGGAGACTTCATTATTCAGAATGACCCATGTATGTTTGTTTGTATGTATGCGTACAATGTGTGCACTGTACGCGTGACAGACATAATTTTTCACTAATGCTGGTGTTGCAGCTTGTTGTAATGGCTGACGTGAATTAAATTTGAATGAACAGTCAGTTTGACTTACCCCAGAGGCCTCTTAAACAGAGAAGGACAGATGAAAATTATTATATTGTAATATGCCGTATGGTGCCGGACGTAAAGAATACCACCATCCTATTTCTTCCCGCGCAGGGTGTCGTAAAAGACGACTAAGGGACTTACTAGAGAATAGGCAGCAGCGTTCTCTTTAAATTTTAACACCATACTGCGATCGTTTGAGGAGGCCTATGTCCAGCAGTGAACGTCTTTTGGTTGAAATGATATTGTAATATGAATGTGATCCTCAGCTATGGATGGAAACACAGGAGTTAACAACCGCTTAGACTGGCTGGTCGAGCTTCAGCTGCACTTCAGAGGATAATTCAAAATCAAAAGTCATTTATTCAAACCAGGCTGAGAGAATCAGCACTTTTCGAACGTCAAAATTACATAAGACAGTCCCCCAAGAACGCCCACCCTTCACTACTGCCTAGTGCTTTAGTTGGAAAGAAGAAGTGGCGCAACAAACTCCGCAGCAGCACAGCTGTCTGTTCAGTTGGAAAAAAACTTGATTCTATACGCACTGAGACATCTGCGGGTCTCAGAAAGCACCAAAGCTGACAGTCTTGTCCCCTTATTACGTAACGCAATCATAATCAAAATCACTTTCCGACAATGCTCATGCTAAGGGTGCTTAAATCAGAATTATATCACCTTAGCCCTGATTTTTAATTTGCTACTGTTCGTTTTTTAATCCCAACGACGAAAAAAACGAAAAACAATCATTTAAAATGTACAATTGGACATTTTAAATGATTGTTTTTCGTTTTTTTCAATTCGTAGTTTGACATTTGCACCTGTCAAATTAGTATCGGGATTAAAAAACGAAGTTTGGCCTCTTTTAAAAAATAACAGAGAAAACACGACACCAGCGACGGTCAGCAAAGAATCTTTCTAGCAATTTTTTTTTTTACTAGGAATTTCTCCTGTATTGTGGGTGCGTTTACAAACATTTAAAATCACATACACAAACAGCCAGACCCGGAACAACTACTTGTAGGTCATACAAATATTTGTTCCGTGCGGGAATCGAACCCGCGACTCGCAGCGTAGCAGTCAATCGCTTAACACTTTAAGGATTCCGTTTTCAGTTGAAACATTCAAATCAAATCAAACTTTATGGACATAGGTACATTCTTTAGGACCAAAAAATAAATATAACAATTGACCGTGACGTATATCGTTATAGGGGGACAAAATGATTGCAACTACTAAGTTAAGTTTGTTTTTGGTATAAATTCATACCAACTACGGAACCCTTCATTGTACTTACGTGGTCCGACACGCAATTGGCCGGTTTTTTTGGAAGTCGGTGTCGGCTTTAAGTATTTCATTCATATTTCATAACCAAGAGAAATGTCTTGTAATAATTGGGTAGGTATTTAGTAAGTCAACTAAAAATAATACCTAATATCTGATAATTTTTTACCAATATACAGGGTTATTTTTAAAAAGTCAATAACCTCTTAAGCGGTCATTGTACTTATCATTAAGAACAACTTTTACTATGGGACCAAACCTGAAATCGCGAAAAAAAAATCAGCTGTTCCCTACATTTTAACGAATTATTCGAACATAAATGTAGGGAACAGCTGGTTTTTTTTTTCGTATTTCAGTTTTGGTCCCATAGTAAAAGTTATTCATAATGATGTGTACAATGACCCCTTAAGAGGTTATTGACGTTTTAAAAATAACCCTCTATGATTGCTTATACGCTTCAACATATCTGATGACAAGGAGTTAGAGGTTCCTTGTCAGCACTGGCTTACGTAGTAGCTACGGACTTCCCTAATATAAAAGGACGGAAGTGGAATCGTACGCGGTATTTCGGTGAAACTTTCAGAAACTATTTTTACTTGACAAATGTATTCTCGTCCGGAATATATTTAGCATTTCACCGAATTTAGTTCTCTGATTCATTTGAATATTATTCAGGGAACTAAGGAAATCGTAAACTTTTTAGGTTGTGATTTCCTGTTAAAAGCGATGAACGACTTCTTGGCAGGAAAGTGAAGCGTCATATTCAGCAGTTTTGTTTTATTTTTCAAAATTTGTGTTTAGCCGAATATTAATGTGTAGTAATGGTGGATTATTAACCATTAAGTGTTTGTGAACGTGCATAAGTGTAGGAAATGAAACAAAACCCACATCTTTACTGA
Source organism: Tiliacea aurago (assembly GCA_948098905.1). NCBI lineage: Eukaryota > Metazoa > Arthropoda > Insecta > Lepidoptera > Noctuidae > Tiliacea > Tiliacea aurago. The sequence continues at coordinate 3,660,500 of OX402601.1, forward strand.
AACCGGGGAGCGGGCGAGGATATCATAATCATGCGTTTAATATAATTCTTTTCATCAATAGTTAAACAAGGTACAGAATAACACGATACCCCTTGGTAAGACAGGTTGTCAGAGTTTCGTGATTCTGACTACACACCCTATCAGTTCATAGGGTAGTCAGAATCACGAAACTCTATGAATTACCATAGGTCTATGAATTACCTTGGCAAACGCAAGAGACTCAGGGCCCCTAGGCATTTCAACTTAGGCAATATTACTTAAGTATCATGTAGGAATGATTTTAATGACCTAAAAATGTTATTAATTGTATAGTTTGATAATGAGATAGACTCGAGATAGCATAAGTTTAAACCTTAGTGGTTTTTTATTGCTATATATTATGTAATCCTGTGTTATTTGTATATATGGTAATTAAATAAAAAAATATTCTAGCCATTTGAGCCCCCGCCCCCGATCCCGAAGCAAAATTTAGCACTTCGTATAGGGAAGGAAAAAGGAAAGTTGGTAGACCTAACAAACGATGGATCGACGATATCACCCAAATAGCAGTACCTCTACCATGAGTTAACACAGCCAAAACTTGCTAGCGTCTCCGTAAATCCTATGTATGAAATATTGTACAGCGCCCCTTGCGGTCACAGCAAGAATTAAAATACGTACCATGAGCACTATAGATTTCGATAGGTAAGAAACCTAACGTAATCTATTCGATAGTCACTAACGTTTTTCAGCTGTTACCATACAAAACGGCACCATGAGTCACTAATTCGACAGACGCTATCGAAAAATACGCTTGCGGTAGTAGTTACGTAGCTCACTAGCATTTTGAGGTGTGAAACATTTGTTTATATTAAAACTATACACGTTTTGAGTCTATTCAAGTCAAAATAATGGCGGGAAGAGCTTATTTAGCATGAAATATGTTAGTGGCCAACTTTATAGACTCTCTAGAGAAGCATTTGAAGATTTGTGCTTATTATTGAATAATGTTACGGACTTGAAGTGAACAAAAGAGTGGCATTAGAACTATAACAATAATTTTAATTTCTCTAAACACTACTTATTCTATTTTTGTAAACTTATTTTAATAGTCAAAAACGCTGCGGACCACTCAACGTCAGCAAAATTCCAAATTTAATTGACGACATGAAATATTATAAGGATTAAAAATTCAACAACTACTAAATGCCATAGGTACCTAGTCCATGAACCGACAACTTACTCACAACAATGTTTATTGTAATACGAGCTTATGAGCCGTTCTCTCTTCATATTAATGAGAAAGAAAGAAACAAAACATAAGGAGTGAAGTTAGCTATACGACAGGAACTATCGAGCTTACCTTATCGCCTGCGTTAGACTCCGTAAAACTCATGGTGCAAGCGTTGTAGAAATCTATTTCACCCACGTTAATACGCTAGCGAGTTTAACGTTAGCGAGTAATTTTTCGATAACAACTCATGGTAGACGTACAGGCAAAGGATGGATGGCAATAGGAAAAGACCGAACTAAATGGCAGAAGCTCGAGGAGGCCTTCACCCAGATGGGGTCCATAATCTTAAACCCAAATTTTGAGCTTCAAACTAATATTACTAACAACTAGATGTAAGCTAACTACTAAACCACATACTAAAATTTAAAGTTTCATTTACTATGTAAGATATGGAAGAAATAAAGGCTTATTTATTTATAGGTAAGGTTTCATTTTGACTATTCATTTCATACAGCAATAGTTACTATGTCGACTAATGCAAGAAAGATTAAGAATTAAGAGTAACTAAGATGCAATAGCGAGCGAAACTAGCTCGAAAATTTTAGCATTTATTTTGACCATTGATAGATTATATAACGAAATTAAAAGGAAAACTATCACAGCTAAGTAGGCTTTAAAAGTTAACAAGTAATAGTCCACCAATTTAAATTTACAGTTGGAAAATTGACCGTACCATATAGATTTAAAGGAGAGCATGTTTTACAACTACAATGATTATTATTATTTATTTATTTCAGACAGAATCCATAAAGTGTTAGTAACAATTTTCTTAAGATCTATGTTAGTAGGTACATAATATAATAAAGTTAACAAATATTTTACAATTTCCCCGTAACTATACCCACCCAGTACGCCTGTATGGGACAGTCCTGTCGGGATGCAATCATTTGCAAAATGCTGTTGGTGTTATAATGTTAAGTTTGTTTTTGGGATAAATTCATCCGAACTACGGAACCCCTCATTGTGCGTGGTTCGACACGCACTTGGCCGGTTTTTCTATGGTAAGTATAAAAAAGACTAACAATTAACGATTTCACTACCAACTCTCACCAACCCACACAATACCGGTACTTACATCGCTATCTAAATGAAAATATGTTGGTTTTTGTCCCCATACTCGTATCTCAAGTAAACACTCTTATCTAAATGCCCCGGGCTCCAACACCTAATTATGTATCTATCTAACTGGTTTCGTGCTGAAATTAAATCGTTTACTCTTTAACAGACAATTTGCGACATTGTTTTGTGATAAAAAGGATACGGTACGTAATTATTTTCTAAGTACGCAATTATACGTACGTTGTTCACGTACGTCATAATGTTTCACGTAATTTTGTTTAAGTACCTATTTGATTGCATTGCATCCTATTTCTTCCGTTCATTGTGGTGCCGGACGTAAAGAATAGCACCGCCCAATTTCTTCCCGTGGGTGTCGTAAAATGCGACTAAGGGGCTTAGTAGAGAATGGGCAGCAACGTTCTCTATGCATTTTAACACCATACTGCGATCGCCAAACCGCCTGCCAAGCGTGGCGATAATGGCAAACCCCCACTTTGGGGGAGGCCTATGTCCAGCAGTGGATGTCTTTCGGCTGGATTATTGATGATGAAATAAGATGTTTTGTACTGGTCAGTCGATTAGAAAAAATTTTGACCGACTTCAAAAAAGGAGGAGCTTATAATGCACGTCTATATGTTTGATTTATTTTTATGTATTTTCAACGATGGGGGGGCTGGGGGTTACCATAATCGCCACGCTTGGCAGGCGGGTTGGCGATCGCAGTATGGTGTTAAAATGTATAGAGAACGCCGCTGCCCATTCTCTAGTAAGTCCCTTAGTCGCCTTTTACGACAACCACGGGAAGAAATAGGATGGTGCTATTCTTTACGTCCGGCACCACATTGAACACACATCTTATTTACTGTACACACGGCTACACATCAAGCTATACGTTTCCAGTTTATGCTGATCTCGCATTGTATAGCCTTTCCGTACAATGAGAGGTCAGCGTATACTGGAAATGTATAGCTTGATGTGTAGCCGTGTGTACCGAAAATCTATGCAAATAAATGTTACTTTACCTAACTTACTGCAGTTGCGTACTGCAGTTGTATAGTGTATTACCTACGCAATTAGATTGCTGATCAATATGAGTTGTACTAAGGTATATGAATCTAAGCCTATTAAAGCATATCGACATTAAAAAAATATTCTTACCTTGAAAGTTGGTTAATAATGTACCTAATTACCGCCAGGAAGTGAACCTGCCTATTATATTTTATATAACCGATAACCCCGTGCATTATTGATGGTCTTGACTCAACTCTTAATCAATTTGTTGGCATGGAAACCAATAATTAATTTAATTACGTAAGAACAATGGGGTTATTGGTAGTGTTCTGAGAATTAATTAGTTTGAATTAAGGGTTTTTTTCTAGCGTAGGTAAGAACCTACTTACCAATTTCAAAATATTTTTCTAGTAATTTCCAAAAAAACAACTAGAAAGTACCTACCTAGCTATTATTAGAAATACATTCTGGGTACAAGTTTCAGGACTAAAAATAACATAATATGAATATAAAACTTCCGCGGCCTTATTACAAAGGTTTATCAAAGTTCTTAATTCAAAACTGATGTTAAACCCGAGTCTAAGTTGTCAACTTTGTATTATGAACTTTATCTTAAACGAAATAATGTTCGAAATTAAAAAATGACACGATGGTTTAAACCTGGGTCTAAAGATAAATCTTGTTTTGTACGCTACGGTGTTTCATGTATCCAGAAATAATTTTTGAAGTTAAAACTTCAATAGGCGCGTTGAGCACTTTATGCGTAAACAAAAATCATGGAACTCGCGTCATCGTCATCGAACGCTTTCCATCAGCTTTATGTATACTGTTCTCACTTCTATCGGCAGTCCTCAAAAACAGCTCCGCATATTTTTTTATATATATAATATTCTACAAACTTTTCATAAGGCGATACCAAAATAAATTGGGGACTTTTTCGTAACCATTTATTTCACTATTACAGCATTGTATGGATTTAATTTTTAGATAAATGTTTATTGACTATTTGATTAATAGTCTGACTGAATGAAAACGCAATTGGTTCAATTTCCTCGACAGAATTTAATTCCGATAATACCTCTACTTTTTATATTTTTTACTGTAATTCCAAAATCCTAAGTAATTTCATTGCAAAATTGCATTCAAAATGTGCGTATTAGGTAATTGAACTCTGTCTGAACATATTTTTGATACATAGCTTCATTTATTTTTAAACAATTTTTATTTGGTTTGGCGCTCTTACGTTGTTTTATTTTGGTTCCAGCGCTGTGTTGCGCTCTCTTTTTTAGCATGGGGAAATAATTGACTCGGTCACTTTCTTATGTCCGCCCAGTTCGCTATGATTTATTTTTTACATAACACCTTAAATATTTCAAAGCATCTTGAAGCACGGTACAAGTTTAGCGGCTTTTATTTTAAACTAGCTGCGCCACATATATGTAAACCACGATCTGGATTAGGACAAAGTATACTTTTTATCCCGAAATTCCCACGGGATCGAGACTTCTACGAGTGAAACCGCGGGGTGCAGCTAGTTTAAATATAATAAAAGCCGCTAAACTTGTACCGTACTACTCAAGTTGCTTAGAAATGTTTAAGAGCATAATGGTTTAGCATGATCCTCCGTTATGTCGAAAATACTGCAGCATTCATTTTAAAATAAATATTATATATGGTAAAGTTGAGGATTAATGTTAAGTACTATGTTTGACGAAAACACGATTACATAAAATTTTCTTAATACAAAAAAAAACCAAAGTTACTGGAGGTAACTTTGGTTTTTAACCGAACAATAAACCGCTGGTATTCAAAAAATACTTCAAATTAGATAATTAAACTTTGCATATTAACTGAACTAACTATAAAGCAAGTCTCATATTATTAAATTACCATTATTTTCACAGTAAAACGAAATAAACTAAACTATCGGTGCCTTGGAGTCCTCTCCCTGCCACTTTTTCTTAAATAACTTTAAAAGTATAAAAACAATATCTGAAATCATTACAACAAGCCCTTTCATTTGATATAACAAAAAAAATTATTTTTTTTTGATTGTGAGATAGGTCCCACGGTACAGAATGCAAAACTTTTTTTTTTTTTTTGTTACACTTCCATGTTTGGGTCACATAAATTCATAATGTGTACCAAATTTCAACATAACTAGTCCAGTAGATTCGGAGCTAATTGGCTGTGCCAGAGAGACGTACGAGTGATCCTATATGGGATCTTCATGTTTAACTTCAATATGAATGATGTAACCAATATTTTGTATCAATATTTTAATTTAAAAGAGTGTCCGTGGAGTTTCTTGCCCGTTCTTCTCCATAGGAACCTGCTATTTTGAATGGGCAACTAGCTTCATACTCGTATTTGTAACTGACCGACTTCTTGACAATTCAAAAGTGCCTGTCAATGGTTTAATTGAAATAAATGCTTTCCGCCTTATTACAAAACAAGATTTATATTTTGACATGGCTTAAACCATGGAGCCAGTTTTTGTAATAAGAACGTAACAGTGATTGAAATACCGTTCTTTATACAAAACTGAAAACTTAGTTCGGTAATAAGTTGTCAGTTTTGTTTTTAGGAACTTTACCATAGTCGGAATAAAGTTCGAAATTCAATAATGGCTCTGTGTTTTAAACCTGGGTCTGAAGATAAACCTTGTTTTGTAATAAAGGGGTTTGAGTTTGTGTGGGTTCCGTTTTTGTTTTGAGGAACCTTAAAAATAGAACAGAATACAGCGCCCTCTCAGTCACACGACTACTCCAATATCGTGGGCGCGAAAAGAGATGCTCTGCCTGTCGCGCCCGCAATATCGCACCGGTCTGTACAAGCCATAAACCTCGATGTGACATGATATCATCGCGCGATAATGTAGATTGCTGTAAGGCTTGCAATAAATCAATACAATATCACTAAAATAAACATACATACTGTAACGTTTATGTATGTAGGTACGGCAATCACTCGCCTCTTACAGACGATGGTATAAAATTACCGCTTTTATTTTGACCATCCTTTTGAAGGTCGATGGACAATGACTTTTGCCTTTATTTTGGCAAATGAAAATGATATTGATTGGAGTTAAGTTAGCGGTTATCCTCTAACTTTTTGTGGGAGTAATTTCGTGAAAAGGGACGGAAGTGTGTAAAAGGAAGTGACAGCTTGAGCATGGAATAAGTAAGTACTATTTAATAGCATGGAATTAGTAAGTACGTTATAATAGCATGGAATTAGTGTTCTCATAGAATTAGTAAGTAGGTACTATGTATACAGGGTCAAATTTAATTAGCTAGTGAAACTCCGCAGACGTTATGCGTATCGATATCTAAACACGATAAAAAAAGTCTTTTTTTTGGGGTCAATGATTGTGAAGATTTAAGGCTTCTACATACCGGAGCGACTTGTCGTGCGACGCGACGCGACACAAAGGCACCGTTCGTCCTGCGACGCGCGGGGCCTTTGTGCCGTGTCGCGTCGCGCGACAAGTCGCGCTGGTATGTAAAAGCCTTTATTCGTTTAAAAGTTTTATCGTGTTTCGAATTTAGATATCGATCATAGTACCCATCATGTGTGTGAAATTTACACAGGAAGTAAAACTGATTTTGAAACTGATATTTCAAGTAACTACAGTCGTTGTTACCCCAAAAAAACAGCAATGAACCCTTTTTTTTTTGTAAGGAAGTCAGTTTTTTTTATTTTATCGTATATCGATACCCATCACATCTGCGAAGTTTCTCTAGCTAATTTAATTTGACCCGGTATATTATAAGTAGAGGGTCGAATAGGGGGTCGATTTTCGACCAGTGGGCGACCACTAGTAATGAATAATCATTCGAATAAATATTTCAAGATTTGGCTTTTTTAAATTTTGAGTTTATTATCTGTCGCCGCTCAGTTGCTTATTACCAAGGTGAGATGTCAGGTTTTACACATCATATGCGACTACTTTATAGCTCGCTTGTTTTTATTTGGTGCATGCAGTCATGCATAAAGTTGCCTTTTCTGTTAAAAACTGCATTTGTTTTCTCGTCTGTCTAGATTATTTGTACATTATTATTATCGTGGGTACGGGAATGGAGCTTTCTGCCTCCGCACACTGCGCTATATAGTCTTTGAACTGGGTGCGTACACTCGTCAGAATTTATCATTTTAATACTTTATAGATTCGAGGTAACCGACATAGCCCAAAGAATTGCCAAGCTTAAGTGGCAGTGGGCAGGGCACAATGCTCGCAGAGCTGACGGCCGATGGGGCTGAAAGGTTCTGGAGTGGCGACCGCGTACCAGAAGACGTAGCATTGGAAGGCTACTACAAGGTGGACCGATGACCTTGTGAAGGCCGCAGGTATCCGCTGGATGCGGGAAGCACAGAACCGGTCGAAGTGGCGGTACTTGGGGAAGGCCTATGTCCAGCAGTGGACGTTTTTCGGCTGAAATCATCAATTCGAACACTTCAACATTTCAGGTGCCTACACATACCCATGGAAACTGTCTATTAATGTAATCGAAACCGCATAGCAATTAAGATAACACTTTACTAAAGGATACTATAAATACTTTTTTCAGTACAGCCTACATGGACATAGAATTATTTGATTATTCCTGGCCACTTGTTTGTCTATGGTCTAAATTAGTTTTCCTTGTTTGTGGCCCGAAGCCACAAACAGCATGTTGAAAATAAAAATTCTGTCAAAAATGTAAAAATAACTGAGTAATTAATTAAATTAGTAATTAGAGCACAATGTACTCATAACAAGGAAAAATTTCAACAGCAAAAAAAAAACAAGAAAAACTAATTTAGGCCATAGACAAACATGTGGCCAGGAATAATCAAATAATTCTATGTTCATGAACTTATATTACAGTACAGTATAATAGCTTGCCAAAATATCAGTACACTAGCTTCTGCCTGCGACTTCACCCGCGTGAAATTTCTTGTTCCCCCGACGCGGCCCACTGCATCACATCGCATCGCATCGCCCGCCCACGCTATTACTTCGTTTTCGCTTAACGTTCCTTCTGACTTTTTTTCTTTTGCTCGGCTCCTAAGGGTCGTACCGTGATGTTAAATAACCTATAAACCTTTCTCAAGAATTGGTCTATCAAATGCAAACAGATTATTTTGCATCTGATGGTAGTCCCAGAGATTATTTAGTAATTAGATTTTGTAGTGATGTTTTTATTATGTACCTACTAGCTACGCCGTGAAACCGCGGTTTCACCCGCGTAAGTCTCGATCCCGTGGGAATATTAGGATAAAAAGTAGCATATGTCTTAATCCAGGGTGTTAGCTACCTCCATAAATTTTTTTATCAAAATTGGTCCAGCCGTTTGAGCGTGAAGAAGTAACAAACATACGCACACACACACTCACAAACTTTAACCTTTATAATATTAGTGTGATGATTAGTTTATTATTTTGTGTATTTTGTCTATGGGCCTTAGATGTCTGAAAATAAATATATTATTATTTTGGTAAACTAGTTTTGTTTCTTAGCTCTTTGGCTAGTTTAAGCCACATTAACGGGTCCTTGCCAAGTCAACAATAATGACTTGGCAAGGACATGTGTGTGGTTTTTTTTTTTCTGAATAATTATTGTTATGAGGAGTGATTTAATTTTCCTCAATTTGCATGAATTTTTTCATTACTCTGCAGGTGTTTAAAATTGCGGCTTTTAGGAGTGTTATGTAAATTGAGTCTTTCAAGTCTATAAGTTTAAGGCTGTGGTGGAGGTTTTTTTTTTTTTTCGGTGGGAAATTATCAAATAACTTATCCCGCTCTGGGCGGGAGCGGGAGTACGTGCCAGACTTTTACTGACTAAAACCCACCCGTATTTCTTCATTTGCCTGTGTGCCAGGGCCACGATATCCCTTTCGGACAAACTCCCAACCCTGGCAGGCATTGGCCATAGCGGACACCGTCAGTTGGTGCTGACAACTCTTTGAGGCGCGCGTGGAATACGACGCGCCGTCGACCCGGGCCTGGTCCGTATCGGTTGGTGAGCTACCCATCGCTCACCGTCCGCAGGCCCGCGCCTACGGTGGCCGGAAATCGGCTTGCGACTCCCTGGTGGAGGTGATTGGGTATAACACCCGTCGTGGAGATAAGAATAGGGACTACGTAGACTTTTTCCCGCCTCCTTATTATTATTACCGCCTACATACAAACTTACAAATGAACAAAATTATCCTCTTTATATTATTAGTATAGATAAATACAGGCTACAAACATTAAATCGTTATTCAAAGTCAAGTAACAATTACCAACCCACAGATCAAAAGCCATAGAAACTCCACCATTTTTCTAATCAGGACGTCTGAACACAACGCCACCCTACGCTTGCGTCAACACATGAAGTGTCTGATTTAGGGGCCTGTGATTATCAGCTGAGTGATAAGGCCGCCCCCCCCACTGCCCCCCGCCAGCCGCCACCACCCCCTGTATTGAGCGAGCCCGCATAAGTGCATGATTAGAACGATGTGTCATTAGTTGTAGTTGTTTATTGCTTGTTAAGTTAATTTTTTTGGGTTTATTTATGAAATGTATGAAAAGATGGATGGATTGTGTAGACCATGATATGGTTGGGAAGGAATTCTGAGATGAGATGAAAGAAGTATGGATGAAAAACTTTAATTGGAAGAAGGGCAGCAGGATTTTAAATTAAAAAGCGGGTTTTGATATTTGAAATCACAAATTACAATGTTTATTTTAATTTTTTTTTTTTACATATTCCTTGACATAATTATTATTTTCTTTATTTGACATTTATACCTACAATTTGTCCGTGTGGTGCCGCAAGTAAAGAATAGCACCACCCCTATTTCTTCCCGTGGGTGTCGTAAAAGGCGACTAAGGGACTTATTAGAGAATGGGCAGCAGCGTTCTTTATGCATTTTAACACCATACTGCGATTGCCAACCCGCATGCCAAGCGTGGCGATTATGGCAACCCCCCCCCCCTACTTCGGGGTAGGCCTATGTCCAGCAGTGGACGTCTATCGGCTGAAATGGGTGATGATGATGATGATGACCTACAATTTTAATTTCAACAAGATTTTTACTTTTATTATTATTTGATATAGTTTTTTTTTATTATGTGAGAACGTTGTAGGCTTGACATAATATTTTCTTTATTTGAAATTATATAGGTACTTACCTACAATTTTAATTTCAACAAAATTTTTACTTTTATTATTTTAATAATATTTTATATACGAGTAATAACATAGTTTTATTATATTTTGTAAATGTGAAAACGTTGTCTATAAACCGACATGAGTCTACAAATCCAGTCTATTATCGTTCTCAACATTACTAGATTTGTAGACCATTCTATTCTATTTTATTAAGTACCTGGTACTTTTGACAGGCCTACACTGTCCTCCCATACCTATTAACACTGTAATTTGAAAACATTGTAAAAGCCAATTATTTTTAAAACAGTAACCGTGGAGTTTCCTGCCGGCTCTTCTCCATAGGAAACGACCAATTGGAACCGTGCACCTATCTTCTGACGTTTCATAAGTGCCCATGTAGGCTTATGTGAAATAAAATATTTTGATTTTGAAAGAAAGAAAATGTTGAGATATGAGTTAATGTCACTTGTAAAAAATTAGTGTAAAATTGAGTCAAAATTGTCTTTGAAAGTCAGACTATCTCTCTATGAAAATAATGGCACACTTCATCAGACTTGGAACAACACAGTCTCATAGCTAACAGTTGCCTAAATTCAACTGAAAAAAAAAATCTGTTTTGACTCTAGTGTGCGCACTGTCTAAAGGCTTTCCACTGGAAAAGGCTTCTACATACCAGCGCGACTTGTCGCGCGACGCGACACGGCACAAAGGCCCCGCGTGTCGCGGGAGGAGCGGTGCCTTTGTGTCGCGTCGCGTCGCGCGACAAGTCGCCCCGGTATGTAGAAGCCTTTAGAATTGGTTGAACTAGAAAGTTGTTAGATCACATACGAATTGATCGTAAAAATTGCAGTGCTTTGAATACAAATCGTAAATGTCAAACTTGAAAGTGATTTGACTATTGTAACAGATATTATTGCTAGTTGCGTTATTATGTTATTGTGAAGTTTCTCTAGAAAGTAACAAACAATTTGATTAATCAGATAAATTTGACAGATTATTTTTTATATATTTGATGAGTGTGAGCTCTTTTTGAAATATTAATTTATTATTTTTTTATTACAAAAAAAAAAGATTAAAAATTGAAAACAAGAAACACACAAAAAGGTCAAAAGATTTTTTTTTTTTTAACGAATTCAATATTTATTAAATTTCAACGAATTCAAAACGAAATAAAACCAACTTCTTCAATCAAAATCCACGCGACTTGACTTGCCTTCTCTGTCATTACGTAGCCAGGTTTAACCATTAGAAAATCAATAAAAAATTTAACTAATGTACCTATTCTCCATTATAATGTCGCTTTTCGGAAACCATTTCCAAATCTACAAATCCTTACTAATATTATAAATGCGAAAGTAAGTTTGTTTGTTACCTTTTCACACCTAAACCGATCATCCTGAAACTTTGCATATATATAATTTGTACAGAAACATAACATAACTACCTTAAATCCCGAAAAAAAAGTACTGTTCAAGTTCAAGGAGAATAGATGGCGCCACGTGTCTTTCAAATCATGATTAAATTATATTATGGGGTAAGCGGAGTACAACCCGAAATGATTGTCAAATTCTAAATTAACACGAGCGAAGCCGCGGGCAAAAGCTAGTTCTTTTATAATTTCGTTAACTAGCGAAACAAATGCGGTAATTAATCGGAAATATTTAAAAGGCTCATTTGACTGGTCGTCTAACAGTAACTTACAATTACACATTACTATCACATGGAATCCCATCGTTCCATAGCAAATCGATTACTCTATTACAATCGTTACCAATTAAATCGACAATCGCTGTACTATAAATTTATCGTCGTGCTCAATCATTGCTATACATGTCATGACTATTAATTCATAAAATTCTGTTTTGTTAAACTTAATATTCCAAGTATATTTAGGTATTAAATTTTATTTCTATATTCCAACTGTTTGTTACTTCTTCACTGGATCTTTATTAAGTTCACCATCAGCTATTTATATTCAACAGTGTTGATTCCCAGGATCGACCCTTCTCCATTTTCCTCAATTTTTAAGTAAAGTACATGGCTACATTTCATTTGGGGTACTGTGTTAAATGTTACAACAAAATACCTTGTGATATATTGCAATTAAATTTAAGAAAACTTTAAACTCATAATTATTAAAAGTACGCTTATTACAAATTCGAGGATTACCTATAACCAAGATAAGAATGTTTGGAAAGATGCTGGTCCAGCTCCATAGGATAATCTAGCTAGAATCTACACAAAATCAAACTTGTTGCTATTTTATTTCAATTTTAATTTTTAATTATTTTTATGACATTGATTTTACATTCTATGATTACCTTAACTCACACACCTAACTTTACCAACTACCCTAACTGAGTTTCTTGCCCATTCTTCTGCATACGAAACTACCTTTTGAAGGGGCGACTAGAATCAATATTATTTTTTTGTAATTGTTGACGTTCAAAAATGCCTTTTATGTGCCTATTTGAAATAAATATTTTTACTTTTACTTTATTATTATTGTGTTCATAAAAACCGATCTTCTTAAATACACAAGTCCAGAGGCCTTAATCTCTTTTCTAAAAAAACTTCAATCATTCTTCATTTGGTGATTTGACCTTTGCAACTTGATCTGCATTAAATATCTCGAGACTTAACTGGTCAGACTTTGGACTTAGAGCTACAAGTACCTATGTAAGACGAATGTCTCAGATATTAGTTTAATAAACGGGACTAATTCGATGGTTAAAGTTCAGTAGGTACTCTCGAAAATTAACAGGAAAAAATCAAGAAAAATAAGCTTTTTGCACCAAAATCAAACAAGACGACTTCTACAATAAGAAAAATAATTACCAAGTTCAACACACAAATTAGCGCCAGACGCGGTTTGAAGTTGGTGCAATAAAAATTTTGAAACGCCTTACTTTTAAAATGTTAATGAAAGCGCTGGCCGAACGTCTAATTACTGTTTGCACAAAACATGCAGAATTTAAAGTTCAAATATTTTCATACAAGCTTCTAAATCCAAGTCAATTATTTCTTCAAACATCGATATAAAACGGCTCGTCAATTTGACTGTCCGTATCAATATGTACGGGTCGTAGCTGTACGGAACCCGGCGATCGCAGCAGATGTGCAAGATAAACAGGACACGCGCGCGCTGACTCACGCCTGCGCCCGCGCAAGTACAAGCGGTTGCGCAAGCGTTTGGTAATTTGTATGCGGTGATATTTTTTATGGTGGTTGTTTGAAGATCTTTTTTTATGTTTCTATAAATTTCGGGGTATAAACAAAGGCGTATAAGATAAAAAAATAGCATGGCATATAAGATAAATGTCGTATGTGTGTAACAAACCGACCTATTAATAAATTAGGAGAATATTATAATTAGGATAGGATAAAATATAAAACTCCTTACAAAATCTTCTTACCAACAATAATTATAGTATACCTAGCAATTATTTTCTGTACCCATTTTTTTAATAATTGGTAACTCTAAAATTAAAAAAAAACAAAAACATAAGACTCACTCATATTCGCAATATATTCAGATGCGAATGACTCCATTTATTTTATAAAAGGTGGCGCCGCAAAGCCACATGGCTTGGCAAGGTGCAAAAATTTCAACCCTCTTTTGAATTTAACCCATCCCATTACTGAAAACGAAACATGCACTGCGGCTACGGCAGATGCAGGATAACCATCTAAATAAAATAAAATGGGTATAAAACCAAAATGGATTGACGGAGGTCACTGAGGTCATAGATATAACAGCTGACTGGCTTGCCCGGTTGGCGCCTATGGAATGTTTTAGGACTTTTAGGTGGTGATTAAACTTTAGAGGCCAAGTTGGAGGCCTAGGCGTCCTAAATAATTATAGTACTTCATTGGAGCTCAAGCTCAAGACCATTCGCGATGGAGGACTACTGAGGGGTATACGATATTAAGTCAAGTAAGTTATAATAGATGGTGATAGTGAATAACTTCTGTACCAAAGAAATATGCTCCTAGATGACCAGTGACAACACTGACTAAAATCAAAGGAGTCAGCATAAGCATAATGAACATAGCCACATTGGCGGGTTGTTTTTTGTAAAAGAGAGCTCTATAGACTGAAGTGCGACATTTAAGCATGACATTATAATAGAAACAAAGTGAGGCAACTATACTAGGAGCTTCACCCGAACTTCACCTGATCTGAAATTTAATCTACCCAATAAATCAATAAGAAAACGGCTGACAATCCAAATAAATTGTCACTCTTCTATTAAACTAACTCAAACACGAAACGAAAAGTAATATCGAAACTTTTTCGAGTAAACCTTGAACAAAATTGCCTTTGTCTCAGAATATAGACTGCGGTTTATAAATCTTCGTTTAGTCATGGCGTTTTATGGTTAACCTACTTCGCCCCACCTTTGTGGACACCTAAAATGGCGACTAATGCTAATTACTGACCCACTTGTTCGGCTCGAATAAAGAATACAGTTTAGGCTGTTTTTCGTTTTTCCTGTTTTGTGTTCAGAACATTTTCTTTGTTGTCAATATTAGTGGTAATGGTTCCTGCATTGGTATCTTTTGTTTTTGTATTGCCTCGTTTATGTGACGTTGTCTTTCTCTCGTTTACTGAGGAAGATTGACGTCTCCTGTAGAATGCTAAGAAAGATTATCATGACCAACATGATTGTCGTCAATATCATTACTATACACAGCTTTAAATGGATTGACATGATAAATATGTTGAAGTACACCATCAAAGCCACGTTGTCTTAGTTGGAATTGCCATTACACATATCTTTAGGATAGTTAGTGGCCATCCTCTTGATGTTAATTCCTTTAATCTTCTTTAACGACTCTCATGGGATAGCTCTTTTAGATTAATAGCTTATTCTCTACTATATATAGCATCTTAACATTGGACACTATATGCAGTTAGTCTTGACTATTTATTAGAACACTGTCTAAAAATATGGTCGAACTTCATTACCTCATTGATTGTCTATCGGCTTATGGGGCATAAGACAATAGATTAACATTCAGTTATAATTTAATCTACAACCACCATTAGTCATTCTAACCGTCTTCGTCTGATAAAATTAATTGTCAAGGTCCACAGTGTATCTACTACATCCTTGCATAGTATGTTGATATCAGTAGACCCAAAAGCTTAATGTTCTATCCCCAGCGAAGGAAAGGTACACTGTATCCTTAATATATTTATGTGGTTTACTTAAGTTATGTGCCGGCAGACTAATTTACTGTCCGTACTTTGATATGGATAGTGTGGGCTTGGGTTGCAAAGTGTTTTATAGTTAATTACTATAACATCTATAGAATTAGAAAACATAGTTCTGTGGCACCCTATTTAAACCTTATTAAAACTATTTGAAACCTGAACATGAACAATTTTAAACCAGGCTTCATAAAATACGATGTCTTCAATCAAAAAGTCATCTTCTTCAACCTTATCATAGCTTTCAAATTCATCCTGGCACCTCGTACAAAAAGTAGGGTCCTCTACTTAAATGGAATACCAATAGATGGAGCCACCTGTTACTCAGAACATTAACTATATCGACATGGATAGATCGAGTGCCATTCACCACACGAGCTCACGATTGAATAGGTACCTCCTCTTCCAATTCTAGGGTTCGGTTGGTTACTATGGTAAGCTTAGTGCTAAAATCTATAAAGAAAATTTTGGTTAAAAATGTGTATGGACGAAAAATAACCAATAATGCACATGTTACACTTGATTTTGAGGAGGAAATTAGTGGTTTAAAACATAAAGCAATTGTAGTCTTTAGTATTTGACCTTGACCGAAAATCCCGAGAATTATGTAGGTCAAACTGGAAAGATTATTTCAGAAGCTCAACTTCTTTATTTTTCTTCTTTGTTTTTTCTTTTTTTTTTAAAGGGGCTTTTACGCATAGCGTATGTCAGTCCTATCGTATCCTAAACAATAGTAGTAAGTTCGACTTCTGTAATAATTCAAGTAAAAACACAGTTTTAACATGCAAAAAGAAATTACAATGCAAAGAGGTTTAGAAAAATATACATCACGAGCAAATTAAAGATATTCAGAAGACGTAACGAATGAAAACTCTAGTCCAATCCTTTCATGAATGAATGTAAGCGAGGAATACAAAGAGGTTTAGATAACAGCTTGTGCAAATTAAACTTATCCAAATGTAAAGAGTGCTTCAAGGTTTAATGAGAACTGAGAAAGAATACACGTAGTGAAAACATAGGAGAAAAACGCAACTTTTTCAACTATAGTTTGACAAAATTCCACGTACCGTCACGTGGAATTTTGTCAAACTATAGTTGAAAATGTAGAGATTATGTGGTCATTTCTGTTGTAGATAATGTAATAATTATTGTCTCCAAATCTTTAACGAGATTTCTTCCAACTATATGGAACTAAAATAGTTTTATCGATTTTCTGATAGCTATGTTATCAGCTTTTGCTTTTTCTATTACATTAATAATTGAATTTTATCCACCTTTTACATAACATTTTGTTATTTTCCTGTCTCTTGGGATATCGCAGCTTTTTTGAAGTCAGCACAAAAATGGAAGATTCCGAAATATTGTTCCCTTATTTAATTTTGGGCTCAGCTTTAGGCTTTCCTCTTCGCTGAGTAAAAATGTAAAACTTTTACGATTTAATACAAATGAATTTTCCGGCTTCATTTATTATTAAGTTCTGGCTTTTATTTACTTGCATGATGAATGGGGATCTTTATTATATTTTTAAATTCGTTTTCATTTACTGCTTAGGCTGGTTTTTAAAAATCTGGATATTTTATCGGCCAGATAAGCAGGCCTTTAAAATATTGCTGACTTTCCCGAAATGGAAATTGGAATATGTTTTAGAAGTGAAGAATTATGATTAAGAACCAATATCAGTACCCAAAAATCTTAATTGGAATTGTTTCTATGAATGTCTGATTAAAATGATCGAGTGGTCTATCTGCAAGTACGTGCTCGTTTGGGTTTATGGATCTTCGCAAGGATGAACAGCCTTCCACGATAATTATAATTAAACGTACGTCAGTGTCTGCTCGATAGTACCTCTCGCCCACTTGGAGGCCTCTACGGCGCCTGCTGGTCGCATCCCAGCAATAATTAAACTATGTAGGTCGCTTGAACACCCACAATGACCAACGTTGTACAAACCACCGGCCTATCTTGACCCACCCCACCTCCCACTAACAATCAAACGTCAGACAAGTACAGCACACGGCAAGGCTCAGCGCTAACTGGACGTGCTATGACCTCGTCGACCGCTCTTCTGTTGTTCTTTATTCAATTCAAAATGCGTTCCAGACGTGAACGTTGATGATAAATGACGGTTGAAACTTGAAATTCGATTCAATTTGGAAGTTTGAAATTTAATTTTGGAATTTGAGGTATTTTCGAGTTCGCGTGTGAAAAGTTTAGGTCGTTAAATATGTGGGGGGATGGAGTAATTTGATGTCGGAGGTTTGTTAGATATTACGAGAATTTTTCGGAGAACGAATTAGCTAGGTAATTTGATTGTTTTATTTGTTTTTTTTTTTTTTTCTATTTTTTTTTTTAAAGGTTGAACGAAAGATAATTATTTTCCGATAATGTTAAAAGCTCAGAATTGAATTCCAACAATAATATATGATTTTTACTTACTTAGATAAGATATTATACCTTGAACCATACCACACAACTTCTGCAGCGAACAAAAAGACTAAAATGAAAACCATATAGGTACCTAGCACAGTACCTAAGAAGATTAAAAATAAACCCGTCAGCTTATCTTATACGATGTGGTTTTACAATACAAGAGGCCCGAATAATGGATTTTCTTTCAACTAAAGAAATGTAACAATGGCGATGAAATCGTAGTATCTGTCAAATGAAATCGCAACAACATACTGTACTGAGACATTCTTCGTGCAATGACAAATGTTCCCCGCGGCAGAAGTAATTTGCCGCAATTTTTAGAATGCGACCACCCCATTCAGAGTCATTCATAAGAATGTTTTTCTTCCGCAGAAAAAAAGAAACGGATGCGCGAACAATTTTTCTTTTTTAAAATTACGGTGCGTTACTTTGTCATTGTCAATTTTATAAAAGCTTTTTCTAATTTAAGGAAGATCTCAAATATAATTAAAATGTTTTATAAATAATGGAGGTTTTAAAAGAAAAACTAAAAATATTACCAACGCTAAAAAAACTGTTATTATCTTTATTACGAAATTCTAGTAAAACAATAAATTCATACTCCAAGTGACTTCATTCGAACAAATCAACTATAGATTCCCACAACGTAAATAAAATCATCATTAAATTCACGCAACCACAAGCACAAAGCGCAATAAAATTTCTTTAGAACCATAACTTACAAAAAAAATCTTAAGATGTTATAATAAAAAGTGCAGCACGATAAATATCAAGCCAGCGCCAGTGTGGCAGCTATTGCACCAGATACAACCATATCAATTCCATTTAGCGAAAAAAAAAACGCAAACTTAATGACGCCGTAATTCGACGCTGGCATAAAAAATCCTAAACGAAAACTTCCCGCTTGTCAGCCGCAAAAAGCTTGAGAGCTTTTAATCGATCACTGTACTACAAGAGAAAAAACTTACGTTCCGATCCGGGTTCCTTCCGCAAAATTGCATTGAAAAAAAAAAAAAAAACTAAAAAGTCGTTCACATAACTAAAAAGACACTAAACGATATACGATTAACGCGATTTCGAGATAAAAAAAATGGGTGCGTGTGGGTCTATACGACCGCGCGGAGGGCGGCTTGCAGTATACTGATCTAATTTCCAAACGTACGACTGTGAAAGTGACGTAATGCCGGCGCCATGTTGCCCCGCGTCCCCAGCCGCGCCCCTCCCCCCCGCGACCGCGCCTTGCTTCCGCCACTGGAAAAATGCACTACCTATTTAATCAATTTCAGGAGTGCTATGGAATGCTACGAAGCTTTATGGGCTTATTGCGTAGTATCACGTTACTGGCTGTGTTAAGTTTTCCGCGAATCGATTAGAATTGTCTTATCTGTCCTTCCGGCGTTAGAAATGGCTTTTGCTACGCAACTTTGTATGGGCCTGGCACGTCATAAATAAGGGCTTCGCGTGCAGGTTGCGTTGAGGTTCTGTTTTTTAAAATGTTTCTTGTGTTTTGATTTTCGAATTGTTTTAGTTTTTGATTTGAATCTTTCTATTTCTTGTCCATTATTTTGTGAGCTGTGAATCCTACGATCTCTACATATACATTGAATGGCGTGATTGAAAACACGTCTGAAAGTCCTATATATATACCCTGTTTTATCTCACATACTACAGTCTTGATCTTGAAGATGCATAAATAAATCTATAACGTTCATAGCTCTGTGTATCTGGTATACATAAATCTGGCTGCTATGTTATGGATTTTAGTCCTTGTTTAGCAACAATTAGTAGACTTGCCGATATCTTAAAGCGGTTTCAAAACATTATCATCAACTGACTTTTCCAAGTTAGTGGTCACGTATGCTGAAAGGAATTGTCTTCCCTGTAAGTTATTTGTTGGTAGTTATAGGTGTTGTACATCAGTGATGACATTATAATTATTATTACTTAACATCATAACATCACGGCTTGTTTCCTCTAAGGTTAAAGCAGAGTATCCATAGTAGGTGCTCCCATTTCGCCAGTTATGGTTAAGTCCCATGTAATAGGGAACGAGCATATTGCCATCACCCGGGCACAAGACTCCGGGCTGCTACTGCGAAATTCCTAATGGAAAACCCAATAACACTTTGCCCGACCTGGGAATCGGAACCCAGAACCTCATCCTCAGCAGTCTGTAGCGCTTGCGACCACTAAATCATCGAGGTAAGCGAGTAATAATTAAATATATTAAAACACTGGATATGGCTTTTAAAGTAAATCTTGGCTTTTGTGGTTTCTTTCTTTCTCTCTTTGGTTTTTTTAACTGAACAGACAGCTGTACTGCTGGGGAGTTTGTTGCGTCACTTCTTCTTCCCAGCTAAAGCACTAGGGAGTGGTGGGGGTTTTCGGGGACTGTCTTATGTAATTTTGACGTTAGAAAAATGCTGATTCTCAGTCTAGTTTGATAAATGACTTTTGATTTTGATATTAAACACTAGGTTTCTTAATTATTTTGATATTAAGCACTAGGTCATCATTATTTTGATATTAAGCACTAGGTTTCATAATTATTTTGATATTAAGCACTAGGTTTCTTAATTATTTTGATATTAAGCACTAGGTTTCATAATTATTTTGATATTAAGCACTAGGCTTCATAATTATTCCTGTTTACTTCTAGTAACATAAATTAATATTCTAGCGATATATTCTTTCTTATGAAAATTATTGTAATTTTTTTGGTCCTTTGACTCGGATACACGAAACCAGATTATTATAGTATCTCCAAGGTAATCATGTTAGAAGAATATTATAATTATGAACAATAATCCACAATAGCTCATCAGGTTAAATCCATCGGATTTTCCTTTAGTTATTACTTACTAATTATAAAATATGGATTATTAAGCTTAGCCATTATGTAAATCTTTAGCTATTATAATATCTTTTTTGAGATGAATAGTATGAGCAGTACAGGACCTAACGATTACTATTATCTATAAGCAAATTGCAATTAAGGAGTTGTTGATCATTTAGGTCCTCCAACTTACGTGCCTAATTATGAAAATCGTCGATTGATTGATTTCATTGATAACAAATGACGTATGAACCTTATTTAATTATTATGCACTAAGACGAGCTTTTGTCGTTGGTGTCAACAACAAAAGAGTACGTCAAGTGGTGTCAACGACAACGTCGTAAGAGAAGAACAACAACTTATCCAAAAAAAAAACACTGGGTACAAAGTAAAAAATTACTTTAATTTTGGAAGTCGGTGTCTTTGGTTTTATGTTTTCGTTTATTGCCACCGACTTCCGAAATTAAAGTAATTGTTTTTTTTTTTTTGTAAAAAGTTTGTAATTGTGGTACCCCACACAAATTCTAATACCACTACCTGCTATGTAAATAAAAGTGACAGGAAGTTATTATAACATCATCCACATAGACTAAGCGTGAAAAATACATAATTATTGAAGCTAACTCAAAAAATACCGAAGCAAAGTTAATAAAATTTATACAGAACCTAGGAAGTAAGTACCCTTTCAAACTAAAAAAGAATTTCCCAAATTGGTCCAGCCGTTTTTGAGTAATCGGTTATCACACCGACATCCTTCTTTTTTTTAAATCGGTTATTGAAAAGAGTATCGAAGTCTGAAAAAACCTGAAAACATCACAATTTCGCCAGTTGCAGAAAACAGCAAGCTGCGTCAGCTCTCCCCAAAGTTAGATAGAGCTCTGACGCAGGATATTAACGATCGCAGACAACAGGTTGGTACCGATATCTATGATGGTAAGTTATGTTAGTAATTTCAATCAGTTGTCAAATTGATTGTTATGTCATTCGTTCTTTTGTTAAGGTAACAAATATGGCAGTTTGTTATCGTTCCATTGCAATGCTAAAGGCTCTAAATAATAACAGCAATACGGGTCGATTGAAGGTTAAGTTACACATGTCGCGGTCGGTTCATGGCTGGGTGACCATTCATTACATATGGAGACCATCCGTGCCTCGGAAAGCACGTTAAGCCGTTGGACCCGGTTGTTATTCGTAAAGATCTTTGACAATCGTTACGTCAGAAAGACAAAAGTTTCAACATTCACAACAATCTTACCAAAGGGGTATCTTGTTACCCAGTAACTGGGTTCTGGAGGTCAGATGGGCCATCGCTCCATGTAAAATAACCCTTGTAAAATAAAAAAAATGTAACCTCAATTTTCGTCCATGACTTTTCAATTACAATTCAATAATGGTAATCAAAGAATTTATATATCCAATTTCTTCCCGTGGGTGCCGTAAAAGGCGACTAAGGGACTTACTAGAGAATAGGCAGCAGCGTTGTCTATGCATTTTAACACCATAATGCAGTCACCAACCCGCCTGCCAAGCGTGGCAATTATGGCACCCCTTTGGGGAAGGCCTATGTCCAACAGTGGACGTCTTTCGCCTGAAAGGATGATGATGATAAACACAGTTTTGTTTTATACATCTATTTTTTTTTTTTTTAAACGTTGCCCCCCCCACACTAGGAATTTCTCCTGTATCGTGGGTGCGTTTACAAACATTTAAACTCACATACACAAACAGCCAGACCCGGAACAACTACTTGTAGGTCATACAAATATTTGTTCCGTGCGGGAATCGAACCCGCGACACGCAGGTATATGAACAATAATGTTCTCTATGCATTTTTCCAACAATTATTGAGTTGTAATTGAAAAGTCATGAACGAAATTAAGGTTAAAAAAATGTATCACTATTATTATTGTTTAATGGAAACTTCTCCAAGTTGATTTAAAATTAGAATTTCGTGTTGAAGTTCAAAAAATATCTCAGGAAAATGTAAACAAATGGATCAGGAAATGTTCCTGTGCATGTCAATTTGTAGTGCTACGTACAATTTGAGTGCTTGGATTTGATTATTTTTTGTACTTCGACACGAAATTCTAATTTTAAATCAACTTGTAGAAGTTTCCATTAAACAATAATCATCATCATAATCATAATTTCAGCCGAAAGACGTCCACCGCTGGACATAGGCCTCCCCCAAAGGGGGGGTTTGCCATAATCGCCACGCTTGGCAGTCGGGTTGGCGATCGCAATATGGTGTTAAAGTGCATAGGGAACGCTGCTGCCCGTTCTAAACAATAATAATAGTGGTTAATTTCAACCTCATTTTCGTCCATGACTTTTCAATTACAACTCAATAATTGTTGGAAAAAGTGGTGAGATATGATGTTAAGAATAAGAATAATTTATTTGTGAAACAGACCAAGTAAATTACATACAAAGATCTTAAAAATTAGGGAGTGCGCTATGTTTTGCAAATATGTCTGCACGAGCCTTGAAATAAGTAAATTAAGTAATCATTATATTGGATAAAACATGTAACTAGTCATAATTTCAGCCGAAAGACGTCCACTGCTGGACATAAGCCTCCCCCAAAGGGGGGGTTTGCCATAATCGCCACGCTTGGCAGGCGGGTTGGCGATCACAGTATGGTGTTAAAATTCATAGAGGATGCTGCTGCCCATTCTCTAGTAAGTCCCTTAGTCGCCTTTTACGACACCCACGGGAGGAAATGGGTTGGTGCTATTCTTTACGTCCGGCACCACACGGACGATGTATCTAGTAATGTAAGCAAATCACAATTTGTATTTTATAAATTAATGATGATGTAATTGCAGTATCAGAAATAAATGCTATTTGAAATTGAAATGGAAAATAGGGGGCGAGCCTATTGCCACCAACCGGGCAGAAATCTAAATGTATGGAGTAAGTAAACGGAATGGTTCACTGATTACTTAATCGATAAGATTTCCATCAGAAATAGGTATACCGTAATCATAACCAGTCGTGACAATTTGTAATACCTTAATCTTAATGGTACTTTCAAAAGTTTCAGAAGGCAATTTCGAGTAAACCCTTTATAAAGGGTATAAGCTCTCGTTTTGAAATTGGAGTAGATAGAAGAAGTTCGTTGCCAATTGGCAACAATATGCATGTAGTTACAAAAAATATATTCAGTAAATTGATTGGGTACCTACATGAAAGTGTAGTTTTAAAGGACAAATTTAATTATTCAACAGGACAGTACACACATTTATACATACAAGAAGAAAGGAACAGAAAAATATGTACAAAGGTGATGCTTATTTCTAAAGAAATCTCTACCAGCATACCTGCGATTGAGCACGCCACAATTGTGGCGATAAGTCCCCTCTTTGAGGAGTGGCTATAGAGGCGCCACGGCATCCTCACCTTCCGTCTGACGAAGGTACTCACCGAACACGGTTGTTTCGGGAGGTTCCTGTTCAGGATAAAGCGGGAGGAAACGCCCGGGTGTCACCACTGTATGGATCGCCCGGAAGACATGGTGAAGCATACGGTGGAGGTCTGCCCGGCTTGGGCTGAGCACCGCCGTTTCCTCACAGAGGCAATGCGCGGCGGGACGCTTGAGGGTTAGGCAAAATTCACGCCCTAATGCCCCTAGTCGCCGGAGAAGACGCCCCGGGCGTCAGGAGTCGCCGGCCGATTACCAGCTACCGTAGGCGCGGGCTTGCGGACGGTGAGCGATGGGTAGCTCGCCGTCCGATAAGGACCAGGCTCGGGTCGACGGCGCGTTGTGTTCCACGCGCGTCTCAAAGAGATGTCAGCACGAACTGACGGGGTCCGTTAGGGCCAATTTCTTTTCTTTTTTTTTTTGACTTGGAAATTATCAAATAACTTCTCCCACTCTGGGCCGAGCGGGAGGGCGTGTCAGACTTTTACTGACTAAAACCCACCCGTGTTCCTTCCGTTGCCCGTGTGCTAGGGCCACGATATCCCTTTCGGACAAACTCGTAACCCTGGCAGGTAGGGCCAATGCCGCGGGTGGGTTTTAGTCAGTAAAAGTCTGACCCGCTCGGCCCAGAGCGGGAAAAGTTATTTGATAACTTCCCACACAAAAAAAAAGCATACCTGCGATAAGAAAGTACATTATGAGATGTCGAGAATGTGTGTAAGATTAGAACAGAAAACAAAATACATAAAATCAAAAAACTATTTGACCATATAAAGTCTTCTTATTTCTCGTTGCTGTACGGGTGACACAGGAATACTCATGCTTTGGAAAAAGAAAAATTGAAGTTAGCAAGGTACCACTACTGACTGACCGACGCCGGAAGGTACCTAAGTAGGTACTTGCCTACGTTTAAGTAAAGACACTCGCCTCTATTTTAAGTTGACAAAGGCTTGAAACGAATGATAGTTGATACAAGATATAAACCGGACAAGTGCGAGTTGAACTCGCGTGGTGATGGCTCCGTTCAATGAATATAAGTTATATAAGTACCATGTTTTTTTATCCCAAGATAATGTATCCCAAGAAGTTGACAAAAATGTTCTTCCAGGCATTCCAAATAAGCAAATGTAAGTTTGTAGTTTGTACGCATAATATTGAGAGATTTACCATATTATTTTAACACCATAGATTTTTACAGGTTTTTCTGTAATTTATAGGTCATATACGTATTTTTTTCAAAAGTAGTTTCGGAGATGAGGTGGGATGGTCAATTTACTATCTTAAATATCTCTAAAATAATTTATTTTAAAATTATTAAAAATAGAAATGAGGCCCTCACAACGAGCCCTTTCATTTGATAATGTCACGGTACAATTTGCAAATTTTTGTTTCAATTTTCCCCCATAATTGACCCTCATATTCAAAATTCATTTATTTACGGTACACGTCCGTGTTTGGGTCACATAAATTCATATCTGTACCAAATTTCAAATTAATCGGTCTAGTAGATTCGGAGCAAATCGGCTATGACAGACAGACAGACACACGAGTGATCCTTGGGTTCCGTTTTTTCCTTTTGAGGTACGGAACCCTTAAAAGCCATAATAGGTACAGTAAATATAAAACAAAGCTCCACACAAAGAAACCATCAATTAGCAGCATCTAAAACATTAACCTAATTTCTAAACGCCAAAAACGGTAAAGGCAATAATCGCCAAGTATTAAGGCATTAATAATGAATGAATACGTTTGATCTATTATTCAGTTAATTGAATATATTATGCGGGACAAGGACGATTCGCAGAACATTTGAATAACCGTCAGGGACCACCATTGTGGATGCCACGTTACGATACTTTGACCGGAGATTAATGAGTTTTGGTAATTGTGAAATGTTGGATTAAGGTGGGGTACTTTTTTGTTGTGTTTAGTAATCGTAACCCCCGTTCGCCAATTAGGAATCAAAATTATAAAATCCACACCCAATAATTCGATAGTTATTTAAGGCGACGATAACCGATTTTTAATGATTTTATACTGAAGATCACGTCTAAACGAGTAGTGTTAATGATTTGAAAAAAAATATATGTTAAATTAGAGCATTTTTTCAATAATTTAATAATGTGAATATTTTAGATCATGTTTATATTACATAGTGAAATTAATTTGTAAAGTTATGTCTAACGCGGATAAAAAACTACCAAGCGTATTTTTCTGAAACCTTCACCAATTTAAAGATAATTTAAATATTGATCTTTAAGTATTCGCGTTTTTTTAAAATACCTTTTGTTTTGTGTACAATAAATTAATAATGCGTCAAATTGGGGACAGCGCTCCTTGATGGGCGAGTCCTATTACTGGCTGAACTTACGACGCGTAGGGCGAGCTCAGTACAGAACACGCAAGCTAACCACTCAAGATCACTGGCATATTGACGGCATGGTTGGCGCAGTTAGTTAAGCGATTGACTGCTGCGCTGGCTGGGTGCGATTCCCGCACGGAACAAATATTTGTATGACCTACAAGTAGTTGTTCCGGGTCTGGCTATTTGTGTATGTGAATTTAAATGTTTGTAAACGCACCCACAATACAGGAGAAATTACTAGTGTGGGGCAACGTTTAAAAAAAAAAAAAAAACTGCTTCTCCTGCTTTTATAACAAGCATTGCCATTTATTGATTTGTTGGAAATTTTAGGCTCACGTTGATAGGCATAAAAAAGGTATTTATTTAAAACGCGGATGTTTTCCCCTTTGGTATTTTTATTATTGTTTGAGCCTTATAAGTACACGCATAAACAACATGTCCCAGAATTAACGCACAACCTCTTAAGGGGTCATTGTACTCATCATTATGAACAACTTTTACTATGGGACCAAACCTAAAATCGCAAAAAAAATCAGCTAATAGCATAAATGTAGTGAACAGCTTTTTTTTCAGGTTTGGGCCCTTAATAAAAGTTGTTCGGTATCGTTAAATAAACATGTTAAAATGAAAAAGAAGTTAATAAGATGAGTTTTTTTTTTGGGGTCATCAACCGCAGGTACACTTATACCTAATATCAGTTTAAGTAAAAAAAAAACAGTTTTCTTGTGAGAACTTCACAGACGTGATGGGTCTCTTTCCATATTAGATAGATTTTCTTAACTCATATTTCAAGTAACAAAACCATCAGCGCTCGTCGACCCAAAAAAAAACCTCAAATATTTTTATTTTGGTCGTGTTTAGATAATTATATCGATTTCTAAACACAACAAAAAAAGAACTATCACATTTGCGGAGTTTTGCTAGTTAATTTAATTTGACCCGGTGTAAACAAACAAGAAGAAAAGACCAGACAAATACGTAGGTACAAAGGTGATGCTTAGTTGTGTTACCAATGACGAAACGAATATTATTCGATGTGTTCGGGATATCACCAGTTCACTTAACCCCAGCGCGATCTAAGCTAACGTACGTGGGTCGACGGCTTCCTCATTATCCTGGCTACAATCATCTGATCTAGTTCCTCTTTACCGTCCTGTGTTTGCGCCGTGTTTGAAGGAAATCCTTCGCACATATTGGAAATTGTATAGACTTGCAATATATAGTATGTGTAAGTTTGTGTTTTTATTAATTATTAAAAAAATATTAATAGTTCACCTTTAAAAAAGAAACCGGTCAAGAGCGAGTCGGACTCGCGCACCGAGGGTTCCGTTCGTATATACTATATGATGTTGATGATTTCTGAAAAACTGTGCTATTTAGAGACATCGTTTTATTTTTCCTGTAATCTTTACATAAACTTCTATCACATAGAATAATTTCAGTTTTTTTTCTATGCAAACTTCGGAGATAAGGGGAGCACACTTATCCTTACACCTGGATATCTAAAGAACTATTAATGCTATCACCTTGAAATTTAGAATAGTTTTAGATGACGTTTGCCCAACTATTCTTCAATTATCATTCAACCCTAAAAAGGCAGTCATGGGGATTACCGACAGAAGAAACTTAAGGATTGAAAACTTATCGCTCAACGCCTAAATAAGTTTTCACTTCAATAAAATAATGCGAGCAAGCGAGCAATTTATAATCTAAGTCGCCGCGAATCTCTTAGGGAACTATTTAAAAATATTAATATCATGACGGTACCTTGCCAATTCATTAATGAAAATATTATGTATGTAAGGAAAAATCTACATCTTTTTAATAAAATAACTGATAGACATAATTTTAATACTAGAAATAAAGACAAAATAGATCAACCATTTTTCAGGTTATCTAAAGTACATACATCCTTTTATGGGGTACTGTGTTAAATGTTACAACAAAATACCTTGTGATATATTGCAACTAAATTAAAGAAAATTTTAAACTCATATTAAAAGAACACTTTGTAAACAAGCATATTACAAATTAGAGGATTATATACAAGATAAGAATGCTTGGAAACATGCTGGTCCTGCTCCATAGGACAATCTGGAGTCTAGACAAAATCAAACAGATTGCTATTTTAATTTGTATAATTTATTATTAATTATGTTTAATTTGAATTAATTTATGACATTTATTTTAAATTCTGTGATTACCTTAACTCCCACTGATATTGTTATTTTTTAGGAAATCGTACCTATATATTTTTTATTTTTTTTGTAAATATGTGAGCACCATGTATCTATCACATAATTAATTTATCTGTCATTGCTTAATTCTTAACTCTTTTTATGGAGAGGACTTCTTGGCGGGAAAGTGAAGCGTCATGTTCAGCAGTTTGTTTAATTTTCCAAAATTTGTGTTTATCCGAATATTAATGTGTAATAATGGTGGATTATTAACCATTAAGTGTTTGTGAACGTGCATTAGTGTAGGCAAATGAAACAAAACAGTGCAACTTCGCTTCAAGTTCTCTCAAGAAGTCCGCGTGAGGTCTCAGTAAAGTGCCACATCTTTACTGAAACTCAAGGGGAGTGGGCGGGGATATCATCATCATGCATTTATAATTCATTTCATCAATATTATACAAGAACTAAAACGTGACATTGGCTAAATGCACAAACCGTGCGAAGCCAGAAGAAAAAAAAAAAAAAAAAACTCTTTTTATGACCTATTGTGGTATAGTAATTTTATTCTAGGTGCATCGTCTTCACATATAATTATATAATTATTGTACCTATAAAAATATTCTACTATATTTTAAAAGAGTACCGGTGGAGTTTCTTGCCCATTCTTCTCCATACGAAACTACCTTTTGGAAGGGGCGACTAGAATCAATTCTATTTTTTTGTAAATATTGACGTTCAAAAGTGCCTTTTATGTGCCTATCTGAAATAAACAATTTGACTTTGACTTTGACTTTGAATGATTACCTATCTAAAACACAATTTAAACAATGCACAGTGTACACAAATTAAACTTTTCACGTGATCAATTTAACTTCACTTACTGCTACTTACTGCAGCATGTCACGGCGGCGTTAGTGATCAATTTAACTTCACTTACTGCTACTTACTGCAGCATGTCACGGCGGCGTTAGTGATCAATTTAACTTCACTTACTGCTACTTACTGCAGCATGTCACGGCGGCGTTAGTGATCAATTTAACTTCACTTACTGCTACTTACTGCAGCATGTCACGGCGGCGTTAGTGATCAATTTAACTTCACTTACTGCTACTTACTGCAGCATGTCACGGCGGCGTTAGTGATCAATTTAACTTCACTTACTGCTACTTACTGCAGCATGTCACGGCGGCGTTAGTGATCAATTTAACTTCACTTACTGCTACTTACTGCAGCATGTCACGGCGGCGTTAGTGATCAATTTAACTTCACTTACTGCTACTTACTGCAGCATGTCACGGCGGCGTTAGTGATCAATTTAACTTCACTTACTGCTACTTACTGCAGCATGTCACGGCGGCGTTAGTGATCAATTTAACTTCACTTACTGCTACTTACTGCAGCATGTCACGGCGGCGTTAGTGATCAATTTAACTTCACTTACTGCTACTTACTGCAGCATGTCACGGCGGCGTTAGTGATCAATTTAACTTCACTTACTGCTACTTACTGCAGCATGTCACGGCGGCGTTAGTGATCAATTTAACTTCACTTACTGCTACTTACTGCAGCATGTCACGGCGGCGTTAGTGATCAATTTAACTTCACTTACTGCTACTTACTGCAGCATGTCACGGCGGCGTTAGTGATCAATTTAACTTCACTTACTGCTACTTACTGCAGCATGTCACGGCGGCGTTAGTGATCAATTTAACTTCACTTACTGCTACTTACTGCAGCATGTCACGGCGGCGTTAGTGATCAATTTAACTTCACTTACTGCTACTTACTGCAGCATGTCACGGCGGCGTTAGTGACGTAAACCCATAAGTTTTTCTCCAACCAAAAATCGAGCAACGCGCCTACGGAAGTTTCCAATTCTAAAATTAGTTAATGGGCCTACTCTTGACCTCGATCTCTCCTGGTGGAAAGCGATAGATGAGGTCTACCATTGAACGAGTGTACCCAGAAGATGCATCTTCACTCTTGCTTCGAAGGCTAACGCTGGCATTTTTCACTGCACAACAATGGTATTTGATCCAAGTCCAACATTTATATTAAATGTATCATAATTGTATTATTACATTTTGACATTTTATTTTCTGTAGATTCTGACATTTTTATATTTTTTTATATAGTTTTTTGACTTTGATTTTGACCTTGACTTTGACATTGACATTTATCATAATTTTATTTTGGGTTTGGAATTTGAAGTAGTTTGTAATTTCAATGTGTGAGCGGGCTATGGACTGGAGTTGTGTCTGAAATAAATAAATAATAATTATTATTATAAAAGGTAGAACGCCATGCTAAATTTACGAGGTATAAAGACCGAACAATGACATTCGATGTTTCTGAAAAGGCAGGTCCAGACAGAGAACTTCATCTGTTCGTCTTTATTATCTGTAGCTTTGCCGTGTGGTTGTATTCCATAATTACCACAATTCCTGTTATCCCTTCCAGCTGAGCTAAAATTACTTGTTCTAGGAAAAGGTTCACGCCAATACTGCATAAGATGAGGAACGAACTCACGACCTGCCGCTCATGAGTCCAATGCTCTAGCCGCTGGGCTATTATTGTTAACGGAGTTATGAAAATAGTTAATGTAACCAGTTTAATATGAATTTAATCTCAAAACAAAATACCTAGGCGTAATTTCTAAGATCACAACACTTCATAGTTAATTCTAAATACTGTTTTATTAATGCAGATTTTCCACCACATAAATATAAACCTAGATTCCATTCTGGAAAACGCTTACATAAAATATTTCTGATAAACGTTTTAAAAAACTTATTCGGCTAACCTTTAGGTCGATGGACTCATAAACTTGAATCTTGGATTGCTACCAAATTGTATGAGAGAAGTGATAAGATGTATGAAGAAATCTTTGAATGTTTTATGAACGAGTGTTAAAATGATGTCTCAGGAAACATAGGTAACATAACATCAAGCCTGTAATCCCCAAGGGTTAGACAGAGGTTTTTTGTTGGTTGTATACTAAACTTAGATTACATACCAAATTTCAGCTTTCTAGCACTTCAGCAAGTAGCCAAACATTTTGATGATCATCAGTGTGTCAGTGTATCAGTGAGTGTGTCAGTGACGAAATCGGTGTATTTTAGATATCAATAAAATCTAAAGTGTTAGAGCTATTCAATTGAGACTTTGTATGGTTAATTAGTCTATTATTGACATCATATCCTGAGAATATGAACTATCTGGTACATCGGAAACCAACTCTATGAGGGTTCAAAAAAGCGACGAAACACTGCGAGAAAAGGTAGGTAGTGCCCTTGCGCTTCGCTTGGCTCGTCTTGGCGGTAACACCCGCATTTTGCCAGTTATGTTCTAAATCCGATGTATTAGGGAGAGCTTCATGCTTCTTTTGCCACACCCAAGATTCACTTCCATACATAAGCGTAGGCACCAGAAAAACATTATTATCATTCGTAATTTTTCAGCATTGAATTAAAGAGTGCGCGTATCACTGGTCAGTTTCCCTCAGTCGTCAGTTTATTTAATTCGCCAGTTTCGTTGATTAGTCAGTTTCACTGATTGGTCAGTTTTACCGATTATACAGTTGCGTTAACTCGAAATTTTCCAATGTTTGCCAGTTTTCATCGATTCGTCAGTTTAGTACTCTTAAGGGAAAAAGTTTTTACATGTTGAATAGACACATGTGGATAATATAATCTGCTGTAAGCATCGAGATATAAGTACTAACGTACTAGAGAAGCTACGTCAAATAACTGAATTGTCCTATTCTTCGTAATTTGAATCTTTAGTTCGCGCAGCGCTAAAATAATAACAATTCGTCTAAACCGTAACTAATTTACCACAGCGCTAGATTTGCTGCGGAATTAACTACTACTATATAATTTATTATTGTCGGAAGTACTAGGCGCGAAAGAGCTAGAGAGCGACTGAGTGAGGTGCGGCGCGATCGCCGCAGTTGAACGAGACAAAGTAGGAATTTACGGTGTCTTCTCTAGTACGGTAGTACTTATATCTCGATGGCTGTAAGGAATACCAGCCTTATTAAAATCAAACTTCAGTTTATATTTTTAACATAACATGTCATATAATAAACAAATAGGTATTGAATAAAAATGTGTACTTAACTTCTAACTTAACTGAAATCACAATACAATACGTAGGTAACGTTATGTCGTAAAAACATATATTACTTAGGTCAGTTTGACAATTTCACAAAATAATTTTGTATAATATTCCTTAAATGGCTGAAAATTATCAAATCGATCTTAATATTTATTTAAATTAGCATGTGTTCAGTTTTCTACCAACTGTACTTTGGCTGACGAATTGAATAAAATTGACGAATCGAAATGTCGAAATGTCGAGTTAACGCAACTGTCTAATCGGTAAAACTGACCAATCAGTGAAACTGACTAATCAATGAAACTGGCGACTTAAATAAACTGACGACTGAGGGAAACTGTCCAGTGATACGCGGACTCGAATTAAAATCTCTTGAGTTAACAAACGAAGATGAAAAACTGGCATACCCGGCTGGACACATTGTTAAGCAAAAATATATGATATTTTTTTAATTATTGCTGATTGGGTGCTCTTGACCTCGATCTCGCCTCATGAAAAGCGATAAATGAGGTCTATAATGGAACGAGCGTGCCCAGAAATGGCTTACAGACACATCAAAACAAATTAGGGACAATCAGGATCATCTAACTCCGTTTTATCATGGATTATTATCAGTCACGACTTTCTTAGTATTGATACTTCCGGAAACCGTGAAAATAGATCTTAGTAGAAAAAAAACCGGTCAAGAGCGAGTCGGACTCGCGCACCGAGGGTTCCGTACGTAGATATGATGTTGATGATTTCTGAAAAACTGTGCTATTTAGAGACATCTTTTTATTTTTCCTGTAATATTTACTTATACTTCTATCACATAGAATAATTTCTGATTTTTATCTATGCAAAGTTCGGAGATAAGTAGCGGGGGCCGTTTTTTTTTTTACATTTTTCTACAAAAGTCGGAACCTATGGTGCCTAAAAAAAAATGTTTGAGAATGTGCAAACAGCGTTCTTTCATATGATACCACATGCCCTAGTAACCCCATTTCAAAATTTTAAGACCGCCTTTCAGTCCTCTTTGCAAAAAATATATATTTGTTTTTAATTCTTTCTTGTTTGCAAAATAGTTGGGAAAACGCCATCTAAAACTATTCTAAATTTCAAGTTGATAGCATTAGTAGTTCTTGAGATATCCAGGTGTGACAGACAGACAGACAGACTTAGTCTCACCACAAAAGTTCCTTTTTACCATTTTGGTACGGAACCCTAACAAGGAGACTTGAAATCTTAGACAAAGAAACGTATAGACGGCGGGTAGCTCCATTTCATGGCCACAAGAAAGGGATATAGTATTAAGTTATTATAGTAAAGGAAAAGGACAAAGCTATACTATTTCCGTCTTTCAGTGCGTGTCAGTTTTTTCAAGGTCAGCGACATATGTAGCTGTACTTTCATGGCGTTTTTGTGAAGTTGTGAAGTTTATATTGGCCCTTTTCTACATCATAATCATCAATTTGTTTTTGTTTTAAAACCCAGGGGGCAACAAACAAACTCGCAACCCTGGCAAACCCCCCCGTCTGCCAGGGTTGCGAGTTTGTCCGAAAGGGATATCGTGGCCCTGGCACACAGGCAAATGAAGGAATACGGGTGGGTTTTAGTCAGTAAAAGTCTGACACGCCCTCCCGCTCCGCCCAGAGAAGTTATTTGATAATTTCCCACCCAAAAAAAAAAAAAAAAGGGGGGGGGGTAGGTTTATGGTATGATTGGGTCATATATACATTTATGGATATATATATAATACGCTGTCTCAACTGGCCACGCTACCCGAACCTCTATAGTGTTCTTACTCTAAGCTTGAAATAGTGATGTTTGTCGTAAATTCATGCGAGAAAGTCATTGACAGGATTATTTTTAAAAAAGGTGCAAGTTTAAAGAGGAAGCGGCGTTAATCCGTAAGTAGAAAATGGTTGGTAAAATTAGGATTCCCTTACCAAATAATTTTATTCTGATTATGAAATTATAAGTTAAAAAAAAACATTTCAATGCTCGCAAGCATTGAAATGTTTTTTTTAACTTATAATTTAAAGGCAACCATATAAATGAAATACCATAAATAACGTTATAAATAATTATTGTAAAAAGCAAACACTACCATTGATACAATAGTTGAGATGGACAATTCTAAAACCGGTGAGCTAGATAGGACCATTATAAAAATATTTTATCAAGACATATAACCGCAGGCACATAACCGCATCTTTCATTCGTTGTGAACCGAATTTTCACCTCTTGTGCCGTACTTCCCGCTGCCAATTAACTCACAAATCTCAGCCCACTGCTGGACTATGTCCTCTTCCAAGCTGCGCCATAACACCCAGTACTCCGCCTTCGACATCCATATTTTAGGGTTCCATACCAAAATGGTAAAAAGGAACCCTTATGGTGAGACTAAGTCTGTCTGTCTGTCTGTCTGTCACACCTGGATATCTCAAGAACTACTAATGCTATCAACTTGAAATTTTGAATAGTTTTAGATGACGTTTGCCCAACTATTTTCCAAAAGTGAAAGAATTTAAAAAATAATTGCATAAGGGACTGAAAAGGGGTCTTAAAAATTTGAAGTGGGACTACTAGGGCATGTGGGGTATCATATGAAAGAGCGCTGTTTGCACATTCTTAAGCATTTTTTTTAGGTAATGCTACTTAAAAAAAATGGTTTCCGACTTTTGATTAAAATTTTTAAAAACGTTCCGGCCTTATTTCCAAAGTTTGCATAAATAAATCCTGAAAATATTATATGATAGAAGTTTATGTAAAAATTACAGGAAAAATAAAACGATGTCTCTAAATAGCACAGTTTTTCATAAATCATCAACAACATATAATATATGTATGTATACATACGGAATCCTTAGTGCGCGAGTCCGACTCGCTCTTGACTGGTTTTTTTGTTTGTTCCAGGTTATGGGAAATCCTCATAGATGTCCTCCGCCCTGAGACGGGTGGAATGGTCTGTCAGACTCTCACTGACTAATAACTACCCTTCGCACACTTGCACCGGGGATCATGGGATCAAGTGCGACTTCCGCGTTCCCCGGCTGGTTCCGCTTCCAGTCTGACTCAACCTTTTTAAGGTCGTGGGTCCATCTAGCTGATCCCCGCTCCGGCTTATCGCTTAATACTTACACCACAAAACCTAAACCCAAAATGCGGCCATGATTTATAGGAGTATAATTTTAATGGCTCATGACGTTCGTAAGTTACGTTTGACGTTTACGCAACGACGTAAAATCGAATATGATATACTGGTCCTAATCTTTACTTAGTTGAAAAATGGGGATCATCGCACTGGTTACTAGTTTATGGGCAAGATGTGCCTATTATAAAATAACGTCATGCCTATTATTATCCCGAAGGGTTAGGCAGAGTTACTTTATAGTATGTCAAATGTTCATGTAACACCCACTCTCATGAAGATTGGAGACCTTAAACTCGAAGTTGTACAGCGGATGACTAGCAACGCTCTCCTGTATGCTGGTATCAAAAGAGTACAATAATCCATTATCCATCGGTCTGCCAAGATCGACTAATGTTGTTAATGAGATTCTGGTGGCGTATACTGTTGTATTAATATGTCAACGCATAATTATCAACAACGTTAATCTATCGGTATTCTTCCCGTTAGATTAATTATAAACTATCGAAACATTGTGAACTACACAAGCTATTAACGCATTATTTTACGATAGTTATAATATAATCTATCCATGGGAAACTGAACTGGTATCAAACTTGCTTGTATAAAAAAAAAGTCAAATTATTTATTTCAAATAGTCACATAAGAGGCACTCAGCCTATCGCAGTCCACTGCTGGACATAGGCCTCTCCCAGGCTGGGCTACAACACCCTGTTCTCCGCCTTCCGCATCCAGTCTGACCCAGCCATCTTCCTAAAGTCGTCGGTCCATCTAGCTGGGGGGCGTCCCACACTACGCCTGCCGATACGCGGCAAAATAGTCGCGGTGTAATAGCCTGCCTAGCTGCGATCAAATTGGAAGTGGTACTCTTCGGCCGCTGCCGTGGCACCGCTCACCTCGCTCGCTCGGCTCGCGCGCGGTTGGTCACATTTGTAACCTAACCTAACCCAATTCATCCAGTACACAAATTGTCGACGGCTCATAATCTAACGAAAATAATACCGATACATTATATACTTACGGTTTCCACAATCTTCATCATTTCAGCCGAAAAACGTCCACTGCTGGACATATGCCTCCGTCAACATTTGTGGGGGGTTGCCATAATCGCCATGCTTGGCAGGCGGGTTGGCGATCGCAGTATGGTGTTAAAATTCATAGAGAATGCTGCTGCCCATTCTCTAGTAAGTCCCTAAGTCGCCTCTTACCCACGGGAAGAAATAGGGTGGTGCTTTACCTCCGGCACCACACGGAACAATCCACAATCTTACGGTGACATAATTATACATTAAATAGTTAGATGTACTTATCATTTGAACTGCACAGCTACTTCTACGAGAAGGACGATAGTTTGTGAACAAAAAACCAGTAGGTACTCCAAAAGTTGGTCAGTCATGAATCTCAACTTAAAACTGTCAGATTTCAACGCAATCTCGACTGAAATCTAGTTTAGAATCGATTTGAAATTCAGACCGAGCACCGTTCTAGAATACGGGCGGAGGTGAATAAGGCAACTCAATTGTTGTGCAAGAGTGGTTCAATATGCGAATCGAGTCTAGGAGACTTTAATAATTAAACGTTTACCAGTATGGTATGTAGAGAGCCTTATTTCATGCAATTTCCCTGAATTGAACCTTTGGTGTTATGAGGAACAGGGTATAAAGTTCACTCATCCACCATAAAAAAGGGAGGATCCTCCGACCAGACGGGTGTCGTGTCTGGTGGGCAACTGCCCGATGGTTTATGTCGGGACGTTGTATATATGCTAGTTGCGTGGTAAACTCTGCTTGCGCGATGCAGGATTTGCGTGACGTCATTGTGACGCGTAGTTCGCATGTGGCGATGTTGATGCCGCTACAAACCCCTTGTTGTTGAATTACTTAAACTGAAATGACGCACGACATCGTCTCTTCTACGATTTCATTCGTAAACATTGGGAAATAATGTAAAAGTAATTAATTATAACTTTTGGAAGCCGTAGTAATTTGGAATTCTCCCCTTTTCATTTATGTATACTGATTGGTACAGTGACAACTTCGTGGTTTTGAAGTTTATCGACTTCTTATAAACCCTCTATGACGTGAAAACCAAAAGCGCTGCCTGAGAGCTATATTTGGTCTTGGAGTAACAGACAGTTGCGTACTATGTTTAAGTCTCATAAATTGTTAACCTTCCCGAGCCTTTATATACTTGAATTAGCAATATTTGTAATAACAAATCGATGTCTATTTCCAACATTAATAGAAACTAGAAAACGAAGTACAGCTATGAGATCTCAAAACCAGAATTTATTATGCACGGGGCCCGTATTTAAAACTAGCTTATTAAAAAGAAATGTGATTTGTATGGCTCCTGTAATCTTTAATAAAATACCAGACCAAATTAAAAACTTACCGTTGCAAAAATTTAAAAAACGTTTCACAGAATTACTTTTAGATAAATGTTATTATTCTGTGCAGGACTTCTTAAATGATAATTGTTTGTAATATCTTTAGTATTCTTTACTTTGTATTTCATTTGCATGCTACTCGTATATTAAGGCAGAATGTACATGGATCCTATTATATAATTTAATAACTTATTTTTATGTACCTACATTCTAAGCAAATAAAGACCTATTCTATTCTATTCTATTCGATTCTATTCTACCAGAAAAGGAAAGTGTCTAAAGAGGTAAGCAAATACTTAGCGTTAATTACGTTAATGGCTAAGTAAATAGATAGATGTCCAGAAAGTAGGTTTTCCCACCACCTGATAATGTCAAAAATAAATAAAATAGCCTTTTTTTTCTTGCTGTTTGAATATTACAGGAAAATAATATAATACTACATGCATCTAAAACACTTCAAATTCATAATTAATTACAATTCAATTTTTCAAAGCAATCTCAATTCAAGATCATTGATATTTTAAAGAAAGAAAAAATCACAATACTTATTACTTTTTTATATTATTAGGTTAATAAACTTATGATTTATTATTGATACATTTTATTAATATCATTATTTTAACAATTTCAGTTTTACTAACAAGAACCCCTCTTAGTAGAAGGTGAAGGCCTTCTCCAGATAAATGATTAATGATTTTATTTCTGTAAGTAGGTTTGTACAAACACTTTTACACGTCAATATTATAATTTAACACATCAGAGATGACCAACGGTCTCTATCTTCTGCTGTACGCATCCATCGAGTGCCAGCGACTTTCACAATGTCATCGGCCCAGCGAGCTATGGGCCTTCTTCTTTTCCTATGGCCTGATGGGCCTGGCCAATACGTTACTCTTGAAGTCTAGCGGTCATCTTTGAGTCTTGCAATATGTCCAGCCCATCGCCATTTTAGCTTTTTCGAATAGTTGAGAGCATCTATTACTTTTTTTTAAGTCCTATACGATGATGTATCTTTTGAATTTTTCGTAATTTCATGACAATCCTTTCCATGCTCCTTTGACATGATGTTATTTTTGTTTTTAATCGACGGGTTTTCCATGTCTGGCAAGCATATGTCATAATGTCAAAAATACCTGACCATTAATAAAGATTTTCTACAAACTAAAGTAACAAAAGATAAATCGCAATCTGATAAAATAACACTGCCAACAAAACATAACATTTTCCACATAGCTAAATCCTCGAATGTTTTTCTTATCATCGCACCCTAAAAGTACAAATCTTCGTACTAAATCGCAATGTTAAGATAAAAAACTTCCAACAATTCGTAAAAAAACTTGTAACAGTAATAACGTAGTAAAACTTTTTACCCGCTCGATTGAACACGAAGATGGCTCACAATGGGTATCGATTTAAGATGGCCGCTTTCCCGCGCTTTCTTATGTCAAATATAATACGTGCGTTCTTACTTTGGTAAATTTTGTCGAAGTTTTTTTTTACTTTGTATTTATGGGTTCAAGTGTCGATGGAAGTTTTTGGGCGTGTAAAGTGGGAAGTTGTCTGAGTGTAGTGAGTGGACTTGGCATTGCAATCCTATCGGGCATGTTGTGAAACACTGAAATTTTTTAGAAGTTTGTCTGTCAGTTGCTCTGCATATTTTTCTAGTAAGGTGAAATAAAGCAGAATCAATAAGAATATTATGCTAATGCTAAAGGGTCTAAAAATCACAATTATTTGGAGTTTATTTCAGAAAATGTAAAGAAAGTTACCGAATTCGAATTAGCAACAGCTAAAGCTACTTCTCGTAGATTTTGGAACAGTAAAAGATAATAAATCTAAATGTTTTACAGACACAGAACACCCTTAGGCCGATAAATTTATTGATGAAGATCGCAGAAAGTTTCCGAAGAAGTATTGATCTTTTGGTACAAATATCTCTGCGGAAGGACCAAAATGTTTTATGCAAACAAATTAAACCAAATCAAATAATGTAAAAATTAAACAAAAAAAATCAAATAATTGCTTGAATATGGGTACATGAGGTGATATATCATCAAAAGTTATTTAAACCTTATCCTACATAGAAATTGTGCAGATATCTATTATAAGTAATAAGAATATTTCTTACATAATTCATTCATTTAACTATTATAAATATTAATATTAGATTATTTATGAAATTTATTAATCCTATAAATTTATTATAACTACATAATCTTAAAATTTTAAACAATTAAAAAAAACGAATATTTGCTTGAATATGGGTACATGAGGTGATACATACAACAAAAGTTATTTAAAACTTATCCTACCTAAACAAGTGTGCAAATATCTATTAGAATAAAAATATTGCTTACATAATTCATTTATTTAACTATTATAAAATATTAATACTAGATTATTTATGAAATTTATTAATGATATAAATTTATTTTATCTACATAATCTTAAAATTGTATTTACATTTATCATTTAAATAATCATTAACTTTATATTGTAGGCTGTTTTGATCTGATAAGTCTTTAATTTATTTTTAAATTATATTTTTTTTGCTTCCTTTATATTATTAGGTAATAATATTATTTGACGGCGCAGCAAGTGACGCCGTTTAGTTATGTTACGAAGTTACTGAAATCCACAAAGAGGTCGGTAACAGTGACACTGGATGCTGACAGCCACTCTAGCAGAGCATCGCATCGATGGTTGCGTGGCGGCTGTCTTCTGATGACCGAAGACGACGTAAAAAGAGCCGCTGTCGTACCACGTCCACGATGAATTGCTATAATCCGGCACAATCCTGATGATATTGAAGCTGCTGAACCACTAATACGATGATCACTTCTGGTAAAGGCTATCCTGGGCCGTTATGTTATATAATCTAGGGCCCATACAAAATGCACTCTTGTCAAACATAGCTGTTCTATGGCGTATTGCACGAAGTATACTGTCAAGCCTGGTACTTTTCAACTTTTCATATTTTTTAATATTATTTATAATGTTTAATGCTAATTCGTAGATGTACAATGATGGTAATGTCAATATTTGAAAATGTATAAACTGTGGCTTACAAGTATCTGTAGGTTTTAATAGACAAATTACCCAAATACATTGATTTTGGGCTTTGAAGACAGTTTCTTTCTCAGGGGCATTCCCCCAAAACATTCTAACATATAAAATATTAATAGAATGTATGTCTAGCATAAATGCCAGTTCTTAAGACGCAGATATATGCCAGTAACCTTGAGTGGTTAGCTTGCGTGTTCTGTACTGAGCTCACGCAATGCGTCGTACGTTCAGCCAGTAATAGGACTCGCTCATCAAGGAGCGCTGTCCCCAATTTGACGCATTATTAATTTATTATACACAAAACAAAAGGTATTTTAATAAAACGCGTGTACTAAATGATCAACCTACCCATGTTTGCAAATAAATATATGATTTATGATTTATGATTATTTTTAAATTGCTGAAGGTTTCAGAAAAATACGCTTGGTAGATTTTGCGCCATTCTCAGTTTTTTTATCCGCGTTAGACATAACTTTACAAATTAATTTCACTATGTAATACAAGCATAATCTAAAATATTCACTTATTAAATTATTGAGAAAATGCTCTAATTTAACATATTTTTTTTTTCAAATCATTAACACTCGTTTAGACGTGATCTTCAGTATAAAATCATAAAAAGTCGGTTATCGTCGCCTTAAAAGCAAATACCAGTTATAATTACGAATACTTATGCTATGATACAGGATTGTGTTGTGTGTCTATTACGATGTCTTCCCACGCAGCTGTGAGTGTCAGCTAAAGGGAATGGATCACATCAATGCTCACTGACTAGATTTTATTGTTATGTTTAAGTTCATTCGCCTTTAAAGGCATTAGAAATGTGGATGGAATAGGCAATAATATCCAAATTAATAGTCAAAGCTCTCGTGGATGATAGTTTTGCCAGATGAAATCCGGTTGTTTACTTTTACTGCCTCGTCATAATGGTCTTTAAAGTTATGGCTATAATCACCAAGCTTGGCAAATCTATTGGTGATTTTGTAATATGAGAGGATTCCACTGCTTATAAATAGAATTTTACAGTAGCTGCCCGGAATCTGGATTCGTGCCCGGTAATTGGCTCGCCCTCTGTTACATGGGACTTCAAACATATCTGGCGAAATGTGGGTGTACTATAGGTCCATCTTTGCATAACCCTTTGGGAAAAACCGGTGTGATTTTATGTCTATGTGTTATGCTACTGCTTATTTACATTCAGTAATTCTCCTGCCCTTATCCCAATTTATTTGTGATCGGCGCAACATGTCCCTTTCTTGAATACTTCTCTAAGAGTCGTCATCTCGGCAGTCACTCCCTTTCTAGCCATATCATCTTTCACACAGTCCATCCATCGTTTCTTTGGTCTTCCCCTACTCTTATAGCCATCGACATCCATACTCAAAACTTTCCTCACGACATTTTCCTCATTCCTCCGCATCACATGCCCATACCATGGCAACCGATTTCCGCACAACTTTTCAGTCACCGGTGACACTTCAGACTTCCTCATACGAGTATGTACTCATTTTATTATTCTATCCATTCTTTCATTTGCCTTTCATTCGTCCCTTTTGTGGCCCAGCATTCTGATCAATACAAGACAACAGGTCTAACCATTCTACTGCTTAGTTAGTTATTTGAAGCAACGCCATCATAGACTAAAGTATTTAGGTAATCAAAATGAAAAACAGTAGCAATATTTATGCATTTT
This sequence comes from Tiliacea aurago, assembly GCA_948098905.1. Lineage (NCBI taxonomy): Eukaryota > Metazoa > Arthropoda > Insecta > Lepidoptera > Noctuidae > Tiliacea > Tiliacea aurago. Next base: position 3,703,834 of record OX402601.1, read on the forward strand.
GGAAACTATACTAGTTGAAGAAGGACTGAAATAAAATAAGGTATCATTTGGTTGACTCCGAATAGAAGAAAAGAGAAAAATCTATTTAAAAACAAGTCGGATGCAATATCGACATTACCAGCAAATTCCCATGAAATATTTAACTGATCCTCTAAAAACTTATTGACCTTCTAATGATGCACATTTTTTTTTAATAATAAAATTATGTAACTATGCTCTTTTTTTTTCCGGGGTGGAGGGGTCAGTCAGACTCTTACTGACTAAAAACCACTCCAGTGTTCCCTTTCCACAGTTGCACCGGGGATCTTGGGATCTAGAGCGATTTCCGCGATCCCCGGCTAGTGCCGGCCCGCCTCTGCGGGCCACCCCAAGGAGTCGGGAGGGGGGGTGCGCGTGTTACACTACGCGCCGCCACCTCGGATCCAGTGTGATAGGGGGTGGCGGACGTCCCCAAGGCCGCCGTCCCTGGACCCATTTAGGGGGGCCGGAAGAGGACGTGGTCAGCCCTCTGCCGACGCCCAGTGCACCTGTTGCGGGCCGAGTGTGCGGACGAGATCTCTCGCTCCCTTTCCGCAGCCTCCTTCTGCGACACGACTGTTTTGCAGAAGGACACCACCGCGTCTCAGGACTCCACACTGCCGACCATCGACTCGATCGGGGCCGGCAGCGACAGGTGCAGTAACTAAGCTACCCCGACCAAGTCGGTTAGGTTAGGTTAGAACTGTGACTAGCCGTGCGCGAGCCGAGCGAGCAAAGCGAGTGGTGCCGCAGTAGTGGCCGGCGAGCGCTATACATCCAAGTTGGTCGCAATTACTTGTTTATTTAGTATTTTTAGGATCCCAGAATAGAGTAATAGGAAATATTTCAGGTTCACTAAAAGAGACGCAATCATGAAATTAGAGCGTTCAAAAATATTTTTCGGAGCGTAAATTGGGAATAGGTATTTTTATTTTTTATTTAGGATGGGTTTGTTCTTGACGTTAGTCTAGGGCAGAGGTGACAAAGACAAAGTTGACGATGGAGTGAACTTACCCAGAAGAAGCCTGTTCACTTTAACTTTGAAGAGATTAGGGGTTGTATGCTTTCGGAAACACAGACGCAGGTAGAGAGTGCCACTCTTTTGCTGTGCGCCTATAAAAGACATTTGGAAACGCTTAGTGTGAATTGGTGGAATAGCAAACAGGAAGGGATGGTAACCTGCAGTGCGTCTAGATGTCCGATAATAGAAGGGGGCCGGTCGAATGAGGTCGTGGAGTTCTTGGGCACACTCACCGAAGTACAATCTGTAGAAGACCGACAAGCAGGCAACCTTGCGGCGATGGGCCAAGCTGTGAAGATTGGCATCCACCAGTTTTACGTCGCCAATGAGCCTCTTACCGCCAATTACCTATGAAAAGTCCGATTTAATACATGCCTTGAACAGTTTTACTCATTCAACTCTAAATGCACGAAGCATGTGGAGTTTTAATGCCTTATAAAACCCCACTCTATTTAGAACAGATAAAGTGGAGCAGCAAGGTTAAATATTAAATGGAATAAACTAGCGCATTCCAACGATCGCTCACAATTCTAGAGACCTAACTGAATAAAAATGTCGGGAGTTTTTTGCTAAATGCTGTGACGTGACTTGAGTTCCCAAAAGAATTTTTCGCATTCTGAATATTATGTTAAACTGGCTGACTTTGCCCGCTTCTAAAAAATATAAATAGATAATTAGCTTTTGGTTATGGAAAAGTGGGTATGGTAGATAATTATGAACTTCGTAGTTAAGGTCCTCAAATGATCTGACCAAGATTATATCCGTATTTTATATACACATTGACTCTGATGAATTTTATATACAATGACATGAATATTTACTTTGTTAAGTATTATACTGTTTTAATTAAGTATTGTAAATGTGAAGACCATGTGGTTTATTGTTTATTTTTGTTTTTACTCAGTTAGTTTTCATCATTGTCTGGTAGTTTCAGTAATTTATGCGGCCTACCCAAATGTCCTTTCTTTGGTATTGTTCGTTGAATCGTTGAGCTCCTCAAGTTCTGAGTTGAGCTGCACGACTACTGACAAATGCGTGCACTGACTGGACAGGTCCCCTCAATCTGTGTGATTCTTTCATCAAAAGATCATTTCAGGCACCAACCTACATGGTCTTCACATGATCTGACCAAGAATATGTCTGGATTTTAAAAGAGACTGTGACCTCTGAGTTTGTTTCGACCTTTCTTATCAGAGTAATCAATTAAACGCCGACCTCATCTAGTTTTGTTTTTTTTTTAATATGATTGACGTGTAAAAGTGTTTGTACAAACCTACTTACAGAAAATAAATCATTATTCTTATCATTATTATTAATAAATCATTATCGCTATTTCAATTATAACATAACATCACGCCTGTAATCCCTAAAGGGTTAGGCAGAGCTGGTTTACCTATAGTACACCCACATTTCGCCAGCTATGTTTAAGACCCATGTAATAGGGGGCGACCCTATTGCCATCAACCGGGCACAATTCCAGACTCTGGCCTGCAACCGAAAAAAAAGTACAGATGGAAAAACCCGATAACACTTTGTGCATAACCCGGGAATTCAACCCAGGACAACATACTGATTTAGATACAATTTAACTTTTAATGTTAAGAGGTCGGCGATGGATGCGTAGTTCATACAAACGTAATACCAAAATAATTTGTCATCATCATCATCATCATTTCAGCCGAAATACGTCCACTGCTGGACATAGGCCTCCCCCAAAGAGGCGGGGTTGCCATAATCGCCACGCTTGACAGGTGGGTTGGCAATCGCAGTATGGTGTTAAAAAGCATAGAAAACGCTGCTGCCCATTCTCTAGTAAGTCCCTTAGTCACCCTTTACGACACCCACGGGAAGAAATAGGGTGGTGCTATTCTTACGTCCAGCACCACACGGAACAAATAATTTGTAAATCAAACATATTCTTAAGGTAGTGTGTCTTTAATCCGATTGGAATACAGAATATCTAGGTTTCCAAATATATATTTTGAATGGACACTGATTTAAACAAGAGTTATGAGATAAACAAGTTTTCTATAGAAATTTTAAATTCCTCGTAACTCGTCTTTATATCATTGTCCTTTCAAAATATATATTTGGGAACATAGAATATTCTGTAATCCAATCGAAATAAATACACAATATCTTAAGAATAGGTTTGATTTACAAATTAATTTGGTATTACGTTTGTATGAACTACGCATGCTACGCCGGTCCCATAAGGCGCTGACAAGAGACAAATGACTAAAAGTAGGCTTGTCATAAACAAAAAAATTGCCAAATCTATATAGTTTGTGGTAGCGGAAAAAATATATGTTATTCTTGAACACATTTCTCAAAACTTGGTTGTTACCAAAACACATTTCGAAAAAAAAAATCGATACAAATTAACGGTAAACTAACCCTTGGGGGTAGACACTCCGAACATAATTAAATCAGAAGTATCGGCCGAATGTTCGGCCGTTGCTTGAATACGGCTAACTATGGCTGTCTACGGCGAAACAAAAAAAAAACAACAGTGAAGGTGCCCGCACACGGACGTTTATCGCTTAGCGATTATATCGCTGGGCGATTTCTCAGCGATTATTGCCAGCGACTTTTTGAGCGACTCAACGCACACATGCGATATTTTGTCGCTGGCTATCGAGGGATGTGCTCGTCATGGATTAACAGATATCGATATTTAACCAAAAATTTGAATTTATTTCTTCGAAGAATAGTGTTCATCCAAAATCATAAGTTAAAAAGTGCTAACGCTTGAATTATTATAACAATTAGAATGACCTACAATTTTAGTATATACAGGGTTACAGGGAAAGTCGTACTGAATATTAAAGGATGTTATTATTCAGGTCATTTCCGATGAATTTCATTCTGAAATAAAATGTCCGAAACTAAACCGTTATGGAGAGTTAAAGTTAAGAACAGTCTATTAGAAAATTCATAATGCTAACCGTTGTCGAGCAGTTTTTTAAGCTGTTAGTAGTAGGTTCAGTTTCTTTTGATCATTTTTATTAATGGACATGTCCTCTAACTAGATACATAAAAAAAACCGACTCTAGGAGCTCTAATCCCAAAGAAAACGACTAAAGGCCAAAAAATAAAGGATTATTAAAAATAATCTTTAAAATTTAATATCTCCATAACGGTTAAGTTTCGGACATTTTATTTCAGAATGAAATTCATCGGAAATGACCTGAATAATAACATCCTTTAATATTCAGTACGACTTTCCCTGTAACCCTGTATACATAAGTTTTAGTATAATAACATTAAACTGTTTTATAAACTCATCTTAGTATCTACCTAGGTAGGTATGTATTTACCTCTCTATCACTTTCACACCTAAACCGTATAGGTACTTACAAAAAATTATTACGTAAGTAGGTGCTTATCTAAGTAAACAAAACTTATAATTATATCGATATCCATCGGTGAGCAATAATTATAACGCAACGTCCTTCCCTAGCAAAGAGTACGCGGGCGATTGTCGCTGAGCCGTGTGCGTTAGCTAGTATATTTCCATACGTTCCATTTGTCAGCGATAATCGCTACGCCCGGAATCCAGTGATTTTGTTGGTGAGCGACTTTTAGTAGCTCTCGGGTGTTACTGCATAGAACTCCATACGTTCCATTTTCGGCGACACAAAAATCGCTCAGTGATAAACGTCCGTGTGCGGGCACCCTAAAAGAGATAAGCTAAAGTCAAAAATGTGATATTAAGTCGGGTAAGGATTCAAAGTCAAAAAAGGAAACTATGGAAGTTATAAAACGGCCGAACATTCGGCCGATACTTTGGACTAACGCTTCGGAGTAGATTCTATTTACTTTGAGTTTCAATCCAAAATATCTGTAGTACGGTTGGTATTTAATTATTAACAAAAACATCTTATTTGTATGCAGAACTTGGTTGTTTTTTTATTTTCGATTATTCAACTCATTTTTGAATAAATAAATAATTGCTTCATATTTTGCAATAAATTACAAGCGTTGTGTCATCGCGCTTCTCTTTCTTTTGTAGGTATGCAGTCTGACAGTGACAGCGGTTTACCTGTTGTCAGCGTCTTAATACCCCGGGACAAAGCAGGAGCCGTTGAAGGAAAACATCGTGAACAAACCGGCATTTCCTAGGACCAAAAATTCGAAGACATGTGACATTACCAACCCGCACTGGGCCCACGTGGTGGATTATGCCCCGTTCGCTCTTACAGAGAGGAGGCATGAGTCCCAGCAGTGGGATCGTTATAGGCAGATTATATGTTATGAACCATCAGCAATCTCTTTCCCAAGCTTGGTGATAATTTTCTCTTTCAGGGTCAGTGGTTAGTAATGTTAACCACATTATTTTGTGCTAAAAGCATTAACAAAGCACAATCTTTGAAGACACTTGGTATCTTAGAGTAATTAGACTTAGGGCGAATTTCACCAATGAAAACTGAACGCGATCAGCACATAAACTACGTTTAAGAGCTGTCAGTGTCATTATTTCCTTTGTAATATTTACACTGACAGCTCTTGAACTCGGTTTAGATGTGCTGATCGCGTTCAGTTTGATTGGTGAAATTGGCACTTAGAGTGATAGTTTCATTCAAAATTCCATTCAAAGTTCAAGCAACAACGTTCGCCTGCACGCACACAAGCAAAGTGTAATGTTGCAAGAAAATTACATTTACCCGAAAAAGTGGGGAAAATGGAGCTGTTCCAACACCTTAACTTCATCAAAACAAAATAAAATCAACACATTTTTTTTCATGACACGTTCATGGGAACACTTATAATATTTGGCAAATCAAAATAATAAAAATGACTTTTATGTGAATAGGTATTATATACAGTACATAATTATGATAACAAAAAATGGTGTAAAATATTTTCCTTTGCCTAGCAACATTTTCAATGCGCGGATCTACCAAATTTACGATTTTTTTATCTGTTTTGATAAATGTTTTATTCAAAAAGTATAAGATGCTAGGCAGTACTTACCACCCGTGAAATGGAATCTTTAAATTTTTCTTGTGATTATGTGATGAGTTTTGACACCCTTTCACTACACAGTACGTATTTTTTTTGTAAAATTGCGCGAGCTCTTTACTGTAATACTTGGTCTTGATTAGTGACGTGCCGAAAGTCCTAGGTAGCCTTTAAAGGCTAACATAAAATGGCTTCACTTTGCATACGAGTACTGCGGTTCTAAGCCTATTATTTTTATGCTTGGTATAATATTCAGCACATAAGAATTCCCCTTACAACTCAAATGCCTTCAACTAACAAATATATCCCCAACAATAAATAAATCTACCTGAATACCCTCATATTCGTAAAGATAACTGAAAGTATTGCTGTAATAGAACTCAATCAGCGTTAAGGAGGGCGACAACTTGTAACTGCTACAAATAACAATGAACGAGGTGTAGTCATTGGAAGGGAGAGTTTTTTCACTTTTACCCTACACTGTAGGACAGAATAAAATGGGCGTAGAGGCAAAAATGTTAGAAGCTTTTTGGGATCTACAAACTACTAGCATTTTTTATCTATACTGTTTTAATAACTGAGAAAATTTTGTTTAAAACATGTTTTCTTTCAAATAAGTAGTAATGTTATTTATGTTATCATTAATCACTACAAAACCGATCACAAAGCACGTATTTTTTGCTTAGAACCAAAACAGTGCAAAAATTAGTTTTTATTTCCGCACTGTTTTTATTTTTTTTTTAGATATAAATTTACCACAGAGGTTTATTATAATGTCTCCCATAAGCTATGCATTAGATCAAAAAGATAATGGCTGGAAATAAAAATCGGCTGAATAAAACCGACTTGCTGAAAAACTACGTTTTCAACAACTTGAGTTTTTATTTTGAGTAGGTATATTTTATCTCGGTAGGTAGATTGGTAGTTGAAATAAAAGTAGATTACGCACCTTGCTAAAGAGAGTAATTAATGCACTCGTGCCAATTTAGTGGCCTCGCACGCGCTCGGACACCAACATAACACTCGTGCATTAATAACTCACTTTGCGCTCGGTGCAACAATCTACTATTATTCATCGTCAGTGAAAGTCAAGTCCTTCGCACTGTACTTAGATTATCAGAAACTTTAAAGTCCTCAGATTTCTGGTAAAATTACCTGCGGGTTGTCGTTGCGTAACACAGTATCAGTAGCAATGGGTTTTATTATGACAGTTCCACAACATTCATTGCGTTATTTACGTTGTTGAGCAGACACATTTTTCGAACATATGAAGCAATGGATTAGCAATATACTTCAGATTGTGATTAATAGTGTTACACAAATAAAGTGCTGATAAGGATTTTCTACTCTTAAAAAAAGATTATTAAATTATAAATTGCTTTGAGAACGTCTTTTTGACGCAAATTGCAAAAGTTATTTATACTAGAAACCTCCTTTAAAAGCAGTTTCAACGGAGTATTTAATAGTAATTGCAAAGTTCTGCAATAGGTTGGGATTATATACGTTCTAGGAAGATTATTTCTACCACGTTTCTACTATGCAGGCTAATCCGTGAAACTGGCTGGATTTAAGCATGATTTTACTACCACTGAAAATCTTTTTGGTAGCATTTTATAAAATTCTACTAGAACTTATGTTTAAAACAGTCTATCTAAACGTTTCAAATTCATTTATTTGCTTAACACTTATACATCGTTGAAAGGGTTGACTCTCAGAGCGGCTCCTTGAGCGGGAGGGCGTGTCAGACTTTTACTGACTAAAACCCACCCGTGTTCCTTCCGTTGCCTGTGTGCCGGGGCCACGATATCCCTTTCGGACAAACTCGCAACCCTGGCAGGACTCGCAACCCTGGCAGGACCTTTATGTATACCTACAACTGTAATATGGAACATGAAGTTAAAATAAACAAAGGTTTGTTTTTTTGGGAGCAGCCTTTTTTTTTAAAGTTGGGAAAATTTATTCCAAAAACAAACTTAACATTGTAATTGAAAAACATGTTATACATCGATATACGTCGCGACGTATAGACGCTAGCAGGTCAAGCTACCCAAAACCGTCAAATTTTCCCAATCAACCTTGAACCTTAAACTGTAGCGATAAAGTTGAAAATCTATTAAATAAATTTGACAGATTGTAGTAGCTTGATGTGCTGGCGTTTGTACATTTGTAATAGCAAAAATAAACATTATTTTTATGTGATAAAACTACAAATGAATGATTTTCAGACTTTTACCTTTACTTGTGCTGTGAGACCCTGATTCTTGCCAAATTTTATGATTCTAGGTCGACGGGAACTATCCTGTAGATTTTAATATATATGCGAGTAAAAATATAAAAAAAAATATCGTTCCCCCACCCTTATCTCCGAAGTTTGCATAGATAAAAATCTGAAATTATTCTATGTGACAGAAGTTTATGTAAAGATTACAGGAAAAATAAAACGCTGTCTCTAAATAGCACAGTTTTTCAGAAATCATCAACATCATATATTCGTACGGAACCCTCAGTGCGCGAGTCCGACTCGCTCTTGACCGGTTTTTTTTAATGTATGTTCATATACCTATGGACGGAACCCTTGATGCGCGAGTCCGGCTCGCTCTTGACCGGTCTTTTTTATTAAGTTGACTTAGAAACTTGATTTATTAGACCCGCAAGGGACCTACGTATTTGATATTAATTTCAACTAGATAACTCTAGGCGTTCCTGAGAAAAGGGGTCTTAACAGACTGACGGACAGACGGACAACGAAGTGATTCTATAAGGGTGTCGTTTTTCCTTCTGAGGTACGGAACCCTAAAAATAAAATGTCTTTAAAATAATGTGAGTAAATTCATGATGTTTTATGTAATACCCAAATTACTTATTTTCGAGCAAAATGTTAATAAGTTTTTCATGTCTAATCAATTAATATTTCAAGAAAATAACTAATTAAACGCAATGTGTGGTCTGGTCTGAAATAATCCTATTAGTAGGTACTCCGTTAATTTTAGCCAACCGGAGGTTTGGACGATGTTCGATGAAAATTGTTGGGCAAAGTTTCAGCAGTTGCTACTGCTAACTTCCGACGCAGACACGACAAAGTTTTCAGAGGAAATTTATTCAGGATGTTTATAAACTTGCCCACCTGATTTTAGAGACAGACAGTTCAGGATTTTAAATAGTCTGTAGGATATTCCTGATAATAATATTTTGTTTATATAAGCCGCGTATGAGAAGTTACTTTACAAACCGTATCGATAACATGGCATTTTTTTTTTTTTTTTGGGTGGGAAATTATCAAATAACTTCTCCCGCTCTGGGTGGAGCGGGAGGGCGTGTCAGACTTTTACTGACTAAAACCCACCCGTATTCCTTCATTTGCCTGTGTGCCAGGGCCACGATATCCCTTTCGGACAAACTCGCAACCCTGGCAGGCATTGGCCCTAGCGGACCCCGTCAGTTGGTGCTGACAACTCTTTGAGGCGCACGTGGAATACTTCATCGTCGACTCGACGCCGATGTGAATCCCTCCTGCCATTATGTGGGAACCCGACAGTGGCGCGTACCGAGGACCATAAAAACACATGGCCTCGGACTTGTGCAAGGCCACCTCGAGTCCCAATTGCCGGATCCTATCGACGATTGTCGCAACCCCACGTGCCGCCAGTTCGGCCGCTGCCTGATGCGACCTCCCCTGCGCCAGAACCAGCGTGTCGTCAGTGTAGCAGACTACGCTGACGCCGCTAGGGAGGTCGGCGCGCAGCACCCAGTCGTAACCGATGTCCCACAGATGCGGCCTCAGGACCGATCCCTGTGGGATACCGCACGACATCTCTCACCGGTTCCCCTCTCCGTGGTGACCGGGGTAGATGACGGCCCTGTCCGTCAAATAGGCCTCGACCACTCGACAGAGGTAGGTCGGCATCCGGTGATATCGGAGTGCCTCCCTAATGCAACTCCAGGGCAGGGTATTGAAGGCATTGGCGATGTCAAGAGACACCGCCAAGACGACCCCACCCCGGGCAACAGCATCCCCCGTCGTGAGGGCTCGAACGCGCATGATGGCGTCCACCGTAGAGCGCCCCTTGCGGAAACCAAACTGGCTCTCCACCAAATCCGGCCCCACCCGCACCAGCCGCCCGACAAGGCGGTCTGCAATTACTCTTTCAAAGAGCTTGCCCACCTCGTCGAGCAGCACAATGAGCCGGAACATGGCATAATCTATGGCTGTTATTTTTTTTGCTATTCGTAATTACGGGTCCGTACCAAAATGGTAAAAAGGAACCCTTATGGAGAGACTAAGTCTGTCACACCTGGATATCTCAAGAACTACTAATGCTATCAACTTGAAGAATAGTTTTAGATGACATTTACCCAACTATTTAGCATACAAGAAAGAAATTTAAAAATATACCTTTTTTGCAAAAGGGTCTAAATAGGGGTAAAAATTTTAAGTGGGGCTACTATGGCATGTGGGGTATTTTATGAAAGAACGCTGTTTGCACATTCTCAAACATTTTTTTTTTTAGGCTGCTTATTTTCTGACTTTTGATGAAAAATGTAAAAAAAATATCGTTCCGGGGCCCTTATCTCCGAAGTTTGCATAGACAAAAACCTGAAATTATTCTTTGATATAGGAGTTTATGTAAAAATTACAGGAAAAATAAAACTATATCTCTAAATAGCACAGTTTTTCAGAAATAATCAACATCTAATCATCTAATCAATATACGGATCGGTGTTCGAGTCCGACTCGCTCCTGACCGTTTTTTTTTTATATATTTCAGTTAATGTTTCAAGAAAACTCGAGAGGTAGACTCGATAAAAGGGCGTAGAATTGGCTTATACTTCCGAACTCTACTAGATACACATGAAGCCAGTCAAAGGAAACTAAACAAATGACGATCAGAAAACCTCTTCCATAGACAACCGACCCATCATATTTTTTTTTCGCAGGCTTCATGGCAGGAATCACCTTAGGTAATGAGTTTGATAAGTTATAAACTTCAAATTCTCTAATCAGAAACCGGTTTCAGAAAATCAAGTGAAACTTAAAACAATGTAGACCCTTTTCAATGCACGCCAGTGTACTGAACACAATAGCTATAGTGTTATACAAGTTATTGGGCCGGGCCAAACTTGGGCCTTTGTGAACTTATCTCGGGCGTAAGCCGACCTGCCAATTGAATTTTGACCTTCCGAGATTCGTGTTAAGTTTCTTTCTTTATTTGGGTAAAAAGGGGTGTGATTGAGACTTATTTGATTAGGCTGGATACTTTTGAAAACTTGATAAGGGTGCTCGCCCACGAGGGATTTTTTCGGTGATTTTCTCGGCGATTTTTGTGTGAATGTATTTCTTTCTGACAAAAGTCGCCAAGAAAATTGCTGAAAAAATCGCTCGTGAGCGGGCACCCTTATAATCATTTTTAATCGTTAAGAGGAATCTGAGAGAGCAGTTCTTTTTTTCTTCACTGCCACCGCCTTTACCATATTCTCAAACTATCCAATTAGAACAAATATTCACGTATCCTCTAAACCACCCTTTCAGATAATACATTCAATCCCATTTTCCATCACCATTAAAAAAGCCACGGTCTTGGATTATCCGGTTCCTCGTACAAAAGTTACAACCAGCGCATAAAGGAAGTTAAACCGTGCTCGTATATGATGTATAGGACACTGCCGGTACCCTAGTAACCTGATTATTTCATTATGGAGCTTTCTACGTCAATACTAGTGCAGTAAACCAAGAAAAAACCGGTCAAGAGCGAGTCAGACTCGCGTACCGAGGGTTCCGTACGTATATATGAAGTTGATGATTTCTGAAAAACTGTGCTATTTAGGGACATCGTTTTATTTTTTCTGTAATCTTTTTATAAACATCTATCACAAAGAATAATTTCAGATTTTTATCTATGCAAACTTCGGAGATAAGGAGGGGAACGGTATTTTTTATATTTTACATCAAAAGCCGGGAACTATGGTGCCTAAAAAAAATATGTTTGAGAATGTGCAAACAGCGTTCTTTCATATGATACCCCACATATCCTAGTAGCACCACTTCAAATTTTTAAGACGCCAGTCCCTTTTGCAAAAAAGGTTTTTTTTTTAATTTCTTTCTTATTTGCAGAATAGTTGCAAATGTCATCTATTCTAAATTTCAAGTTGATAGCATTAGTAGTTCTCGAGATATCCAGGTGTGACAGACAGACAGACAGACTTAGTCTCACCATAAGGGTTCCTTTTTACCATTTTGGTACGGAACCCTAAAAACAGTGAGGGCAAATAAAAACTAAAATATATAAGCAAAAAGATAATGAATGAATAAATGAATGAAATGCACTGATCCCAGCGTGGTTAAACCAGACTCGATCGAATGAACCCAGAGATTCACACTAGCCCCTGGAGCCTCATGCTTCATGAGACTACAGAGACCATTGTAAATCAAAGAGTAGACGGGGGGGTGCGGTAGGGAAGACGTGCCCTTGGGATATGGAGGGATTATTAGAGCCAAGGTAATTTCAAAAAAATCGGCCAAGTGCGTGTTGGACCAAGCACAATGAAGGGTTCCATAGTTGGGATGAATTTACCCCAAAAACAAACTTAACATTGTAGTTGAAAAACACGCTCTCCCATACATCGATATACGTTACGGTCAATTCTCCACTTGTTTAAATATTCGTTGAGATTAGTCGCGTCGATCGCATGCTCTACTTAAGTGCAAAGTGCAGACGCAGCAAACCTACCGCGCCGGCCTGACCGCGCTCGCCGCGATGTCACACACGATTACGTAAGAATTGACCTACATTCTAATTATAATTATTAAGTGATATTTATTAACTCGCCAATAACATGGCTGAGACCACCAAAATTAAGGTAAAAACCGAAAATGAGCAACTGCTATACAAATACTACAGCGCAGAAAGAGCAGATAATGAACAACTGCGTAATGTTATTTCTGATATGGAAAAACAAATAGAAAGCCTCCAACAACAAGTGAGGTATTTACTACACAAAGCAGAGCAAAGTACAGCTGCAACTATTAAGCCAGCTGAGCCAGTAAAAAGTCCAACACAGTGTCCTGAATACTGTACGGACGAGGAGGAGCTAGCCAGGGAAACTCAGTGGATCAGGCAAAAGAGCAGGAAAAAACGTAAATTAAACACATCACCCACTCACATAGCCAACATTGAACACTTAGCGACTGTTCAAACCGAGAAAGTGAACACCAAAAAGATTCCGCTACCTCCGCCAATAGTAGTAGATGGCGTCGAGGACTACCAGGCCTTGTTTGACTTATTGTCAAAGTCTGAGTCTGGTGATAAATTTACGACTAAAATGTTAAATGGGAAATGCGTTAAAGTAAATGCAGTGAATGAAGACACATATAAGTCCATTACACAGTTATTGACAGAAAATAACTTTCTTTGGCACTCACAAGCAGGAAAGACCAATAAGAGTTATGGTTAAAAACCTTCATTTCACATGCAAGTCCGACAGAATCATTGAGGACTTACAAAATAAAGGTTACCAAATTGAAGATGCAGCAAACAAATTGAGGTGGAAAAATAAGGAGCCTCTGAATATGTTTATGCTGACATTCAAAAATAATGAAGACATAAACAAAATTTATGGCATAAAATCAATATTAGGATGTAAAGTAGAAGTACATCCTCTCCACACCTCGAGGCTAGTGCCTCAATGCAAGAGATGTCAGGCGTACGGACATACTCACAAATACTGTTCTAAGGAACCTAGATGTGTCAAATGTACAGGCAAACATCTTACTGCTGACTGCAAAAAACCGGCAGACGAGAAACCAAAATGTGTCCACTGTGGGGAACCACATCCTGCTAATTATAGAGGATGTTTATTAGCCCGGGAAATGCAGAATATAAAAAACAAAACTGCCAAGAAGCCGGCATCAAAAATCCAGCGAGACGTTAAAGAAAAAGTACAAACTAGCTCTAAAACACAAAACCATTACGTGACACAAAACCCTCACAATAAAACATACGCGCAGGTTACAGGCAAAACTGTTAACTTTGCAAATATTCGTGACAATGTTAATGCCAATTGCATGGAAGGAAAGTTGGACGAAATGATTAAATTGATGTCCTCATTTAACGCTCGTTTGGATAGACTAGAAAATAGCGCTACGATTGCTATAACCAGGCAGAAAAAATGAATTCATTAAAAATAATGGCATGGAACTCAAACGGACTACTTAAACATCAGCAAGAATTAGAAGTAGTCCTGATCACAGAAAATATCGATGTTTGTCTTATATCTGAAACTCACTTTACTAAGCAATCATTCATAAAGTTTCGAGGTTATAAAGTGTACCATGCACTGCATCCTGACAACTCTGCCCGAGGTGGTAGCGCAGTTATAGTCAAAGAAAATCTCTGTCATTACGAAGAAGTTAAGTATGAATGTCACGAAATTCAAGCTGTGGCGATTTGTATTCAATCTCAACTGTATCCAGTCACCGTAGCGGCCATCTACTCGCCCCCGAGATACAATATAAAAAAAGACCATTATGTAAGGTTCTTACAGAAACTCGGACATAGATTCATCTTAGGTGGCGACTTCAACGCTAAAAATACGCATTGGGGTTCAAGACTAACCACCACTAAAGGAAAGGAACTCATGAGTGCCATGAAAGACTTAAAGTGGGAAGCTATATCTACCGGAAAACCAACTTATTGGCCAAGCGATCCACGCAAAGTACCAGACCTAATAGACTTTTTTGTTACCAAAAATATATGTAGTCATTATTTAAGCATTGATGAATGCTTTGACATGAACTCGGACCATTCTCCCATAATTTTATCGGTATGGCATCGGATCCTAAGCATAGAGAGTAATCCTACACTTGTAAATACTCATACAGACTGGGAAAGTTTTAGAATCGACTTAAATAATAAAATAGAATTAAGAGTTCCATTAAAAACTCCGGAACAGCTGGACTTGGAACTAAGTAAATTTACAACTAGTATACAGCAAGCTGCCTGGAACAACACAACGGAAAAAACACACCGGGTTAAAGCAACCGCCTACCCTGCAGAAATTAGATGTCTTATAACCGAAAAGCGGAAACAGAGAAACAGATGGCATCAGACCAGATGTCCACAAGATAAAAGACTGCTGAACAACCTTACTAAGCGTCTTACAAAAGAAATTCAGCACTACACTGACACCTTAACAAACAACTACCTTAGCCAATTGACGAGTGATACCAAAACAGACTACTCGCTATGGAAGGCTACAAAGTACATGAAACGACCGATCATACAAATACCTCCTATTAAGGAAGAAAATGGAAAATGGGCAGTGACGGACCAACAAAAGGCCTTAAGGTTCGCTGAGCATTTGGAACAAATATTCCAACCAAAGGAAGCCCAGAGTCACAGTGCGAGGGTAATACAGAGTGTACAAATGAGTTCAGATATTAAGTTGGTTACCCCAAAAGAAGTATCTAGAGAAATTAAATGTAATTTTAATCGGAAAAAATCACCTGGTTACGACTTAATCACAGGGGAAGTTTTACAAAATCTTCCACGTAAAGCCATAGTCAAGCTTACCACGCTCATTAATGCTACATTTCGATTAATGCACGTTCCTGACAAAAGGAAAGTAGCTGAAGTCATAATGATAGCCAAGCCTGGCAAGCCACCTCATGAAACAACATCTTACCGACCAATCTCACTATTGCCTGTGTTATCAAAGCTATTTGAGAAATTATTTCTAAAGAGATTGAAGCCTCTAATCGAAAGTGAAAATCTAATTCCCGATTACCAGTTCGGATTTAGAGAACAACACTCCACGCTCGACCAAGTCCACAGAATTACCAATATTATTGAAAGAACACTAGAGGAGAAGAAGGTGTGCTCCACGGTTTTCCTTGATGTAGCCCAGGCTTTTGATAAAGTATGGCATGAAGGTCTCCTATATAAACTAAGAACGATACTGCCTCAGCAATTTTCAGACATCCTAGAATCGTATTTATCAGACAGATTGTTTAGGATAAGACAAAAAAACGCCTATTCAGACCTTAGGCAAATAAAAGCTGGAGTACCACAAGGGAATGTACTTGGTCCGGTCCTGTACCTACTATACACCCGCGATATTCCTGAGCTAGAAAATAATTTCATTGCAACCTTTGCTGACGACACAGCTATCATGGCTGTTGGAAATAGCCACGAGGAAGCTGTGGAAAAAGTTCAAGAGTCCATAAATCGTATATATGAGTGGACTACAACATGGCGTATCAAACTGAATGAAAGCAAGTCTATCCACATTGACTTCACCAACAAAAAGCCAAAATACTTCCCGGTATTCGTCAATAATCAACAAATACCATACGCGAAAACTGCTAAGTATCTCGGCATGACCCTGGATGCAAAACTGCGCTGGAAAGAGCATGTCAAAAAGAAAAGGGCAGAATTGGATATTCGGTACAAAAAAATGTATTGGCTACTTGGTAGACAGTCGCCATTGTCAATACCTAACAAATTGTTGTTATATAAACAAATTTTAAAGCCTGTATGGACCTACGGTATTCAGCTGTGGGGCTGCACCAGTCAAAGCAATCGTCAAATCATACAACGTTTTCAAAACAAAGTACTAAGGGATATAGTCAACGCGCCCTGGTACATTAGAAACAGCGACCTCCACCGGGACCTCAAGATGGATGTCATAAACATAGTTATACAAAAATATGCAGAAGCTCATGAACACAGACTTCATCATCACGTGAATGTCGAGGCGATCCAACTCCTTGACAACACTGATTTAGTTCGAAGACTAAATAGGGTAAAACCTTTTGAGTTAGTTTAGTGCAGTGTAAGTGAACTTAAACTGTAGTGCCAGTGCTGACTTTTATAAAGAACACGTGAATCAAGTGTCTTCCCCTTAACTTATAGTGAATAAGAAAGACGTTATTGGACGATTTCTTAACTTTATAGTTACTTAGCAGTTTAAGTTATATGTAAATTACTTATTAGCTAATAGGCTAGATTGTAATGTGAATAAATTATCACCAGTTGTGATACTTTATAAGGGAAAAAAAAAAAAAATCTCAACTGCCTTTTTTTTATTCAACCGCGAATCGAGAGAGCCGTAAGGACACCTTCAGGCTAGAAGGAGGAACAATCTTCACATTCACAGCAGCTGGTGCCGAGGATCGGGTGTAATGGCGTGCGATCAGAGAAGTTTTTGTCTAGCAGTGAACTGTAGGCTGACGATCACAACACAGGATATCAGCACCAACTGACGGGGTCCGTTAGGGCCAATGCCAATGAGTTTGTCCGAAAGGGATATCGTGGCCCTCGCATACATGGAACGGAAGTAACACGGGTGGGTTTAAGTCAGTAAAAGTCTGACACGTCCTAGCTCCGCCCAGAGCGGGAGAAGTTATCTGATAACCAACCCAAAACAAAAAAATAGCTGACGATCATCATCTGCCAGCCTCTTCCCAAATATGTTGGAGTCAGCTTCCAGTCTAACCAGATGCAGCGGAATACCAGTACCAGTACCAGTTCTTATTTTTATTTCTGGTTATTTTATATAAACTTGTATTAGAGTGTGTTTTTTTCGTCAATTTGTATTTTATTTTTGTAATGTGTGTTTTGTTTGTGCAGAATAAACAATTTTTCTTTTTCTTTCTTTCTTTTCTTTATTTTACACGCGCCTGCCTATCTGACCTCCACAACCAACGATGAGGCTGACGATGTCTTAAAATTCAAGTTACACCATGATTTTTGAAGCTGTTACCGGTACAAACAGAAAAACCTGCCTATTTTCTGGAAATTATCAGTCTCCTTAGCCTTGCAATCAATCAACTCAGCCTATAGCAGTCCACTGCTGGACATAGGCCTCTCCCAGGCTGCGCCACAACACCCTGTCCTCCGCCTTCCGCATCCAGTCTGTCCCAGCCACCTTTTTAAGGTCGTCGGTTCATCTAGCTGGGGGGCGTCCCACACTACGCTGGCCGATACGCAGTTTCCACTCCAGGACTCGTCTGCTCCACCGGCCATCGGTCCTTCGACAAACATGGCCAGCCCACTACCACTTCAGCTTGCTTACTCTGCAGGCTATTTCGGTAACACCGGTTCTCTTCCGGATAACTTAATTTCTGATCTTATCCTTCAGAGAAACTCCGAGCATAGCCCGCTCCATAGCATGCTGAGTGACCTTGAATTTGTGGACCAGCCCGACTGTCAGTGTCCACGTTTCGGCATCGTATGTTATAATGGGCTGGACGCACTGGTTGAAGACCTTAGTCTTCAAACACTGCGGGATTGGCAACGAGAAGACTTGACGAAGTTTTCCAAACGCTGCCCAACCCAACCGGATCCTACTGTCGGTTTCTTTCTCAAAGTTGTGCCTACCAAGCTGGAAAACTTGCCCTAGATAGACGTACTCCTTGCTATACTGAAGATAAATGATTTTAGAGATCAGATTACTCCAGTGAGTTAATAATTCGACATTAGTACACCCGCATTTCAATGGTTATGAAAATAATGATAAAAACCCTACGTAACATGGGACTTTGTTACCCGGTAAAAGTTATAAAATAATTATCTCATTAACCATTACATAACAAAAACCATTTAATTTCTTTCACCATAAAAACTCAAACTATAACAAGAAAACTCCTATTACGTCACAATCACAACTAAAATATATTATTAAGAAACATGTAACAATTACCCCAAATTGATTACGAAACCATTTACCCATATTTTCATTAATCAAAACCCCCTAACATTAATTATATAATACTTTTTACATGAAACCCTATTTTCTTGAGATAGGGTACTTTATGATATAGCTGTAAGATACATTACGAAAGACGTCCGCTTACTGTGATGGGTTGACTGCAAATGACAGATGACAAGCGCCATATTGGATTGTCTGTGGCAGCCTGCACGTTATGCGGAGTCGCTTATTGTCTCGGTTTTGCTTGTAAGCTCGATGTTTTGGTTTTATAGAAGTTATCGTGTGTGTGTTTGTGTGGTTTTTTACTACGACCAGTGAAATAATTATCAGTTATTGGCATAGAATTAATTTTCATAGGAGTGGGAAGCATTTTTAGGGTTCCGTAGCCAAATGGCAAAAAACGGAACCCTTATGAATTCATCATGTCTGTCTGTCTGTCCGTCCGTATGTCACAGCCACTTTTTTCCGAAACTATAAGAACTATACTGTTGAAACTTGCTATGTAGATGTATTCTGTGAACCGCATTAAGATTTTCACACAAAAATAGAAACAAAACAATAAATTTGAAACTCAATTTTTTTTTTCATCAAACCCATACTTGTATACGGGTTATCTATGGATATGTCTTCAAAAATGATATAGAGATTTCTAATATAATTTTTTTCTAAACTGAATAGTTTGCGCGAGAGACACTTCCAAAGAGGTAAAATGTGTGTCCCCCCTGTAACTTCTAAAATAAGAGAATGATAAAACTAAAAAAAAATATGATGTACATTACCATGTAAACTTCCACCAAAAATTGGTTTGAACGAGATCTAGTAAGTAGTTTTTTTATGGATAATGATACGGAACTCGCACTTGGACGTTTTTTTACGAAATACTCTTTTTTTTTCTGGTAAGATTAAACCAGAAAAACTTAAGCTTAATACTATAATCATACGTAGCATGGCTAGATTTAGCGCTCGTAACAAACATATCTTGGTAAAAAGCGGATAACTCCACATTACGGGCGGAAAATGAGAATTTTCTTTTCTAAACACCCAATTTAATACATAAAGTCGCGACGTGACACAAAGGCACCGCTCGTCGCATGACACGCGGAGCCTTTGTTTCGCGTCGCGTGTCGCGCCGGTCTATAGAAGCCTTAAAGCGTTGACAATCTTAACAGCCGCATTTTCAACCAGTGAGGTAGTTAGACATTAAGTAGTTATATTGTCAAAATTGTAATTTAATGTGCCAAGAAAAGCACTTCGTTTTAATCGAATCCATACGTAATTATATTGTTCACGCAACCAGAAATTTCAATTATATATGCAAGGAATATGATTTTGATCCATTCACAATTATTGTGAATTCGGCCAGAAGGTGCTTATGCCTCAAATTTTTCAAGTAGCGGTAGGTTATATTATTTTGTTTGTATTATTTTCTCTACTATTTCAGTCATATAATTGCAAACCAAGTATCTTTATTGCTTCGTACAAGGCAAGGCTTCTAAAAGGCGATGTGTTTTTTGTTTTTGTGCTCAAACCATAAAAAAATAATATATAGAATAGAATAGAATACTCTTTATTATGTACACCATAAAACTTACAGATATATAATTATGTCGGAGCCGGTCATTAGTACGGACAAATAACGAATCAAGCCCGCCACCGGTGACATCGCGTGATCTACCCACACCTCTAGCGCGCTTCTACAGAGTCGTGATGTTTTGAGCCGATGGCGAGGAGGACATTCAAGATTCAGTGTCTGGTCTGATCGCATCGGAGTTAGGACGTCGCGAAACTGTACTCGATTCATTATGCTCGGTTATTATGGAAGTTTAAATTTCGCACCCAGTGTGTTTTCATTGCACGAAACCCATCTTCTGCCCACATGATGTCCGAATCTAACTGAGTAAAATATTGATGTTCCGACATATATTATTAAGTCTATACGTGAGCATTTGTTTTTGTTTTTGGCATTCTGGTGACTATGGTTTCCTTTTTTTGTCTGTTTTATTAGCTGTGAGTCCTCCATGTGCTAAAATAAATCACACTTTGTATGGAGATAGCTGACACCCTGGATTAAGACTACTTTTACATAGGCTACTTTTTATCCCGATATTCCCACGGGACCGAGACTTACGTGGGTGAAACCGTGGGGCGCAGCTAGTAAATAAATAAATCTCACGCTTGTAATCCTCGAAGGGTTAGGCAGAGATTTTACTCATAACAAAAAGCTATACACCATAAATATAAAACTTTTAATTACACCACTACTTATCTAATCAATAACACAGACTGACACCATCGATCCAAAGCCATGGAGACTCCATTATCCGATCGTTCTACCCGATAGTTTACCTTATCTGTGACCTGTTAACTATCTGACAGCTTGATGAGGTAAGTGATTATAATGGTCGTTCACGTAGTTCTTAAATGTAATGTGGAAAATTGTGGCGATATGTGGTTGTCATGGGAATTTGGATTGCGAGGAACTGGAGTAGGATAATTATGCTAATGATAGATAGCATAATTATCCTACTTCTGCAGTTCCTCCCATATATGTTTGGTACAGTCGAACTGTTCTGTAAAAATCTCACTGTAAACATAACAGTGAACTGTCACATATTCAAGGACACTCAGCGTGCTACGGAACAGGCTATGCTCGGAGTCTCTTTGAAGGATAAGATCAGAAATGAAGCTATCCGGAATAGAACCGGATTTACCGACATAGTCTGCAGAGTGCGCAAGCTCAAGTGGCAGTGGCCTGGCCATGTTTGTCGAAAGACCGATGGCTGGTGGAGCAGACGAGTCCTGGAGTGGAGACCGCGTATCGGCAAGCGTAATGTGGGACGCCCCCCAGCTAAATAGACCGACGACCTTAAAAAGGTGGCTGGGACAGACTGGATGCGGAAGGTAGAGGACAGGGTGTTGTGGCGCAGCCTGGGAGAGGACTATGTCCAGCAGTGGATTGGACTCAACACAGGAGATCCCAAAATTAATCTAAAAACACTCTTAGAAACATAAAAAATAAAAACAATAATAAAAAAATAACAACGTAAAATGAAAATAAAAACAAAGTCCTGTATGAGGCCAAAAGGCTCCTATCTCAGCACGACTCAGTACTGGAAATGTATAGCTTGATGTGTAGCCGTATGTACATACATAATAAAGAGTATTCTGTCATCATCATCTGCCTAGCCTATTCCCAACTATTTTGGGGTCAGCTTCCAGTCTAACCGAACGCAGCTAAATACCAGTATTTTACATGGAGCGTCTGCCTGTCTGACCTCCATAGTCCAGTTACTGGGTAACACGATACCACTTGGTAAATCTGGTTGTCAGACTTTTAGGCTTCTAACTACCCTTAACAATTGTCAAAGATCTACAAAAGACAGCCGAGACCAACGGCTTAACGTGCTTTCCGAGATGGTCACCCATCCACGGACCAACCGAGGCAAGCATAGCTTAACCTGATGGATCGACCCGTGCGATTTTATTACTTAGTCACAAGTTTCATAGCTCATCATTACCACAAATCCAAAATCCAATAATTATTACAATTCCCTTCCGACGATAGATACCAACAAATAAGCTCGTTTAAAAAGAAGTGTTACCCCCCATCCCCCGTTTCTCCCTTGGGGTGGTCATTTATCACAATCGAGCCGACGTTTGGAAGCCCTTCATAACCTAATCGATCCAATCAGGGACAATGTAATTGACATAATGATCTAAGTCTATCATTGTAAAAAAGAGTACCTATAACATAGAGAGCAATAGGATATTCTATTCTATTCTATAGGACATAAAGGTCTGAAGTTTAAATTCTTTGATTTTGCTTCGGGTTGAGCTGAATGGTGCTGATCCATGCGTCATGTTCGTGGACTGGCGCTGTCAGTTGGGACTGGTCATCTCATAGCTGCCACGGCTTATTTTTAATTATTTTAGTTTTGAATTGTCTTTTTTGTTTATAATCTTTTTATCACGGACGCTTCTGACGTTTTGCATCGTTCTCACATGTATAATTTCAATATGAATGATGTAACCAATACTTTGTATCAATGTTTTAATTTAAAAGAGTATCCGTGGAGTTTCTTGCCCGTTCTTCTCCATAGGAACCTGCTATTTGGAATGGGCAACTAGCTTCATATTTATAACTGACCGACTACTTGACAATTCAAGTGTCTGTAAATGGTTTAATTGAAATAAATTTGATTTGACCTTGATATAACATAGCCCTGCCCCACCCTTAACTCCCGAGTTTGATAACACGATAAGGTCAAGGCCGTTCAAAATATAAATTTCAGTCGCGAAAGTTCGGAAATAATAATTGTTTTTTTATTGAGTTAGTGACAAAAATGGTTCAAGCAAATGATTCATTAAGCGTTAGGTACGGCAAGTCGGCGTAGGGCTCTTGTTGCTGTAACCAGCTACCCAAAAAACACCATCGCTCCACCTTGCCTGAACCTACTCTGCGTTTGCCGAATCATGATTTGCACTGAACTTAAACTGCTAGACCGCAGAAATAACTCACAATCACATACAAAAAATCACACTGAATTTCTATCCATAATTATTTCTTACATTCTCTTTCAAAATCAAAAGTCATTTATTCAAACTACGCTTAGAATCAGCATTTTACGAACGTCAAAAATTATAAGGCAGTCCTTCAAAAACGCCTACCCTTCACCACTTCCTAGTGCTTTAGCTGGGAAGAAGAAGTGGCGCAACAAACTCCCCAGCAGCACACTGTATATTCAGTTAGAAAACTTGATTCCATGCAATAGAATGTAAAGTAATTTGCAATAAGCAACACAAAACATGTTCTGTTTAGTGCCGGACGTAAAAAATAGCTCTATCCCATTTCTTCCCGTGGGTGTCGTAAAAGGCGACTAAGGGAATTACTAGAAAATGGGCAGCAGCGTTCTCTATGCATTTTTAAAACCATACTGCGATCGCTAACCCGCCTGCCAAGCGTGGCGATTATGGCAAATCCCCCCCCCCCCCTATTTGGGGGAGGCCTATGTCCAGCAGTGGATGTCTTTCGGCTGAAATGATGATGATAAATGAACACACAACATTAAATTAAATTATTTGAAATAATGTCAGCGAGCACACGCCACTATACCAAAAAATAAAATAAATAAATAAATAATAATAATGAGGCATCTGTCCCACCGACAGCGACTAGCTATCAACGATTTTGTCGCTCATGAATAGAATAGAATAAAATACTCTTTATTATGCACACCATAAAAATTACAGATATAAATGTAGAAATAAAGAAACGTACAAAAGATTGTAGGTCCAGTGTAAGTAAAGGAGATACATTATAATAAAAATTGTTCATTCATTGTTGCGTTGTGCGTTGCGTTGTGTGTTTTGTGTTGTGTTTCGTTGTTTGGGTTGTGTTGTTTGTTGTTGTTGTTTGTGTTGTTGTTGTTGTTTGATGTTGTTGTTTGTTCATTGTTAATATATGTATACTTAGGTTAAGGCATTCATCTATGGGTCTTGGTAACCTGAAAATAAATGGTTTTATTATTAGGTTTTATACTTAATTACTAAAAGTTCATCGCTGACTGTTCATACGGCGAGTAGGTACTCGTTTGTCGCATCGGCAAGAGCTTTTAAAGAGCATACTCGCTCAACAACGCGCAACTCGCTTGGCGGGCAGAACACTAAGCCTACCTGTCCACCGGATTGGAGCGAGGCTGCGGAGCGGACAAATTGAGAAATATTAACCAATAGGATTGCAAATCCCTGTCCACTTGCAATCCCATTGCAATCCTATGGTTAATATTTCTCCGTTTCGCCGCTCCGGTGGACAGACAGCCAAAAACTTGACACTTTAACACTTTGACGTTCGAAAGGTGCTGATTCTCAGCCTAGTTTGAATAAATGACATTTGATTTGACTTCTGGTGAGTGTGCCCAAGAACTCCACGACCTCATTCTACCGGCCCCCTTCTATTATCGGACATCTAAACGCACTGCAGGTTACCATCCCTTCCTTGTTGCTATTCCACCGATTCGCACTAAGCGTTTCCAAATGACTTTTATAATGCGCACAGCAAAAGAGTGGTCAGGTGGAGAAAAGTCTCTACCTGCGTCTGTGTTGCCGAATGCATACAACCCTAATCTCTTCAAAGTTAGAGTAAACAGGCATCTTCTGGGTAAGCCCCCTCCATCGTCGACTTTGTCTCTGTCACCTCTGCCCTAGACTAAGGTCAAGATCAAACCCATCCTGCACAAACTAAAAAAAGATTTTGGTTTTTGACACTCCTTGAGAGACTCACGCTTGGTAATGCATACGCATACAAGCGAGTAATTAATAAAATAAATAAATCAATAAATAATTGCTCGTCGCCGTCGCGCCCTCACTGCTCATTAATCGCCAACAGTGGGATCGGTACCTCACACTCAAATCTGTTCATCCTCCTACCTAGCATAATCTTATAATGTTCCCACTGCTGGGACACAGGCCTGCTCTCGGTGAGAGGCAGTGGGCCGTAATCCACCACGCAGGCCCAGTGCGGGTTGGTAGATATCAACATATCTTCGAATTTTTGGTTCTAGGATATTAGTTAGATAGTTTCTTCACGATTTCAGGTAAAAGAGTTGCGTCGCTAATGCGACGAGTACAGGAGCCCGATTAACGTCCTAAGGATGATTGGCGAGAGAATCGATACTGTTCTTCTCAGTAGGTTCACTGAACTTCATGTGTGATGAATCTACTGTGCAGGGGTAGACGGCAAAGGAGGAGGCGGAACGCGTGAGGGAGAGGTAGGGTTTGCACCCTCGCGCCCCTAGTAGCCGCAGGAGACACCCCAGGCGTCGGGAGTCGCAGGCCGATTTCCGGCCACCGTACGCGCGGGCTTGCGGACGGTGAGCGATGGGGGGTAGCTTGCCGTCCAATGAGGACCAGGCCCGGGTCGACGGCGCGTTGTGTTCCACGCGCGCCTCAAAGAGATGTCAGCACCAACTGACGGGGTTCGATAGGGCCAATGCCTGCCAGGGTTGCGAGTTTGTCCGAAAGGGATATCGTAGCCTTGGCACACAGGCAAATGAAGGAATACGGGTGGGTTTTAGTCAGTAAAAGTCTGACATATAATATAATATATACATCCGCTCCGCCCAGAGTGGAGAAGGTTTTTTTTTTGGTTTGAAAATTATCATTTGATAATTTTCAAACCAAAAAAAAAAACCTACGGTCTAGTTAGGCGGGGTAGTAGTGGTGTCTAGTTTCTTCTTTTTACTTTTCAGGTACTAACAATAGTTATAAGCAAAATTCTTGTTACTACAATTGCCTTGCCTATGGACTTTTTGTCTGAAATAAATTATTTATTTTTTATAGTAAACATGTTTCATAATGATGAGTACAATGACCAGTTAGTTTCAAATCTCAACCATTCAAGGGACTTTTTTCAAAATCTAGAAATGCAGTTTCTATTTTCTAGTTAGATATTTAGGTAACAGGTAAATAATTACTTAAGAAAAAAAAATATATAATTATATATATATATATATGTTTACTTTCCATGTGTAGTGTTTTTCACATGCCATAGGTAGGTACTATTGGTTACAGATAACCTTTTGTCAGATTGGGTCACATTAATCCTTAGACCAAACATACAGGCAGGCATATCAAAACAATTCTAAACAATTCTGTGGTCTCAAATAATATTTAAAATAATTAACATTTAAGTTAGCGTCATCTATAAACATACATACAATTTTAGTGTCCGTTTATAATGTCAAAATGACAGCAGCAATATAATCGAAATCACAAACAAACAGACTGACTTTGGCATTTAATATTAAATTAGGATTAAACTAACCATACTGTTTTATAACAACACAAGAATAATCACGACATACTCCTTCTCATTCGATTCTTATAATATTCGTACCATAATGCCCGGTTACTCTTTACTAAAGGAATAAATAACGTAATGACCAATATTTGGAAGTTAATTGTAATAGTTCTTATTAAAACAGACAGTTGTAAAACATCCCATATAAAAAAAGTCAAAACAAAAACATTACTTAAAAAAAAAATAGATGTTGCTAACCAAAAACGACGCCATTTTTCTTTCCTTCTCTCTTTTTTACTAAGCGCAATCACATTCGTATCTTTACAAGAAAATAAAGAAAACAAAACTTTAATAAAAATAATGAAGTTGAAAATCATAGGAATAATGTTACATGTAAATAAAATGCACACATAGATATAAATCATACGTATCGTTCCTATATTACCTTCTACAAATAAATGTTCAACAATGAGTAAAATCAATCTACAAATGAGCACTATTACAAAAGGCACGCCCCAGGCAAACAGAGTACTTTTAAGATACTTTCTTTTGATATCTCTATTGAAAACTTTTACAATTTTAACATAAAACATATAACACATGACTACTAACCAATAATTATACACTGTTGACTCAAAAATAAAAATATAAAAGTAGATATTAATAAATTGAACGATCGATATAATTTTGTCGCAGTCTCTTAATATAAGCGACACAATGACTAAACGCATTATATTCACAAGGGTTGCACTGAGATACACGTAATTGTTGAAATTGCGAAACTGCTTTATGAAGCACCACGATATCACTCCGTATATGAACGTGGCCAGGGTCATGGCGAACAAAATGTAGTGCGGGGACTGATAACAGGGAACAATTGATGGCACCCGTTCACAGACGTGCTCTGTAGGGCAGGATACGACGGTGTCGTTATCAGCCATGATGAGCATCAAGCGTTGGGCCGATGCATAGATAGGGATGCTGTAGTAGTCGTAGTATGACTATTAATACTTTCATATCGAACCTTACTTCAACAGCAACAGACACAAACTAATGTGGTTCGACAAGACTTTCCGCTTTAATGTACTAATCGGTTCTGTTTTCCTTGTCTTATCTTCCGTAATGGCAGTGGTAGTCAATAAAAGCCTATGATAAAGCTGATATCACATTCAAAGCATGACTTAATTATGTTATTGCAAAAAATAAATCTATCTGTCAATGTGTGTGGGTTACGTGTTTCACGTTTGACCATTTTGTACTAAATATATTTATATTTTAATGACCTCAAAGACGATGAAGATATAGATCGGGAGCGCAGGGCGCTAGCGGTCAGGGCCAACATGCTGATACACAGGTTCGCTCGTTGTAGTATTGGGGTAAAGATTACGCTTTTTAAAGCGTATTGCCAATCGTTCTACACGAGCGGCCTGTGGGTAAGGCATGCTAAGAGATCGCTAGACGCCCTGCGTATTCAATATAATAACTGCTTCAGGATGCTGTTGGGACTGCCGCGCTATTGTAGTGCGTCCGGTATGTTCGCTTTTGCGCATACCGATGACTTTTACGCCATAATGTGCAAAAAAACAAATTCCATCTTGTCAAGAGCGTGGTCTAGTTCTAACAGAATCCTTTTTTTTTTTTTTTCTTCTTTATTTATTTAAAGGGGCTTTTACGCATAGCGTATGTCAGTCCCATCGTATCCTAAACAATAGTAGGTACTTCACAACACGTGGGCCATGAATTTGAACTTGAACAAACCCTTCGCATCGTCGCCATTTGGTTGGGAAACAGCATCCTAAGTATGTTGATGGAAAAGTACGACGCACTTTGGTTGTCGCACGCTGTGGAGGTGCTGGTCAGAAGACCCCACAGCTAAATTAATTATATATTTTATTTTTATTTTTGTTTCTGTGTTTGTTTACTAATAATAGTTTTTAAGAACATGTTACTAACAATTGGGCCTAGTTGCCATGAATAAACCAATATTTAATTTAATTTAATTTAATGTATATTTTTTTTAAGTTAGCAAACAGCAGAACAAGTGCTGTCCATTACACCACCAATCACGACATTCTCCTTGACAATCGATTCTTATAATATTCGTGCCATAATGCCCGGTTACTCTTCACTAAAGGAATAAATAACGTGACAGGTAATACTTGAATGTGCGTTGATACAATACGTTTAAAGAAAGAAAAATCAAAAAAATCCCAAACAACTAAATGCAACACGAATATGTTGCTTAAAAAGAATATAGATGTAACTGTATAAAAACGACGCCATTTTTCTTTTCGTCGTTCTTTTTTAGAAACCCCACTCGCGTTTGTTTCTTTAGAGATAAACAGAGAGTACAAATATTTTATAAAAATAATCAAATTAACAACAGTAGGTATAACGTTACATATGACTATAATGCAAACATAGATATATATTTTGCGTATATATTGTAAATTTTCACTTTTTACTGATGGTTCAATGATGAGTAAAATCAAACTACAAATGAGCGACACCACAAAAGGCAAGCCCCAGGCAAAGAGAGTGCTTTTAAGATACTTCCTTTTCATTTCTCCATGAAAAACTTTTACAATTTTAACATAAAACACAATGCACATTACTACCAACCAATAATTATATACCGTCGATAAGAACATAAATATATAAAAAATAACCTGTATAAATTGAACGGTCGCTAAAATTATGTCACAATCTTTAAAAATAATCGATAAAATGATTAAACGCATTATATTCACAAGGGTTGCACTGAGGTACACGTAGTTGTTGAAATTGCGAAACTGCTTGATGAGGCACCACGATGTCACTCCATATAGGAACGTAGCCAGGGTCATGGCGAACAGAATATAGTGTAAGACCGTATAACAGGCAATAATTACTGGATCCCAGCTTCTAACATTCACTGTAGAGCAAGTTTCATTGGTATCGTTACCAGTCACGATGCACATTAAACGGTGTGCCGATGCACAGATACTGTATTCATTACCCCTCATTGTACAATTGGAAACAAAAATGTGATAGATGCAGATGTGACCAACAACACACTCGTTGAATAGCACACACGGGCTATTAACCAGAACTGATTACAAACTAATGTGATTCGACGAGATTTTCGGCACTTAGTGTATTAATCCGTTCTGTTTTCCTTGTTTTATCAGTTGTAATGGCACTGGTAGTCAATAAAAGCCTTTAAAGCAGATAAATCGTTTTCAAAGTATGACTTAATTATGTTATTGCAAAAAAGTGTTATATCTGTCTATGTGTGGGATTCGTGTTTCATGTTTGATCATTTTGTACTAGGTAGATATATTTAGACCGAAAATTTAATGTATAACATTTTTATGTTAGCAGACAGAAGGACAAGTGCTGTCCATTACGCCATCAATCATGACATTCTCCTTGACAATCGATTTTTATAATATTCGTTCCATAATGCCCGGTTACTTTTTACTAATGGAATAAATAACGTGATAAGTAGTACTTGTATGTGAATAGTTATAATACGTATATTGAAAGACAAATCAAAACCATCCCAAATAACAATATAAATTACGAATATGTTGCTCAAAAAGAATACACACGTCGCTGTATAAAATCGACGCCATTTTTCTTTCCGAATTTCTTTTTTTGAAATCGCACTTGCGTTTGTTTCTTTAGAGAATAACAGAGAATACAAAAAAAATATAAAAAGAATCAAATTAACAACAGTAGGTATACCGTTGCATATGACTATAATGCAAACATAGATATACATTTTGCGTATGAATTGGAAGTTTTCACTTTCTACTGATAGTTCAATAATGAGTAAAATCAATCTACAAATGAGCGATACAACAAAAGGCAAGCCCCAGGCAAAGAGAGTGCTTTTAAGATACTTCCTTTTCATATCTCCATGAAAAACTTTTACAATTTTAACATAAAACACATAACACATCACCACCAACCAATAGCTATACACCGTCGATAAGAACATAAAAATATAAAAATAAACCAATATAAATTGAACGGTCGATACAATTTTATCACAATCTTTAAAAATAATAGATAAAATGATTAAACGCATTATATTCACAAGGGTTGCACTGAGATACACGTAGTTGTTGAAATTGCGAAACTGCCTGATGAGGCACCACGATGTCACTCCGTATAAGAACGTAGCCAGGGTCATGGGAAACATAATATTGTGTAAGACCGTATTACAGGGAATATTTATTGGCTCCCAATTTCTAACACTCTTTGTAGAGCAAGGTTCGTTGGTGTTGTTACCAGTCAAGATGTACATTAACCGTTGTGCCGATTCACAGATACTGTAGTCATTACCCATCATTGTACAATTGGAAACAAAAATGTGATAGATGCAGACGAGACTAAAACTCGTTACAATAGAACACAGTGGCTGTTACCATGAACAGAAACAAAGTAATGCGATTCCACCATCTGATTTTCGGCACTTAGTGTGCTAACCGATTCTGTCTCCCTTTATCTTATCAGTTGTAATGGCACTGGTAGTCAATAAAAGCCTATGATAAAGACGACATCGTATTCATTACAAAAAAAACCTGTCTGTCGATATATGCGAAAATGTGGTTAGCCTTTGTAAATGGTGTATCAAGCTCAGGTTGCCGTACCGAGAGCTGCATGGCTAGAGGGGAACCTAGTCGCAAGCGTGCCTGCTGTCCGCGAGCACTAACAAGCTTTACCTCTACATGCGGGATTCTATAAAGTGTCAACAGATTTTTTTCCTGCTTTTTGTGGATACTAAATGAGTAGTTCAAATAATAATCAACTCGGAGGCGGCGGTGATGCTCGCCATACACACCACGTCAGTTATTTTCACGGGCGAAAAGCGAGCGTTGGAAGGGCCCAGGGGTTATGGGCACTGAAATCTTTATACAACGATTCCAGTGCTTGTTTCAGGATAAATGGGGCATACACAGACTGGTTCGTGTTCATCTTGTACATGGATAGTTGTCTGATAGATTTGAAAGATGGTGAGTGCGGATTAGATGAATGAGTTGATGAACGCAGATGATCAAATTCTACTAGCATCGTCAGCAGAACAGCTGCAAGACAAGGTAACTGACGACCCTCGTTGGAAGAAGGCGTGATTTTATGTATGTATATGAATAACTTTACTTATGACTATAACAGAAATATGGCGATAAATTGTTCAGACTTTTCACATTGAGTGAAAGATTCCGAATGAAGTGCATAAATTAACAAAAATGAAGCGACTATATTCAGACATGATCATCATAAAATTATTCGCGTACGTATAGTAAGTTACGATCGTTATTTTGATTTTTAATTCTGTTTTGACTTTTTTTAAATTTAAATTTGTTTTTTTTTATTTTGTTTTGATTTTTTACTTTTTTATTTTGATTTTTTATTTAATTTTTAATTTTATGTTGACTTTTTCATTTTATTTTGAATTTTTAATTATATTTTGATTTTAGCTATATAATGTTTGCTGTGCCCTGACAGGGTCTACAACGGATCTTAGCTGTAAGCCTTTTGTTAACATCTTTTTTACCTTGTGTAACCCAAATAAATGAATATGAATATGAAGTTTTTATTACGGACCTATCCATCCGTGGGTTTCAAGTTACCAGAAAACATACAAAAAACTTTAACACACCACTCAAGCTGTTCTACATTTTCTACTATCTATTACTATCAAGTCTAGTCAGTCGTCCATTATAATGGATCCCTGAAAATAATTAAAAGTCGTTTGATGGCGTGTCGTGGGCTGGCCTGGGAGTGGCCGTAGTTCCATAATGCGTTAAGGCGCGTTCACTGACGGTCGGAAGCACTTTCATTGCAGCTGGTGAAATTGACATGTTGACTTTGTACTGGTAAAAGAAAGTTTTGTTTGAAAAGGGTGAAAATTGTGATAAGTCATTTCCATTTCCAAAAATCTGAATTATCGCTTAAAAACAGCGGGGTAAATTGCGTACATCAGCCTATAATATTCCCACTGCTGGGACACAGGCCTCGTCTCGGTGAGAGGGAGTGGGCTGTAATCCACCACGCGGGTCCAGTGAGGGTTGCTAGATGTCACATGGCTTCTAATTTTTGGTTCTAAGACATGCCCGGTTTCCTCACGAAGTTTTCCTTCACCGTTTTGAGACACCGTAAAATGCGTAATATAATGTAAAATTATTTGCATTATGCAACACAAAATATTAAATTAAATTATTTGCGATATGTTACCTAGCACACGCCACTAAACCAAAAAAACTATACTCAAGCAGAAATAACAAATTAAACGTAACTTAAACAGAACGTACATTATAAAAGCCTAAATAACACATTTTCTATCATAATCTAAAGAATGTTGAAGGAAATTTCAAATCCATTGCTTCGTGTGTATGAAAAAATCGTCTGCTCGACAACTTAAATGAAACAATGAATGTTGTTGATCTGTCAAAATTACAGACATGCCATTTTAATTACATTGTATTGAATCAAGTTTCCAAGTTTGTTGCGCCACTTCTACTTCCCAGTTAAAAGCACTAGGAAGTGGTGAATGGTGGGCGTTTTTGGGGGACTGTCATAGGTAATTTTTGACGTTCGAAAAGTGCTGATTCTCGGCCTAAGTTGGATAAATGACTTTTGATTTTGATACGTTATTGGGGTGCAGGGGGTCTACTCCGAACATAAATTCAAAGTATCGGATGAATGTTCGGCCGTTTCTTGACCACGGCTAATTATAGCTGAATACGGCGAAAGAAAAAAAAAACGACCGTCAAAGAGATAAGCTAAAGTCAAAAATGTGACTTGAAGTCGGGTAAGGACTCAAAGTCAAAAAAGGACATTTTGGAAGTAATAAAATGAATGAATTAATTAAATTACTTAAAATTGTTCTAATAAAAAAAATAAGCAATGTTATTTATTTATTTTATTATTTATGTACACAAAGAAAAATACAAAGAGATATGACATAATAATAATTTAGTACAAAGGTACTGCTTATTTCTTAAGACGCAGATATATGCCAGTGACCTTGAGTGGTTAGCTTGCGTGTTCTGTACTGAGCTCACGCAACGCGTCGTACGTTCAGCCAGTAATAGGACTCGCCCATCAAGGAGCGCTGTCCCCAATTTGGAGCATTATTAATTTATTATACACAAACCACAAGGTATTTTAATAAAACGCGTATACTCAAGATCAATAATTAAATTATCTTTAAATTGATGAAGGTTTCAGAAAAATACACGTGGTATATTTTGCGCCATTCTCAGTTTTTTATCCGCGTTAGACATAACTTTACAAATTAATTTCATTATGTACCGTAATATAAACATAATCTAAAATATTCACATATTAAGTTATTGAGAAAATACTCTAATTTATCATATATTTTTTTCAAATCAGTAACACTACTCGTTTAGACGTGATCTTCAGTATAAAATCATTAAAAGTCGGTTATCGTCGCCTTAAGAAATTTCTTCCAGCAGACCTGCGAAAGGAGAAATGAAAAAGAAATGTAGACAATAGTGTGTGAGAACAAGAAGAGAAAAATATGAATATGCGGAGTCTAGTGTCTAGTGTTAGAAACAACTTTATAATTAAATAATGGCCGGTTTTTTTTATATCGCGGCATTATGCTGAGACAGAGGGGGGGCCTTTTTGGAATCGCACAAGTCTTGATTGTTTTTTTTTTGTATAATGTTAGTTTTAAATGCTATTTTTGTATTTCTTGTGCATGTCAAAATAAAATAGGCTTAATTGACTGTAGATCTGTAGACCATTTTCTATTTTGTTAAGTACCTAGTACTTTTGACAGGCCTACGCTGTCCTCTCATACCTATTAACACTGTTAAGTGTAACCGTGGAGTTTCTTGCCGGCTCTTCTCCATAGGCAACGACCAATTGGAACCGTGCACCTAGCTTCTGACGTTTCATAAATGCCCATGTAGGCTTAAGTGAAATAAAAAAAAAATTGATTTGATTTGATTTTTGCATATTTTTCTTTCTTTTCTTTCTTTAATGGTTAAATTAGCCAGGTGGCCACGTGGCCGACTGTCCAGCGTATGTCATCAAGGTTTGAATACTTTAATAACATTTATTGGTCCACGCGAGCGAATCCGTGAGCAAAGCTAGTATTTAAATATAAAAATTGTTTGAGTCACACTACAAATAAGGAAAATACGATGATAAATAAATGAATAGCATTTATTGATCTGTATATCTATTTTCCAATAACTTTAAATGTCAGGTGTCAAGTGTTACCTATACTTAAAAAAAAAACAGTCAGCTTATAGGTAATGTTTCCCACTACAGGGATGAGTGATGACTGTTGGCGATCGCAGTATGGTGTTAAAATGCATAGAAAACGCTACTGTCCATTCTCTAGTAAGTCCCTTAGTCGCCTTTTACGACACCCACGGGAAGAAATAGGATGGTGCTATTCTTTACGTCTGGCAAGACACGGTACAACATAACTAAGAATAGGGATTAATAAATAATAATAATAAATTCTCTATTGTCATAAACACATGTTACAGAAAAACTATGACACCAGAGCTAAGTTAAGACTACCTACCTGTATTTCAGGAGCCAGTGACTACAATAAATGCAAGTTTTATGCAGTGAAAGTATATAATTATATTACTTAAAATTATTCTAATAAAAAGGGAATGTTAGAAACAACTTTAAAATTAAATTAGAATAAAAGCAAATAAAAAAAAAAATGAAATCAAAAGCAAAAATAGATTAAATTAAAATCAGGATTAAAACAAATTAAAATTAGAATTGGAAACAATATTCCCATTGGAAAGTAGATTAAATAAAATCATCAATTTTGATTCGATACGAATCAAAATTAGAATAAATTGAGGACCCGGACCCCCCCCCCTCTGTACATTTTGTGTGCTTAAAGTGTTAAATAAATAAATAATAAAACAAAATAAATTTTACGTTAGTATTCAACATCGTATTATAAATATCCTGATGTTTTGTCAGCTCATAAAACCTGCCGAAGCAGGGCCGGGTCGCTAGTTCACCGATGTCGGTGAAGTCCAACATAAACTTAAAAAACCGGCCAAATGCATGTCAGGCCACACACAATGAAGGGTTCCGAAGTTGGGAAGAATTTATCCCAAAAACAAACTTAACATTGTAGTTGAAAAACATGCTCTCCCATACATCGATATACGTTACGGTCAATTCTCCAACTGCAAATTTAAGTTGGTCGACTATTACTCGTTAACTTGTGAAGCCTTCTTAGTTGTGATAGTTTTCCTTTTAATTTTGTTAGCTGGCAGGGGGGGGGGACACGACTCTAACAAAAAATAGCACTTTAAAGCTTAATATTACGCAAATGGATCCCTTAATTGAAAAAAGGTTCTGACAAACCCACAATATTTTTGAACGGCCTATCCAACAATACCCCACACCATGGAATAGACGAGAAAAAAAAATACCATCCTCATTTCACGTGTAAGTCATAGTTTTATTTTACGACTTTTTTGGCATGATTAATATGTATATCCATGCTAAATTACAGCTATCTAGGACTAAGCATCTCTGAGCTAAGCTGGGGACAGACGGACGGACGGACAGACACACAGACAGACGGACATGGCGAAACTATAAGGGTTCCTTGTTTACTACGGAACCCTAAAAACGGGATATCTAATCAAATTATTATTAACTACGTGATTGACTAAATATTTTAAATAACTCAAGAAAATTAATATCACTACCCACGATTGATTGATAGGCGACAACCACCGACCACGCATTCTCACGACATCACGACTTTGTGCGATGCAATCAAGCATAAATTAAGGTTTAAAGGAGGTAAATTACTTACTATCCATACTTAATTTTATAAATGCGACAGTAACTCTCGTCTGTCGGTCTGTCTGTCTGTCAGTCATACAAAGTCATACCTTTCACGCCTTAATGATCAGATAATCGCCGTTGACCTTGGCCATACAAATGCGCGTCGCGCTCACGCCGCGCCACCATTAACTTTCATAGGGAATATTTATTTTTAGTAATAAAAATATGAATATTTAAAAAAAATCACCGATAGAATTATAGACAATAAAACAGTATATTATAATAGTTTGAAAGTAAAATCGTTCTTATGCTTTGGATAGACATTACATCCTGAATTTATTTCATAAAGTATTTTACTACAATACTTAAATATTCACATATAGAATTGATGTGTCGCTTACACATCCTTTTTTAGCATAAAAATTAAAGAATTGATGTGTATGCGTTTTAGTTTAACATACATATTTTGCGTAACTTACTTGCATTCAATGAAGGCGTAATAACAGATTTAAAAGTCACTAAAATCATCTGCGCCTAACGGCTAAACACCAGGAACTGCGTTAGGACATAATAATTACCTATAATATGATTTTTATCCCAGTACGTTCCCTTGGTGTAATTGCCGAACACCACGTGAGCTAAGCTGTGGGCAAAAGCTAGTATTTATTAAAGATACACTAAATACAGATCTTTTTTTGGCGTGATTTGCGTTTCAAAACCACTATCTCAACTGATGTTTAGGCGCAGATATATGATTTTAATGGCTTTTAAATCTGATATTACGCCTTCATATAATGCAAATAAGTTACGCATAAAATGTATGTTAAACTAGAACGCATATACATCAATTCTTTATGTGAATATAAGTATTGTGATAAAATAGTTTATAAAATAAATTCAGGAAGTTAATCTACCCTAATCATAAAAAATTATAATTACTTGAGATATATTTATGTTTTTTTTGTATAAACTATTTTAATATCTACAATTCTATTTGAGTTTTTTCAAATGTTCATATTTTTGTTACGAAAAATAAATATTCCCTATGAAACCGAACGACGCCGACGGTGCGGCGAGAGCGCGACGCGCATTTGTATGGCCAAGTTCACCGACGATTACCCGACCCTTAATTGATGATGTGGTTAATAATGGTCCTCGCTTGCCTAGAAGTGACTCACTTGTAAATTTCAAGACTCCCTGGCTCGAGTCCATGTAAGCAAGGAATATGTACCTATATGTGTAACCACCACCACCACCTCTGCCTAACCCTACAGGGCAAAAGGCCTCCGCGTGATGTTATGTGTGTTGTTTTACTAACTAGACGGAAAACTTTGTAAACTGACTCCCCAAATATATAAACTCACTTACTTGCTCCAAACACTTATCATTTATTTTCACATCACACACAGATACATCCTCTTCTCTTTCAAACACCATGACCTTCGTCTTATTCACATTTAAATTCATCCCTTTCCTCTTATAAGCCTTATCCATCACAGTCACCATGTCTTAAGTCCAAAGAGATTAAAGGTACTATATTTCAATGTGTTTGCTGGCCAGTAAACTGACTGCGTGTGTAAGCATTAACTCCAATGGCCAGCAAAACAATACATTTTCTTTCCTAATCTAGAAAAGAAAACCTTTTAGAGTACACATAAAAAAGT
Source organism: Tiliacea aurago (assembly GCA_948098905.1). Lineage (NCBI taxonomy): Eukaryota > Metazoa > Arthropoda > Insecta > Lepidoptera > Noctuidae > Tiliacea > Tiliacea aurago. Next base: position 3,741,809 of record OX402601.1, read on the forward strand.
TAGTCATTGTAACCGCAGTCTTACGCCGGAAACGAGGGAGCGGCGGGAAGCGGGTGGGGTCCACCGACCCATATACTGTGGATCAACCAGTTGAACCCAACTGACCCGGTTAACTTAACACCGATAGTTATTAGCTGTTTAAACTGAAAGGAAAATGGAGGATGTTCGTGAACGGGTGCCGTCAGAGTAGGGACTGGTCATTTCTTAGCTGCCACGGCCTATTTTAACTTATTTTATTTGTTTTTATCTTTTTATTACGGCCGCTTTTAACGTGCACGTCTTTCTACATTGTTCTCACATGTATTATTTCAACATGAATGATGTAACCAATACTTTGTAACAATATTTTAATTTAAAAGAGTGTCTGTGGAGTTTCTTGCCCGTTCTTTTCCATAGAAACCTACCACGCTTACAACTAGCTACATCTCTCTCGCTGACCGACCCCTTGATCGTTTAGTATAAACATAATCTAAAATATTCACGTATTAAGTTATGGAGAAAATGCTCTAATTGATCATATTTTTTTTTCAAATCATTAACACTTCTCGTTTAGACGTGATCTTCAGTATAAAATCATTAAAAGTCGGTTATCGTCCCCTTCAGCGCCTTATCTCAAAGAGATGGAACTAATAATTTTACCTAGCGTAGATTAAAATTTCTAGAATGTTGTTATACGCTGAGTGGTGCTCTACGTGAAATTAATATTTTATGTAGGTTACAATACATACTCTCAAGACTTTTGCCGTAGGGGGAAGGGGTGGGGTAGGCAGGGATAGGCAGAAACCGTTCCGTTTCTGAATTCATCCAGTGGATAGTTTCTATCCAGAGCCTCTTGCAGAGCCTCCAAAAGATAAAAGATAAGATGACCTATTCCCAAATACACGGTAAGTTGTACGCAGATCTTAGAACACAATAACATTTTGCATAAAATCGTGCGCACACGTAAAAGCTAGACTAATGTTATGTCCATTACAAACACTGCGTGATAACCCGCGTGGGCACATCGTAGGCGTGATGGTCCTAGATTCGATGCCCTCGAAAAATCGAGCAAATCTGTAGGCACCTTTAATGACTCCATTAAAGGTGCCTACAGATTTGCTCGATTTTTCATAATCGACTTAATGTGATTGAAAAAAATCGAGTAAAAGCAACAGACCATCAACATCGTATTTTTTGTCGATTGCCGCTATGTATCGTTTTTGACGATCGATATTTTTTATTTATTTATGAATAACCATGTTATATTTAGCTTAAACCAGCGTTCTCTATGCATTTTAACACCATACTGCGATCGACATGCCTGACGATTATGCCTCCTCCCCCAAATGACAAGCAGTAAGAAATTAGCGATGCTTGGGAGTGGCCTATGTCCAGCAGTGGACGTCTACAAGTTAAATCAATGTAAAGCTCGATTTGAACATTGATATTACATCGACACAAAATAAAATCGAGCAAATCAGCAATCGAGCAGATGTGATCGTCAAAACACAGCATATCGAGCGACAATAACGATTGTCAAAAATCGAGCAAATCTGTAGGAACCTTAATACGCATGTGGGGGACACGCGTATTAAGGTGCCGTATCCTAAGCAAGTTCTGTTGAATCATTCATAGTTAATTTGTTAAAGCCAATTATAATGGTTAAAATGTTTAACGAGGTCAGAGTTTCATTTAAAGGCTTCTACATACCAGCGCGACTTGTCGCGCGACGCGACACGGCACAAAGGCCCCGCGTGTCGCGGGACGAGCGGTGCCTTTGTGTCGCGTCGCGTCGCGCGACAAGTCGCCCCGGTATGTAGAAGCCTTAACTTAGCTTAACTACGTGTTCGAATAACTCGTCTAAATGTAGAGAACAGCTGGTAATTTTTTCGTGATTTCAGGTTTGGTCCCATAGTAAAAGTTGTTCATAATGATGAGTACAATGACCCCTTAAGAGGTTGTGCGTTAATTCTGGGACATGTTGTATATAACGTGCCGCTACAATGGCAACATTAATTTAACCCACGGGTAGGGCTAGTGGCTTAGTAGTCATAATATTATGATAAAATAATTATAAATTGAAAAATTATATTTTCAAACTGACTAAATAATAAAGCTCTCTCCTTCCTTCAATTGAACTAAATAATAAAGCTCTTTCCTTCCTTCAATTGAACTAAATAATAAAGCTCTCTCCTTCCTTCAATTGAACTAAATAATAAATCTCTCTCCTTCCTTCAATTGAACTAAATAATAAAGCTCTCTCCTTCCTTCAATTGAACTAAATAATAAATCTCTCTCCTTCCTTCAATTCAATTAAATAATAAAGCTCTCTCCTTCCTTCAATTTAACTAAATAATAAAGCTCTCTCCTTCCTTCAATTGAACTAAATAATAAAGCTCTCTCCTTCCTTCAATTGAACTAAATAATAAATCTCTCTCCTTCCTTCAATTCGCCTACTCCTTGCACGTTATTCGTTTTAATTTCATTGATGCGATGTTATGATCCGTGACTCCGGCAAACCACCTCTGCGCTACTTTGCAGTTTTTTAAGTACAGGTTGCTCCAAGATGATATTTTAGAAAACTGTAAATAAATAAATAAATAATGAAATTAAAATATCTTCTTAAAACGGAAAGGTGAACCGTATACGTATACGTGTGTTAAATTAATGTCGCCATTAAAGCGGCACGCATTCAGCAGTTAACGAATACAAAATTAAATGATCCATCAAATTCATCACCACAGTACAGAAAGCCTTTATCAAAAGCGATTTAATGCATCCCAACTTTCGAACTCCCAAAAATTCTTGGCAAAATTATCGGCCCATCCTTTGGCCCTCTTTGCTCGTAAACAAGAATGTCTCCAACGTCGTCTGAGGATGATTAATGTTTCACCCCTCCCCCTTCCCTTCCAGAGACTTATGTTTACCTTGTGGAGGGGGGACACTATTAATTAGTAGAGTATATTATTATAAGGGTCTGGATTTGTCGGGCAATGTAGGTTGGGTAAGGCTGTCCTTGGGTACAGTATTTGTTCGTTAGTGTTCGTGTTAATACTATAAAAACTTAAACTGGTTTCGCCGAGACAGTTATTGTTGTTTTTGTTTTTGTAATTATATTTGTTTGATTTCTAGTTTATTTATCTACCGCGGCTTCGCTCACGTTAATTTAGAAATTGACAATAATTTCGGGTTGCTTTTTGAAATTTAAAGTGCTATTAAATACATCCCTTAACATAATTCAATCATTCGAAAGACACGTGGCGCCATCTATTATTTATCATAAGAACGTTATTGTTGCTTTCCTCGGCAACAGTTTATTTTTTCGGGATGAAAGGTACCCTATGTCCGTTTCTGTACATCTGACAACGTATATGCAAAATTTCAGGATGATCGGTTCTGCGGTTTAGGCGTGAAAAGGTAAAAAACAAACTTACTTTCACATTTTATGTTATAATATTAGTTGGGATTATCCCCACCAGTGGGGATTTGTGGGTGGGGATTTTTGGAATAAACCTGATTTATAAGTATAAAAATAATTATGTATTTGGTATGTTGAAACTGTTTGTACTTCCGGTCACTTATCCCTAAAGGTTCATTAGAAAACCAGCGTCAGACAGCATCTGTCTGGCATTAAAGCTGAAATGAACCTTTTTGGCGCACCCGTGAGGCACACATTATTGTTGTTAAAACATTATTTTCACTGTTTCATTTGTTGTTTGTATTTTGTGTTTCACGAACTGTGTCCAAATAAACTTTATTATTTCTTTCTCTCTAACTCCTCTCTATGTCTCTGTTTGGCCCATTGTTATTTTCATAATTGTCTTTTACCATCTTAACTATACAAGAAAATCTCATGTCATTATTCTAAAAGTCTACAGCTGAACAAAAACGTCCATGGCTATTTTAAACTAAGTTGCCAGTCTTTCTCAGCTCATTGCCATCGATTTTTTTTTTCCTTAAGGTATTACTTTATTCACATTACGATCTAGCCTATTCGCTAATAAGTAATTTAAATATAACTTAAACTGCTAACTATAAAATTAACTATAAAACTATAAAATTAGGAAATCGTCCAATAACGTCTTTCATTCACTACAAGTTAAGGGGAAGACACTTTGATTCACGTGTTCTTTATAAAAGTCAGCACTTGCACTACACTTTATGTTCACTTACACTGCACTAAACTAACTCAAATCGCCTTATTACAAAACAAGATTTATATTTTGACATTGCTTAAACGATGGAGCCAGTTTTTGTAATAATAACGTAACAGTGATTAAAATACCGTTCTGTGTACAAAACTGAAAACTTAGTTCGGTACTAAGTTGTCAGTTTTATGTTAGGAACTTTACCATAGTCGGAATAAAGTTCGTAATTCAATAATGGCTCCATGTTTTAATCGTTGGTCTGAAGATGAACCTTGTTTTTTAGTCTTCGAACTAAATCAGTGTTGTCAAGAAGTTCGATCGCCTCGACATTCACGTGATGATGAAGTCTCTGTTCTTGAGCTTCTGCATATTTTTGTATAACTATGTTTATGACATCCATCTTGAGGTCCCGGTGGAGGTCGCTGTTTCTAATGTACCAGGGCGCGTTGACTATATCCCTTAGTACTTTGTTTTGAAAACGTTGTATGATTTGACGATTGCTTTGACTGGTGCAGCCCCACAGCTGAATACCGTAGGTCCATATAGGCTTTACAATTTGTTTATATAAAAACAATTTGTTAGGTATTGACAATGGCGACTGTCTACCAAGTAGCCAATACATTTTTTGTAACGATTATTCAATTCTGCCCTTTTCTTTTTGACAGCGCAGTTTTGCATCCAGGGTCATACCGAGATACTTAGCAGTATTCGCGAATGGTAATTGTTGATTAGTGACGAATACCGGGAAGTATTTTGGCTTTTTGTTGGTGACCATCGAAATATGAGTGAAGTATTCTGTCAATCTAGTGAAAGATCTTTACCTTTTCTTCACTCTAAAATACTATAAATGTATTCCATCAACTTAATTGACTTATCCATCATGTTCTGTAATAGCATGGCAGGTATGCACGACAGACGTTATCACTCAATTTTACCATACCGATATGGTCTACTGCCGTAATTGAACCATAGAAAATGATGGCATCCGTAACGAAACAGCTATGCGTGGAATATGTGCCGAACTTTATATCAAGTTGAGTTACTGTTATGTGATTTACTATGGCTGTTTTGTAAGTAACCACTATGGATGTAGAAAATCTTAGGATAGAGTGGATATTGATAGGTGCGATGCAGAAGAAGCACGAAGATTTAATCAGGACTGTCAGTTTTAGTGGGTACCTATTTAAATCTTCACCTTAATATTGAACTGGGAAGAAAGGGGCGCAAGCATCTTCTCAGCCGCAATGAGCCTTTAACTTATCTATTGACGTTGTACTTGCTGTCGAATGCACCCTTTTTTTTTTAGGTGTGAAATTATCAAATAATTTCTCCCGCTCTGGGCGGTGCGGGAGGGCGTGTCAAACTTTTACTGACTAAAACCAACCCGTGTTCCTTCCGTTGCCTGTGTGCCAGGGCCACGATATCCCTTTCGGACAAACTCGCAACCCTGGCAGGCATTGGCCCTAACGGACCCCGTCGGTTGGTGCTGACATCTCTTTCTTTGAGGCGCGCGTGGTACACAACGCGCCGTCGACCCGAGCCTGGTCCTTATCGGACGGCGAGCTACCCATCGCTCACCGTCCGCAAGCCCACGCCTACGGCCGGAAATCGGCCTGCGACTCCCGACGTCCGGGTCGTAATGCGGTGACTAGGGGCGTGAGGGCGCGAATTTTGCCTCTCCCTCACGCGTTCCGCCCGCTCCTTCGTGAGCATTACTGTTTCGTAGAAGGAGGTGACGGCCTTCCAAGCACTCTCGCTCCGAACCATGACCTGGAACAGGGCCGGACGCGAGAGATCGCTGCCGCCGATCGCTTTCATGAGGACACGGTGGTGCTCCGCCCAAGCCGGACAGACCTCCACCGTATGCTTCACCGTGTCCTCCGGGCTATCCACACAGTGGTAACACCCGGGCGTTTCCTCCCGCTTTATCCTGAACAGGAACCTCGCGAAACCGAAAAATAAGGTCGATTGTCACTTGCACGTCATAAATGACAAGATCTATTTGTCTATGCGGCAGTAAGATAGATTCAACTTCAGTGAAGTTTCAATTTAAGTATAGTATTTTTATCTCACGAAGCGACGTGAGCTTGACTTGTGCTTAACAAGTGTAAAAACACGTTGTGATTACGTGTTAGTGCAGGAGCTCTCGGTACCGTCTGAGACAATGGCGAAGTCGGAAGTGTGTGTGTGTGTGTGCGTCTTCACACACGCATTGACAGCATGTTTATACCCTTGGATACCACGACTAAAGCGAGCGTCGCTTCGTGAATTAAAATACTGTACTGGGAACTGTTGTCTTGAACTTGTATCGCAATTATGAGCTCGACTATATCTATTATTTTCGTGGACTATCACAAAAATAATAAAGGACGCCTTTCTAAAAAATTCAGTCTCCTCCTGAGTTTTTTGTTTTTTAAGACTCAGATATATGCCAGTGACCTTGAATGGTTAGCTTGCGTGTTCTGTACTGAGCTCACGCAACGTGTCGTACTTTCAGCCAATAATAGGACTCGCCTATCTAGGAGCGCTGCCCGCAATTTGACGCATTATTAATTTATTATACACAAAACAAAAGGTATTTTAATAAAACGCGTATACTCAAAGATCAATAATTAAATTATCTTTAAATTGGTGAAGGTTTCAGAAAAATACGCTGGGTAGATTTTGCGCCATTCTTAGTTTTTTATCCGCGTTAGACATAACTTTACAAAAAAAATTCACTATGTAATATAAACATAATCTAAAATATTCAGTTGAAGATCACGTCTAAACGAGTAGTGTTTAAAATGATTTGAAAAAAAATTATAGCATTTTTTCAATAACTTAATGTTATTAAAAAAATGCTATAAATTTTTGTTAATTTTTTTCAAATAATTTTAAACACTACTCGTTTAGACGTGATCTTCTGTATAAAATCATTAAAAGTCGGTTATCGTCGCCTTAACACTTTCCTTGTCCACAAAGTAGACGCAATAGTTAAATAATCAAACCTGAACCATAATGTGGTTCATGGGACACAAGTTTCCTACTTTTTACTTCTTACAAGAAACCCCTCCGGGTCATTGTAAGGTGACTCAGTGAGGTGTCAATGACAACAGCAATGCGGGATGTATCGATTAACTGATTTATAAAATATTAGACTCTGCCCGTGCAGTGCTTGTTTATCCTATAGTACTCGGCAATAGAGAAGCTTTCTATCAGATCACCGAAACAATGTTTGTAATAGGATCGGCAATTCCAGAGATAAATAAAAAAAAACTGGTCAAATGCGAGTCGGACTCGCGCACGAAGGGTTCCGTACCATTATCTACAAAAACGGTAAAAAAATCACGTTTGTTCTAAGGTTGCCCCCCTTAAATATTTGTTTTATTTTAATTTAATTATTTATTTTTAAAGTGAATATATAATTAAAGATTCTGTGAATATTTCAAGCGTCTGCCTGTTGCCGTTATCAATATCGAGCAAAAACGGGCGAAAAAATCACGTTTGTTATATGGAAGCCCCTTAAATATTTATTTTATTCTGTTTTTTAGTAGTTGCTGTTATCCTCTTCATTATCAGTAATTTTTGGCGGGAAACGTCTATCTGTCACAATCTGACAAACGTCTCGTAAACGATGAAACGACCTGAATCAGGTCAATGGACAATGGGGAGGTTATAGCGGCAACAGAAATACATCATCTGTGAAAATTCAACTGTCTAACTATCACGGTTCATGATATACAGCCTGGTGACAGACGGACAGACAGACAGACGATGGAGCCTTAGTAATAGGGTTCCCGTTTTACCCTTTGAGTACGGGACCCTAAAAAAGAAAGACTATTAGTTTAGAAGTAAGCGCACTCCTATTGCCTCCAAAAGTAAAATAATAAATCAACCACAATGGCAATTCTTCCTAAAATACCTGTCAATAAAGTTCCCTGTATCTCCAAAACAGTTGGTAACCCACAAACAGCTTTATATTTTACGATTGCTGTAACAATTTTATTGTTTTATTATTGTCATTGTTATTGCTGCACCCGCACGTTTGTCGATGGGTAAGTACTTCACGTTATTGTATTAATT